>CM074725.1:97376299-98593799 GCA_037306005.1 Rhinophrynus dorsalis | reverse complement strand
GTAGGTTTTGTATTTAAAGGGATAGTAATGTTTCATAATAAAAGCAGCTCTTATTAATCATCATAGTATTTGGACTTTGGAGAGTGTTATTTCAATTCTGTCAGAGTTGTAGTTCAAGAGTAATTCAATGACAAAGTCTCCCGCCCCTTTTACTGATGTAACACTGTTCAGCCAGATCAGAAGGGAGGTGCCCAGGTAGACTGCAGAGAGGGACAATCTTCAATTAAGATAAGGGAAAAACCTGAAAAACTTGTCAAGGGGGCAGGGTTTTCATTGTTTTCATTGAAAGAAGATTGTCCCCTTCTGTTCTCTGTCTGGTCTTACAACCAGATTCCACATCTGAGAAGAGATGGCTTACACTAGGTAAAAGGGGCGGGAGGGGGAAACTTTGCTTGTGAATATCTCTCAAACCATAAAGGTTTGAGAAATAAGACTTATATCGTTCATGTTTTTTTAATGCTTACAAAATAAAATAAAGATAAAACAAAGTATTACTATCCCTTTAAGTGTTGTAGATTTCTACATGAGATAATTAGTTAACATGATGTGAACAATGTCTGTTAATTAACTTTAATTATTAATTGATCCTGCCAATCATTATTGAAGTGATTTTGCCGCCCGTTTGTGTATTTAAACAACATGAGTGTGTATTTTGTTCATCACCTGACGAAGGGAAGATTTCCCCGAAACGTTGTGCAAATGGTGATTAATAAACATGCTCAGTAGAGCTTAAACTACAACTCAGTGTGCAGACGACATATTTCCTTTTTGCTGGTATCTGGCTCTGGAATTGTCAGAGCCAGATACCAGAGGGATGGAGGGTGGTTTTTGCCTCTCTTCAGTCCGCTTCATAGCCCTATACCCTGCACTGCGGACTTCTAACCTTTCACTTATCCCCTTTTTTGTGTGTGTGTCTCTTGTCTATTTTGCTTGTTTGTTAATGTGTCTGTCTGGATGCATGTGGGTGTGCCTTACATGACTATACTAGCCGCCACCTTTCTAGACTGTGTTTTTTATTTTTATTTTATTTTCATTAATATATATTTATTATTTTATTTTTTTGTAGAGGTGGGGAGTTATTGACATATGAAAATGGTATTGGTACTCATGTATATCGGAGCACTTACTTGCACCCTGTGGTATATGAGTATTGTAGTTATCACATTACTAAATATCATGTTATATTCCTTTATATACCCTGATTGTATATGGAAAGGATTAATTTCTAGAGGACAATGTTGGTTAAAGTGGCTAATGAGCATATGGGGTTAGTAGCAGAAATAAGTCAAATAGTTCAGCTGAATTAAAAATGGACCAATCAGAGAGATACTTTATTAATCATTCAGTGTATGATATGTGGATTATTCATCCCTGAAGAAGTACCCATGTGGTACAAAACGCATTGGATAGAAGTGGGACCACTACCGTTATTACTTTTAAGCCCATACGAGTAGCAACATGGTGTGAAGGACAGAACGATATTAACCTGAGCTTCCCTCTGTCCGCTACATTGTTATTTTGTAACAGTGATTCACCGATTGACAATCTGAAGCTTCCATCTGAGACAAGAGAGCCCAGGCTGAGGAGAGTTCGAGATATGGTCGGGAAGCTGTGGAAGATCTATTGGCTTACAGAAGTGTCAGTACTGTAGCTGTGATACGAGAGCCCGGACCAACGCTGAGGATCGGACGGCGGTTTGGCCCTGGATATACACTGTGTGAGGTACCTAATACTATAGAGGTTTCCACCGGAGGGGCAGACCTAGTTTACGGATAGTACTAGCAATTGTCAGCGTTTATATCGGGAGGGCATCCGTTTATTCATGGCAGTTGGGAGAGATACGCTTTGACAGCTAAGGACACCTGTATTAGAGGGCTCACAAGACGGGTGAGCATTACCAACCAGCTTCCCATTTTGTGTACAAGTCGGGAGAGGGTATCTGGACCTTTAAGCTACGATCATTCTACCTTGGGTGATAGTTCAGGATTGAAGAAATAGATCTATATACGCATTACATATTTTTTGGGGACATTTAGAGAAGATTTTTTATATGTAGTGGTACAACTATTAGGTATATTTGTATTGCATTTTTGTATGTAGTGTTTTATAGAGAGGTTTTATATTTAATAAATTGTACCTTTTCTATTTCTGCCATATGCTCATTGGGAGGGGGGTCATTTTTCTATCTGTATTATGGTATAGCGTTCTCCTTGAGTTTTACATTTGTTAGTTGTGCTGCTGTATGACCATACACACTGGTTTAGGGATTGTAGCTACTGTTTAGGGGGTGTCTTAGTATGACCTTCCTGGTGTATTTTTGTTAATTTGGATTAATTATAATTTTTTTTTTATTTTAGTTTATTTATTTTCCCTGGAGTCTTACCTGTCGAGCACCACTTTTTCCATATAGATTTATTAGACTGTGTTAAACACTGATATAACTTGCTCCCTTTGTAAGTTTGTTCAAAGTGGATGTATCACCTATATATGAGTTAGACTAAATAGTTAGGTTATATAGCGAATATGATTAAAAGTGTATTGAATTTTTTTTTAAAAGCATTATTTTGTGGAACTTCAAGTTATAAACTCTGCCATGTACCTACTTCACAAATAATATAAATAGGAAACGGAACATACAATATATAACAGATTTCGCAGGTCTCAATATTCAAATATCTTTCTACAGAGAAAATGAACAGAGTTAGAGTAATGGCATTGAAATGTAACGAATTAACTCTCTCTGTCACAAAGTGACCCGTTCAAAATCTTAAATATAGAGTTAAACAAATCTATGAGTCGCTAATACTTAACTTTTAATACAAAACAAATAATCCTATAAAAACATCTCATATCAGTTTTTTAACCCTTTATTAATATAGGTAATCCATAAAATGAACAAAGCCTCCTGTGGGTAAATCTCAGGTGCTGTGAAATAACGGTAATGAGCTAAAATGCAGATTCCAGTATCTGGCACTGCTTCCAACTGATTACTATGTCTTTAATATTCGCAATCCTTTCCTGTATCCACCATACTATAAATAATATGAACGCTTAGACTACTCTTCATATGTATTTTTAACGGAGTACTTGTCTGCATTAACCCTTTGAGCGCCAGAGGACTACACAACACATTACAGAGCAATGCGTTGCATACCCCTCTGGCACTCAAAGGGTTAAATCAATCACCATCAATAAACGTATGAAGTGCACACAATGTTGCCTATCGTTCTGTTAATCACAGTGTCTACCTCAGACAGTATTGCGGACTCGTGCAAGGAAGCAATATAGCTCTATTTCTCGAGGCAAGATTGTATCTTTCCTGGGAATCTCACCTAATACTATGTATTCAATCTTTTGCTACAAAGTAGTTAACTCTTCTTAATAGAAACAGCAAAATGGTGGCTCCCTCAATCTCAACCTCGTGGCCATCTCCTAGAGCGTTCCACATACTAGCCCTGGACTTATCATTGCGACCATATTGCCGAACCTCTCACAATCACCATTATTTCTTAATTTCAAACACAGCTGCCAACATGCCCACAGGTAGGCATATCCCAACGCATTTTGCCACTATTTCTAGCGGATTCGTCAGGGGCTTAAGAACGGGTCACTTTGTGACAGAGTTAATTGGTTACATTTGAGTACCATTACTCTATCTCTGTTCATTTTCTCTGTAGAAAGATGTACCTACTTCAGCATAGACTGCCGTTACCTGCTCTGTAACGGAAGTTTGTCACTATACCTCTGCTCCCCTCCCTCTATCCAGCCTCCTCTGATGACGGAGGCTTTCTGTCTGTAAGCTGGAGCGGTCTCATTGGCTAGATATCGATCTTTGCCAATGAGACTGCACCAGCTTACAGACAGAAAGCCTCCGTCATCAGTTTAAATACAATGGGATAAACTCCTGGTAGAACTATAGAAATACTGCTAGCTTTTGTCTATACTTTAGGGCAGTAGCAACATTCCAGTACAGGTGTAGGGTAATGGATTTGGCTTCACAGCTTTATGTTCACTTAAACATCTGTTCTGGTCATTTTCTTTGCTTATTTCTTCTATGAGCCATCCAGGAGTCCACACACTACAAGTTACTTCATTATGCAGCTAGATTAATAGTTATCCAATTATGCTCCCCGCCTGTACTGGTTTTTATAATAACTTGGCTTGGATGACTCCTTTTGCACATCATCTACTTATACATTTTCATTTTTTATTATTTTACTGATGATTAACCCTAGATAACCTAGCAGCATATTTATTTTAATCAAGCTCTTGTACCATGCAGACTTTTTGTGCCACAAGGATGTGTATTTTTCTCCTGATGCCTTTAACAATTGTGTAGAGTTTGCATTGTCTGTCAACTCTTGGTCATTCCACGTCTGGTTCCTTATATGTTGTCACCTGCATATGGGGGGGATCATGTGCCTATACCTCTAGGTTACGGAGGAGCCCCCACATGCACAGGCAAATTAAGGCTTTGGCATGCATTTCCCTGTTTGTATTATTTGACATACTAAATATAGCATTGTCTTTCATTCATTTGTTTGGGGTGCATTCTTGATGAAGGAGGATACCATCGGCGGTGATGTTTTTTCTCCATAGGTGGCAGTGTCTTCCATTGCAATTCATACCCGTAACTGACTTAAACTTGTCACTTTGATGGTTTGTTTCCATCATCTCATTAACCCCTAATAACTATTGTACTGTCAGATGCACTTTGACCGAGTTTGGCCCGTAGTTGGGATCTATGCAATGGGTTGATTGTGTTCTGATAGGGATAATTTTTGCCACCTAAGCCTTTTTGCAATTTGCTCTACACTCAGTTCTGTATAAGACTCTTTAGAGTGCAAGATCCATGGTTCACTTTATTTTCATTATTTTACCTTTGATTGCTCCTCGCCTTCACTGCCATGCCACACTTCTTATCAGCCAGTGTTATGAAACCGACATTGTCCCCAAGCCTGTATCTTACACTTGTCTAATCTCTCATCGTATTAACTATAGATACTTGTCATGGCCCTGTCCTCTCTTCAGTCTGGAGCAGTACCTCTCAGTGCCACTGTCTTCCCTTGGTGCTGTTTAAGGCTGCAGCTATCAAATTACAGAGGCCTGATTTTCTTCCCAGCTGGCCCCTATCACCTGCAATCACTCCTGCCCTATTTAGTATAGTCTTTCCCCTTGTTCTGGGCCAGATTATACTTGATTCTTCACACTGCCTAGACTTCACATCCTGTCCTGTTGGTTTCTGTCCCATTGACCCTGGGCCCTCCTGTGTTCCTGAATTGCTGATGACCCTCCTGCATTCTGGTACTGCCAGTAGCCCTCCTGTGTTCCTGTATTGACTGTTACTATCCTGTGTCCATGTTCCAGTGCAGGCCGTGCACCCCGTGTTCCAGTGCAGGCCGAGAACCACCTAGTTCCAGTGCAAGCCGAGCACCACCTAGTACCAGTGCAGGCCGTGCACCCCGTGTTCCAGTGCAGGCCGAGCACCCCGTGTTCCAGTGCAGGCCGAGCACCAACTAGTTCCAGAGCAGCTGTGCACCTTTCATGTTCCAGTGCAGGCTGTGCACCCCCTTGTTCCAGAGTTGCAGTACCCCTTGTGTTTCAAGCAGCTGCAACCCTTGACTTCCAGAACCAGCTGTACCCCTGGAGTTACAGAAGCAGCTGCACTCTGTGTGTTCCAGAGCAGCTGTATCCCTTGACTTCCGGAGTCGGCTGCATTCCTTGAGTATCACAGTTGACTTTGTCCCCATTCTCAGTGGCCCTAGCTCCCTGTTTTCAGTAGCCCTTGCTCTCTGTCCTGTCCCTAGTTTTGCCCATAGGTCCTGTCCCTATTAGTCCTGAGTCACTGCCCTTCTCAATTTCTCGTATGTTTTGTTTTGCAGTGCTCTTTAATGGTCTATGTATGCATTTGTTAAATACATTGGCTTCCCCGTTAATTGTGTGTGTTTGCTAGTTTCTTTGCCCTTTGGGTTCTACTTTATTAATTTACTTTTGTGGCTGTGGTCAGCACCCCTTCCTGACCAGCCTCATGACAGAATAACCTGGCTATTCCTTTGAACTCGCAAGGAAAACTTCTATACACACAATGTCTAGGTCTGTCAATAATAACGAATCTGCATTGCAACAGGAGTGTGTTACTCTTAGTGCCTGCTATAGCCAAGTATGTAAATTACAGAGCATTGTTTCCAGTATGTCTATGTTGTGCTCCTCTACTCTGGAGTTGTCTAGCGGCACCCCTAAGCTTTCCATCTTTGAGGGTGTTTCTGTGGTACAAATTGCCTTTAAGGAGTTGTATGATGCTTGGCCTTTGCTGTTTTCTACCTGTGAATACTATTTAGGTAGACTCCCTGTTTTGCTTCAGGTTTATGATCTTGTTTGTGTTCCTTTGAAAATATGTTAGGTAAACATTCTGTGTCTCGCATGAAATCTCATCTGCAGAATATACTAAACAAATGCAATAGTGTATGCTTGGTCTTACCTGGGTTAAATGATGGCTTGCTAGATAGGATAAAGTTTCTTGATTCTATTTTAGCAAATCCTGCATCTCTTGCTTCCCAGACTGCAGTGAAGTCTGACTTACTGAACCACACCCATGTGCCTGTTAACTCTTCTGTGGCTCATTCTGACTTCAGTTCTGTTCCTATCTCTACTGCTCTAACTCTGAGTACTATTGGGGATAAAGTAACTCCTGAGCACCCCAAAGTTCATAATATACACACTACAGATGTTACATCCTGTTCTCCTGACTCAGACACAGACATCTCTGATTCAGAAGATTGGCTTGTGGACCCCCCTAACTGGGATATTGAATCTCCTGCTCATGCCCACTAATCTGTATACTTTAATGACTTGGAATCTGAGGATGAATTTGCATACAGCACTGGGGATAGCAAAATGGATATCATTTATGATCTTTATGGTGCTCCGTATTTAGCCTCCTTGGGTGATAACCCCTCAGACTCAGAGGAATGTATAGAACTCCAGGCTGCTGTATGGTCTAAAGGGCCCAGAACTGTTTTTCTAAAAAGACTTTTGGCAAAAAGCCTTGTAAGAAATCTGCTGATGCTAAAGGTCTGCAAACTGACTCTCCATTTTAAAGGGAAATGTTCCCTACTGCACAGCCACAGATCCTGGCTGAGCCCCATGTCACTTCATGTTCATACCATATACCTGAACAGCAATCAAGCAGAGACAGGTAGGCAGCTGGGTAACAGTAAGGAGGGGAGGTAGTGGGCAGAGGAAGAGGAAGGCCAGTTCTGAGTTGACTCAGTCCAACAGATTTGCAAGATTGTGTGAAGATGTTGATGAGAATTGCTCAGAATTAGCAACACTGGAGAGGGCTAATTCGTCTAGCAGCCAGGGGAACAGTCCTCCTTCCAGGCTAGATGGGATGCAGAGCAGGCAGAAACCAAGGCAGGTGGTGGTAATAGGGGACTCTATTATTAGGAGGGTAGATAGGGTAATCTGCTGCCAGGAACGTGAATGCCGAACAGTATGCTGTCTCCCGGGTGCTCGGGTTCAGCATGTTGCGGACAGGGTTGACAGATTATTGGGAGGGACTGGAAGTGATCCAGCTGTCTTGGTACATATTGAAACCAGTGACAAAGTAGGAGAAAGATGGAGGTCCCTAAAGAATTATCTCAGGGATTTAGGGTGCAAGCTCAAGGCAAGGACCTCTAAGGTAGTGTTTTCTGAAATACTACCTGTGCCATGCGCCAGTGCAGGTAGGCAGAGGGAGCTCAGGGAGCTTAATGCATGGCTCAAGCAATGGTGTAGGAAGGAGGGTTTTGTGTTTTTAGAACACTGGGCAGACTTTGCTCTTGGGTACAATCTATATGGAAGTGATGGATTGCACCTAAATGGTAGAGGAGCCTCTGTGCTAGGGGAGAGAATGCTAGGAAGCTTGGAGGAGCTCTTAAACTAGGAAAGGGGGGGAGGGTATAGATAGAGCAGATAGGAACCGGGTCCAAGTAAATGACCAGGGGGGGTGGAGAAAGGGTGGGGATAAATTTAGTCAATAGGGAAGAACTCCTAGTAAATGAAGGTGTAGAAAAAAGGCATGTAGGGATTAATATATGTAAAGACTTCAAAATGAATTGTATGCTAGCAAATGCAAGAAGTATGGTAGATAAAATAGGATAACTAGAATTGCTGGCGGTTAATGAGTAATTGGAATAACAGAAACATGGTAGAATGATGCACATGACTGGGCTGTAAATATAGAGGGCTATTCCCTGTTTAGAAGAGACAGGATTAATAGAAAAGGAGGAGGTGTGTGCTTATATTTGAAAACAGAGCTAAATCCAGTTTTGCTGGGTGATATTAGTGAGGAAACTGGCCAAATTTTGGAGTCCGTGTGGGTAGAAATCGAGACTAAATGTGGTGTAAAAGGTAAAAAAAAAAATGTTGGTGGGCATATGCTACAAACCACCAAATATCGATGACAATGTTGAGGCCCAACTGCTATTGCAAATGAGGAAAGCTGCCCAGCTTGGGCATACTATAATTATGGGAGATTTTAATTATCCAGATATCAAATGGAAATATGAGACCTATCAGAGTGCTAAGGGAGGCTGGTTTGTGAACACACTTTGTGAAAGCTACATGTCACAAATGGTGGAAGTGCCGACAAGAAATAACAATGTATTGGACCTAGTGATAACGAATAACACAGAAATGGTATCCAATATTAAGGTAAGAGAGCATTTGGGAAACAGTGGTCACAACATGGTTACATTTGAGATTAGTCTGGCAAAGCAAAACTGTATAGGTTCAACCAAAACTCTTAATTTTAAAAAAGCTAACTTCAAATTATTAAGGGCTTCAATAGAAAACATAGACTGGGATATTTTATTTAAAGGCAAAAATACTGAGGAAAAATGGTCAGAATTCAAATTTAGGTTGCAGAAATGTACCCAACTGTATATACCAATGGGGAACAAATGCAAAAGGAGTAAGTCACAGCCAATGTGGTTAACTGCACATGTAAAGAAGGAAAAAATGCATTCAAATTATTTAAGTCTGAAGGAACTGAACAATCTTTCTTAAAATACAGGGAGTGCAACAAAGATTGTAAAAAGGCAATTAGGGAAGCAAATTAGATAAAGAAACTCGAATTGCAAGGGAAAGCAAGACTAATCCAAAAAAAAGCTTTTCAAATATATAAATAGCAAAAAGCTTAAGAGGGAGTGCATTGGACCATTCAAAAATGAGATGGGTGAGTTGGTTAGTGAGGATAAGGAAAAGGCCAATGTTTTAAACACTTGCTTTGCATCAGTATATACAAGGGAGCAAAGAATGGTAGAAGAGACTCCGCAAGTAACAAATAAAACAATACAATTATCAAATATTGGGCTAACTCAAGAAGATGTCATGGGAAGACTGAACAAAACTAAGACCGACAAAGCACCGAGACCTGATGGTATACGTCTAAGGGTTCTTCAGGAACTTAGGGCAGTGTTAGCAAAACACCTATATTTACTCTTTAAAGATTCTATCACCACAGGCTCAGTGCCACAGGATTGGCGAAGAGCTAACATAGTGCCTCTATTTAAGAAGCGAACTAAAACAGAACCTGGGAATTATAGACCAGTGAGTTTGACCTCTGTAGTGGGGAAAACTGCTAGAAGGGATAATAAGGGACTATATTCAGGATTACAACACAAAAAATAAACTTAAAAAAATTAGCACAAATCAACATGATTTTATGAAGAATAGATCATGCCAAACTAATATTTTCATCTTCTATGAGGAAGGAAGCAGCAACCTTGACAATGGCAAGGCAGTAGATGTAGTATATCTAGACTTTGCAAAGGCATTTGATACAGTACCACACAGAAGGCTGGTGTGTAAAATAAAGAATTTGGGGCTAGGAGATAACCTTTGTAATTGTATACAAAACTGGCCGAAGGATAGGGAACAGTGTGTGGTTGTAAATGGAAAATACTCCAATACAGTTCAAGTGGAGAGTGGAGTACCTCTGGGTTCAGTATTAGGTCCGCTGCTTTTTAACATGTTTATACATGACCTGGAAATAGATATAGAAAGCATAATATCAGTATTTGCAGATGATACTAAATGATGCAAGGTCATTAATTCAAAACAGGATATTTTCTCTCTACCGAGGGACTTGCATACAATGTCAGATTGGGCAAACATATGGAATATGAAGTTTAATGTGGAGAAGTGTAAAGTCATGCATTTGGGAGGAAACAATCCCAAGGGTACTTATGAACTTAATGGAATCATTTTAGGGGACTCATTGCTAGAGAAAGACCTGGGTATCCTTCTCAACTACAAACTTGGAAACAGTGACCAGTGTCAAACAGCAGTAGCAAAGGCAAACAAAATCCTATCTTGCATAAAAAGAGGTATCGAAGCAAGAGTGGATAACCATTGTACAAATCATTGGTAAGACCTCACCTTGAGTATGCAGTGCAATTTTGGGCACCAGTTCTGAAAAAGGATATACTAGAACCAGAGAGGGTACAACAAAGAGCAACAAAATGAATTAAGGGAAAGGAGGATTTGACTCAAGACAAACTTGGTTTATTTACTCTAGAGAAAAGATGACTAAGAGGAGACCTTATCACATTGTACAAGTATTTGAGAGGTCAATACAAGGATCTCTGTGGTGAGCTATTTATTCCAAGGCCTGATCAGGTGACCAGGGGACACTCCTTGAAATTAGAGGAAAGGAGGTTTAAACTTCAGCAGAGGAAGTGTTTTTTACAGTAAAGTCTGTTAAATTGTGGAATTCATTGCCCAAGAAGGTGTTTATGGCAGATACAATGGATACATTTAAGCGAAGATTAGATACATTTCTTTCAAAAGGGAACATACAGAGTTATACTGTTTATCAGTAGGCAGATCAGGAAGGTCTGATAAAGACTAACCTAATTGGTAGCAGGAAAGCTATAAAATTCTCAGTTACTGGGGTGTGAGGAGAAGGTTGAACTTGATGGACTTGTGTCTTTATTCAACCTAATTTACTATGTTACTACCATCAATGTTGCAATATTTGAGCTTGTAATAAATGATCTTGAAGAAGACCCACGGGTGCTGCCCAATTCTTTCTATTTGCATTCTCTTATGGGGATTGTGCACCTGGGCATAGAATGAGATAAACTAGAGGGAGTGCTGTCCACCATTTTGTTTGTGTGTGTGTGTATGTATATATATATAATATACAGTTCTGTGAAAAAGAGAGTACACCCTCTTTGAATTCTATGGTTTTACATATCAGGACATAATAACAAGCATCTGTTCCTTAGCAGGTCTAAAAATTAGGTACATACAACCTCAGATGAACAACAACACATGACATATTACACTGTGTCATGACTCATTTAACAAAAATAATGCCAAAATGGAGAAGCCATGTGGAAAAAACTAAGTACACCTTATGATTCTATAGCTTGCAGAACCACCTTTAGCAGCAATAACTTGAAGTAATCCTTTTCTGTATGGCTTTATCAGTCTCTCACATCGTTGCTTCAGGTCATTGAGGTTTGTGGTTTGCGAACATTTATTTATGCACAGCTCTCTTATGGTCCTGCCACAGCATTTCAGTCGGGTTGAGGTCTGGACTTTGACTGGGCCATTGCAACACCCTGATTCTTTTCTTTTTCAGCCATTCTATTGTAGATTTGCTGGTGTGCTTGGGATAATTATCCTGTTGCATGACCCAGTTTCAGCCAATCTTTAGCTGTTGGACAGATGGCCTCACATTTGACTGCAAGGTTCCCAGGTCCTGTAGCTGCAAAACAAGCCCAAATCATCACCCCTCCACTACCAAGCTTGACAGTTGGTATGAAGTGTTTTTTGCTGATATGCTGTGTTTGGTTTTCTCCAAACGTGTAGCTGTGCATTATAGCTAAACATCTCCACTTTGGTCTCGTCTGTCCAAATGACATTGTTCCAGAAGTCTTGTGGTTTGTTCAGATGCACCTTTGCAAACCTAAGCTGTGGTGCCATGTTCTTTTTAGAGAGAAGATGCTATCTCCTGGCAACCCTTCCAAACAAACCATACTTGTTCAGTCCTTTTCTAATTATACTGTCTTGAACTTTAACATTTAACATGCTAACTGAGGCTTGTAGAGTCTGAGATGTAACTCTTGGGTTTTTTGCAATTTCTCTGAGCATTGCCTAGTCTGACCTTGGGGTAAATTTGCTGGGACATCTACTCCTGGGAAGATTGACAACTGTCTTGAATGTTTTCCACTTTTGAATAATCTTACTGACTGTAGAATGATGGACTTAAAATTTTTGGAAATGGGCAGCAACAATTGCTTCTCTAAGATCATTGCTGATGTCTTTCCTCCTTGGCATTGTGTTAACATACATCTGAAAGCTACAGACCAGCAAACTGCTAAAACTTGATGATCAATTAACCAAGGGCATTTGATTAGCAGCACCTGTCTGACAGTTAGCATCTTAATTTCTATGGTGTACTTAGTTTTTCACACATGACTTCTCCATTTTGCCTTTATTTTTGTTAAATAAATCATGACACTGTGTAGTGTGTCAAGTGTTGTTGTTCATCTGAGGTTGTATTTACCTACTTTTTAGACCTGCTAAGGAACAGATATTATGTCCTGATTTGTAAAACCATAGAATTCAAAGAGGGTGTACTTTCTTTTTCACATGAGTGTGTGTTTGTGTGTTTGTGTGTGTGTGTGTGTGTGTATATCATCAGCAAAGGTCTATGGTGTAATTGAAAGAGTAAAGAGCCTGAAATGGAAATCGGCAGGCCACAGAGCAAGAAGATTTGATGATAGATGGACCAAATGAGTTTTGGAATGGATTCCACTTGATCAGGGGAGGGTTGGCAACTTGTGGCCTGGAGGGCAATTGCAATCAAGTGGCCCAATTTTACAATTGTTCCAGCCCACTGTCCCAGACCCCTCCTGTTTGTTAATTTTAAAATTGCCGTTAACTCTTTGAGTGCCAGAGGGGTATGCCACGCATTGCAAAGCAATGCGTGGCATACCCCTCTGGCACTCAGAGTTAGTGCTGTGAAGTAAGGCAAGCAATACCACAAAGCTTACAACTGATATGGGGTACACTAGTGCAACTACAGAGCTTACAATGTAAGTAAAGCTGCACTAGTGATACAATAGAATGTACAAGATAAATGCGTTATGCTACTAGTGTAGCTCCACTTGGATTGTAGCTCCATTTCAGTTGTAAGCTCTGTGGTATCACTAGTGTAGCTACATTTGCAGCAACAAGCGGGAGTGGCCCACCAGCCCAGACATATGACTGGCCCAGGGGGCAATTGCCCCCCTGCCCCCCAGGCCAGCCCTCCCCTGCACTTGATACTAAATGCTCAGGAAGAAGACAAGATGGGTAGATGAAATTACTACATTTGTTGGTACACAGTGGCAACAAAAGGCTATTGCATTCAGCGCACCGGATAGCCCCTTCAATGTCAGCTCATCAATACAGTGTGGGCAAAGTGAGTCACGGTCCATGATGCTGTCCCCATCCACTGATGTCCTCCTGGGTGGCTTAAGCAATTTCCCAATTATACAAAGAAGTACTGCTCCTTATTGGCAATCTATGCGAGTCGGCGTGTCCACTACTACATCTTTGTCAGGGTGCTGGAATACAGAGATTACTTAAGCCACCGAGGAGAACATCAGTGGATGAGGAGCTTCAGCATCGCGGACCAGGACTCACTTTGCCTACACTGTATTGATGTGCTGACATTCAGAAGCTATCCTGTGAGCTGAATGCACTAACTGTACTGATATGACAGCAATTAATCTTGTAAGCATTCTACCATGAGGGGGCAAAGGACTACATTGCCCTGGGAGGTATATTTGCCCTATCTCCAAATCAAGCAGTTAGTTACTCCATCTGCTCTAGAAATTTCATATGATTATCTATATTGATTCCACGTTAGTCCCTAGTTGCATCAGACCACCACTGGAGCTCCATATGCCCTGGGTTCTTTTCACACCTGATTGACTATAGCTCATATATATGTTTAATAAACGCTGCACTTAGAGCTCTTGTGCACTGTTCCTTTTCTCTATTCCTTATAGAGAAGGCTACAGTCCAGTGGGAGAAAGAACCCTAGTTATTTCTGATTCATACACCTAAATTGTTTGAGTGATTATGTTTCTAGATTACAGTGTTATAAAGGGCTCTGGAGCACAAACAGATAAATCAATCCATTCTGACTATTTGCCTTGTAGTCTGAAGACCAAGGTCCCTTCACCCACTAGAGTCTAGTATATTCATTATAAAGAAGGCTAGAATTCCCTGAAAGAAAATAGTCCAGTTGTGATGATCAAAGTAGGAATGCCCAGTGTAAGTTGTCTGAGATATGCTTGGCAGAGTGGGATTCCCACAAAGAGAGAATATACTACCATTTGATATGAAAATGTACAAACACAACAGAAAACAAAACAGAAATACTTGCTCAGTAGGCCTCAGTGAGCCAGAGGGAGCACAGGTTGGGGAGTGATGCTAGCTGGCAGGGGCTGTTCTATGGAAACCTTGCTGCTCCCTAGGCCGTGATAGAGGTGCTGGCCGCAAAGCCAGATGACAGGATGACAACCTTAGACACAGACAACTACTCACGAGTCTAGAATCAGTGTATGTAACCTACCGGCTGTTTATTTGTCTCTGTCGTAGTGTAGAAATGGGAACAGCATTCGTATGCACAAGATGTTGCAAGGTTCCAACCTGAACGGAGGGCGAGAAGGAAGTACTCAACAGAAATAGTGGACAGTGTCAAACTCAGCTAGGTGGTCGACAGCATCAAACTCGACTAGGTGGTCAAAGGCATTGAACTTGACTAGGTGGTCGACAGAATCGAACTCCACACAATGGGCACAGGGGAACCTCCAGATTCGGAGGAAGAATAGTCGACAAGCAAGTCTGTAACAGGGGATCAGAGATGGTACAAGGGATGAGACAGAAGAATAGCCTGACAGGCCACAGTCAAGACCAGTAAAGCAAAGCAGTACACAATCAGCAGGAAGAGGAGAAGATGAATAAACAAGCTGAAGTCAAAACCAACACAGGATATTGAAGCCATATCAGGAGACAAAGATGAAGTCGAGGAAAGATGGGTCAAATTGTGAAAACAATGGAACAAACGGGAACTTGGGGAATAAGATACCAACAGGAACGCTTTGTTCGTGCACCAACACAAAGTGCCACCTCTTGATAAAGGCTTAAACAGGAGTATCACAACAACAAGGTGGAGAAACTAGTACAAGGGTGTAACGGTAACCCTAGGATGCTGAGCTGTCCAAGGCCGTGGTGCTGGCTTTCTCCCTCCTGAGGTCGGCTACAAGTGGGTAGCCTGGTAAATCCACCACAATGAGCTGGAATCCCTCCTGTTAGGATGTAGGCTGGAAAGCTGGCTTGAACTCTGTAGCTGGATAATAGGCTGGAAACAGTCACTGGAAACAAGGCTGGAACACAGGAAATCTGCCCACTGGAACCCTGAAACATTAGATGCCTGAATGGGGACAGATGTGTCCCTTTAAACCTATCACGGTGCCCGTGATTCTAGCGGCAGGGTGACATTGCTACTTCCGGGTTTCCCCTTGCATGATTCTTATTGGCTATTGGACTCTGGCTCCTCCCAGGGCTAGCCTTTTAAAACTCTCTCCTGTCATCTTTTCAGTGCCCTTTCTTGGTGTACCCGTACCTAGCGTTTGAGTTACTGCTTGTTTCTGTTCCGTGTATGACCTGGCTCGTCTGACTATGCTCCTGGCATTCCTGACGCTCCTGTGATCTGATTACATTGCTGAGTAGGACTGGCTGACTACCCCCGTGTGTACCGACCTGGCTTGGCTGAGTATCCGATTACCTTCCTGACTAGGACTGGCTGACTACCTCTGTGTGTACCGACCTGGCTTGGCTGAGTATCCGATTCCGTTGCTGACTAGAACTGGCTATTACCGCTGTGAGTACTGATTTGGCAGTTCTGGCTTCAGACCTATCAGGGTACGTACCCAGTGTTCCGTTCCACCTACTTTCACTTTCAGAATACTGCTACGCCTGCCTGGCCTGTCAATCCCCGAAGTCATCAGGGGACTGTGCTGAGAGGAGTATGCTCGCTTGCCAGTATCTGTGTGCTACCCCTACCATCCCTAGCATTCTAGGGATCTGGTCACTTGCCAGTGTGCTGTCTGTGTTGCCTCTGCTATCCATAGCATTCTAGGGATCTGGTCACTTGCCAGTGTCCTGTCTGTGCTGCCTCCGCTACCCTAGCATTCTAGGGATTTGGTCACTGCCAGTGTCCTGTCTGTGCTACCTCCACGAACCCTTGCGTTCTAGGGATTTGGTCACTGCCAGTGTCCTGTCTGTGCTGCCTCCGCTAACCCTAGGGTTCTGGGGATATGGTCACTGCCAGTGTCCTGTCTGTGCAGCCTCCACTATCCCTAGCATTCTGGGGATATGGTCACTGCCAGTGTCCTGTCTGTGTTGCCTCCGCTATCCCTAGCCTCCTAGGGAGTTGCCCTGCAGTTACCCATTGCTATATCTGTACCTTGCCGCGGTGTGTTGCTGTTGTGGTTTTCCCTGTTCCAGTAACCTGTCCACGGATCAAGCCAGCAGTGCCCTACTGTTATTTGCCCATTGTTATTCTTCCGTCCATCCAGACCTAAGTCAGATTTGGGAAGTACCAAGGTACGGACCTCATATGGACCTGAGTAGGTGTCACGGTTTTTGAAGACTCTCAGACTTAAGGTTTGGTAAAATACTTAACTTTATTAAAAGTTAAAGGCAGTCCCCGTAGGGTAAACATACATAACAATACAACAGTAATAGAACATACAATAGGTTCTACCGGCCTTGCCTAAATACCGGGCAAGGCAACCCAAGTGACAGTATTAATGACAGGCAACCGTGAGATGACATATACCGGTTCTACCGGCCTTACCAATACCGGGCAAGGCAGCCCAATGGAATGCTGAATGTAGGCTGTACTAGCCGTGCCAATACCGGGTAAGGCAACCTTTAAGATGGTGAATTACAAGGTTCTACCGGCCTTACCAATACCGGGCAGCCCAAAGGAGTACTGTAGTAGGCTCTACCGGCCCTGCCAATACCGGGTGAGGCAACCTACAGGATAGTAACGTACAAGGTTCTAGCGGCCTCACCAATACCGGGCAGGGCAGCCTGAGCGAGTAGACCAGCTGTCAGGTGACCAAGACAGCAGAGAGAATAGGTATAGGGTCTACTCAGCAGAAGTCTATAGCCAGGGATAATCAGACAACTGCAAAGGAGTGGACAGCGACTGACCACAGTACAGGATATTTCAGGAGCAAACCAGCGTCCGCACGCTGGAACCAACAATGTATCTCGCAACCAGTTCTAGTGGAGAAAACCAGCGTCCACACGCTGGAACCAACAATGTATGTCGCAATCAGATATAGTGGAGTAAACCAGCGTCCGCACGCTGGAACTGACAATGTGTATCGCAACCAGGTTTAGTAGAGCAAATCAGCATCCGCACGCTGGAACCGACAATGTATATCGCAACCAGGTTTAGTGGAGCAAACCAGAGTCCGCACACTGGAACCGACGATGTATATTGCAACCAGGTTTAGTGGAGCAAACCAGCGTCCGCACGCTGGAACCGACAATGTGTATCGCAACCAGGTTTAGTGGAGCAAACCAGCGTCCGCACGCTGGAACCAACAATGTGTATCGCAACCAGGTTTAGTGGAGCAAACCAGCGTCCGCACGCTGGAACCAACAATGTATATCGCAACCAGGTTTAGTGGAGTAAACCAGCGCCCGCAAGCTGCAACCGACAATGTATATCACAACCAGGTTTAGTGGAGCAAACCAGCGTCCACACGCTGGAACCAACAATGTGTATCGCAACCAGGTTTAGTGGAGTAAACCAGCGTCTACACGCTGGAACCAATAAGGTATTTACAATAGCGAGGAGAACAATGTCGCCGGAGCGATAGCTGGAGCAGGAACCTCAGGAACTCGTCAAGATTAACCCGCGAGGTGCTGGAACACAGGAACACCGGAATTCAGGCACTCAGGAACACTGGAACACCGGAACACTAACGTAAAAGAACACTGGAACACTGGAACGCTAACGTACAGCAACACCGGAACACCGGAACGTAGCATACAGGAACACTTAGAACAGGCCCAGAGACCTGACAAGCAGGTCAGGCAGAGTGGAGTCAGAAACACCACGAAAGGGCAACCTGGAAGTGCTCAACCTGGGTTTAAAAAGGCTGTGTGAGGAGGGCTAAAAACAGCCAGCCAATCATGAATACTCAGCAAGTGACAGGCAGAGAACAGCACGAATCACGGGCACCGTGATAGTAGGGTGATTGCTTGTTATTTTCAATAAAGCTTTTTTACCTTACCAAACTGTGTGAGTGTTCTTACAAAACCATGACAGTATGAAAGGGCCAGTGACCTCAGACAATACAGGTGAAGGTAGCTCTCAGAATATCCACTGGAGAATGGACTCGCATGAGCAACACTTGGATCAGTTGTCGCTGGCTGTGCAGACCATTCTGGAGCGTACCGCTCACCTTGACAAACCTGTGCAGGCATCGGTGGCCACCCCAGTTTTGGCACCGATGGCACAAGCTATGGCTCCAAGTAATCTAAGTAGTGGATTGTCTGCAACTGCAACTCTCCCATTGAGATATGATGGGGATCCTGCCTTATGCCGTAGCTTCTTGAACCAGCTAAAAATTCTTTTGGAACTGGTATCCCAGGCTTTCCCGAGTGAAAGAAGAGAGGTGGGATTGATGATTTCCCTGTTGACAGGTAGAGCATTGGCCTGTGCTAACCCGATCTGGGAGACGGCCAAACCTATTACTACAAACTTTAACGAGTTCGTAGTGTATTTGAGGTTCCTGGGCATGCCACCTCTGCAGCAAAACAATTAATGAGAATCCAGCAGGGAGCACGTACGGTTTCAGACTATGCGACTGAATTTCGCACACTATCACTGTGCCCGTGATTGCCTGTGACTGACATTTGCCCTGGAATGACATTGTTTACATGCTACTGTCGCTCTTGCTGAGTCGCTATTCTTATAGGGGCCACTCTGATGAGGTCATTGCTCCATCTACCCATCAGGGTTTTTTAACCTCTGTGTCACTCCTATTGCCCTTTCGTGGTGTACCTGAGCTTAGTTCAGTGTGGTGCTTACCGTTCCTGTGTATTACCTGGCTCATCTGACTACCCGTTCCGGTTCTGACTCCTGGCTCGTCTGACTACCCGTTCTGGTTCTGACTCCTGGCTCGTCTGACTACACGTTCCGGTCCTGACCTCCTGGCTTCACTGACTACCTGTTCCGGTTACGACCATTGGCAACGTCTGACTACCCAATCCGGTGTGACCCATGGCTGTCTCCTGGTTTACCCTTACGTTGCACTCCGTTACCTTCCCGTTGTACAGGTTGGTTGTTGTCCTGCATGTGCCTTCTGCTTTGCGCTTGCTTCCGTATAAGCTGCGCTTGTCGGTCACTCCGTGTGTCTGGCCTCCCATGGCCGTGCCAGTCCGTGTTGCCTAGCCTATCTCCATCTGCTACCGTATTGTGTATCCCCTGTGGGGATACTGGTCTGCTCCGTTTATTTGCCGACTCAGTGCTTGGGAGTGCTCTGCACTGCCTTCACACTTACTGTGTAGTCAAGGACCATTCCACTGTTATCCACCTGTCCTGTGAAGGGTGAGGAAAGTGCCTACACTGTTCCTCTCTGGTCTCTTGAAGGTGTGCCATCCTATCAGAGTACAGAGTGTTCTGCACTATACCCACCTAACTGTGTAGTCAAGGGCCATTCCGCTGTTATCCACCTGTCCTGTGAAGGGTGAGGAAAGTGCCTACACTGTTCCTCTCTAGTCTCGTGAAGGTGTGCCACAGTCTCTTACTACTGTGTCATTTATTTGCCTGTTGCCTTACATCCTGCCTTTTCATTACTTAATAAAGTTTTACTTTAAGTTCAGTTGTACTTGTCAGTGTGTTATTCCTAGTCACTCCGTGACACACTCTTGCTGCAGAGGTTGGTTGGAACGATGAGGCACTTGTGGCAGCCTTCACACAAGGCCTCGATGACAAAATAAAAGACGAAATTGCAGCTCGTGAGTTGCTGGAAGAGCTGGACAGATTAATTGATTTTGCTACCTTGATTGATACTCGCATAAGGGAAAGGAGCCTTTATAAAGACCGTAAGCAGAGGCCTACAACTGGGTCATTGCCCAGCCCTAGTTTCCCACCTGTGGCTCCCTCACCTCCCGTGCCTCCTGGTACCACAAGCAGTAGTAGTGGGCCTATGCAGCTGGGTTTTTCACGTTTGTCTAAGGAAGAGCGGCTCTTCTTCCGCAGACAAGGCTTGTGTCTGTATTGTGGGAAAGCTGGACACTTGTTGCGGTCATGTCCTGTGCGGCCTGGAAGCGAACGCACCTAGGTTCCAGTAGGGGACAGATCCTAGGTGGTGTATATCAGTCCCCAGAAGGTACACAGTGTAAACCTGTGGTGGAGGTCATGGCTTCATGGGCAGGGTCTTCCTTTACTGCTCCTGCCTTGATTGATTCCGGCACGGCCGGCTATTTTATGGATAAGGCGTTTGCTGTCCTGCATAATATTCCATTGGTGGAGATGGAATCCCTTTGGACATTGAGGCCATTGACGGAAGACCTTTGGTGCCCCCCCAAGTTACTCAGGAGACTTGTCCATTGGTGATCCGTATTGGAGCTCTTCACACGGAGACTTTGAGCTTCCAGATTATTCAGTCTCCTCACTATGCAGTCATTCTGGGATTTCCATGGTTGCACACACATAATCCCAGAATGGATTGGAGGTCCTGTGAAATCCTGGCCTGGTCTGACTTTTGTGTGGAACATTGCTTACGGCAACCTACCAAGATCTTGTGTACCTCTCCCTCATTACCGCTTGAATACCAGTCATTCAGCGATATGTTCAGTAAGGGAGAGGCTAGCACTTTGCCACATCGGCCCTATGACTGTGCTATTAATATTGTGCCTGGTTCCATGCCTGCTAAGGGCAGAACCTACCCATTGTCCTTTGAGGAGAATCAGGCAATGGAGGAATACATCACTGATACTCTGGCTTGCGGCATAATTCGTAAGTCTTCCTCGCCCGCGGGGGCTGGATTTTTTTTTTGTCAAAAAGAAAAATGGGGAACTCAGACCCTGTATCGACTATAGGGGTCTGAATAAGATAATGATCAAGAAAGCATACCCCCATTCCACTCATTACGGAGTTGTTTGATCGACTCAAGGGCACTTCCATTTTCATCAAGTTGTACTTAAAGGCAGCATATAACCTAATAAGGATCAAAGAGGGTGATGAGTGGAAATCCACTTTCAATACTCGGACAGGGCACTACAAGTATTTAGTGATGCCCTTTGGGTTATGCAATGCCCCGGCTGTATTTCAGGAGTTTATAAACAACGTTCTTAGGGACATGTTACAGTCCTTTGTAGTGGTCTACATGGACGACATTTTGATTTATTCTCCTGATTTAGAGACGCACCGTAAGCATGTCACAGCAGTATTGCAGGAGCTGAGAGAGAATAAATTATTCTGTAAACTGGACAAATGCGAATTTCAGAAGTCCAGAGTACCGTTCTTGGGCTATGTGATTTCCAAAGAAGGCATTGCCATGGACAAGGATAAACTCTCTGCTGTGTTGCAATGGCCATGTCCAATTGGTCTTAAGCCCTTGCAGCGGTTCTTGGGCTTTGCAAATTATTATAGGAAATTTATTTGTGACTATTCCATGATTGTGAAACCAATGACAGTCATGACACATAAAGGAGCTAATGCTTCTATGTGGTCTCCAGAGGCAGAGAGGGCATTTGAATCCTTAAAAATTCGCATTTTCCTCAGCACCAGTACTGTCGCATCCTATACCTGGTTTGCCATTCACCTTGGAGGTTGACGCTTCTGACACAGGTGTAGGGGCAGTGCTGTCACAGAGGCCTGGTCCTGGGAAGACACTAATGCCATGTGGATTTTTCTCTAAAAAGATGACCAAGGCCCAAAGTGTCTACGATATTGGAGATTGCGAATTATTGGCAATCATTTTGGCACTATGTGAATGGCTCCATCTGCTGGAGGGGACCAGGGTGCCGATTCTGATGGACCATAAGAATCTTACCTACCTCTCTGAGGCAAAAATGTTATCTCCCAGACAAGCCAGATGGGCCTTATTCCTTCTCACGCTTCAATTTCATTGTTTCTTACTTACCTGGTACCAAGAATATAAGGGCTGACGCCTTATCCAGACAATTTGGTCCAGATCCGGAGTCCGAAACCGAGCCTGTGCCTATTATACCTCCGGATCGTATCCTTGCCACACTAAGTACCAGTATCACATCCCCATTGGGAGAAGAGATCTTGGCATCCCAGGCCAATGCTCCTCCGGAGAAACCCATGGGCAAGTGCTTTGTGGCTGAACCATTTCTGGCCAAGTTGATGGAGACGTATCATGCCTCTCGTGCGGACGGTCATGTGGGCAAAAATCAATTGACCTGGTCCTTGTCCTGAATGTTCTGGTGGCCTACGTTAAGGGCTGACTGTGCCGCATTTACTGCAGCCTGTACCACTTATGCTCGCTCTAAGTCTCCAAGGCACCTTCTTGTCGGGCTTTTGCAAGCTGTTCCTAATGGTGACCGCCCATGGTCACATGTATCTATTGATTTTATGGGAGAACTGCCTGTATCTAATGGCTACAGTCATACTTATGGTGGTTGATAGATTTTCGAAAATGGCCCACTTTGTGCTGCTCCCTGGCTTACCTTCAGCTAAAACATTGGCCATGGTGTTTACGAGAGAGGTGTTCTGACTCCATGGAGTCCCCAAGGTCCTGGTCTTCGATCATGGGAGCCAATTTGTGTCCAGGTTCTGGAGGGCGTTCTGTGATAAAATGGGTATCCAATTGTCATTCTCGTCCCCAGACCAATGGGGCCACTGAACACTCCAACCAGGGATTGGAGCAGTTTCTACATTGTTTCATCTCCAACTATCATGATAACTGGGCTGACTTGTTGCAGTGGGCAGAGTTCACCAGGAACTGCGCTGTGTGCTCTTCCTCCGGGAGCTCACCCTTCCTTGTCAACTATGGGCTTCAACCATGCTTGCTCCCGGACACCTTCCAAGCACAGCAGATTCCGGCTCTGGATGAGCACATCAGGCAACTTCGCTGTGGTTGTCTTCCAGGAACCTCAAGTTGCAAGTTCCATGCAATAAATTGGCTCCTCAATTTGTGTGTCCGTTCCGGGTACTCCGTAGGGTCAATCCTGTTTCCTATGCCTTGGAATTACCGGCATCTATGAGGATACATAACGTGCTCCATGTATCCCTTCTCAAACCTTTGGTGTGTAACCGCTATACCACCACCCCTGCAGTCCCAGATCCAGTTCACATACAAGATCATGAAGTGCAGAGTATTTTGGATTCACGTAGATTCCGTGGGCAGATCCAGTATTTGGTGCACTGGAAGGGATATGGTCCACAGGAACGCTCATGGATGAACCACTCTGACATTCATGCTCCACTACTGTTGCGCAGATTCCATGCTAAGTTCCCATTGAAGCCTGGACCTCCTCCGTGGGGGGTCGTTGAGAAGGGGGTACTATCACGGTGCCCATGATTCCCCTTGCACAATTCTTATTGGCTATTGGACTCTGGCTCCTCCCAGGGTTAGCCTTTTTAAACTCTCTCCTGTCATCTTTTCAGCACCCTTTCATGGTGTAACCATACCTAGAGTTTGAGTTACTACTTGTTCCTGTTCTGTGTAGGACCCGGCTCGCCTGACTACGCTCCTGGAATTCCTGACGCTCCTGTGAACTGATTCCGTTGCTGACTAGGACTGGCTGACTACCTCCATGTGTACCGACCTGGTTTGGCTGAGCATCTGATTCCGTTGCTGACTAGGACTGGCTGACTACCCCATGTGTACTGACCTGGCTTGGCCGCATAGCCGATTCCGTTACTGACTAGGACTGGCTGCTACTGCTGTGAGTACTGATTTGGCAGTTCTGGCTTCAGACCTATCAGGGTACCCTGTGTTCTGTTCCACCTACTCTCGCTTTCAGAATACCGCTACAGCTCCTGCCTGTCCTGTCAATCCCCAAAGTCATCTGGGGACTGTGCTTTGAGGAGTCTGGTCGCTTGCTAGTATCTGTATGCTGCCTCTGCTATCCCTAGCATTCTAGGGATTTGGTCACTAGCCATTGTCCTGTCTATGCTGCCTCCGCTATCCCTAGCGTTCTAGGGATCTGGTCAATTGCCAGTGTCCTGTCTGTGCTGCCTCCGCTATCCCTAGGGTTCTAGGGATCTGGTCACTTGCCAGTGTCCTGTCTGTGCTGCCTCTGCTATCCCTAGCATTCTAGGGATCTGGTCACTTGCCAGTGTCCTGTCTGTGCTGCCTCCACGAACCCTTGCGTTCTAGTGATTTGGTCACTGCCAGTGTCCTGTCTGTGCTGCCTCCGCTACCCTAGCGTTCTAGGGATTTGGTCACTGCCAGTGTCCTGTCTGTGCTGCCTCCGCTAACCCTAGTGTTCTAGGGATTTGGTCACTGCCAGTGTCCTGTCTGTGCTGCCTTCACTAACCCTAGCGTTCTGGGGATTTGGTCACGGCTAGTGTCCTGTCTGTGCTGTCTCCGCTATCCCTAGTGTTCTAGGGATCTGGTCACTTGCCAGTGTCCAATCTGTGTTGCCTCCGCTATCCGTAGCCTCCTAGGAAGTTGCCCAGCAGTTACCCATTGCTATATCTGTACCTTGCAGCGGTGTGGTGCTATTGTGGTTTTCTTTTTTCCTGTAACCTGTCCACGGGTCAAGCCAGCAGTGCCCTACTGTTATTTGCCCATTGTTATTCTTCCGTCCATCCTGACCTGTGTCAGATTTGGGATGTAATAAGGTACGAACCTCATCTGGACCTGAGTAGGGTGATTGCTTGTTATTTATTTTCAATAAAGCTTCTGCTTTATTGAGTCAAAAATCAGCTCTTTTATACAGTTGTTCATACAATACACAGTGGGGTAGTACAAAGGCATACTGGGGGAAATCAATAGTGTCTGGCTGCAATACACATCTAAACAATGAAACATAAACAGTAGAACAAAAGGCACAATGGACTGCACACACAGAAGGGCATTCTACATAATTTAATCTTGCTGCTCTGAATCCTGACCAATAGGATTCAGAGTGACAAAATACAAAGACCAATCCTGGCCGAGTGAGTCACCAGATGCCTGGACAGGGGGGACCAATCCCCAGGCCGCCTACCTGTCCCCTGCAAAACCTATGCCAAACCCTTGCATACATTATACGGGTGGTGACCAGTCAACATCCTGCCTACTTTCACATGCAAAGTCTATGGGCTCTGTAACCATGGAGTTCAGTCTCTGTTCTGTTTGCGAAACCCAGTCTTTTTAATGTGAAAGATAGTTCTTCAGGGAGTTTCTTAGGAGGCCTGACAAGGCCTCCTTGTAACAGCCTAGGGGTCCGTTACATCACCTTCGCTTCCAGTTCCAAGCCCCTCGGTAGGGAAATCAACTGTTTCCAGAATCACAAAAACTCCTTGTCCAAGCTGTAACCTAATAGCCCTCTTGTTCCCAGGCTGAGGAACAAGAAATAGACCCTTTGTCCAGGACTGGCAACAACAAATAGCCCCCTTGTCCTGGGTCAGGAAAACTTGAGCCTCTTGTCCGGGCCAAGAGAAAACATCAGCCCCTTGTCCGGGCCAGGAAAAGAGTTAGGCCCCTTGTCCGGGCCAGGGGAAAACATTCGAATTAAACATCGTCCTGGTGGGATAAGCCGTCGGCATTGCGATTGTCTCTACCGGACCAGTACTGGACGGTGAAGTTGTAAGGCTGCAAGGCTAAACTCCACCTTAACAGCCTTCCGTTGTCCCCTGACACTCGATTGAGCCAGACTAAAGGGTTATGGTCCGTGAGCACCATGAATTCCCGGCCATAGAGGTATGCTTGGAATTTCTTGATGGCCCAGACCCAGGCCAAACACTCCTTCTCTACGGCGGCATAGGCTACTTCTCTCTCCAGGAGTTTGCAACTTTGATAGGCTACCGGATGCTCTTCCCCCTTTGTGTCCACTTGGCTTAGTACAGCTCCCAGGCCCACGTTGGTGGCATCTGTATTTAGTAGAAAAGGCAGGTAAAATCTGGGGCCACTAATACGGGAGCTTTCCCTAATGCCGATTTTAAGGCTTCAAAAGCTGCTTCACATTCTGGGGACCACTTCACAACTCGGGGTAACTTCTTGCAAGTGAGATCAGTCAGAGGCTTTGCGATGTCACTGCACCTGGGTACGAATTTGCGGTAATACCCCGCAGTACCCAGAAAAGCCATGACCTGCCTTTTGGTTCTAGGCCAGGGCCACTGAACAATGGCCCCTACCTTGGCTGGTTCGGGGAGCTGTACTCCACTCCCTACTCGGTGCCATAGATACTGCACCTCACCCATTCCCACTTGTCATTTGTCAGGTTGGAGGGTCAGCCCTGCTCTGTGAATTCTAGATGATCCTCGCAGGACTGTTTTTAAACGGCAATATCGTTGAGGTAAGTGCAGGCGAACTCCTGCGCTACCTCGAGCAACTGATCCACTAGCCTTTGGAAGGTGGCCAGGGCATTCTTCATCCCATAAAGCATGACCGTAAATTGATACAGGCCAAAAGGGGTGATGAATGCCGACTTGGCCCTTGCTTCAGGAGCTAGAGGGATTTGCCAATATCCCCGGCTAAGATCTAAGGTGGTCACAAATCTGGCCCTTGCTAATCAGTCCAACAAGTCATCCACCCTTGGCATAGGGTAGGCGTCGGTGGTGGTTTTATCATTGAGCCACCGATAGTCCACACAGAACCGCATGGTTCCATCTTTTTTGGGCACCAGCATGACCGGGTAGGCCCATGGACTGCTGGACCCCTCTTGACCCCCATCTCCCGTATCTTCTGTATTTCAGCCCTGATGTGACTTTTTACCCCTTCCGGGACCCGGAAAGGGGGCTGTGGTAGGGGTTGTTGACCTGGGGTATCAACTGCATGTTGGGAGAGGTGAGTCAGTCCCAGTTTATTTGAAAATAGGGTGGGCTATTGGTCGATGGCTTCCCTAATCTGATCCCGCTGGGTCGGGGAAAGCTGTTCAGGGTCTCGGGGCTAGAAAATCGGGAATGTCCCACTCTTCCTCTTCCTGAGAAACTGGGGTGCAAATAGCTAAGACGGAGTCTGCCCTGTCCTTATAGGCCTTTAGAGCATTGACAAACTGTGCGGTCCTTCTGATGGGGTCCCTGCCTGATAATGTACGTGGTTTCCCCCTGTCTGTCCACAATTTGGTAGGGGCCTTCCCAGGCAGTTTGCAACTTGTTCTACTGGATGGGTCGCAGGGCTAACAACTTTTGCCCTGCTCTGAATTCCCTGACTTGGGCCGTCCGGTCATAATACTCTTTTTGGTGATCCTGTGCTTTCTGGAGATTCTGCCCTGCGGACTCCATAAGGGATTGCAGATTTTCTCTTAGTTCTATCACATAGGTGACAGCCGGGGTCTCGTCTGTGGGGCATTTTCCCCTCCCAGTATTCCCGGAGGATGTTTAGGGGTCCCCGGACTCTTCTACCGTATAACAACTCAAAAGGAGAAAAACTTGTGGACTCCTGTGGCACCTCCTGGTAGGCAAACAACAAATGGGGAAGATATTTCTCCCAGTCCCTATGGGTGTCAGTGAATGCTCAGAGCATCTGCTTCAAATTTCCATTGAACCTTTCACAGACCCCATTCATCTGTGGATGATGCGCCATCATGTGGATAGCTTTCACCCCACAAGTTTTCCTCAGCTGCTGAAGGAGATCTGAAGTGAACGGAGTCCCCTGATCAGTCAAAATCTCCCGGGGAAACCCCACCCGGGTGAAGATGTGTATGAGGGCATCGGCTAAGTTTTCTGATGTTATTTTGGACAGGGCGACCGCCGGGTATCTGGTGGCGAAGTCCACTAGTTACTATGAATTTTTTCCCGGATGCGCTGGCCCGAGCCAAAGGACCCATGATATCCATTGCCACCCACTGAAAGGGTTCCCCTATGATAGGTAAGGTCTGAAGTGGGGATCTGGGTTGGTCTCCCCGTTTCCCTACCCTCTGACCTGTGTCGCCTGTCCGGCAAAAGGTTCTCACATTCCTGGAGATGTGGGGCCAGAAAAAGGCCCTGCTGAGTCTGTATTCTGTTTTCCAAACCCCTAAATGCCCAGCTAGGGGAATTTCATGTGCCAGGACTAACAAGTCAGCTTTATGTTGGGCGGGCACCAGTAGTTGGGTCTTAATCACCCCATGAACCGGGCTAACAGTATGTCGGTATAACAACCTGTCTGTCCAACGGAACGTCTCCCCCCCCCACAACCAGTCTCCCCCGTCTGGGCTCTCTGTCGATAGCTGGCTAGGGTAGGGTCAGTAAGTAACATGGCCCTAAACTCTGCGGGGGGGCCACTTAAGCTCATTCCTGGGTAGTTCAGGATCAGCCGGGTTGCTAGTCGGGCTTACCTCAGGGTTCCGACTCTGGCTCCGTGTGACTGCCTGACAATCCTGTGATTCCAGAGATTGACCAAAGTGGCTTTGCAAATCTCACAAATCGTTGCCCAACAGCACATCCGCAGGGAGTCCAGGCATTACTCCCACTTCTTGGTAGCCTTGACCAGATTCCCAGTCCAGGTGTACTTGAGCCATGGGAAGCTGGTACAATTTACCTCCAGCCACTCGTACTTCCACAGTCCGCTGAAGCCGATGACATGGGTCCAGACAGTGGGGCTGCACCAAGGTGAGGGTAGCCCCCGAATCCCTAAGTCCCTCCACGGGCCGACCATTTAGTTGTACAGGTTTGACGTGCTGTTTTCGATTGTTAATCCCCCGGTCTTTAGCCATTGCAATCTCATGACAAGCAATCCTTGCTCCTCTATCCTCTGGGTTCACGTATAGTTTCCTGGGGCTAGGCCACCCCCAATTGTCTGGGCCAAGAGGTGTGCGGTCCGGCGCATAAGAGTCCTCATGTATACAGTGCACTTGCCGGTACCCTTGACCGGGTACGGATCCGTATCCGCCGCCCCGGGGCATTCCAGGCCATGGCACAGAATTCCACTCTTTTGGGGGGCAGTTTCTTTTGATATGTCCAAATTGTCGACATCCAAAGCACTCTGGTCCGCGCCGCGCCACCTGCCGGGACGGTGACCGGGGTCGGGGAGAAGATCCTGGTCGGTTAGTCTCTGGACTAGCCTTGTATGAAGGAACCAAAGGATTGAGAGTAGGGCCTTTCGGCCGCAGGTATTCCACCCCCCAAGTGTCCTCATATCGATCAGCTAATTTTGCCACTTGGGTCACAGTGATCTTTAACCCATGCCTGAACTGGGGCTGTAAGCTGTGTGTAAAACTGATCCAACATTAGTAGCTGATATTCCTTCTCCATAGTAGTAACCCCCGATCCCTGCATCCACTGCCTGAAGGCCCTTTCCAGGTCGTAGGCTATTTCCACATTGGTACTGCCCCTCTTCTGCTGCATCCCTCTGAATGCCCGGCGGTACTTCTCCGGGATAATGGCGCACCTTGCCAACAACCGTTTCTTTACCTCCGTATAGTAAGCTATGTGTTCAGCCAGCACAGCCCGGTATGCCTCAGCTGCCTTGCCAGTCAGCTTGCCTGCTAGGTAGTTGACTCAGTCCCTGGATACAGTTGGCACTGTTTTTCAAACCCCTGCAGATATCCATCAATGTCCCCAGTCTTCTCATCAAACGGTTGAAACATATGATGGGAGACTCGGGGTCTATTGTCCTCCCGATCCAAGCGCAGGGTGAGTTGGGCTGAGAGAGCCAGAGGTTTGTGACCGTAGTTCAGCCATGTACTCCGTCTGAGCATCCGTCATGAGTTGCTGTACATCTGCCCAGGCAGGATTAGGTCCCAAATGATGCATCCTCTGGCGGATTTTCCTGTCCACCGGATGAGAAGCTGCCAATTGCAACTCCTCCAGCTGAGGGTCAGGGTTCCGGTCCTGAGGGTTAAGCTGCCATCTCTGGGTAGCGCCGTATTCCTTGCCTGCTCCTCTGTTTCGTCATCCATCTCCTGCAGTACGGCCAGGAGATCCACTCGCTTAAGACCTTTAGTTTCTCTCCCCCGCTCCTCCACCAGAGCCTGTAGTTCCACCACCGATCTGTGTCTGTATCATTCTGCCATCACCAATCCCAATGGGTGATTTGAACCTCCTCAGTGTAGTGAGAGAGAGATCCCACCGCTGCACACCAGTGTAACGGTAATCCTAGAATGTCACTCTGTTCAGGGCCGTCGTGCTGGGTTTCTCCCTCCTGAGGTCGGCTACAAGTGGGTAGCCTGGTAAATCCACCACAAACAGCTGGAATCCCTCCTGTTAGGATGTAGGCTGGAAAGCTGGCTTGAACTCTGTAGCTGGATAATAGGCTGGAAACAAGGCTGGAACACAGGAAATCTGCCCACTGGAACCCTGGAACATCAGATACCTAAATGGGGGACAGATAGGTCCCATTAACCCATTCAGAATAAGGACAGGAAACAGCTTCAAGTCTAAAACTACTTCTGCTTTATTGAGTCAAAAATCAGCTCTTTTATACAGTTGTTCATACAATACACAGTGGGGTAGTACAAAGTCATACTGGGGGAAATCAATAGTGTCTGGCTGCAATACACATCTAAACCATGAAACATAAACAGTAGAACAAAAGGCACAATGGGATGTACACATAGAAGGGCATTCTACATATTTTTTTTTTTTTTAAATCTTTTTATTAGCATTTTATAAAGTTTTAACAAACAAACAGTATCCCAAGAACCCCAGGAACAGAACACAATACTGATACATGTAATATTGCATATATATAAATTGCATAACATAAGGTAGATGGTAACCCTAATACATACAGTATCCTTAGATGAACGGCAAGAGATGAAACAAACATGTTGCTGAACTTACAATACAAAGTCAGATGATACAACAAATAATTGTTGACGAAATAAAGATATAGAGATAATACATACAGAATTTCCAAGTCCGTTCCCATCCCCTACCCCAACTAACCCCATATCCCCCCCAACACCCCTTTCGGTCCCAGAGAATACCATCCACTCATTGCAAGAAGGACAACTGTCCTTCCCCTCAGGAACGCACAGATGATTTCCCTCTAAGTTGTTGTTCACAGTACCAAGAAGTATATTGGAATGCCTGCTTAATCCGACCTCTCACTACATCATCCAATGAATTAATATATCTGCTCCAAGTACCAAAGAAATGTTTAACTTTCCGTTCTCTATGAACAGTCGATTCAAGCCAATCCATTCTAAAGAAATGAGCTAATTTGGTATGAAAAATGGCCAGTGAGGGAGGCTCCACATGCGTCCATTGTTGCAAAATAGATTTATGGGCTACAGCTAAAATATGCTTCAAGAGCCTGACAGAACCCCCCGTACTCTCCATCTGGACCCCCAGAATTGCAGTTTCCAGCAACAGCATTATGTTCCGATAACCCAGACTGTCTAAGTATCCTTCAATCTCAGTCCAAAAGGCCCTTACCCGAGGACAAACCCAGAAAGCATGAAAAAGATCCGCTCCCTGGATTCCACATCGGTCAGAGGACAATATACCCATGCGAAATAGCCTATGAGGAGATAAATACGCCTGATGGACTATATGCAATTGCATCTCAGTACAGGAGCTAGCTGATAATAATTTGCATGTGTTCACTGTAGAAAGCAAAACATCACCACAATTCAGGTGAGGAAAATGATGCAACCAGTTACTCAGTCCCCCTCCTCTTGCTGTGTAGTCAATATTAGACTGTATGTATTTATAAATAGTACTAGTAGAGAGCAGGGTCCTGGAGCCCAATCGGATCAACCGGTCCACCCCATTCTCCCAATCCCCATCAGTAAAGTGTTGGATTTGTTTCCGTAGAAAGCTGATCGTCTGTAAATATGCAAACCAAGAAATATCAATATTACACAGTTGTGTCCTACAATCAGCCAGGGATCTGGGCTGTCTAGTGGATAAATCAATAAAAGAAGTTAAGTCTCTAACATCTCCAGTCTCCCAAGTCAGGTATGGATGCACCACAGCCCCATTCTGGAAAAATGGATTAGCACAAAGAGGTTGAAATAGGGAAAATCTCCATTGGGCCCCCAGTCGGGTTCTCACCTTCCTCCAAGCCCTAATACTAGAGAATAATAATGGGTTTCGAATTACATCCGGACCCAGATCTCTCATCCGAGTGTGCAATAGTGCCACTAAAGATATACCCCCAGTAAATTGTTTATCCAGTTGAGGATCAGCATGTACTGCAGTACCTAAAACCCAGTCCACTGTATATCTAAAAAGCGCAGCCCAATTATAGTCCAATATATTAGGAAGATTAAAACCTAAATTGTGTCTAGACTGCTGCAGAATGGTCAGCGATAATTGAGAGAGTTTACCACTCCAAATAAATCGTCTAAATGCCGAGTTCAGTCTGGAGCAATAAGAGAACGTCAAGACTAGAGGCAACACCTGGATCAAGTACAACAGTCTAGGAAATGAAATCAATTTAATAAGGGCTATCCAGCCGGAAAAAGATAAAGGCAAAGTTTTCCATGTGGTAAGTTCCCTAAGTAAGGAATTAATAAGTGGGGCATAATTTAATGAGTAAAGCCTTGACGGGTTTTTAGGTATCGAGGTACCCAAGTAAGGGATATGACTCACCGCCCACTGTATCCCTATGTCAGGCACTAATGGTGGTTGCCTGACCCTATGTAAGCATAAAGCTTTGGATTTGCTAGTATTAATAGAAAATCCCATAACCGGACCGTAGTCATTCAAAAGTCCAAAAAGTGGTAATAGAGAAAATTGTGGGTAAGAAAGATAAATCAGTACATCATCCGCAAACGCTGTCACCTTCACCTTGGTCTGTCCCAAGGAGATGCCTGTGATCAAAGGTGAGTTCAAGATCGCTCTCAGCAAGGGGTCCAGAGCCAAATCAAACAGCAAAGGGGATAAAGGGCATCCCTGTCTAACCCCCGTTCCATCGTAATAGGTTCAGAGTCCAATCCATTAGATGTTATGACAGTAGTAGGATTAGAATACAACAAATGGACCAGGGTAAGAAACACGTGGCCAAAGCACTGATGTTCAAGCACTCTAAATAAGTGAGGCCAGGCCACCTGGTCAAATGCCTTTTCAGCATCTAGACTTCACAGAGTATTATAAGCTCCTTGGTCTGCATCTCTGGAAAGTAAAGTGGCCGCAATGGCCGTTCTAATCCCCTTCACTGAGTGACGACCCCTTAAGAACCCCAATTGCTGAGCACATAACACTGAGAGTAAAAACGTTTGTAGTCTAGTTGCAAAGATCTTTGTCAAGATCTTAATGTCTTGGTTTAAAAGTGTGATGGGCCTGTAAGAACTAACTAGTGCAGGGTCTTTATTCGGCTTAGGGATCAAAATTGTCCGTCCTGCGAGTAAATTGTCGATTCCCGGGGCGTCCCGCAATAAGTAATTAAATAAATCAGTAAGGGGTGTCACCAGCTGTAATTTAAGCAGTTTGTAAAATTTAGCGGAAAATCCATCAGGGCCCGGACTTTTGTGAGACTGCAAAGAGTTAATGGCTGCCAAGACCTCCCCCTCTGTAAGAGGCTGATCCAAAATCTCCCTCTGCTCATTAGTGAGTATAGGCAGGTTAGCTATATTCAAAAGGTCAGTGCCCTTGACCAGATCATCAGATGGTGTCTTATACAAAGAGGCAAAGTAGTCTCTAAACATATTGTTAATAGCCAGTGAGGACGTGACTATAGCTCCAGTGGAAGCTTTCAAATGAGAAATGGTCGCACGGGGCTTCTTTTGTTTGGCAACCAAGGATAGAAGCCTACCCGAACTATTAACCCATTTAAAGAAGTGACTACGAGTATATTCTAGTTGCGTCTGGGCTTTCGACAGTAAAAAGGTATCCAAAAGTGCTTTAGCCTCAAGATACTCCGTTTTGTGTGAGGGGGAGGGGTCAGAGGCCAGGGCTACATGTGCTCTATCTAAATCCGTATTTAAAACGGTATATTTTTTAGACCATTCCTTACCGTGTTTGGCTGTGTAGGATATTATATGACCCCGAACAACAGCCTTTGCAGTCTCCCAAAACAATAAGGGTTCCCGAACATGTGCTCCATTATCAACTAGGTAATTACCCCAGGTGACCTCCAAAAAAGATTTAAAGTCTGTGGACCCTAATAAATGTTGAGGAAAGTACCAATGTTTGGTGTAGAGTCTAGCCGCACGAAGTCTAACTTGTAGTTCTACCGGGGCATGATCAGTTATTTGGATTGCATGAATGTGGATATGTTGTACATCGGGAACCAGGTCAGGGGAGATTAAGAAATAGTCAATTCTGGAAGAAGTTGCATGGGCTCTGCACACATGAGTGAAATCCCTAGCAGTCAGGTGAGAAATTCTCCAAGGGTCCGTCAAATGTAAAGAGTGTAGAACCAGATTCAAGCCTTCATGTGTCGAAGGCTGCGTCAGTAGAGGGAGACCCAATCTATCCAGAGACTGATCCACCACCACGTTGCAGTCACCCCCCAAAATAATGCTACTATCTGAGTGAGCAGTGAGTAAACTGAAAATTTTACAGAAAAAGGATGAATTCGGCATGTTAGGAGCATAAATATTAACTAACACAAATCTATTAATTGCGACATCTAGTATTAGATACCGACCATTTTCGTCCACCTGGGTTGAATTAATTGTATAATCAAGTGACTTGCTAAATAGAATTGCCACCCCTCTAGATTTGGATACGTATGAGGCCGAAACACACTCCTTAATCCAGGCACCTTTCAGGGTAACTGGATCACCACACCTCCAATGTGTCTCCTGGAGGAAAACAATATGAGGTCTAAGTGATTTAAGATGATTAGAAACTAGTTTTCTCTTTATTGGTGTATTCAGGCCATCAACATTCCATGAAAAGAGACGGAGGGAATCCTGCACTACCGTATTTGTGAACGGCTGAGCATCCACCAGGGGAGAGCTAGCCAACTCCCGTACGTGAATAGGCAACCTCCGCAAAGATAATTATCAATCGGGTCAACCCCATGTCCCAGCGCCTGGGGTTAAATCCCAAAAACGGGAGAAGTGACATGAGCTTCGACTCGAGTGAGCAAGCAATCTCCAGGACCGAATAGTAGGAACAAACCAAAAACAAAACAGCCCAATAACAGTACAATATCAAATACAGTAAAACTCCCATTATCACAGGGAGAATGAAAGAAGAACAACAGAAGTAAGATATAATGCAAAACAGTATAGGCTCATGTATCTCATGTATTACAGCAGGTTCCATGAGTCCAACCGGTTATGGGCCTCCTCTGGAGAGTTCAGAAAATGGACCTGTCCCTCATGAGTCACCTTGAGCTTTGCTGGAAACAATAAGGAAAACTTGATCTTTTTGTTGTGTAGTGTTCTACAAATCGGGGAGAAGGCCTTGTGTTTCGCTGACACTTGAGTTGAATAATCTTGAAAAAGCAGCACCTTGGCCGATTGAAACAGGAGCTCCGGTAATCTGCGATATTCCTGCAGTATTCTTTCCTTGTCCAAGAAGTTCAGAAGACGAATGATTACTGGTCTCGGTCGCTGATCTTGATCATTCCTTTCTCGATCCAACCTTTGAGCCCTCTCTATGATCAAAGGACGATCAGTGGAGTATGGGAGGTTTAAGGTGTCAGTCAGCCACGTTTGTAAGGTATTCAACAGGTCCTGCTGTCTGACCGACTCTGGGATATTGACAAGACGAAGATTGTTGCGGCGACTTCTATTCTCCAAGTCATCAATTTTGTCCAATAAAGATTGGATATTTGCAGCTTGGCTGTCAGAGGATACCTGTAAACGGTGTTGGGCATCCTCCACATTACTTTGCCTTTGCTCCAGCTCCGTGATTTTCGCCGTATTCACTGATAATTGAGTAAGCGTGGCATCCATTTTTACATTAAGTTCCTGAAAGCGGGAATCGAATAAAGGCCTTAAAGCTTTCGCCACTTCAGATGCAGTCTCCGCCGCAGGCGTTACAGGGGAGGACATAGTCGGTGATGGGGGTGCAGAGCTCACCGGAGACCCTGACTGTTGCGATGTAGCCGTTTCCAACGCAGGCCCAGATTTATGAACCGGTTGAGATCTCGTTAGTTTTGAATTATTCCTCGAATTTGTTTTCTTATTAGACATGTTGACAAATCTGTCCATGATAGCAATGAGGGACAAGATAGATGACACAGGCCTCCAGCAGGAGGATCCAGCTAAACTTCCAAAGGCCAATATGTAGAACATTTATAATAGCAATGGTAGTATGGTCAAACCATCGGTTCCCATAGGGTTAAAGGAACAAGCTGAGAAAGTCCCCTTTATTCCAGCCAATAAAGCAATAGGTGTTGGGCCCCTACAGGCATGAACCCCCGGAATCGCTGCTTTGAAACTGTCAGGAGACGCACCAGGGCGACTGATGTAATGAGCGCCAAGTCTCCTGTCTGTCAGACAAATGCAGTGAGCGTTGTAGGGTCAAGGTAAGATCCACCTCCCCGCCAAAGGTAACCTCCATGTAGAGCGGGTACTCCGCAGCAATTCACTACCACTCTGGGCTCTGACGCATAAATGTCGCCTCTACACGACCAGGCCATTGAGAGTCTCCATTCACCATCCACTCCGGTACGGGGAGGGGGAGTAAAATGTCTTCCGGCCCCCCAGTGATCATACGTGAGGCGAGCGGGCTGGTCACATGAGGCTCCGATTCTTAGGAGCCTCCTCCGCTCAAGTCGCCCAGGCCGCAAGATGGCCGCCTAACCCTGAGAGTGTGGCTCGCTTGAGCCCAAATCCGGGGCAAGTTGAGCCGCTCGAGTCCGTCCGGCTCTACGGTTTCCACCTCCGCTGGTTACCGCTGTAAATCACCATTGGCAGGAGTATAAAACGCGGAGTATATAATCCAAATCACTGGAAAAATTTGGCAGCCACGGAGAGCAGCACTAAAACGCTGGTGCTTCCTTTAGCCCCACCCCCAGAAGTCCATTCTACATAATTTAATCTTGCCACTCTGAATCCTGACCAATAGAATTCAGAGTGACAAAATACAAAGACCAGTACAGGCCAAGTGAGTCACCAGATGCCTGGACAGGGGGGACCAATCCCCAGGCCACCTACCTGTCCCCTGCAAAACCTATGCCAAACCCTTGCATACATTACACGGGTGGTGGCCAATCAGCATCCTGCCTACTTTCACATGCAAAGTCTATGGGCTCTGTAACCATGGAGTTCAGTCTCTGTTCTCTATGCGAAACCCATTCTTTTTAACATGAAAGTCAGTTCTTCAGGGAGTTTCTTGGGAGGCCTGACAAGGCCTCCATGTAACAGCCTAGGGGTCTGTTACAAAGGGAAAAAACAGAATACCTGGCAAAAGATGCCAGCAAAACCCGGAAAGACATGACACCAGTTCTTACTTGAGTCTGTCAACTAAATAGCTTATGTTTTTTTAACCAGTATATTTTATTACATTTTCAAAAGTACATAAACTTAGAAAAGGTACATATTGCTGGCAAAGTTACAAGCTATGTGTTTCAGTCAAAGACAGGTATAAATAGCGGACATGGCAAGTTACTAATAATATTACAAGAGTCTACACAAAACCCTAAACAAGGAGTGGGTAAACAGTGCTCTATGCATGGTAAGCACAGACTAAGGCCTATAACATGCATGTACCAAAACGAGGGAGAGAGAAAAGAAAGCAGGGAAAAAACACATATTCATGGTCTATCACTGAGCCAAAAGGAGGACAAACATGAGGGATAATGAAAAATGGGTGTCTCAAAGGAAGTTTCAAGTGATGGTGTGGTGAGAATTGCAAAGCTACTCTTGAGGCCTGTCTCCTAGGTCTGCAGAGGTATTTTGAAAGTTTTGTTTGTATCTTAGTGTCACACGGCTCAGCCTCCACTCCGGTCAAAGCCGCCTCCGAGCCCAGTCTTTGGCCCGCTCAGTAGCTCTGCAACCGTGTGGGAGTACAGTCGCACGTTTAGCCTCCTCCCCTCTGTGACTCCATTCATGCCCCATCAAGTTTTATATATATATATATATATATATATATATATATATATATATCAAGTGTACTTAGCTGGAGCTAAAGTAGAAGAGACAGCACTCCGTTAATATCCAAAAAAATATATACGATATTTATTCATCCATTGTATCCAACCAAACGTTTTCGGTCCTGATTCGGACCTTCATCAGGGTAACCAGACACATAGACAATAACACTTTTAAATACTCACATTATGAAAGACAGACCACCAATTAAAAACGTTGGGAACGCTAATCATCCACAGTATGGACGCTCAACACCGGGATTCGGTGCGTGAGGTCACCTCTCCATGAGGACGTAGGTCACCAACGTATTTACATTCAAAAAACACTTCGTTTCAAACAAGTATGTATGATCAAACCGCATCAAAATATAAACATATAAATGTGCAGTCACGACTAGAATCAAGCCTCAATTACACTACAAACCAAATAATAAAGAAAAAACAAACAATAAATACCTCAGGATTATATCGGAGAACTCAAACAGCAGAATTAATTACTAAACTAGAAGCAGCTATAACTAAATATAAAGAATCGCTTGCTGTCAGTAAGAAACAGAAATTGAAAAGTGTACAGACAGATTATAAGGAATTGCGAGTATATCCTTGGTTGCTAGGTTTATCTGAACGAAGATTCCAAGGAAAGAGATATAGACGTAGAGGGGACAAAAGTGGTGTAGAAACTGTGAGTGAAACTGATTTTTCCAGCCGGTCTGAGCAATCAGATAGTGCCTCAGAAAGCAGTAGTTTTTTAGACAGAGGTCAAAGGAAAACCAAAAGCAAGGTTATAAAAGACAAAGAAAAAGTAGGAGAGGGGGCAGAAAACACAGGTCCGGTACCTATGGTATTAAGGCAGAGGGCGAAGTAGCAGTATTTAATCTGTCTAGTCATATGAAAAAACGTTATTAAGTAAGGGTTTAAGCTACGTTCCCACTGTTCGTCAAGATCCTTTTCAGTGGGAAGTTGATTTGTTTAAAATGCATAGATTACTGAAACTCAAGGATCATTTTTATAATACCTCATCAACTGGATCAGTTAACCCTTTTAAAAAAACCAGTACTTTTGACCCTAAGTGTAATAATGAACATGTCAACACTTTTGTGAGTCTTGTCGCTGATGAGACTAGGAGGATTATTCATGATAATCCTGTCAGTTTCTATAATTTAAGTATGCAAGAACAGAGGGCAATTAAAACTCTTGCCTCTGATACTTCAATAATATTAAGACAGGCTGACAAGGGAGGAGGCATTGTCATTCTTGATTATGAATACTACAGAGAAGAGGCATTGACTCAATTGAATGATAACAGTTGTTATAAGAGACTTAATCGTGATCCTACATTGATGTATAAAAAAGAAATTGACTCTGTTATTTTACTAGGATTTAATAACAGATGGATTAACCAAGAAACGAAAGATTTTTTGGTACAAAATTATCCTAGGATACCAATATTCTACACCATTCCTAAGATCCACAAATCCCTTGAACATCCACCTGGCAGACCTATAATCTCTGCTAGAGGTTCATTATGCCATCCAATATCACAATTCATTGATTTCTTTCTTCAGAAGTACATGAATAGAGTCACTAGTTTTGTGAAGGACTCTACTGATTTCATCAACAAGCTTCCAAGATCTATAAATGATGATGATATATTGGTTACTCTTGATGTTTCAAGCCTATATACGAACATACCTCATGATTTGGGTAAGGAAGCGATAAGGGCTGTGCTTGAATCGGACGATGCATATGATGGCCCACCTATCGACTTTATGCTCCTGTTGATTGATTTAATTTTGAATAAAAATTATTTCAAATTTGAGAATCTTTATTTTTTACAATTACAGGGGACAGCGATGGGGTCGAACATGGCGCCATCATATGCATCGTTATTTATGGACTACTATGAACAACTCCATATTTTTTCTAGTGAGTTTGCTACTATGATTGTTTTTTACAAGAGATTCATTGATGATGTTTTTCTCATTTGGCGAGGTGAAGCGAGACTGTTGCGGTATTTTGTAGAAAAACTTAATTCCATTGAATCAACAATACGATTTACATTGACCTATGATAAGTTTAATATTAATTTTCTTGATATGACTGTCTATCAAGAAGATGGACGCCTCAAGACTAAAATTTATACCAAAAGTACAGACCGTAACACCTTGCTACATGTGGGAAGCCATCATCCAGTACCACTCAAGCGGGGATTGCCGTATTCGCAAATGTTGCGCGTTGTGCGTAATACTACCGACCCAATAGTACGATCTCAAGGTTTGAGAGATATGGGCAAGAGATTTCTTGAGAGAGGTTACAATTCTGCAGTTGTTAGAGATGCTATAAAGAAGGCAGAATTACTCGATAGATCTTGTCTCCTATCTCTTGAACAGACTGGAGTCAATAAAAACATAGATAGGTTTTGTGTGCAAACTACCTATACAACTGTGTCACGACAGGTGAAAGCCTCTATATTACGTTTTTGGCCCATCTTGGAGGGGGACCCCAAGCTGGGACAAAATTTTAAAAAACCACCTTTGTTTTGCTACCGTAGGGGTAGTAACCTTAAAGATCTTTTGGTACAAACTGATCCGAAGGATAAATATGCTCGCACCAAGAATTGGTTGGCACGTCCTAGTGGCGTATTCAAGTGTAAGGGCTGCTCTAATTGTAGTAATTTGATCTTGGGAAAAACTTACATACATCCTCATAATAAGAAGACTTTTCCCATTAAGGAATATTTGGATTGTGATAGTAGATATGTGATCTATCTCATAATTTGCCCCTGTGGATTATATTATGTCGGGAAAACTACTACAGCCTTGAAGGAACGCATCAACAACCATAAAAGTTCCATACGTAAAGCGTTAGAAGGAACTTTGGATGTTAAAGATAGTGCAAGGCAACCGGTGGCAAGACATTTTGGCTCAGCCAAACATAAGTTAACAGAATTCAAATTCATGCCTATTAAACAGGTATATACCCCGTTGCGAGGGGGAAATCGCCATCAACTACTCTTGCAGATGGAAGCTAAATTTATATATCAGCTAAATACATTACATCCAAAGGGCCTTAACTATGAGTTACAGTTGGGCTCTTTTTTGTAAGAAATGGGATAGATATAACTTGATGGTGGACTCTCTGTGATTAGTTCACGGGATGCTACACCCAGTCTCTCCCTAAATGGAAGTAATGAAGCTGAATCCAAGAAAAGTATCTGCAGTACATATCTATGAACATAAAGGCATTATTTTTGGAGTTCTGTTATTGCCGGTCTATGGAGGTTGATGATATTCCAATATTCCAATATTTGAACTTTCTGGTCCTTCATTTAAGTCACGGAACTATATAATTCCATTAAGGATTACTACACAATGGGAAATATAAACCTATTGAGGAAGAATATTATCCCCAGGAACAGTGCAAAAAAACACGTTTCCTTTTTGGTCAAATATATTATTTCTTTTTGGTCAAATATAATAATCTTTTTTCTCTACTAATCTTTCTTCATATTTTTTTCTCTACTTTTTTTCTCTATTTTTTTCCTTTTTTTGAATTTGATTGTGATGTTTTAAGATATGTTATGTTTCTTTTTTTCTGTTTTTTTGTTTTTCTTTTAAGTACTTAAGGGTTAATTTGTATTGATCCATTTTATAAATATGTGGATCAATTGTTGGGCTATGCCTTGAGGGTGATCTTGAACACATTTGTTTTGTTTCGCCCCCGTGGTCTGGCCCGTCAAATTGATCTAGTAGGAGAGTATGGGGTCTGAGCATTGACCCTTACTTTTGGCTGCTTTGAAGTGGATGTGCTGTACCAGCCGGTGCGCTATGATACATTAGTTACATTTTTGTGAAGAGATCGATGAGCTGTGCCCAGGTACAGTGGATGAATTGTTCTAATGTTTTGAATTATATTGTATCTCAATGTTCGCTACGTAGTATTGTATCTAGCATCGGCTGGTCTATCACCATGGCAACCGGATAGTTGAGTTCTCCGATATAATCCTGAGGTATTTATTGTTTGTTTTTTCTTTATTATTTGGTTTGTAGTGTAATTGAGGCTTGATTCTAGTCGTGACTGCACATTTATATGTTTATATTTTGATGCGGTTTGATCATACATACTTGTTTGAAACGAAGTGTTTTTTGAATGTAAATACGTTGGTGACCTACGTCCTCATGGAGAGGTGACCTCACGCACCGAATCCCGGTGTTGAGCGTCCATACTGTGGATGATTAGCGTTCCCAACGTTTTTAATTGGTGGTCTGTCTTTCATAATGTGAGTATTTAAAAGTGTTATTGTCTATGTGTCTGGTTACCCTGATGAAGGTCCGAATCAGGACCGAAAACGTTTGGTTGGATACAATGGATGAATAAATATCGTATATATTTTTTTGGATATTAACGGAGTGCTGTCTCTTCTACTTTAGCTCCAGCTAAGTACACTTGATATATATATTATGGGACGTGCACCAACAAATTTTGTAGTTCAATATTGATAAGAGTGCCACTGCCAATTCTTTTTGAGTATATATATATATATATATATATATATAGCCATGTGAAAAAGAAAGTTCACCCTCTTATAACACATGACATATTAAAGCGAAAATAGAGAAGCCATATGTGAAAATCTAAGTACACCGTACTGCTTCCAAAGGAATTAAGATGCTAAGTAGCAGACAGGTGCTGCTAATCAAATGCCCTTGATTAATTGATCATCAGCAAGTGTGACCATCTCTATAAAAGCCAAAGTTTAAGCAGTTTGCTGGTCTGGAGCATTTAGGTGTGTGTTAACACAATGTCAATGAGGAAAGACATCAGCAATGATCTTAGAGAAGCAATTGTTGCTGCCTATCAACCTGGGAAGGGTTATAAGGCCATTTCCAAAGAATTTAAAGTCCATCATTCTACAGTGAGAAAGATTATTCAAAAGTGTAAAACATTCAAGAAAGTTGCCAATCTAACCTGGAGTGGATGTCCCAGCAAATTCACTCCAAGGTCAGACCGTGCAATGTTCAGAGAAATTGCAAAAAACCTAAGAGTTAAATCTCAGACTCTACAGGCCTCAGATAGCATGTTAAATGTTAAAGTTCATGACAGTACAGTTAGAAAAGGACTGAACAAGTATGGCTTGTTTGGAAGGGATACCAGAGGAAAGCCTCTTCTCTTTGAAAAGAACATGGAAGCACAGCTTAGCTTTGCAAAGTTGCATCTGAACAAACCACAAGACTTCTGGAACAATGTCCTTTGGACAGACAAGATCAAAAGTGGAGATGTTTAGCCATAATGCACAGCTCCACATTTGGCAAAAACCAAACACAGCATATCCACACAAACACCTCATTCCAACTGTCAAGCACGGTGGTGGAGAGGTGATGATTTGGGCTTGTTTTGCAGCTACAGGACCTGGAAATCTTGCAGTCATTGAGTCGACCATGAATTCCTCTGCATACCAAAGTATTCTAGAGTCAAATGTGAGGCCATCTGTCGGATAGCTAAAGCTTGGCCGAAACTGAGTCATGCAGTAGGACAATAATCCCAAGCACACCAGCAAATCTTCAACAGAATGGCTGAAAAAATAAAAGAATCAAGGTGTTGCAATGGCCCAGTCAAAGTCCAGACCTCAAACCAATTGAAATGCTGTGGCGGGAGTTTAAGAGAGCTGTGCATAAACAAATGCCCGCAAACCTCAATGAACTGAAACAACGTCGCAAAGAAGAGTGGGCCAAAATTCCTCCACAACGATGTGAGAGACTGATAGTCATACAAAAAAAACGATTACTTCAAGTTATTGCTGCTAAAGGTGGTTCTACAAGCTATTAAATCATAAGGAGTACATAGATTTTCACACATGGCTTCTCCATTTTGGCTTTATTCTTGTTAAATAAATCACAACACGGTGTAATATGTCATGTGTTGTTGTTCATCTGAAGTTATATTTACTTAATTTTTACACCTGCTAAGGAATAGATGATTGTTATTATGTCCTGATATGTAAAACCATAGAATTCTTTGTGTGTGTGTGTGTGTGTGTATATATATATATATATATATATATATATATATACACACATATATATATATATAAGCATCCTCATCACTGACCAACTACTTTATCTATATACGGAGCAAAATAAATAAATGTATGAATACATATACATGTTCAGTTGTGACAGTTTACGTGTCAGCCTCAATAAAGCTTTAACAGGATCCTGACCTTTTCCATACCCAGCAGGGCTCTGATTAGCCCTGTTTCCTACTGGCCAACACACTATTTAAACCTCTCACTTCCAGTACTCCCCACAAGCTAGTTTGTTGGAGTATTCCTGTGCTATATTCTGATCTGACCCCGACTTATCTGACTACTCTCAGCTTGGCCTCTGGCTTCCTGTTCCCCCTCTCCTCGTTCTGCCTTCTGGTCCTGGTTTAATACGGTTCCCAGTTACTCCCATCCTGGTTGCACCCCGGCTCAACTGGGGTGGAACAATCTGGTTTTGCAACCAACACCTTTACCCAGCTTTGACTGCAGTGATGGAGTACCTGCCACACTAACCACACCTAAGCATCGTTCCCTAGCGTTGCACCCCAGCATCCAACCAGTACTTAGGCTACGAGGGTTCCTATTCCCCCGTAGTGACAGTTGGAATGGGCCAGACCATTTCCATGGATCCCGCTGACCTGTCTCTCCTGGCCACCAGACAGTAACACCATGAACAAATCCTGGCGTTGCATGCCTCACAGTTACGGAACCTATAAAGGAAGATAGATGCTATGCTGGAGATTATGCGCACCTCAGCTGCCTAGTCGGTGCCTGCTCCTACTTCAAGCATCGCTGCTGCCTCAGGAGTCTCTTTGCTTCCTTCTCCTGATCACTTTCCTCCTCGATTCCCCTACCAGACAAATCTTAGGTCACCCCTCTGAGCTCCGGGGTTTCCTCAGCCAATGTTCCCTTCATTTTCCAACCCTGCCTCAGTCTTTTTGAACCCATGCTGTGGGGGTGTCTTTTATCATTTCCCTCCTCAAAGACGAAGCACTGGCATGGGCCTCACCATAGTGGAGCAGCATTCCCCCTTGCTTGATGACTCAGATACCTTCATTGCTGCTTTTAAGACAGTGTTTTATGTTGATGGCAGAAGTGCCTCTGCTGAAGCTGCTCTTCTGGATTTGCGACAGGGTCAGAGAACTGTGAGTCAACACACTGTGGAGTTCCGGATCCTGTCCTAAGACACCAACTGGGATCAAGGGGCTTTGAGAGCAGCCTTTCGACATGGCCTAAACGAAAGCCTCAAAGATGCCTTGACATGCTGTAATCTTCCTGAGGGTCTGGGGGACTTCATTACGTGTACTCAAAGGACACATGCTCCGACAGTGTCCCACTAGACCATGAAACTCCATGGCTTAGCCAACCAAGGAGACAGTTCACTAAGCCCCAAGACCCAGCCTCTTCAGCCATCCTCTCGAGTCCTTGTGACCCTGTCCATTAGATGGTCTTCTGGTTCAGTGTCTGTTCCAGCCTTCATGGACTCTGGTGCAGCCGGACTATTTATGGATTTCACTTGGGCAAAGTCTCTCTGGATTCCCAGTCGCCCTAAGGAACTGCCTCTATACGTCTCCTCCTTAGATAGTAAACTATTAGGAGGTGGGAAAGTCATCCTGGAAACCCCCCCCCCTGTAGATCACTACAGGAGTTCTTCATGTGGAGACCATGACTTGACCTGTTGTACTCCCATATGGACCCTGTTATCTTGGGTCTTCCTTGGCTCTGCCACCACGACCCCTTGATCGAATGGGGAAAAAGAGACCTAATCCATGGAGCAGCGTCAACCTCGTATGGATCCAAGCAGGAGAAGAATGTAAGACAGACTTTAACAGGAGAAAATGGCACTATGAGTACCTAGTAATGCCCTTTGGGCTCTGTTTTGCCCCGGCTGTCTTCCAGGCCTTTGTCAACAATGTATTCATGGAAATGTTGACGCCTCATGTTGTCATGTACATAGATGACATTCTGGTCTTTTCTCCTACCTTGCCTCTCCATAGAACCCACACCAAGGCTGTCCTTCAACATCTCATGGACAACAGCTTGTATGCCAAGCTCGAGAAATGTGACTTTGAGAAGGACAGCCTTCCTTTCCTGAGATACATTGTATCGCATAAAGGTCTAGAGATGGATCCTGTTAAAATGTCAGCAGCTACCCAGTGGCCACAACCCACAGATCTATGAGGAGTGCAGCACTTTCTGGGTTTCCTATATGAGGTTCGTGCGGAACTATTCCTCAGTAATTGGACCCATCGCCTCCCTGATCAAGAAGGGAGCAGACCCCAAACATTGGCCACCAGAAGCCACTACAGCCTTCTCCACCCTCAAGGCTGCCTTCACAACCACACCTGTTCTTTGGTATCCAGATACTTCTAAACCAGTCTCAACAAGATCCTACTACCAGCATCCTTTACCCATGTTCCTTTGGCCCACACCATCTGACTACCACGGAGAGAAATTTTGACATAGGTAACAGAGAGCTCCTTGCCATCAAACTAGCCCTCGAATAGTGACGTCATCTATGGAGGGCTCAGAAATACCCTTAACTATATTCATGGACCACAAGAATCTGAGGTACCTAGAAAAGGCTAAAAGTTTGAACCCACGTCATGCCCGATAGGCTTTGTTTTCATGTGGTTACAGTTTGTTATTACCTACCTACCCAGAACAAAGAAAACCAAGGCCAACTCCTTGTCCTATCAGTTCTCTGCTTCACACTCCAAGGAGTCCCCAGAGCCTATCATACCCACCCCATGGTTCATTTCCACCCTGTCCACCACGACTGTGCTCAAGATCCAGCAGGCTCAACAGAATACGGGTGCTGTTTGTCCTCCTGGAAGATTGTTTGTTTGTTTCTGCCCTCTATAGCGCAGAGATCTTGCATTGGGCCCATCAGTCACCTATGTCTGGTCGCCCTGGCATTTCCCAGACCTTGGACCTCATTCAGAGACAGTTCTTTTGGTCCACTATGCATTTGGATGTTACTGATTTCGTCCGTGGCTGTCATCAATGCGCAAGACACAAGCAGCCACACAATAAGCCTGTCAGTCTTCTCCAGCCCCTGCTGGTGCCCTCTGTTCCTTGGACACACATAGTCATGGACTTTGACATTGATTTGCCACCATCCAACAAGAATACAGTGATCCTTGTTGTGGTCGATAGCTTTTCCCATCAAGCGCACCTCATTCCACTACCCAAACTGCCATCAGCCCCTCAACTAGCTGATATCTTCCTCAAGGAGGTGTTTTGACTCCATGGCTTGCCTCTAAAAGTGGTCTCTGATTAAGGCAGCCAGTTCGCCTCTTGATTCTGGATGGTGTTTTGTGCCCGGGTTGGCATCACAGTCCACTTGTCTTTGGCCTACCATCCCCAGTCCAATGAGCAGACCAAACTAATCAGCCAATCGATTAAGCAGTACCTACGCCTTTTTGTTGGGCCCCTACAAGACAAACTGGGCTAGTGTCCTCCCTTTAGCCAAATTCGATTTCAACAGCAGTTGTCACGAGGCACTTCAGTGTTTTCCTTTCTTTGCGGCTGGTGGGTATCATCCCAACTCACTTCTATTTCATCCTCCTCTGGGGTACTGCTGTGGACACTCATCTGGATGACCTTGAGAGACATTGGCTGCCTATACGCACTTGGCTTGTTGCAATTGCCAAGCGGTTTAGGAGGGCGGCTGACCGTCATCGGATTCCTGGTGCCCCCATCACCATAGGTGATGAAGCATGGTTGTCAACTAAGAACCTCTGGCTTTGAGAACTCTCTCCTAAGTTCGGTCCTTTGTTTGTCGGTCCATTCCGGACACCGGACTCTTTCCACATTTCCCTCCTCAAACCTGTCCTCCATAACTGATTTTCACCCCCCTCCGTGGTTTCTCCTCCAGTTCTTGTTGATGGGAAAGAGGAATATGTTGTCTGGAAACTGTTGGACTCCTGCCTTATCTGTGGTTCTCTGTAATACCTGGTAGATTAGCATGGCTACAGCCCTGAAGAGAGGTCTTGGGTTCCTGCCTCCGATGTGCACTCTCCTGCCCTATGGTGTGCCTGTCATCGTGCCTTTCCATCTAAGCCTGGTTGTCAGGGGACCTCCTGTTGCGGGGGGGGGGGGGGTCACATGGCTCGTCTGCCACTCAGGTCACAGCCGTCGCCAAGCACAGTCTTCGGCTCATGCGCTTGAACTTCCTGGTACTGTGTGTGCTACATCTGCGCCCACTCAGTAGCTCCGTGACCATGCGGGCATACAGACACACAGTTAGCCTCCTCCCCTCTTTGACTCCATTCATGCTCCATCAAGTTTTATACATAACGGGACATTCAAAAACATCCTCTGCACTGACCAACTACTAATATATATATATATATATATATATATATATATATATATATATATAATAACAAAATAAATAAATGTATGAAAACATATACATTGTCAGTTGTGACAGTTTGTCAGTATCAGCCTCAGTAAAGTTTTGACAGGGTCCTGATCTTTTCTCCTATTGGACATGGTTCCATACCCAGCAGGGTTCTGATTTGCCCTGCTTCCTATTGGTCAAACATACTATTTAGTGTCAATAAGTTTTTTAAGAAAAATACAGGGAAAAGAATAGAAGGAAAAGACAAGTAAAGAGTCTACAGAGTCCAAGACAGGAATATGAGGAACAAGGGGAAAAGTAAGGGGAAAGGAAAGGCAGTACAGCTTATACAGCTTTTACAAAGTGCAGGAAAACTTCAAGTATACATATAAAATTGCATATCAAGCATTAAGATTACAGTAATACCAGGCAATACCCAAACAACCCCACCCAGCAAAATTAGCAAAATGATAGAACATTGGAGGTCCCTGCATCAAACCAGAACAGGTCTCCACTCAAAGGTCAGTGCAACCCTGGACCCCCAAGTAGCGAAACAGAGACTAAGAGGTCAGAGAAAGGAATTTGGGGCCCTCGAGGAATTGGGTTCAATAGAACCAGGTCGCTGTGTACCTAGCTACAGCTCACTCTGTGGTGGAGGCGAGATCCGCCATCTTCCGTAGGTCCTCTACCCTATCAACCCAGTCTGCCAGAGAAGGAAGCTCCACCTTCTTCCAGCATAGCGGAATCAGGCTATTCACAACAACTAGTAACTGGGGCACAAGAGTTTTTTTGTATTTGTGAGGGTTCATAGTAGTTTGGTGTAGTAAGAGGTCTTCAGGTCGATACTCGGGGGTGCATCGGAGAGGTGCTAAAGTGTCATATATATCTCCCTCCAATGTGGCTGTATCCTGTCACATTCCCACCAGAGGTGAAGCAGAGTGCCTGGGGCCCTCCGGCACCTCCAGCATGGTTGGGATCAATTTTCTGCAAAGTCACAGGTGTAATATACCATCTGGATAGCAAATTATAAGTCTATTCCTGCAGCATAGAGGAGACTGAGATGTGGTGAGTAAGATACATGATCTGCTCCCATTGCTGTGCAGTGAGGGTGATTCCCAAGCCCGCCTCCCACTGCCCCACAAAGGGTGGAAGTACCATCAGTCGACCTACTAGAAGCTGCCTATACAGTCTGGGGGGATCAGTCCTGAGGCATTCCTTCTCAAAGAGTGTGAGTGGTCGAGAAAGGTTGTGCTGCTGCACTATGGAGGAAACATAGTGCTGCAGTTGGAAGTGTCGAAATGCATCAAGAAACGTCAGGCTTGCCGAGTCAGTCAAGTCCCCGAGATGCAACCTCAGAAACTATTTTGGGCAAAAGATACGGCTTTGTGGGATCCCAGGAGTAAAGTCAGGGTTGTGGTTAAGAGGAGTCATGTGTGAGGGAAAGGAGGTCAGAGAGTATTTAGCTGCCGTTGAGGTCCAGATCCACAATGTCACCTGCAAAAGAGGGCATTTCCTCAATGCTGGGTCTCGCTTGGTGGGATGCAGCCATAAGGTGGGCTGTAGGGTACCGTTAGCCTAGAAAGAATCTAAAAGGACCCACTACTTGCCTTCTGTGGGTGCCGACCACTCGACCACACGGAGAAGGTAGCACGCCTGGTAGTAAAGCTTATAATATGGTAAAGCCAGGCCCCCCTTCTGTTTGGGCATGGACACTTGAGAGAACCGTTGCTGCGGCTTCTCTCCGCGCCACACATAATCTGTGACCACCGTCTCAAGAGAAGAACAGGCACAGGAGAAGGATAGGTATAGTCTGAAAAAGATATAAGAAGCACAGGAGCAGGTTCATCTTCACGACGTTCACCCGTCCTGACCACGATATGTGTGGGAATGTCCATGAAGACAAGTCAGTTTGGGCCCGTGCCAACAGGGGTTGGAAATTAGCTTGATATAAGGCATCCAATCTAGGCATGAGCCATACCCCTAGATATTTGAGTTGGCCAGTACACCATCTGTATGGAAATGAGCCACGCAGCGACTCAGCAGTCTCGGAAGGTATAGACACATTCAGAATCTCTGATTTCCCAAGATTAAATTTTAGATTGGATATTGCCCCATACAGTTACAACTCTCGCTGGAGGGAAGGCAAGGATATCCTCGGCTGAGTGACCGTAAACAGCATATCATCGGCAAACTCCACCACCTTATAATGTTCCCGACCCGCCTCCACCCCATGGATGTTAACATTAAGACGGACCACATTCAAAAAGGGATCCAGTGACAATACAAAAAGAATGACAGCAGTGGCATGTCCCATTCTTGATCTCAAACGGACTAGAAAGAATGCCGTTGCCTCCAACACAAGCCAACGGGCCAGAGTATAGAGCAGTAATCCATGCTTGCATATTGGGACCCAGTCTGATACATTGCAAAACTCCATGCATAAAAGGCCAATCCATCCTTTCGAACACCTTCTCGGCATCCGTGGACAAAAGAAGGAGTTTGGATCTGATAGTCCTCGAGTAGCTCATGAGGCCCAAAACCTTTGTCGTATTATCTTTAGATTCACGACCCATAACAAATCCAGACTGGCCAGGGTGGACAAGCACAGGCAAATGTGGGGATAGACAGAGCGCCACCAATTTTGCCAGCAATTTAACATCCACGTTCAGCAGCGAGATGGGGCAATAACTCGGACACTGCTCCCTATCCTCGCCCTCCTTCGGCAGAACCGCTATTGTGGCCCTCAGAGTATGGGGGTGCAAAGGAGCCCCCACAGAAACAGAGTTGAACATACCAACCATATGTTTCTAGAGCTCAGCTGGGAATGCTTTCTAGTAACAAAGAGTCAGGCCATCGGGGCCAGGTGCCTTACTTGCCTGTGACACCTTCATTGGCGTTGAGAGCTCCTAGACTGTAAATGGCTGGTCAAGCGAGGTCGCTAATTGTGGCGAGAATTTGCGATGGACATAATTCATCAGGTAGTCACGTACTCTACGTTCTTGTTCCCAATCAGACGTGGGTCCCTCAAGGTTGTACAAAGCAGAATAATAGTCCCTAAAAGCTACAGCAATTTGCTTTGGCAATTGTGTCATATTCCAACCTTTCGTCGAATTCCATGTACATGGGAATTTTGAGCACACTTATGTAGCATGCGTGCTAGTAACCTCCCACATTTATTACTGTTCTCTAAGAAGAAATTCTAGTCCTCTGATGCGTTAGGAGATTCTTTTCAGTGAGAATATCCGCCAGTTGCGTTCACTTAACAGTTAAATATTGATACCCTTCCCACGAGAGATCTTGCTTATGAGCACATTTCAATTCCAAAATTTCCTGGGTCAGAGCGGTAATTTGCAGAGCCTGCAGCCGCTTCCAAGCCACGCTCAGAGTGATGATGTGACCACGTACAACACTCTTATGGACCTCCTAAGCCACCGGAAGAGGCATGTCAGGGGTAACGTTCTCCGCAAAATAGTGTTGAAGTACGGTCGCGGTGTCCGAGGAAAGCAGTGGGTCTAGCAACAGTGATTCATTAAGTCGCCATGAGGACCGTTGAGGGTGCTGTAAGGGGGGAAGCCACCCGGACCTTGACTGGGGAATGGTCAGACTAGTTCATTGGTTCAATAGAGGCCGTAAGCAAGGTATCCAAGCCCCTATGTGAGAAGAAAATGTAGTGGAGTCTAGATTAAGAGTCATGTGGTATCGAGTAATATGTATAGTCACGTACAGTCAGGTGGGATGTAGAATCCTCCAACAGTCAACAAGCTGGTGTCTAGCCAAGGCAGACCTCATCTTGCGTAGTAGGCTAACAGGGTGGTGGGTGGGGCCCGAGGAGGAGTCAATACTGGTGTCCAATGCCAGATTGAGGTCACCCCTGAACACCACCACCACCACCCTCCCTGAATCGGGACCGTCGTGATAGGACAGTATGTAAGAAGGACAGTTATTTGGTGTTGGGGAAGTAAACGATGACTATAGTGTACCTCCTGCCCGTCAGGCTGTCCTTAAGGAAAAGAAACTGGCCTTCCACGTCACTAAGAATTTCAATATCCGTAAGGGGGACATTCCTGGAAACAAGAGTGGCAACCCCTCTAGATTTAGCATGCTCATTATTACTGCAAAAGACCTGAGGATAGCCACTGGTCATCAAAGAAGGAGCCTTATGAGCTATGAAATGTATTTCCTGCAATAACACTACAGATGCACGGTGAGCTTCTCCAAGACGTTGAGGCCCTGTGCATTGATAGTGTATACCGTGAGGGGTTCAGCACCAGCCGCCATTTCCGTGCAGCGCCAGGGGAAAGGAAAAGGAAGGAAAGAAGGGATAGGAAAGGACTAAAAGAAAAAGACAAGTAGGAAGAAAAGTCTAGAGACCAAGGTGTCACAATGGAGAACAATGTCAAACACCAAGGTCGCCGCTGTTATGGCAAGGACCACTGTGTATTACAGTAGACACTAAAACCCCGAGAGGGGACACATACGGACAAGCAACAAATGGCCTGGGTAGCAAGCTGCTATCCAACAGACTAGAATGCAACCCAGTACTCAAATAGTGAATAAATGCAATACACCAGTAGAGCCGCACCAGTGCTCCCCTCATGTGTCAAAGCAAATAAGCACATAACACATGTACATAATACATTTTAACAGGAACAAAAATAGGACATCAACAACCCCTGTGCCTGAACGCGGGCAGTAGTCCCCTAGTCCCGAGGGAGTGGGCACGCGGGACCAGCCGAAAGGCCATCCAGCCGTGTCCCCCACCAGGCCGCCTCAACCCGAGGAGCACAACACCTCTCAATAGGTCAGCTCAGCCCCCCCCCAGAACAACCCATGCAATACAACTAAAAGAACATAAAGCAGCCCGGTGCCTGAACCCGGAGACCAAGAAACAGGCAGCGGGACAACATTGACATCCCAGCAGGTTCCCCAAATCATGCATCCCAACCAGAACACCAGATGCCCCCCAACATTCCCCCACAATATAGCTTAATTCCCCACCCCGAGTGCACCCGGCCTGACCATGCCACAACCACATCAAACTGCCATGTGGCCCAGCCGACCCGCGCCCAGCACAGGGAACACAGAAAGCCAATGAGCTCACCACCACAGAAAGGAACCAGGACAGGTAAGCGGGAAGCTGTTCCGCCTGAATCCCGGGGGGCCTGGATCATAGCGGTCACGGCGGAAGGCCCAGGGGAGCAGTCACATCCCAGTCCCCAAACCCCTCTGCCGTGAGTAACAGAACGACAGGAAGCACCCCCAGCGTGTGCAAGAACCCCCAGCGCCAGGCCCGACAGAGCATAACCCCATGCCAAAGACACAGCATATACCAAATGCGGCCGTGCCGTCCAGGGTGCCGTAGGTCCACACACAGCAATGCAGAGCCCCCTGACTCCGAACCCCCACCCCCGCAGCAACACGAGGAAGAAAACCTGTAGGCAGGTAGCATTGGTCCCAGAAATCCTCACACTTGGGAGAATTGCATCCCAAGCCCACGGGAGGCTCAGGTCCTCCCCAGAGTTCACCAAATGTTCCCCACAGCATCACTTAGGCCAACGGTCTCCCACTCAGCAAGGTGTCTCATAAGTGCACACAACTGTAATAGGGGTCTCATTCGTGACAGTACTAGGTCTGCTCCCATACCCTCTCTTTCCACAGTTCCTGGGATTCCGAGGGTGTGTAGACAGTGAAGCAGCCTCCAGGCCACCATGCCAGGGACCAAGCTAATTCTCCATGCAGCACCGCAGCCACAGAGAAAAGCCCATGTTCAGGGGATCATTCTTCAGGGGTCCACCTGCGCAGCGGCGTTGTAACGGTTTTGTAAGACACTCAGACCAGTAGGTAAAATAAAACAGTTTTATTAAAAGACACGAAAGACTGCCTTCTACAGGCAATCTAGTATGACTGGAAATAGTCAATAATGTACAGATGCCCTCTCAGGCCCAGTATACAGGGAAATTAATATATACTGTCACAGGACAGGCATAAACAAGTATTACAGGTAAAGCATGGGTTAATGTTCATGGAAAGCAATCAGTCTCTGTTGTGGTCTGTTTGACAATGCCCAATAGATGGTAAAGGAGCGAGACTGGGGTGCGAGATGTAAGAGCACCAGTCAATAATGCAGAACTGAGACTACTGCTTGTGCTGAGCAGGGAACTGAGGCCACAATACTCTGCAAGAGCTAGCACACGTTGAACCGTGAGCACCCTCCCGGTGCGGTAAATGGAGACTATGCACACTGCAAGAGCTAAGGTGTATAGAGCCAATAGCACCCAACCAGTGCAGTAACGGAGACAAAGTACACTGCAGGAGCTGATGGAATCGCCCAATAGCACCAGACGGTGCAATAACGAGTTCACTGCGAATCGCAAGGGTAACGGAAGTGCGGTGTTAACGGAGGCCACAATGCTCTGCAAGTGTTAATGGAAGGCTCGCTAACGGAGACTACAATGCTCTGCAAGTGTAAGCAGAAGGCTCAGGGTACTGAGGCAATAGTGCTCTGCAAGTGTTAACGGAGGCTCAGTATAACGGAGGCAACAGTGCTCTGCAAGAGTTAACGGGAAGACCCAGTGAATCGGAGGCAACAACACAGACTGCTCTAAACAGCACTGCGGAAGTCAGAATGTCGCCCAAGTGACACTGGATTAGGAACAGCTGGAACACCGCAGGGTTGTCAGGATAGCCGGGTCAGGTCACGGAGCAGGAACGTCAGACAAGCCGGGTCAGATCACGGAGCAGGAACGTCAGCCAGGCCGGGTCGAATCACGGCGCAGGAACCAATGAGAGTAGTCAGACGGGCCAAGTCGGTACACAGAAACACAGAAACACAGCAACACAGTAATACTGGTACAGGAACACCACGAAAGGGCACCTGACAGGTGCCAGAGCCCCAGTATATAAAGGCCATACTGGGCGGGCCAAACAACGCTCAGCCAATGGGAGCGCACCACAACAAGGAGTGACAGAAAGATCACGGGAACCGTGATAGGCGTGCACAAACCATTTTCACCCGGTTCCCCCCCGGAACCCGAGGGCCTGCTCCGTCTTTGCGCCCGCTCCTGCTCCAGATAACTCTGGTCGTTCCAGTCAGGAACTGCAAAATTCTGCAGATTTGCTGCTTTAGCTAGGCCAGGTACATCAGCAGGGCCTCGAATCACATGTGGAACATTCCCATGTTGGACCATGAGGCTAAAGGGGAAACCTCAGCGATACGCAATGTTCCGTGCAGATAGAGCCTGTGTGAGGGGCTGCAAGGCCCTGTGCTTCTGTAGAGTAAGCCAGGACAAGTCTTGAAAGAGAGCTATATCACTGCTACCAATATTTCAGGACCTCCTGGCCCTGGCCTCCCGCATGATGTCATCATTCACTCTAAAGCTAATCAGGCAGCAAATAACAACCCACAGGGGACCCGAAGAAGGGCCTCTCGGTCACAAAGCACGATTCGCCCGCTAAATACCCAGCAGAGCATCGTCCTGTATTTCCAAGATACCGTTGAACAAGGAGGTAAGTACTGAGAGCAAGGCATCAGGGGGGACATCCTCCGACAGGCCTCTCACCCGTATATTATTCAGTCGGCCCCAATTGTCCACATCCTTCAACATCCCACGGAGCTCCACTATCTGTGAGAAATGTTGTGAGGTGGTGGATGAGTGCCTCCACCGCTCCATCCGGTCGTGCTGCAACCTGCTCTACAGCAGTAATCCTGGTGTCCAAGGCCGCCACATCAGTCTTCAGGCCTGATATGTCATCCTGGACTGCCCGCACCCCCCGTCTGATGTCCGATGCCAGAGAAGTGAAGTTTTCCTTTGAGGGTATAGTGCACATCAATGCCAGCAAGTCAGGGGCCTCGTCAGGTATCGGATCCAACTATTGACCCGGCAACACCGCGGCAGATGTGGCCTCCGAGGAAGAGGAATGATCAGGGGATGCCGCCACATTGGATCCCACGTCTCGTGGGATCACGCCAGCCGGCTGCAAAATAGCCCTTCAGAGAGGCTTCTCTCAGTTTATTTGCCCCAGGGGTCTGTGGATCATTAGACTATCACTTGTTCCTGCCCATTGCTGTCAAAAGTGCAGAAAAAAGCAAATTACAGGGGCCACCAGCACAGAGCTGCTCACTTACATGGCCATCTTGTCTCCTGGTCAGACACACCCCACCCCCAAACACACTATTTAAACCTCTCACTTCCAGTACACCGTGCCTGTCCCACAAGCTATTTTGTTGTAGTATTCCTGTGCTATATTCTGATCTGACTTCTAGCTACCTGACCCAAGGTTGGCTGACCATTTTGATTTGACTTCTGGCTACCTGACCCCGGCCTGGCTGACCATTCTGATCTGACTTCTGGCTACCTGACCACAGCTTGGCTGACCATTCTGATCTGACTTCTGGCTACCTGACCCCAGCTTTGCTGACCATTCTGATCTGACATCTGGCTACCTGACCCCAGCCTGGCTGACCATTCTGATCTGACTTCTGGCTACCTGACCCTGGCTTGGCTGACCATTCTGATCTGACTTCTGGATACCTGACCCCGACTTGTCTGACTACTCTGGCTTCCTGTTCACCTTATCCTCGTCCTGCCTTCTGGTCCTCGTTTAATACGGTTCCCAGTTACTCACATCCTGGTTGCACCCCGGCTCAACTGGGGTGGAACAATCTGGTTTTGCGACCAGTGCCTTTACCCAGCTTCAGCTGCAACAAGGGAGTACCTGCCACACCGTCACCACACCCAAGCATTCAACCAGTAACGAAGCTACGAGGGTTCCCATTCTCCCTGTAGTGACACTTAGAGCCTATGGTTGGGTTAGCAAGTTCAAAAAAGGCTCCCATATTCCCAAGACGGTTAGCCTCTTTATCGCCACATCCTGGAGTGAGTGTACCCATTCTGCCCCGACTATGTTTAACATTATTCCTAGCCTTTGGTGGGGAGGTTGGAGGGGTTGTCTTCATCCAATTTTGCAACATGGATTTGAAAGCAGCTAAAAACATTATATCTTATAGTTGTTTTTGTTTTCATGAAAGTTGGAGCATCTGATATAGGACACCAAGGAGGACCTCCTGGGGAATTCAATCAAATTGCCTACCAAAAGTACAAGAATCATATGTAAAAAGCTGGGTCTAAAAAGCATTCACGTCTGTGCAATGCCAGAAACAATGTAGTAGATCCATGTCTGCCACAGAGAATTTGGGACATGTAGATATATGTGTTATGTTAATATGGCTAGCTCTTTTTGGGTCTATATGAGCATTGTGTGTAAGCGTATGCAAAGTTGCTTGAAGAAATGACAAGGGATTTATGAAGTCTCTATGAAAACCATGAAATATATCCTCAATGAATTAATCTGGCAGGTTAGGCCATATAAAGGCAGCAGACCTTTTTGGTGCAACTCCCCTATTGAGTTAATGTATTGCACCAAGGCTGGTGTATACCAGGTATATACAGTTTGCTTAATGTCTAGCTTGAAAGTACAGAAATAGATACTTATTTGTAACATGGTTAGTGTCCTTTAGAGCATGGAAATCTTTGATCCTATACATGTGTGGATCTATAATATCACCTATCATTTTGATTCCCTTCTGACTCCAGTATACAAAGTGATTATGGGCTTCCCCATGTTGAAAAATTCCATATTGTCAAGAAAGGGGAGATATAAAGAAAAATGTCTGGTCTCATATAGCAAATGGTGTTAGGATTGCCACACTCTACAATTATTGTTAAATACGTGTCTGGAAAGAATGTGAAAAAAGCTTAAATGCTGATTCATGCAATATGTATCACAAACTGAGGTGGATTGGTCTCTGACTTGCAAGTATATACAATAGTGTCCAGGATCCAGTTTACTGACTCATCAATCTAGCTATATTATATAGCTTGGTTTGGGGAAATTTATACCTGCTTTGGATGGCGGTGATACAATTCCTAGAGGCTTATTTTAGGTTTCCTCTTGTTCCAAATAAATTTATGAAAATATATTTACAGAAGTTTAGGGAAGCTGATCATTTTAGTTACACTGCATCTACCTATGACAAAGAGGGGAAGGTTGGTCCAGGATTTCAGTTCTTGGGTTATTTGGGTCATGGTAGATGTATAATTTAATTTGTACAGTAGACTTGGGTTTTTAGGTAAGGTGATACCTAAGAATTTAAGTTGCTGGTCAGCCCAATAGAAGGGAAAATGGGATCTCAGGCCTTCTTCTATTTTGAATGCCAGATTTACAGACACTTTTCCAAAATCATTGAGTAAAGCCACAATAACTGCCAATGCCTGTCTAGAGTTGCTAATGAAAACTATCAAATCACCAGAAAAGGTTACTGTTTTAATCTCTTGGTCTCCTGTCTGGACTTCCCGAATGGAGACAAAGATCGTAGTTTCCTAGAAAAGGATCTCAAGCCATATTAAATAACACTGGTGATAGGGGGCATCCATGCCCAGTTCCCTTTTCCAAAATGAAATTGAGCAAATGTATATTGTTAGTGGATATTCATGTTTGTGGCTTGGTGTAGAGCATATGTATAAACTGGGAGAACTTTTCCCCAAAACCCGGTAAAAGTAAAAGGTGCTGAAGGTGAGGTCATCATGCTATCAAAGGCCTTTTTGGCATCTAGACACAAAAGAATGCTATGAGTATGGAGATCCTTAGGTGTTCTTACTAGAGGCAATTAAGCTATGGCTTTCCTAGGTTGAATGTCTGTCTTGGATAAAGCCAGTTTGTTCTATGGAGATTATATATGGTAAAATCAGCTTCAACCTGTTTACCATGGCATTTGATAGGATTTTAAAATTAGTTTTGTGGAGTGAAATGGGATGATAAGATCTTATCAACTGAGGATCTCTGCCGCATTTGGGTAGAACGCTAAGTTTAGCCTGCTTGAAAAGACTGGATGTGAACCAGTCTTGAAAATGTCATTATAGAGCATGAGAAGGGGGGCCTACATGCTGAATATTTTATATTATTCTACTGTGAGCCCATCTGGGCTGAGAGATTTATTGTTAGGTATGTCCTTAATAATTTGTAGAATGTCCTGTATTTCTAACTGGGCATACAAACTAGATCTTTGTTTTATAAAAGTGTGGGTAAGTTGGAACTTTTTTATGAAATCCCAACCTTTTTCGGGGTCATCTATGGGAGCTCTGTATAAATCCTGATAGTACTTTAAAAAAATCCTCATTAATGTCCCCAGTGGCAGTACAAATCGTTGGTAGGACTACCAACATGTGCACTAGGTGTGCACTTATGTTTGAAGTGATAGGATAATAGTCTCCCTGACTTATTTGTCTCTGTAAAAAGGTACTGTGTATCACAGAACCGCAGAACACGTCAGAGCCCCTATATGTATATATAGCCAAAAAAAAGGAGAAAGAGACAGAAAGATGTATTATGGTCCTTGGAATGGCCAGGTTTAACAACGACTAACCCCAAGGACGTGAAAATATAACTGGCAATCAAAATATGTCACAAAACCCCCCAAATATGTATAGATTCCTTAATACAAATGTAGCAAAAAGGAGAAAGGGACAGAAAGATGTATTCCTGGTCCTTAGAATGGGCGGGTTTAAAAATGAATACCTCCAAGAACGATGACTGTCAGCATGCCCTTTTTGCAGTTTAGCCATTTTCTCCAAAAAGGCCCCAACTTGCACCCATATGGAGCAGAGGTCATTCAGATGTTGATACACAGCTGGAATACCCTGAATCACAAAGAGTCAGGAATCACTGATGGATGAAACCCCTGATTACAAAAGATTGGTGACATTTTAGTGGACTCATGTATAGCATTATACCTGGTGAACTCGGCCCAAGATAACAAGTTGGACCAATTGTCCTGGTGATCGGAAAAAATAAGTGCAAAAACTGCTCCAAACATTGGTTAGCATGCTTGGCCGCTCCATTAATCTGGGGATAGTAGGCAGAGGAAAATGAAAGAGCAATATCCATCTCAGAACAAAACCGTCACCAAAGCTGGACACAAACAGGCTTCCCTGATTAGACACTATTTCAGAAGGTAACTTGTGTAGCATAACTACCTCATTTAAGAAGACATTGGATAATTCAAAATAAGCGGGCAATTTGGGCAAGGGAATGAAATGTGTCATATGAATGTTCCTGTTGCCTGGTGGTAGTTCCACTATGAAGTCCATAGACAAGTGACTCCATTGACGAGTTGGAATAGGCAAAGACTTCAGAAGGACACAAGAAACAGCACAAGGGGTCTTGATATTGGCACACAATTGACAAGCATTGACATAGTTTTTCATGTCATTGCTACAGGTTTCCCACCAGAATGACCTTGAGACCAAGAACATCATTTAAATCAGGGGTAACCAAGACTGGTCCTCAAGAGCTACCAACGGGGTAAAGTGACTAAGCCACTGATTCACAAAGCACAGATATCTCAAAAACATGCACTGTTGGTAGCTCTTGAGGACTGCGGTTGGCTACCCCTGAATTAAGTGATCCCAGGATGGCCATAGACTTTATTATCAAGGTAATGATTACTGTATAGCTTCCCCTGGGGAAGTGAAGGTGGTGCAAGCCCTGAAGACACCTTTGTGTGAGTCAGAAGTTGGATTCAAGGGAGGTCCTTAACTATGCAACAATTCTCCTTTCTGGTATAATGTAGTCTATAACTAGGGGTTCTTTCTCCATGACACATGCTCTCTACAGAAGGCATCAGCCTTCACATTTTTGCTGCCTAGCCTGTAGGATGTGATATAGTCAAGCCTAGAGAGAAATAGAGCCTATCTAGCCTGCCTGGGATTGGCTTTACTCAAGTACTGAGAATTCTTATGGTCAGTTAATATAGTAATGGGAGATACAGAACTCTCTAGGAGATGTTGCCGCTCTTTCAATGTCAGTATGAAGGCAAATAGTTCACAACTGCCAATATCACAGCTGCACTCTGCAGATGATATTTTTTTAGAGAAAAATCAACATGGGTGCAAAAAGGAAGAGTTGGAGAAGCATTTTGAGACAGGACAGCACCTGCTCCTACCTCATAAGCATCGACATGAAGACATGAGGTAATAGGATATATAGGAACTGGAGCTGTAGAAAAGACTAGCACTGTGGGATGGCGTTGCCCATCATTTCTTTTTTTTAATCATTGTGTTGTGAAGGGGGTGTTAGTTGTACTACATAGTTGACACATACATATAAGGACATAGACATGCATATATATACATATTATTATACATATACACACACACACATATATTATCATACATAGTGACGCACACATACATAGACACATATACACACAGTACATATTGTTATACCTAGATAGGCACACAAACATAGATACTTACACACCACATATACACACATACATATACCATATGTGTCCTGGGACTACAGTGGGAGCAGCTGGGGTTTAGGGGGTGGAGGAGGTGCTGGTGTTTATGTGGTCTAGACAGAGGGAGGATGAGGACAGAAGTGGAAGAGATAAATGACAGGACACAGCCCAATGTGAACATATGCTGAATCCTTTTAGTGCTAAAGGGGTACACAACGAGCTTCTGTGCAATGCGTTGCACATCCCTCTGGCAGTGAAAGGGTTAATGAAAGTGATCTGTATTGTCAATTACCTTTCTACAATGTCTGTGTATGGAGCATTACAGGATAGAGCCCCATGTGAACATAGCCTTAACCCTATGAGTGCCAGAGGGGTACGCAATGCATTGCTGTGCAATACGTTGCGCACTCCCCTGTGACTGAAGGAGTTCATGGGACAGATTTGTATTGGCAACTAGCTTTCCGCAGAGTTGTAGAAGGTGCACCCCACTTGTTACAGGTGCTGATGCTGTTAGGGTGCACAGGTTAAATCGCCAAGCACATGGCAGTAGGGAAGGGTGATTGATCCTGTTTCGCTTTATTTTCAGGACAGAGATGGGGGGTGCAGTGTTTGTTCCCACCTCCCTGACTGCACCATGGGATTTGTAGTCCCTAATCTTATTAGTTTGGTGAGCCACATGTGATGCAGTAACCCTGTCTGTGCTATTTAACAGGGTGGCCCATACAACTGACTGGGCCACCTTTGTTTGGGATGTATACGTTCTTTACACTTTGATTTCCAGAGGGGTACACAACACAAGTCAATGTGTTGCATAGCCCTGTGGGACTCAAAGGCTTAAAGAGTAGTGAACCTATTCAGCACTTGCCAGTTCATCCCACTTCCCAGTGACTTTTATGATGTAGCTGGCAAGCCTCGGCCCAACTTGTGCATAAGCCCCACCCCTTTTAGGGCACGTCATGTGTCAATCATATCCCCCAGAGACACCATAGTAGAAAAAGTTCCCAGGTATGTTGGTAAGTGGCTGCACACCTGCTTTGATTAGAGGGAAGTTTAAGTGAGTGGAGGGCACATGTTCACTGGCCATTTAATGGAGGCAATCATAGTGGTGACTGATGAAAGTAGTTGTAATGACTTTGCATGCATGGGGGACTATCAGAAACTACCTATGTCGCATCCATGGGTGTCTTAGTGATCTCATGTGCATAAGGTTTATTTAGCTCTTTGAGCGCCAGAGGGATATGCAACGCATTGCAAATGCAATGCTTTGCCTACCCCTCTGGTACTCAAGGGGTTAATGGATGTGGTAGCTATGCTTATTGTTTGGAAGCACATTGCACACCCCTGTGGTTTTGAATATTTAATAATACATACACACGTGGGAGTAATAAGGAAGGTGGGAGGGACAGAGGAGAGACATAGAAACATAGACTTTGACAGCAGCTAAGAATAATTTGTCCCATCTAGTGTGTCCATTTTCCTACTGTAAAAGCCTCAGATCTTATTTGGTCCTTGGTCTTGTCTTATTTTCAGGACAGCCTGATGCCTATACCATGCATGCTTAAATTCTGTCACTGTATTAACTTCTACCACTTCTCTGGTAGACTATTCCACTTATATATGCAAAGAGCTAGTCAGAAATGCTCAACTAGGAACGAGCCTACCTTAGAATTGATGAGGCGCTATAGGATAAGTTTCCTACCCAGGGTGCAATCTCTTTTAGCTCACTAGTGCCTTTCACAGAGAGGAAATATCCTAAAACACATCATACTGATCCTACCAAAAGGCAGTCCAGCCACAAAGTGCCAGGCAATTCCTCTCTGAATTCCACTTATATACGAGCCTCTCAGTGAAGTAAAGCTTTCTTACATTGCATCTAAACCTATGTCCCTCTAATTTTATACTATGGCCTCTTCTCCTAACAGTTTTACTCCTTTGAAATGTACTTCCCTCCTGCACTTTGTCGAATCCCTTCATGTATTTGAATGTTTCTATCATATTCCCTCTCTCTCTTCTTTCCTACAAGCTCTACATATTCAGATCCCTTAATCTATCCTTATATTTCTTTTCCTGTAAACCAGTCACCGTTTTAGTAGCCCTTCTCTGAATTTTCTCTAGAGTCTCTATATCCTTCTGGAGATGGGGTCTCTAGTACTGTACACAATACTCTAGGTGAGATCTAACCAGAGATCTGTAGAGTGGCATGACCACTTCCCTTTTTCTGCTACTAATGCCCCTAGCACCCTGTTCGCATTCCCCCCTGTATTGTTACATTGCCTGCCTACCTTTAAAGGAATAGTAATGTTTCATAATACAAGCAGCTCTAATTAATCATCATAGTATTTGAGCCTTGGAGAGTGTTATTTCAAGTCTGTCAGAGTTGTAGTTCAAGAGTAATTGAATGATAATGTATCCCCCTCACGCCCCTTTTACTGATATAACACTGCTCATCTCAGAGCAGCAGGGAGGTGTCCAGGTAGATTACAGAGAGGGACAATATACAATTAACATAAGGGAAAAAGCTGAAAAACCTGTCAAGGGGGGCAGGGTTTTCATTGTTCTCACAGTAAGAAGATTGTCCCTTGCTGTTATCTGTCTGGTCAAGCAACCAGATTCCACATCTGAGGTGAGCAGTGTTACACTAAGTAAAAGGGGTGGGAGGGGGATATTTTATCATTCAATTACTCTTGAACTACAACTCTGACAGTATTGAAATAACACACTCTATGGCTCAAATACTATGAAGATTAATTGGAGCTGCTGTTTTTATGAAACATTACTATCACTTTAAGTCATTAGAAATAATTACTCACAAATCCCTTTCATCTGTTGTCTCTGACAGTACAAAATCCTTATCCATAATACTATATTTTTCCTTTGGATTTTTACATCCCAAGTGCATTATTTTACATTTGTGATCGGGGCCTATAGCCGATACAGAGTTTGGTAAGAAGTGTGGCTTAACTTTGGCTTACTGAAGTCATGGTAGAAAGAACGACGAGGCTTGCCAATTAGAGGACTGCCTAATATAAAGTAGTTATTAAAGGGTGGGTGCTTGAGGTGCAGCTCAATCAGAATCGAGCCCCCATTGAGTGGATTAGACCAGTATTTGTAGGGCTACCGGCCCCTCCGACAAACACAGGCCCAGCCTATCACTTGTGATCGGTACTTATAGCCGATAGTTTAGTAAGAAGTGTGGCTTAACCTTGGCTTACTGAATGTTACAGTTTACAGCTTACCTTGTTTGCAGCAGCATCTACAGGCGCGAGGCTTCTAGCATGCAGCAGGCCTCTGTTTTATCTGTTTGTTTCCTGTAGTCTCCTCCTACCTACTTCCTACTTCCTCCCTTTGAGCTGCTCCTCCTACTTCCTGTGGAGGGGTTTAAAAGGCATACTGAGTCCTGACTCAGTCGCCTTTGTGTTGTTGTTATTAGGTGAAGTACTTGGGCTCAGTGTGTGACCTGGCTATCTACAAAAACCCACTCTGTGTATGACCTGGCTATTTATGAGAACCCGCACAGTGTATGACCCAGCTAAGTAAGAGAACCCTCTCTGTGTATGACCCAGCTAAGTACAAGAACCCTCTCTGTGTATGACCCAGATAAGTACGAGAACCCTCTCTGTGTATGACCCAGTGATCACGAGTATCCCTTACCATGATCAGTTTGTGCTATTGGCTTAAGACAGACCACTGTTGTGGACAGAGGGTCTGATTGGTGACTGCAGGCGTGAGTCACAGGGTCTCGATATAGTGACTGCAGGCAGAGTCACAGGGTCTGGTGTAGTGACTGCAGGCGTCAGTCGCAGGGTCTCGTGTGGTGGCTGCAGGCATGAGCCAGAGGGTCTTTATATGTGACTGCAGGAGTGAGTCACAGGGGTCCAATATAGTGACTGCAGGCAGAGTCACAGGGTCTCTTAGCGGTGACTGCAGGCGTGGGTCACCGGGTTGCTGCAAAGGTGTGGTGTTGCTGGTTTGACTGATTAAAGGCGTGGGTCAGTTCTCCAGTCCAGCAGTCCTTGTGTTCCTGTTCATCGGATCAAGATTGCTGAGCCAGTGTTCACAGTGGTCGCCTGTTCCAGTGTTCCAGTCGACGGATCAAGAGTTGGAGTTCCTGTATCCTGCTGAGACTAACAGGGGCTTCGGCCCAGTCTCTCGCATTGTGGTCTAGCGAGAGGCCTACTATTTCTGGTAGTAGTGTCACCAGCTAGTAACCCTTTGCTTGTTGTACCACTTATTTAGTGCTGTGATTGATTCTAATAAATATTTTGCATTATATTACTGTACTGAGTTCTGAGCATTCCTGGGTGCCCGTGACAGTACGCAAGGGCCATGAGTTCTGAAGGTGATGGCGGTGCGATTTTCCAAAGCATCCTGGATAGGATGGAGACACTGGGTCAGAGATTGGACCAATTGTCTTTAGAGATTCAGACGGTTTCACAGCGTACTGCAAACCTTGAGCAGATTCGTACACAACTGGTGGTCCTTTCCAATCCCTCCCGGGCACCAGCTCAACCCGCCTCAGCAGACGCAGGCACGGTCAAGAGGCTAACGGGTTCCGCTCATCTCCCACAGCGGTATGGTGGGGACCCAGATGGCTGCCGTGGTTTTCTGAACCAATTGGGAATATATTTCGAGCTGGTACCATATGCATTCCCAAATGAACGAAGCAAGGTGGGCTTCTTAATTTCTCTCTTAACTGGCCGGGCATTGACATGGGCCAATCCCTTGTGGGAGACCAATAAGCCAATTGTACATAACTTTTCGGAATTTATGAATTCCTTTAGACATGTTTTTGACAGACCAGGCCACGTGTTGCTGGCTTCCAAACATTTGATGACCCTGCGGCAGGGCATGCGCACAGTGGCTGATTATGCCGTAGAGTTCCGTACTCAGGCGGCTGAGGTGGATTGGAACAATGAGGAGCTAATGGCTGTGTTTTTCCAAGGGCTCTGTGATACCATGAAGGATGAGATCGCGGCACGTGACCTTCCTAACGAACTTGATAGATTAATTGAGTTCTGTATCCTGATGGATACTAGAATCAGGGAGCGTCCCTCATTTAAGATGTACATGCAAAGATCCTCTGGCAAAGGATCAGGCCGTTATTCTGGCCCACCCTATCCTCCCTCGCCTCCCGTGCCTCCTAGGTTTGTCCCAGAGGAGATGGAACCCATGCAAGTGGATGCTGTGGTTCGAGGGAGACCGAAGGGTGATGAGTATGCACGCAGACCTCCTGGCGATTCCTCCGCTCTGGTTTCTGACCCACCCTATCCTCCCTCACCTCCCATGTATCACGGTTCCCGTGATCTCTCTCTGTCACTCTTTGTTGCGGTGCGCTCCCATTGGCTGAGCTTTGTTTGGCCCGACCAGTGTGGCCTTCTTATTCCGGGCCTCTGGCACCTGTCAGGTGCCCTTTCGTGGTGTTCCTGTACCAGTGCTACTGTGTTGCTGCGTTCCTGTGTACCGACTTGGCCCGTCTGACTATTCTCATTGGTTCCTGCTCCATGATTCGACTCGGCCTGGCTGACGTTCCTGCTCCGTGATCTGACCCGGCTTGTCTGATGTTCCTGCTCCGTGATTTGACCCGGCCTGGCTGACGTTCCTGCTCTGTGACCTGACCCGGCTATCCTGACGACCCTGCTGTGTTCCAGCCGTGATCCTGATCCTGTGTCGCTTGGGTGACATTCTCACTTCTGCTGTGCTGATATAGGGCAGACTGAGTTGTTGCCTCTGATTTACTGGGCTTTCCCATTAACTCTTGCAGAGCACTGTTGCCTCTGTTACACTGAGCCTTCCATTAACACTTGCAGAGCATTGTAGCCTCCATTACACAGAGCCTTCTGTTAACACTTGCAGAGCATTGTGGCCTCCGTTAACACTGCGTTTCCGTTAACGCCTTGCTATTCGCAGTGGTTTAGTTACCACACAGTCAGGTGCTATTGGGCAATTCCATCAGCTCTTGCAGTGTACAGCCTTTTCCGTTACAGCACCGGTCGGGTGCCATTGGCTCTAAACACCTCAGCTCTTGCTGTGTCAGTGTCTCCGTTACCGCACTGGTTGGGTGCTACTGGCTCTAAACACCTCAGCTCTTGCAGTGTCAGTGTCTCCGTTACTGCACCGGTCGGGTGCTACTGGCTCTTATCACTCAGCTCTTGCAGTGTACATTGTGTACATCGTGTGCTAGCTCTTGTAGAGTATTGTGGCCTCTGTTCCCTGCTCAGCACAAGTAGTAGTCTCAGTTCTGCCTTATTGACTGGTGCCCTTACATCTTTCACCACAGTCTCGCTCCTTTACCATCTACTGGGCGTTGTCAAACACACCTCAACAGAGACTGATTGCTTTCCATGAACTTTAACCCATGTTGTACTTGTCATGCCTGATTATGCCTGTCCTGTGACAGTATATATTAATTTCCCTGTTATACTGGGCCTGAGAGAGCATCTGTACATGATTGTCATTTTCCTGTCATACTATATTGCCTGTAGTGGGCAGTCTTTCTTATCTTTTAATAAAACTGTGTTTTATTCTAACCTACTGGTCTGAGTGTCTTACAAGACCGTTACAGTACGAAAGGGCCATGACCTCAGACAGTAAAGGTGAAAGTAATACACAGAACATCCATTGGAGGATGGATGTGCATGAGCAGCGCCTGGACCAGTTGGCACTGGCCTTGCAGACATTACTTGAGCGTACGGTACACCTTGACAAACCTAATCTGAATCCGGTGGTCCCCCCAGTTTCGACACCTGGACAATCATTCAGTGGGTCCCGCTGCACCAACCAGAGGCCTAACGGCGGTGGTGCCGTTACCATTGAGATATGATGGCAAACCTACCCTATGCAGGGGGTTTATTAATCAATTAGAGATATTCTTGGAACTGACGCCTCATGCTTTTCCTAATGACCGGAGTAAGGTAGGGTTCATGATATCCTTGTTAACGGGCAAAGCCCTGGCATGGGCTACTCCTCTGTGGGAAAATGCCAAACCCTGCACTCAGAATTTCAGTGAGTTTGTAAGAAAGTTCCGCAGAGTGTTTGAGGTCCCTGGTAGAGTTGCCTGTGCTGCCAAAAGGTTAATGGAGATACAACAGGGTGATCGTACCTTGGGAGATTATGCCATAGAATTTCAGACATTGGCAGCAGAGGTGGGATGGAATAACGAGGCGTTAGTGGCAGCTTTTGCTCAAGGGTTGTCTGACTCCATCAAAGATGAAATAGATGCCAGAGATGTACCCAGTGACTTGGATGAATACATTGATTATGTCATGCTTATTGACTCCCGCATTTGTATAAGACGCCTGGCTAAAAGGGCGAGATCCAGATGTTATGGGCATGGCAGTCTTTTAAACCCACCCTCGCCTCCCATTCCTCCTGACCGTTCACCCGAACCTAGTGAACCAATGCAGCTCTGGTTCACCAGACTCACAAAGGAGGAACGGGCGCACCGTCAAAGGCAGGGTCTATGCTTATATTGTGGCAAATCTGGGCACTTATTACGCACATGCCCGGTATGGCCTGGAAATGGATGCACCTAGGGTACCTTGGGGGACAGACCCTAGGTGGCGTACAGCAGTCCCTAGACTCAAGTACACAGAATCCCACCATCCAGGTGGTATTTTCCAGGGCCGATCAGTCTGTGGAGGTGATGGCCCTGGTAGACTCTGGTGCAGCCGGTTACTTCATGGATTGTTCTTTTGCCAAACTGCACAAAATTCGTTTGGTCAAAAGGGACACTCCCTTAGCCATTGAAGCTATTGATGGTAGACCTTTGGAACCTGCATTTATCACTATGGAAACGATTCCTATTATTATGTCTATTGGGGCTCTCCACAAGGAGGAATTATGTTTCCGAATAATTAGTTCCCCTCATCATGCGGTCATTCTGGGGTTCCCATGGCTGCTATCACATAATCCCCAGTTTGACTGGCAGAGATGTGAGGTCAGATCATGGTCTGAATACTGTACTAAAAACTGTTTGTCGCACCCTGTCAAGATTTTATGTACCTCTCCCTCCGTGCCAGCTGATATCATGAATTCAGTGACGTATTCAGTAAGGGAGAGGCTAGCGCATTGCCTCAGCACAGACCGTATGATTGCGCTATTGATTTGCCTCCGGGCATGGTGCCTTTGTCACGGGCACCCAGGAATGCTCAGAACTCAGTACGGTAATATAATTCAAAATATTTATTAGAATAAATCACAGCGATAAATAGGTGGTACAACAAGCAAAGGGTTACTAGCTGGCGACACTACTACCAGAAATAGTAGCCTCTTGCTAGACCACAATGCGAGAGACAGGGCCGAAGCCCCTGTAAGTCTCAGCAGGATACAGGAATGCCAACTCTTGATCCGTCGACTGGAACACTGGAAAAGGCGACCACTGTGAACACTGGCTCGGCAATCTTGATCCGATGAACAGGAACACAAGGACTGCTGGACTGGAGAACTGACCCACGCCTGCAGTCAGTCAAACCAGCAACACCACACCTTTGCAGCAACCCGGTGACCCACGCCTGCAGTCACCGCTAAGAGACCCTGTGACTCTGCCTGCAGTCACTATATCAGACCCCTATGACTCACTCCTGCAGTCACATATAAAGACCCTCTGGCTGACGCCTGCAGCCACCACACCAGACCCTGTGACTCACGCCTGCAGTTACTATATCGAGACACTGTGACTCACGCCTGCAGTCACCAATCAGACCCTCTGTCCACAACAGTGGTCTGTCTTAAGCCAATAGCAGAAATTGATCACGGAAAGGGATACTCGTGATCACTGGGTCATACACAGAGAGGGTTCTCGTACTTAGCTGGGTCATACACAGACAGGGTTCTCTTACTTAGCCGGATCATACACAGTGCAGGTTCTCATAAATAGCCAGGTCATACACAGAGTGGGTTTTTGTAGATAGCCAGGTCACACACAGAGCCCAAGTACTTCACCTAATAACAACAACGCAAGGGCGACTGAGTCAGGACTCAGTCTGCCTTTTAAACCCCTCCACAGGAAGTAGGAGGAGCAGCTCAGAGGGAGGAAGTAGGAAGTAGGTAGGAGGAGACTACAGGAAACAAACAGATAAAACAGAGGCCTGCTGCATGCTAGAAGCCTCGCGCCTGTAGATGCTGCTGCAAACAAGGTAAGCTGAAACTGTAACAGCCTCCTAGGGGGTCGCACGTACCCATTGTCCTGCGATGAGAACAAGGCTATGGAGGACTACATTGAGGACGCCCTCAAAAGTCTACTTCCCCGGCTGATGCCGGTTTCTTCTTTGTAAAAAAGAAAAGTGGCGAACTAAGACCATGTATTGATTACCGTGGACTGAATAAGATCATGTCTAAGAATGCCTACCCCATACCACTTATTACGGAATTATTTGAAGGTTGAAGGGCTCTTCCATTTTTACGAAACTTGATCTGCGGGCCTCTTATAACCTGATCAGAATTAAGGCTGGGGATGAGTGGAAGACGGCATTTAATACCAGGCCAGGGCATTATGAATATCTAGTGATGCCATTCGGTCTATGTAATGCACCTGCAGTATTTCAAGAGTTCATCAATGACATCCTCCGTGACATGCTTCAGTCTTGTGTGGTCGTATACCTCGATGATATATTGATTCACTCTGCTAACCTAACCCAGCACATCAAGGATGTGTCTGAGGTTTTGCTTCGCTTACGCAAAAATAAACTGTTCTGTAAATTAGAAAAATGCGAGTTTCACAGGTCCAAAGTACCCTTCCTGGGGTTCGTGATTTCTAATGATGGCATTGCCGTGGACCAGGAGAAACTGGCAGCAGTCCTACAATGGCCTTGCCCCAAAGGATTAAAAGCTATCCAACGCTTTTTGGGCTTTGCCAATTATTATAGGAAATTTATCCAGAACTTTTCTACTATGGTTAAACCTCTGTCTGACCTCACGCATAAGGGCGCTAATCTCTCTCAATGGTCCGAGGCAGCTGAAAACACTTTTGAGACTATGAAATCTGCTTTTGCATCTGCTCCTATACTGTCCCACCCCAATCCCGCCCTGCCGTTTACCTTGGAGGTAGATGCCTCCGAAGTCGGGGTAGGGACAGTACTTTCCCAGCGTCCTGTGGGAGGTGGCACCTTGAGACCGTGTGGGTTCTTTTCTAAAAAACTCTCTAGTGCCCAAAGCCATTATGAAATTGTTGACAGAGAACTTCTGGCTATTATTCTCGCATTAAAAGAATGGCGTCACCTACTGGAGGGCACCAGAACCCCTAACTGACCATAAAAATTTGACTTATCTCTCAGAAGCAAAAAGGCTGTCCTCCCGCCAGGCTAGGCGGGCACTGTTCGTGTCTTGAATCAATTTTGTAGTGTCCTATCTACCGGGCTCAAAGAACGTTAGGGCGGATGCCCTGTCCAGACAATTTGGACCAGACATTGAGAGGGATGAACTATTATTCAGCCAGATCGTATCCTGGCTACTGTGTGTACTAGCATCACTTCGCCACTGGGGAAGAGATTTTGGCATCTCAGGCAAGGGATCCCCCAGAAACCCCAGTTGGCAAGTGTTTTGTGGATGAGCCATTCCGTACCCGTCTACTTGAGACATACCACTCTTCTAAGGCTGCTGGGCACATCGGGAGGGATCAGCTAATATGGTCTCTATCACAAGTATTTTGGTGGCCCTCCCTTAGAGCCGATTGCTCCGCTTTTACTGCAGCCTGTGTCACTTGTGCTCGTGCCAAGACCCCCAGACACCTCCCAGTGGGCCTACTCCAACCTGTGCCTAATGGCGAACGCCCATGGTCCCACATATCTATTGACTTCCTGGGAGAATTGCCAGTGTCAAGGGGGTACACGTTTATCCTAATGGTGGTTGACAGGTTCTCCAAGATGGCTCATTTCGTGCCCCTCTCTGGCCCAGGAATTGGCAGTAGTTTTTGCCAGAGAAGTGTTCCGTTTGCATGTGGTGCCCAGAGTGGTGGTGTCTGACTGTGGGAGCCAGTTCTTGTCCAGATTCTGGAGGGCATTCTGTAGCCAGATGGGCATTCAATTGTCCTTCCCTCCGCCTACCATCCCCAGACCAATGGGGCCGTTGAGCGTGCCAATCAGGGACTGGAGCAGTTCCTGCTCTGCTTTGTAACCGATCATCATGACAGTTGGGCTGACCTGTTGCCGTGGGCAGAGTTTGCCAGGAATTGTGCAGTTAATTCATCATCCGGTAGCTCCCCGTTTCTCATCAATTACGGGTTTCAGCCATCCCTGCTCCCGGACTAATTTCAGTCGCAGCAGATTCCAGCTCTGGACGAGCATATTGAGCAGCTTCGCTCCACTTGGGCACAGGTTCAGAGGACCCTCAGTCAGTCATTCCAGTGACATCAGTGGCATGCCAATCGTAGACGGCTGCTAGCGGTCTCCTTCCAGGTTGGGGACAGGGTATGGCTATCCTCAATATTTGGTCCATTGGAAGGGCTATGGCCCTGAAGAACGTTCTTGGGTCAATCCGAAGGACCTTCATGCGCCTAGATTGTTGCGTAATTTCCACTCTAAATATCCCCAGAAACCTAGACCCTCTGCTAGGAGAGGGGGTCTTTGAGAGGGGGGTACTATCACAGTTCCCGTGATCTTTGCTGTGGTGCCCTCCCATTGGCTGAGTTTGTTTGGCCCACCCAGTATGGCCTTTATATACCAGGCCTTTGGCACCTGTCAGGTGCCCTTTCGTGGTGTTCCTGTACCAGTGTTGCTGTGTAGCTGTGTTCCTGCGTTCCTGTGTACCGACTTGGCCCGTCTGACTACTCTCATTGGTTCCTGTTCCCTGATTCGACCCGGCCTGGCTGACGTTCCTGCTCCGTGATCTGACCCGGCTAGTCTGATGATCCTGCTCCGTGATTTGACCCGGCCTGGCTGACGTTCCTGCTCTGTGACCCAACCCGGCTACGTTGACGACCCCTCCTGTGTTCCTGCTGAGATCCTGCTCCTGTGTCGCTTGGGTGACATTCTGACTTCCGCTGTGCTGATTGCAGGGCTAACAGAGTTGTTGCCTCAGATTCACTGGTCCTTCCCATTTACTCTTGCTGAGCACTGTTGCCTCCATTACACTGAGCCTCCGTTAACACTTACACAGCACAGTGGTCCCAGTTTCAGTGAGCCTTCCATTTGCACTTGCAGAGCACTGTTGCCTCCATTCACTGAGCCTCCGTTAACACTTGCAGAGCATTGTTGCCTCAGTTACATTGAGCCTTCTGTTCACACTTGCAGAGCACCGTTGCCTCTGTTAACCCTGAGCCTTCCGCTTACACTTGCAGAGCATTGTTGTCTCTGTTACAAAGAGCCTTCCATTAACACTTGCAGAGCATGGTGGCCTCCGATTAACATTGTGCATCCGGCAACACTTGCTGGGTGCAGTGGTCTCGTTACCGCACCGGTTGGGTGCTATTGGCTCCATACACCTCAGCTCTTGCAGTGTAGTTGGTTACCGTTACAGCACCGGGTGGGTGCTATTGGCTCTATACACCTCAGCTCTTGCAGTGTAGTTGGTCTCCATTACAGCACCGGTTGGGTGCTAGTGGCTCCAAGCTACCAAGCTCTTGCAGTACAAATATCTATGCTTACAGCACCGGGCGGGTGCTCACGGCTCAACGTGTGCTAGCTCTTGCAGAGTATTTTGGCTTCAGTTCCCTGCTCAGCATAAGCAGTAGTCTCAGTCCTGCTTAATTTACTGGTGCTCTCACATCTAGCACCACAATATCGCTCCTTTATCATCTTATGGGCGTTCTCAAACACCACAACAGAGACTGATTGCTTTCTATGAACTTTAACCCTTGTGTACCCTGTATGCTAGCTTATGCCTGTCCTGTGACAGTATATATTATTTTCCCTGTATACCGGGCCTGAGAGGGCATCTGTACTTCCTTGTCTAATTCCAGTCATTCTGTACTGCCTATAGAGGGCAGCCTTTTTTGTCTTTTAATAAAACTGTCTTTTATTCTAACCTACTGGTCTGAGTGTCTCACAAAACCGTTATACAGTGTCTCCGTTACCGCACCGGTTGGGCACTACTGGCTCTAAACACCTCAGCTCTTGCAGTGTCAGTGTCTCCGTTACTGCACTGGCTCTTATCACTCAGCTCTTGCAGTGTACATTGTCTCCGTTTACCGCACCGGTCGGGTGCTCATGGCTCAACATGTGCTAGCTCTTGCAGAGTATTGTGGCCTCCGTTCCCTGCTCAGCACAAGTAGTAGTCTCAGTTCTGCCTTATTGACTGGTGCCCTTACATCTTGCACCACAGTCTCGCTCGTTTACCATCTACTGGCCGTTGTCAAACACACCTCAACAGAGACTGATTGCTTTCCATGAACTTTAACCAATGTTGTACCTGTCATGCCTGATTATGCCTGTCCTGTGACAGTATATATTAATTTCCCTGTATACTGGGCCTGAGAGGGCATCTGTACATGATTGTCATTTTCCTGTCATACTATATTGCCTGTAGTGGGCAGTCTTTTGTATCTTTTAATAAAACTGTGTTTTATTCTAACCTACTGGTCTGAGTGTCTTACAAAGCCGTTACACTATGCCTCCTGATCTAAGCTCTTAGAGTGGTGAGCCTGCCCTGTTGGGGGTTACCCGATTGTCTCGAGAGGAGAGGGCCTTTAGGAGGAGAGAGGGCCTCTGTTTGTATTGTGGGAGATCTGGACATCTGTTGCGCGCCTGTTCAGTAAGGCCAGAGAGACTGGTCTGGTGCACGAGCTGGCCATTGATGGTAGACCTTTGCAGCCCTCTCACATCACGCATGAGACTACGTTGATAACCCTAAGAGTCGGAGCCCTGCATACGGAGACATTAAAGTTTCAGGTGATTAATTCTCCACATCATGCTCTTGTTTTGGGTTTCCCATGGGTGCAAAAGCACAATCCTAGGATGGACTGGCAAACGTGAGAGGTCCTATCATGGTCTCAGTCCTGTAACTAGTCTTGTCTATCTTGTCCTGTGAGAGCTACCGTTGCCTTGAAGTCTCTTCTTCTGGACGAATACTCTTCCTTTATTCATGTGTTCAGAGAAAATCAGGCTGAGGCACTGCCTCCCCACAGACCCTATGATTGTACCCTAGAGTTACTGCCTGGCTCAACACCTCCTAGGGGTCATGTGTATCCGTTGTCTGTGGAGGAGAATAAGGCTATGGAAGAGTATGTGTCCGATGCATTGGCCAGAGGCATTATCCGGAAATCCACATCTCCTGCTGGTGCTGGATTTTTTTTTGTTAAGAAGAAGGACAGGGAGTTGTGTCCTTGTATTGATTTCAGTGGCTTAAACAAATTGCTGGTGAAAAACGTTTATCCCATCCCGTTGATCACTGAACTTTTTGATCGAGTGAAGGGATCTAAGATCTTTACTAAGTTGGATCTAAGGGTGGTGTACAATTTGGTACGCAATAAAGAGGGACATGAGTGGAAGACAGCGTTCAATACTCGAAGTGGGCATTATGAGTATCTGGTGATGCCTTTTGACTTGTGTAATGCTCCAGCTGTCTTCCAGGAACTGATTAATGATGTTCTGAGAGAGCTCCTGCAGAGTTGTGTGGTGGTATATCTGGACGATATCCTCATACATTCCCCGACTCTGGAGATGCATCAAGCAGATGTTTCAAGGGTGTTAAGTCTGCTACGGGAGAAAAAGCTCTTTTGCAAGTTGGAGAAATGCGAGTTTCACAAGCCGCAAGTGACGTTCTTGGGTTATATCATTTCTGCCGCTGGATTCGCCATGGATCCTTTGAAGTTGTCAGCAGTTCTTAATTGGCCTCGTCCTATGGGCCTTAAGGCAATCCAGAGGTTCCTGGGATTCGCCAATTATTATCGAAAATTTATCAAAAAATTTTCTTCCATTGTCAAACCCCTTACGGAAATGACTTGCAAAGGGGCTAAAACCACTGAGTGGTCTCAAGAAGCGATCGATGCATTTGAGAACTTAAAGAAGGCTTTTGCTACTGCCCCAATTTTAGTTCATTCTGACCCCTCCTTACCGTTTACACTGGAGGTGGATGACTCAGAGATAGGCGTGGGTGCCTTGTTGTCACAGCGCTCTGCTCCAGGAGAAGCCCTTCGCCCATGTGGGTATTTCTCGAGGAAGTTGTCTAAAGCAGAGAGACTGTACCAGATTGGTGACAGAGTTATTGGCAATTGTGTTGGCCTTAAAGGAGTGGAGACATCTGTTGGAAGGTACGAAAACTCCCATTTTGATTTTGACAGATCATAAAAATTTGATTTACCTGTCTGAAGCTAAGCGCTTATCCACAAGACAGACTCGATGGGCACTATTCCTGTCTCGTTTTAACTTTGTGGTTTCATACCTTCCTGGATCTAAAAACATTCAGGCTGACGCATTACCTCGCCAGTTTTGCTCTCCCTTGAGGGAGGAGGATCCGCCCTCTCCGGTCATTCCTGCTGACCGTATTTTGGCTACGATCCGTACTTGCATTACTTCTCCTTTGGGTGAAGAGATTTTGGCTGCTCAGGCTGCCGCCCCAGTTGAGAGACCTGAGGGTCGTTGCTTTGTGCCAGCACAATTTCATATTCAGTTGCTGGAGACTTATCATGCCTCAAAAATTGCTGGGCATATTGGTCGAGACCAGTTGATTTGGTCTTTGTCACAAGTTTTCTGGTGGCCAAGTTTAAGGGCCGATTGTGCTGCTTTTACGGCAGCTTGCACCACGTGTGCTCAAAACAAATATCCCAGACAGCTGCCTGTGGGTCTGCTTCAACCAGTGGCCAATGGGGAACGACCCTGGTCACATTTATCAATTGATTTCATGGTTGAACTTCCACGCTCCATGGGATGTACAGTGATATTGATGATAGTGGACAAGTTTTCGAAGATGCCTCATTTTGTGCCACTTACGGGATTACCTTCCACCAGAGAATTGGCAGTGATCTTTGCCAGAGAAGTCTTCCGTTTACATGGTATCCCGAAGGTTATTGTGTCTGATAGAGGAAGTCAGTTTGTGGCTTGGTTTTGGAGACAGTTTTGTGCTCAAATGGGTATTCAATTGGCGTCCTCCTCTGCCTATCACCCGCAATCTAATGGAGCGGCAGAGCGAGCCAATCAAGCCTTAGAGCAGTTTCTCCGATGCTACATTTCTGACCATCATGACAATTGGGCCGAGTTGTTGCCATGGGCAGAGTTTGCTCGAAACTGTGCGGTAAACTCCTCGACTAGGAGTTCCCCATTTTTGATTAATTATGGGTTCCAACCCTCAGTGTTGCCCGAGAATTTTCAAGCACAATCCATGCCGGCTCTGGATTTTCATGTACGAGCCCTCCGGTCTTCCTGGGTAAAGGTGCAGCAAACCTTACGTGGGTCCATGTTGCGGCAAAAACAGCAGGCGGATCTTAGAAGGTTGCCGGCTTCCCACTTTCAAGTAGGAGACAGAGTGTGGCTGTCTTCCCGTAATCTGCACCTGAAAGTTCCATGTAGCAAGCTGGCTCCTAGATTCATTGGGCCATTCTGTGTATTACGTAAGATTAATCCAGTTGCTTACGCTTTGGAGTTGACAGCCAGTATGCGAATTCACAATGTGTTCCATGTGTCTCTGCTTAAGCCCTTGGTCTGCAACCGGTACACGACTGTTCCTGTTCAGCCTGCTCCTGTGAGAGTTGCAGCTCACGAGGAATTTGAAGTACAAAACATTATGGACTCCTGGTTGGTTCGAGGGCGCTTACAGTATTTGATCCATTGGAAGGGATATGGTCCAGAGGAGCGTTCCTGGATTTCAGCTGATGATGTTCACACTCCTGTTTTGGTACGCAGATTCCATGTGAAGTTCCCTGACAAACCCCGGCCGGTTCCGCGGAGGAGGGGCCTTTGAGGGGGAGGTACTGTTACAGTTTACAGCTTACCTTGTTTGCAGCAGCATCTACATGAGCGAGGCTTCTAGCATGCAGCAGGCCTCTGTTTTTTCTGTTTGTTTCCTGTAGTCTCCTCCTACCTACTTCCTACTTCCTCCCTCTGAGCTGCTCCTCCTACTTCCTGTGGAGGGGTTTAAAAGGCAGACTGAGTCCTGACTCAGTCACCCTTGCGTTGTTGTTATTAGGTGAAGTACTTGGGCTCTGTGTGTGACCTGGCTATCTACGAAAACCCACTCTGTGTATGACCTGGCTATTTATGAGAACCCGCACTGTGTATGATCCGGCTAAGTAAGAGAACCCTATCTGTGTATGACCCAGCTAAGTACGAGAACCCTCTCTGTGTATGACCCAGTGATCATGAGTATCCCTTACCGTGATCAATTTGTGCTATTGGCTTAAGACAGACCACTGTTGTGGACAGAGGGTCTGATTGGTGACTGCAGGCGTGAGTCACAGGGTCTCGATATAGTGACTGCAGACAGAATCACAGGGTCTGGTGTAGTGACTGCAGGCGTGAGTCGCAGGGTCTCGTGTGGTGGCTGCAGGCGTGAGCCACAGGGTCTTTATATGTAACTGCAGGAGTGAGTCACAGGGGTCCGATATTGTGACTGCAGGCAGAGTCACAGGGTCTCTTAGCGGTGACTGCAGGTGTGGGTCACCGGGTTGCTGCAAAGGTGTGGTGTTGCTGGTTTGACTGATTGCAGGCGTGGGTCAGTTCTCCAGTCCAGCAGTCCTTGTGTTCCTGTTCATCGGATCAAGATTGCTGAGCCAGTGTTCACAGTGGTCGCCTGTTCCAGTGTTCCAGTCAAGGGATCAAGAGTTGGAGTTCCTGTATCCTGCTGAGACTAACAGTGGCTTTGGCCCAGTCTCTCGCATTGTGGTCTAGCGAGAGGCCTACTATTTCTGGTAGCAGTGTCACCAGCTAGTAACCCTTTGCTTGTTGTACCACTTATTTAGTGCTGTGATTGATTCTAATAAATATTTAGCATTATATTACCGTACTGAGTTCTGAGCATTCCTGGATGCCCGTGACACTGAAACCATGGTAGAAAGAACGACGAGGCTTGCCAATTAGAGGTCAAAAAGGTATGGTTCAATGCTTTATTGATGTGTGAAAAGGTGACATTTAGTGGGAGAGTGTCGATAGTGCTGAGCGTATTTTGTGAGTGGGTTCTGGTATGTATCTAGTGAAACTGGGTGATTTCCAGCGGCCTCGTTTTTGGATGATGTGCGGAGGTACTTGATTCTTGGAAGCCGCCAAAGTGGCTCCGATTTTAAAGGAATGACCTGAGTAGTGCAGCGGGTTATAGATAGGGATGTAACAGCCTTGCTTGAATTGGTCCGTTTTTTTTCATGGGTTAGGTGAAGTACGTAGTTGTTGGATTGTGTGTGAATTGGTCTTGTTAGGGGTTGGATGAAATGGATTTAGCTAAGAATTCTCCTGGTCTTAAAAAGCCAAAGAAGACTAGGCTGATTGCCACCTGGAACACTGTGTTGAGGAACTGGTTGGTGATGCCTGCCAAATAAGTTTTTTTTTTTTTTTTTTAATGGTGGGAGGAGCTAATTTCAGGTTGGAATGGAGTGGGTTGAAAATGCTAGGATTGTGTTTGGGTCGTGAAGGTTTGTGAATCTGGTGTGTGTTGTGAATGATAGGAATTATTTCAGTGCTTTGGTATAGGTTCTCTATGTATGAGGCTAGGGCGTGTTCATGATAGAAGATGCTGTAGAAAGTAGTTGATTTATGGAAGGATGAGGTTTATGAACGGTGGAGGATGCGCTGGCGTTGGGTTGGCTGTGGGGGTGGTGTTGAAGAAGACCTGTAGATTAAACTGTGAGAGGGTATCAGCTGATGTATTGAAGTGGCCTGGGATGAAAGAAGTGTGTCAGTAATGAATTGATTGCTTGGCCGGACCAGTTGTGGCCCCATAGTGCTACGGCTGCCACTATGGGGTAGATTTCAAAGGGTGTGGAGGTGTTTGAGGATCGGTGTAGTGTGTGTACTTGTGCTGGCCACTGTTCGGAGAACCACCTGGATCCCCATATTGCTGCGAAACCTTTAGTTGCTGCTTTGTCAGTGTCTATGGTTGGTGATGAAGGGTGTATTTGTGGGGGGAACATAATTCTGCCGTTCCAGTGAAGGAGGAAATTAAACCACATTTCTAGTTTGGCAGAGGCGGATTGGTCGATGTGAAGGTTGCTGTGAGCCTGGGGGGTCTGATTGAGTATGTTGAGGAGGTGTGAGATAAATTACCTGCCCTGTGGGACGACTTTCATGGCGTAGTTTAAGTGACCTATGAGGAACTGGAGTTCTACTTTGGTAAGTTATGAATTGCTGGCATGGTGGTGGATGAGTGACTGAATGCTGTTTGTTTAGAAATGGAAGACTTATTGCTTATAGAGGAGTCGATTGTGATGCCTAGGAATTCAATTGAAGTGGATGACACATGGTTTTGTTGGTAGCAACAGGAAGTTGTAAATTGAGACATGGTACTGATGTGGCTAGGCATGCTAAAATTCCAGTATGAAACCCTTCTTGTAAACAGGTGATTATGTATTGTATGTGATATTGAGCTAGATTTTTAATAAACAGTGCATGTTTGAGTACATTTCTCTGAATCTTTTATTGCTGGGAGTGTTGTGTGGGCAGATAATTTGGGAATGTGCTTTATGGGAAATGGAACAAAGATGAGAGTCTGCAGCCGCTGAAGAAACAGCCTTGTGTAGAAGTTATTGCATGTGGGTGTGTTGCGGTGGTAGTGAATTTGTCCGCCTTGTGTGTCTGTTGGCAAGATTGTTGAGTGGTGTGTGGTGTGGTGAATTGCATTTTGGGTGCTGTTAATGGCTGAGAAAACTGGGTTGGTGGAATAAGCATGGAATCCTGGCTTTGAGAGTGTCTGACAAGATGCCGTTCATGACTGTTTTCTGCTCAGAGGGGTCCCGAGACACGAGGAGAAGAGCCACTAGGTTGATGTCCTTCCCCTCTATGATGTCACTGCTTACGTGTGCAGGGATTAAGTGCGCATGTGTGATGCGAGGGGAAAGATTGAATGATATACCTGGCTGGGGGGAGTAAGACCCAGTCTTGGTTGCTGTATGCGGGGACGGAAGGGAAGTGTGGCAAGTGGGGGGTTAGTTAACTTTATATGCCCTGAGATTTGGGAAGACTGCCACCCTTCTATTCTTATGGAAGTGTGGTGCGAGTAAATATGATCCTATTGTCCCTGTGATGGGAAACTAGAGTATATGGGTGTGTCTTCATCCCCAGTGCTGGGGTAAAATAATGGTGTGTGTGACCTTCGTCCCCTTCCTTGGGTTATTGGGATGTGAGTAACCTACGGCCCTATTGGAGAGGTCAGGTGGATGGCATGTCTTTGTACCCTGTTTAGGGTAAGGTGTGAAGGAGTAAGCCTTTGGCCCCTGGGAAACCTTTCGGCTCCTGTGGAGGGGTGAGGTGGATGTGTGTATTCCTTTGGCCCCTGCAGTGGGTTAAGGTGATTGTGTGTCCACCTCCGGCCCCTGCTGTGGAGTAAGGTGTGTGTGTGTGAGACCTTCGACCCCTGTGTGGGGTAAGATGTGTGTGTATGGCCTTCAGCCCCTGTGTGGAGTGAAGTACAGTGAAGAGTCATTGAGAGGGGGGTACTATCACTGTGCCCGTGCTATGCGGGCGACATTCTGTCAGTCTGGTTCTCAGTTTACTCCTATTGGTTGCAGTGGTATTGGCCTGCCCAATATTTGTCCTTAAATACTGGGTCCTGTCACTTCGCTGTTGCCCTTTCGTGGGGTTTCTGTACCAGCGCTCGTTCCAGTTCTCGTGTGATCTCAGTGAATGACCCGGATTGCCTGACCACTCTACTGCTTCTGTTCCTGCTCTGTGTACCGACCCGGCCTGGCTGAAGTTCCTGCTCTGTTACCGACTCGGATTGGCTGACGTTCCTGCTCTGTGTACCGACCCAGCCTGGCTGACGTTCCTGCTCTGTGTACCGACTCGGATTGGCTGACGTTCCTGCTCTGTGTACCGACCCGGATTGGCTGACGTTCCTGCTCTGTGTACCGACCCGGCCTGACTGACGTTCCTGCTCTGTGTACTGACCCGGTTTGGCTGACGTTCCTGCTTTGGATACCGCTTCCGGTTGGCTGTTGTTCCTGCTCTGTGTACCGACCCGTTGGGCCTCCGTTGCTGCCTGTCCAGGACTGCCAGCTACTCCTTGTGTCTCCATTGGGCTTGGCATCTGGGCAGTGTTGCTTCCAGTGCACCCATTTACTGCAGTACGGTTTCGGTTGCTCTCCGTGACGAGCGGGCGACTATCACAGTGCCTGTGATTCCTGTCACTCTCTGTTGTGGATGTCACTGATTTGCTGACTGAGTTTGACCCGCCTCCTGATGACCTTTTTATACCTGGCTATCTCTCTGGTCAGTTGCCCTTTCGTGGTGTTCCTGAGCCAGTAGTGCTTTTGCTGTGTTCCTGTGTTCTGAGTTCCTGTGTACCGATTCGGCTTGTCCTGACTATTCTCCAGTGTTCCTGCCTGTGTATGATTCGGCTTGTCCTGACTATTCTCCAGTGTTCCTGCCTGTGTATGACTCGGCTCGTCTGCGGACCACCCTTGGATCCTGACCCGGCTAGTCTGACGTTCCTGCCTGTGTATGACCCGGTCCGGCTGACTTCCTGCTCCGAAGATCGACTTCCAGCTTGTTCCAGTGACCTGCGTTCCAGTTGTCGCCGTCGCGACATTTTCCAGTCCTTGCTGCCCACGAGTGTGCCATTGCCTAGCCTGGTGATTCCTTCGATAGTGCTGTGTCTCGTTCTAGTGCAGAGCTGTGTGTATTCTGTGGGCCTTCCTCTCCTTGCAGAGCCTGACCGTAGCGTTGTAGCCTCGAGTAACGTTACAGAGCCTTGCAGTAGCGCTGAAGCCTCGAGTAAACGTGCATTTTAACTCTTGCAGTGCTGCCTCATATTCACTCTCTATATCTCCAGTACAAGCCTTGTTACAAGTGATACTGCTGCTGAGTTGGCCGCTCTCCGTCGGCAACTCTAGTCTTACGTTGCAGAGTATTCACGAAGCTTGGGCCGTTTGGGCGCTTAAGGCTCTCCGGTGTTGGTTACCAACGAGATCGTATACCCAGAGTGTTGGCAGAGAGGTTCAGTGTTGGCTATTCGGTACTAAGCCCGAGGGGGCTAGTGGTTCTGGCTCTAGCATATCTGCATTCGATTACACTTGAGGAGGCTCTTAGCTCTTGCACTGCAGTCCGATTTCCATATTGCCCTAAGGGGCTATTCGCACTTGCACATACTAAAGCAGTTCCTGTAGCTACGCCCGTGGGGGCTAAGTTGTTACCCATTCTGCTTATCATTTACCACCTTGGCAAGGCAGCTCGTTCCTCTGCACCTGATGAACTTCGTCTGTACAGCACAGCCTATTTAACATCAAGGGCGTGTCAAACTTCCACATCTGAGTCTGAGTATATTTGGACTTTAACCCCTTTGGGGCCTATACCATCCTAGGGCATACTGTCTTGCATTTATGTCCATAATACTATTTTCCTTGTATTCTCTCAGTTTACATTATCTGTATATTACCTACCGCCTCTAGAGGGCGTGAGTATCATTATTCACTTTAATAAAGTGTGTTTTATTTTCACTTATTGGTCTGAGTGTCATAAAAACCGTAACAGTACGAAAGGGCCATGACCTCAGACGGTAAGGGTGAAAGTAATCCTCTGAACATCCACTGGAGAATGGATGTCCAAGAGCAGCGCCTGGACCAATTGGCACTGGCTCTACAAACGTTGCTTGAACGTACAGTACATTTGGACAAGTCTGGTCCGAATCCGGTGGTCCCCCCAGTCGTGACACCGGAGAATCCCTCGGTACCCATCAGTACTAACACAAGAGGGTTATCGGCAGCGGTACCGTTACCCCTAAGATATGATGGCGAACCCTCCTTATGCAGAGGTTTCATTAACCAGTTGGAGATATTTTTGGAATTGGCACCTCAGGCATTCCCTAACGACCGTAGCAAGGTCGGCTTTATGATATCTCTGTTGACGGGCAAAGCTTTGGCATGGGCAAATCCGATATGGGAGAGTGCCAGACCCTGCACACTGAACTTTAGAGAATTTGTGGCGAAGTTCAGACGTGTGTTTGAGGTTCCTGGTAGGTCTGCCTTTGCTGCCAAAAGGCTGATGGAGATTCAGCAGGGCGGACGCACTCTGGGCGAATACGCTATTGAATTCCGGACCTTGGCAGCAGAGGTTGGCTGGAACGATGAGGCCTTACTTGCTGCTTTTTCTCAGGGCCTGGCTGAGCAGATCAAGGACGAGATAGCAGCTCGAGATGTACCCAGCGAGCTGGACGAGTACATTGACTATGTCATGCTAATAGATTCTCGCATCCGGGAGAGACGCTTGACTAAAAGGACCAAAGCAAAGAGTTATGGTCAGAACCAGTTCCTTAACCCACCCACTCCACCCGTGCTGCTTGAGCAAACAGCTGATGGCATTGAACCTATGCAATTAGGTTTTACTAGGCTCACGAAAGAGCAGAAGCTGTATCGTAGAAGGCAAGGCTTATGCCTATATTGTGGCAAACCAGGTCATATATTACGCAATTGTCCTGTAAGGCCGGGAAACGAACGCACCTAGGGTACCTTGGGGGACAGGCCCTAGGTGGTGTTGAACAGTCCCTAGAGACTTGCACCACTAAACCCACCATCCAGGTGGCTTTTGCCTGGACTGACAAGGTCATAGAAGTCTTAGCATTGGTGGACTCCGGGGCAGCCGGATACTTCATGGATCAGTCCTTTGCTGAGTTGCAAGGCATTCCGTTATGTAAAAAGGACTCTCCTGTGGCTATAGAGGCCATTGATGGCAGACCCCTGGATCCTGCTTTCATTACATTCGAGACTATCCCAGTGTCTATGACTGTGGGGGCTTGTCACAGGGAGCAGATACAATTTCAGATCATTCGTTCCCCACATCATTCAGTTATTTTGGGGTTCCCGTGGTTGCAGACGCACAATCCCCAATTTGACTGGCAAAGGTGTGAAGTTAACTCTTGGTCGGAGTATTGTAACAAGAATTGTCTTTCTCTCCCTATTAAGATTATGTGTACCTCTCCAGCTGTGCCAACAGAATATGGACAATTCAGTGACGTGTTTAGCAAAGGAGAGGCCAGCGCATTGCCTGACCATAGGCCATATGATTGCGCCATTGATTTGTCTCCAGGGGCCGTGCCTCCTAGGGGGCGTACTTACCCACTGTCCTGTGAGGAAAATAGGGCGATGGAGGAGTATATCACAGATGCCCTGGAGAGGGGAATCATTCGAAAATCTACGTCTCCGGCTGGTGCCGGATTCTTTTTTGTAAAAAAGAAAAATGGGGAACTCAGGCCTTGCATTGACTACCGTGGGTTGAATAAGCTGATGCCCAAGAACGCCTATCCCATTCCACTTATTACTGAATTATTTGACAGATTAAAGGGCTCTTCGATCTTTACCAAACTTGACTTACGAGCCGCCTATAATCTAGTCAGAATTAAAGAGGGTGACGAGTGGAAAACGGCGTTTAATACCAGAACAGGGCATTATGAATACCTGGTGATGCCATTCGGCCTATGCAATGCGCCTGCAGTATTTCAGGAACTGATTAACGATATTTTACGTGACTTGCTTCAGTCCTGTGTGGTTGTGTATCTAGATGATATACTAATTCATTCTGCTAACCTCGCCCAACACATTAAAGATGTCTCAGAAGTCTTGCTCCGACTTCGCAAGCACAAGTTATTCTGTAAATTGGAAAAGTGCGAATTCCATACTTCTCAAGTACCATTCCTGGGGTTCATTATATCCAAAAATGGCATTGCCATGGATCAGGAGAAGTTGGCTGCAGTTCTGCAATGGCCTCGGCCTAAGGGATTAAAAGCCGTTCAACGATTCCTAGGTTTTGCGAATTATTATAGGAAGTTCATCAAGAACTTTTCCACAATTGTAAGGCCATTGTCAGACTTGACTCACAAGGGCGCTTCTCCCTCTCAGTGGTCTGAGGCAGCTGAAAACGCATTTGTTACCCTGAAATCTGCCTTTGCATCTGCTCCTGTACTGTCCCACCCTAATCCCTCCCTGCCGTTTACTTTGGAGGTTGACGCTTCTGATGTTGGGGTTGGGGCGGTGCTCTCCCAACGTCCTGTGGGAGGTGGAGCTTTGATGCCGTGTGGGTTCTTTTCTAAGAAATTGTCCAGCGCCCAGAGTCATTACGAGATTGGTGACAGGGAGCTGTTGGCCATCATACTGGCACTTAAGGAGTGGCGACATCTCCTGGAGGGCACTCAGACTCCAGTACTAATTCTTACTGACCATAAGAATCTAACCTATCTCTCAGAGGCCAAAAGACTGTCTTCCCGACAGGCCAGGTGGGCGCTGTTTCTGTCCCGGTTCAATTTCTTAGTATCCTATCTCCCTGGTTCTAAGAATATCAAGGCCGATGCGTTGTCACGTCAGTTCGCTTCTGACACTGAGAGGGAGGAAGTCCCGGTACCCATCATTTAGCCAGATCGGATCCTGGCTACTATTCGCACTACTATAACCTCGCCACTGGGGGAGGAGATACTGGCATCACAATCACGGGCACCTCCAGGGACCCCAGTGGGGAAGTGTTTTGTAGAAGAGTCTTTCCGTACCCGTCTCTTGGAGACCTATCACGCCTCTAAAGCAGCTGGGCATATTGGTAGGGACCAATTAGTATGGTCTCTTTCGCAACTATTTTGGTGGCCTACATTGAGAGCTGACTGCGCTGCCTTCACGGCAGCTTGTACCACATGTGCCCGTGCCAAGACCCCTAGGCATCTCCCTGTGGGCTTATTACAACCTGTGCCTAACGGAGACCGTCCATGGTCTCATATATCCATTGACTTTCTGGGAGAATTACCGGCATCTAGAGGTTACAAGTTCATTCTTATGGTGGTCGACAGATTCTCTAAGATGGCACATTTTGTGCCTCTGACTGGCCTTCCATCGGCTCAGGAATTGGCGATAGTTTTTGCCAGAGAGGTGTTCCGTCTGCACGGAGTGCCCAGAGTAATTGTCTCTGACCGTGGGAGCCAGTTCGTTTCTAGGTTCTGGAGGGCATTTTGTGGTCAGATGGGCATTCAATTATCATTCTCCTCCGCCTACCATCCCCAGACGAATGGGGCCGCTGAGCGTGCCAATCAGGGACTGGAACAGTTCCTGCGCTGTTTTGTCTCCGATCATCATGATAATTGGGCTGACCTGTTGCCATGGGCAGAGTTTGCCAGGAACTGTGCGGTTAACTCATCGTCCGGGATCTCCCCATTTTTCGTGAATTATGGTTTCCAGCCTTGTCTGCTCCCGGACTCCTTTCAGGCACAGCAGATCCCTGCTCTAGACGAGCATTTGGCACGACTTCATTCAACTTGGGCACAGGTTCAGAGGTCCCTCAGTCAGTCTTTCAGACGGCAGCAACGGCACGCTAATCGCAGACGCCTTCCAGCGGTCTCATTTCAAGTTGGGGACAGGGTATGGCTGTCTTCCAGAAACCTCAACTTACAAGTCCCATCCAATAAACTGGCTCCCCGGTTCATTGGTCCATTTAGGATTATCCGCAAGATTAATCCGGTTTCTTATGCTCTGGAGCTTCCACCCTCTATGCACATTCATAATGTGTTCCATGTGTCTCTTCTGAAACCCTTGGTGTGCAATCAATATACTACTACGCCAGTGATTCCTGGGCCGGTGGACGTCCAGGGTCAAGAGGAATATGAAGTCCAGAGTATTGTTGACTCCAGGAGATTTAGAGGAAAGCTGCAATATTTGGTTCATTGGAAGGGCTATGGTCCTGAGGAACGCACTTGGATTGATCAGGGGGATCTCCATGCTCCAAGATTAGTACGCAGCTTTCACTCTAAATATCCTTTGAAACCCAAACCTCAGGCTAGGAGAGGGGGTCTTTGAGAGGGGGGTACTATCACAGTGCCTGTGATTCTTGTCACTCTCTGTTGTGGATGTCACTGATTTGCTGACTGAGTTTGACCCGCCTCCTGATGACCTTTTTATACCTGGCTATCTCTCTGGTCAGTTGCCCTTTCGTGGTGTTCCTGAGCCAGTAGTGCTTTTGCTGTGTTCCTGTGTTCTGAGTTCCTGTGTACCGATTCGGCTTGTCCTGACTATTCTCCAGTGTTCCTGCCTGTGTATGATTCGGCTTGTCCTGACTATTCTCCAGTGTTCCTGCCTGTGTATGACTCGGCTCGTCTGCGGACCACCCTTGGATCCTGACCCGGCTAGTCTGACGTTCCTGCCTGTGTATGACCCGGTCCGGCTGACTTCCTGCTCCGAAGATCGACTTCCAGCTTGTTCCAGTGACCTGCGTTCCAGTTGTCGCCGTCGCGACATTTTCCAGTCCTTGCTGCCCACGAGTGTGCCATTGCCTAGCCTGGTGATTCCTTCGATAGTGCTGTGTCTCGTTCTAGTGCAGAGCTGTGTGTATTCTGTGGGCCTTCCTCTCCTTGCAGAGCCTGACCGTAGCGTTGTAGCCTCGAGTAACGTTACAGAGCCTTGCAGTAGCGCTGAAGCCTCGAGTAAACGTGCATTTTAACTCTTGCAGTGCTGCCTCATATTCACTCTCTATATCTCCAGTACAAGCCTTGTTACAAGTGATACTGCTGCTGAGTTGGCCGCTCTCCGTCGGCAACTCTAGTCTTACGTTGCAGAGTATTCACGAAGCTTGGGCCGTTTGGGCGCTTAAGGCTCTCCGGTGTTGGTTACCAACGAGATCGTATACCCAGAGTGTTGGCAGAGAGGTTCAGTGTTGGCTATTCGGTACTAAGCCCGAGGGGGCTAGTGGTTCTGGCTCTAGCATATCTGCATTCGATTACACTTGAGGAGGCTCTTAGCTCTTGCACTGCAGTCCGATTTCCATATTGCCCTAAGGGGCTATTCGCACTTGCACATACTAAAGCAGTTCCTGTAGCTACGCCCGTGGGGGCTAAGTTGTTACCCATTCTGCTTATCATTTACCACCTTGGCAAGGCAGCTCGTTCCTCTGCACCTGATGAACTTCGTCTGTACAGCACAGCCTATTTAACATCAAGGGCGTGTCAAACTTCCACATCTGAGTCTGAGTATATTTGGACTTTAACCCCTTTGGGGCCTATACCATCCTAGGGCATACTGTCTTGCATTTATGTCCATAATACTATTTTCCTTGTATTCTCTCAGTTTACATTATCTGTATATTACCTACCGCCTCTAGAGGGCGTGAGTATCATTATTCACTTTAATAAAGTGTGTTTTATTTTCACTTATTGGTCTGAGTGTCATAAAAACCGTAACAGCGACACTCCGGTTTGGAGCCTTATACTGCAGCCTGGTCTCTGTTACTGTCCGTGTCGCGTGGGCGACATTCCAGTGTGTGCATTCCATTCTGTGCCTCTGTACACTAGACCTATACTCCTGCCATCAGCTGAGGTTGGGTTTCATTGGGCGCCTCAACCTACTTCCACCTCGGCAGTCGACATTGGTCTAAGTGTTTATCTATCCCCTCGGGGAAAAGGGCCATTCTCCACCGGTTGTTGGCATTGTAGTCTCCGTTGGGTAACCTCTGGGCATACAGTCTGTCCTCCGCTACTGCTATGACAGCATATAAGTTTGCTAAGGGCCTTCGCTTATTCCTGTGGCATTACTCGCTGTTTATACTCTCCCTCCCTAGGGAGAGTCTTAAGGGCTTCACTCTGATAGGGCCTGTCAATCTTCCTGGACTATCAGTAACCCGTTCATTGCTGCCTTGTCTGAGAATCACACGTAATACCTGACCTGTGTCAGTACATTGTTATTATTTGTCTGTACAATTACTGGACCCGTGTGGGTATTTATTTTTGTAACCTGTCCTGTGTCAGTACCACATTGTATATATATGACTGGACCTGTGAGGGTTATTGCTATTTTACATTGTTCAATAAAACTGTGTTTTTACATAAACTTACTGTCTCTGAGTGTCAAACAAACCGTTACACTAGATCAGGAGCGTGTATAAGGATATCATCCAGGTAAAAGATAAAAAATTGTTGGCGATAATCTTTTAGCACAAATGAATTCTTGGAAGACAGCCAGAGCATGTCAAAATCCGAAAAGCATAACCGTGTATTTATAATGCCCGGATCAGGTGTTAAAGTGTCTTCCACTCATGTCCCTTCTTAATATGCACCATATTGTAAGCATTTCTCAAGTCCAATTTAGTGCATATTTTGGATTCTGTTAACCTGTCAATTATGTGATTAAGGTATAGGTGTTTTTTACTGTAATTTGATTTAGCCTCTCCCATATTTATTAAAAAAAACAAAAGAAAAAAACCCTGCTCCAGCAGGCAAAGTAGATCAATGTAAGAATCCCTACTGTAGGTTTTCAGCAATTTACTCCTCTCTTTCGGCTACAGGATATATCCTATCACAATGTGACATAATACCAGGAGTAAGTATATAAGGCAGTCATAAGACCTGCGAGGTGGTAACTTTTCTGCTTCTTGTTTATTGAAATATCTGTATGTTCCATACAGACGCTGGGCATGGCAGGAGATAGTGGATGCAACAAGGTAGTGTATATAGGATGAAAAGTAAAGTGTAGATGTGCACCTATAGCACTCCACCCGTTACAGCTCAATATAAGAAATATATATACAAAACAAATTAATAAACAATGTAGGAAATCACCATGATCAAATAGAAAATGTATGTGGATAGTCTCTGGGTTGCTGCTCTATTCCCTGGTGTCCTCAGTGGCACCCTTCACTTAACGCAGAACTGTAGAGAAAAAAGATGGGAAAAGTGCATACCATCTGAGAGCAAACCATAGTAACATAGTAATTTAGGTTGAAAAAAGACTTGTGTCCATCTATTCAACCCTTTTCCTATTCCTGTTTACCATAGTTGATCCAAAAGAAAAGATTTCTCCCTGGATCAACAAGCCCTAACTAAATATTAATCCCAATACTAACGTACATAGCCCTCTATGTTATGCTCTTTTAAATAAGTATCCAGGCCCCTTTTAAAGGCATCTAATGTATTTGATAGCACCACCTCCTCAGGAAGTGAATTCCATACCTTTATTGTCCTTACTGTAAAGAAACCCTTCCGCTGTTATAGATTAAATCTCCTTTCCTCAAGTCTAAGCGGGTGGCCCCTTGTCCTGTGTACTGTTCTGTTAATGAACAGGTCTTTGGAGAGCCCTTTATATGGGCCTTGAACATACTTATATAGTGTTATCATATCCCCTCTAAGACACCGTTTCTCTAGTGTGTACAAGTTTAACTTTTCTAGCGTCTCTTCATAACTAAAACTTTCCATTCCCCTTACTAGTTTTGTAGCCCTCCTCTGCACTCTCTCTAGTTCCATAATGTCCTTTTTCAGAAAGGGCGCCCAGAATTGAACAGCATATTCTAGGTGGGGTCTTACCATGGACCTGTAAAGAGGCATAATTATATCTTCCTCCCTTGAGTCAATACCCCTTTTAATACATGCCAATTTCTTATTGGTCTTTGCAGCTGCCAGCTGGCACTGCCTGCTACTGCTAAGTTTATTGTCTACCATTACTCCCAAATCCTTTTCATTAGTAGATTTCCCCAGAAAAACACCATTTAAACTATATGTTGCATTTTTATTATTATACCCAAAATGCATAACTTTACACTTGTCTATATTGAATCTCATTTGCCATTTGCCTGCCCAGTTACTCAATTTGTCCAAATTCTCTTGTAATGAAGACACATCCAGTTCAGACTTTATTACCTTACTTAATTTTGTGTCATCAGCAAACACTGATACATGGCTCCCTATGCCCTCTGGGAGGTCATTAATAAACAAATAAATTAAAAAGAAGAGGACCCAGGACAGATCCCTGAGGTACTCCACTTATCACTTTTATCCAACTGGAGAACTTGCCATTTACTACCACTCTTTGCATTCTATCTTTCAGCCAATTTCCGATCCACACACAAACATTTTCCCCTAGGCCTATTTCATTCAATTTGTACAGTAACCTCTTGTGCGGAACTGTATCAAACGCCTTGGCAAAGTCTAAATAGATCACATCAACTGCCGCTCCCTCATCTATATTATTACTCACTTTTTCATAAAATGCGATCAAGTTCGTTTGACAAGACCTGTCTTTCACAAAGCCATGTTGGCTATTGCTAATGATATTCCTGTTCCAGCAGAATTCTTGAATATATTCCCTTAGCAACCTTTCAAACAGCTTCCCTACCACAGATGTCAAGCTTACAGGTCTGTAATTTCCTGGCTGTGACTTTGATCCCTTTTTAAATATGGGCACCACATCTGCTTTACGCCAATCCATGGGCACCATACCTGAAATAAAAGAATCCCTGAAAATCAAATATAACGGTCTGCCCAGGGTCTGGCTTAGCTTTTTATGTACCCGTGGGTGTATACCATCTGGCCCCGGAGCTTTGTCTACCTTAACACTATTCAGTTGTTTTAACACCTTTTCTTGTGTTAGCCAGTCCCATGCTTGCTGTGACTGTTCTGTAAAAGTAGCTTGCAGATTCTTGTCCATTGGGTCTTCCTTGGTAAAAACAGAAGAAAAGAAATTATTTAAAATATCTGCCTTCTCTCTGTCCCCTTTGACCATCTCACCCGTTTCAGATAACAAGGACCCAACATTATCAGACTTTAATTTTTTGCCATTAATGTATTTAAAGAATTTTTTTGGGTTGCTTTTGCTCTCCTTAGCAATATTTTTTTCATTCTCCAGTCTAGCTAATTTAATAGCCTTTTTACAGTTTTTGTTGACATTTTTGTATTCTGCAAATGCCTCTGCTGATCCCTCAGCTTTGCAATGTTTAAATGCCGCTTTCTTGTTATTTATTTCATGAATTACTTTACTGGTTAGCCACATTGGTTTTAATTTGCTTCTTTTGTATTTGTTTCCTACAGGGATAAATTTATGTGTGTATTTTTGCAATGTTATTTTGAAGGCATTCCACTTACCTTCTGTGTTTTTTCCTGAAAATATTTTATCCCAGTCAACGAGACCAAGGGATGCATTAAATCTGCTAAAGTTGGCCTTTTTAAAATTCAGTGTTTTGGTGGAACCCATACCAAATTGCTTTTTTGAATTAATCTCAAAAGATACCATGTTATGGTCACTATTCCCCAAGTGCTCCCTAACTTGGATGTTAGAGATAATTTCTTCATTGTCAGTTATTACCAAATCCAAACATGCATTCCCTCTGGTTGAGGTCTGCACTAGTTGTGACAAAAAATTGTCATTCAACAAGTTCAGAAACTTGCTGCTTTTAGCAGAATAAACTGTTCCATTATTCCAGTCTATTTCTGGATAATTAAAATCCCCCATAATTATAGTTATCCCTAATTGAGAAGCCTTTTCTATTTGCATTAATAGCTTTGATTCTTCAAGGTCACCAATGTTTGGTGGTTTATAACAAATACCCACTAATATTTTCTGGGCAGTTTTACCCCCAGTGACTATTTCAAACCACAGGGATTCCACATGTTCACTACTGTCATCACATATATCTTCCCGCAATTGAGGCAATAATGCTGGTTTGACGTACAGGCAGACCCCACCACCTCTTTTGTTTGACCTATCTTTTCTAAATAACATGTAGCCCTCCAAATTGATTGACCAATCATGTGTGTCATCCCACCATGTTTCTGTTATGCCTATCAAGTCATAGTTTTCAATTTCAGCTACCAGCTCCAGTTCCCCTATTTTACCAGTGAAACTTCTGGCATTTGCAAGCATACAATTTATGCCACTGCTGTGTTCCATTTGTGATTTAGTTTTGATGTGGTTTATATGCTTCTTCCTACCATCTCTTCTAACCCCGCCCCCAGATCCTCCCACCTGGTTATTAACTATATCGCCTTCCCTTTCTATACTATCTATCCCAGTATTTATTGGCCCCTCCCCCCCAACTAGTTTAAAATCTCCTCCAACCGTCTAGTAATCCTCTCCCCAAGCACTTGAGACCCTCTTGCATTCAAGTGCAATCCATCCCTGCTATACAGATTGTACCCCAAAGCAAAATCAGCCCAGTGCTCTAAAAACCCAAAGCCCTCCTTCTTACACCAAGACTTCAGCCATGCATTGAGCTCCCTAATCTCCCGCTGTCTCTCTGGCATAGCGCATGGCACAGGTAGTATCTCTGAGAATACTACCTTGGAGGTCCAGTTCCTAATCTTACTGCCTAAATCCCTAAAATTACCTTTTAGGACTCTCCACCTTCCTCTTACTTTGTCATTGGTACCAATATGCACCAAGACAGCTGGATCCTCTCCAGCCCCTCCCAATAATCTGTCCACCCTGTCCGCAACATGCCGCACCCGGGAGACAGCAAACCATTCGGTTGCCGCGATCAGAGCCACAGATTACCCTATCTGTTCTCCTAATAATGGAGTCCCCTACCACCACAACCTGCCTAGGCTTTACTTTCCTCTGGATCCCCTCTGTGCTAGAGGAGCTGTTCTCCCGGCTGTTAGGGAGAACAATCTTCTCCAGCAATTCCACTTCTGGGTTTGCCTCCCCAACATCTTCACTTAAATGAGCAAATTTGTTCGGATGGAAAAACTCAGGACTGGCTGCCCTCTTCCTCTTCCCTCCCCCACTGCAACCACTTCTAATTGTCACACAGCTATGTGCCTGGTTTCCTTCTAGCTGATCTCCTCCCTCTTTGCTAGGTGACCCAGCTAGACTCTGCTCAGTTAGCAAGAGACTCCTCTCAGGGTTGTCAATGTCTCTCAGTGTTGCAATATGACTCTCCAGAGCTCCAATCTGAGCTTCTAGAAGGGCCACTTGCTCACATTTGCAACAGCGGTATGGACCCTGGAACTGCTGTTCCAAGCATGCATACATATGGCAGGATGTGCACTGAGTGAGATCTCCAAACTTGCTCATCATGTATGGTGCAAATGTGACTTCTTACAGATGTAAACAATTAATTTACCTAAGAAAAGAAAACTCCCAGCGCCAACTCACCATAACCAATACATACAATAAATAAATTTTAATATTTAAATGTGAATATAAAGTATATACACAGATAGCAGCCAGGAATAAGGGCTCTCCAGACCCCCAAACTTCAGGCCAAAACCCAAAGTATAAACAAACAGACAACAACAATCCGGCGCTTCTCTGTGTATAAAATAAATATGTGCCCTGTGTTTAGCATATATAATAATATTTCTAAATAAATAAAATAAGTGAGATATTAGTTCTCACAAATTGGCCAAGTTGCGGGTAAGCTTGCCAACCCCGCCAAGGTTTCTCACTATACGGCAAGTCCTACTCTATACATCTATAATGCCCTATCTAAAAGTTAAAATAAAACTTAATTTTAAGTTTTATTTTAACTTTTAGATAGGGCATTATAGATGTATAGAGTAGGACTTGCCGTATAGTGAGAAACCTTGGCGGGGTTGGCAAGCTTACCCGCAACTTGGCCAATTTGTGAAAACTAATATCTCACTTATTTTATTTATTTAGAAATATTATTATAAATGCTAAACACAGGGCACATATTTATTTTATACACAGAGAAGCGCCGGATTGTTGTTGTCAATTAATTTACCTGTGTTCCTCTAACTCCTGTGTTGCACTAACTGCTGTGTTTCACCAACTGCACACTTATTCCAGAGCACTTAGTAAAGAACCCACTGTATTTGTGAGCAAGCTCTGTGAGTCCTGTCCCTAGCTTTTGACTGAGGTTGTAGGAGAGAGGTTGTGTGTTAGGAAGCTCTCTGAAAAAGGCCTCTTTGAGGGGAGTTTTCTTTTCTTTTGTTTTCTTTCTTAGTTAGTTTAGTTAAATAAGAGTTTAGTTAGGTTTTATTTCTTTTTGGGGAAATTTGGGAAGACTTTTATTTGAATTTTTGCACTTTTAAGTTGAGCCCCAGGAAGCAGCAGCTTCTTGCCCAACAAGACTCACTTCCTGTGGGCACACGTCTGGTACTATCTAATGTGCCCCCCTTTCTGCCGGACCCTTTGCTGCGCCCCCACTTGCAAGCCCTGGGGGAGTTAAAATCAAATATCAGTAAGATTCCCCTGGGCTGCAAAGAGAGAGCACTTAGGCATGTGCTCTCTTTTAAGAGGCAGGCACAAGTCCTCCTGCCTCGGGGTGCAGAAAGTATTGAGGGGTCCTTTGGGGTTCATTTTGAGGGGGTGCTGTACCGCATATTTTACAGCACAGAGGAAGTGAGGTGCTTTGCATGTAAGGAGCTGGGGCATACACGCCAGAGCTGCCCCAAGGGGCAGCGATCTAAAACATCAGCCCCAGCTCCAGTGCCAGTAGCAAGCACCTCACGTACAGCACCCAGCCCTGCTAAGACCACCGTGGCAGGGCCCTCAAAAGGGAAAGCCCCCCCTTCAGAGAGCTATAAGGAGGCTGTTCCAAAGCCCACCACCGCAGCCTCCATGCCTCCTTCCTCCCCACCAAAATCATCATTAGCTGCAGCTACATCTGAGGCTGCAGCAAAAGGGAGGAAGGAGAAGAGTGTCACCACTACCCCCTGTGTTGCCGCTGCCCCGGTGCCATCCCCCCCCCGCCCCAAGCACAAACACTTCTGCAAGTGTAGGGGATGAGGGGAGGGAGGAAAGATCTCAGCCCTCTAAAGAGGGCACGAGGAGCGGTGGCACCTCCTCTTCTAAGGATGACGCCCCAAGGAAGAGGAAATATAAGACCAATAGGGGGACACTGGAGGAATGGGAGGAGCTTATCTCCTATCCCTCCAAAGTAAAAAAGAGGAGCCATCCATCTCCTCCTCAAGTGGTGACATTGTCTGACCTGGCTATTAATCTCAGCCAGCCAGGTGCAGACCACACACCTCTCCCCCCAGACCTGGCGGGGGATAATGTGGCCAAGGGTCTGGGGAATGTGCAGGGGAATAAGGGTCTCCCTGAGGAGACAGGGGCAGACAGCCAGCCAATAGCTATGCAGCTTGTCTTGCCCCTGATGTATGAAGGGAGGCCCAATAAAGCCCCTGCAGAATGGGCAGTTAGTGTCCCTAAGGTGCTGAGCTTTGGGGACCACAGTCAGCCTCTCCCTCCAGGGTCACTCTCCAGTGGCGACACTGGGGTAATTCCAACTCCCCAGGATATGCCACTCCTGGAGGCGATAGACTTAAGCGTAACGCCCATTCAGGACCCTGTAGAGGAAAATCCAGGGGAGGGTGACGCAACAGGGGCAGTGGTAATGGAGGAGGGTGACCAAGCAGTCCCTCCTATTAATACCGTGGAGGTGACTGCTACAACCTCAGAGATCCCTCCTCCCACTTCATCCACTGACCCCAACCTTAGCGTCATCCAAGCTGCGCAGGCGGCGGTGGAGAAGGCTGAGGAGGCATATAAGGCCTCCAAAGCTCCCCATGTCACCAAGCCGTCTGCCGCCGTTCGGCCAGCTACCCCTGAGTGTGCCCCTAGTACTAGCAAGGGGGCACAAGAATCCTCTCAGGGTTCGGTCGCGAAGGGTGTCTTAGACCCCACTTCAATAACATCTAGAAGTGGGAGTGTTAAGATTAAGCTGAGAAGGCTTACCCCCTTAGAGGAGAAGGGGGTTTATACAGTACTCAGCGAGGAGGAGCCCAGGGATGGCAGTGAGGCTTCTGCAGCCTCAATACCTACACCTAGCCCTGTCATCCCTGCCAAGGAAATAACAGCTTTCCTTGAGAGCACCCTTCGCGGACAAAATAAAAAGAAGGTGCGCCTGGCCCTTGAGAGGTGGAATGATCTGCCGTTAATCATCCACTCTCTCAGAGAATATCTTAGGGCCAGCAATCGGGCCAAGAACTTCGGGTCTGCCGAACATATCCGCGCCCGCAAGTTCTTAAATTTGTGTCTGTCCCATCAGGCCTCGCTAGGAGATGGGACGAAAGCACTTCCTGACACATAGTAATGGCTCTGAGCATCAGCACCCTTAATACCAATGGCTGTAGGGATGGGTTTCGCAGGTTCCAGGTACTCTCCTATCTACAGCAAGGGGGGTACTCTGTGAGCTTCCTGCAAGAAACCCATACCACTCCGGAGGCTGAAGCCAACTGGCATCTGGAGTGGCGAGGCAGGGTTTTCTTTAGCCACTTCACTTCGGCGTCATGTGGAGTGGTGACCTGTTCTCAGAGTCCTTTCAGCCTGAGGTGCTGAGTGCAAAGGCCGTTATCCCAGGCCGTCTGCTGCATCTCCGGGTCCGAGAGCTAGGCTGCACATTTAGTCTGCTGAACGTGTATGCACCCTCTGCAGCCGGACCGGAGAGGGTGAGGTTCTTTGCTAGTTTGTCGACCTATCTGGAGTCGGTCGATGCGGATGAGTGTTTGATTATCGGGGGTGATTTCAACTGCACCCTCGAAGCTCTGGACCGTGTCGGGACAGAGCATTATCCACCATCCGCGTCGGCCTTGAGGGAGGTCATCACCCGCTACTCCCTGGTCGACATCTGGCGAGAGCAACACCCAGGGGCATCAGACACTTTCACCTATGTCAGGGTGAGAGATGGTAGGGTGTCCCACTCCCGGATCGATAGGCTTTATATATCTAGCCACTACATGTCGCGGGCCCGGTCCAGTGCCATTAGGTTGGCCCCGTTCACGGACCACAACTGTGTGTCCGTGAAGCTGTCGCCCATGTCATCGGCGACAAAAGCCGCCTATTGGCACTTCAACAATACCTTGTTGGAGGACGAGGGCTTTGCGGCATTGATCCGGGAGAGGTGGGCGGACTGGAGGGGTTTCAAGGGTGACTTTGCCACGCTGAGTCAGTGGTGGGACGTGGGCAAGGTGCACTTGAGACTCTTGTGTCAGGAGTATACTAGGGGTGTAAGCAGTCAGCGCAATGCCGAGATTGAGGCACTCCGGGGGGAGGTGCTTGGCCTCGAGCAAAGGCTGGCTGCTGAATCTAGGGATCAAGCCTTGCAGCGCGAATACGTAGAGAGGAAGGAGGTTCTCTGTCACCTGGAACGGCACCAGGCTAAGGGAGCCTTCGTGCGAAGCCGCTTGCGATTCCTTTGGGAGATGGATCGCGGCTCGCGCCTCTTCTACGGACTGGAGAAGAGGGGGGGTAACCGCAGACATATCACCTGCCTCCTCGCGGAGGACGGTGCCCCTCTTTTGGATCCGGAGAGCATCCGGGACAGGGCCCGGAGATTCTATACCAACCTGTACTCTCCGGATCCCATCTCTCCAGACGCCTGCGAGGTGCTATGGGATGGGCTTCCAACGGTCAGCGAGGGTGGAAGAGAGAGGCTGGATCAGCCCATCTCTCTAGCTGAACTCTCTGAAGCCCTCAGTCTAATGCCCCATGGCAAATCTCCGGGGCTGGACGGACTGACCGTAGAGTTCTTCCAATTCTTTTGGGAGACTCTAGGACCTGATTTCCAACTGGTCCTAACGGAAGCCCTCGAGACTGGTGAGATGCCCCTTTCCTGTCGACGGGCAGTAATGGCCTTGCTGCCCAAGAAGGGGGATCTCCGCCTTATCGAGAACTGGCGACCAGTCTCGCTGCTCAGCACGGATTATAAGATTGTAGCCAAAGCTGTCACCTTAAGGCTCAGGTCCGTGCTGGCAGAGGTGGTCCACTCAGACCAGTCCTATACAGTCCCGGGCCGGACCATCTTTGATAATATCTTTCTGGTCCGGGATCTGCTCTGCTATGCCCGCAGGACTGGTCTGTCACTCGCCCTTCTTTCACTAGACCAGGAGAAGGCGTTTGATAGAGTGGATCACAGATATCTCATAGCTACTCTGCAAGCATACGGCTTTGGCCCACGCTTTGTGGGCTACCTTAAGATGCTGTATGCCTCTGCAGAGTGTTTAATTAAGATCAACTGGTCCCTAACGGCACCCCTGGTATTTGGACGAGGAGTACGGCAGGGATGCCCCTTGTCTGGACACCTATATGCACTAGCCATCGAGCCCTTCCTATGTCTGTTAAGGAAGAGGCTCACAGGGCTGGTGCTGAAGGAGCCAGACATGAAGGTGGTCCTATCGGCATATGCCGACGATGTACTCCTCGTGGCCCAAGACCTAGTTGATCTGGAGCGGGCTAAAGAATGCCAAGAGGTTTATACAGCTGCCTCTTCTGCTCAGATCAACTGGTCCAAATGCACAGGCCTTTTAGAGGGTCCCATACAGGTAGACTCCCTGCCTCCCACCTTCCGTAACATCAAGTGGGAGGCTACAGCTTTGAAATACCTTGGAGTCTACCTGTCCGCTGCGAATCCCACAGTCCCTGCAAACTGGAAAGAACTAGAGGAACGAGTCCTCTCTCGCATGGGACTGTGGAGGGGTCTTGCGAAAGTGCTTTCCCTAAGGGGGAGGGCTTTGGTGATCAACCAGCTGGTGGCCTCGCAGCTGTGGCACCGGCTGATCTGCCTTAGCCCGACCCCCGAGTTCATCAGCAAAATCCAGAGAATGCTGCTGGACTTTCTCTGGATGGGGAAGCACTGGGTCTCTGCGGGTGTGGCGAGCCTCCCACTGGGAGAGGGCGGTCAAGGAATGGTGTGCATACGCACTCAAGTGCACACCTTCCGCCTCCAGTACCTGCAGAGATACCTGTACGCAGACCCTTCACCGCAGTGGTGCGCGCTGGCCTCCAGCTTCTATCGCCAGTTGCGCAATATGGGGTATGACCGGCAACTATTCATCATCAAGCCTGAGGGGTTTGGGAGCGACCTCTCAGTGCTGCCGGCATACTACCGGGAAACCCTCAAGGCCTGGAGCATGGTCTCCGTGTCAAGGCAGGGCACAGCGCAGGGGGCAGACATTCTAGCGGAGCCCCTGCTATATAATCCAGCTGTGGGGGCTCAGATGTTGGAAGCCCCTAGCATATGTCGTCGCCTTCGCCAAGCACGGATGACCCGAGTCGGGGATCTCCTGGACTATGAACGGGCGGACTGGGTGGAGCCCGATGTGCTTATGCACCGTATGGGTTTCCATAGTCCCAGAGTTCCGTGCCGTTTGCTCCGGGAGATCAAGCTTGCCATCCACCCCGACTCGCGCACCTTCATTGACGGGGCCTTACAGGCCGGAGAGCCACATCTACCTGTGGAACCCTCGCCTCCGGCTGTAAGCATACTACCAAAGCCTCGTCAGTCCCCCTTGGCTTCTCCAGCCCCCAACTTAAGCCGGTTGGGGGTGATACCCTCGGCATGTTTCCGTGGCATGCCGAGGAAGAGGCTGTATTCCCTCGTGCTCCACACAGTGCACTTCCTCGCCCTCGTCGGTCGCCCAGACACCATCTGGCGGCGAGTGTTTGACGTGGGCGAGAGACCCCGGTGGAGGGCACTCTATTCCACCTTGGTGCCCAGACCCATCGGGGATTTGAGTTGGAGAGTGCTCCATGGTGCACTGAGCACGGGGGAGTACCTGGCCCGTTTCACGGACTCCCCTGCCACCTGTCCTTTCTGTGGCAGGGGCGAGTCTGTTTTTCATGTTTACTTTTCATGCAGCCGACTGCAGCCCCTCTTGTCATTCCTGAGGGGACTCCTCCTGCAGTTCTGGCTGCACTTCTCTCCACATCTTTTCATCTTTGGGCGCACGGTGTCTCGGACAAGTAGGGCTGAGGACCTCCTCATAAACCTGCTCCTGGCACAGGCTAAAATGGCCATTTATGTGACCAGGAAGCAGGTGCTGTCAGGGGAGGTTCCAATGACGCCTGAAGCTTTATTCCGGGCATTCGTGCGCTCCCGTATCCGAGCAGAGTACACCCAGGCCCTTGCCACTGGGGGTATATCATCTTTTGCCTCCCAGTGGGCCTTAAATGGTGTGCTCTGCTCGGTGTCCCCCCATCTGGATTCATTTCAACTCACAATTCATCTTTAAGTTATTTTTATGTTACAGTTATTTTTCTCTGGTCCTTTCTATCTCCCTTTGGGTGCTGGGGGTGCGCGGCGTGTTAATTATGGCACGCTGCTTGCTCCTCTGGCGCTCAGGGGGTTAATGTTTCTTAAAAAAAAAAAAAAAAATTAATTACTTATGTTGCATTTCATTTCGTCTTTTTTCTTTTCTGACCTTTTGGGTGCTGGGGGTGCGCGGCGCGTTAAATGATGGCGCGCTGTTTGCTCCTCTGGCACTCAGAGGGTTAATGTTTCTTTAAAAATAAATAAATAAATACTGTCTACTGATTGGCTGGCTTGCCTATAAGGCAAGCCCCTTTGGTTTCTTTTCTTAATATCCTGTCCCTAGCTTTTGACTGAGGTTGTAGGAGAGAGGTTGTGTGTTAGGAAGCTCTCTGAAAAAGGCCTCTTTGAGGGGAGTTTTCTTTTCTTTTGTTTTCTTTCTTAGTTAGTTTAGTTGTATAAGAGTTCAGTTAGGTTTTATTTCTTTTTGGGGAAATTTGGGAAGACTTTTATTTGAATTTTTGCACTTTTAAGTTGAGCCCCAGGAAGCAGCAGCTTCTTGCCCAACAAGACTCACTTCCTGTGGGCTCCTTTCTCCAGAGCACACCCCTGACCCATCCCCTGCTGCTGGGTCTTTTTTTCTACTTTGATTTCAGTTGATTCTTTTATTTATTTTGGAAAACTTTTGTTTGGTGGGTGGTGGGGAAAATTATTTTCTGTTAGGTTAAGTTTCTTTTTGAATTTAAATTTTATTTTGAGGGAGAGAAGCAAGCAGCTGGGAGGGAAAGAATTGAAACATCTTTCATTACTGTTAACCCTCCCAGTGCCAGTGCACAGCACTGCAGCTCTCCCTCTTTCTTTTTATTTAATCAGAAAAGTTCTTTTAGTTTATTTATTTTGATTTGCTTTATTTAAGTTTAAAGCCCCAGGAGGCTTGAGTTTATTCTCCAAAAGAGCTCACCTCCTGAGGGCTTCCAACCCAGCAGCACTCCCCTGACCCTTCCCCCACTCCTGGTGCTACTTAATTAGTTAATTGATTTCAGTTGTTTTGTTTTCTTGTCAACACTTTTTGGTTTGGTGGGGGGTGGGAAACTATTTTTATGTTTGTTTCACTTTCCTTTTCATTTAACTGTCTCTGAGGGAGAGATAAAAGCAGCTGGGAGGGACAGAGATTTAAAACACCTATTTTTCTGTTAACCCTCCCAGTGCCAGGTGCATAGCACTGCATCTCTCCCTCTCCCTCTCTCACCTCTCTCTTTAAAAAACAAACAAAACAAAAATATATATAAATAAAAATTCCTTTCTTTTATTTTATTTCTTTCTTTAAGTTTGATTTAAAATGGGGAAGGGGATAAAGAGTCCTCAGGATCCCAAAGATGGAATAAGGGATCCTGGAAATACTAGCTGTAGCCCTGCTGTGTCCCAAGCAGCAAGCCCCAGACCTCAGGCTCCCTCTGCCTCTACTCAGGCTGCTCCTACTGGCACTGCCCCTGTTGCTACTAGATCTTTTGCACAGGTGGTTAGTGCCAGCCCCAGTCATGCCAACTCTGGGGGAGAGCAGCTATCTAGGAGGCATGGGGTCAGATGCATAATGTCTGGGGTGCACAGCATAGGGGCATATGTTAAGGCTGCAGCTGATGTTGTGAGTCCCTCTGCAGTTGTAGCAGCCAGCAAAATGTACGGCAAAGCTGTACTATTTTTACGTACGCTGGCTGCTGCACATACTTTGGTGCAGAAGGGGCTCACACTGGGGGGGACTTATATCCCTGTGGAACCCCTGGAAGGGATGGGCACACGTCTGGTACTATCTAATGTGCCCCCCTTCCTGCCGGACCCTTTGCTGCGCCCCCACTTGCAAGCCCTAGGGGAGTTGAAATCTAACATTACCAAGATTCCCCTGGGCTGCAAAGAGAGAGCACTTAGGCATGTGCTCTCTTTTAAGAGGCAGGCACAAGTCCTCCTGCCTCGGGGTGCAGAAAGTATTGAGGGGTCCTTTGGGGTTCATTTTGAGGGGGTGCTGTACCGCATATTTTACAGCACAGAGGAAGTGAGGTGCTTTGCATGTAAGGAGCTGGGGCATACACGCCAGAGCTGCCCCAAGGGGCAGCGATCTAAAACATCAGCCCCAGCTCCAGTGCCAGTAGCAAGCACCTCACGTACAGCACCCAGCCCTGCTAAGACCACAGTGGCAGGGCCCTCAAAAGGGAAAGCCCCCCCTTCAGAGAGCTATAAGGAGGCTGTTCCAAAGCCCACCACCGCAGCCTCCATGCCTCCTTCCTCCCCACCAAAATCATCATTAGCTGCAGCTACATCTGAGGCTGCAGCAAAAGGGAGGAAGGAGAAGAGTGTCACCACTACCCCCTGTGTTGCCGCTGCCCCGGTGCCATCCCCCCCCGCCCCAAGTATAAACACTTCAGCAAGTGTAGGGGATGAGGGGAGGGAGGAAAGATCTCAGCCCTCTAAAGAGGGCACGGGGAGCGGCGGCACCTCCTCTTCTAAGGATGACGCCCCAAGGAAGAGGAAATATAAGACCAATAGGGGGACACTGGAGGAATGGGAGGAGCTTATCTCCTATCCCTCCAAAGTAAAAAAGAGGAGCCATCCATCGCCTCCTCAAGTGGTGACATTGTCTGACCTGGCTATTAATCTCAGCCAGCCAGGTGCAGACCACACACCTCTCCCCCCAGACCTGGCGGGGGATAATGTGGCCAAGGGTCTGGGGAATGTGCAGGGGAATGAGGGTCTCCCTGAGGAGACAGGGGCAGACAGCCAGCCAATAGCTATGCAGCTTGTCTTGCCCCTGATATATGAAGGGAGGCCCAATAAAGCCCCTGCAGAATGGGCAGTTAGTGTCCCTAAGGTGCTGAGCTTTGGGGACCACAGTCAGCCTCTCCCTCCAGGGTCACTCTCCAGTGGCGACACTGGGGTAATTCCAACTCCCCAGGATATGCCACTCCTGGAGGCGATAGACTTAAGCGTAACGCCCATTCAGGACCCTGTAGAGGAAAATCCAGGGGAGGGTGACGCAACAGGGGCAGTGGTAATGGAGGAGGGTGACCAAGCAGTCCCTCCTATTAATACCGTGGAGGTGACTGCTACAACCTCGGAGATCCCTCCTCCCACTTCATCCACTGACCCCAACCTTAGCGTCATCCAAGCTGCGCAGGCGGCGGTGGAGAAGGCTGAGGAGGCATATAAGGCCTCCAAAGCTCCCCATGTCACCAAGCCGTCTGCCGCCGTTCGGCCAGCTACCCCTGAGTGTGCCCCTAGTACTAGCAAGGGGGCACAAGAATCCTCTCAGGGTTCGGTCGCGAAGGGTGTCTTAGACCCCACTTCAATAACATCTAGAAGTGGGAGTGTTAAGATTAAGCTGAGAAGGCTTACCCCCTTAGAGGAGAAGGGGGTTTATACAGTACTCAGCGAGGAGGAGCCCAGGGATGGCAGTGAGGCTTCTGCAGCCTCAATACCTACACCTAGCCCTGTCATCCCTGCCAAGGAAATAACAGCTTTCCTTGAGAGCACCCTTCGCGGACAAAATAAAAAGAAGGTGCGCCTGGCCCTTGAGAGGTGGAATGATCTGCCGTTAATCATCCACTCTCTCAGAGAATATCTTAGGGCCAGCAATCGGGCCAAGAACTTCGGGTCTGCCGAACATATCCGCGCCCGCAAGTTCTTAAATTTGTGTCTGTCCCATCAGGCCTCGCTAGGAGATGGGACGAAAGCACTTCCTGACACACAGTAATGGCTCTGAGCATCAGCACCCTTAATACCAATGGCTGTAGGGATGGGTTTCGCAGGTTCCAGGTACTCTCCTATCTACAGCAAGGGGGGTACTCTGTGAGCTTCCTGCAAGAAACCCATACCACTCCGGAGGCTGAAGCCAACTGGCATCTGGAGTGGCGAGGCAGGGTTTTCTTTAGCCACTTCACTTCGGCGTCATGTGGAGTGGTGACCCTGTTCTCAGAGTCCTTTCAGCCTGAGGTGCTGAGTGCAAAGGCCGTTATCCCAGGCCGTCTGCTGCATCTCCGGGTCCGAGAGCTAGGCTGCACGTTTAGTCTGCTGAACGTGTATGCACCCTCTGCAGCAGGACCGGAGAGGGTGAGGTTCTTTGCTAGTTTGTCGACCTATCTGGAGTCGGTCGATGCGGATGAGTGTTTGATTATCGGGGGTGATTTCAACTGCACCCTCGAAGCTCTGGACCGTGTCGGGACAGAGCATTATCCACCATCCGCGTCGGCCTTGAGGGAGGTCATCACCCGCTACTCCCTGGTCGACATCTGGCGAGAGCAGCACCCAGGGGCATCAGACACTTTCACCTATGTCAGGGTGAGAGATGGTAGGGTGTCCCACTCCCGGATCGATAGGCTTTATATATCTAGCCACTACATGTCGCGGGCCCGGTCCAGTGCCATTAGGTTGGCCCCGTTCACGGACCACAACTGTGTGTCCGTGAAGCTGTCGCCCATGTCATCGGCGACAAAAGCCGCCTATTGGCACTTCAACAATACCTTGTTGGAGGACGAGGGCTTTGCGGCATTGATCCGGGAGAGGTGGGCGGACTGGAGGGGTTTCAAGGGTGACTTTGCCACGCTGAGTCAGTGGTGGGACGTGGGCAAGGTGCACTTGAGACTCTTGTGTCAGGAGTATACTAGGGGTGTGAGCAGTCAGCGCAATGCCGAGATTGAGGCACTCCGGGGGGAGGTGCTTGGCCTCGAGCAAAGGCTGGCTGCTGAATCTAGGGATCAAGCCTTGCAGCGCGAATACGTAGAGAGGAAGGAGGTTCTCTGTCACCTGGAACGGCACCAGGCTAAGGGAGCCTTCGTGCGAAGCCGCTTGCGATTCCTTTGGGAGATGGATCGCGGCTCGCGCCTCTTCTACGGACTGGAGAAGAGGGGGGGTAACCGCAGACATATCACCTGCCTCCTCGCGGAGGACGGTGCCCCTCTTTTGGATCCGGAGAGCATCCGGGACAGGGCCCGGAGATTCTATACCAACCTGTACTCTCCGGATCCCATCTCTCCAGACGCCTGCGAGGTGCTATGGGATGGGCTTCCAACGGTCAGCGAGGGTGGAAGAGAGAGGCTGGATCAGCCCATCTCTCTAGCTGAACTCTCTGAAGCCCTCAGTCTAATGCCCCATGGCAAATCTCCGGGGCTGGACGGACTGACCGTAGAGTTCTTCCAATTCTTTTGGGAGACTCTAGGACCTGATTTCCAACTGGTCCTAACGGAGGCCCTCGAGACTGGTGAGATGCCCCTTTCCTGTCGACGGGCAGTAATGGCCTTGCTGCCCAAGAAGGGGGATCTCCGCCTTATCGAGAACTGGCGACCAGTCTCGCTGCTCAGCACGGATTATAAGATCGTAGCCAAAGCTGTCACCTTAAGGCTCAGGTCCGTGCTGGCAGAGGTGGTCCACTCAGACCAGTCCTATACAGTCCCGGGCCGGACCATCTTTGATAATATCTTTCTGGTCCGGGATCTGCTCTGCTATGCCCGCAGGACTGGTCTGTCACTCGCCCTTCTTTCACTAGACCAGGAGAAGGCGTTTGATAGAGTGGATCACAGATATCTCATAGCTACTCTGCAGGCATACGGCTTTGGCCCACGCTTTGTGGGCTACCTTAAGACGCTGTATGCCTCTGCAGAGTGTTTAATTAAGATCAACTGGTCCCTAACGGCACCCCTGGTATTTGGACGAGGAGTACGGCAGGGATGCCCCTTGTCTGGACACCTATATGCACTAGCCATCGAGCCCTTCCTATGTCTGTTAAGGAAGAGGCTCACAGGGCTGGTGCTGAAGGAGCCAGACATGAGGGTGGTCCTTTCGGCATATGCCGACGATGTACTCCTCGTGGCCCAAGACCTAGTTGATCTGGAGCGGGCTAAAGAATGCCAAGAGGTTTATACAGCTGCCTCTTCTGCTCAGATCAAGTGGTCCAAATGCACAGGCCTTTTAGAGGGTCCCATACAGGTAGACTCCCTGCCTCCCACCTTCCGTAACATCAAGTGGGAGGCTACAGCTTTGAAATACCTTGGAGTCTACCTGTCCGCTGCGAATCCCACAGTCCCTGCAAACTGGAAAGAACTAGAGGAACGAGTCCTCTCTCGGATGGGACTGTGGAGGGGTCTTGCGAAAGTGCTTTCCCTAAGGGGGAGGGCTTTGGTGATCAACCAGCTGGTGGCCTCGCAGCTGTGGCACCGGCTGATCTGCCTTAGCCCGACCCCCGAGTTCATCAGCAAAATCCAGAGAATGCTGCTGGACTTTCTCTGGATGGGGAAGCACTGGGTCTCTGCGGGTGTGGCGAGCCTCCCACTGGGAGAGGGCGGTCAAGGAGTGGTGTGCATACGCACTCAAGTGCACACCTTCCGCCTCCAGTACCTGCAGAGATACCTGTACGCAGACCCTTTACCGCAGTGGTGCGCGCTGGCCTCCAGCTTCTATCGCCAGTTGCGCAATATGGGGTATGACCGGCAACTATTCATCATCAAGCCTGAGGGGTTTGGGAGCGACCTCTCAGTGCTGCCGGCATACTACCGGGAAACCCTCAAGGCCTGGAGCATGGTCTCCGTGTCAAGGCAGGGCACAGCGCAGGGGGCAGACATTCTAGCGGAGCCCCTGCTATATAATCCAGCTGTGGGGGCTCAGATGTTGGAAGCCCCTAGCATATGTCGTCGCCTTCGCCAAGCACGGATGACCCGAGTCGGGGATCTCCTGGACTATGAACGGGCGGACTGGGTGGAGCCCGATGTGCTTATGCACCGTATGGGTTTCCATAGTCCCAGAGTTCCGTGCCGTTTGCTCCGGGAGATCAAGCTTGCCATCCACCCCGACTCGCGCACCTTCATTGACGGGGCCTTACAGGCCGGAGAGCCACATCTACCTGTGGAACCCTCGCCTCCGGCTGTAAGCATACTACCAAAGCCTCGTCAGTCCCCCTTGGCTTCTCCAGCCCCCAACTTAAGCCGGTTGGGGGTGATACCCTCGGCATGTTTCCGTGGCATGCCGAGGAAGAGGCTGTATTCCCTTGTGCTCCACACAGTGCACTTCCTCGCCCTCGTCGGTCGCCCAGACACCATCTGGCGGCGAGTGTTTGACGTGGGCGAGAGACCCCGGTGGAGGGCACTCTATTCCACCTTGGTGCCCAGACCCATCGGGATTTGAGTTGGAGAGTGCTCCATGGTGCACTGAGCACGGGGGAGTACCTGGCCCGTTTCACGGACTCCCCTGCCACCTGTCCTTTCTGTGGCAGGGGCGAGTCTGTTTTTCATGTTTACTTTTCATGCAGCCGACTGCAGCCCCTCTTGTCATTCCTGAGGGGACTCCTCCTGCAGTTCTGGCTGCACTTCTCTCCACATCTTTTCATCTTTGGGCGCACGGTGTCTCGGACAAGTAGGGCTGAGGACCTCCTCATAAACCTGCTCCTGGCACAGGCTAAGATGGCCATTTATGTGACCAGGAAGCAGGTGCTGTCAGGGGAGGTTCCAATGACGCCTGAATATTTGTTCCGGGCATTTGTGCGCTCCCGTATCCGAGCGGAGTACATCCAAGCCCTTGCCACTGGGAGTATGTCATCTTTTACCTCCCAGTGGGCCTTAAATGGTGTGCTCTGCTCGGTGTCCCCCCATCTGGATTCATTTCAACTCACAATTCATCTTTAAGTTATTTTTATGTTACAGTTATTTTTCTCTGGTCCTTTCTATCTCCCTTTGGGTGCTGGGGGTGCGCGGCGTGTTAATTATGGCACGCTGCTTGCTCCTCTGGCGCTCAGGGGGTTAATGTTTATAAAAAAAAAAAAAAAAAAAAAATGTGGCCAAGGGTCTGGGGAATGTGCAGGGGAATAAGGGTCTCCCTGAGGAGACAGGGGCAGACAGCCAGCCAATACCTATGCAGCTTGTCTTGCCCCTGATGTATGAAGGGAGGCCCAATAAAGCCCCTGCAGAATGGGCAGTTAGTGTCCCTGAGGTGCTGAGCTTTGGGGACCACAGTCAGCCTCTCCCTCCAGGGTCACTCTCCAGTGGCGACACTGGGGTAATTCCAACTCCCCAGGATATGCCACTCCTGGAGGCGATAGACTTAAGCGTAACGCCCATTCAGGACCCTGTAGAGGAAAATCCAGGGGAGGGTGACGCAACAGGGGCAGTGGTAATGGAGGAGGGTGACCAAGCAGTCCCTCCTATTAATACCGTGGAGGTGACTGCTACAACCTCGGAGATCCCTCCTCCCACTTCAGCCACTGATCCCAACCTTAGCGTCATCCAGGCTGCGCAGGCGGCGGTGGAGAAGGCTGAGGAGGCATATAAGGCCTCCAAAGCTCCCCATATCAGCAAGCCGTCTGTCGCCGTTCGGCCAGCTACCCCTGAGTGTGCCCCTAGTACTAGCAAGGGGGCACAAGAATCCTCTCAGGGTTCGGTCGCGAAGGGTGTATTAGACCCCACTTCAATAACATCTAGAAGTGGGAGTGTTAAGATTAAGCTGAGAAGGCTTACCCCCTTAGAGGAGAAGGGGGTTTATACAGTACTCAGCGAGGAGGAGCCCAGGGATGGCAGTGAGGCTTCTGCAGCCTCAATACCTACACCTAGCCCTGTCATCCCTGCCAAGGAAATAACAGCTTTCCTTAAGAGCACCCTTCGCGGACAAAATAAAAAGAAGGTGCGCCTGGCCCTTGAGAGGTGGAATGATCTGCCGTTAATCATCCACTCTCTCAGAGAATATCTTAGGGCCAGCAATCGGGCCAAGAACTTCGGGTCTGCCGAACATATCCGCGCCCGCAAGTTCTTAAATTTGTGTCTGTCCCATCAGGCCTCGCTAGGAGATGCGACGAAAGCACTTCCTGACACACAGTAATGGCTCTGAGCATCAGCACCCTTAATACCAATGGCTGTAGGGATGGGTTTCGCAGGTTCCAGGTACTCTCCTATCTACAGCAAGGGGGGTACTCTGTGAGCTTCCTGCAAGAAACCCATACCACTCCGGAGGCTGAAGCCAACTGGCATCTGGAGTGGCGAGGCAGGGTTTTCTTTAGCCACTTCACTTCGGCGTCATGTGGAGTGGTGACCCTGTTCTCAGAGTCCTTTCAGCCTGAGGTGCTGAGTGCAAAGGCCGTTATCCCAGGCCGCCTGCTGCATCTCCGGGTCCGAGAGCTAGGCTGCACGTTTAGTCTGCTGAACGTGTATGCACCCTCTGCAGCAGGACCGGAGAGGGTGAGGTTCTTTGCTAGTTTGTCGACCTATCTGGAGTCGGTCGATGCGGATGAGTGTTTGATTATCGGGGGTGATTTCAACTGCACCCTCGAAGCTCTGGACCGTGTCGGGACAGAGCATTATCCACCATCCGCGTCGGCCTTGAGGGAGGTCATCACCCGCTACTCCCTGGTCGACATCTGGCGAGAGCAGCACCCAGGGGCATCAGACACTTTCACCTATGTCAGGGTGAGAGATGGTAGGGTGTCCCACTCCCGGATCGATAGGCTTTATATATCTAGCCACTACATGTCGCGGGCCCGGTCCAGTGCCATTAGGTTGGCCCCGTTCACGGACCACAACTGTGTGTCCGTGAAGCTGTCGCCCATGTCATCGGCGACAAAAGCCGCCTATTGGCACTTCAACAATACCTTGTTGGAGGACGAGGGCTTTGCGGCATTGATCCGGGAGAGGTGGGAGGACTGGAGGGGTTTCAAGCGTGACTTTGCCACGCTGAGTCAGTGGTGGGACGTGGGCAAGGTGCACTTGAGACTCTTGTGTCAGGAGTATACTAGGGGTGTAAGCAGTCAGCGCAATGCCGAGATTGAGGCACTCCGGGGGGAGGTGCTTGACCTCGAGCAAAGGCTGGCTGCTGAATCTAGGGATCAAGCCTTGCAGCGCGAATACGTAGAGAGGAAGGAGGTTCTCTGTCACCTGGAACGGCACCAGGCTAAGGGAGCCTTCGTGCGAAGCCGCTTGCGATTCCTTTGGGAGATGGATCGCGGCTCGCGCCTCTTTTACGGACTGGAGAAGAGGGGGGGTAACCGCAGACATATCACCTGCCTCCTCGCGGAGGACGGTGCCCCTCTTTTGGATCCGGAGAGCATCCGGGACAGGGCCCGGAGATTCTATACCAACCTGTACTCTCCGGATCCCATCTCTCCAGACGCCTGCGAGGTGCTATGGGATGGGCTTCCAACGGTCAGCGAGGGTGGAAGAGAGAGGCTGGATCAGCCCATCTCTCTAGCTGAACTCTCTGAAGCCCTCAGTCTAATGCCCCATGGCAAATCTCCGGGGCTGGACGGACTGACCGTAGAGTTCTTCCAATTCTTTTGGGAGACTCTAGGACCTGATTTCCAACTGGTCCTAACGGAGGCCCTCGAGACTGGTGAGATGCCCCTTTCCTGTCGACGGGCAGTAATGGCCTTGCTGCCCAAGAAGGGGGATCTCCGCCTTATCGAGAACTGGCGACCAGTCTCGCTGCTCAGCACGGATTATAAGATCGTAGCCAAAGCTGTCACCTTAAGGCTCAGGTCCGTGCTGGCAGAGGTGGTCCACTCAGACCAGTCCTATACAGTCCCGGGCCGGACCATCTTTGATAATATCTTTCTGGTCCGGGATCTGCTCTGCTATGCCCGCAGGACTGGTCTGTCACTCGCCCTTCTTTCACTAGACCAGGAGAAGGCGTTTGATAGAGTGGATCACAGATATCTCATAGCTACTCTGCAAGCATACGGCTTTGGCCCACGCTTTGTGGGCTACCTTAAGACGCTGTATGCCTCTGCAGAGTGTTTAATTAAGATCAACTGGTCCCTAACGGCACCCCTGGTATTTGGACGAGGAGTACGGCAGGGATGCCCCTTGTCTGGACACCTATATGCACTAGCCATCGAGCCCTTCCTATGTCTGTTAAGGAAGAGGCTCACAGGGCTGGTGCTGAAGGAGCCAGACATGAGGGTGGTCCTTTCGGCATATGCCGACGATGTACTCCTCGTGGCCCAAGACCTAGTTGATCTGGAGCGGGCTAAAGAATGCCAAGAGGTTTATACAGCTGCCTCTTCTGCTCAGATCAACTGGTGCAAATGCACAGGCCTTTTAGAGGGTCCCATACAGGTAGACTCCCTGCCTCCCACCTTCCGTAACATCAAGTGGGAGGCTACAGCTTTGAAATACCTTGGAGTCTACCTATCCGCTGCGAATCCCACAGTCCCTGCAAACTGGAAAGAACTAGAGGAACGAGTCCTCTCTCGGATGGGACTGTGGAGGGGTCTTGCGAAAGTGCTTTCCCTAAGGGGGAGGGCTTTGGTGATCAACCAGCTGGTGGCCTCGCAGCTGTGGCACCAGCTGATCTGCCTTAGCCCGACCCCCGAGTTCATCAGCAAAATCCAGAGAATGCTGCTGGACTTTCTCTGGATGGGGAAGCACTGGGTCTCTGCGGGTGTGGCGAGCCTCCCACTGGGAGAGGGCGGTCAAGGAATGGTGTGCATACGCACTCAAGTGCACACCTTCCGCCTCCAGTACCTGCAGAGATACCTGTACGCAGACCCTTCACCGCAGTGGTGCGCGCTGGCCTCCAGCTTCTATCGCCAGTTGCGCAATATGGGGTATGACTGGCAACTATTCATCATCAAGCCTGAGGGGTTTGGGAGCGACCTCTCAGTGCTGCCGGCATACTACCGGGAAACCCTCAAGGCCTGGAGCATGGTCTCCGTGTCAAGGCAGGGCACAGCGCAGGGGGCAGACATTCTAGCGGAGCCCCTGCTATATAATCCAGCTGTGGGGGCTCAGATGTTGGAAGCCCCTAGCATATGTCGTCGCCTTCGCCAAGCACGGATGACCCGAGTCGGGGATCTCCTGGACTATGAACGGGCGGACTGGGTGGAGCCCGACGTGCTTATGCACCGTATGGGTTTCCATAGTCCCAGAGTTCCGTGCCGTTTGCTCCGGGAGATCAAGCTTGCCATCCACCCCGACTCGCGCACCTTCATTGACGGGGCCTTACAGGCCGGAGAGCCACATCTACCTGTGGAACCCTCGCCTCCGGCTGTAAGCATACTACCAAAGCCTCGTCAGTCCCCCTTGGCTTCTCCAGCCCCCAACTTAAGCCGGTTGGGGGTGATACCCTCGGCATGTTTCCGTGGCATGCCGAGGAAGAGGCTGTATTCCCTCGTGCTCCATACAGTGCACTTCCTCGCCCTCGTCGGTCGCCCAGACACCATCTGGCGGCGAGTGTTTGACGTGGGCGAGAGACCCCGGTGGAGGGCACTCTATTCCACCTTGGTGCCCAGACCCATCGGGGATTTGAGTTGGAGAGTGCTCCATGGTGCACTGAGCACGGGGGAGTACCTGGCCCGTTTCACGGACTCCCCTGCCACTTGTCCTTTCTGTGGCAGGGGCGAGTCAGTCTTTCATGTTTACTTTTCATGCAGCCGACTGCAGCCCCTCTTGTCATTCCTGAGGGGACTCCTCCTGCAGTTTTGGCTGCACTTCTCTCCACATCTTTTCATCTTTGGGCGCACGGTGACTCGGACAAGTAGGGCTGAGGACCTCCTCATAAACCTGCTCCTGGCACAGGCTAAGATGGCCATCTATGTGTCCAGGAAGCAGGTACTGTCAGGGGAGGTTCCAATGACGCCTGAATTTTTGTTCCGGGCATTTGTGCGCTCCCGTATCCGAGCAGAGTACACCCAAGCCCTTGCCACTGGGAGTATGTCATCTTTTACCTCCCAGTGGGCGTTAAATGGTGTGCTCTGCTCGGTGTCCCCCCATCAGGATTCATTTCAACTCACAATTCATCTTTAAGTTATTTTTATGTTACAGTTATTTTTCTCTGGTCCTTTCTATCTCCCTTTGGGTGCTGGGGGTGCGCGGCGTGTTAATTATGGCACGCTGCTTGCTCCTCTGGCACTCAGGGGGTTAATGTTTATTTTTAAAAAAATAAATAAATAAATAAATAAATACTGTCTACTGATTGGCTGGCTTGCCTATAAGGCAAGCCCCTTTGGTTTCTTTTTCTAATATCCTGTCCCTAGCTTTTGACTGAGGTTGTAGGAGAGAGGTTGTGTGTTAGGAAGCTCTCTGAAAAAGGCCTCTTTGAGGGGAGTTTTCTTTTCTTTTGTTTTCTTTCTTAGTTAGTTTAGTTAAATAAGAGTTTAGTTAGGTTTTATTTCTTTTTGGGGAAATTTGGGAAGACTTTTATTTGAATTTTTGCACTTTTAAGTTGAGCCCCAGGAAGCAGCAGCTTCTTGCCCAACAAGACTCACTTCCTGTGGGCACACGTCTGGTACTATCTAATGTGCCCCCCTTCCTGCCGGACCCTTTGCTGCGCCCCCACTTGCAAGCCCTGGGGGAGTTAAAATCAAATATCAGTAAGATTCCCCTGGGCTGCAAAGAGAGAGCACTTAGGCATGTGCTCTCTTTTAAGAGGCAGGCACAAGTCCTCCTGCCTCGGGGTGCAGAAAGTATTGAGGGGTCCTTTGGGGTTCATTTTGAGGGGGTGCTGTAGCGCATATTTTACAGCACAGAGGAAGTGAGGTGCTTTGCATGTAAGGAGCTGGGGCATACACGCCAGAGCTGCCCCAAGGGGCAGCGATCTAAAACATCAGACCCAGCTCCAGTGCCAGTAGCAAGCACCTCACGTACAGCACCCAGCCCTGCTAAGACCACCGTGGCAAGGCCCTCAAAAGGGAAAGCCCCCCCCTTCAGAGAGCTATAAGGAGGCTGTTCCAAAGCCCACCACCGCAGCCTCCATGCCTCCTTCCTCCCCACCAAAAACATCAGTAGCTGCAGCTACATCTGAGGCTGCAGCAAAAGGGAGGAAGGAGAAGAGTGTCACCACTACCCCCTGTGTTGCCGCTGCCCCGGTGCCATCCCCCCCCCGCCCCAAGAATAAACACTTCAGCAAGTGTAGGGGATGAGGGGAGGGAGGAAAGATCTCAGCCCTCTAAAGAGGGGCACGGGGAGCGGCGGCACCTCCTCTTCTAAGGATGACGCCCCAAGGAAGAGGAAATATAAGACTAATAGGGGGACACTGGATGAATGGGAGGAGCTTATCTCCTATCCCTCCAAAGTAAAAAAGAGGAGCCATCCATCGCCTCCTCAAGTGGTGACATTGTCTAACCTGGCTATTAATCTCAGCCAGCCAGGTGCAGACCACACACCTCTCTCCCCAGACCTGGCGGGGGATAATGTGGCCAAGGGTCTGGGGAATGTGCAGGGGAATGAGGGTCTCCCTGAGGAGACAGGGGCAGACAGCCAGCCAATAGCTATGCAGCTTGTCTTGCCCCTGATATATGAAGGGAGGCCCAATAAAGCCCCTGCAGAATGGGCAGTTAGTGTCCCTAAGGTGCTGAGCTTTGGGGACCACAGTCAGCCTCTCCCTCCAGGGTCACTCTCCAGTGGCGACACTGGGGTAATTCCAACTCCCCAGGATATGCCACTCCTGGAGGCGATAGACTTAAGCGTAACGCCCATTCAGGACCCTGTAGAGGAAAATCCAGGGGAGGGTGACGCAACAGGGGCAGTGGTAATGGAGGAGGGTGACCAAGCAGTCCCTCCTATTAATACCTTGGAGGTGACTGCTACAACCTCGGAGATCCCTCCTCCCACTTCATCCACTGACCCCAACCTTAGCGTCATCCAAGCTGCGCAGGCGGCGGTGGAGAAGGCTGAGGAGGCATATAAGGCCTCCAAAGCTCCCCATATCAGCAAGCCATCTGCCGCCGTTCAGCCAGCTACCCCTGAGTGTGCCCCTAGTACTAGCAAGGGGGCACAAGAATCCTCTCAGGGTTCGGTCGTGAAGGGTGTATTAGACCCCACTTCAATAACATCTAGAAGTGGGAGTGTTAAGATCAAGCTGAGAAGGCTTACCCCCTTAGAGGAGAAGGGGGTTTATACAGTACTCAGCGAGGAGGAGCCCAGGGATGGCAGTGAGGCTTCTGCAGCCTCAATACCTACACCTAGCCCTGTCATCCCTGCCAAGGAAATAACAGCTTTCCTTGAGAGCACCCTTCGCGGACAAAATAAAAGAAGGTGCGCCTGGCCCTTGAGAGGTGGAATGATCTGCCGTTAATCATCCACTCTCTCAGAGAATATCTTAGGGCCAGCAATCGGGCCAAGAACTTCGGGTCTGCCGAACATATCCGCGCCCGCAAGTTCTTAAATTTGTGTCTGTCCCATCAGGCCTCGCTAGGAGATGGGACGAAAGCACTTCCTGACACACAGTAATGGCTCTGAGCATCAGGACCCTTAATACCAATGGCTGTAGGGATGGGTTTCGCAGGTTCCAGGTACTCTCCTATCTACAGCAAGGGGGGTACTCTGTGAGCTTCCTGCAAGAAACCCATACCACTCCGGAGGCTGAAGCCAACTGGCATCTGGAGTGGCGAGGCAGGGTTTTCTTTAGCCACTTCACTTCGGTGTCATGTGGAGTGGTGACCCTGTTCTCAGAGTCCTTTCAGCCTGAGGTGCTGAGTGCAAAGGCCGTTATCCCAGGCCGTCTGCTGCATCTCCGGGTCCGAGAGCTAGGCTGCACGTTTAGTCTGCTGAACGTGTATGCACCCTCTGCAGGACCGGAGAGGGTGAGGTTCTTTGCTAGTTTGTCGACCTATCTGGAGTCGGTCGATGCGGATGAGTGTTTGATTATCGGGGGTGATTTCAACTGCACCCTCGAAGCTCTGGACCGTGTCGGGACAGAGCATTATCCACCATCCGCGTCGGCCTTGAGGGAGGTCATCACCCGTTACTCCCTGGTCGACATCTGGCGAGAGCAGCACCCAGGGGCATCAGACACTTTCACCTATGTCAGGGTGAGAGATGGTAGGGTGTCCCACTCCCGGATCGATAGGCTTTATATATCTAGCCACTACATGTCGCGGGCCCGGTCCAGTGCCATTAGGTTGGCCCCGTTCACGGACCACAACTGTGTGTCCGTGAAGCTGTCGCCCATGTCATCGGCGACAAAAGCCGCCTATTGGCACTTCAACAATACCTTGTTGGAGGACGAGGGCTTTGCGGCATTGATCCGGGAGAGGTGGGCGGACTGGAGGGGTTTCAAGGGTGACTTTGCAACGCTGAGTCAGTGGTGGGACGTGGGCAAGGTGCACTTGAGACTCTTGTGTCAGGAGTATACTAGGGGTGTGAGCAGTCAGCGCAATGCCGAGATTGAGGCACTCCGGGGGGAGGTGCTTGGCCTCGAGCAAAGGCTGGCTGCTGAATCTAGGGATCAAGCCTTGCAGCGCGAATACGTAGAGAGGAAGGAGGTTCTCTGCCACCTGGAACGGCACCAGGCTAAGGGAGCCTTCGTGCGAAGCCGCTTGCGATTCCTTTGGGAGATGGATCGCGGCTCGCGCCTCTTCTACGGACTGGAGAAGAGGGGGGGTAACCGTAGACATCTCACCTGCCTCCTCGCGGAGGACGGTGCCCCTCTTTTGGATCCGGAGAGCATCCGGGACAGGGCCCGGAGATTCTATGCCAACCTGTACTCTCCGGATCCCATCTCTCCAGACGCCTGCGAGGTGCTATGGGATGGGCTTCCAACGGTCAGCGAGGGTGGAAGAGAGAGGCTGGATCAGCCCATCTCTCTAGCTGAACTCTCTGAAGCCCTCAGTCTAATGCCCCATGGCAAATCTCCGGGGCTGGACAGACTGACCGTAGAGTTCTTCCAATTCTTTTGGGAGACTCTAGGACCTGATTTCCAACTGGTCCTAACGGAAGCCCTCGAGACTGGTGAGATGCCCCTTTCCTGTCGATGGGCAGTAATGGCCTTCTGCCCAAGAAGGGGGATCTCCGCCTTATCGAGAACTGGCGACCAGTCTCGCTGCTCAGCACGGATTTTAAGATCGTAGCCAAAGCTGTCACCTTAAGGCTCAGGTCCGTGCTGGCAGAGGTGGTCCACTCAGACCAGTCCTATACAGTCCCGGGCCGGACCATCTTTGATAATATCTTTCTGGTCCGGGATCTGCTCTGCTATGCCCGCAGGACTGGTCTGTCACTCGCCCTTCTTTCACTAGACCAGGAGAAGGCGTTTGATAGAGTGGATCACAGATATCTCATAGCTACTCTGCAAGCATACGGCTTTGGCCCACGCTTTGTGGGCTACCTTAAGACGCTGTATGCCTCTACAGAGTGTTTAATTAAGATCAACTGGTCCCTAACGGCACCCCTGGTATTTGGACGAGGAGTACGGCAGGGATGCCCCTTGTCTGGACACCTATATGCACTAGCCATCGAGCCCTTCCTATGTCTGTTAAGGAAGAGGCTCACAGGGCTGGTGCTGAGGGAGCCAGGCATGAGGGTGGTCCTTTCGGCATATGCCGACGATGTACTCCTCGTGGCCCAAGACCTAGTTGATCTGGAGCGGGCTAAAGAATGCCAAGAGGTTTATACAGCTGCCTCTTCTGCTCAGATCAACTGGTCCAAATGCACAGGCCTTTTAGAGGGTCCCATACAGGTAGACTCCCTGCCTCCCACCTTCCGTAACATCAAGTGGGAGGCTACAGCTTTGAAATACCTTGGAGTCTACCTGTCCGCTGCGAATCCCACAGTCCCTGCAAACTGGAAAGAACTAGAGGAACGAGTCCTCTCTCGGATGGGACTGTGGAGGGGTCTTGCGAAAGTGCTTTCCCTAAGGGGGAGGGCTTTGGTGATCAACCAGCTGGTGGCCTCGCAGCTGTGGCACCGGCTGATCTGCCTTAGCCCGACCCCCGAGTTCATCAGCAAAATCCAGAGAATGCTGCTGGACTTTCTCTGGATGGGGAAGCACTGGGTCTCTGCGGGTGTGGCGTGCCTCCCACTGGGAGAGGGCGGTCAAGGAGTGGTGTGCATACGCACTCAAGTGCACACCTTCCGCCTCCAGTACCTGCAGAGATACCTGTACGCAGACCCTTCACCGCAGTGGTGCGCGCTGGCCTCCAGCTTCTATCGCCAGTTGCGCAATATGGGGTATGACCGGCAACTATTCATCATCAAGCCTGAGGGGTTTGGGAGCGACTTCTCAGTGCTGCCAGCATACTACCGGGAAACCCTCAAGGCCTGGAGCATGGTCTCCGTGTCAAGGCAGGGCACAGCGCAGGGGGCAGACATTTTAGCGGAGCCCCTGCTATATAATACAGCTGTGGGGGCTCAGATGTTGGAAGCCCCTAGCATATGTCGTCGCCTTCGCCAAGCACGGATGACCCGAGTCGGGGATCTCCTGGACTATGAACGGGCGGACTGGGTGGAGCCCGATGTGCTTATGCACCGTATGGGTTTCCATAGTCCCAGAGTTCCGTGCCGTTTGCTCCGGGAGATCAAGCTTGCCATCCACCCCGACTCGCGCACCTTCATTGACGGGGCCTTACAGGCCGGAGAGCCACATCTACCTGTGGAACCCTCGCCTCCGGCTGTAAGCATACTACCAAAGCCTCGTCAGTCCCCCTTGGCTTCTCCAGCCCCCAACTTAAGCCGGTTGGGGGTGATACCCTCGGCATGTTTCCGTGGCATGCCGAGAAAGAGGCTGTATTCCCTCGTGCTCCACACAGTGCACTTCCTCGCCCTCGTCGGTCGACCAGACACCATCTGGCGGCGAGTGTTTGACGTGGGCGAGAGACCCCGGTGGAGGGCACTCTATTCCACCTTGGTGTCCAGACCCATCGGGGATTTGAGTTGGAGAGTGCTCCATGGTGCACTGAGCACGGGGGAGTACCTGGCCCGTTTCACGGACTCCCCTGCCACCTGTCCTTTCTGTGACAGGGGCGAGTCTGTTTTTCATGTTTACTTTTCATGCAGCCGACTGCAGCCCCTCTTGTCATTCCTGAGGGGACTCCTCCTGCAGTTCTGGCTGCACTTCTCTCCACATCTTTTCATCTTTGGGTGCACGGTGTCTCGGACAAGTAGGGCTGAGGACCTCCTCATAAACCTGCTCCTGGCACAGGCTAAGATGGCCATTTATGTGACCAGGAAGCAGGTGCTGTCAGGGGAGGTTCCAATGACGCCTGAATATTTGTTCCGGGCATTTGTGCGCTCCCGTATCCGAGCAGAGTACACCCAAGCCCTTGCCACTGGGAGTATGTCATCTTTTACCTCCCAGTGGGCCTTAAATGGTGTGCTCTGCTCGGTGTCCCCCCATCAGGATTCATTTCACCTCATATTTCACCTTTAAGTTATTTTTTGTTACAGTTAGTTTTTTTTTCTGGTTTTCTTCTATGTCCCTTTGGGTGCTGGGAGTGGGCGGCGTGTTAAGTACTGGCACGCTGCTTTCTCCTCTGGCACTCAGGGGGTTAATGTTTATTTAAAAAAAAAAAAAAAAAAAAAAATTGTGTATGTATGTGTATGTTACTGTTCACTAATTGACTGGCTTGCCTATAAGGCAGGCACATTTCTTTTCATTAAAAAAAAAAAAAAAAATATATATATATATTTCCTGATTGGCTGGCTTGCCTATAAGGCAAGCACCTTTGTTTTCTTTGCTAATATCCTGTCCCTAGCTTTTGATTGAGGTTGTAGGAGAGAGGTTGTGTGTTAGGAAGCTCTCTGAAAAAGGCCTCTTTGAGGGGAGTTTTCTTTTCTTTTGTTTTCTTTCTTAGTTAGTTTAGTTAAATAAGAGTTTAGTTAGGTTTTATTTCTTTTTTGGGGAAATTTGGGAAGACTTTTATTTGAATTTTTGCACTTTTAAGTTGAGCCCCAGGAAGCAGCAGCTTCTTGCCCAACAAGACTCATTTCCTGTGGGCTCCTTTCTCCAGAGCACACCCCTGACCCATCCCCTGCTGCTGGGTCTTTTTTCTACTTTGATTTCATTTGATTCTTTATTTATTTTGAAAAACTTTTGTTTGGTGGGTGGTGGGGAAGATTATTTTCTGTTAGGTTAAGTTTATTTTTAAATTTAAATTTTATTTTGAGGGAGAGAAGCAAGCAGCTGGGAGGGAAAGAATTTAAACATCTTTCATTACTGTTAACCCTCCCAGTGCCAGTGCACAGCACTGCAGCTCTCCCTCTTTCTTTTTGTTTAATAAGAAAAGTTTATTTAGTTTATTTATTTTGATTTGCTTTATTTAAGTTTAAAGCCCCAGGAGGCTTGAGTTTATTCTCCAAAAAGAGCTCACCTCCTGAGGGCTTCCAACCCAGCAGCACTCCCCTGACCCTTCCCCCACTCCTGGTGCTACTTAATTAGTTAATTGATTTCAGTTGTTTTGTTTTCTTGTCAACACTTTTTGGTTTGGTGGGGGGTGGGAAACTATTTTTATGTTTGTTTCACTTTCCTTTTCATTTAACTGTCTCTGAGGGAGAGATAAAAGCAGCTGGGAGGGACAGAGATTTAAAACACCTATTTTTCTGTTAACCCTCCCAGTGCCAGGTGCATAGCACTGCATCTCTCCCTCTCCCTCTCTCTCACCTCTCTCTTTAAAAAACAAAACAAAAATATAAATAAAAAAAAAAAAAAATTCCTTCCTTTTATTTTATTTCTTACTTTGATTTAAAATGGGGAAGGGGATAAAGAGGCCTCAGGATCCCAAAGATGGAATAAGGGATCCTGGAAATACTAGCTGTAGCCCTGCTGTGTCCCAAGCAGCAAGCCCCAGACCTCAGGCTCCCTCTGCCTCTACTCAGGCTGCTCCTACTGGCACTGCCCCTGTTGCTACTAGATCTTTTGCACAGGTGGTTAGTGCCAGCCCCAGTCATGCCAACTCTGGGGGAGAGCAGCTATCTAGGAGGCATGGGGTCAGATGCATAATGTCTGGGGTGCACAGCATAGGGGCATATGTTAAGGCTGCAGCTGATGTTGTGAGTCCCTCTGCAGTTGTAGCAGCCAGCAAAATGTACGGCAAAGCTGTACTATTTTTACGTACGCTGGCTGCTGCACATACTTTGGTGCAGAGGGGGCTCACACTAGGGGGGACTTATATCCCTGTGGAACCCCTGGAAGGGATGGGCACACGTCTGGTACTATCTAATGTGCCCCCCTTCCTGCCGGACCCTTTGCTGCGCCCCCACTTGCAAGCCCTGGGGGAGTTAAAATCCAATATAACTAAGATTCCCCTGGGCTGCAAAGAGAGAGCACTCAAACATGTGCTCTCTTTTAAGAGGCAGGCACAAGTCCTCCTTCCTCGGGGTGCAGAAAGTATTGAGGGGTCCTTTGGGGTTCATTTTGAGGGGGTGCTGTACCGCATATTTTACAGCACAGAGGAAGTGAGGTGCTTTGCATGTAAGGAGCTGGGGCATACACGCCAGAGCTGCCCCAAGGGGCAGCGATCTAAAACATCAGCCCCAGCTCCAGTGCCAGTAGCAAGCACCTCATGTACAGCACCCAGCCCTGCTAAGACCACCGTGGCAGGGCCCTCAAAAGGGAAAGCCCCCCCTTCAGAGAGCTATAAGGAGGCTGTTCCAAAGCCCACCACCGCAGCCTCCATGCCTCCTTCCTCCCCACCAAAATCATCATTAGCTGCAGCTACATCTAAGGCTGCAGCAAAAGGGAGGAAGGAGAAGAGTGTCACCACTACCCCCTGTGTTGCCGCTGCCCCGGTGCCATCCCCCCCCGCCCGAAGTATAAACACTTCAGCAAGTGTAGGGGATGAGGGGAGGGAGGAAAGATCTCAGCCCTCTAAAGAGGGCACGGGGAGCGGCGGCACCTCCTCTTCTAAGGATGACGCCCCAAGGAAGAGGAAATATAAGACCAATAGGGGGACACTGGAGGAATGGGAGGAGCTTATCTCCTATCCCTCCAAAGTCAAAAAGAGGAGCCATCCATCGCCTCCTCAAGTGGTGGCATTGTCTGACCTGGCTATTAATCTCAGTCAGCCAGGTGCAGACGACACACCTCTCCCCCCAGACCTGGCGGGGGATAATGTGGCCAAGGGTCTGGGGAATGTGCAGGGGAATGAGGGTCTCCCTGAGGAGACAGGGGCAGACAGCCAGCCAATACCTATGCAGCTTGTCTTGCCCCTGATGTATGAAGGGAGGCCCAATAAAGCCCCTGCAGAATGGGCAGTTAGTGTCCCTAAGGTGCTGAGCTTTGGGGACCACAGTCAGCCTCTCCCTCCAGGGTCACTCTCCAGTGGCGACACTGGGGTAATTCCAACTCCCCAGGATATGCCACTCCTGGAGGCGATAGACTTAAGCGTAACGCCCATTCAGGACCCTGTAGAGGAAAATCCAGGGGAGGGTGACGCAACAGGGGCAGTGGTAATGGAGGAGGGTGACCAAGCAGTCCCTCCTATTAATACCGTGGAGGTGACTGCTACAACCTCGGAGATCCCTCCTCCCACTTCATCCACTGACCCCAACCTTAGCGTCATCCAAGCTGCGCAGGCGGCGGTGGAGAAGGCTGAGGAGGCATATAAGGCCTCCAAAGCTCCCCATGTCACCAAGCCGTCTGCCGCCGTTCGGCCAGCTACCCCTGAGTGTGCCCCTAGTACTAGCAAGGGGGCACAAGAATCCTCTCAGGGTTCGGTCGCGAAGGGTGTCTTAGACCCCACTTCAATAACATCTAGAAGTGGGAGTGTTAAGATTAAGCTGAGAAGGCTTACCCCCTTAGAGGAGAAGGGGGTTTATACAGTACTCAGCGAGGAGGAGCCCAGGGATGGCAGTGAGGCTTCTGCAGCCTCAATACCTACACCTAGCCCTGTCATCCCTGCCAAGGAAATAACAGCTTTCCTTGAGAGCACCCTTCGCGGACAAAATAAAAAGAAGGTGCGCCTGGCCCTTGAGAGGTGGAATGATCTGCCGTTAATCATCCACTCTCTCAGAGAATATCTTAGGGCCAGCAATCGGGCCAAGAACTTCGGGTCTGCCGAACATATCCGCGCCCGCAAGTTCTTAAATTTGTGTCTGTCCCATCAGGCCTCGCTAGGAGATGGGACGAAAGCACTTCCTGACACACAGTAATGGCTCTGAGCATCAGCACCCTTAATACCAATGGCTGTAGGGATGGGTTTCGCAGGTTCCAGGTACTCTCCTATCTACAGCAAGGGGGGTACTCTGTGAGCTTCCTGCAAGAAACCCATACCACTCCGGAGGCTGAAGCCAACTGGCATCTGGAGTGGCGAGGCAGGGTTTTCTTTAGCCACTTCACTTCGGCGTCATGTGGAGTGGTGACCCTGTTCTCAGAGTCCTTTCAGCCTGAGGTGCTGAGTGCAAAGGCCGTTATCCCAGGCCGTCTGCTGCATCTCCGGGTCCGAGAGCTAGGCTGCACGTTTAGTCTGCTGAACGTGTATGCACCCTCTGCAGCAGGACCGGAGAGGGTGAGGTTCTTTGCTAGTTTGTCGACCTATCTGGAGTCGGTCGATGCGGATGAGTGTTTGATTATCGGGGGTGATTTCAACTGCACCCTCGAAGCTCTGGACCGTGTCGGGACAGAGCATTATCCACCATCCGCGTCGGCCTTGAGGGAGGTCATCACCCGCTACTCCCTGGTCGACATTTGGCGAGAGCAGCACCCAGGGGCATCAGACACTTTCACCTATGTCAGGGTGAGAGATGGTAGGGTGTCCCACTCCCGGATCGATAGGCTTTATATATCTAGCCACTACATGTCGCGGGCCCGGTCCAGTGCCATTAGGTTGGCCCCGTTCACGGACCACAACTGTGTGTCCGTGAAGCTGTCGCCCATGTCATCGGCGACAAAAGCCGCCTATTGGCACTTCAACAATACCTTGTTGGAGGACGAGGGCTTTGCGGCATTGATCCGGGAGAGGTGGGCGGACTGGAGGGGTTTCAAGGGTGACTTTGCCACGCTGAGTCAGTGGTGGGACGTGGGCAAGGTGCACTTGAGACTCTTGTGTCAGGAGTATACTAGGGGTGTAAGCAGTCAGCGCAATGCCGAGATTGAGGCACTCCGGGGGGAGGTGCTTGGCCTCGAGCAAAGGCTGGCTGCTGAATCTAGGGATCAAGCCTTGCAGCGCGAATACGTAGAGAGGAAGGAGGTTCTCTGTCACCTGGAATGGCACCAGGCTAAGGGAGCCTTCGTGCGAAGCCGCTTGCGATTCCTTTGGGAGATGGATCGCGGCTCGCGCCTCTTCTACGGACTGGAGAAGAGGGGGGGTAACCGCAGACATATCACCTGCCTCCTCGCGGAGGACGGTGCCCCTCTTTTGGATCCGGAGAGCATCCGGGACAGGGCCCGGAGATTCTATACCAACCTGTACTCTCCGGATCCCATCTCTCCAGACGCCTGCGAGGTGCTATGGGATGGGCTTCCAACGGTCAGCGAGGGTGGAAGAGAGAGGCTGGATCAGCCCATCTCTCTAGCTGAACTCTCTGAAGCCCTCAGTCTAATGCCCCATGGCAAATCTCCGGGGCTGGACGGACTGACCGTAGAGTTCTTCCAATTCTTTTGGGAGACTCTAGGACCTGATTTCCAACTGGTCCTAACGGAGGCCCTCGAGATTGGTGAGATGCCCCTTTCCTGTCGACGGGCAGTAATGGCCTTGCTGCCCAAGAAGGGGGATCTCCGCCTTATCGAGAACTGGCGACCAGTCTCGCTGCTCAGCACGGATTATAAGATCGTAGCCAAAGCTGTCACCTTAAGGCTCAGATCCGTGCTGGCAGAGGTGGTCCACTCAGACCAGTCCTATACAGTCCCGGGCCGGACCATCTTTGATAATATCTTTCTGGTCCGGGATCTGCTCTGCTATGCCCGCAGGACTGGTCTGTCACTCGCCCTTCTTTCACTAGACCAGGAGAAGGCGTTTGACAGAGTGGATCACAGATATCTCATAGCTACTCTGCAAGCATACGGCTTTGGCCCACGCTTTGTGGGCTACCTTAAGACGCTGTATGCCTCTGCAGAGTGTTTAATTAAGATCAACTGGTCCCTAACGGCACCCCTGGTATTTGGACGAGGAGTACGGCAGGGATGCCCCTTGTCTGGACACCTATATGCACTAGCCATCGAGCCCTTCCTATGTCTGTTAAGGAAGAGGCTCACAGGGCTGGTGCTGAAGGAGCCAGACATGAGGGTGGTCCTATCGGCATATGCCGACGATGTACTCCTCGTGGCCCAAGACCTAGTTGATCTGGAGCGGGCTAAAGAATGCCAAGAGGTTTATACAGCTGCCTCTTCTGCTCAGATCAACTGGTCCAAATGCACAGGCCTTTTAGAGGGTCCCATACAGGTAGACTCCCTGCCTCCCACCTTCCGTAACATCAAGTGGGAGGCTACAGCTTTGAAATACCTTGGAGTCTACCTGTCCGCTGCGAATCCCACAGTCCCTGCAAACTGGAAAGAACTAGAGGAACGAGTCCTCTCTCGGATGGGACTGTGGAGGGGTCTTGCGAAAGTGCTTTCCCTAAGGGGGAGGGCTTTGGTGATCAACCAGCTGGTGGCCTCACAGCTGTGGCACCGGCTGATCTGCCTTAGCCCGACCCCCGAGTTCATCAGCAAAATCCAGAGAATGCTGCTGGACTTTCTCTGGATGGGGAAGCACTGGGTATCTGCAGGTGTGGCGAGCCTCCCACTGGGAGAGGGCGGTCAAGGAATGGTGTGCATACGCACTCAAGTGCACACCTTCCGCCTCCAGTACCTGCAGAGATACCTGTACGCAGACCCTTCACCGCAGTGGTGCGCGCTGGCCTCCAGCTTCTATCGCCAGTTGCGCAATATGGGGTATGACCGGCAACTATTCATCATCAAGCCTGAGGGGTTTGGGAGCGACCTCTCGGTGCTGCCGGCATACTACCGGGAAACCCTCAAGGCCTGGAGCATGGTCTCCATGTCAAGGCAGGGCACAGCGCAGGGGGCAGACATTCTAGCGGAGCCCCTGCTATATAATCCAGCTGTGGGGGCTCAGATGTTGGAAGCCCCTAGCATATGTCGTCGCCTTCGCCAAGCACGGATGACCCGAGTCGGGGATCTCCTGGACTATGAACGGGCGGACTGGGTGGAGCCCGATGTGCTTATGCACCGTATGGGTTTCCATAGTCCCAGAGTTCCGTGCCGTTTGCTCCGGGAGATCAAGCTTGCCATCCACCCCGACTCGCGCACCTTCATTGACGGGGCCTTACAGGCCGGAGAGCCACATCTACCTGTGGAACCCTCGCCTCCGGCTGTAAGCATACTACCAAAGCCTCGTCAGTCCCCCTTGGCTTCTCCAGCCCCCAACTTAAGCCGGTTGGGGGTGATACCCTCGGCATGTTTCCGTGGCATGCCGAGGAAGAGGCTGTATTCCCTCGTGCTCCACACAGTGCACTTCCTCGCCCTCGTCGGTCGCCCAGACACCATCTGGCGGCGAGTGTTTGACGTGGGCGAGAGACCCCGGTGGAGGGCACTCTATTCCACCTTGGTGCCCAGACCCATCGGGGATTTGAGTTGGAGAGTGCTCCATGGTGCACTGAGCACGGGGGAGTACCTGGCCCGTTTCACGGACTCCCCTGCCACCTGTCCTTTCTGTGGCAGGGGCGAGTCAGTCTTTCATGTTTACTTTTCATGCAGCCGACTGCAGCCCCTCTTGTCATTCCTGAGGGGACTCCTCCTGCAGTTCTGGCTGCACTTCTCCCCACACCTCTTCATTTTTGGGCGCACGGTGTCTCGGACAAGTAGGGCTGAGGACCTCCTCATAAACCTGCTCCTGGCACAGGCTAAGATGGCCATTTATGTGACCAGGAAGCAGGTGCTGTCAGGGGAGGTTCCAATGACGCCTGAAGCTTTATTCCGGGCATTCGTGCGCTCCCGTATCCGAGCAGAGTACACCCAGGCCCTTGCCACTGGGGGTATATCATCTTTTGCCTCCCAGTGGGCCTTAAATGGTGTGCTCTGCTCGGTGTCCCCCCATCAGGATTCATTTCACCTCATATTTCATCTTTAAGTTATTTTTTGTTACAGTTAGTTTTTTTTTTTTTTTTTTTTTTTTTCTGGTTTTCTTCTATGTCCCTTTGGGTGCTGGGGGTGGGCGGCGTGTTAAGTAATGGCACGCTGCTTTCTCCTCTGGCACTCAGGGGATTAATGTTTATTTATTAAAAAAAAAAAAAAAAAAAAAAAAAAAAGAAAATTACTTATGTTGCATTTCTGTTTGTCTTTTTTCTTTTCTGACCTTTTGGGTGCTGGGGGTGCGCGGCGCGTTAAATGATGGCGCGCTGTTTGCGCCTCTGGCACTCAGAGGGTTAATGTTTCTTTAAAAGAAAAAAAAGAAAAAAGAATACTGTCTACTAATTGGCTGGCTTGCCTATAAGGCAAGCACCTTTGGATTCTTTTTTCTAATAATATCCTGTCCCTAGCTTTTGACTGAGGTTGTAGGAGAGAGGTTGTGTGTTAGGAAGCTCTCTGAAAAAGGCCTCTTTGAGGGGAGTTTTCTTTTCTTTTGTTTTCTTTCTTAGTTAGTTTACTAAAATAAGAGTTTAGTTAGGTTTTATTTCTTTTTGGGGAAATTTGGGAAGACTTTTATTTGAATTTTTGCACTTTTAAGTTGAGCCCCAGGAAGCAGAAAAAAAAAAAAGAAAAAGGCCTCTTTGAGGGGAGTTTTCTTTTCTTTTGTTTTCTTTCTTAGTTAGTTTAGTTAAATAAGAGTTTAGTTAGGTTTTATTTCTTTTTGGGGAAATTTGGGAAGACTTTTATTTGAATTTTTGCACTTTTAAGTTGAGCCCCAGGAAGCAGCAGCTTCTTGCCCAACAAGACTCACTTCCTGTGGGCACACGTCTGGTACTATCTAATGTGCCCCCCTTCCTGCCGGACCCTTTCCTGCGCCCCCACTTGCAAGCCCTGGGGGAGTTAAAATCAAATATCAGTAAGATTCCCCTGGGCTGCAAAGAGAGAGCACTTAGGCATGTGCTCTCTTTTAAGAGGCAGGCACAAGTCCTCCTGCCTCGGGGTGCAGAAAGTATTGAGGGGTCCTTTGGGGTTCATTTTGAGGGGGTGCTGTACCGCATATTTTACAGCACAGAGGAAGTGAGGTGCTTTGCATGTAAGGAGCTGGGGCATACACGCCAGAGCTGCCCCAAGGGGCAGCGATCTAAAACATCAGCCCCAGCTCCAGTGCCACTAGCAAGCACCTCACGTACAGCACCCAGCCCTGCTAAGACCACCGTGGCAGGGCCCTCAAAAGGGAAAGCCCCCCCCTTCAGAGAGCTATAAGGAGGCTGTTCCAAAGCCCACCACCGCAGCCTCCATGCCTCCTTCCTCCCCACCAAAAACATCAGTAGCTGCAGCTACATCTGAGGCTGCAGCAAAAGGGAGGAAGGAGAAGAGTGTCACCACTACCCCCTGTGTTGCCGCAGCCCCGGTGCCATTCCCCCCCGCCCCAAGAATAAACACTTCAGCAAGTGTAGGGGATGAGGGGAGGGAGGAAAGATCTCAGCCCTCTAAAGAGGGGCACGGGGAGCGGCGGCACCTCCTCTTCTAAGGATGACGCCCCAAGGAAGAGGAAATATAAGACTAATAGGGGGACACTGGAGGAATGGGAGGAGCTTATCTCCTATCCCTCCAAAGTAAAAAAGAGGAGCCATCCATCGCCTCCTCAAGTGGTGACATTGTCTGACCTGGCTATTAATCTCAGCCAGCCAGGTGCAGACCACACACCTCTCTCCCCAGACCTGGCGGGGGATAATGTGGCCAAGGGTCTGGGGAATGTGCAGGGGAATGAGGGTCTCCCTGAGGAGACAGGGGCAGACAGCCAGCCAATAGCTATGCAGCTTGTCTTGCCCCTGATATATGAAGGGAGGCCCAATAAAGCCCCTGCAGAATGGGCAGTTAGTGTCCCTAAGGTGCTGAGCTTTGGGGACCACAGTCAGCCTCTCCCTCCAGGGTCACTCTCCAGTGGCGACACTGGGGTAATTCCAACTCCCCAGGATATGCCACTCCTGGAGGCGATAGATTTAAGCGTAACGCCCATTCAGGACCCTGCAGAGGAAAATCCAGGGGAGGGTGACGCAACAGGGGCAGTGGTAATGGAGGAGGGTGACCAGGCAGTCCCTCCTATTAATACCTTGGAGGTGACTGCTACAACCTCGGAGATCCCTCCTCCCACTTCATCCACTGACCCCAACCTTAGCGTCATCCAAGCTGCGCAGGCGGCGGTGGAGAAGGCTGAGGAGGCATATAAGGCCTCCAAAGCTCCCCATATCAGCAAGCCGTCTGTCGCCGTTCGGCCAGCTACCCCTGAGTGTGCCCCTAGTACTAGCAAGGGGGCACAAGAATCCTCTCAGGGTTCGGTCGCGAAGGGTGTCTTAGACCCCACTTCAATAACATCTAGAAGTGGGAGTGTTAAGATTAAGCTGAGAAGGCTTACCCCCTTAGAGGAGAAGGGGGTTTATACAGTACTCAGCGAGGAGGAGCCCAGGGATGGCAGTGAGGCTTCTGCAGCCTCAATACCTACACCTAGCCCTGTCATCCCTGCCAAGGAAATAACAGCTTTCCTTGAGAGCACCCTTCGCGGACAAAATAAAAAGAAGGTGCGCCTGGCCCTTGAGAGGTGGAATGATCTGCCGTTGATCATCCACTCTCTCAGAGAATATCTTAGGGCCAGCAATCGGGCCAAGAACTTCGGGTCTGCCGAACATATCCGCGCCCGCAAGTTCTTAAATTTGTGTCTGTCCCATCAGGCCTCGCTAGGAGATGGGACGAAAGCACTTCCTGACACACAGTAATGGCTCTGAGCATCAGCACCCTTAATACCAATGGCTGTAGGGATGGGTTTCGCAGGTTCCAGGTACTCTCCTATCTACAGCAAGGGGGGTACTCTGTGAGCTTCCTGCAAGAAACCCATACCACTCCGGAGGCTGAAGCCAACTGGCATCTGGAGTGGCGAGGCAGGGTTTTCTTTAGCCACTTCACTTCGGCGTCATGTGGAGTGGTGACCCTGTTCTCAGAGTCCTTTCAGCCTGAGGTGCTGAGTGCAAAGGCCGTTATCCCAGGCCGTCTGCTGCATCTCCGGGTCCGAGAGCTAGGCTGCACGTTTAGTCTGCTGAACGTGTATGCACCCTCTGCAGCAGGACCGGAGAGGGTGAGGTTCTTTGCTAGTTTGTCGACCTATCTGGAGTCGGTCGATGCGGATGAGTGTTTGATTATCGGGGGTGATTTCAACTGCACCCTCGAAGCTCTGGACCGTGTCGGGACAGAGCATTATCCACCATCCGCGTCGGCCTTGAGGGAGGTCATCACCCGCTACTCCCTGGTCGACATCTGGCGAGAGCAGCACCCAGGGGCATCAGACACTTTCACCTATGTCAGGGTGAGAGATGGTAGGGTGTCCCACTCCCGGATCGATAGGCTTTATATATCTAGCCACTATATGTCGCGGGCCCGGTCCAGTGCCATTAGGTTGGCCCCGTTCACGGACCACAACTGTGTGTCCGTGAAGCTGTCGCCCATGTCATCGACGACAAAAGCCGCCTATTGGCACTTCAACAATACCTTGTTGGAGGACGAGGGCTTTGCGGCATTGATCCGGGAGAGGTGGGCGGACTGGAGGGGTTTCAAGGGTGACTTTGCCACGCTGAGTCAGTGGTGGGACGTGGGCAAGGTGCACTTGAGACTCTTGTGTCAGGAGTATACTAGAGGTGTAAGCAGTCAGCGCAATGCCGAGATTGAGGCACTCCGGGGGGAGGTGCTTGGCCTCGAGCAAAGGCTGGCTGCTGAATCTAGGGATCAAGCCTTGCAGCGCGAATACGTAGAGAGGAAGGAGGTTCTCTGTCACCTGGAACGGCACCAGGCTAAGGGAGCCTTCGTGCGAAGCCGCTTGCGATTCCTTTGGGAGATGGATCGCGGCTCGCGCCTCTTCTACGGACTGGAGAAGAGGGGGGGTAACCGCAGACATATCACCTGCCTCCTCGCGGAGGACGGTGCCCCTCTTTTGGATCCGGAGAGCATCCGGGACAGGGCCCGGAGATTCTATACCAACCTGTACTCTCCGGATCCCATCTCTCCAGACGCCTGCGAGGTGCTATGGGATGGGCTTCCAACGGTCAGCGAGGGTGGAAGAGAGAGGCTGGATCAGCCCATCTCTCTAGCTGAACGCTCTGAAGCCCTCAGTCTAATGCCCCATGGCAAATCTCCGGGGCTGGACGGACTGACCGTAGAGTTCTTCCAATTCTTTTGGGAGACTCTAGGACCTGATTTCCAACTGGTCCTAACGGAGGCCCTCGAGACTGGTGAGATGCCCCTTTCCTGTCGACGGGCAGTAATGGCCTTGCTGCCCAAGAAGGGGGATCTCCGCCTTATTGAGAACTGGCGACCAGTCTCGCTGCTCAGCACGGATTATAAGATCGTAGCCAAAGCTGTCACCTTAAGGCTCAGGTCCGTGCTGGCAGAGGTGGTCCACTCAGACCAGTCCTATACAGTCCCGGGCCGGACCATCTTTGATAATATCTTTCTGGTCCGGGATCTGCTCTGCTATGCCCGCAGGACTGGTCTGTCACTCGCCCTTCTTTCACTAGACCAGGAGAAGGCGTTTGACAGAGTGGATCACAGATATCTCATAGCTACTCTGCAAGCATACGGCTTTGGCCCACGCTTTGTGGGCTACCTTAAGACGCTGTATGCCTCTGCAGAGTGTTTAATTAAGATCAACTGGTCCCTAACGGCACCCCTGGTATTTGGACGAGGAGTACGGCAGGGATGCCCCTTGTCTGGACACCTATATGCACTAGCCATCGAGCCCTTCCTATGTCTGTTAAGGAAGAGGCTCACAGGGCTGGTGCTGAAGGAGCCAGACATGAGGGTGGTCCTATCGGCATATGCCGACGATGTACTCCTCGTGGCCCAAGACCTAGTTGATCTGGAGCGGGCTAAAGAATGCCAAGAGGTTTATACAGCTGCCTCTTCTGCTCAGATCAACTGGTCCAAATGCACAGGCCTTTTAGAGGGTCCCATACAGGTAGACTCCCTGCCTCCCACCTTCCGTAACATCAAGTGGGAGGCTACAGCTTTGAAATACCTTGGAGTCTACCTGTCCGCTGCGAATCCCACAGTCCCTGCAAACTGGAAAGAACTAGAGGAACGAGTCCTCTCTCGGATGGGACTGTGGAGGGGTCTTGCGAAAGTGCTTTCCCTAAGGGGGAGGGCTTTGGTGATCAACCAGCTGGTGGCCTCGCAGCTGTGGCACCGGCTGATCTGCCTTAGCCCGACCCCCGAGTTCATCAGCAAAATCCAGAGAATGCTGCTGGACTTTCTCTGGATGGGGAAGCACTGGGTCTCTGCGGGTGTGGCGAGCCTCCCACTTGGAGAGGGCGGTCAAGGAGTGGTGTGCATACGCACTCAAGTGCACACCTTCCGCCTCCAGTACCTGCAGAGATACCTGTACGCAGACCCTTCACCGCAGTGGTGCGCGCTGGCCTCCAGCTTCTATCGCCAGTTGCGCAATATGGGGTATGACCGGCAACTATTCATCATCAAGCCTGAGGGGTTTGGGAGCGACCTCTCAGTGCTGCCGGCTTACTACCGGGAAACCCTCAAGGCCTGGAGCATGGTCTCCGTGTCAAGGCAGGGCACAGCGCAGGGGGCAGACATTCTAGCGGAGCCCCTGCTATATAATCCAGCTGTGGGGGCTCAGATGTTGGAAGCCCCTAGCATATGTCGTCGCCTTCGCCAAGCACGGATGACCCGAGTCGGGGATCTCCTGGACTATGAACGGGCGGACTGGGTGGAGCCCGATGTGCTTATGCACCGTATGGGTTTCCATAGTCCCAGAGTTCCGTGCCGTTTGCTCCGGGAGATCAAGCTTGCCATCCACCCCGACTCGCGCACCTTCATTGACGGGGCCTTACAGGCCGGAGAGCCACATCTACCTGTGGAACCCTCGCCTCCGGCTGTAAGCATACTACCAAAGCCTCGTCAGTCCCCCTTGGCTTCTCCAGCCCCCAACTTAAGCCGGTTGGGGGTGATACCCTCGGCATGTTTCCGTGGCATGCCGAGGAAGAGGCTGTATTCCCTCGTGCTCCACACAGTGCACTTCCTCGCCCTCGTCGGTCGCCCAGACACTATCTGGCGGCGAGTGTTTGACGTGGGCGAGAGACCCCGGTGGAGGGCACTCTATTCCACCTTGGTGCCCAGACCCATCGGGGATTTGAGTTGGAGAGTGCTCCATGGTGCACTGAGCACGGGGGAGTACCTGGCCCGTTTCACGGACTCCCCTGCCACCTGTCCTTTCTGTGGCAGGGGCGAGTCAGTCTTTCATGTTTACTTTTCATGCAGCCGACTGCAGCCCCTCTTGTCATTCCTGAGGGGACTCCTCCTGCAGTTCTGGCTGCACTTCTCCCCACACCTCTTCATTTTTGGGCGCACGGTGTCTCGGACAAGTAGGGCTGAGGACCTCCTCATAAACCTGCTCCTGGCACAGGCTAAGATGGCCATCTATGTGTCCAGGAAGCGGGTACTGTCAGGGGAGGTTCCAATGACGCCTGAATATTTGTTCCGGGCATTTGTGCGCTCCCGTATCCGAGCAGAGTACACCCAAGCCCTTGCCACTGGGAGTATGTCATCTTTTACCTCCCAGTGGGCCTTAAATGGTGTGCTCTGCTCGGTGTCCCCCCATCTGGATTCTTTTCATCTCATACTTCACCTTTAAGTTATTTTTATGTTACAGTTACTCTTTTCTGGTTTCTTTATATGTCCCTTTGGGTGCTGGGGGTGCGCGGTGTGTTAATCAATGGCACGCTGCTTGCTCCTCTGGCACTCAGGGGGTTAATGTTTAATTAAAAAAAAAAAAAAAAAAAAAATAATGACTTATGTTGTATTTCAGTTTGTTTTTTTTTCGTTTCTGACCTTTTGGGTGCTGGGGGTGCGCGGCGCGTTTGAATGATGGCGCGCTGTTTGCTCCTCTGGCACTCAGGGTGTTAATGTTTCTTTAAAAAAAAAAAAAAAAAAAAAAAAATAATAATGCTGTCTACTGATTGGCTGGCTTGCCTATAAGGCAAGCCCCTTTGGTTTCTTTTCTTAATATCCTGTCCCTAGCTTTTGACTGAGGTTGTAGGAGAGAGGTTGTGTGTTAGGAAGCTCTCTGAAAAAGACCTCTTTGAGGGGAGTTTTCTTTTCTTTTGTTTTCTTTCTTAGTTAGTTTAGTTAAATAAGAGTTTAGTTAGGTTTTATTTCTTTTTGGGGAAATTTGGGAAGACTTTTATTTGAATTTTTGCACTTTTAAGTTGAGCCCCAGGAAGCAGCAGCTTCTTGCCCAACAAGACTCACTTCCTGTGGGCTCCATTCTCCAGAGCACACCCCTGACCCATCCCCTGCTGCTGGGTCTTTTTTCTACTTTGATTTCAGTTGATTCTTTTATTTATTTTGAAAAACTTTTGTTTGGTGGGTGGTGGGGAAAATTATTTTCTGTTCGGTTAAGTTTCTTTTTGAATTTCAATTTTATTTTGAGGGAGAGAAGCAAGCAGCTGGGAGGGAAAGAATTTAAACATCTTTCATTACTGTTAACCCTCCCAGTGCACAGCAATGCAGCTCTCCCTCTTTCTTTTTATTTAATAAGAAAAGTTCATTTAGTTTATTTATTTTGATTTGCTTTATTTAAGTTCAAAGCCCCAGGAAGCTTGAGTTTCTTTTCCAGAAAGAGCTCACCTCCTGAGGGCTTCCAAACCCAGCAGCACTCCCCTGACCCTTCCCCCACTCCTGGTGCTACTTAATTAGATAATTGATTTCAGTTGTTTTGTTTTCTTTCAACACTTTTTGGTTTGGTGGGGGGTGGGAAACTATTTTATGTTTGTTTCACTTTCCTTTTCATTTAACTGTCTCTGAGGGAGAGATAAAAGCAGCTGGGAGGGACAGAGATTTAAAACACCTATTTTTCTGTTAACCCTCCCAGTACCAGGTGCATAGCACTGCATCTCTCCCTCTCTCTCACCTCTCTCTTTAAAAAACAAAACAAAAAATATATAAATAAAAAAAAAATTCCTTCCTTTTATTTTATTTCTTACTTTGATTTAAAATGGGGAAGGGGATAAAGAGGCCTCAGGATCCCAAAGATGGAATAAGGGATCCTGGAAATACTAGCTGTAGCCCTGCTGTGTCCCAAGCAGCAAGCCCCAGACCTCAGGCTCCCTCTGCCTCTACTCAGGCTGCTCCTACTGGCACTGCCCCTGTTGCTACTAGATCTTTTGCACAGGTGGCTAGTGCCAGCCCCAGTCATGCCAACTCTGGGGGAGAGCAGCTATCTAGGAGGCATGGAGTCAGATGCATCATGTCTGGGGTGCACAGCATAGGGGCATATGTAAAGGCTGCAGCTGATGTTGTGAGTCCCTCTGCAGTTGTAGCAGCCAGCAAAATGTACGGCAAAGCTGTACTATTTTTACGTACGCTGGCTGCTGCACACACTTTGGTGCAGAGGGGGCTCACACTAGGGGGGACTTATATCCCTGTGGAACCCCTGGAAGGGATGGGCAGACGTCTCATACTATCCAATGTGCCCCCCTTCCTGCCGGACCCTTTGCTGCGCCCCCACTTGCAAGCCCTGGGGGAGTTGAAATCTAACATCACTAAGATTCCCCTGGGCTGCAAAGAGAGAGCACTTAGGCATGTGCTCTCTTTTAAGAGGCAGGCACAAGTCCTCCTGCCTCGGGGTGCAGAAAGTATTGAGGGGTCCTTTGGGGTTCATTTTGAGGGGGTGCTGTAGCGCATATTTTACAGCACAGAGGAAGTGAGGTGCTTTGCATGTAAGGAGCTGGGGCATACACGCCAGAGCTGCCCCAAGGGGCAGCGATCTAAAACATCAGCCCCAGCTCCAGTGCCAGTAGCAAGCACCTCACGTACAGCACCCAGCCCTGCTAAGACCACCGTGGCAGGGCCCTCAAAAGGGAAAGCCCCCCCTTCAGAGAGCTATAAGGAGGCTGTTCCAAAGCCCACCACCGCAGCCTCCATGCCTCCTTCCTCCCCACCAAAAACATCAGTAGCTGCAGCTACATCTGAGGCTGCAGCAAAAGGGAGGAAGGAGAAGAGTGTCACCACTACCCCCTGTGTTGCCGCTGCCCCGGTGCCATCCCCCCCCCGCCCCAAGTATAAACACTTCAGCAAGTGTAGGGGATGAGGGGAGGGAGGAAAGATCTCAGCCCTCTAAAGAGGGCACGGGCAGTGGCGGCACCTCCTCTTCTAAGGATGACGCCCCAAGGAAGATGAAATATAAGACCAATAGGGGGACACTGGAGGAATGGGAGGAGCTTATCTCCTATCCCTCCAAAGTCAAAAAGAGGAGCCATCCATCGCCTCCTCAAGTGGTGACATTGTCTGACCTGGCTATTAATCTCAGCCAGCCAGGTGCAGACCACACACCTCTCCCCCCAGACCTGGCGGGGGATAATGTGGCCAAGGGTCTGGGGAATGTGCAGGGGAATGAGGGTCTCCCTGAGGAGACAGGGGCAGACAGCCAGCCAATAGCTATGCAGCTTGTCTTGCCCCTGATATATGAAGGGAGGCCCAATAAAGCCCCTGCAGAATGGGCAGTTAGTGTCCCTAAGGTGCTGAGCTTTGGGGACCACAGTCAGCCTCTCCCTCCAGGGTCACTTTCCAGTGGCGACACTGGGGTAATACCAACTCCCCAGGATATGCCACTCCTGGAGGCGATAGACTTAAGCGTAACGCCCATTCAGGACCCTGTAGAGGAAAATCCAGGGGAGGGTGACGCAACAGGGGCAGTGGTAATGGAGGAGGGTGACCAAGCAGTCCCTCCTATTAATACCGTGGAGGTGACTGCTACAACCTCGGAGATCCCTCCTCCCACTTCAGCCACTGATCCCAACCTTAGCGTCATCCAAGCTGCGCAGGCGGCGGTGGAGAAGGCTGAGGAGGCATATAAGGCCTCCAAAGCTCCCCATGTCACCAAGCCGTCTGCCGCCGTTCGGCCAGCTACCCCTGAGTGTGCCCCTAGTACTAGCAAGGGGGCACAAGAATCCTCTCAGGGTTCGGTGGCGAAGGGTGTATTAGACCCCACTTCAATAACATCTAGAAGTGGGAGTGTTAAGATTAAGCTGAGAAGGCTTACCCCCTTAGAGGAGAAGGGGTTTATACAGTACTCAGCGAGGAGGAGCCCAAGGATGGCAGTGAGGCTTCTGCAGCCTCAATACCTACACCTAGCCCTGTCATCCCTGCCAAGGAAATAACAGCTTTCCTTGAGAGCACCCTTCGCGGACAAAATAAAAAGAAGGTGCGCCTGGCCCTTGAGAGGTGGAATGATCTGCCGTTAATCATCCACTCTCTCAGAGAATATCTTAGGGCCAGCAATCGGGCCAAGAACTTCGGGTCTGCCGAACATATCCGCGCCCGCAAGTTCTTAAATTTGTGTCTGTCCCATCAGGCCTCGCTAGGAGATGGCACGAAAGCACTTCCTGACACACAGTAATGGCTCTGAGCATCAGCACCCTTAATACCAATGGCTGTAGGGATGGGTTTCGCAGGTTCCAGGTACTCTCCTATCTACAGCAAGGGGGGTACTCTGTGAGCTTCCTGCAAGAAACCCATACCACTCCGGAGGCTGAAGCCAACTGGCATCTGGAGTGGCGAGGCAGGGTTTTCTTTAGCCACTTCACTTCGGCGTCATGTGGAGTGGTGACCCTGTTCTCAGAGTCCTTTCAGCCTGAGGTGCTGAGTGCGAAGGCCGTTATCCCAGGCCGTCTGCTGCATCTCCAGGTCCGAGAGCTAGGCTGCACGTTTAGTCTGCTGAACGTGTATGCACCCTCTGCAGGACCTGAGAGGGTGAGGTTCTTTGCTAGTTTGTCGACCTATCTGGAGTCGGTCGATGCGGATGAGTGTTTGATTATCGGGGGTGATTTCAACTGCACCCTCGAAGCTCTGGACCGTGTCGGGACAGAGCATTATCCACCATCCGCGTCGGCCTTGAGGGAGGTCATCACCCGCTACTCCCTGGTCGACATCTGGCGAGAGCAGCACCCAGGGGCATCAGACACTTTCACCTATGTCAGGGTGAGAGATGGTAGGGTGTCCCACTCCCGGATCGATAGGCTTTATATATCTAGCCACTACATGTCGCGGGCCCGGTCCAGTGCCATTGGGTTGGCCCCGTTCACGGACCACAACTGTGTGTCCGTGAAGCTGTCGCCCATGTCATCGGCGACAAAAGCCGCCTATTGGCACTTCAACAATACCTTGTTGGAGGACGAGGGCTTTGCGGCATTGATCCGGGAGAGGTGGGCGGACTGGAGGGGTTTCAAGGGTGACTTTGCCACGCTGAGTCAGTGGTGGGACGTGGGCAAGGTGCACTTGAGACTCTTGTGTCAGGAGTATACTAGGGGTGTAAGCAGTCAGCGCAATGCCAAGATTGAGGCACTCCGGGGGGAGGTGCTTGGCCTCGAGCAAAGGCTGGCTGCTGAATCTAGGGATCAAGCCTTGCAGCGCGAATACGTAGAGAGGAAGAAGGTTCTCTGTCACCTGGAACGGCACCAGGCTAAGGGAGCCTTCGTGCGAAGCCGCTTGCGATTCCTTTGGGAGATGGATCGCGGCTCGCGCCTCTTCTACGGACTGGAGAAGAGGGGGGGAAACCGCAGACATATCACCTGCCTCCTCGCGGAGGACGGTGCCCCTCTTTTGGATCCGGAGAGCATCCGGGACAGGGCCCGGAGATTCTATACCAACCTGTACTCTCCGGATCCCATCTCTCCAGACGCCTGCGAGGTGCTATGGGATGGGCTTCCAACGGTCAGCGAGGGTGGAAGAGAGAGGCTGGATCAGCCCATCTCTCTAGCTGAACTCTCTGAAGCCCTCAGTCTAATGCCCCATGGCAAATCTCCGGGGCTGGACGGACTGACCGTAGAGTTCTTCCAATTCTTTTGGGAGACTCTAGGACCTGATTTCCAACTGGTCCTAACGGAGGCCCTCGAGATTGGTGAGATGCCCCTTTCCTGTCGACGGGCAGTAATGGCCTTGCTGCCCAAGAAGGGGGATCTCCGCCTTATCGAGAACTGGCGACCAGTCTCGCTGCTCAGCACGGATTATAAGATCGTAGCCAAAGCTGTCACCTTAAGGCTCAGGTCCGTGCTGGCAGAGGTGGTCCACTCAGACCAGTCCTATACAGTCCCGGGCCGGACCATCTTTGATAATATCTTTCTGGTCCGGGATCTGCTCTGCTATGCCCGCAGGACTGGTCTGTCACTCGCCCTTCTTTCACTAGACCAGGAGAAGGCGTTTGACAGAGTGGATCACAGATATCTCATAGCTACTCTGCAAGCATACGGCTTTGGCCCACGCTTTGTGGGCTACCTTAAGACGCTGTATGCCTCTGCAGAGTGTTTAATTAAGATCAACTGGTCCCTAACGGCACCCCTGGTATTTGGACGAGGAGTACGGCAGAGATGCCCCTTGTCGTGACACCTATATGCACTAGCCATCGAGCCCTTCCTATGTCTGTTAAGGAAGAGGCTCACAGGGCTGGTGCTGAAGGAGCCAGACATGAGGGTGGTCCTTTCGGCATATGCCGACGATGTACTCCTCGTGGCCCAAGACCTAGTTGATCTGGAGCGGGCTAAAGAATGCCAAGAGGTTTATACAGCTGCCTCTTCTGCTCAGATCAACTGGTCCAAATGCACAGGCCTTTTAGAGGGTCCCATACAGGTAGACTCCCTGCCTCCCACCTTCCGTAACATCAAGTGGGAGGCTACAGCTTTGAAATACCTTGGAGTCTACCTGTCCGCTGCGAATCCCACAGTCCCTGCAAACTGGAAAGAACTAGAGGAACGAGTCCTCTCTCGGATGGGACTGTGGAGGGGTCTTGCGAAAGTGCTTTCCCTAAGGGGGAGGGCTTTGGTGATCAACCAGCTGGTGGCCTCGCAGCTGTGGCACCGGCTGATCTGCCTTAGCCCGACCCCCGAGTTCATCAGCAAAATCCAGAGAATGCTGCTGGACTTTCTCTGGATGGGGAAGCACTGGGTCTCTGCGGGTGTGGCGAGCCTCCCACTGGGAGAGGGCGGTCAAGGAATGGTGTGCTTACGCACTCAAGTGCACACCTTCCGCCTCCAGTACCTGCAGAGATACCTGTACGCAGACCCTTCACCGCAGTGGTGCGCGCTGGCCTCCAGCTTCTATCGCCAGTTGCGCAATATGGGGTATGACCGGCAACTATTCATCATCAAGCCTGAGGGGTTTGGGAGCGACCTCTCAGTGCTGCCGGCATACTACCGGGAAACCCTCAAGGCCTGGAGCATGGTCTCCGTGTCAAGGCAGGGCACAGCGCAGGGGGCAGACATTCTAGCGGAGCCCCTGCTATATAATCCAGCTGTGGGGGCTCAGATGTTGGAAGCCCCTAGCATATGTCGTCGCCTTCGCCAAGCACGGATGACCCGAGTCGGGGATCTCCTGGACTATGAACGGGCGGACTGGGTGGAGCCCGATGTGCTTATGCACCGTATGGGTTTCCATAGTCCCAGAGTTCCGTGCCGTTTGCTCCGGGAGATCAAGCTTGCCATCCACCCCGACTCGCGCACCTTCATTGACGGGGCCTTACAGGCCGGAGAGCCACATCTACCTGTGGAACCCTCGCCTCCGGCTGTGAGCATACTACCAAAGCCTCGTCAGTCCCCCTTGGCTTCTCCAGCCCCCAACTTAAGCCGGTTGGGGGTGATACCCTCGGCATGTTTCCGTGGCATGCCGAGGAAGAGGCTGTATTCCCTTGTGCTCCATACAGTGCACTTCCTCGCCCTCGTCAGTCGCCCAGACACCATCTGGCGGCGAGTGTTTGACGTGGGCGAGAGACCCCGGTGGAGGGCACTCTATTCCACCTTGGTGCCCAGACCCATCGGGGATTTGAGTTGGAGAGTGCTCCATGGTGCACTGAGCACGGGGGAGTACCTGGCCCATTTCACGGACTCCCCTGCCACCTGTCCTTTCTGTGGCAGGGGCGAGTCTGTATATCACATCTACTTCTCATGCAGCCGACTGCAGCCCCTCTTGTCATTCCTGAGGGGACTCCTCCTGCAGTTCTGGCTGCACTTCTCCCCACACCTCTTCATTTTTGGGCGCACGGTGTCTCGGACAAGTAGGGCTGAGGACCTCCTTATAAACCTGCTCCTGGCACAGGCTAAGATGGCCATCTATGTGTCCAGGAAGCATGTACTGTCAGGGGAGGTTCCAATGACGCCTGAAGCTTTATTCCGGGCATTCGTGCGCTCCCGTATCCGAGCAGAGTACACCCAGGCCCTTGCCACTGGGGGTATATCATCTTTTACCTCCCAGTGGGCCTTAAATGGTGTGCTCTGCTCGGTGTCCCCCCATCTGGATTCTTTTCATCTCATACTTCACCTTTAAGTTATTTTTATGTTACAGTTACTCTTTTCTGGTTTCTTTATATGTCCCTTTGGGTGCTGGGGGTGCGCGGTGTGTTAATCAATGGCACGCTGCTTGCTCCTCTGGCACTCAGGGGGTTAATGTTTAATTTAAAAAAAAAAAAAAAAAAAAAATTACTTATGTTGCATTTCAGGTTGTTTTTTTTTTTTCTTTCTTTTCTGACCTTTTGGGTGCTGGGGGTGCGCGGCGCGTTGAATGATGGCGCGCTGTTTGCTCCTCTGGCACTCAGGGTGTTACTGTTTCTTTAAAAAAAAAAAAAAAAATAAATAAATAAATAAAAAAAAATAATACTGTCTACTGATTGGCTGGCTTGCCTATAAGGCAAGCCCCTTTGGTTTCTTTTCCTAATATCCTGAGGGCTTCTAACCCAGCAGCACTCCCCTGACCCTTCCCCCACTCCTGGTGCTACTTAATTAGATAATTGATTTCAGTTGTTTTGTTTTCTTGTCAACACTTTTTGGTTTGGTGGGGGGTGGGAAACTATTTTATGTTTGTTTCACTTTCCTTTTCATTTAACTGTCTCTGAGGGAGAGATAAAAGCAGCTGGGAGGGACAGAGATTTAAAACACCTATTTTTCTGTTAACCCTCCCAGTGCCAGGTGCATAGCACTGCATCTCTCCCTCTCCCTCTCTCTCACCTCTCTCTTTAAAAAACAAAACAATAAATATAAATAAAAAAAAAAAATTCCTTCCTTTTATTTTATTTCTTACTTTGATTTAAAATGGGGAAGGGGATAAAGAGGCCTCAGGATCCCAAAGATGGAATAAGGGATCCTGGAAATACTAGCTGTAGCCCTGCTGTGTCCCAAGCAGCAAGCCCCAGACCTCAGGCTCCCTCTGCCTCTACTCAGGCTGCTCCTACTGGCACTGCCCCTGTTGCTACTAGATCTTTTGCACAGGTGGCTAGTGCCAGCCCCAGTCATGCCAACTCTGGGGGAGAGCAGCTATCTAGGAGGCATGGAGTCAGATGCATCATGTCTGGGGTGCACAGCATAGGGGCATATGTAAAGGCTGCAGCTGATGTTGTGAGTCCCTCTGCAGTTGTAGCAGCCAGCAAAATGTACGGCAAAGCTGTACTATTTTTACGTACGCTGGCTGCTGCACATACTTTGGTGCAGAGGGGGCTCACACTAGGGGGGACTTATATCCCTGTGGAACCCCTGGAAGGGATGGGCACACGACTTGTACTATCCAATGTGCCCCCCTTCCTACCGGACCCTTTACTGCGCCCCCACTTGCAAGCCCTAGGGGAGTTAAAATCAAATATCACCAAGATTCCCCTGGGCTGCAAAGAGAGAGCACTTAGGCATGTGCTCTCTTTTAAGAGGCAGGCACAAGTCCTCCTGCCTCGGGGTGCAGAAAGTATTGAGGGGTCCTTTGGGGTTCATTTTGAGGGGGTGCTGTACCGCATATTTTACAGCACAGAGGAAGTGAGGTGCTTTGCATGTAAGGAGCTGGGGCATACACGCCAGAGCTGCCCCAAGGGGCAGCGATCTAAAACATCAGCCCCAGCTCCAGTGCCAGTAGCAAGCACCTCACGTACAGCACCCAGCCCTGCTAAGACCACCGTGGCAGGGCCCTCAAAAGGGAAAGCCCCCCCTTCAGAGAGCTATAAGGAGGCTGTTCCAAAGCCCACCACCGCAGCCTCCATGCCTCCTTCCTCCCCACCAAAAACATCAGTAGCTGCAGCTACATCTGAGGCTGCAGCAAAAAGGGAGAAAGGAGAAGAGTGTCACCACTACCCCCTGTGTTGCCGCTGCCCCGGTGCCATCCCCCCCCGCCCCAAGAATAAACACTTCAGCAAGTGTAGGGGATGAGGGGAGGGAGGAAAGATCTCAGCCCTCTAAAGAGGGCACGGGGAGCGGCGGCACCTCCTCTTCTAAGGATGACGCCCCAAGGAAGAGGAAATATAAGACCAATAGGGGGACACTGGAGGAATGGGAGGAGCTTATCTCCTATCCCTCCAAAGTAAAAAAGAGGAGCCATCCATCGCCTCCTCAAGTGGTGACATTGTCTGACCTGGCTATTAATCTCAGCCAGCCAGGTGCAGATCACACACCTCTCCCCCCAGACCTGGCGGGGGATAATGTGGCCAAGGGTCTGGGGAATGTGCAGGGGAATGAGGGTCTCCCTGAGGAGACAGGGGCAGACAGCCAGCCAATAGCTATGCAGCTTGTCTTGCCCCTGATATATGAAGGGAGGCCCAATAAAACCCCTGCAGAATGGGCAGTTAGTGTCCCTAAGGTGCTGAGCTTTGGGGACCACAGTCAGCCTCTCCCTCCAGGGTCACTCTCCAGTGGCGACACTGGGGTAATACCAACTCCCCAGGATATGCCACTCCTGGAGGCGATAGACTTAAGCGTAACGCCCATTCAGGACCCTGTAGAGGAAAATCCAGGGGAGGGTGACGCAACAGGGGCAGTGGTAATGGAGGAGGGTGACCAAGCAGTCCCTCCTATTAATACCTTGGAGGTGACTGCTACAACCTCGGAGATCCCTCCTCCCACTTCATCCACTGACCCCAACCTTAGCATCATCCAAGCTGCGCAGGCGTCGGTGGAGAAGGCTGAGGAGGCATATAAGGCCTACCCCTGAGTGTGCCCCTAGTACTAGCAAGGGGGCACAAGAATCCTCTCAGGGTTCGGTCGCGAAGGGTGTATTAGACCCCACTTCAATAACATCTAGAAGTGGGAGTGTTAAGATTAAGCTGAGAAGGCTTACCCCCTTAGAGGAGAAGGGGGTTTATACAGTACTCAGCGAGGAGGAGCCCAGGGATGGCAGTGAGGCTTCTGCAGCCTCAATACCTACACCTAGCCCTGTCATCCCTGCCAAGGAAATAACAGCTTTCCTTGAGAGCACCCTTCGCGGACAAAATAAAATGAAGGTGCGCCTGGCCCTTGAGAGGTGGAATGATCTGCCGTTAATCATCCACTCTCTCAGAGAATATCTTAGGGCCAGCAATCGGGCCAAGAACTTCGGGTCTGCCGAACATATCCGCGCCCGCAAGTTCTTAAATTTGTGTCTGTCCCATCAGGCCTCGCTAGGAGATGGGACGAAAGCACTTCCTGACACACAGTAATGGCTCTGAGCATCAGCACCCTTAATACCAATGGCTGTAGGGATGGGTTTCGCAGGTTCCAGGTACTCTCCTATCTACAGCAAGGGGGGGTACTCTGTGAGCTTCCTGCAAGAAACCCATACCACTCCGGAGGCTGAAGCCAACTGGCATCTGGAGTGGCGAGGCAGGGTTTTCTTTAGCCACTTCACTTCGGTGTCATGTGGAGTGGTGACCCTGTTCTCAGAGTCCTTTCAGCCTGAGGTGCTGAGTGCAAAGGCCGTTATCCCAGGCCGTCTGCTGCATCTCCGGGTCCGAGAGCTAGGCTGCACGTTTAGTCTGCTGAACGTGTATGCACCCTCTGCAGGACCGGAGAGGGTGAGGTTCTTTGCTAGTTTGTCGACCTATCTGGAGTCGGTCGATGCGGATGAGTGTTTGATTATCGGGGGTGATTTCAACTGCACCCTCGAAGCTCTGGACCGTGTCGGGACAGAGCATTATCCACCATCCGCGTCGGCTTTGAGGGAGGTCATCACCCGCTACTCCCTGGTCGACATCTGGCGAGAGCAGCACCCAGGGGCATCAGACACTTTCACCTATGTCAGGGTGAGAGATGGAAGGGTGTCCCACTCCCGGATCGATAGGCTTTATATATCTAGCCACTACATGTCGCGGGCCCGGTCCAGTGCCATTAGGTTGGCCCCGTTCACGGACCACAACTGTGTGTCCGTGAAGCTGTCGCCCATGTCATCGGCGACAAAAGCCGCCTATTGGCACTTCAACAATACCTTGTTGGAGGACGAGGGCTTTGCGGCATTGATCCGGGAGAGGTGGGCGGACTGGAGGGGTTTCAAGGGTGACTTTGCCACGCTGAGTCAGTGGTGGGACGTGGGCAAGGTGCACTTGAGACTCTTGTGTCAGGAGTATACTAGGGGTGTGAGCAGTCAGCGCAATGCCGAGATTGAGGCACTCCGGGGGGAGGTGCTTGGCCTCGAGCAAAGGCTGGCTGCTGAATCTAGGGATCAAGCCTTGCAGCGCGAATACGTAGAGAGGAAGGAGGTTCTCTGTCACCTGGAACGGCACCAGGCTAAGGGAGCCTTCGTGCGAAGCCGCTTGCGATTCCTTTGGGAGATGGATCGCGGCTCGCGCCTCTTCTACGGACTGGAGAAGAGGGGGGGTAACCGTAGACATATCACCTGCCTCCTCGCGGAGGATGGTGCCCCTCTTTTGGATCCGGAGAGCATCCGGGACAGGGCCCGGAGATTCTATACCAACCTGTACTCTCCGGATCCCATCTCTCCAGACGCCTGCGAGGTGCTATGGGATGGGCTTCCAACGGTCAGCGAGGGTGGAAGAGAGAGGCTGGATCAGCCCATCTCTCTAGCTGAACTCTCTGAAGCCCTCAGTCTAATGCCCCATGGCAAATCTCCGGGGCTGGACGGACTGACCGTAGAGTTCTTCCAATTCTTTTGGGAGACTCTAGGACCTGATTTCCAACTGGTCCTAACGGAGGCCCTCGAGACTGGTGAGATGCCCCTTTCCTGTCGACGGGCAGTAATGGCCTTACTGCCCAAGAAGGGGGATCTCCGCCTTATCAAGAACTGGCGACCAGTCTCGCTGCTCAGCACGGATTATAAGATCGTAGCCAAAGCTGTCACCTTAAGGCTCAGGTCCGTGCTGGCAGAGGTGGTCCACTCAGACCAGTCCTATACAGTCCCGGGCCGGACCATCTTTGATAATATCTTTCTGGTCCGGGATCTGCTCTGCTATGCCCGCAGGACTGGTCTGTCACTCGCCCTTCTTTCACTAGACCAGGAGAAGGCGTTTGATAGAGTGGATCACAGATATCTCATAGCTACTCTGCAAGCATACGGCTTTGGCCCACGCTTTGTGGGCTACCTTAAGACGCTGTATGCCTCTGCAGAGTGTTTAATTAAGATCAACTGGTCCCTAACGGCACCCCTGGTATTTGGACGAGGAGTACGGCAGGGATGCCCCTTGTCTGTACACCTATATGCACTAGCCATCGAGCCCTTCCTATGTCTGTTAAGGAAGAGGCTCACAGGGCTGGTGCTGAGGGAGCCAGACATGAGGTTGGTCCTTTCGGCATATGCCGACGATGTACTCCTCGTGGCCCAAGACCTAGTTGATCTGGAGCGGGCTAAAGAATGCCAAGAGGTTTATACAGCTGCCTCTTCTGCTCAGATCAACTGGTCCAAATGCACAGGCCTTTTAGAGGGTCCCATACAGGTAGACTCCCTGCCTCCCACCTTCCGTAACATCAAGTGGGAGGCTACAGCTTTGAAATACCTTGGAGTCTACCTGTCCGCTGCGAATCCCACAGTCCCTGCAAACTGGAAAGAACTAGAGGAACGAGTCCTCTCTCGGATGGGACTGTGGAGGGGTCTTGCGAAAGTGCTTTCCCTAAGGGGGAGGGCTTTGGTGATCAACCAGCTGGTGGCCTCGCAGCTGTGGCACCGGCTGATCTGCCTTAGCCCGACCCCCGAGTTCATCAGCAAAATCCAGAGAATGCTGCTGGACTTTCTCTGGATGGGGAAGCACTGGGTCTCTGCGGGTGTGGCGAGCCTCCCACTTGGAGAGGGCGGTCAAGGAGTGGTGTGCATACGCACTCAAGTGCACACCTTCCGCCTCCAGTACCTGCAGAGATACCTGTACGCAGACCCTTCACCGCAGTGGTGCGCGCTGGCCTCCAGCTTCTATCGCCAGTTGCGCAATATGGGGTATGACCGGCAACTATTCATCATCTAGCCTGAGGGGTTTGGGAGCGACCTCTCAGTGCTGCCGGCATACTACCGGGAAACCCTCAAGGCCTGGAGCATGGTCTCCGTGTCAAGGCAGGGCACAGTGCAGGGGGCAGACATTCTAGCGGAGCCCCTGCTATATAATCCAGTTGTGGGGGCTCGGATGTTGGAAGCCCCTAGCATATGTCGTCGCCTTCGCCAAGCACGGATGACCCGAGTCGGGGATCTCCTGGACTATGAACGGGCGGACTGGGTGGAGCCCGATGTGCTTATGCACCGTATGGGTTTCCATAGTCCCAGAGTTCCGTGCCGTTTGCTCCGGGAGATCAAGCTTGTCATCCACCCCGACTCGCGCACCTTCATTGACGGGGCCTTACAGGCCGGAGAGCCACATCTACCTGTGGAACCCTCGCCTCCGGCTGTAAGCATACTACCAAAGCCTCGTCAGTCCCCCTTGGCTTCTCCAGCCCCCAACTTAAGCCGTGGCATGCCGAGGAAGAGGCTGAGGAAGAGGCTGTATTCCCTCGTGCTCCATACAGTGCACTTCCTCGCCCTCGTCGGTCACCCAGACACCATCTGGCGGCGAGTGTTTGACGTGGGCGAGAGACCCCGGTGGAGGGCACTCTATTCCACCTTGGTGCCCAGACCCATCGGGGATTTGAGTTGGAGAGTGCTCCATGGTGCACTGAGCACGGGGGAGTACCTGGCCCGTTTCACGGACTCCCCTGCCATCTGTCCTTTCTGTGGCAGGGGCGAGTCAGTCTTTCATGTTTACTTTTCATGCAGCCGACTGCAGCCCCTCTTGTCATTCCTGAGGGGACTCCTCCTGCAGTTCTGGCTGCACTTCTCCCCACACCTCTTCATTTTTGGGCGCACGGTGTCTCGGACAAGTAGGGCTGAGGACCTCCTCATAAACCTGCTCCTGGCGCAGGCTAAGATGGCCATCTATGTGTCCAGGAAGCAGGTACTGTCAGGGGAGGTTCCAATGACGCCTGAAGCTTTATTCCGGGCATTCGTGCGCTCCCGTATCCGAGCAGAGTACACCCAAGGCCTTGCCACTGGGAGTATATCAGCTTTTACCTCCCAGTGGGCCTTAAATGGTGTGCTCTGCTCGGTGTCCCCCCATCAGGATTCATTTCACCTCATATTTCATCTTTAAGTTATTTTTTGTTACAGTTAGTTTTTTCTGGTTTTCTTCTATGTCCCTTTGGGTGCTGGGGGTGAGCGGCGTGTTAAGTAATGGCACGCTGCTTTCTCCTCTGGCACCCAAGGGGTTAATGTTTATTTAAAAAAAAAAAAAAAAAAAAAAAAATGTATACGTATGTGTGTATGTGTGTATATATATGTGTATATATGTGTATGTTACTGTTCACTAATTGACTGGCTTGCCTATAAGGCAGGCACATTTCTTTTCATTTAAAAAAAAAAAAAAAAAAGGAAAAGAGGAAAAAAAATTATATTTCCTGATTGGCTGGCTTGCCTATAAGGCAAGCACCTTTGTGTTTTTTTCTTTGTTAATATCCTGTACCTAGATTTATACAGGCCTACACAGGGGATTGTTCACAAACCCCACCCTTAATTAACTAATCACACTCCCAGAAAAAACACAACCTTTTACACTTTAACCCTTTAAACTTCTTACTGCAGGTCAGGATGTAAACACACAAAAACACTTTTCCATAGGGTGACCATGTGTCCCGGAACGTCCGGGACTGTCCCTTCATTGGGACCTATGTCCCGCGTCCCGGATCATCCCCCACCGGGACAATAAAGAGTCCCGAAATGAAGGTGGTCGCCCGCCCGCATCATCATGCGCCCCTGCGGGCCGTGATGACATACATACAGAGAGGAGAAGGAGGGCAGAGGCACCGGAAGAGAAGCGCTTGCTGCTGGACTCTGGCAGCAAGCGCTTCTGTTCCGGTGCCTCTGCCCTCTTCCTCTTCTCTGTATGTATGTCATCACGGCCCTCAGGGGCGCGTGATGATGCGGACGGGTAGGAGGGAACTCACAGTGCCAGCCAGCCGCAGGGGACTGGATGCCGCTGAAATTCCAGTCCCAACTGACAGAAAAAGGTCTTACAGTCCGAGGGGTCTCTCAACTGCTCCGCTATAATGTTGCAAGTGGCTATCAGCTGGAATGGGAATCCCCAGCGAAAAGGGACGTCTCTCGAACGCAGGTAAGTCGTAACAGGGAGCAAGGTTCGCCGCTTCTGAAGCATTGTAGGAGCAAGATCCGCAAATAATTGAGGGGTCACACCATCTATCTCCAGAGCCCCATTTCTCACTGCCTTCATGACCGCCTCCTTGGTAGTATAGAACGTAAAACAATCACCACATCTCATGGTGGGGCATCAGCTGCAGGCTTGTTTCTCAAGGCACGATGTGCACGGTCTAGAACCAAGGCAGCTGCTGGTACATCAGGGAAGATTACAGCAAAGTAACTGAGCAAAAAGACAGGTTGATCGGTGACAGACTCCGGTATATCACGGATGCAAACACTGGATCTCTGCCACCTATTTTCCAAGTCCTCCAGTTAAGGTGACCACATGTCCCGGAATAGCAGAACGGAAATGTGGTCACCCTACTTTTCCAATGCTGAGATGTACAAACTGTTCTCTTAATCCAGAGCACACTTCATTTTGTGAGCAAACTCTGTGACTCCTGTACCTAGATTTATACAGGCCTACACAGGGGATTGTTCACAAACCCCACCCTTAATTAACTAATCACACTCCCAGAAAAAAACACAACCTTTTACACTTTAACCCTTTAACCTTCTTACTGCAGGTTAGGATGTAAACACACAAAAACACTTTTTCAATGCTGGGATGACCAAACTGTTCTCTTAATCCAGAGCACACTTCAATTTGTGAGCCATATAAAATAAGGACGATAGAGGATAATAACTGAATCTACCATTTCTTGTAAGTATGCTCTTAACAAACTATAGTGGGTATCACTTCAGAGTCTCAATGATCCTTCCTTTCCTGGGACCCCAGCAGTCAGGCTTTGCACATATCAATACACTGTGTCGTGCTAGATGAAAAACATACAGGAGACTTCCTCTAAGTGTATGGTAGTTCACCCAGAGTTTGCCCCCTACATAGAAAGCACTCACCAGATGGATACTTGTAGTATATGTATTTAAAGCCTGACCCGGCTTGCTGTGATCCAAAGGGCACGGAAGGAAATGTAGAACGAGTCCAGATGGGCAAAATAACAATATTGTATTGTATACCACCCTGCGCATTTTGAGAAAAGACACTTCACTTCGTCAGGGGTTGAAATACATATTAACTGTGACCAATATTTATACAGTATAATAGATACATAACCAACATATAACAAATCAATAAACGTACCGCATTAGATGAGAGCCGCATTCCCGCCATCCTAGTGCTAACCGTAGTGAGGTCGGAGCTGTACGTACCAGTGGCTCAATTCACGCCTCGCTCCGGTTCCTCTGCCTTGCCCTGGGTATCACCATGGTGATGCGAATGCCTCTCCATACTCAGCCGATAATGCAGGGCTGCGCGATGAGATAGGAGGCAGTATAGAATAAAATGGAACAAATGTTTGTAGAAAAATATAAAAAATAAATAAAAGATACTGATCCTCCATTTCTCCACAGCACAATCCTACCCATCTCCATACTGCTAATATAAAGATGATACAAATACAAAATTCAACATAGAAATAGAAAATACGTTAAAAAGTATTGTTGTATGTCTCTGCATAAAAACATTACATAAAAATTCCTAATATATAATATAATATATGAACGGTTCTATATTCTCCATGCGAGAATTGCTTCTTCTAATGTGATGTATAATTGATTCTGTATTCTCCATATGAAAGTTGTTTCTTTCATCTAACAAAACTAAATATGAAATGCTCTAGTGGACCCCATCTCTTGACCTATAAGATTCCTATATTAATCGGCTCCACATAGCTCTACATTCTCTGACCTAACAGACAGTTCTTAAGGCCTCCTTCTTTACACATATTGAAATGTCTTGATATCTAAAGATTTCTAGAGTTCTTACTGATCAGGCCATGAATATTGTATTGTATTATATATTTTTATTTATATAGCACCAACCGGTGTACTTGGCACTTTACAGATTACATTTAATATAGAAGGGGTACAATAAGTGCGGTGATTAAGTGCTTATATAGACAGTCATAAGGGGAACGACAGGTGAGTATACATTAGGATAAGAGATCCCTGCCCCGTTGAGCTTACAATCTAAGTATAGGATGGGTGACATACAGATACAAGCTGGTAGAGGAGGAAGTGCAGTGTTTGGCTTATGATAATAATGATAATGTTTCCATATTATGCTGTTGCTAGAGATAAAAGGTGCTCTTTTAGTTTAGATTTAAAATTATTGAGGGTTGAGGCTTGGCGAATATTGGGTGGTAGGGAGTTCCAGAGGTAGGGGGCAGCGTGTGCGAAAGCTTTCAATTGTGAAACAGCGATAGTGGTTAAAAGGGCAGTGAGTCGTCCAGCATGTGTGCTGCATAGTGGACGTGCAGGAATATGGCGGGATATCAAAGATGAGATATAAGGCAGGGACAAGTGATGGAGAGCCTTGAAGGTAATGAGGAGGATTTTGAATGTGATACGCCGCTTTATGGGAAGCCATGACAGTGATTTTAAGAGTGGTGGGGTGAGTACTGTTCTGGAGGAGAGGAAGAGTATTCTGTTGGCTGAATTAAGAACCGATTGAAGAGGAACGATATGGTTAGTAGGAAGATCAGTAAGTAAAGAGTTGCAGTAGTCCAGGCGAGAAAGGATAAGAGCATACATGAGGGTTTCTGTTGTAGAGTGAGAGAGGAATGGACGGATTTTTGCTATATTCCGAAAAAAGAAGCGACAGGTTTTGGTAACGTTGTTAATGTGGGTGGAGAAGGAAAGAGAAGAGTCCAAAGTTACCCCGAGGCAGCGGGCCTTGTCTACAGGGTAAATTGTGGAGCCTTCGACAGTTATAGAGAATGGAGGTGTTGTGCAGGATTTAGGAGGGAAGATAAGGAGCTCAGTCTTGGATAAGTTAAGTTTTAAGCGATGATGAGCCATCCAGGAATAGACAGTGTTAAGGCAATCTGAGACCCGCTGCTGTATTTCAGGTGATATTGAGGGTGCAGAGAGATGGTATTTAAAGCCAAAGGATTTTATCAGTTGCCCCAGGGAGATTGTATACAGAGAAAAGGGAAGAGGTCCCACAACAGAGCCTTGGGGTACGCCTACTGAGAGGGGGATCGGAGGTGAAGAGGTGTTAGCGTATGTCACAGTGAAAGACCATTGAGAGATAGGATAGAAGCCAGGAAAGTGCCAGGGCGCAGATACCAAGTGATTTGAGAATCTGGGATAGAAGGGTATGGTCGACTGTGTTGAATGCTGCCGAAAGGTCTAGGAGGATAAGAGGAGAGAAATGGCCTTTGGTTTTTGCAGTGTGGAGATCATTTGTTACTTTGAGAAGGGTGGTTTATGTAGAGAAAGTGGGCCGAAAACCAGACTGCAGGGGGTCCAGAGTGTTATGGGAGTTGAGGAAGGTAAGTAGACAAGAATAGGCTAGGCGCTTGAGGAGCTTAGAGGCAAAGGGCAAGAGGGATATGGGGCGGTAGTTGGATGGGGAGGTGGGGTCTAATGAACTTTTCTTGAGGATTGGAGATACTATTGAATGTTTGAATGAGGAGGGGAAGATGCCAGAGGATAGGGAGGAGTTGAATACCCGAGTTAGCATGGGTACTAATGTGTGTTGCAGAGGAATGAGGAGGTGGGATGGTATGGGATCAAGGGAGCAGGTGGTGAGTGGTGATGTGGACAGCAGGAGGGAGACCTCTGCTTCTGTGACTGAAGTAAAGGAATCAAATAAGTAGGATGGAGGATCAGGAAAATACGGTTGTGAAGGGTGGGAAGGTGGGATTGTTTGATGTATTGTGTTAATCTTTTGTGTGAAAGATTCTGCAAAGGCTAGCGGGGTTAGGGAGGGGAGGGGGAATGATGGAGGGGAGGGTCGAAGGAGGGAACTGAAGATACAGAAAAGGCGCCGTGGGTTCGATTTGTGAGTATTGATTAGTGAGGCGTAGTAGTGTTGTTTGGCAGAAGATAAAGCAGTGTTAAAGCAGGACAGGAGGAATTTGTAGTGGATAAAGTCTGCGTGAGAGAGGGACTTCCTCCACAGGCGTTCAGAGGTGTGGGTGCAGCAGAAAGCGTGTTTGTGAGTTGAGCCAAGGGCGTGGGTTTGAGGGGCGTTTGCGAAGGGCCTGGATGGGGGCATACAGATTAAGTGATGAGGAGAGGTTGTTGTTGTAGTATTCTACAAGTCTGTCCGATTCGGAAAGAGTGTTGAAGGTGGAGAGGTTTGAGTGCAATGCAGAAGATAAGGCAGAAATGTCTAGTGAGCGAAGGTTGCGGGTGTAATGCGGGGCCGTAGTTAGTTGGGGAATGAGGGAAAGGGTTGTAGAGAAGGTTATGAGATGGTGGTCGGAGAGTGGGAAAGGAGATATGGAGAAACCTAGTAAGGAGCAGTTATTTGAGAAAACCAAGTCGAGGGGGTGACCGTCTTTGTGTGTGCTAGAGTCAGTCCATTGTTTAATAGTGAAAGATGAGGTTAGTTGAAGGAGGCGTGAGGCCCAAGAGAGGGAAGGATCGTCAATGTGACAGTTGAAGTCCCCAAGTATAAGAGCGGGAGCATCAGAGGAAAGAAAAAATTCAAGCCAGCTCTCATAGTCTGAAAGGAAGGCAGAGGGTGTGGTTGTGGGAGGTCTGTATACTACTGCAACACGCATTGCTACAGTGTGGAATAATTGGATAGCATGTACCTCAAAGGAGTTAGTGAAAAAAGATGGGGGAACAGGTATCAGCTGAAAGCGACATGAGGAGGCAAGCAGTACACCTGTGCCACCACCTCTACCCACTGTGCATGGTGTGTGTGAGAAGTACAGACCTCCATGTGAGACTGCAGCCTCCACGGCTGAACCATGTTGGGAGAGCCAGGTCTCAGTAAGGGCAAGAAGCTGGAGTGCTTGTGAGCAGAAAAGGTCATGTATGTGAGTAGATTTGTTAGAGAGAGAACGGACATTCAGTAGGCCACAGGAGAAGGGCTGGGCAGGAAGTGGGAGGGTTGGGATGGGGATGAGATTAGAAAAATTAGAGCCTCTGTGGGATGGGGAGGAGAGTGGGCGTGGGCGGTGGCATGTGGGGATATGATTGGGGCCTGGATTTGGGGAGATGTCTCCAGCCACAAGGAGGAGAATAAGACATACAGCCAGTAGGTGGGAATGTGATTTGTGACTGCTGTGGGTTGGAGTGGAAGGATGGGTCGGTCTGAGCAATATATACAGGGTGTGGTTGCAAAATGGATTTGATATGAGTAAGAAGGGGAAATATGAATATGGGGAGTAGTAGGCATATAAATAGAGTGCTGGATTCTGCAGTATAGGAGCAGAGTTGAATACAGCAGTAAAAGGGCAGGTTGCATTGTGGGGCGAGTAACAGAGCAGGGAGAAAGCAAAACAAGAGTCTTTAGAAGTGTGTGTTGCTGCAGGGAAGGATGTTCATCTTCAGTCCCCCTTCTCACCTCTGCTCCAACATTTCTGTAACTCCATAAAGTCCTTAACAGAAGCACTTAAGATGGTTGTTCATCCGAGCACATAGAGTCTTATAATATCCCAGACAGTCCAAGTGTTAAGAGTGATTTAGTTTGTATTAAATTCCAGAGACTGATGGTGAGTTTGGAAGTTGGCTCTTTAAGAGGACTGCACAGTTTTCAAATGTGAGGTGTTCTTCTCCAGTGGATCCTGGTTGTTCTTTTAGCCAAGTCCTTCTCCAAGTCCTGCTTCAAGTCCTGGTAAAGTCCACCTCCCTTGGAATGCCTCCCATAGAATGGGGAGCCCTTCAATAAATGCACCCTTAAAGGGATTGCACCCTTATATCTTAGCCTTTAAATAGCAAATCTTATTCACATAGCCAGTTTGAAATTAACTAATCAGCAAATCAGAGCATGACTATTTGTTTGCTCAGGGTTGTTTTAACAAGCTAATTCACACCTATGTGCAATAAGAAATTACCACTGGAGACTGAAGTCTAGGGGCAGAATGCAGAGGGAAAAAAGTGAACAGAAGAGTAAGATATACCAGGACCCTGAATGGTTAATACACAGATGAAGTTTAACACAAGGTTAGAAGCGGAATGAATGGTAGACACAAACCAGGACCCTGAATGGTTAGTATAGAATATAGATATTTGATCAGTAAGAACTAGTGTTGAGCGAGCATGCTCGGCCGATGCTCGGATCGGCTCGAGCATCGCTCTGCTCGGCACATGGCGGTACTCGTACGAGTACCGCATGTGCTCGCCCGCCATGTTCGGGTCTCCTCCCCGCACGTTTTGCGGCTGCTGCGCAGCCAATAAACGTGCATGGAGGCTCTGACATCGGTGTAATGCCAGCAGCCATGTTGGCTGCTGGCATTACACTGATTGGCTGGCCAGAACCCGTGGTCAGGTGCTGTATAGCACCTGACCATCGAGTTCGGCTCAGTCTTAGCCAGGGAGAGCTGAGGATAGGAAGGGAAAGGCAGTGTAGGGAGGAAAAAAACCAAATTTGTGAAAAAAAAGAACCAAAAGTCCTTTTTAGGACTACTGTGTGTGGGGGCAGCAGGTTATTTTGTGTGGGGGGAAAAAAACAAAACAAAAAAAAAAAAAAATATTCTGTTTAGTGTGCAAAGTTGCAGATTAGAGCACATTCTGTTTAGTGTGCACAGTTGCAGATTAGAGCACATTCTGTTTAGTGTGCAAAGTTGCAGATTAGAGCACATTCTGTTTAGTGTGCAAAGTTGCAGATTAGAGCACATTCTGTTTAGTGTGCAAAGTTGCAGATTAGAGCACATTCTGTTAAGTCTTCAAACTAAAATATCAAAGTCACATATTCCATTCAGTGTGCTTCGCCGCAGTTTAGCAGCACATTCTGTGTACTGTGCAGAGTTGCAGAATAGGAAGAAATACTGTTAAGTCTTCAAACTAAAATATCAAAGTCACATATTCCATTCAGTGTGCTTCGCCGCAGTTTAGCAGCACATTCTGTGTACTGTGCAGAGTTGCAGAATAGGAAGAAATACTGTTAAGTCTTCAAACTAAAATATCAAAGTCACATATTCCATTCAGTGTGCTTCGCCGCAGTTTAGCAGCACATTCTGTGTACTGTGCAGAGTTGCAGAATAGGAAGAAATACTGTTAAGTCTTCAAACTAAAATATCAAAGTCACATATTCCATTCAGTGTGCTTCGCCGCAGTTTAGCAGCACATTCTGTGTACTGTGCAGAGTTGCAGAATAGGAAGAAATACTGTTAAGTCTTCAAACTAAAATATCAAAGTCACATATTCCATTCAGTGTGCTTCGCCGCAGTTTAGCAGCACATTCTGTGTAGTGTGCAGAGTTGCAGAATAGTAAGAAATACTGTTAAGTTTTCAAACTCAAATATTAAAGTCACATATTCCATTCAGTGTGTGTCACCGCCGTTTAGCAGCCTATTCTGTGTACTCTGCACAGTTGCAGAATAGTAAGAAATACTGTTAAGTTTTCAAACTCAAATATTAAAGTCACATATTCCATTCAGTGTGTTTCACCGCCGTTTAGCAGCCTATTCTGTGTACTCTGCACAGTTGCAGAATAGTAAGAAATACTGTTAAGTTTTCAAACTCAAATATTAAAGTCACATATTCCATTCAGTGTGTTTCACCGCCGTTTAGCAGCCTATTCTGTGTACTCTGCAGAGTTGCAGAATAGGAAGAAATACTGTTAAGTTTTCAAACTCAAATATTAAAGTCACATATTCCATTCAGTGTGTTTCACCGCCGTTTAGCAGCCTATTCTGTGTACTCTGCAGAGTTGCAGAATAGTAAGAAATACTGTTAAGTTTTCAAACTCAAATATTAAAGTCACATATTCCATTCAGTGTGTGTCACCGCCGTTTAGCAGCCTATTCTGTGTACTCTGCACAGTTGCAGAATAGTAAGAAATACTGTTAAGTTTTCAAACTCAAATATTAAAGTCACATATTCCATTCAGTGTGTTTCACCGCCGTTTAGCAGCCTATTCTGTGTACTCTGCACAGTTGCAGAATAGTAAGAAATACTGTTAAGTTTTCAAACTCAAATATTAAAGTCACATATTCCATTCAGTGTGTTTCACCGCCGTTTAGCAGCCTATTCTGTGTACTCTGCACAGTTGCAGAATAGTAAGAAATACTGTTAAGTTTTCAAACTCAAATATTAAAGTCACATATTCCATTCAGTGTGTTTCACCGCCGTTTAGCAGCCTATTCTGTGTACTCTGCACAGTTGCAGAATAGGAAGAAATACTGTTAAGTTTTCAAACTCAAATATTAAAGTCACATATTCCGTGTAAGATGAAGAAGGCGGGTAAAAAGGGACGGGGAAGTGGACGTGATCCTGATAGTTCAGGGCGCGGGTCAGGACGCGGAGAAACTGTGCCTGGTGCCAGAGCACAAGAAAGAAAGACATCCACCATACCTAGCTTCATGTGTAATTTTACAGGGCGTCGCAGGACATCACTCTCGAGGTCCGACCACTGCGAACAGGTGGTCGGTTGGATGACAGCTGATACTGCTTCCAGTCGGTTAAGCACCACCCTGTCTTCCACCAAGTCCACTCTCAGTAGCCAAGAGTCTGGTCAAAATAATCCTCACTCTGATCATCCTTCCTCCCACCATACACGGTCTGGTCAAAGAAGTGATCCCACACTGGGATATAGTGAGGAGCTCGTCTCATCACCAATCCTTCATTTGACCCTCTCTCCAAGCACGCTTGCAGAGGAACATGACATCTTGTGCCCTGATTCACAACCTCTAGAGGCTACCCAATCACAAGAAGATGACAGATGTGAACGGCATTTAAGGTCAAAGGAAGTAGTGGATGATGATGATGATGATGAGACACAGTTGCCATTAAATCAACCACTATTTCCGTCTCAAGACCTTGTTGAGGAGAATGTTATACAGTTGTCAATGACTGAGTATGTGGTGGGATCAAGACATGAGGAGGATGATCAGAGTGAGGAAGTGGAGGAGGACTTGGTGGACGATGAGGTGACTGACCCCACCTGGGAAGGTGTAGAGCCGAGCGATGACAGCAGTCCTGAGGGTGAGCCATCTGCAGCACCGCAACAGGCTGGAAGAGGCAGTGGTGTGGCTACAGAAAGAAGGCGGACCGCACCAAACCGGCCCGCAAATGTTCCACGGAGCACCCCCTTGCGTAAATCTCCCTTGCCAAAGGGTAGGTGTTCCGCGGTATGGCGTTTTTTTAAGGAAAGTGCGGACGACAAAAGAATTGTAGTTTGCAACCTGTGCCACACCAGAATGAGCCGAGGCATGAACACTAGAAACCTCACCACCACCAGCATGATCCGACACATGGCATCCAAGCACCGTAGTAAGTGGGAGGAACGCCTGGATCGCCCATCTGTGTCTGCAGGCCACACCACTGCCTCCTCTTCCCCTGTTTTCGGTGCCGGCCAATCGCCTGTCGAAGGCGCAGGCCCGCATACCTCCCGCCCTGCACCTGTACCATCTGAAGCACCATCAGCGACCACATCCACTTCCCTGTCCCAGCACAGCGTCCAAATGTCGTTACCCCAGGCATTTGAGCGCAAGAGAAAGTACCCAGCCACCCACCCACAGGCCATAGCACTAACCTCACACCTTTCAAAATTACTGGCCATCGAAATGCTGCCATTTAGGCTTGTGGACACTGAGTCCTTCCGCAGCCTGATGGCAGCAGCTGTCCCTCGGTACGCGGTCCCCAGCCGCCACTACTTTTCCCGGTGTGCCATCCCCGCATTACACCACCATGTGTCCCGTAACATCACCCGTGCCCTGACCAACGCAGTTACTGGGAAGGTCCACTTAACGACTGACACATGGACAAGTGCTTGTGGCCAGGGACGCTACATTTCCCTGACGGCACACTGGGTGAATGTCGTGGAGGCTGGGAGCGACTCGGACCCTGGTATGGCACGGGTGCTACCCACGCCAAGGATTGCGGGCCCTACCTCCATCAGGGTTTCCGCCAGCACCTACGTTATTGGCTCCTCCTCCTCCGTTTCCACCTCCGAATTCTCTACACGCAGCGCCACTCCCCCATCAGCCAGTAGCTGGAAGCAGTGTAGCACTGCAGTGGGGAAGCGTCAACAGGCCGTGCTGAAGCTGATCTGCCTTGGGGACAAACAGCACACGGCCTCAGAGCTGTTGCAGGGGATTAGTCACCAGACCGAGCAGTGGCTCTCGCCACTCAACCTGCAACCAGGCATGGTTGTGTGTGATAATGGGCGTAACTTGGTGGCGGCTTTGGAGCTCGGCAAGCTCACACACGTACCATGCCTAGCGCATGTATTTAATTTAGTGGTTCAGCGATTTCTAAAAACCTACCCCAATGTGCATGATCTCTTGACCAAGGTGCGCCGCGTGTGTGCACATTTCCGTAAGTCATCTACAGCTTCGGCCGGCCTGTTGAAGCTGCAGCAGCGCTTACAATTGCCAGCTCACCGGCTGCTGTGTGACGTGAGCACGCGCTGGAACTCCACCTTCCACATGTTGGCCCGGCTTTGTGAGCAGCAGAGGGCAGTAGTGGAGTACCAGCTGTTACACGGTCGTCGCCTCTCCGTTCAACTTCCTGTAATCAGAAGTGAGGAGTGGGAATGGATGTCAGACCTCTGCGAGGTTTTACGCAATTTTGAGGAATCGACACAGATGGTGAGCGGCGATAACGCTATTATCAGTGTAACCATCCCACTTCTGTGTCTACTGAAACGCTCGCTGCTCACAATTAAAACCGACGCTTTGCATGTGGAAGAGGTGGAAATGGGGGAGGAAGAGCTTACACAAGGTGATAGCCAGAGCACCCTCACTTCGTCTTCTCAGCGACAATTGGAGGAGGCGGAGGAGGAGGAGGAGGAGGAGGAGGAGGAAGACACGGTTGCCTCCGCTACAGAGGGTAGCCATGGAACTTTAGTTCCATCTCTTCAGCGTGGGTGGGCAGAAGAGGAGGAAGAGGATGAGGATATTGAGAGTCATCCTCCTGGTGAGGACAGCGAAATCTTGACTGTTGGTACTCTGGCACACATGGCTGACTTTATGTTAGGCTGCCTTTCCCGTGACCCACGCGTTATACGCATTTTAAACAACACGGATTACTGGGTGTTCACCCTTCTGGACCCCCGCTACAAAGAGAATTTCTCATCTCTCATTCCTCCGGTGGAGAGGACAAGCAAAATGGTGCAATACCAGAAGGTTCTTGTTGAAAAATTGCTCCAAAATTTTCCATCTGACAACGCTGGCGGCAGAGTACGTGCTACCTTGGCCAACAGAGAAGGGGAGAAAAGGGGAGCACACAGCAGTTCCGAGAAAGGCAGGGCAACACTCTCCAAGGCGTGGGACACCTTCATGACACCCCGCCAGCACCCTCACCCTGATGCGCAGCCTAGTGTCACAAGGAGGGAAAAGTTTTGGAAGATGGTGAAGGAGTACGTAGCAGACCGTGTCAGCGTCCTCAATGATCCCTCTGTGCCTTACAACTACTGGGTGTCCAAGCTGGACACGTGGTATGAACTGGCACTCTACGCCTTGGAGGTGCTGGCCTGCCCTGCCGCCAGCGTTCTGTCTGAGCGGGTATTTAGTGCTGCTGGTGGCATCATAACAGATAAGCGTATCCGCCTTTCCACCGACAATGCTGATAGGTTGACACTTATAAAAATGAACAAGGCCTGGATTTCCCCTGACTTCTCCACTCCACTGGAGGAAAGCCGCGGGGGAACATAAACTCACTTTATATATGTTATTTACAATGATGTGAATACTCTGTATTCCCATTCACCCCTTCCACCCAAAAAACGGGTATATGGTTGACTCTTAATCTTCTCATCCTCCTCCTCCTCTTCCATATGCCCTGTGCTATAATTTTTATATAGGGCCAGCTCACCAGCGGGCCCTGTGATATAATTTTTATATAGGGCCAGCTCACCAGCGGGCCCTGTTTGACAATTTTTATATAGGTCAGCTCACCAGCGGGCCTTCTCATATAATGTTTTATTGGGTCAGCTCTCTAGCGGGCCCTCTCATATAATGTTTTATAGCGTCAGCTCACTAGCGGGCCTTCGCATATAATGTTTAGGATGGTCAGCTCTGCAGCAGACCCTCACCCATAATGTTTTAGATGGTCAGCTCAGCGCACGTTTCCCTCTTAATCATGGCCTCAGTTCTGAAAATCAAGGAAATTTTTGGGAGAATTTGCCTCTGCGCACGTTTCCCTCTTAATCATGGCCTCAGTTCTGAAAATCAAGGAAATTTTTGGGAGAATTTGCCTCTGCGCACGTTTCCCTCTTAATCATGGCCTCAGTTCTGAAAATCAAGGAAATTTTTGGGAGAATTTGCCTCTGCGCACGTTTCCCTCTTAATCATGGCCTCAGTTCTGAAAATCAAGGAAATTTTTGGGAGAATTTGCAGATGATATACAAGTAAATATACAGCAAATATTGTTTGGTAACAATTTTTCGCCTAAAGTCGTTTTTATTTTCCTTTTTGTGTGTTTTACGCTCAGTCTGTAAAAATGGCGTACTACGGGCGAAAGATCGTTCCCAGCAGCGATGTTAGAGTCCAAGATGCATCCAGACATCCTCCCTATGCTGTCCCTGAACCATTTCTGTGGTGTTTCCATCCTTTTCTGCCCTTTTCCTATGGACCAGGCACCCTCCCCTCATCAGAGCAGGGGGTGCCTGGTGTAATGCTCGAGTCCTCCCATTGACTTCAATGGGGCTCGGGTGCTCGGCCGAGCACTCGAGCCTCAGGGGGTGCTCGGTCAGAGCACCCGAACACCCGAGCATTGTGGTGCTCGCTCATCACTAGTAAGAACTCTAGAGATCATTCGATATCAAGACATTTCAAGATATGTAAAGAAGGAGGCCTTAAGAACTTTAAGATCATGGGGATAGAACATATCCCTACTTCAGATTCCAGTAGATTCTCAACACTATGCAAAAGGGAAGCATATTGGATTTATACATTGGATACTTTGTATCACGGTGCCAGTGATTCTTATGCCACATTCTGACTTCTGGGTTTGTGCCTTGCTGTCTTTTATTGGTGCTAGCTGGCTAGCCCCTCCCAGGGCTAGCCTTTATATACGCCCTCCTGTCACTAGGCCGGTGCCCTTTTGTGGTGTTCCTGACCTTACGTTATTCAGTGCTCCTGTTCCGTGTTGATCCGGTTTCCGTCTGACCTTGCTCCTGTTCTGCTCCTGTGTACCGATCCAGGCTTTGGCTGACTACCACTCTCGGTGTACCGACCCAGGCTTTGGCTATCAACCGCTCTCTGTGTACCGATCCAGGTTGTGGCTGACTTCCGCTCTCCGTATACTGATCCAGGCATTAACTGACTTACTCTATCTTGTTGCCCTCGCTATTATTGTAAGTTCTCCCTGACTTGTTGCCTCTGGTTGCGCTACTCTTAGCCTGTGATTATCTGTGGCCTCCGTTAAGCATACAGTCAGTGCTATTCAGTCACTAAGCGGTTACTGTTGTCTTACCACTATACGCTAAGCCTGTGACTATCTGTGGCCTCCGTTTAGCACACCCAGTCAGTGCGATCCGGTCACTAAGCGGTTACTGTTGCCTTCCCACTATATCCTCAGCCTGTGACTATCTGTGGCCTCCAGTTAGCACATCCAGTCAGTGCTATTCAGTCACTAAGCGGTTACTGTTGTTTTACCACTATACGCTCAGCCTGTGACTATCTGTGGCCTCCTTTTAGCACACCCAGTCAGTGCGATCCGGTCACTAAGCGGTTACTGTTGCCTTCCCACTATACGCTCAGCCTGTGACTATCTGTAGCCTCCGGTTAGCACACCCAGTCAGTGCGATCCAGTCACTAAGCGGTTACTGTTGCCTTCCCACTATACGCTAAGCCTGTGACTATCTGTGGCCTCCGTTAAGCACACCCAGTCAGTGCGATCCGGTCACTAAGCGGTTACTGTTGCCTTCCCACTATACGCTAAGCCTGTGACTATCTGTGGCCTCCGTTAAGCACACCCAGTCAGTGCGATCCGGTCACTAAACGGTTACTGTTGCCTTCCCACTATACGATAAGCCTGTGACTATCTGTGCCTCCGTTAAGCACACCCAGTCAGTGCGATCCGGTCAGTAAGCGTTACTGTTGCCTTCCAACTATACGCTCAGCCTGTGACCCGGTAGAGCCTCATCAGTTCCTTGTTGCACCAGATATCAGACTGCCTTACCCGGTATTCGGTAAGGCCGGTAGAGCCTCCTCAGTTCCTTGTTGCACCAGATTTCAGGCTGCCTTACCCGGTATTCGGTAAGGCCGGTAGAGCCTCCTCAGTTCCTTGTTGCACCAGATATCAGGCTGCCTTACCCGGTATTCGGTAAGGCCGGTAGAGCCTCCTCAGTTCCTTGTTGCATTAGAATTAGGCTGCCTTACCCGATATTCGGTAAGGCCGGTAGAGCCTCACTATTGTATTGTTATTTTGTATGCCCTGTCCTGGGTCAAACTTTATTACTGCTGTCTGTAGAGTTTGGACCCGTGAGGGGTCTTGTGCGCTTTATTTTGCCTAATAAAGCTTTTCTATTTTATCCTACCCAATTGTCTGAGTGTTCAATAAAACCGTGACACTTTGTCTCCCAAAGGACTAAGAGCTTGATCCAAATGTTGGCTTTAAAAACAACGTGAAGAAAAAAACTGCCTTCACGAGTTAACCAAGACGAGGTAACGTAAGATTCAAATCTTCCTTACCCAGAAGAGTTAAGGCGCGACAGCCTACAAAACACATGAAAACGACAAAACTGGGGTCGCCTACAATTTGACCTCATAGTCGACGCAAAACACACAATAAACGCGAGAAATGTCTCCAAAATAAAAAAACAAGCAAAACGTCCAACATGACCTAGTGCCCCAGCCAATCACAGCACCCCAAAGTATCAAGTTGAGTCAAACTATAAATAGACCCAAAATCACCTACGCACCTTTGTCTGTTATCGAGTTCCCAAGAGCTAGATATCAGGAACCAGGAGCGGAGGTTAGTTTTAAAGAGAGAAAGGGAGTTGAGGCGCGCACACACAGGTAGAAGGAGAGTTTGACAGCACACATAGCGACACATAATATACTTTTGTACATACCAAATACACGCATCCAAACACACACACACACACAGCCCATATTTTTTTTTAGTAAAACACACACATTTTTTTATCTTTTTTTTGACAGTGTGAGTCTATGAGTGCAAGTGAGTGTGTGTGTGTGTGTGTGGGCCTGAGTGAGTGCCTCGTTGTGAGTGGGTGAGAGGAATGGACAGGAGTGGAGAGAGGGGTGGGGAGTGTAGGAGGAGAGGAGGAGATGCAGGTGGGCATCCCTGGTCAGGGTAGGGGAGGTAGAGAGAGATCCCTGGGGCAGAGGGGCAGCCACCCAAGAGAAGGCACATCCAGTGCAGGGGCAGTGAGAGTGGGACGAGGGGTAGTCCCCCTGCACCACGCACAGCCAGGGCCAGTGCAGGCAGGACTGAAGACCCACAGCCAGGGCTCTCAAAAAACCTCTGGGGGTGACGAGGAGGAGAGGGCGAGAGATCCCAGATTCACAGAGGAGGAGAACCTTGTCCTCTGTGAGGCAGTGGTTGCCAGAAAGAGGCTCCTGTTCCCCAAGAGGCCTGTTGTCGGGATGGGCTCCAAAAGAAAGGCTGCCTGGAAGGAGGTTGTGGCTGAAGTCAATGCCGTGCCCAGCCGTAGCCGGTCGCTGGAGTCAGTGAAGAAAAGGTGGACAGACTGCAAGGCCAAGGTAACATAGTAACATAGTAATCTATGTTGAAAAAAGACTTGCATACATCTAGTTCAACCCTTTTCCTATTTCTGTATACCATTGTGAAGGTAAAGAGGAAGATGGGCGAGCAGGCCTTGCATGCTGCTGGCACAGGGTGTGGTCTGCCCCTGTGCGTGGAATACAGCCAGAGGGAGGAGGCCGTGCACAGGACAATCTCCTCCGTCATGGTGCGTGGGATCCCTGGATGGTGCGACACCGGGGATGAAAGGAGCCTCCAGTCCACTGGTACGTGTATCAAGGCCCATACACACATCACACAAATCCTGACACCTAACAGACAGAGGCCAGCACAGTGACACCTGAACATATGGACAGCATTCCACACCACAATTCAACCACACAGCTTGGAGGGATGTCAAACAAGGGCAGAATACTTGACCAACCCACCCTGAATGGTAATGGTCAAGTCCCTGTTGAACCCCCTTCATGCTGTCCACAACAACATTATGCACAGCACAAAAACAATGCACACTGTCATGTATCAGTCACAGATCTATTATGTGTATCACAGTGTCATACATAGAGTGACAAAGAGGTCAGCAGACAACCCCTTGAGTGCCAAAGGGATAAGTAATGCATTGTTCGACAATACATTGGCTAGTCCCCTGGCACCCAAAGGGTTACCAGAGAATAGCAAGGAGGGGAATTGGTGTGTTTCCTGTTGTATTGTTACTGCATGTCAGGGCTAGGCGTTGTACATGTAGGTAGTTAGTCCAAGTGGAAGGTTCAGCTTTCTGCATCATATGTAGCCTGCAGAGTGTGGATGGCCAGGGGACATTCCCCTCAATCTCCACTCTGCAGGACATATGTGATTCACAAGGCTCAATCCTGATGGGGGGGGACATTGACCCCTTCCTTTCTTCCCTTTTTTCTGTATGATGTGGTCATAATGGACTAATGGTAAGGTGTGTGCTATCCAGGTAATTGTTTTCTGGTGTGTCTGTGGTTAGTGGTGTGAGTATATGTATTGGTATGTACCTGTCAGATGTGTATTTTGTCTCCATGGACTGCTGAGGTGAGCTTGATTTGTTGTTGGAGTGACAGGTGTGCATGTTGTGTTGTGTGTTAACCCCTGTTGGTCAAAGGTGTGTTGGGATGGCTTATGTTGTGTTACTTTGTGTTCCCCCCTGTCCCTGTGGGGTTGCTGGATTCTTATTGTTTGTCTGTGACTTGTTTGTATGGTGTCGGCCAGTGGTTCACAACCAGGGTGTCATGTCATGTTGGTGCGCCATGTGCACCAGCTCAGGGTGCGTCACTTTTCCCATGTTGCTATGTTCTGCATTAATGTTTGATGGTATTGATTTTACACATATTTTGGTGAGATGTGTATATGGGACATTTGATGCACTATATTCTCCTCATTGCCATTGACACAGTGGGACCTGATGTTGGGCATATGTTATTTTTATATGGGAATTCCCTTGTGCCCTCAAAGGATGTCCTGGAACATCCAGATTGCATGTTAGGGGTGTCTTAGGTGGAGGGGTTGTGAACCATTGTTGTAGGCCTTGTTGTTGTATTTGCTAGGCATTGCAGGGGTTAATATTAGTGATGAGCGAGCGTGCTCGGCCGATGCTCGGATCGGCTCGAGCATCGCTCTGCTCGGCACATGGTGGTACTCGTCGAGTACCGCCATGTGCTCGCCCGACATGTTCGGGTGGCGGGGATCTGTGCCGGAAGAGGCACAGATCCGAAGAAGCTCCGCTGGACCACCAGGGACTGGAGGTACGGGGGCATTGCGGAGATGAAGGGGGCATTGCGGAGATGAAGGGGGACATTGTGGAAGAGGGGCATAGACTCTATGCCCCTCTTCCACAATGTCCCCCTTCATCTCCGCTATGCCCGTCTTCCACAATGTGCCCCTTCATCTCCGCTATGCCCCTCTTCCACAATGTGCCCCTTCATCTCCGCTATGCCCCTCTTCCACAATGTCCCCCTTCATCTCCTCTATGGCATAGAGGAGATGAAGGGGGACATTGTGGAAGAGGGGCATAGCGGAGATGAAGGGGCACATTGTGGAAGAGGGGCATAGCGGAGATGAAGGGGCACATTGTGGAAGAGGGGCATAGCGGAGCTGAAGGGGGACATTGCGGAGCTGAAGGGGGCATTCGGAGATGAAGGGGGCATAGCGGAGATGAAGGGGGCATTGACCAGGCACCCTCCCCTCATCAGAGCAGGGGGTGCCTGGTGTTGCCCCATTCATTTCAATGGGGCTCGGGTGCTCGGCCGAGCACTCGAGCCTCAGGGGGTGCTCGGTCAGAGCACCCGAGCACCCGAGCATCGTGGTGCTCGCTCAACACTAGTTAATATCTGACCTCTGTATGCTTTGCTTATGTCCTTGGATGACCTGCTTCTCTGTTTTATTTTCCTCGACAGTGGTTTTCTACTGTGAGTTGTGTGATGTTCGCCAATTAAAATGGGTGTTAGATTTCTGGAGGAAAATGTTGCAATTTATCTCGCGTTAGCCCTAACTCCAACATTTGAATGGCTCTGGGCTTCGCTTCTACATTGTCCTCAATGGGCGAGATCTTGATGCTCTGGCGACGGGCGAAGCGTGTTTCAGAACTGCCGTTATTTCTTACTAGTGGGAACATTTGTATTGTTTACTTGTGGTACAAAACCACTGTCGCCATTTTTTCTGCCAACGCCAACATTTGGATCGAGCCCTAAATGAGGAACTAGAGGTGAGCAACTTCCTCCAAGTTTAGAGTTTTCTTTGTAATAGATTCAGAGGGCTTTCGGATTAAAATATATGAAAATTTGTCCGGTAGGTCAGAGAATGTAGAACTATGTGGAGCCGATTAATATAGGAATCTTATAGGTCAAGAGATGGGGTCCACTAGAACATTTCATATTTAGTTTTGTTAGATGAAAGAAACAACTTTCGTATGGAGAATACAGAATCAATTATACATCACATTAGAAGAAGCAATTCTCACATGGAGAATATAGAACTGTCATATATTATATATTAGAAATTTTATTGTAATGTTTTTATGCAGAGACATACAACAATATTTTTTAATGTATTTTCTATTTCTATGTTGAATTTTGTATTTTTATCATCTTTATATTAGCCATATGGAGATGGGTAGGATTGTGCTGTGGAGAAATGGAGGATCAGTATCTTTTATTTATTTTTTTAATATTTTTCTACAAACATTTGTTTCATTTTATTCTATACTGCCTCCTATCTCATCATGCAGCCCTGCATTATCGGCTGAGTGTGGAGAGGCATTTGCATCATCATGGTGACACCCAGGGCGAGGCGGAGGAACCAGAGCAAGGTGTGAATTGAGCCACTGGTACGTACAGCTCCGACCTCGCTATGGTTAGCGCTAGGATGACGGGAATGCGGCTCTCATCCAATGCGGTACGTTTATTGATTTGTTACATGTTGGTTATGTATCTATTATAGTGTATAAATATTGGTCACATTTAATATGTATTTGAACCCCTGACGAACTGAAGTGTCTTTTCACGAAACGCGTAGGGTGGTATACAATAAAATATTGTTATTTTGCCCATCTGGACTCGTTCTACATTTCCTTCCGTGCCCTTTGGATCACAGCAAGCCAGGTCGGGCTTTAAATAAATATACTACAAGTATCCATCTGGTGAGTGCTTTCTATGTAGGGGGCAAACTCTGGGTAAACTACCATACAGTTATACACTTAGAGGAAGTCTTCTGTATGTTTTTCACCTAGCACGACACAGTGTATCGATATGTGCAAAGCCTGACTGCTCGGGTCCCAGGGAAGGAAGGATCATTGAGACTCTGAAGTGATACCCACTATAGTTTGTTACGAGCATACTTACAAGAAATGGTCTTGTAAGTAGATTCACTTATTATCCTCTATCGTCCTTATTTTATATTGTTTGCTCTCAGATGGTATGCGCTTTTCCCATCTTTTTTCTCTGCAGTGTGTATAGGATGGACAACTGGTTAGGAACAGGAATAGCAAGCAGGGTTTATTATTGAAATGTCTCCCTCTATTTGGCAGCCAACAAAACTCTGCATTAAAAATGTCGCCTGCATCAAAAGGGCAACATTCTGATGTTGCAGGCTTAAGTGTCAAAATGCTGAGCGGCCTCCCTCTGTACCTTAACTCTTTCATTGCCAGAGGGGTTCACAACGTATTGCAAAGCAATGACTTGCGGACCTCTCTGGCACTCAAAAGGTTAAGGCACAGATGGAGGGTATGCATTATGCTATTCCTTACAAGATTTATTTGGTTCAATAGTAAATTGGGCTTGAGTCAATCCCATATAGTTTTATTGCACCAAGCAGTCCAATTGCATCTTTACTAGTTAACCCCTTAAGGACTGGACGATCGCGCACCCGGCTGGCACTTAACCCTTTGAGTGCCAGAGTGGTACGGAATGCATTGTTTTGCAATGCATTCCGTTCCACTCTGACACTCGAAGGGTTAAGGACCACGGACCATTTTTTTTCCAGCATCCAATTAAGGACTCCCCGAACTGCGTGCTGCTGCATGGGGAGCCCTGAATTCCATGACAGTCCTGGCGCGTCATGGGTCCTTATCGCTCCCCAACCCATGATGTGCCAGGACCGTCAAGGGTCCTTAAGGAGTATCGCTTCCCAAACCATGATATGCCAGGACCGTCAAAGGTCCTTAAGGGCTTAAAGATATTAGCACATCTACCTGTCTCTAAACAAGAAAGCTGGGATTTAATCCCCTCAGCCATGGTACTGTCCCTGCTAGAAGTTGTTTAACAAGGTCATGTGGTCATGATCTGACATAGGGTGGCAGGTTCAAGATGTTGGAGACACAGCTTCTAATACAACATTGGTGATTTGCTTAAACTTTCTTCCATCAAGCTGACAGAGTCCAGTAAACAAAATTAATTCAAAGTCTAAACCTTTGAGTACCAGAGAGGTATGAATGCATTGTGCTGAAATGCACTGGATACCTCTCTGGCACTCAAAGGGTTAAAACAAGTGCTTAACAGTCAGGGCCACTTAGACAAGAAAAACACTTTTTATTTATTAATAAATAAGTGAATAAGTGATATAAGTCCAAAATGAAATTGCAGACCTGATTTGTTTTTCACGTTAATGTGTTACTGTACTTATCTCAGTTTTCCATGATGAAGTGCAATCATTTTATCTCACCTTACCTTAGATTTGCTTTTTTTAATATTGCCCTCCCTTTGTGCTATAGAAGAAAGGGAAAAGAGCCACCAGATTTGGGCTGACATCCTGTTGAATTGTCGTCTTCTATTTGGTGACCAACAAAGCGCACATTAAAAATGTTGCCCATATCACAGTCATGCTTGTGTCGCAAATCTGCTAAGGCACCGATGGAGCAGATTTGCGACACTTAAGCGTGACTGTGATGCAGGTAACATTCTGTTGCAGACTTGTGAGAGGAAGAGGGCATTTTAAAGCAGAACTACCACCCTATATAAAGTCGCCCTCCAATAATTAGACATATGTCGACTAGCTTCTTTATAGTGCAATTATGTGACACAAGTAGCCAGTTCTGAAGTAATCCTTATTCCTCAGAGACCGGAAAGCAGGCATCAGTGTGGACATCTTGGCTGAGAGACATCTGCATGCCTGTGCTGTCCAACCCGGTCTCCTCAAGGAGGTATTGCATAGTGCCTTAAGACACTGGAAGGGACTGATGGTGCAGGCTTACAGATGACTCTAAAGCAAGAAGCCTGGCCATCATTCTCCTAAGAATATGGATTACTTCAGAACCGGGTACTTGTGTGAGATAATAGCACTATTAAGGAGCTAGTTGCCATATACCTAATAATTGGTGGGCGACTTTATATAGGGTGGTAGTTCCGCTTTAATACTTTCAGTGCTAGAGGGGTTCGCAACGCATTGCTTTGCAATACATTGTGGACCCCTCTGGCACTCAAAGTGTTAAGGCACAGATGGAGGCTACTCGGCTTGGCGACACTTGAGCCTGCACCATCAGAATGCCACCCTTTTGATGTGATAGAACAATAGAACACAGCAATGGCAAAATTAACCTTTGCAAAGCCAAGGAACCACCCAGAAAATGTGCATGCCCTACAAAGAATTCCTGGACAACCAACATTTACCCATCAATCCCCTCAGGGACAAGGAGTTTACAAAGCAACCCAATGCAATCTCTCACACCATACCCTGGAACAACAGAGGTTAACACATAACAACAGATATGAACACACAACACAAGATGCACACCTGTCAATCCTAAATAATCCCAACCTCATCTGTGCCACATCACTATCCAATGGAGACCCAAGATGCACCTGAGAACATCACACATGCACCTGACAGATAAAAAGCAATTACAACAAATTACACAAACAAAAACCACAAAACACTTACCTGGACAACACACACCTTCCCATTGGTCACTCCCTACCTGATGACCATGAGTAGACAACACCCCACCACTGTCTTAAGGGGAGATCTCACCATCTGTAGATATGGCGTGTTTACAGTAACACCAACCAAAGACAAATTACAAGCAGTATGTTTCTATTGCAATTCCTGCAAAGACGTCAGAGAAAGGGGTGTGTGCAAGGGCAAAGGACCCCAGGAATCACCACGCACACCTGAACATCTGTTGCCTGTTGCAAGTGCTGATACTCCGGCTGGCGAGACAGACAGAAGCCCATCTCCACCTGGATGACCACACCAGGCAGCAGCACCTCACCTGCTGCAACCAGATCCCCCACAGCTCCCATAATAACCCATGACATAGCACAGGGACAACAAATGACTGTAAAGATTCAGGATATTCTGCACAAGGCTCATGCTCTTCTGAATGATGGGAGCTGAAGTGAAAGACTGCTACAGATTGACGTCGCACAGCATCATTGACATATATGAGGTAATCAAGGATGATGTTGGCCCCATATACAGCACCAACTGTTCCCTATCTGGTTTGCAGAAGCTGATGTGTGCCATACATTTAATGGCAAGTGGATCCTTCCAATTCACAGAAAGGCATGCATCTGGCATGTTCCAGCCCACATGTTCAAAGGTAGCATCTCAGGTGTTGGTAGCCCTCAAGAGGAAGGCCAGGAGCTACACCCACTTTCCCTCCACTGACATGGAGTGAACATGTGTAAAACAGTTCTACACAAGGGGAGGCATACCCAGGGTCATGGGTGCCCCAAAGCACAAGGGACATCTCTTCATCACCACAAATAATTTCCACTCTATCAACGCAAAGATGATGTCTGATTTTATCATAAGGATAACCCACGTGTGTGTCTCCTATCCCACCAGCTGTCACGACTCCTATATCCTCAAGTACTTCTCCATCTACAGGGACTTTGAGAATGGGACCTATACAGGAGGATGGCTTTTGGGTGAGTCAACATTATAAATATCAATCCACATCCACAGGTGCACTCAATTGACTAATGTAAACACAGCTTAGCATGGTCATGAAACATAAATAGCATGTCCCCCTTACAAAACATCATCCACATAGCATGTGGTCCCTTTTTCATAATGTCACCCTTTTACCACAGGAGATACTGGGTATGGGGGCAAAATGTGGCTCCTCACACCACTACAATATCCCCAAACACCTGTACAGGATATCTTCAATGAGGCTCAAGGAATGCGATTGAGATCAACTTTGGGCTGCTTAGATCAAGATTTCAGTGCCTGTATCACTCGGGGGAGCTCTACAATATGCACCCGGAAAGGCATGCAACATCATCCTAGCACAGCGGTTCTCAACCTTTCTAGTGCCACGACCCTTTGATAAAATTTCCCAAGTTGTGGCGACCCCTAACAGTAAAATTATTTTCATTGCTCCTTCATTGCTGTAATTTTGCTACTGTTATGAATCGAAATATAAATATCTGATGGTTTTAGGCGACCCCTGGCAAATCATCATTCGACCCCCAAAGGGGTCCCAACCCACAGGTTGAGAACCACTGTCCTAGCGTGTGCTATGCTACATAACATAGCCATAGACACACGTCTACTGGAAGATATTGAGCCACAACCCATTATAGTGGTCCCTTATCCCCTTGCAGAGGATAAGGGGACCTTGAGAGGGGCAGAGATATGAGACAGGCGCATCAGGGACCTCTTTACCTGTATCACGGTGCCCGTGCTCCCCTTGTTACTTTTCCTGTCAGTCTACACTGTGATTGCTCCCATTGGTTGTCCTGTGTTTGTCCCTCCCAGTATGGCCTTTATATACTGGGCTCTGGCACCCATCCGGTGCCCTTTCGTGGTGTTCCTGTACCAGTGCTTGTTTCTGCTCAGTGATTCCCAGTGTACCGACTTGGCCTGCCTGACTACTCTGCATCTTGTCTCCTGCCTGTGTACCGACCCGGATCGCCTGACCACTCTTCTGCGCCTGCTCCTGTGCACCGACCCGGCTTGGCTGACGTTCCTGCTCCTGTATACCGACCCGGCTCGGCTGACGTTCCTGCTCCGTGATTTGACCCGGCTTGGCTGACGTTCCTGCTCCGTGATTCGACCCGGCTTGATTGGCGTTCCTGCTCTGGCTGCCTCTCTGTCACCTTGGCAACATTCTGATCCTACAGGCAATCCAGTCTCCATTACTGGTTCTGTAGAGTGCAAGAGTCATTTTCCGTTACTGCTACAGCATTGTGTCATTGGCCTAGTTTCCGTTATTGCTCCTGCAGAGTGCAAGTAACTGTCTTGGTTCCTGCTACTGCAGTGTCCTCCGTTACTGCTCCTGCAGAGTGCAAGTGTCTGCCTCCGTTACTGCTATGGCAGTGTGCCATTGGCCTAGTCTCCGTTACTGCTCCTGCAGAGTGCAAGTGTCTGCCTCCGTTACTGCTACGGCAGTGTGCCATTGGCCTAGTCTCCGTTACTGCTCCTGCAGAGTGCAAGTGTCTGCCTCCGTTACTGCTACGGCAGTGTGCCATTGGCCTAGTCTCCGTTACTGCTCCTGCAGTGTGCAAGTGTCTGCCTCCGTTACTGCTACGGCAGTGTCCTCCGTTACTCAATTCCTGATATTTCTCTGGCCGTTCACGTTTGCTCTGCTAAACTGTTTCTGGGCGTTACGTATCCTTAAGCTCTCTATAAGGAGAGAGCTCTATCACAGAATTCTCCTCACATGGGACTGTTTACATTCCTTGAAGACCATTAACCCATGCACTACCTTTTTCCTGGGAATCCAACATATTCTGCCTGACCTGTGTCAGTATAGACTGCTATGGACTTTATGGTTATACTGGACCTATGTAGGCATATGTATATGTAACCTGTCGTGTGTCTGTATTATTCTACTTCTATACTACAGGACCTGTGAGGGTTATTATTCTATTGTGATTTCAATAAAACTGTGTTTTATCCTAAACCACTGTGTCTGTGTATCGAACAAACTGTTACAGTACGAAAGGGCCATGACCTCAGAGAGTAAAGGTGAGGGAAATACACAGAACATCCACTGGAGGATGGATGTACATGAGCAGCGTTTGGAGCAGTTGGTACTGGCCATACAAACTATTCTTGAGCGCATGGTGCATCTCGATAAACCAGTTCAGAATCCGGTGGTCCTCCCAGTTTCGACACCAGAGAGTCAGTCCTTGACAGCTGTTGTCTCAGTTAAAGGATTAACTGCTTCTGCTCCGTTACCACTCAGATACGATGGCGAACCCACCCTGTGCAGAGGGTTTATTAATCAATTAGAGATATTTTGGGAATTAACCCCTCACGCTTTTCCTAATGACTGCAGTAAGGTCGGGTTCATGATATCACTGTTGACGGGCAGAGCCTTGGCATGGGCCAATCCCTTGTGGGAGAATGCTAAACCTTGCACCAGGAACTTCAGGGAGTTTGTACAGACATTTTGGAGAGTATTCGAAGTTCCTGGTAGAGCCGCCTCTGCTGCCAAACGATTGATGGAGATACAACAGGGCAATCGTACTGTGGGTGACTACGCTATAGAATGCCGTACATTGGCAGCAGAGGTAGGGTGGAACAACAAGGCGCTGGTGGCAGCCTTTGCTCAAGGTCTTGCTGACCGTATTAAGGATGAAATGGCAGCAAAAGAAGTGCCTAATGATTTGGACGAATACATTGATTACGCTATTCTGATTCCCGTATTCGTGAAAGACTTATGGCTAAAGACCGTAGGCTTCGGTCTAGAAACAGTGGGCAAAACAGCTTTTTGATCCCACCCATGCCTCCCTCGCCTCCCATGCCTCCTGATCGTAAACAGGAATTCTGTGAACCAATGCAACTAGGGTTCAGCAAACTAACTAAGGAGGAACAGGCACACCGCAGGAGGCAAGGGTTATGTCTATACTGTGGCAAAGCTGGGCACCTATTACGAACACACCTAGGGTACCTTGGGGGACAGGCCTTAGGTGGTGTTCAGCAGTCCCTAGACCCGATTATGCAGAAACCCACGATCCAGGTGGTATTCTCATGGGCAGAACACTCCGTGGAGGTTCTGGCCCTGGTTGATTCCGGCGTGGCTGGTTACTTCATGGATAGTTCATTTGCTGCGTTACATAAAATTCCGTTGGTCAGAAGGGAATCTCCCTTAGCCATTGAGGCCATTGATGGCAGACCGTTCGAACCAGCTCAGATCACTATGGAAACGATTCCGCTGTCTATGACTACTGGGGCCCTCCACACGGAGGAACAGCGATTTCAGATAATTCATTCCCCCTCATCATGCGGTCATTCTGGGGTTCCCATAGTTACATTTGCATAATCCCCAGTTTGACTGGCAGAGTTGTGAGATCACATCCTGGTCCAAGTACTGTATGGAGCATTGTGTGACCCATCCAGTTAAGATTTTGTGTACCTCTCCCTCCGTGCCAGCCGAATACCACCAATTCAGTGACATTTTTAGTAAGGGAGAGGCTAGCACATTGCCCCAACATAGGGCCTACGATTGTGTCATTGATTTGCCCCCTGGGGTTGTGCACCCTAGGGGCCGCACATACCCACTTTCGTGCAATGAAAATCGGGCTATGGAGGAATACATTGACGATGCCCTTAAAAGAGGGATCATTAGAAAGTCTACCTCACCTGCTGGTGCTGGTTTCTTTTTTGTGAAAAGGAAGAATGGCGAGTTAAGGCCGTGTATCGATTACCGGGGATTAAATAAACTTATGTCCAAGAATGCCTACCCCATACCACTCATCACTGAATTATTTGACAGGTTAAAAGGTTCTTCCATTTTCACGAAATTAGATCTACGAGCTGCCTATAACCTGATCAGGATAAGAGCTGGGGATGAGTGGAAAACAGCATTTAATACCAGATCGGGCATTATGAATACCTAGTTATGCCATTTGGCCTCTGTAACACACCTGCTGTGTTTGAAGAATTCATTAACAATATCCTCCGTGATATGCTACAATCCTGTGTAGTAGTCTACCTTGATGACATACTCATACACTCAGCTAATCTGTCTCAACAGATCAAGGATGTGTCCGAGGTCTTGCTTCGTGTACGCAAAAATAAGCTATTCTGTAGAATGGAGAAATGCGAGTTTCACAGGTCCAAGGTGCCTTTTTTGGGTTTCGTGATTTCTAAGGATGGTATTGCTATGGACCAGGAAAAACTCGCAGCAGTCTTGCAATAGCTACGACCCAAAGGGTTAAAAGCGATTCAGCGCTTTTTGGGGTTTGCCAATTATTACAGGAAGTTTATCCAAAATGTTTCCACTATTGTTAAACCTCTGTCTGACCTTACGCACAAGGGTGCCAATCCTTCCCAATGGTCTGATGTAGCTGATCATGCTTTTGAGACACTAAAATCAGCTTTTGCATCCTCTCCTGTACTGTCCCACCCCAAGCCTTCCCTTCCATTTACGTTGGAGGTTGATGCCTCTGAAATTGGGGTAGGGGCAGTACTGTCACAGCGCCCGGTAGCAGGGGGCACTCTGAGACCATGTGGGTTTTTCTCTAAAAAACTGTCTAGTGCCCAGAGTCACTACGAAATTGGTGACAGAGAACTCCTGGCTATTATTCTCGCATTGAAAGAGTGGCTTCACCTGCTGGAAGGTACCAGAACTCCTGTATTAATTCTAACTGACCACAAAACCTGACTTATCTCTCAGAGGCTAAAAGACTGTCCTCTCGTCAGGCCAGATGGGCCCTGTTTTTATCCCGTTTCAACTTTGTAGTATACTTCTTGCTGGGTTCCAAGAATGTTAGGGCTGATGACCTGTCTAGACAATTTGGGCCAGAGATGGAGAAGGATGAGGTCCCCGTACCCATCATTCAGCCTGATCGCATCCTGGCCACCCTACGTACTAGTATCACTTCACCACTGGGGGAGGAGATTTTGGCTACCCAGGCTACGGCACCCCCAGAAACCCCAGTGGGCAAGTGCTTTGTGGATGAGCCATTTCGTACCCGTTTGCTCGAGACATACCAGTCTTCTAAGGCTGCTGGGCATATTGGGAGGGATCAACTGATATGGTCTCTCTCTCTCTCACAAGTTTTTTGGGGGCCTTCTCTACGGGCCGACTGCTCCGCATTCACCAAAGCCTGTACCACCTGTGCTCATGCCAAGACCCCTAGACACCTCCCAGTGGGCCTACTCCAACCAGTACCTAATGGCGAACGTCCCTGGTCCCACGTATCCATTGATTTCCTGGGAGAATTGCCAGTGTCTAGGGGTTATTCGTTCATTCTTGTGGTGGTTGATAGAGTCTCTAAAATGGCTCATTTCGTGCCGCTTCCTGACCTCCCCTCTGCCCGGGAGTTGGCAGTTGTCTTTGCTAAAGAGGTGTTCCGGTTGCATGGGGTACCTAGAGTTCTGGTGTCTGACCGTGGGAGCCAATTCGTATCCAGATTTTGGAGAGCATTCTGTAACCAGATGAGCATTCAACTGTCCTTTTCTTCTGCCTACCATCCCCAGACCAATGGAGCCACTGAGCGTGTATCACAGTGCCCGTGATTGCTCTCCTTTTGTGTCTATCACCAGTAGGGGACCCTCCATTGGCTGGTTGCTTTCAGCCCGCCCTGTATTGCCTATTTAAACCTAGCCTGGGCACCCTTTGATTGCCCTTTTGTGTTGTCTCTGTGCTACTTGAGTCTACACATCGTTCCTGAGCATCCTGGGCCTCTGCTGTGTTCCTGCTACCTGTATTCGTCCTGTTCCAGTGTTACCTGTCTAGTAGTTCCTGCTTCCGTCTGATCCGGTTGGAGACACCGCTTCCTGTTGCCAGTCGCCGCTGCCCTTCCTGATTCCGGTTGATCGCCTGTATGCTGGTTCCTGCGTCCACCTGCTGGTTCCTGTCCAGTTCGCCTACAGTCATCTGACGTTCCTGAGTCACCTTGGCGACATTTCTATCTTGCCGGTTATTCAGTACGCGGGTACTGGTTTGGTTAACAGCCTCCCGGCTGTTTCTTACTATCTTTAGCATTCCACGTACAGGGTACTGGTTCGCTCCACAAGCCACCCGGCTGTATTGTAGGATCGTTTAGCGTTCCATGTACTGGGTACTGGTTCGCTCCATTAGCCACCCAGCTGTATTGCAGGATTGTTTAGCGTTCCACGTACTGGATACTGGTTCGCTCCACAAGCCACCCGGCTGTATTGCAGGATTGTTTAGCGTTCCACGTACTGGGTACTGGTTCTCTCCATAAGCCACCCGGCTGTATTGCAGGATTGTCTAGCGTCCCACGTACTGGGTACTGGTTTGCTCCATAAGCCACCCGGCTGTATTTCAGGATTGTTTAGCGTTCCACATACTGGGTACTGGTTCGCCCCATAAGCCACCCGGATGTATTGCAGGATCGTTTAGCGTTCCACGTACAGGGTACTGGTTCTCTTCCCAAGCCATCCGGCTGTTTGCAGGATCATTTTGCGTTCCACGTACGGGGTACTGGTTTGCTCCACAACTACCTGGTTGCTACTTCTGATTGATGGCGTTCCAAGTGTGAGGGCACAGGTTCGCTCCACATCCATCCGCTGTCCCTATTGCTGGTGCTCACTGTCTTCCCAGTACGCTGGTCCGGGTGTTGCCTGTTATTAGCTGGCGGGCCACTTATGCTGATTTAGCCTCTTTGTCATCCTTGTGACTGTAGCTACCACCTTCCAGTCACTGAGGCTAGTGGTTGCCATTCTCTCCTTGCCAGGCTGCCTTGCCCGGTATATTGGTAAGGCCGGTAGAACCTGTACTTTCCTTGGGTTGCCTTACCCGGTATTGGCAAGGCCGGTAGAGCCGGTATTTGTCTCCTGTCAATTGACTGCCTTGCCCGGTATATTGGTAAGGTCGGTAGAACCTATCCTGTTTCCTTGGGTTGCCTTACCCGGTATTGGCAAGGCCGGTAGAGCCTGTATTTGTCTCCTGTCGATTGGCTGCCTTGCCAGGTATATTGGCAAGGCCGGTAGAGCCTCTTCTCACAAGTTCCTATTTCCAGCTGCCTTGCCCGGTATATTGGCAAGGCCGGTAGAGCCTATATTGTTATTGTTATTATTGCTTTCCTGTCAAATAAAGATATATGTATGTACGTGTATGATACCCTACAGGGTTGCCTTCAACTTTTCAATAAAGTTGTGTTTTTACCTAACTCTGTGTCTGAGAGTCTTAACAAACTGTGACAGCATGCCAGTCAGGGATTGGAACAGTTTCTGCGCTGTTTTGTTACCAATCATCATGATAATTGGGCAGACTTGTTGCGGTGGGCAGTGTTCGCCAGGAACTGTGCTGTTAACTTATCGTCCGGGAGTTCCCCGTTTCTGTTCAACTATGGGTTCCAGCCATGTTTGTATCACGGTGCAGCTTCTCAGGCTGTCACTCTCTCTTGTGCTGCGCTCCGATTGGTTGAGCCTGTTTGGCCCGCCCCTGGTGACCTTTTTATTCTGGGCTAGTGGCACCTGTCATTTGCCCTTTCGTGGTGTTCCTGAGCCAGTTTTGCTGTGCTGTGTTCCTGTGTTCCTGATCTCCGGTTACCGACTTGGCTATCCCTGACTACGAGCCTGTGTACCTGCTCCGTGATCTGACCCGGCCTGGCTGACGTTCCTGCTCGTTCTCCTGATCCGGCTTGTCTGAGAAACTGCTCCGTGATTCGACCCGGCCTGGCTGATGTTCCTGCTTGTTTTCCTGATCCGGCTTGCCTGAATACCTGCTCCGTGATTCGACCCGGCTTGCTGACGTTCCTGTTCCGGTCTCTGCGGCCGGTATCCGTTCCTGTCCTGCCTTGCCGCCACGGCGACATAGTGACTGTGCTCTCACTATTCATCTCGGCTCCGTGCCTGCTGATTCCTGCCACTGAGCTAATCACTGCTGTGCTGTGTTTCCTCTACCGAGCTGTTAACCCGTGCAGAGCTGTGTCTCACTACCGAGCTGTTAGTCCATGCAGAGGTTGCGTTCCTACTTCTGAGCTGTTAACCCGTACAGTGCTGTGTTCCTAATTTGTGCTGTCTCCGGTGCAGAGCTGTGCTACAACTACTTGCCATTAACCCATGCAGAGCTGTGTTCCAGTGAGAGCGCGCAGCCCATACAGAGAGTTGCCTTGTGCTGAGCCAGTTCTCTCCTTGCAGTCCGGTTTAGCTCATTTCCGCGCCCGGTGGCGCCCGGCTCTGGCTATTTCTGTGCACATCTCTGTGGTTACGCCCATAGGGCTATTGATCCAAGCTCTTGCAATCCAGTCTCTCTCTCGCCAGTGGGTTTATTGGCTTAAGCTCTTGCAAATCCATCACGCACGTCTGGGTTATAAGGTCAAGCTCTGGTAACTAGTCATCTCCATAGACCATAGGGCTTCTGGCCCAAGCTCTTGCAATCCAGTTCAGTCACGACGCCCGGAGGGGCTAGTGGTTCAGCTCCGGTACTCAGGGATCTCTGTTACGCCCGTGGGGGCTATTCGCTCTAGGCTCTGGCAGTCTATTCGCTCCGTTCATACGCCCGTGGGGGCTATCATTGCCGTACAGCAGGTGGAAGGCAGGTTTCTCTTTGCTGGACATTTTTCTTCAGTTTTACAGACTGTGGGTGTTGAGTATTCTCTACCTTTAACACCTTGGGCGAGCCAAACTACACAACCGAGACGGACCGATTATTCTATTAACCTTTTTTATATCAGTACTCAGTGCCAGTTCATTGCTGTATATTGTATACTGTGCATGCTACTGCTATTCCGCTATTTCACAGTGTCTCCCCTAGGGGGCGATATTATCTGTCATTATTTGGTTTTTAAATAAATTGCATTTTATTTTTACCCACTGGTCTGAGTGTCTTGAAAACCGTGACAGTACGAAAGGGCCATGACCTCTGACAGTAAGGGTGAAGGTAATGCACAAAACATCCACTGGAGGATGGATGTTCACGAACAGCGCCTAGACCAGTTGGCATTGGCATTACAGACGTTGCTTGAGCGAACGGTACACCTTGATAAGCCAAACCAAAATCCGGTGGTCCCCTCAGTTATGACACCGGACAATCTGTCTGTGGCTCCTCCCAGAGGGCTAACGGCGGCGGTGCCGTTACCACTAAGATATGATGGCAATCCTAACCTATGCAGGGGTTTTATTAATCAGTTGGAGATCTTTCTAGAATTAACACCCCAGGCATTTCCTAACGACCATAGTAAGGTCGGATTTATGATTTCCCTACTGACGGGCAGAGCACTGGCATGGGCCAACCCTCTTTAGGAGAATGCCAAACCCTGTACTCGGAACTTTGATGAGTTCGTAAAACAGTTCCGTAAAGTGTTTGAGGTTCCGGGCAGAACTGCCTCTGCTGCCAAGAGGCTAATGGAAATACAGCAGGGCGAGCGTACATTGGGCGATTATGCTATTGAATTCCGGACCCTGGCAGCAGAGGTCGGTTGGAACAACGAGGCACTGGTGGCAGCATTTGCTCAGGGCATGTCCGACACCATCAAAGATGAAATTGCTGCCAGGGAGTTACCCAGTGGCCTGGATGACTTTATAGAGTATGTTATGCTCAATGATTCTCGCATTCGCGAGAGACGGTTGGCTAGAAGGGCAAAGCCCAGAAGTATTGGGCAGGGTAATCCTTTTAACCCACCCTCTCTTCCCATTCCTCCTGAACGGTTCCCGGAGGCAAGTGAACCAATGCAGCTAGGGTTCACCAGACTTACTAAAGAGGAACGGGCAAACCGCAAAAGGATGGGATTATGCTTGTATTGTGGCAAGGCTGGGCACCTATTACGTACATGTCCGGTAAAACCGGGAAACGGACGCACCTAGGGTACCTTGAGGGACAGGCCCTAGGTGGTGTACAGCAGTCCCTTGATTCTTGCATACAGAAACCCACCATACAGGTGGCATTTTCTTGGGCAGACCTCTCGGTATCAGTCATGGCACTGGTTGATTCCGGTGCAGCAGGATATTTTATGGACCATTCCTTTGCTGAATTACACAAGATTCCATTACTCAAAAGGGAGTCTCCATTAGCTGTTGAGGCCATCGATGGTCGTCCTCTGGAACCGGCTTTCATCACTATGGAGACTATCCCTATTTCTATGACTGTTGGGGCTCTTCATAAGGAAGATTTACGCTTTCAAATAATTCGTTCTCCACATTATGCAGTTATACTGGGGTTTCCCTAGCTACTACTACACAACCCACAGTTTGACTGGCAGAGATGTGAGGTTAAGTCTTGGTCTGAATACTGTGTCAAGCATTGCTTGTCCCATCCTGTCAGAATTTGCTGTACCTCCCCCTCCTTGCCTACTGAATACCAGAAATTCAGTGACGTATTCAGCAAGGGGGAGGCTAGCGCTTTGCCCTCGCATAGACCCTATGACTGCGCTATTGATTTGGCCCCGGGGGTGGTGCCCCCTAGGGGCCGCACGTATCCACTGTCTTGCGAGGAGACTAAGGCTATGGAGGAGTACATAGAGGATGCCCTCAAGAGAGGGATTATTCGCAAGTCTTCCTCTCCAGCTGGTGCCGGATTCTTTTTTGTTAAAAAGAAAAATGGCGAGTTAAGGCCGTGTATCGATTACCGTGGGTTGAATAAGCTAATGCCTAAGAATGCCTACCCCATTCCACTCATAACCGAATTATTTGACAGGTTAAAGGGATCATCCATTTTCATGAAACTTGATCTCAGAGCTGCTTATAACCTAATCAGGATCAGGGCAGGAGATGAGTGGAAGACGGCATTCAATACCAGATCTGGGCATTGTGAATATCTGGTTATGCCATTTGGGCTATCTAACGCACCACCAGTATTCCAGGAATTCATTAATGACATCCTTCGTGATATGTTGCAATCCTGCGTGGTAGTATATCTTGATGATATTTTAATTCACTCTGCTAATCCCACGCAACATGTTAAGGATGTTTCTGAGGTTTTGTCACGACTACGGCAAAACAAACTATTTTGTAAACTTGAGAAATGCGAATTTCATAGGTCCCAGGTACCCTTCCTGGGGTTCGTGATTTCAGTTAATGGCATTGCTATGGATCAGGAAAAGTTGGCTGCAGTACTACAGTGGCTGCGCCCTAAAGGGTTAAAAGCTATCCAACGCTTTCTGGGCTTCGCAAACTATTATAGAAAATTCATTCAGAACTTTTCCTCGATTGTCAAACCATTGTCTGATTTAACACGTAAAGGTGCTACTCCTTCTCAGTGGTCCGAGGCTGCGGAGAACACTTTCGAGACACTTACGTCCGCTTTTGCCTCAGCTCCAGTACTATCCCACCCCAACCCTGCCCTACCATTTACATTGGAAGTCGATGCTTCTGAGGTTGGGGTCGGGGCAGTGCTCTCCCAACGTCCAGTGGAGGATGGTCCATTAAAACCTTGCGGGTTCTTCTCTAAGAAACTTTCTGTTGCCCAAAGCCACTATGAGATTGGTGACAGGGAACTCTTAGCCATTATCCTGGCACTTAAGGAATGGCGTCACCTTCTGGAGGGCACTCAGAACCCAGTATTGATTCTAACCGATCATAAGAACATGACATATCTCTCTGAAGCTAAGAGGTTGTCCTCCCGGCAGGCTAGGTGGGCACTGCTTTTGTCCCGATTTAACTTTATAGTGTCCTATCTACCTGGTTCTAAGAATGTCAAGGCGGATGCGCTGTCCAGACAATTTGCCTCGGACACTGAGAGGGAGGAAGAACCTGTGTCTATCATTCAGCCTGATCGCATCCTGGCTACAGTGCGTACCAGCATCACCTCACCTCTGGGGGAGGAGATTCTGGCATCTCAAGCAAGGGCACCCCCTGAAACTCCGGTTGGAAAGTGCTTTGTGGATGAGTCTTTCCATACCCGTCTGCTTGAGACTTACCACTCCTCTAAGGCGGCTGGGCACATTGGGAGGGATCACTTGATATGGTCTCTCTCACAAGTATTTTGGTTGCCTTCTCTCAGAGCCGATTGTTCTGCCTTTACAGCAGTGTGTGCCATCTGTGCCCGTGCTAAGACACCCAGGCATCTCCCAGTGGGTCTTCTGCAACCTGTACCTAATGGTGAACGCCCTTGGTCCCATATTTCCATTGACTTTTTGGGGGAACTGCCAATCTCTAAGGGGCACTCGTTTATCTTGATGGTGGTTGACAGATTCTCTAAGATGGCTCATTTTGTGCCCCTCTCTGGCCTCCCGTCGGCCCAGGAACTAGCTATGGTTTTTGCTAATGAGGTATTTCGCTTGCACGGGGTACCCAGAGTGGTGGTATCAGATCGTGGTAGCCAGTTCGTGTCCAGATTCTGGAGGGCATTTTGCGCTCAGATGGGCATCCAGTTGTCCTTTTCCTCCGCCTACCATCCCCAGACCAACGGAGCCGCCGAGCGTGCCAACCAGGGACTGGAGCAGTTCTTGCGCTGCTTCGTGAACGATCATCATGATAATTGGTCCGACCTGTTGCCATGGGCAGAGTTCGCCAGGAACTGTGCAGTTAATTCATCATCCGGGAGCTCCCCATTTCTCATCAATTACGGGTTCCAGCCGTGTCTGCTCCCGGACTCATTTCAAGCGCAACAGATTCCAGCTCTGGATGAGCATATCGAGCAGCTTTGCTCCACTTGGGCACAGGTTCAGAGGACCCTAGGTCAGTCATTTCGGCGACAACAGCGTCATGCCAATCGCAGACGGCTGCCAGCGGTCTCTTTCCAGGTTGGGGACAGGGTATGGCTCTCGTCCAGAAATCTCAATTTGCAGGTGCCCTCCAATAAGCTGGCTCCCAGATTCATTGGTCCATTTAAAGTTATCCGTAGAGTGAATCCTGTTTCCTACGCTTTGGAACTCCCGGCATCTATGCGTATACATAATGTGTTCCATGTATCTCTGCTGAAACCCTTGATATGCAATCGCTATACTACTTCCCAAGTAGTTCCTAGGCCGGTGGATGTTCAGGGTCAAGAGGAATATGAGATACAAAGTGTCATTGATTCTAGGAGGTTTAGAGGGAAGTTGCAATATTTGGTCCATTGGAAGGGCTATGGCCCTGAGGAACGTTCATGGGTTGACCACAAGGACTTCCATGCACCTAGATTACTGTGCAACTTCCACTCTAAATACCCCCAGAAGCCAAGACCTCCTGCTGGGAGAGGGGGCCTTTGAGGGGGGGTACTATCACGGTGCAGCTTCTCAGGCTGTCACTCTCTCTTGTGCTGCGCTCCGATTGGTTGAGCCTGTTTGGCCCACCCCTGGTGACCTTTTTATTCTGGGCCAGTGGCACCTGTCATTTGCCCTTTCGTGGTGTTCCTGAGCCAGTTTTGCTGTGCTGTGTTCCTGTGTTCCTGATCTCCGGTTACCGACTTGGCTATCCCTGACTACGATCCTGTGTACCTGCTCCGTGATCTGACTCGGCCTGGCTGACGTTCCTGCTCGTTCTCCTGATCCGGCTTGTCTGAGAAACTGCTCCGTGATTCGACCCGGCCTGGCTGACGTTCCTGCTTGTTTTCCTGATCCGGCTTGCCTGAATACCTGCTCCGTGATTCGACCCGGCTCAAGCTCTGGTAACTAGTCATCTCCATAGACCGTAGGACTTCTGGCCCAAGCTCTTGCAATCCAGTTCAGTCACGACGCCCGGAGGGGCTAGTGGTTTCAGCTCCGGTACTCGGTGATCTCCGTTACGCCCGTGGGGGCTATTCGCTCTAGGCTCTGGCAGTCTATTCGCTCAGTTCATATGCCCGTGGGGGCTATCATTGCCGTACAGCAGGTGGAAGGCAGGTTTCTCTTTGCAGGACATTTTTCTTCAGTTTTACAGACTGTGGGTGATGAGTATTCTCCAACTTTAACACCTTGGGCAAGCCAAACTACACAACCGAGATGGACTGATTATTCTATTAACCTTTTGTATATCAGTACTCAGTGCCAGTTCATTGCTGTATATTGTATACTGTGCATGCTACTGCTATTCCGCTATTTCACAGTGTCTCCCCTAGGGGGCGATATTATCTGTCATTATTTGGTTTTTATATAAATTGCATTTTATTTTTACCCACTGGTCTGAGTGTCTTGAAAACCGTGACAGTTTGCTCCCGGACTCATTCCAGTTGCAACAGATTCCAGCTCTAGACGAGCACATCGAGCATCTCCGCTCCACTTGGGCACAGGTTCAGAGGGCACTCAGTCAGTCGTTCCAGCGTCATCAGCGCCACGCTAACCGTAGACGGCTGCCAGCGGTCTCCTTTCAGGCTGGGGACAGGGTATGGCTCTCCTCCAGAAATCTTAATTTGCAAGTTCCGTCTAATAAGTTGGCTCCCCGGTTCATTGGTCCCTTCAGGGTGATCCGTAAAATTAACCCTGTTTCGTATGCCTTGTATCTCCCTGCGTCTATGCGCATTCATAATGTGTTCCATGTATCTCTGCTGAAACCTCTGGTATGCAACCGCTACACTACCACTCCTGTGGTTCCCGGTCCAGTGGAGGTTCAGGATCAGGAGGATTACGAGGTCCAAAGCATAATCGATTCACGCAGATTTAGAGGAAAATTGCAATATATGGTCCATTGGATGGGCTATGGCCCTGAGGAACGTTCCTGGGTTGATCAGAATTACCTTCATGCTCCTAGATTACTGTGCAATTTCCACTCTAAATTTCCTTAGAAACCAGGTCCCTCTTCCAGGAGAGGGGGTCTTTGAGAGGGGAGTACTATCACGGTGCCCGTGCTCCCCTTGTTACTTTTCCTATCAGTCTACACTGTGATTGCTCCCATTGGTTGTCCTGTGTTTGTCCCGCCCAGTATGGCCTTTATATACTGGGCTCTGGCACCCATCCGGTGCCCTTTCGTGGTGTTCCTGTACCAGTGCTTGTTTCTGCTCAGTGATTCCCAGTGTACCAACTTGGCCTGCCTGACTACTCTGCATCTTGTCTCCTGCCTGTGTACTGACCCGTACTGACCACTCTTCTGCGCCTGCTCCTGTGTACTGACCCGGCTTGGCTGACGTTCCTGCTCCTGTGTACCGACCCGGTTTGGCTGACGTTCCTGCTCCTGTGTACCGACCCGGCTCGGCTGATGTTCCTGCTCCGCGATTTGACCCGGCTTGGCTGATGTTCCTGCTCCGTGATTCGACCCGGCTTGATTGGCGTTCCTGCTCTGGTGGCCTCTGTGTCGCCTTGGCGACATTCTGATCCTACAGGCAATCCAGTGTCCATTACTGGTTCTGTAGAGTGCAAGTGTCAGTTTCCGTTACTGCTACGGCAGTGTGTCATTGGCCTAGTCTCCGTTATTGCTCCTGCTGAATGCAAGTATCTGTCTCGGTTCCTTCTACGGCAGTGTCCTCCGTTACTGCTCCTGCAGAGTGCAAGTGTCTGCCTCCGTTACTGCTATGGCAGTGTGCCATTGGCCTAGTCTCCATTACTGCTCCTGCAGAGTGCAAGTGTCTGCCTCCGTTACTTCTACGGCAGTGTGCCATTGGCCTAGTCTCCGTTACTGCTCCTGCAGAGTGCAAGTGTCTACCTCCGTTACTGCTAAGGCAGTATGCCATTGGCCTAGTCTCCGTTACTGCTCCTGCAGTGTGCAAGTGTCTGCCTCCGTTACTGCTACGGCATTGTCCTCCGTTACTCAATTCCTGATATTACTCTGGCAGTTCACGTTTGTTCTGCTAAACTGTTTCTGGGCATTACGTATCCTTAAGCTCTCTATAAGGAGAGAGCTCTATCACAGAATTCTCCTCACATGGGACTGTTTACATTCCTTGAAGACCATTAACCCATGCACTACCTTTTTCCTGGGAATCCAACATATTCTGCCTGACCTGTGTCAGTATAGACTGCTATGGACTTTATGGTTATACTGGACCTGTGTAGGCATATGTATATGTAACCTGTCATGTGTCTGTATTATTCTGCTTATATACTACAGGACCTGTGAGGGTTATTATTCTATTGTGATTTCAATATAACTGTGTTTTATCCTAAACCACTGTGTCTGTGTGTCGAATAAACCATTACAACCTGTGAGCATAATACATGAATCAAACACAATGTATGCATGACCATGATTAGGATTGGGGTATGTGAGGTGGCTACCACCTCAGGAGAAAAGCCTTTCTTCATCAAATAAAGGATTCAATACCCAAGCCGACAAACCCAGATGCTCCACGTTCTCCTTCCACAGGTAACCCTGCTGGAGGAGATCTGGTCTGAGTGGAAGCCGAAACGTTTCACACACAGACAGGTCCAGTAGGTCCAGAAACCAAGGTTTCCGGGGCCAGAAGGGTGCCACCAGGATGATAGGAGTCCTCCATTCATAGCTTCCTCAACACCCTGGGGAGCAGGGGAAGAGAAGGGAAAATATAGGCTAGAGGAAACTGCCAAGGGATCGATAGAGCATCCACTCCTAAAGCCAGAGGATCTGACCACTGGGAGAAAAACATCGGAACCTTTCTGTTGTGTCTAGTGGCCATCAGATCGATCTAGGGAAGTCCCCATCTCTGAAAGATGAGGTCGAACACCTCCTGATGAAGTTCCCATTCTCCACTGTCCACCGTGTGATGACTTAGGAAGTCTGCTAAGTGTCACGGTTTACCAATAACGTTCAGGAGTCAGCACGGTATAGTTAAATGCAAAATTTATTAATAATAGAAAAGTAGAGCACACTGTATACACAAGTAGCAAGCAGAGGGTTTCAAGCCAGCGAGCACTGCTATCAGGAATAGTAGGCTGCCAAGCTTGACCATTCTGCTGGAGACTAGGCCTCAGCCACTGGTAGTCTCTTCAGGAACCAAGAGCAGGAACAAGAGCAGGAACACTGGATCTTCACCCAACAAAGCGAGAGTACCGACTCATGCCTGCAGACAAGTAGGAGGCGATACTTACTCACGCCTGCAGTCAGTATAAGGAAAAGGATACCTGGCTCATGCCTGCAATCATTATCGGAGCCAGTTTACCAGAGCCCCAGGTCCGCACTAGATTAGTTGTCTGCTAGGTACAAGGAACAAATGTAAGAATAGTCAGACATAGCCACAAGTCAGCACCAGAGGGGGTATTCAGACAAGCCAGCCGGTTTGGGCTGTTGTTCCTGCTGCCGTTCCTGATCCGGTTGGCTGCCATTATTGTTCCTGCTTCCTGTCCTGACCTGGCTGTGTTCCTGCTCCTGGATCGCGTGCAGAGTGTCTCCTCCTTCATGTCGCCTTGGGCGACATTCTTATCATTCAGTGACTTGTGCAGTCCAGTACGCGGGTACTGGTTCGCTCCATGTATAACCGGTTGCTTGCTGCGTTCCATACAGCACCGGTAGAGTCTTGTGTATCCAGTACGCGGGTATTGGTTCGCTCCACGCATAACCAGCTGCTTGCTGCATTCCATACAGCACCGGTAGAGTCTTGTGTATCCAGTACGCGGGTACTGGTTTGCTCCACGCATAACCGGTTGCTTGCTGCATTCCATACAGCACAGGTAGAGTCTTGTGTAATCCAGTACGCGGGTACTGGTTCGCTCCACGCATAACCGGTTGCTTGTTGCGTTCTATACAGCTCCGGTAGAGTCTTGTGTAATCCAGTACGCGGTTACTGGTTCACTCCACGCATAACCTGTTGCTTGCTGCGTTCCATACAGCACCGGTAGAGTCTTGTGTATCCAGTACGCGGGTACTGGTTCGCTCCATGCATAACCGGTTGCTTGCTGCGTTCCTTACAGCACCGGGCATTTGATTACCGTGGCCTAAACAAATTAATGTCAAAAAATGCTTATCCGATACCACTCATCACCGAATTATTTGACAGGTTAAAAGGTTCCTCAATCTTTACCAAACTGGACCTACGTGCTGCTTATAACCTGATTCGGATCAGAGTTGGTGATGAGTGGAAAACGGCCTTTAACACTAGATCCAGGCACTATGAATATCTAGTTATGCTGTTTGGTCTCTGTAATGCACCCGCAGTATTTCAAGAACTGATTAATGATATCCTTAGGGATATGCTGCAGTCCAGCATTGTTGTCTACCTGGACGATATACTCATTCATTTTGAAAATGTGTCACAACACATTAAAGATGTGTCAGAAGTGTTGCTCCGCCTACGTAAAAACAAATTGTATTGCAAATTAGAAAAATGCGAGTTTCATAAAGCCAGTGTGCCCTTCTTGGGGTTCGTGATTGCCAAAGAAGGCATTGCCATGGATCAGGAGAAACTTGCAGCAGTTTTGCAATGGCCGCGGCCTAAGGGCCTAAAAGCAATTCAGCGATTTCTGGGTTTCGCTAATTATTACAGAAAGTTTATTAAGAACTTTTCCACGATTGTTAAACCATTGTCTGACCTTACTCACAAGGGTGCTAATCCCTCCCAGTGGTCGGTGGCAGCTGAAGATGCTTTTGAGAGGTTGAAATCTGCTTTTGCAACTGCCCCGGTGTTATCCCACCCCAACCCATCTCTCCCGTTTACATTGGAGGTTGATGCCTCAGAGATCGGGGTTGGGGCAGTACTTTCTCAACGACCTGTGAAAGGAGGAACTCTCAGACCATGTGGGTTTTTCTCCAAGAAATTGTCCATGGCTCAAAGTCATTATGAGATAGGTGACAGAGAACTACTGGCTATCATTCTCGCCCTGAAAGAATGGCGTCATTTATTAGAGGGCACCAAAAATCCAGTATTAATTCTCACTGACCACAAAAACTTGACCTATCTGTCTGAGGCTAAAAGATTGTCCTCTCAACAGGCCAGGTGGGCATTGTTCCTCTCTCGATTCAATTTTGTTGTATCATACCTGTCTGGGTCCAAGAATGTTAGGACTGATGCTCTGTCTAGACAATTTCAGCCTGAAGTAGACAGGGACGAGGTCCCAGCACCCATAATACAGCCTGATCGTATATTGGCTACTCTACGCACAAGTATCACTTCACCACTGGGGGAAGAGATATTGGCCTCCCAAGCTACCGCTCCCCCAGAAACCCCAGTGGGCAAGTGTTTTGTCGATGAGCCATTTCGCACTCGATTGCTTGAGACATACCACTCCTCTAAAGCCGGGGGGCATATTGGTAGAGATCAATTGATTTGGTCTCTCTCACAAGTCTTCTGGTGGCCCTCCCTGAGGGCAGATTGTGCTGCGTTTACTAATGCCTGTACCACCTGTGCCTGTGCCAAGACCCCTAGACACCTCCCTGTGGGCCTACTCCAGCTGGTGCCTAATGGCGAACGTCCATGGTCTCAAGTTTCCACTGATTTTATGGGAGAGTTGCCAGTGTCTAGAGGGTATTCCTTCATACTTATGGTGGTAGACAGGTTTTCTAAAATGGCTCATTTCATGCCTCTCCGTGGCCTTCCCTTTGCCAAAGAATTAGCGGTGGTTTTCGCTAAAGAAGTATTTCGGTTGCATGGAGTACCCAGAGTGCTGGTGTCCGACCGGGGGAGCCAGTTTGTGTCCAGATTTTGGAGAGCATTTTGCAAACAAATGAGCATCCAATTGTCCTTTTCCTCTGCCTATCACCCCCAGACCAATGGGGTCGCTGAGTGTACCAATCAGGGACTGGAGCAGTTCCTGCGCTGTTTTGTTACTGACCATCATGATAACTGGGCTGACCTGTTGCCTTGGGCAGAGTTCGCCAGGAACTGTGCGGTTAATTCTTCATCCGGGAGCTCCCCTTTTCTGATCAATTTTGGGTTCCAGCCTTGTTTGCTCCCGGATTCATTCCATTTGCAGCAGATTCCAGCTCTGGATGAGCATATCGATATCACAGTGCCTGTGATTCCTGTCACTCTCTGTTGTGGATGTCACTGATTTGCTGACTGAGTTTGACCCGCCTCCTGATGACCTTTTTATACCTGGCTATCTCTCTGGTCAGTTGCCCTTTCGTGGTGTTCCTGAGCCAGTAGTGCTTTTGCTGTGTTCCTGTGTTCTGAGTTCCTGTGTACCGATTCGGCTTGTCCTGACTATTCTCCAGTGTTCCTGCCTGTGTATGATTCGGCTTGTCCTGACTATTCTCCAGTGTTCCTGCCTGTGTATGACTCGGCTCGTCTGCGGACCACCCTTGGATCCTGACCCGGCTAGTCTGACGTTCCTGCCTGTGTATGACCCGGTCCGGCTGACTTCCTGCTCCGAAGATCGACTTCCAGCTTGTTCCAGTGACCTGCGTTCCAGTTGTCGCCGTCGCGACATTTTCCAGTCCTTGCTGCCCACGAGTGTGCCATTGCCTAGCCTGGTGATTCCTTCGATAGTGCTGTGTCTCGTTCTAGTGCAGAGCTGTGTGTATTCTGTGGGCCTTCCTCTCCTTGCAGAGCCTGACCGTAGCGTTGTAGCCTCGAGTAACGTTACAGAGCCTTGCGGTAGCGCTGAAGCCTCGAGTAAACGTGCATTTTAACTCTTGCAGTGCTGCCTCATATTCACTCTCTATATCTCCAGTACAAGCCTTGTTACAAGTGATACTGCTGCTGAGTTGGCCGCTCTCCGTCGGCAACTCTAGTCTTACGTTGCAGAGTGTTCACGAAGCTTGGGCCGTTTGGGCGCTTAAGGCTCTCCGGTGTTGGTTACCGACGAGATCGTATACCCAGAGTGTTGGCAGAGAGGTTCAGTGTTGGCTATTCGGTACTAAGCCCGAGGGGGCTAGTGGTTCTGGCTCTAGCATTACTGCATTCGATTACACTTGAGGAGGCTCTTAGCTCTTGCATTGCAGGCCGATTTCCATATTGCCCTAAGGGGCTATTCGCACTTGCACATACTAAAGCAGTTCCTGTAGCTACGCCCGTGGGGGCTAAGTTGTTACCCATTCTGCTTATCATTTACCACCTTGGCAAGGCAGCTCGTTCCTCTGCACCTGATGAACTTCGTCTGTACAGCACAGCCTATTTAACATCAAGGGCGTGTCAAACTTCCACATCTGAGACTGAGTATATTTGGACTTTAACCCCTTTGGGGCCTATACCATCCTAGGGCATACTGACTTGCATTTATGTCCATTATACTATTTTCCTTGTATTCTCTCAGTTTACATTATCTGTATATTACCTACCGCCTCTAGAGGGCGTGAGTATCATTATTCACTTTAATAAAGTGTGTTTTATTTTCACTTATTGGTCTGAGTGTCATAAAAACCGTAACAGTACGAAAGGGCCATGACCTCAGACGGTAAGGGTGAAAGTAATCCTCTGAACATCCACTGGAGAATGGATGTCCAAGAGCAGCGCCTGGACCAATTGGCACTGGCTCTACAAACGTTGCTTGAACGTACAGTACATTTGGACAAGTCTGGTCCGAATCCGGTGGTCCCCCCAGTCGTGACACCGGAGAATCCCTCGGTACCCATCAGTACTAACACAAGAGGGTTATCAGCAGCGGTACCGTTACCCCTAAGATATGATGGCGAACCCTCCTTATGCAGAGGTTTCATTAACCAGTTGGAGATATTTTTGGAATTGGCACCTCAGGCATTCCCTAACGACCGTAGCAAGGTCGGCTTTATGATATCTCTGTTGACGGGCAAAGCTTTGGCATGGGCAAATCCGATATGGGAGAGTGCCAGACCCTGCACACTGAACTTTAGAGAATTTGTGGCGAAGTTCAGACGTGTGTTTGAGGTTCCTGGTAGGTCTGCCTTTGCTGCCAAAAGGCTGATGGAGATTCAGCAGGGCGAACGCACTCTGGGCGAATACGCTATTGAATTCCGGACCTTGGCAGCAGAGGTTGGCTGGAACGATGAGGCCTTACTTGCTGCTTTTTCTCAGGGCCTGGCTGAACAGATCAAGGACGAGATAGCAGCTCGAGATGTACCCAGCGAGCTGGACGAGTACATTGACTATGTCATGCTAATAGATTCTCGCATCCGGGAGAGACGCTTGGCTAAAAGGACCAAAGCAAAGAGTTATGGTCAGAACCAGTTCCTTAACCCACCCACTCCACCCGTGCTGCTTGAGCAAACAGCTGATGGCATTGAACCTATGCAATTAGGTTTTACTAGGCTCACGAAAGAGCAGAAGCTGTATCGTAGAAGGCAAGGCTTATGCCTATATTGTGGCAAACCAGGTCATATATTACGCAATTGTCCTGTAAGGCCGGGAAACGAACGCACCTAGGGTACCTTGGGGGACAGGCCCTAGGTGGTGTTGAACAGTCCCTAGAGACTTGCACCACTAAACCCACCATCCAGGTGACTTTTGCCTGGACTGACAAGGTCATAGAAGTCTTAGCATTGGTGGACTCCGGGGCAGCCGGATACTTCATGGATCAGTCCTTTGCTGAGTTGCAAGGCATTCCGTTATGTAAAAAGGACTCTCCTGTGGCTATAGAGGCCATTGATGGCAGACCCCTGGATCCTGCTTTCATTACATTCGAGACTATCCCAGTGTCTATGACTGTGGGGGCTTGTCACAGGGAGCAGATACAATTTCAGATCATTCGTTCCCCACATCATTCAGTTATTTTGGGGTTCCCGTGGTTGCAGACACACAATCCCCAATTTGACTGGCAAAGGTGTGAAGTTAACTCTTGGTCGGAGTATTGTAACAAGAATTGTCTTTCTCTCCCTATTAAGATTATGTGTACCTCTCCAGCTGTGCCAACAGAATATGGACAATTCAGTGACGTGTTTAGCAAAGGAGAGGCCAGCGCATTGCCTGACCATAGGCCATATGATTGCGCCATTGATTTGTCTCCAGGGGCCGTGCCTCCTAGGGGGCGTACTTACCCACTGTCCTGTGAGGAAAATAGGGCGATGGAGGAGTATATCACAGATGCCCTGGAGAGGGGAATCATTCGAAAATCTACGTCTCCGGCTGGTGCCGGATTCTTTTTTGTAAAAAAGAAAAGTGGGGAACTCAGGCCTTGCATTGACTACCGTGGGTTGAATAAGCTGATGCCCAAGAACGCCTATCCCATTCCACTTATTACTGAATTATTTGACAGATTAAAGGGCTCTTCGATCTTTACCAAACTTGACTTACGAGCCGCCTATAATCTAGTCAGAATTAAAGAGGGTGACGAGTGGAAAACGGCGTTTAATACCAGAACAGGGCATTATGAATACCTGGTGATGCCATTCGGCCTATGCAATGCGCCTGCAGTATTTCAGGAACTGATTAACGATATTTTACGTGACTTGCTTCAGTCCTGTGTGGTTGTGTATCTAGATGATATACTAATTCATTCTGCTAACCTCGCCCAACACATTAAAGATGTCTCAGAAGTCTTGCTCCGACTTCGCAAGCACAAGTTATTCTGTAAATTGGAAAAGTGCGAATTCCATACTTCTCAAGTACCATTCCTGGGGTTCATTATATCCAAAAATGGCATTGCCATGGATCAGGAGAAGTTGGCTGCAGTTCTGCAATGGCCTCGGCCTAAGGGATTAAAAGCCGTTCAACGATTCCTAGGTTTTGCGAATTATTATAGGAAGTTCATCAAGAACTTTTCCACAATTGTAAGGCCATTGTCAGACTTGACTCACAAGGGCGCTTCTCCCTCTCAGTGGTCTGAGGCAGCTGAAAACGCATTTGTTACCCTGAAATCTGCCTTTGCATCTGCTCCTGTACTGTCCCACCCTAATCCCTCCCTGCCGTTTACTTTGGAGGTTGACGCTTCAGATGTTGGGGTTGGGGCGGTGCTCTCCCAACGTCCTGTGGGAGGTGGAGCTTTGATGCCGTGTGGGTTCTTTTCTAAGAAATTGTCCAGCGCCCAGAGTCATTACGAGATTGGTGACAGGGAACTGTTGGCCATCATACTGGCACTTAAGGAGTGGCGACATCTCCTGGAGGGCACTCAGACTCCAGTACTAATTCTTACTGACCATAAGAATCTAACCTATCTCTCAGAGGCCAAAAGACTGTCTTCCCGACAGGCCAGGTGGGCGCTGTTTCTGTCCCGGTTCAATTTCTTAGTATCCTATCTCCCTGGTTCTAAGAATATCAAGGCCGATGCGTTGTCACGTCAGTTCGCTTCTGACACTGAGAGGGAGGAAGTCCCGGTACCCATCATTCAGCCAGATCGGATCCTGGCTACTATTCGCACTACTATAACCTCGCCACTGGGGGAGGAGATACTGGCATCACAATCACGGGCACCTCCAGGAACCCCAGTGGGGAAGTGTTTTGTAGAAGAGTCTTTCCGTACCCGTCTCTTGGAGACCTATCACGCCTCTAAAGCAGCTGGGCATATTGGTAGGGACCAATTAGTATGGTCTCTTTCGCAACTATTTTGGTGGCCTACATTGAGAGCTGACTGCGCTGCCTTCACGGCAGCTTGTACCACATGTGCCCGTGCCAAGACCCCTAGGCATCTCCCTGTGGGCTTATTACAACCTGTGCCTAACGGAGACCGTCCATGGTCTCATATATCCATTGACTTTCTGGGAGAATTACCGGCATCTAGAGGTTACAAGTTCATTCTTATGGTGGTCGACAGATTCTCTAAGATGGCACATTTTGTGCCTCTGACTGGCCTTCCATCGGCTCAGGAATTGGCGATAGTTTTTGCCAGAGAGGTGTTCCGTCTGCACGGAGTGCCCAGAGTAATTGTCTCTGACCGTGGGAGCCAGTTCGTTTCTAGGTTCTGGAGGGCATTTTGTGGTCAGATGGGCATTCAATTATCATTCTCCTCCGCCTACCATCCCCAGACGAATGGGGCCGCTGAGCGTGCCAATCAGGGACTGGAACAGTTCCTGCGCTGTTTTGTCTCCGATCATCATGATAATTGGGCTGACCTGTTGCCATGGGCAGAGTTTGCCAGGAACTGTGCGGTTAACTCATCGTCCGGGAGCTCCCCATTTTTCGTGAATTATGGTTTCCAGCCTTGTCTGCTCCCGGACTCCTTTCAGGCACAGCAGATCCCTGCTCTAGACGAGCATTTGGCACGACTTCATTCCACTTGGGCACAGGTTCAGAGGTCCCTCAGTCAGTCTTTCAGACGGCAGCAACGGCACGCTAATCGCAGACGCCTTCCAGCGGTCTCATTTCAAGTTGGGGACAGGGTATGGCTGTCATCCAGAAACCTCAACTTACAAGTCCCATCCAATAAACTGGCTCCCCGGTTCATTGGTCCATTTAGGATTATCCGCAAGATTAATCCGGTTTCTTATGCTCTGGAGCTTCCACCCTCTATGCACATTCATAATGTGTTCCATGTGTCTCTTCTGAAACCCTTGGTGTGCAATCAATATACTACTACGCCAGTGATTCCTGGGCCGGTGGACGTCCAGGGTCAAGAGGAATATGAAGTCCAGAGTATTGTTGACTCCAGGAGATTTAGAGGAAAGCTGCAATATTTGGTTCATTGGAAGGGCTATGGTCCTGAGGAACGCTCTTGGATTGATCAGGGGGATCTCCATGCTCCAAGATTAGTACGCAGCTTTCACTCTAAATATCCTTTGAAACCCAAACCTCAGGCTAGGAGAGGGGGTCTTTGAGAGGGGGGTACTATCACAGTGCCTGTGATTCCTGTCACTCTCTGTTGTGGATGTCACTGATTTGCTGACTGAGTTTGACCCGCCTCCTGATGACCTTTTTATACCTGGCTATCTCTCTGGTCAGTTGCCCTTTCGTGGTGTTCCTGAGCCAGTAGTGCTTTTGCTGTGTTCCTGTGTTCTGAGTTCCTGTGTACCGATTCGGCTTGTCCTGACTATTCTCCAGTGTTCCTGCCTGTGTATGATTCGGCTTGTCCTGACTATTCTCCAGTGTTCCTGCCTGTGTATGACTCGGCTCGTCTGCGGACCACCCTTGGATCCTGACCCGGCTAGTCTGACGTTCCTGCCTGTGTATGACCCGGTCCGGCTGACTTCCTGCTCCGAAGATCGACTTCCAGCTTGTTCCAGTGACCTGCGTTCCAGTTGTCGCCGTCGCGACATTTTCCAGTCCTTGCTGCCCACGAGTGTGCCATTGCCTAGCCTGGTGATTCCTTCGATAGTGCTGTGTCTCGTTCTAGTGCAGAGCTGTGTGTATTCTGTGGGCCTTCCTCTCCTTGCAGAGCCTGACCGTAGCGTTGTAGCCTCGAGTAACGTTACAGAGCCTTGCGGTAGCGCTGAAGCCTCGAGTAAACGTGCATTTTAACTCTTGCAGTGCTGCCTCATATTCACTCTCTATATCTCCAGTACAAGCCTTGTTACAAGTGATACTGCTGCTGAGTTGGCCGCTCTCCGTCGGCAACTCTAGTCTTACGTTGCAGAGTGTTCACGAAGCTTGGGCCGTTTGGGCGCTTAAGGCTCTCCGGTGTTGGTTACCGACGAGATCGTATACCCAGAGTGTTGGCAGAGAGGTTCAGTGTTGGCTATTCGGTACTAAGCCCGAGGGGGCTAGTGGTTCTGGCTCTAGCATTACTGCATTCGATTACACTTGAGGAGGCTCTTAGCTCTTGCATTGCAGGCCGATTTCCATATTGCCCTAAGGGGCTATTCGCACTTGCACATACTAAAGCAGTTCCTGTAGCTACGCCCGTGGGGGCTAAGTTGTTACCCATTCTGCTTATCATTTACCACCTTGGCAAGGCAGCTCGTTCCTCTGCACCTGATGAACTTCGTCTGTACAGCACAGCCTATTTAACATCAAGGGCGTGTCAAACTTCCACATCTGAGACTGAGTATATTTGGACTTTAACCCCTTTGGGGCCTATACCATCCTAGGGCATACTGACTTGCATTTATGTCCATTATACTATTTTCCTTGTATTCTCTCAGTTTACATTATCTGTATATTACCTACCGCCTCTAGAGGGCGTGAGTATCATTATTCACTTTAATAAAGTGTGTTTTATTTTCACTTATTGGTCTGAGTGTCATAAAAACCGTAACAATCGAGCAGCTCCGCTCCACATGGGCACAGGTCCAGAGGGCACTCAGTCAGTCTTTCCAGCGCCATCAGCGTCATGCCAATCGTAGACGGCTGCCAGTGGTTTCCTTCCAGGTTGGGGACAGACTATGGCTTTCCTCCAGAAACCTCAAACTACAAGTTCCGTCTAACAAATTGGCTCCTCGGTTTATTGGTCCTTATAGGGTGATTCGTAAAATCAACCCTGTCTCTTATGCTTTGGACATCCCTGCTTCCATGCATATTCATAATGTGTTCCATGTGTCTCTCCTCAAACCTCTTGTTTGCAACCATTATACTACTAACCCTGTGGTGCCAGGGCCTATAGAGGTTGAAGGTCAGGAGGAGTACGAAGTTCAGAGTATCACTGATTCCGCAGACTTATAGGAAAATTGCAGTATTTGGTACATTGGAAGGGTTATGGTCCGGAAGAACGATCCTGGGTGGACATAAAGGACCTTCATGCTCCCAAATTACTGCAAATTTTTCATTCCAAGTACCCACAGAAGCCAGGTCCCTCTTCTAGAAGGGGGGGTCTTTGAGAGGGGGGTACTATCACGGTGCCCGTGATTGCTGCCTTTTCCTGTCAGTTATTTGATTGGGCTCTCCATTGGCTGCCTGTCTTCAGCCCGCCCTGTATTGCCTATATAGACTGGGCTTGGGCACCCTTTGGTTGCCCTTTCGTGGTGTCTCTATGTCGCTAGCACCTGTTCTGTTTTCCTGAGCTTCCTGGACCGTGACTGATTCTACTATGCTCCAGAGATCGCCTGTGTACCTGCCTGACAGCTTCCTCGGTGTCTTGGTTCCTGCCTCCGTTCCTACTCTGGTTTGGGCTGTTGTTCCTGCTGCCGTTCCTGATCCGGTTGGCTGCTGTTATTGTTCCTGTTTCCTGTCCTGACCTGGCTGTGTTCCTGATCCTGGATCACGTGCAGAGTGTCTCCTCCTTCATGTCGCCTTGGGCGACATTCTTATCATTCAGTGACTTGTGTAGTCCAGTACGCGGGTACTGGTTCGCTCCACGCATAACCGGTTGCTTGCTGCGTTCCATACAGCAATGGTAGAGTCTTGTGTAATCCAATACGCGGTTACTGGTTTGCTCCACTCATACCGGTTGTTTGTTGTGTTCCATACAGCACCGGTAGAGATTTGTGTATCCAGTACACAGGTACTGGTTCGCTCCACGCATAACCGGTTGGTTGCTGCATTCCATACAGCACCGATAGAGTCTTGTGTAATCCAGTACGCGGGCACTGGTTCGCTCAATGCATAACCGGTTGCTTGCTGCTTTCCATTCAGCACCGGTAGAGACTTGTGTAGTCCAGTACACGGGTACTGGTTCGCTCCATGTATACCGGTTGCCCTCAGTATCCACATAGCACCGGCAGTGTCATATTTAGTTTAGTACGCGGGTACTGATTTGCTCCATCATTACCGGGTGCTCGTTTACACCTATACTTCCCCGGCAAGGCCTCTGTGTGCCCAGTATAGGCAACTGGTTCTAGTCGTTGAGGCCTTCTCCGCTTATGCACCAGTACTTGCAGTTCTCTGGGTCTAGCGAGGCTGCCTTGCCTGGTATATTGGCAAGGCCGGTAGAGCCTCCTCTCTCACTGTGCCAGTCTCAAGGCTGCCTTGCCCGGTATATTGGCAAGGCCGGTAAAGCCTCCTCTCTCTTTGTGTCAGCCTTAAGCCTGCCTTGCCCGGTATATTGGCAAGGCCGGTAGAGCCTCCTCTCTCGTTGTGCCAGTCTCAAGGCTGCCTTGCCCGATATATTGGCAGGGCCGGTAGACCCTCCTCATTTGTTATGCAAGCCTCCAGGCTGCCTTGCCCAGTATATTGGTAAGGCCCGTAGAACCTATTTCCATATTGTGGCAGTCTTAAGGTTGTCTTACCCAGTATTGGCAAGGCCGGTAGACCCTTTCTGTTCTTCACTATACCACTATTCACTATTGCATTGTGCTAATCACGTGTTGTTATATGCGTATGCGAGGGTTCTCTTTAAACTTTCAATAAAGTTGTGTTTTTATCTTAACTCTGAGAGTCAAAACAAACCGTGACAGTGCCCTCGAACCAAATGGGAGTCCAGAGTATTTTGTACTTCATACTCCTCTTGATCTGCAACTCTCACAGGAGCAGGACGGATGGGAGCTGAGATATACCGGTTGCAGACCAAGGGCTTTAACAGGGAAACATGGAAGATATTATGAATGCGCATATTGGCAGGAAGCTCCAAGGCATAGGCCACTGGGTTAATTTTGAGAAACTCATGGAAAGGACCAATGAATCGAGGAGCCAATTTGTTACAAGGGACCTGGAGGTGCAAGTTGCGGGAAGACAACCACACTCTGTCTCCTACTTGGAAGGTAGGTGCCGGCAGACGCCTACGATCAGCCTGCCTTTTCTGTCGCTGCACAGAATCACGAAGGGTATGCTGTACCCGTACCCATGAGGAACAGAGCGCCCTTAAATGCTCGTCCAGAGCTGGAATTTATTGTGCTTGGAAGGTCTCAGGGGGAGAGCTGAGGGTTGGAACCCATAATTGACCAAGAACGGGGAACTCTTAGTGGAAGAGTTAACAGCACTATTCCGGGCAAACTCCGCCCAAGGTAACAGGGTAGCCCAGTTATCGTGATGGTCAGAGATATAGCAGCGGAGAAACTGTTCCAAGGCTTGATTAGACCTCTCTGCTGCACTGTTGGACTGCGGATGATACGAAGAGGAGAATGCCAATTGAATACCCATTTGCGTACAGAAGTACCTCCAGGAACGGGACACAAACTGGCTTCCTCTATCGGACACAATTACTTTAGGAATGCCATGGAGATGGAAGACCTCTCTAGCAAATACCACCGCCAATTCCTGCATGGATGGTAACCCTTTCAGTGGCACAAAGTGGGCCGTATTAGAAAACTTGTCTACAATCATTAGAATGACTGTATAACCCATGAAACTTGGAAGTTCGACCATAAAGTCAATGGATAGATGTGACCAGGGGCGTTCCCCATTGGCTACTGGCTGAAGCAAGCCCACTGGCAGGTGTCTATGAGACTTGATTTGAGCAAAAGTCGTACATGCAGCTGTGAAAGAGGTACAGTTGGCCCAAAGACTAGGCCACCAAAATACTCGTGACATGGACCATATCAATTGGTCTCGACCAATGTGACCCGCAACTTTAGAGGCACGATATGTCTCCAACAACTTGATGTGCAACTTTGCAGGAACAAAGCAACAACCATCACGTTTATCAGGAGGAGCAGAGTCTTGGGCTGCTAGAATCTCTTCTCCTAGGGGAGAAGTAATACAGGTACAAATAGTAGCAAGAATACGATCAGCCGGAATGATCGGAGAAGGTGGAACCTCTTCTCTTGATGGGCCTACAAACTGGCGGGATAATGCGTCTGCCCGTACGTTTTTAGATCTAGGAAGATAGGAAACCAAAAAATTAAAGTGGGACAGAAACAGTGCCCATCTGGCCTGCTGGAAGACAAGCGTTTGGCTTCAGAGAGTTAAATTAGGTTTTTGTGGTTGGTTAAAATCAAGATAGGAGCTTTAGTACCTTCAAGCAGATGCCTCCATTCTTTCAAGGCCTGGACAATAGCCAGTAATTATCTGTCGCCAATCTGGTAAAGCATTTCAGCTTTGAACAGTTTTTGAACAGTTGGGATGCGCCAATGTGGGATCTGCCGCGAAGGCTGCTTTGAGCTTTTCAAAAGCCAGAATAGCCGGTTGTGACCACTCCGAGGTTTTGCCCCTTTAAAAGTCATGTCTGTCAGGGGTTTTACAATGGTAGAGAAATTCTTAATGAATTTCCGGTAATAATTCACGAAACCCAGAAACCTTTGGATCGCTTTGAGTCCCATAGGACGTGGCCAATTCACAACAGCGGACAATTTCTGAGGGTCCATGGTGAACCCAGCAGCGGAATTTATACAGCCCAGGAATGTGACTTGAGGTCTGTGGAATTCACATTTTTCAAGTTTACAAAGCAACTTGTTCTCGTGTAATAGGCTCAGGACTCTGGATACATCAGACTGATGAGTCTCCAGTGTAAGAGAGTGAATTAAGATGTCATCCAAATATACAACCATGCAACTTTGAAGGTGTTCTCGTAACACATAATTTCTGAACTCCTGGAAGACAGCTGGGGCGTTACACAATCCAAAGGGCATGACCAAGTATTCATAGTGCCCACTCCGGGTATTGAATGCAGTCTTCCATTCATGCCCTTCTTTAATACGTACCAAGTTGTATGTGGCACTCAGATCAAGTTTCGTAAATATCTTTGACTCTTTGACCCGGTCAAAGAGTTTAGTGATCAGGGAAATAGGATATGCATTCTTTACCAATATCTTGTTTAGACCATGAAAGTCAATGCATGGATGTAAATCTCCATCCTTCTTTTTGACAAAAAAAAATCCAGCACCAGCAGGAGATGTGGATTTACGAATGATGCCTCTGGCCAGTGCATCAGACACGTATTCCTCCATGGCCTTATTCTCCTACAAAGACAAAGGGTAAGTATGACTCCTTGGAGGAGTAGTACCAGGCAACAATTACAATGCACAATCATATGGTCTGTGAGGAGGAAGGACTTCAGTCTGACTTTTGCTGAAAACATCTATGGATGACGTATACTCCTCCGGAAGGAGTGGAGTCGAGGCTTGAGTGACTCTCACGGGACACGATAAACAAGACTTTTTCGCATTGTGGGGACCAGGCCACCACATCACAAGTGTGCCAATTTATCCTGGGATTGTGTTTTTGTACCCAAGGAAACCCCATGACCATGGCATGGTGTGGAGAATTAATCACCTGAAACTTCAGGGTTTCCGTATGCAGGGCTCCCACCCTCAGGGTTAACAGAGCGGTCTCATGAGTAATATGTGAAGGCTGTAATGGTCTGCCATCAATGGCTTCTATGGCCAACGGGGAAGCAAGAGGCAACAAATGGAAAATTCTTACTGGCTGCAAATTCTGCATCTATAAAGCAGCCGGCAACCCCTGTGTCCAGCAACGCTGGAACTGAGGCAAATTTGTTTGCCTAATAAATACAGGACTTTAGCAAAGGCTTATCCAACAAAGTTTTTGGAGACAATGAAATGCCCCCTATAATCCGTCTCCGACCACCTTTCACATTTATGAGTCGCTCAGGGCGAATTGGACATGACCGCAACAAATGACTGGCCCTCCCACAGTAAAGACGCAGGCCTTCCCTTCTCCGAAAGGCTCTCCCTCCCTGGAAAGCGGGTGACACCCACCATCCTAGGTTCACCATTCTCAGAAACTAGATCATGAGGCATGGGAGGAGAAGGAGGATAGGGAGGGTCAGGAACATCGGAAGACTTCTCCCCTTGAGGCCTCCGCAAGCTCTTAGTTACCGAGGGTCTCCCCCTGACTATGGCATCCACCTGCATAGGTTCGGCATTGTCTGAAGCAAGCCCCGGAGGCAAGGGTGGGCCAGAATAATGAGAAGGTACTTTACTTGAGGACCTCCGCAGGTACTCCTTAAAAGAGGGTTGTTCTCTGATTCTAGTATCCATTAGAGTACAAAAGTCAATCAGCCTGTCCAAATCATTAGGTAGATAGCGAACCGCGATCTCATGGCCATCAATGGCCATCAGGGCCTCGTTATTCCAGTCTATTTCAGCTGCCTGGGTACGAAACTCTATTGCATAGTCGCCCAACGTGCGATTAACCTGACACAGGGTCATAAGGTTCTTGGATGCAAAGATCATGTGGCCTGGCCTATCAAAGACTTGTTTAACCCCTTAAGGACCGGGAAAATCTGAGTTTGATTTGACTTAAGGACCGGAGCAATTTTGACTTTTTTGACTATGTCTTTGTTCAACCATATTTTCTCTTTAATTCCTTTTGTGCAGCCACATAAATTATATACTGTTTTTTTAAGCACAAGTAGGGCTTTCTTTTGATACCACAATTATATGAATACCTCATTGTTTAATTTGATTAAAATAGAAAAAAAGAGGAAAAAAATTGAAAAAAAACAACATTTTGCTTATATTTTCGTGTCAGGATTTGCATACAATTAGTTTATGACAAAAAAATACCCCTAAATATATTCATTTGCTTCTCCTGAATATAAGAATACCCCATATGCCTAGTATTTCAATCACTTCCTCACATTTACAAGGTAAATATTACAAGATGGATGCCATTATTTCCAACTTGTAATTTCTCAACAATTGGCATGTGAGCATCATAGCTTAGCTGACGGTGCCAGAACCAAAAATGTCCCACAAAGGTATATGTTTCTGAAAACTACACAACATAAGGTAAATAATCAGGAGAATTTTGGAGTTTTTCATGCAGCTATTTTTCCAGAAAAAAATTTCAAAATTGTGGTAATATTTTGTTTTTTTGCAGTTTTCACACTTACATTTCAATACTACTGTTGATATCAAGCACATGATAGGTGAAGATTTTTAAAAATGCATTGTTTAGTGTTCAGCTCCTTCTTCTGAGTACGGCAATACCCCATATGCATAGGTTTCTCAAGGTTTGGGAGAGCTACGGGGCCCAAATTGGAACATGCGCGTTTCCAGTTTCACACTTTGAATTTTCACAGCTTGCATCACTGGTGCCATGTCTCATTTGGGGCTGTGTAACAGTGCTCCACTCTAAGATTTCCCCCCAAAAGTATATATTTTTAGAAAGTAGACACCCCAGGCTTTCATTTTATGTATGTTTTCAATTTTTTTACGCAGCCATTTTACCACCAATCGCTCGTAAATCTTGACGTAAGTTAAAAAAACAGCGTTTTTCACACTTGCACTTCAATGTTGATGTGAATTTCAAGCACATGATAGGTGAAGATTTTTAAAAATGCATTGTTTAGTGTTCAGCTCCTTCTTCTGAGTATGGCAATACCCCATATGCATAGGTTTCTCAAGGTTTGGGAGAGCTACGGGGCCCAAACTGGAACATGCGCGTTTCCAGTTTCACACTTTGAATTTTCACAGCTTGCATCACTGGTGCCATGTCTCATTTGGGGCTGTGTAACAGTGCTCCACTCTAAGATTTCCCCCCAAAAGTATATATTTTTGGAAAGTAGACACCCCAGGCTTTCATTTTATGTATGTTTTCAATTTTTTCACGCAGCCATTTTACCACCAATCGCTCGTAAATCTTGACGTAAGTTAAAAAAACAGCGTTTTTCACACTTGCACTTCAATGTTGATGTGAATTTCAAGCACATGATAGGTGAAGATTTTTAAAAATGCATTGTTTAGTGTTCAGCTCCTTCTTCGGAGTAAGGCAATACCCCATATGCATAGGTTTCTCAAGGTTTGGAGAGCTACGGGGCCCAAATTGGAACATGCGCGTTTCCAGTTTCACACTTTGAATTTTCACAGCTTGCATCACTGGTGCCATGTCTCATTTGGGGCTGTGTAACAGTGCTCCACTCTAAGATTTCCCCCCAAAAGTATATATTTTTGGAAAGTAGACACCCCAGGCTTTCATTTTATGTATGTTTTCAATTTTTTTACGCAGCCATTTTACCACCAATCGCTCGTAAATCTTGACGTAAGTTAAAAAAAACAGCATTTTTCACACTTGCACTTCAATGTTGATGTGAATTTCAAGCACATGATAGGTGAAGATTTTTAAAAATGCATTGTTTAGTGTTCAGCTCCTTCTTCTGAGTACGGCAATACCCCATATGCATAGGTTTCTCAAGGTTTGGAGAGCTACGGGGCCCAAATTGGAACATGAGCGTTTCCAGTTTCACACTTTGAATTTTCACAGCTTGCATCACTGGTGCCATGTCTCATTTGGGGCTGTGTAACAGTGCTCCACTCTAAGATTTCCCCCCAAAAGTATATATTTTTGGAAAGTAGACACCCCAGGCTTTCATTTTATGTATGTTTTCAATTTTTTTACGCAGCCATTTTACCACCAATCGCTCGTAAATCTTGACGTAAGGTAAAAAAACAGCGTTTTTCACACTTGCACTTCAATGTTGATGTGAATTTCAAGCACATGATAGGTGAAGATTTTTAAAAATGCATTGTTTAGTGTTCAGCTCCTTCTTCTGAGTACAGCAATACCCCATATGCATAGGTTTCTCAAGGTTTGGGGGAGCTACGGGGCCCAATTTTGAACAAATATTGAATTTTCACATCTTGGTTAACTGATGCCATTACTCATTTTGGGCTATGTTCCAGTGCTGCACTTTAGAATTTCCCCCCAAAAGTGTATATTTTTGGAATGTAGACACCCCCAGCTTTCATTTTAGGTGTGTTTTCAAATGTTTTACACGGCCATTTTACCACCACTTTCTCATAAACTTGACGTAAGTAAAAAAACAGCGTTTTTCACACTTTGCCTTCAATGTTGATGTGAATTTCAAGCACAGAATAGGTGAAGATTTTATAAACTGAATTGAATAGTGTTCAGCTCCTTCTTCTGAGTACGGCAATACCCCATATGCATAGCTTTCTCATGGTTTGGGGGAGCTACGGGGGCCAAATTGGAACATGCGCGTTTCCAGGTTCACACTTTGAATCTTCACAGCTTGCGTTACTGGTGCCATGTCTCATTTGGGGCTGTGTAACAGTGCTCCACTCTAAGATTTCCCCCCAAAAGTATATATTTTTGGAAAGTAGACACCCCAGGCTCTCGTTTTAGGTGTGTTTTCCAATTTTATACACTGCCATTTTACCACCAATCCCTCGTAAACCATGACGTAAGTTAAAAAAAAAAAAAACAGCGTTTTTCACACTTAGGGTTGGCGGCAGTATACTGGGCTGCATACAAATTGGTTTGGGAAACAATTTCACCTAAAACGTCTTCACCCAAAAACAAATCAAAAAATAATCATGGGTAAATCCTTCCACATCAATTTGAATCCCTGGGTTGCCTGTGAATTCTGAGATTCGTGGGCATAAATTGATACCCATTCATTAGGATCCGGAGTGGCAGGTGTTGGGGCATTTCTTTGGGCAGGTCTTTTGGCGGGTCTTTGGGCAGATCTTTTGGCAGGTGCTGGGGCAGTTGCCAGGGCAGCTCTTGGGGCAGCACTTGGGGCATTTCTTTGGTAGGTCTTTGGGCAGATCTTTTGGCAGGTGCTGGGGCAGTTGCCAGGGCAGCTCTTGGGGCAACACTTGGGGCATTTCTTTGGGTAGGTATTTTGGTAGGTCTTTGGGCAGTTCTTTTGGCAGGTGCTGGGGCAGTTGCCAGAGCAGCTTTTGGGGCAGTGCGTCTTTTCTTGACAGAAGGCCCAGCGTCATCACTAGAGCTGCTCTCACTTTCTGAAAACTGCGCTATGTCAAAATCTGACGCAGTGTCTGTTGCCTCAGAGTCAGACGCCAAAAAGGCATATGGCTCTTCAACGCTGTACCTGCGCTGCATTTTGCCCACTAAAAAAGCTTTTTTTTTTCTTACGCTATCCCTAAACCTAAATCTAACCCTAAAACTTACCCTAACCTACATATATCCTGAACCTACCGAACCCAAGTGAACTACCTATCTAAACTGCACTTATTATATATATATTTTTTTTTTTTTTTGGGGGGGGGTTTGGGGTTTTTTGGGGTTTTTTTTTTTTCTTACGCTATCCCTAAACCTAAATCTAACCCTAAAACTTACCCTAACCTACGTATATCCTGAACCTACCTAACCCAAGTGAACTACCTATCTAAACTGCGCTTATTATACATATATATTTTTTTTTTTTGGGGGGGGGGGTTTGGGATTTTTTTGGGTTTTTTTTTTTTCTTACGCTATCCCTAAACCTAAATCTAACCCTAAAACTTACCCTAACCTACGTCTATCCTGAACCTACCTAACCCAATTGAACTACCTATCTAAACTGCACTTTTTATATATTTTTTTTTTTGGGGGGGGGGGTTGGTTTTTTTTTTTTTTTTTTTTTCTCCCCTAAACCTAAATCTATCCCTAAAACTTTCCCGTCTACACTAAACCTACCCAACTACCTACCAAAATACCTAAACTATATTTATTATTAAAAAAAAAAAAAAAAATTTAAAAAAAATTTTAAAATTTTTTTAAAAATCTAAAAAAATTCAAGGGGGATGGGGGGTGTCCCACAGATCAGAAAACACTGATCTGCAGCAAATTGATCACTCCAAGAGTGATCAGATGGGGGGGCACTTATTGATCACTGCAGAACAGTGATCAAAGGGTTAATTTTCTTTATTTAAACTTTTTTTTTAACTTTTTTTTTTACAGGCACACTGGAACACCATCTCCCTCTGTCTCTCTCCACCTTAGCAGTATGCAAGGTGGAGGGAGGCAGAGAGATCTGACAGGGACAGTATTTACAAATACTGTCCCTGTCATTCAGGTTTTGCAACATGTGATTCGCTTTTGAAGCGAATCGCATGTTGCAACAACGTTTCAGCCGCTTGTTACTAAGTGGCCCGATACCGGGACACTTAGTAACAAGCGGCTTGAACTCTTCCATCGCTCCGTGCGGCCGCGATGGAAGAGTTTAACCCTTGACGTACCAGGACCGTCAAGGGTCGTTCGGTCACATTTACCCTTGACGGTCCTGGTACGTCAAGGGTCGCTAAGGGGTTAAATGATTTCACAAATTCTGAGAAATTGTGAATAATGGGTTTATTCATCTCCCATAGCGGATTGGCCCATGCCAGCACCCTGCCCGTGAGGAGGGATATAAGGAAACCAACTTCACTGCGCTCAGTAGGAAAGGCATCCGGTACTAACTCTAAATGTATGCCCAGCTGTTTAAGGAAGCCACGGCAACTATCAGGATCCCCACCATAACGTTGTGGGAGCTGAGCAGAACCCGTCAACCTCTTGACCATGCCTGAGTCAGGAGAGGTTGGAACCACTGGTGTCCGGGAGGTCTCTGGGGGGGCCACCAATTGGGTACAAATCTGTTCGAGGCTAGCAGTGTGCTGCGAAACCGTCTGCATGGCCAATGACAACTGATCAAGTCGTTGACTCAGTGTCTCCATCCTTTCCAGGATGCTTTGAAAGACTTCATTACTATCACCGTCTGAACTCACGGCCCTTGCATACTGTCACAGTTTACCAATAACGTTCAGGAGTCAGTACGGTATAGTTAAATGCAAAATTTATTAATAATAGAAAAATAGAGCACACTATATACACAAGTAGCAAGCAGAGGGTTACAAGCCAGCGAGCACCGCTATCAGGAATAGTTGGCTGCCAAGCTTGACCACTCTGCTGGAGACTAGGCCTCAGCCACTGGTAGTCTCTGCAGGAACCAGGAGCAGGAACAGGAACACTGGATCTTGATCCGACTAAGCGAGAGTACTGACTCACTCCTGCAGTCAGTAGGGAGCGATATCTGACTCATGCCTGCAGTCAGTATAAGGAAAGGGATACCTGATTCACTCCTGCAGTTAGTATCGGAGCTAGTCTACCAGAGCCCCAGGTCCACTCTAGATTGGGTGTCTGCTAGGTACAAGGAACAAACGTAAGAATAGTCAGACAGAGCCACAAGTCAGCACCAGAGGGGTTAGTCAGACAAACCAGGTCATACACCATTCAGGTAGTCAGCCAGAGCCACAGGTCTGCACCAGGTTGGGTGTCCACTATATGAATAAACAAAAGAATAGTCAGACAGAGCCACAGGTCAGCACCAGGTTGGGTGGAAGACTAGCCAGGTCGTACACAGAGCCTAAGGTAATAGAACTGCTATGAACAACAATGCAAGGGCAACTGAGTCAGGACTCAGACTGCCCTTTAAACCCCTCCTCAGGAAGTAGGTAGGAGGAGCAGCTCAGAGGAAGGAAGTAGGTAGATGGGACTACAGGAAGCATGGCACATAAAACAGAGGCCTGCTGCATGCTTGAAGCCTCGCACCTGCAGATGACGCTGAAAACAAGGTAAGCTGTAACACTAAGACATTGTCTACACCTGGAATATGCACTGCGGAGATGGTAGGGACATGTTCTTCGGCCCAGATTAAATTAGCCTTGACCTCAAACCAAGCTGCAAGACTTCTGGTGCCTACTTGTTTGTTGATGCAAGCCACAGCCGTGGTGTTGTTGGACTGGACACCCCTCGAGATGAGACGACCAGTACCTCAGAGAGTGGAATATCACTCAGAGTTCCAGAACGTTGATTGATAGGAGAGACTCCACTGCCGACCAATGACCTTGGACATTTAGGTAACCCAGGAGTGCTCCCCAACCGGATAGGCTGGCATCCGTCGTCACCGTGGTCCAGAACGGGATCACAAACAGTCTTCCCTTCCGCAGGTTGGAGAGATTCAGCCATCAAGGAAGACTCAGCTTCACATGCAGGGGAAGAGAAACCGACAGCTTCAGGAGATCTGGGCTCCCCTTGCAAACTTGGATCACAAACCTCTCTAGTTCCCTTGCATGAGCTATCGCAAATGGTACAGCCTTTATGGTGGAAATCAACTTCCCCACCAGAGAGGTTAGTTTCTTGGCTTGAATGGACTAGCAAGCCATAACTGAGGAAACCTTGTTGGTGATCTGTTGATAAACATCCTCAGTCAGAAAGACCATGCCTTGCAGGTTTCTGAATAGAAGACCCAGAAAGACCAATCTCTGAGATGGAATCGGGTCCAACTTGTCCATGTTCAGGCCCCAACCATGACGGGTGAGAGTGTGAATGAAGTATGCACCTGCTGCTGGAAGAGTTCTCCAGACAGGGCCTTCAAGAGCAAGTCGTCCATGTATGGAGTCACCCAAATTCCTCTCTCATGCGTGACAGAAATTAAAGCACCCAAGATGCGAATAAACACATGGGGGGCTGTGGTCAGACCAAAGGGGAGAGTCAAGAACTGGAAGTGGCCTTTTTGGCAAGCGAACCTGAGGTACCTCCAACTCTCCGGATGAATAGCAATGTGCAGGTAGGCATCCTGCAGATCCAAGGAAGCCAGAAATTGAGATCCTTGAGGTCCAGAATAGGACAGCAGCCACCATCCTTCTTGGAGACTACAAATAGTATGGAATAGAAGCCCAAACCTATTTCTGGTTTGGGAAACGGTTCCAGTACTACTTTGTCCAAGAGAGTCTGGACAGCCCTATTGAAAATACAAAGCCTTTCTGGTTCCTGAGGGGAGTGAGAAAGGAAGCGCCTGAAGGGAGGAAGAGATGTGAAGGTAATCTTGTACCCTTCGGAAACCACCTGTAAAACCCACGGATCCGCAACGGTGTCTGTCCAAGCCCTGAGAAAGTGCCGCAGACGGCCACCCACTGGTGCGTGCAGTCTGGGGTTCGCGAGTCATGCCGAACTAGGTTTGGCAGGTTTGGGCTTGCACTGCTGTTTGGGCTTGTAGGAGGAGCGCTGGGCCTGAGGAACCGCTGGGGGCGTTCCACGCCCTGGTAGGCACGGAAAAGACAGTGCCTGCGAAGTTGAGGTTTCTTCTTGGGGATCAAAGGCAGTAAAGTGCTCTTGCCCCCTGTGGCCACACTGATGAGAGTTTTCAACTCAGGGCCAAAAACTGATTTGCCCAGAAAGGGAAGGGAAACCAAGGATTTCTTGGAAACCAAGTCAGCAGACCATCGACCAGAGACAGGGCAGAGGCCTTGGCCTCAAGCCCAATAGTATCAAAGATAGCATCAGTAACGTAATGCTGAGCCTCTGAAATGTTAGCCAAAAGACGTAAAAGGTCAGCTGTAGGGGCACCCCGACAGACAGCCACAGTAAGCTGCTCCGTCCGTACTGCAATGGCCCTATTCACCCAAGCTGAATCAAAGGTGGGTCTCATAGATGCACCTATGGTAGCAAAAGTGGCCTTCAAAATAGCCTCCAGCTTCCTGACAGTCAAATACTTGAGAGTAGAATCATCAGCCACAGCCAAGGCCATGGATTTAGAGAGCCTAGAGATAGGGGTATCAACCTTAGGATGAAGAGTCCATTGAGCCAAGGCCACCTCTGAGAAGGGGTGCAATTTAGCAAATCTCTTAGGCAGAGATAGAAGTTTGTCAGGGTTCTTCCACTCTTCTAGAACAACCTGGTCAAGAGTGGGTTTAGGTGGAAAGTCAGTACACTGCTTCTTGCGCCTTTGAAAGACACCAGAAGTAGATTGGGGTTCATCAGAGACTGCAGGAATATTTAAGGTATCTAAGACAGCCTTAATAAGGCCCTCAGAAGAGGGCTCAGGTTCAGCCTCAAAAGGGTCCCAAAAAATTGAGAGTAAGCTCCTTCAGAGCATTCACCCTCATCAGAATTCACCAATAGCCCCTCATCAGAGGAATCAAACACATGGGGGATTCCCTTAGGTTTAGGGGCCGCAGTCCTGAATAATGCAGGGGTCTTTCAGAACTGGAGGACCCAGTGAAGGTGCATAGGGAACTGTGTCAAGGTAGACTTTAAGTCTTGCACTCAGGATGGCTCTTGATCATGGTTGTAGGGCCCTGGCGGAGACGCAGGGGCTGCAGCGCATGAAGGGTATAGATGACCTGAGTATTCTCTTGGGTGCCGTGATTGACATGAGGAACAGTGCGTAATGGGGGTCAAAGACACCCAAGCGTCCTTAGTCTTAGGTTTAGCCCCAGGTCCCAATGGTTCTGACATCCTGACAGGAGACAAAGTGTCAAACAGTAGAAGGAAAGAACCCATTACTGTGTCCCAGATTAAAGAATTCACCCCAGAAAGAGCTAAAATACACTTATCTGGCAAGCGAAGGGTTAACCTGAGGAGGAGAGTATAAGTATCCAAGTCCTGTGTAGGATACTCGTGAGAGGAAATAATGAAAATGGTGAACTGTAAGCCAATCAGAAAACAGCCTGCGAAACAGGTGTTTATGGGAAACATAGTTTCCTCACAGAGTACCCTAAAAACAGCACTGGTATCCTCCCAAGACACTGAGGATGTGCACCGGAGTGTAGGACAAGGGCAGACAAAAAGAATGAGCTGTCTCTGAACTCGGTACGTTGAGCGGTTGCAAAGATATGTCCCAAGTGAAACTGTCCCATAGAGATTAATGGAGCATTGCGTCTATGCTGTAAAGCACGCCTTAAAGGCAGGGAATTCAAATAAATTAAAATTTCTAAAAGTGACACAAAAGTTGTAATACACATAGGGAACACCTGAACAACAGTAGAAAACTCTGGACCCCAAGGGAAATGAGTGACAAACCTCCCCCAAAGCACCTAACATGGCAAAGAAGAGGTTAATGTTCCAAATAAAGCCCAAAATGCTCCAAGGACTCTAAGAAGACAGAAGATAAAAGAAGACAGAAGATAAAACCCAAATGAGTGCAGGAGCATACAAGTAGGGACTCCTAAAAGAGACCCCTGTGTGGAGAGGAAACAGTGGGACAAGTGGACCATGGCACTCAAAGGGTTGCTCACCTTTTTAGCAGTTCTTCAGCCTTCAGATTACCATTGAGAAAGAGAGAAGCCTCAGTCTGCTCCAAGGGAAAAGACATAGCACGCAAGGTTTTCTCCCAGGGCTGGAAGGTCCACAACAGCACCTATTTACTGAGCAATCCACCATTGGGAAGTCAGTAATGGTAATCCGCCTAATGGGGGATTTCTACACCCCATATCTAACAAGAAAATAATAAAAGAAACTAAAACTAAGCAGAACTGTTCTCTGTTGCCTCTCTCAAGAAGGAACAAATCTAACTGGGAGGGGGCTAGCTAGTCTCCAGCTAAGGAGGAGAGGAAGGCTCCGCCCTGCATTCTTTCCAAGAATTGTTCCTGCCTACTTAAAGGGCCTGTCGCCTTCCCAGAGTTACCTGTAAGCTATATTGGACGACAGAGAAATGTTTATTTGAATGTTCTTGATACTTTGGTGTGTTGTGATTGGCTGTGAGTTTGAATTAGTGTTGACAACGTTTAGCGTTGCTATATAATGTCGACCGTTATCTTGTTTGAAGTTGACCTGTCTATCATTGTTTAGCAACTGAAATGAATGCATGGTGAGGTCAAAAAGCTATGTGGATTTTTTGGGCCTATGCCCATTAGCCATTCTGGTAGACAGCTTATTGAATAGCTATGCTACTTAGACATGGCTAACTGTCTATAGTATTTTTTGCCTTAACAGCAGTTTTACCGTACTTTATTGAATCGAGGACATCTCCACTACTAAAGTCCTAAACTCAATGGCATAAACACCTAAAGCCTGAGACCCCTGGGAGATTCATTATATATGTAGCAGCAGAGGAGGGTGCCCGGGTATATCAAACACCCTCTTTAGTGTGTTAGTAAATTTGGGCTATTTGTATGCAAGAGGGTGGTTGTTCTCCCTAAGTGGGGTAGCTCAGGTCAAGGCATGATCTGTGAGCAGAGAGATCACATAACCCACTTTAGCCCTATCTGAAGGAATGGAGGTGAGCATGCATACCTCCTAACATTTGAAATAGCCAAAGAGGGACCCTTTTTCCTCAATGCCATCCCCCGCCCCATTTCAAAGAAGCCTCAGTTATGCAGATTAAAACATGCCACATTAGAATTTTAAAGAAAGTCGCAACACTTTCATTTCAAGTGAATATTTATTTCAGAAACTGTTAATTTGTGTTGCATACTCTAAATTAGGGGAGTTAAGAAGACAACCCCTCACAGAAATCCTTTGAAACAAGGCACTCCACTCAAAGATTGGTAAGAAGGAGGGGTACACTGAAGTGTCAAATTGGATGGGAACCTCCAGGATGTTCAATTTATAGATCACATATAAATTCACAATACTATAAATAACTGAAGCCGGTTCCTAAACCTAGCTATAAATTGTCTCTAAATATAAGCGATCTGGTGGAAAGAAATAATACTCTTATACCCTAAAAAAAGAACACCACCAAAATGCATGATAAATGAATGTCATATATCAAACAATGTGATTACAAAACCACACATATAAAAAATATACAAAAATCCTAAACACCATATATTTAGGACAAATGTGAAATATAGAAATAAGAAGAAACAATGAAAAGCAATAGCACAAAGTAAACAATCACAGACCCGATCTCCAAAGCTCAAAGAATAAATAAGTTACCCCTCCAAGAGAGCCACATATTTCCTGATGCATATCCCCCAATATGTGTAGCATATCAACAAATTAACTTTTAAAATATATAAAGATAATACAACCATGGTGCATTGCAGCAGTGTAAACCCTCACAATGCTGTAACTCCTATTTGGTAGGTGAATGTCCTCTTATCAGTCTGTACTTGTAGCCATCTTTCCTGCATATTCCTCAGTACTCAGCTCAGGAAGTGCCATTATCGCCACCAAATAAGTTAATAATTAACCACTAACACAAACCTTAAAGGGATAGTAATACTTTGTTTTATCTTTATTTTATTTTGTAGGCATTAAAAAAACATGAAGAACGATATGTCTTTATAAGTCTTTATATGGTTTGAGAGATATTCACAAGCAAAGTTTCCCCTCCTGCCCCTTTTACCTAGTATAAGCCATCTCTTCTCAGATATCGAATGCAGTCCATAGACCAGACAGATAACAGCAGGGGACAATCTTCTTCCTATGAGAACAATGAAAGCCCTGCCCCCCTTGGACAGTTTTTCAGGTTTTTCCCTTATTTTAATTGAAGATTGTCCCTCTCTGCAGTCTACCTGGGCACCTCCCTTCTGATCTGGCTGAACAGTCTTACATCAGTAAAAGGGGCAGGAGGGGGATACTTTGTCATTCAATTACTCTTGAACTACAACTATGACAGAATTGAAATAACACTCTCCAAAGTCCAAATACTATGATGATTAATTAGAGCTGTTTTTATTATGAAACATTACTATCCCTTTAACCCCTTAAGGACCATTGACGTGGCAGGACCGTCACGCTGGTCCTGCACTTAAGGACCATTGACGGTCCTGGCACGTCAAGGGTTAACTCACCCATCGCCGCCGCTGTGCGAGATGGGAGAGACGCGGGCTGCCTGTTACTAGGTGCTCCGATATCGGAGTATCTAGTTTCAGACAATGCCCGCATTGTTGATACATGCGATTCGCTAAAATAGCGAATCACATGTATTTCCCTGCATATGACAGAAGCAGTGTTTTCAAAACACTGCTTCTGTCATATATCTCTGTCTCTCTCCTCCTCAGACACAAATCTGAGGAGAAGAGAGACAGAGAGATCGTTATTACAGTGTTCCAGTTAGTGTTGCAGGCTTGCAACACAGTTAAAAAAAAAAAAAAGTTTTTTTCCCCCAATTGATCACCAATTGATCACTATATTACAGTTTAGTGATCAAGTTCTGCAGATCAGCTTCTGCTGATCTGTGGTTTTTTTTGCCCCCCCTCATTGAAATCCCCCCTTTTTTTTTTTTTTAATAAAAATTGATTTTTTTTTAAATTTTTAGGTAATTTAATAGGTTAGTTAGGTAATTTTAGTGGGGCTAGGTAGGTTTAGAGGGTACGCAGGTTAGGGTAAGTTTAGTTTTGAATTTAGGTCAGATTTAGGTTTAGGGAATTATTATTATTTTTTTTTTATATAAAAATTGTATTTATTTAAATATTTAGGGTCTTTAGGTAGTTTAGTGCGGCTAGGTAGGTTTAGAGTGTACGTGGTTTAGGGTAAGATTTAGTATAGAATTATGGTTAAACATTAGGGTTTCATTAAGAAAAAAAAATATATATATAGAGAGAGAGAGTTTTATTGTGGGAATAGTAACTATAGGTAGGATTAGGGTTGACGTGGGTTAGGTTAAGGTTTAGGGTTAGAGTTAGGCGCAGAAGAAGAAAAAAAAAGTTATATTATAGGGATAGTGACTGTTTGTATTAAGTTAGGTAGGATTAGGGTTGACGTGGGTTAGGGTAAGGTTTAGGGTAAGATTTAGGGTTAAAGTTAGGCACAGAAGAAAAAAAACAAAAAACAAAAAAAAAATATATAGTTTTATTTAGGAATAGTTAACGTTTGGATTAAGTTAGGTAGGATTAGGGTTGACGTGGGTTAGGGTAAGGTTTAGGGTAAGATTTAGGGTTAGAGTTAGGCACAGAAGAAAAAAAAACAAAAAACAAAAAAAAAATATATAGTTTTATTTAGGAATAGTGACTTTGGATTAAGTTAGGTAGGATTAGGGTTGACGTGGGTTAGGGTAAGGTTTAGGGTAAGATTTAGGGTTAGAGTTAGGCACAGAAGAAAAAAAACAAAAAACAAAAAAAATATATATAGTTTTATTTAGGAATAGTGACTGTTAAATTAGGTAGGATTAGGGTTGACGTGGGTTAGTGTAAGGTTTAGGGAAAGGTTTAGGGTTATTACGTAGGAATAGGGACTTGGGTGGGTGGGTATCTATTTAGAAAAAATTAAGGTAGGTAGGTTTAGTTAGAAGCTATTTAGAAAAAATTAGGGTAGGTAGTTTAAGATGCAGCGTCTTTACTCTGCTGAAGAGGCGTATACCTTTTTGGCTTCTGATTCTGAAGCCACGGATACAGCCTCTGATTTTGATGTCTCACAGTTCACAGAGAGCTCCAGTGATAGCTCCAGTGATCTTGTTGGGCCATCTTCTAGGAAGAGGCGTACTGCCCCAAGAGTTGCCCCAAAAGCAGCCAAAAAAATGCCCCAGAAGCAGCCAGAAAAAATGCCCCAGACGCAGCCCCAAGATGACATGCCCCAGAAGCAGCCAAAAAAAATGCCCCAGATGCAGCCCCAAGGCGACATGCCCCAGTAGCAGCCCCAAGGCGACATGCCCCAGTAGCAGCCCCAAGACATGCTCAGAGACCTGCCACAAGGCCTGTCCCTCATCCAGAGTCTACAGAATGGGTACCACCAGTGGGATTTAGTCCAGCAATACCCGATTTCACAGGCAGCCCAGGAATAAATGCAGATGTGGCTGGGTTTAACCAGGAGCAGTTTTTTAATTTATTTTTGGGGGAAGACATTTTGGGGGAGATTGTAGCACAAACAAATATTTATGCAGCCCAATACATTGCAGCCAATCCCACACGCTATGTTTCCAAGCAGCAATCCTGGTACCCCACAGATGTTGCTGAATTCAAGATATTCTGGGCTCTAACTATGGCTATGGGGATAATTAAAAAGCCAAGCATCAAATCATACTGGAGCAAAAATCCTGTATGCAATACCCCCATTTTCGGCCAAAAAATGAGCAGGAGACGCTATGAAATGCTTTTGCGCTTCATGCATTTCAATGATAATTCCCTGTGCCTCCCCAAAGATCACCCCCAGTATGATAGGCTGTATAAAATTCGCCCCCTTATAACTCATTTAAAAAAAAAAAATTCTGAAACCTATACCCCCAAAAAACAAATATCTATTGATGAGTCCTTAATGAAATATAAGGGAAGGTTGGGCTTTAAACAATATATCCCCTCCAAGCGCTCCAAGTTTGGCGTCAAATTTTATAAGTTATGCGAAAGCGCCACAGGATACACTTATGCTTTTCGCATTTATGAGGGCAAGGACAGCCAGCTTGATCCTCCTGGTTGCTCTGAATATCTGGGAACCAACGGCAAAATTGTTTGGGATCTCATTTCCCCCCTATTAAATAAAGGATACCATTTATTTGTAGATAACTATTATACAAGTCCCCTTTTATTCAAATCCCTTTTTTATTTTGACACTGTGGACTGTGGCACTGTTAGGAGAAATTGTAAGGAGATACCCAAACAAATGATCAGCTGCAAGCTAAGAAGGGGAACGTCCTTAGCTTTGTGCCAAGAGGAGCTGCTGGCAGTGAAGTTTAGAAATAAAAAGGACGTGTTCATGCTGACAACTATGCATGATGAGGGAACTGTGCCAGTCTCTGTCCGTGGCACGGTCATCAGAAAACCAGTCTGCATCAGAGACTACAATAAACACATGGGGGGTGTTGATCTTTGTGATCAACTCATGCAGCCGTACCTCACCATGAGAAAATCGAGGGTCTGGTATAAGAAGGTTGCTATTTTCCTGATGCAGACTGCAGTTTATAATTCCTATATAATTTTTAAACTAGCAAACCCCACTCCAAAAATCACTTTTTTACAATTTCAAATGCATGTCATCTCCAGTTTTTTGTTTGAAGGGGCAACAGCAGTTTTACATCAGAGACCCCGTTTAGGACACTTTGCATTTAAAATCCCCCCAACCCCCCAAAAGAGTAACCCACAGAAACGCTGCAGGGTGTGCTACGCCAATGGCAAAAGGACAGATACCACCTTCTATTGTCCTGATTGCCCTACAAAACCTGGGCTCTGCATTGGTGACTGTTTCAAACAGTATCACTTACGTGCAATGCAGTAATTCTGTAATTTAATTATTAGGCCACACATTCCCCCTGAAATATCCTTTTTTTTTTTTCTCCAAAACACATCCCTCCTTAGATCTAACACTATGAAAATATAATGGGAACAACTCTGTTTTTTCCATGTGTGAAAATGGAAACGTGCATGTTCTCAACTGAACCCAGTAAATCCCCCAAACCCTGACAAACCTACGCATATGGGGCATTGCCATACTCAGAAAATGTAGTTGAATTGAGGACAATGCATTTTTACAAATCTTCAAATATTGTGTGCTTGAAATCCACAGCAACACCGAAATATAGGTGTGAAACTACAGGGTTTTCTCTTTCTTACTGCAGATTTTTGGAGGGATTGGTGGTAAAATGACTTAGAAAAAAATGCCAAAATGCACCTAGACTAAAACCCAGGGTTGTATTCCTTACTAAAACATATATTTTGGGGGTAAAATATTAATTGCAACATTGCTTAACACCCCAAATAATACAAAAGGCACCAGTTAAGAGAGCTGTAAAAATGCCACGTCTGACAATGGGAAGCGCTTGTTACCAATTGGGCCCAGTAGATTCCTCAACCCCTGACAAACCTATGCATATGGGGTATTGCTGTACTCAGAAAAAGCAACTGAACATTAATCAATGCAGGTTTTTAAATGTTGACCTATCCTGTGCTTGAAATCCACATCAACATTGAACCCAAGTGTGAAAAACGCTGAATTTTTAATTTAAGTAAAGTTTTACAAGGGAGTGGTGGTAAAATGGCTGCGTAAAAAATTTGAAAACATGCCTAAAATGAAAGCCTGGGTTGTCTACTTTCCAAAAATATACACTTTTGAGGGGAAATCTTAGAGTGGAGCACTGTTACACAGCCCCAAATGAGACATGGCACCAGTGATGCAAGCTGTGAAAATTCAAAGTGTGAAACTGGAAACGCGCATATTCCAATTTGGACCCCGTGGCTCCCCCAAACCTTGAGAAACCTATGAACATGGGGTATTGCCGTACTCAGAAGAAGGAGCAGAATACTAAACAATGCATTTAAAAAAATCTTCTCCCATCCTGTGCTTGAAATTCACATCAATATTGAAATTTAAGTGCGAAAAACGCTGAATTTTTAATTTAAGTAAAGTTTACAAGGGATTGGTGGTAAAATGGCTACGTAAAAAATTTGAAAACATGCCTAAAATGAAAGCCTAGGTTGTCTACTTTCCAAAAATGTACATTTTTGGGGAAAATTTTACAACGGAGCACTGTTACACAGCCCCAAAATGAGACATGGCACCAGTTATGCAAACTGTGAAAATTCAGTGTTTGTTCAAAAGTTGGCCTGTAGCGCCCACAAACTATGAGAAAGCGATGCATATGGGGTATTGCTGTACTCAGAAGAAACAACTGAACACTAATCAATGCATTTTAAAAAATCTTCTCCTATCCTGTGCTTGAAATACACATCAACATTGAAACCTAAGTGTGAAAAACGCTGAATTTATTACTTACATCAGGATTTACGAAGGATTCGTGGTAAAATGGCTGCGTAAAAAATTTGAAAACATACATAAAAAGAAAGCCTGGGGTGTCTACTTTCCAAAAAAATATACTTTTGGGGGGAAATCTTAGAGTGGAGCACTGTTACACATCCCCAAATGAGACATGGAACCAGTGATGCAAGCTGTGAAAATTCAAACTTTGAAACTGGAAACGCGCATGTTCCAATTTGGGCTTCCTAGCTCCCCCAAACGTTGAGAAACCTATGCATATGGGGTATTGCCGTACTCAGAATAAGGAGCCAAACACTAAACAATGCAATTCTAAAAATCTTCACCTATCCTGTGCTTGAAATTCACATCAACATTGAAATCTAAGTGTGAAAAACGCTGAATTTTTTACTTACATCAGGATTTACGAAGGACTGGTGGTAAAATGGCTGCGTAAAAAATTTGAAAACATGCATAAAATGAAAGCCTGGGGTGTCTACTTTCCAAAAATATACACTTTTGGGGGGAAATCTTAGAGTGGAGCACTGTTACACAGCCCCAAATGAGACATGGCACCAGTGATGCAAGCTGTGAAAATTCAAAGTATGAAACTGGAAACGCGCATGTTCCAATTGGGGCCTCGGAGCTCCCCCAAACGTTGAGAAACCTATGCATATGGGGTATTGCCGTACTCAGAAGAAGGAGCCAAACACTAAACAATGCATTTCTAAAAATCTTCACCTATCCTGTGCTTGAAATTCACATCAACATTGAAACCTAAGTGTGAAAAACGCTGAATTTTTTACTTACATCACGATTTACGAAGGATTTGTGGTAAAATGGCTGCGTAAAAAATTTGAAAACATACATAAAATGAAAGCCTGGGGTGTCTACTTTCCAAAAATATACACTTTTGGGGGGAAATCTTAGAGTGGAGCACTGTTACACATCCCCAAATGAGACATGGCACCAGTGATGCAAGCTGTGAAAATTCAGTTTGAAACTGGAAACGCGCATGTTCCAATTTGGGCCTCCTAGCTCCCCCAAACGTTGAGAAACCTATGCATATGGGGTATTGCCGTACTCAGAAGAAGGAGCCAAACACTAAACAATGCAATTCTAAAAATCTTCACCTATCCTGTGCTTGAAATTCACATCAACATTGAAACCTAAGTGTGAAAAACGCTGAATTTTTTACTTACATCAGGATTTACGAAGGACTGGTGGTAAAATGGCTGCGTAAAAAATTTGAAAACATGCATAAAATGAAAGCCTGGGGTGTCTACTTTCCAAAAATATACACTTTTGGGGGGAAATCTTAGAGTGGAGCACTGTTACACAGCCCCAAATGAGACATGGCACCAGTGATGCAAGCTGTGAAAATTCAAAGTATGAAACTGGAAACGTGCATGTTCCAATTGGGGCCTCGTAGCTCCCCCAAATGTTGAGAAACCTATGCATATGGGGTATTGCCGTACTCAGAAGAAGGAGCCAAACACTAAACAATGCATTTCTAAAAATCTTCACCTATCCTGTGCTTGAAATTCACATCAACATTGAAACCTAAGTGTGAAAAACGCTGAATTTTTTACTTACATCACGATTTACGAAGGATTCGTGGTAAAATGGCTGCGTAAAAAATTTGAAAACATACATAAAATGAAACCTGGAGTATCTACTTTCCAAAAATATACAGTTTTGGGGGGAAATCTTAGAGTGGAGCACTGTTACACAGCCCCAAATGAGATATGGCACCAGTGATGCAAGCTGTGAAAATTCAAAGTGTGAAACTGGAAACGCGCATGTTCTAATTTGGGCCTCGTAGCTCCCCCAAACGTTGAGAAACCTATGCATATGGGATATTGCCGTACTCAGAAGAAGGAGCCGAACACTAAACAATGCATTTTTAAAAATCTTCCCCTATCCTGTGCTTGACATCAAAAGTAATATTGAAATGTAAGTGTGAAAATTTGCAAAAAAAAAAATATTAACACAATTTTGGAACATATTTCTGGAAAAATAGCTACATAAAAAATCTCCAAAAGTCTACTGATTATTTACCTTATGTTGTCTACTTTTCAGAAACCTGTACCTTTGTGGGACTTTTTTGGGTTCTGGCACCGTCAACTAAGCTATGATACTCACATGCCAATTGTTGAAAAATTACAGGTTGGAAATAATGGCGTCCATCTTGTAATATTTACCTTGTAAATGTGAGAAAGTGATTGAATACTAGGCATGTGGGGTATTCTCATATTCAGGAGAAGCAAATTAATATATTTAGGGGTATTTTTTGTAATGAACTAATAGTATACAAATCCTGACAGGAAAATGTAAGCAAAATGTTGTTTTTTTTAATTTTTTTCCTCTTTTATTCTTTTTTAATCAAATTAAACTAAGAGATAGTTATATAATTGTGGTACCAAAAGAAAGCCCTACTTGTGCTTAAAAAAACAGTATATAATTTGTGCGGGAGTATTAAAGGAATTAAAGAAAAAATATGCTTGAACAAAGACATAGTCAAAAAAGTCAAAATTGCTCTGGTCCTTAAGTGAAACCCACCTCAGATTTGCCAGTCCTTAAGGGGTTAAGTCACTCTCCAACAGAGGAGTGAAATCTTTTTTTAAAATAATTATTCAGAGGCAATGTGTTGCATTTGTAATGGTTCAAGGGCTTGATACTATTACCACCGGTTTTGAAAAACAAAAACAGTAGCGCCAAAAAAAATCAACCATGTATCCCAGCTATTCTATTGCTGGAGAGGTACATGGCAACAAGAACTCATTTTTTGGCAAAATGCTCGTTATAGCACGAATTGTGGGAACATCAAAGGGAAAAAAAACTGGTTGTTTAACAGTGTCAAACAACGAGAGTGTGCTAAAAGTAGTCCTAAAATGTAACACTTACCTGTCATCCGCTGTCAGGCTTCTTCATTAATCTTTCCTTCTTTCTTCTCTTCTGTCTTGATTTTTTCTGTCTTCTTTCTTCCTCTGATCTTCTTTCTCCTCTGAAAATATGAAGCAATCCATTAGGGAGGTGGGTAAGCACTTCCCAGCCAAAAGGAGACTGCAATTGCTCTTCAGCTGCTCTGATTTTACAATTTGGGACCAATATAGTTATTTATTTTTTGTTTCACTTGAAATTCCACATGTATCCACTAGTGTTTACGTCAACAAGGACATTATCAGCATTTACACCACGACTAAATCATTTCTGAGAACATTTATGGGTCTTCTATGCAGTCCCCTTTTGATATGTTGGACAAGACGTGCATTGAGTTTGTTGTCAACACATGTTCTGGGATGTGTATTACTGGCCCTTTTTGGCTGAGTTTACCCCTCAGGCTGCAAGTTGCCAGTCCTCCCTGGGTCCAAATGCCAACAGTGGCCATTTCCCTTTATGATGATACACTAAACTTTGTTAGTGTTCCGTTTTTCACAGCTATCACCTATATTAAAGTAGCTTTAATCTAAATCCTCCATGGCTTGAATTTTTGATCCTATATTTTTTTTTAATATGCTGCTGTATTCTTGGAGATATTAGCTTTTAAAGTGAAGCTGTGACGTCAGTTAGGTACAGGTTGCAGTACAGCTCTGTACTGCAGCCTGTCAATCTTTGTCTGTTTCTCTCCCTAAGACTTGCTTTCTTCCCTCCTCCTCTGAGGAAGGAGGATTGTGGCATGTGACCTAGCGCTCTCTCTTGGTAATGCGCATTCAGGTCATTGTATAGGCGTTGACTGAGAGCATGAATAGGCATTGACTGAATGCATTCACACACTCAGTCATTTATAAAAAGTGATAGACCGCTTGCTGGACTAAGCCTATACAATGACCTGGACTTGCATTACCAAGAGAGTGCTCCAGGTCACATGCCACAATCCTCTGTCATCGGAGGAGGAAGGAGGAAGGCAAGTGTTGGGGAGGGGAACAGACAAAGATTGACAGGCTGAGGTGCACAGCTGTACCGCAACCTGTATGTAACTGACATCACAGACGTCACTTAAAAAGCTGATATCTCTGAGAATACAGCAGTATATTAAAAAAAATACAAGATCAAAGATTCAAGCCAAGGGAGGATTCAGATTAAGGCTACTTTAATATAGGTGAGAGATCCCCTAAACTGTATCAGTACTAATTAGTAACATAGTGAATAAAGTTGAAAAACAACAAGTCCATCAAGTTCCACATTTGCCTCATAACCCAGAGAAAAAAGAAATATATAAGCTTTCTTGCTGCCAAATATCAGACCTTCCTGTTTTACCGTATCCTTTTAAAACATTGCACACAAAACAGCGTGCAACATCATGGAGCTATAAAAATATTGTCGTGATTAAAAGGGGGACATGAGAACATCGCCGTGTCAGAAAGTGCGAGATTCTCATGTCAACGGTATTAAACAGTTCATTCAGTACTGTATTTTATTAAATTTGTATTGGGCATCTAGCTTGACCAGATGAGTGAACTGCATTGTTAACCCCTTGAGCACAGCTCAGCACTGCTCCGGGCTCTCTCCCCTTGTCTCTGAGTGCAGAATGACAGGGCAGAGTGGAGCATGCATAAACAAGGGGAGAGACAGTCCGGAGCAGTGCTGAGCTTCACTCAAGGGGCTAACAATACTGTTTGCTCGTCTGGTAAAGCTGGATGCCCAATACAAATTTTATAAAATAAAGTACTGGATGAGCTGTTTAATACCGGCGACATGAGAATCTTGTGCTTTTCTGACAGGGCGGGATTCTCATGTCGCCCTTTTAATCACGGCAACATATTTATAGCGCCAGGACGTTCCACACTGTTTTGTGTGCGATGTTCTAAAAGTGAACCCTGTTTTACCTACTAATACACAGTATAACCCTGTATGTTCCCACTTGAAAGAACTGTATCTAATCTTCTCTTAAATCTTCTCCTTTCCTCTAATCTCAAGGGGCGGCCCTGGTTATTTGTTCAGGCCTTGGAATGAGTACTTCACCAGAGAAATACTTGTATTGACCTCTCATATACATGTACATTGTGAAAAAAATCTCTTAGTCATCTTTTCTCTAGAGTAAATATACCATGTTTGTCTACTCGTTCCTCATATGCCAAGTCTTCCATTCCCTTAAAGTGGAACTGTCATGTTCTAGCTCCCCACCCCCATTTGGCTTAAACCCACAATCTTAAAAACCTCCATGTCACATAAATTATTGTTCCCTATTTGAATAAAATCCACCTATTGCGTGCTCCGTTTCAAGAGGGAGAGCGCTGCCATTTTGATTATGTGTAGAATGATTGGCAGCGCTCTCCCTCTAAGGAGCTGGCAATTCTTCTCCCACTGCCGAGAGATTTATATTTCCAGAGTTATTACAGTTTAAACCCATGTTTTTTTACATTAGCCGTGCCCTCTAGTGATCAAATTCTAATTAGATTTCCTGTTAGATTCTAATGGAGAGGAAAGTCAGAAAAGTCAGAGACATACAGTTCTCCATAGAATATGATAGAAACTGCCTGTCACTTCCTGTCATTTAGAACAATCAGGAAGTAAAGCACGGTAAATTCACTTGCTGGTTATTAAACTGCTATAAATTTGGAATAAAACATCTGACAGCGATGGGAGTGATCTTGTTTTATTCAGTAGGAAAGGTTCTATAAAATATGTGTTTTCATAAAAAAAGTTTACTGCTCCTTTAAGCCCATCCCTAGTTTTGTCTGTATTGGCTCTGTAACAGAAGCAGAAGTTACCTGAAGAAGAGTCCATAGAGTTCACTGAACAGATGAATTTTGGTGACAGTGGGGCTGGTTCCGATCCCTGTACGAGATCCGTCTCGGAATGTACTTATGGCTGTAGCACCAAAGATCATTTATTCTTCTATTTCCCTTTTCCTGAATTCCTGTCATATAGTTATAGCAATCGCACAAATTGAACCATCTGGGTGCCAGAGAGGTACTCAACGCATTGCAAAGCAATGCATTGCATACCTCTTGGCACTGAAAGGGTTAAAATCTCATGATGGCTATAACTGTATGACAGGTGCTCAGGAGGAAGGGAGATAGAAGAATAAATGAGCTTTGGTGCTATATTTTTACACAAGTGCACTGGGTGCAGGAAGGAGAGGAAAGGGAGGGTACTTGCATTAAAGGGAGCATGCTCACTTCTAAGGAGAGCTGAGGTGGGAGGAGGAATTCAAAAACAGGGGCATCTTGCAGAGCTGTGCGGTTCAGCTTATAACCACAGGAAGAGTAATGTGACGTCACCTGCTACTTTTCTAAAAGCTATATCTTTCAAAATATTGAGGAAAAATAACATTAAATGTCATGAGGGTGAAGCTTCCCCTCTAATTAATTTTGTTGCTTCACTGTACTTTCTCATGAATACCCTTTACATCGTAACATGCTAACATAGTAAATTAGGTTGAATAAAGACATAGTCCATCGAGACCAACCTTCTTCTAATACCCCAGTAATTTTATAGCTTTCCTGCTACCAAATAAGTTAGTCTTTATCAGACCTTCCGGATCTGCCTACTAATAAACAGTATAACTCTGTATGTTCCCTTTGGAAAGAAATGTATCTAATCTTCTATTGAATGTATCCATTGTATCTGCCATAACCACCTCCTTGACAAAGAATTCCACAATTTAACAGACCTCACTGTAAAAAAATCCTTCCTCTGCTAAAGTCTAAACCTCCTTTCCTCTAATCTCAAGGGGTGTCCCCTGATCAGGACTTGGAATAAATAGCTCACCGCAGAGATCCTTGTATTGACCTCTTATAGATTTGTACAATGTGATAAGGTCTCCTCTTAGTCATCTTTTCTCTAGAGTAAATAAACCAAGTTTGTCTAGTTGTTCCTCATACGTCAAGTCCTCCATTCCCTTAATTAATTTTGTTGCTCTTTGCTGTACCCACTCTAGTTCTAATATATCCTTTTTCAGAACTGGTGCCCAAAACAGCACTACATACTCAAGGTGAGGTCTTACCAGAGATTTGTACAATGGTAAAATAATATTATCCACTCTTGCTTCAATACCTCTTTTTATGCAAGACAGGATTTTGTTTGTCTTTGATACTGCTGTTTGACACTGGTCACTGTTTCAAAGTTTATAGTTAACAAGGATACAGAGGTCTTTCTCTAGCAACGAGTCCCCTAAAATGATTCCATTAAGTTTATAAGTAGCCGTGGGATTATTTCCTTCCAAATGCATGATTTTACACTTCCCCACATTAAACTTCATATTCCATTTGTTTGCCCAATCTGCCATTTTAAATAAATCTCTCTGTAGAGAGCAATTATCCTGTTCTGAATTAATAACCCTGCATAATTTAGGGTCATCTGCAAATATTGATAATTTGCTTTCTATATCTATTTCTAGGTCATTTATAAACATGTTAAAAAGCAGCGGACCTAATACTGAACCCTGAGGTACTCCACTCTCCATTTTAACTGTAATGGAGAATTGTCCATTTACAACCACACACTGTTCCCTATACTTCAAACAGTTTTGTATCCAAAAGGTCATCTTCTAGCCCCAATTTTCTTATTTTGTTCCCCATCCTTCTGTGTGCCACTGTATCAAATGCCTTTACAAAGTCTAGATATACTACACCAACTGCCTTGCCATTATCAAGGTTGCTGGTTACTTCCTCATAAAAGCCGAAAAGGTTAGTTTGGCATAATCTATTCTTCATAAAACTATGTTGATTCCTGCTAATGATCTTATTTTTTGTGTTGTAATCCTGAATATAGTCCCTTATTATCCCTTCTAGCAGTTTTCCCCCTACAGAGGTCAAACTCACAGGTCTATAGTTTCCAGGTTCTGTTTTAGTTCCCTTCTTAAATAGAGGCACTACATTGGCTCTTTGCCAGTCTTGTGGTACTGAGCCTGTGGTGAGAGAATCTTTAAAGAGTAAATATAGGGGTTTTGTCAACACTGCACTAAGTTCCTTTAGAACCCTTGGATGTATACCATCAGGACCCGGTGCTTTGTCAGTCTTAATTTTGTTCAGTCTTCCCATGATATCTTCTTGAGTTAACCCAATATCTGATTATTGTATTGTTTTATTAGTTACTTGTTGAAGCTCTCCTACCATTCCTTGCTCCCTTGTATATACTGATGCAAAGAAAGTGTTTAGAACATCTGCCTTTTCCTTATCCTCACTAATTAACTCAGCCATCTCATTTTTGAATGGTCCAATGCACTCCCTCTTAAGTTTATTGCTATTCATATATTTGAAAAACTTTTTTGGATCAGTTTTACTTTCCCTTGCAATTCGAGTTTCATTTTCTATTTGCATGCCAAAGTGGTGCCCTGTATACTTAACCCTTTGCATGCCAGAGTAGATGCAATATATTGCAAAGCAATGCGCAGTTTACCTCTGCTAGGCAAAGAGTAAATATGCAGAATGTTACATACTGCATAAGTATTTCAGAACACCTGGAACCGAAGAGCTAAATGAAGTTGCAAGGTGAAATTTCATTTTACAATAAACCACAGTATTTCATGAGCTTTAGAAGCTACAAAATGCATAAAGCTAAAATGTGGGAGGTATAGCCTCCTAGATTATCTGTATCAAGCGATTATATGGGGGAATTATACTGGAGGAATAAGTGGGTTTTAATTTGTTTAACAAAGACCTAGTTAGTTTTGCTGGACACAGAGAGCTGCATGATAGAACACAGGTTTCCCATAATACCATTGCTGGTATCTCATGTCGGTTTTCAAGTACCAAAGTAATGTTAAAGATACACATAAAAAATAAATACAATAAAGCTGCATTCTAAGAGAGACCTAATCAAGAGACTACAGTGACAAATATTAGGCCAGGTAAAAACCTTAGTAAATCTCCTGAACAGAAATATGAGTGAGGCCTCCATCTAACATGCAAAGGGACTGACCATAAGTCAATTTGCATCAATCTACACAGCATAACTAAATATTTGACTGCCGTAGGGAAACCCTTCTGGCATTCAAAGGGTTAATGCATAGCCTGTACATTTTTCTGGTGCGAGCAAAACAATGTACAGGCTAAGCAACCCCCTTGTGTCTGCGTCAGATTTCCTATTGGCAGTGGGAAACCTCTGGCATTGTCTCAAAGGGGTTGCTTAAAGGGATGGTAATGCCCCAGAAAAAATATTTTGCATGTTGTAGTGTTTAAAAACTTGAGCTAAACGCAAACAAATGTATCTCTCAAACCACTATGGTTTGAGAGATATCTGCATTTAAAGTTTGATGTTTTCTGCTGTCAGCTGTAAAGCTGTCAGCAGGAGATCCGTGTTGGCCGATATGGAGGCTCTGTAGCAGAGCCGCAATCGTGTTATTTTCAACAAATGACGTCATTGGAATGGTCTAAAAAGTGTGCTTGCAAGCATACTTTTTAAACCATTCTAATGAAGTCATGCTTTGTAAATAACGCGATTGCAGCTCTGCTGCAGAGCCATAAGCACATTTTTAGACCATTCCAATGAAGTCATTCATTATAAATAACGCAATTGCAGCTCTGTTGCAGACCCTCCATGTAGGCCGACGCAGATCTCCTGCTGACAGCAGGAAACATCAAACTTTAAATGCAGATTTCTCTCAAACCATAGCGGTTCGAGAGATACTGTTTTGCTTTTAGCTCAGGTTTTTAAGCACTACAACACGCAAAATATATTTCTGGGACATTACCATCCCTTTAACCTGTACATTGTTCTGTTGACACCAGAAAAATGTACAGCTACACATTAAGCCATTCCATGCCAGAAGGGTTTCCCTCTGTCTGGCAGTCAAACGTTTGGTTATGCTGTGAAGTTTGGTACAAACTGACTTCTCATGATTGCATGATTGATGGAGGCTGCTCATTGCTGCTCAGTAAGTAATTGTGACTTTCTGTGCTGCATTGTCTTGGGCAAGTGAAGTCAGAGAAAAAAGGAGGTTAGAAGAGAAGAGCATGCTTGGGAAGGGGGGGCTGCTGGGATCATTTCTGCACCTGTGTTTGTCTACCTCAGTCAGATTCTTCTTTCTACCACACAAATGGGGTAGAAATAAGGGTCAAACCAAAACAACCAGGGTGTCCAGTGCTCTCATCCACTAACCCCTTTTTTCTCTGACTCACTTTTCTTGCCTAACAATACAGAAAATCACAGCTGAGCACTGCAGTCAGTGTCCTCCATCAAACAAATGCAGAATAATCATGCTGTTTACGTTAACAGGGCCCAAGGCCAGGTACAGAACTCAGTCCTTTCAACAATGTGGCACACACTTTTTCTCATTTTAATGGGATCTCATTTGAGTTAATCATGTATTTCTGGCAGTAAGGCTACTTGTTCATTTTCAGCAATAATTTTAACGTTTGATTTATTAACCCTTTGAGTGCCAGAGAGGTATGCAAAGCATTGCTTTACAATGAGTACCACTCTGGCACTCAAAGGGTTAACTCTGTACAATAAATGTCTCAAATCAGTTGCACTTTGGACATGTGCAGTGTACTAGCAGCATCCTAGAAGTAACTTATCAGTCAGTAAAAGAGCAAACAAAATATACCCAATTACCTTCTTAAACCATTGTCAGTGAGAAGGTAATTGGGTATATTTTGTTTGCCCTGGGTGCATTAGTAGCATCCTAGGAGTAACTTAACGTTGATGAATCAGCAGTAACTTAACATTTATGAATCAGCAGTAATTTTCTATTCATCCATTAACCCCTTTGTGTGCCAGAGAGGTACACAACGCTTTGCTAAGCAATATGTTGCATAACACTGGCACTCAAAGGGTTAACTCTTCACAAGAACTGTCTCATCAGTTGTGCTTATTGGAGATGTGCATTAGCATCCTAGAAGTAACTTAACATTTATCATCAGTCAGCAAAAGTGCAAACAAAATATACCCAATTACTTTCTTCCCATTGCTAATGGGTTAAGAAGGGAATTGAATTAAGGTGAAGATAAAGATACTCCTAGGATGCCAATAAGTTTATAAGTAGCCTTGGGATTATTTCCTTCCAAATGCATGATTTTACACTTCCCCACATTAAACTTCATATTCCATTTGTTTGCCCAATCTTCCATTTTAAATAAATCTCTCTGTAGAGAGCAATTATCCTGTTCTGAATTAATAACCCTGCATAATTTAGTGTCATCTGCAAATATTGATAATTTGCTTTCTATATCTATTTCTAGGTCATTTATAAACATGTTAAAAAGCAGCGGACCTAATACTGAACCCTGAGGTACTCCACTCTCCATTTTAACTGTAATGGAGAATTGTCCATTTACAACCACACACTGTTACTTATACTTCAACCAGTTTTGTATCCAAAAGGTCATCTTCTAGCCCCAATTTTCTTATTTTGTTCCCCATCCTTCTGTGTGCCACTGTATCAAATGCCTTTACAAAGTCTAGATATACTACATCAACTGCCTTGCCATTATCAAGGTTGCTGGTTACTTCCTCCTAAAAGCTGAAAAGGTTAGTTTGGCATAAACTATTCCTCATAAAACTATGTTGATTCCTGCTAGTGATCTTATTTTTTGTGTTGTAATCCTGAATATAGTCCCTTATTATCCCTTCTAGCAGTTTTCCCCCTACAGAGGTCAAACTCACAGGTCTATAGTTTCCAGGTTCTGTTTTAGTTCCCTTCTTAAATAGAGGCACTACATTGACTCTTCGCCAGTCTTGTGGCACTGAGCCTGTGGTGAGAGAATCTTTAAAGAGTAAATATAGGGGTTTTGCCAACACTGCACTGAGTTCCTTTAGAACCTTTGGATGTATACCATCAGGACCCGGTGCTTTGTCATTCTTAATTTTGTTCAGTCTTCCCATGATATCTTCTTGAGTTAACCCAATATCTGATTATTGTATTGTTTTATTAGTTACTTGTTGAAGCTCTTCTACCATTCCTTGCTCCCTTGTATATACTGATGCAAAGAAAGTGTTTAGAACATCTGCCTTTTCCTTATCCTCACTAATTAACTCACCCATGTCATTTTTGAATGGTCCAATACACTCCCTCTTAAGTTTATTGCTATTTATATATTTGAAAAACTTTTTTGGATTAGTTTTACTTTCCCTTGCAATTCGAGTTTTATTTTCTATTTGCATGCCAAAGTGGTGCCCTGTATACTTAACCCTTTGCATGCCAGAGTGGAATGCAATATATTGCAAAGCAATTCACAGTTTACCTCTGCTAGGCAAAGAGTAAATATGCAGAATGTTACATACTGCATAAGTATTTCAGAACACCTGGGACCGAAGAGCTAAATGAAGTTGCAAGGTGAAATTTCACTTTATAATAAACCACAGTATTTCATGAGCTTTGGAAGCTACAAAATGCATAAAGCTAAAATGTGGGAGGTATAGCCTTCTAGATTATCTGTATCAAGCGATTATATGGGGGAATTATACTGGAGGAATAAGTGGGTTTTAATTTGGATTTAATTGGATTTAACAAATTCAGTGGATGGCATTACTGCACTGAGATACACTGTGGATTGAAATATACTTCCTCTGGACCCTCTTCCTGCTAAGAAGAGATACCTTCACCTGAACACCACAAACAAGTACAATCTATATATACAAAAGAAGACTTTGTGCCTGGCAAAACACACCCAGGGGCGGCAGTAAGTAAGTAAGTAAGTACTGCTCCCATTGGGAGATTCAATGGGGGTGTGATTTTCACAGGCGTTGCAGTGGCCGAAGGGCACCGCTAGGCCTGTGAAAATCATGCAGGGAGTTGGCCCGCCTCCACTATCCAGCCCACCTACCACTATCCATGTCTGCAAAAAATAAAAATGGCTGCCGCTCTCTGCTACAGCACCCTAATATACACACGCCCCACAATACACACATACAGCACCACAACACACACAGCACCACAATGCACACACACCACACCACACCACACACACTAGGGTTGCCACCCGCCCAGAATTTTACCGCACAGATGATATAGAAGGTGGCGATGTGTCAATGTGAAAGCGTTTTGCCCCCGTGCTCTGTTTCCTGCTACTGCAGGGGTATCTCAGCGATGCTGCTGCGGCTCTTTCAGTCTGGTTCTGGAATGAGCTCTTCTGGCTGTCACACAATGTCACTTGGGTGGACTTGTCGGATACTGATTCTGGGGAGTAGTACCCACGGCCTTCGCACATCCTCACCATCTTCCCCATAGCACTTGGGATCTTCGCTATCAGGCTGCTATTCCAAAGGTGCTGAGGGGCTTGGGTAGAAGGAGATTGCTGGATGCACTGTGAAAGGTGAGAGGACAACCACAGCAGCGAGGGAAGTGTTGGAAGTGTGTAAGAGTCATAGTGGAGAGTGAGTGTCACACAGAAAAATATGAGTAACATGCTGTGGGATGTGCTGGAGACCCGCATCCGCTCCATTATGACTCTCGCACACTTCTGATGCTTCCCTCGCTGCTGTGGTTGTCCCCTTCCCTTCCACAGTGTTCGTCTGTGTAGCCACCTTTGCCCTTTCCGGAGCACACCTCTACCTCTACCACCAGTCACTCTGAGGACGTGTGTGCGGGACCGTGCCTTCACATACAGCCAGGGGTTCGATCGACAGTAAAAGAAACTGCTCAGAACGTATTCATAACACCTGAAACAGGAGAAACAGCAGGATCTAAATGAGAGACAGACGCGCGGGGAGGAGAATCTGAAATGGAGCTTCATGCTCTCTGTCTTATGGACCCTAACTGCCGATGGCTTTGCTTATCGCCCTGCAGCAACTGCACCAATTAACCATTTCACTGCCAGAGACTCTGCCACTCAAGGTGTTCACTTAATGGGTTTACTTTAATAGGTAAATATGCTATTTGCATGATTAAGATTACGTAACCACACTAAAAGTAGCCAAACAGGGATCCACCAACAGCCAATATTAGGCTAAAGCTTTGACACTTCTATGCCACCATAATACTTCCATCTACAGCTGACAATAAACCTCAGCCCCTTTTCACTACAACAACAATGAATGCTCTCTATGAAAGACCGCCCACTTGTAGTTCACGTCTCTGATTGCTAGGTCGCTCTGTCTGTTATGACTCTCTATTCCCTTCACTCCAATCCTCTACATACACTAAGTTCAAGTGCTTCAATATTTTTAAAGGGTACCCATTTTATTGCCTCCGCCTTCCTGTCCTATGGACACACCTCATCACCATTTCCTACACTCCTTACATTAACCCTTTCAGTGCCACAGGGGTACGCAATGCATTGCACTGTGTTATGTACCCCTCTGCCACTCAGTTAAGCATTGCTTTTACAAAATAAAAAACAGACGGGCAGCGTCGTCCCACACTGCTAGTGAAACTATAAAACTGACTCACCTCCAGTTGTTATTTGGGTTTTGGATCTGATCTTCCATTCAGCAATGCTGAAAAACTCAGAAAACTTATTGATTAAAAATATATAAATATATATATATATTTCACAGAAGCACACTGGTTTTCCATTCCTGTAATCTAACCTGCAGGCATGCTTTCTTATCTATGTTATCTGCAAAGCAGCCTGAAGTGCAAAATTCCACACCTCACACTGGCCTGCATCCTATAGAAGAGGACAATGTGACCATCACCCACAGCTGATGTGCCTCCAAAACTTAGAGGCTATTTTATCCCTAGCAATGTTAAAGTGGAGAGTGGAGTACCTCAGATTTCAGTATTAGGTCCTCTGCTTTTTAACATGTTTATAAATGACCTGGAAATAGATATAGAAAGAAAATATCAATATTTGCAGATGACACTAAATTATGCAGGGTAATTAATTCAGAACAGGCTATATGCTCTCTACAGAGGGATATAAATAAAATGGCAGATTGGGCAAACAAATGGAATATGAAGTTTAATGTGGGAAAGTGTAAAGTCATGCATTTGGGAGGAAATAAACCCAAGGCGCTACTTATGAACTTAATGTAATCATTTTTTTTTAATATCTCTTTTATTAAATTTTACAAAAGTTATACAGAAAAGACATACAGTATTGGAAAAAGAAACATACACATGTCAATTGTACAAGTCAAATAATGAAGCATCACAACAATCAAGTTCGAAAATGCCCAATCTAATACCTCAAAGAAATTGTCCGGCTCCTGAACAATAGGGAGGGTGTATTCAGCGCCAAAAGGAGGTGAGACCCCACGTAAACGAAAGGGGAATGACATGAAATGAAGTCAGAGAGCTAACTCCAATAAAACAGGACAAAGGCAAGACATAATGAGTACAAATGAGATAAAAGAGAGGTAAAGTAAAAAGAATGAAGAAATATGTAAGCAAAGAAAGAAAGAAACAAAGAGAGACAGTAAGAGACGGGGGGAAAAGAGAAAGGGGTGGAAGGAAGGGAGGGGAAGTAGGGGGACGGAAAGGGTTTTGGGATTTCTTGGCCCATCTCCACTCACAACGAAGGGCCGGGCTTAACCCCCGTCCTGCTCCAATCTCAAGCGAAAGGTCTCACTTTCCACAAATTCATCCCAATGGAACGATCAGGTATTGTGGGTCATTGCTCTGCCCTCCGCAAAATATAGCAGGTCCTCCGTGGATCGGATCTCCTCAACGGAGGAGACCCAAAGCTGGAACGTAGGAGCATGGGTGCTCTTCCAATGTCTGGGAATTACCACTTTAGCTGCGTTCAGCAGTCGAACAGTAAGTGAGCATACATATTTGTGAATAGGGTAGAAGAAGAGTCAGAGGGTCACTATTGATGGAAGGGTCTGCCACTTCCCTGATAGTTGCATACACAGTATTCCAGAAGGGCCGAATTCTAGTGCAAGACCACCAGATATGTAAATAGTCACCTGGAGATGATTTACACCTCCAGCAAGAAGCTGATGTCGTGTTAATATATCTATGAAGCAAAGTCGGGACTCGGTACCACCTAGTTAAGATTTTATACGCATTTTCCTGAATATGGGAGGATGGAGAACATCTATGCGCCAACAGCGCAATTTTGGACCACTGAGTATCTGTTAGCACCACGTCGCAGTCCAATTCCCAGCTCCTGATGAAATGGGGTTTAGAGGTCATGGTGACCGAAAGCAGAAGCTTGTGTAATGTGGAAATCAGTTTTCCTGGCGGATTCTCCAAGAGGCAGAGATCTTCCAAGGGAGTACGAGTGTTGTGTGGTGAAGGAAAATATGGTAAGGAACGGATAAAGTGGCTCAACTGTCGATGAAAAAAATTCAGAGATGGATGACAAGCCCTATCCCCCAATATCACAGATAATGGCCGGGTCTGAACTGGCTGAGCATCTGCCAGCACATCCTGCAATCTAGGATAAAGGACACTATCGGGTAATAGTCATTTCCAGGGGCCACCAGACAAGCCTGGTGGGAAGTCAGAGTTATAGGAGAGAGACAAGAGCGGTGAAGGGTGGCGAATCAGCCCTGGGATGGAAGACAAGTGATCCCAAGTGCGGAGAGTGGGTGGGATGGTAGGATGTAAGCGATCCACACACAGTCCTTGACCTCGTGCCACCCATGCTGCCACAGGGGAGGGCACCATAAGGGAGGCCTGTTCGATCTGTATCCACTGTTTCTTGGAGGGTACGGACCACTCAACCACCCTTGCAAGTATAGTCGCTTTGTAGTATGTCTCTATGTCCGGTAGACCCAACACTCCATGTTCTCTACGGCGTATAAGATAGGAATAACCCAGTCTCCGGCCTCTGGAACATCCGAGCTCCCAGGCCAATATGCCGGAGCACTTGACCCAAAAATACCCAACTCATCCTGTCGAATGCTTTTTCCGCGTCCGTTGACAGCAGCAGAGCAGGAACTCCCCCGTGTCTTGCGGAATGAATAAGATTAATTGCTTTGACAGTATTGTCTCTAGCCTCTCTGCCTGGAACAAATCCCGCCTGATCTGAGTGAACCAGGTCTGGTAGAACTGTTTTTAGACGGAGGCTCAGGATTTTGGCAAACAACATTACGTCCACATTCAAAAGAGAGATCGGGCAATAGCTGGTACATAGCTCAGGATCTCTGCCTGGTTTCGGTATAATAGTAATAGTGGCGTCAAGTGAGTGCGTCGCGAGGTTGGACCCAGGGTGGAGAGAGTTAAAAGTTCGCAAGAACCTCGGGAGAAAAGTGTCTTGGAAGATTTTATAGTAAGTCAAGGTGAGACCGTCCGGACCCGGACTCTTCCCAGTGGGTGATGATTTAAGAGCAAATTGTAGTTCCTCCGAAGTGATGGGAGCCTCTAAAGCTTCTGATTCCTGGCGGGACAAGGTCGTTGGCAGAAAGCGGTCTAGGTAGTTTGATATAGCTGGTGTGACGGCATGGAAAGGAGAAGTATGGGAGGATTCCGCAATGTTGTATAGGGAGTGATAATATCTACGGAAGGATTCCGCAATCTCATCTGTACGATGTTGTAAGACGTGCGAAGAGGATCGAATCTTGGAGATAAAGGATTGAGTTTGTTTAAGTTTAAGAGCCTTAGCTAGGGACCTCCCTGGTTTATTACCGTGTGCGTAGTAATGACTCCGCGTCATCTGACATGCCCGAGTCATCTGGGCATTACATAGTGAAGCGAGTTCAGATCGGAGTTTCACCAGGTCCTGATAGACCTCAGGTGCAAGGTGAAGTTTATGCGAACCTTCTAGATCTGAAATTTGACGAAGAATGGTCTCGATCCTAGCCGCTTTACGACGTTTCTGAAATGTGCCAAGGCTAATAAGTTGGCCCCATATAACAGCTTTATGTGCTTCCCAGACGACCTGAGGGGTAACATCCGGGGTATCGTTAACAGTAAAATAATCCTCTAAGTGCTTTTTTAGCTTGGCACAATCATCGGGATTTTTCAATAAGGTCTCGTTAAGTCTCCAAGATGTCTGTCTATGTGTCATGGAAGGGACCAAGATCCGCAAGTAAACAGGGGCGTGGTCGCTCCATGTGATACTACCAATCCCCACAGACTGCACCAGGTGCAAATGCCGGTGTGAAAGAAAAATATAGTCTAATCTAGAGTATTTAGTGTGTGGAGAGGAGAAGAATGTGTAATCTTTCGTTGTCGGGTGGTGAATTCTCCAGACATCAGCCAATTGAGCTCGGTGAAGGGACCCTTTCACCTTTTTGATCTTGGAATATCAAAGAGTGGATGTCCCCGAAGAGGAATCCAGGAGCGGGTTCATAGTTAAGTTGAAATCTCCACCCAGAATCACAATACCCTCAGCGAAGGACTCCAAATCGCGCAAAACAGAGCAAAGAAACAGTTGTTGATCCTTGTTTGGAGCATAGATGTTGGCTATAGTAATCTTGTCATGACCAAGAGAACCCTTTAAAAAGAGTACCCTACCATCACTATCCGACCAAGTGTCAAGGATCGTCAGTGTCAGGGATCTGGCCAAAAATATTGCTACACCCTTAGTTTTCTGGAAAGGAGAATGGGAAAAGTAACCCGTAGGGTAGAATGGACAAGAGCAGGCGGGGGCCCGATCCCGATGAAAGTGAGTCTCCAGCACCAGTCCAATCTCTGATCTTCCAGAACGTAGTTCTCGGAACATTCTGGAGCGCTTCTCTGGGGCATTAAGGCCCCTTGCATTTATGGAAACAATCCGAAGGGCAAAGGCGCCCTGTGTCGCAGGTGACGTCATGAATTTAGAAAAATGTGGCAAAACGTAACAAGAGGAGAGACAACGTCCCAGCAGACACCCACAATAACTAGGGAAAGCAGTAGGCCAGGTCTCAGGGGGTGGAAAGGACAGGGGAGGAGAGAAGGGAAGAGACCGTAGGGAAGGATAGCAAGAAAAGAAAGATAGACAGTAATAAACAGAATGAGAATGGGTTGCCACTCCTGCCCGAACATAGGCGCAGCAGCAAGCCATAACGGGGACAAACCCCGAGCCGCAAGTGTGTCAAGGAGATGGGGACATGTCCTGGAGATGGACAAAGAACCCATATCCTGAAACACAGTGACACCAATGCGGTGTGGGATCGCAGCAGCAAAGACGGGGAAGCACATATAAGACAGAGCACCTCAACGTCTCCGCTCCGCGAGCAAGTGTTAGTTGTCGTTTTATGATAATAACATTATCCAAGATATTAAGGCAAACACGGTAAGAATTAACATATGAACAATATTCCAACATGTATCAGTATATCAATGTAATTTTAACAGTAGAGCAGATGATTGCCCCCAGATCCCCGTCTAAGGGGTCCCAGTCAACAGGGAACAGACAGTAGAGCAAAAAGGGAAGTCAGCAGCTGTCCCCGCCCCCAGAGCCGGGACGGGGAACCAGGCATGGGAGGGAGCCCCAAGGTCCAAAACCATCTCCCCCCCCCCGCGGAGGACCCCGAACAGAAAGGGCCCAAGCAAGGACCGCCCCAGCATATATCCGGGCAGCCACTCGCCGCGCCCCCCCAGAGCAAGCCCCCCGCCACAACCCGTGTATTAACTCCATGACGGGGACAGTGAAAACCCCTGGGATGAGTATTCCCCCACCCCCAGGCATCACCCCCAGAGTTACACGAGGGCCAGGAATATTGTGATGATTAAGAAGGCCCAGACGTAGGCCATATTGTGGGAGTTATGGGGGAGGGAAGAACCCAGTCACCCTGCAACCTAAAGGACAGTACCCCACTAACCCATCCCATCCCAACCTGTCGGGCCAAAGTGAAAAGGTACCCCCCCGTAATGGGGTACCCCAGCGGGAAGGGGAGATAGAACATGAAGACATATCATAAACATTCATAATAACAGCCCCAGTATGGGTTTCAAAAGTAACTTATACAACCCCCTCACAAACCAGTGCTGTCTGCCAGTTCCATCCGGTCGCCCTCCCAAGCAATATAGTAACATAGTAATTTTTCCTATTCCTGTTTACCATCGTTGATCCAAAAGAAGGCAAAAAACACCCCTCAATTAGCAATTTAAAATTCTGCCTTGAATGGGGGGGGGAAAAATTCCTTCTTGATTCCAAATGGCAATCAGATTTCTCCCTGGATCAACAAGCCCCAACTAAATATTCATCCAAATACTAACGTACATAGCCCTCTATGTTATGCTCTTTTAAATAAGTATCCAGGCCCCTTTTAAAGGCATCTAATGTTTTTGATAGCACCACCTCCTGAGGCAGTGAATTCCATACCTTTATTGTCCTTACTGTAAAGAAACCCTTCCGCTGTTGTAGATTAAATCTCCTTTCCTCAAGTCTAAGTGGGTGGACTCTTGTCCTGTGTACTGTTCTGTTAATGAACAGGTCTTTGGAGAGCCATTTGTATGGGCCCTGAACATATTTATATAGTGTTATCATATCCCCTCTAAGACACCGTTTCTCTAGTGTATACAAGTTTAACTTTTCTAGCCTTTCTTCATAACTAAAACTTTCCATTCCCCTTACTAGTTTTGTAGCCCTCCTCTGCACTTTCTCTAGTTCCATAATGTCCTTTTTCAGAAAGGGCACCCAGAATTGAACAGCATATCCTAAGTGGGGTCTTACCATGGACCTGTAAAGAGGCATAATTATATCTTCCTCCCTTGAGTCAATACCCCTTTTAATACATGCCAATATCTTATTGGCCTTTGCAGCTGCCAGTTGGCACTGCATGCTACTGCTAAGTCTATTGTCTACCATTACTCCCAAATCCTTTTCATTTGTAGATTTCCCCAGAGAAACACCATTTAAACTATATGTTGCATTTTTATTATTATACCCAAAATGCATAACTTTACACTTGTCTATATTGAATCTCATTTGCCACTTGCCTGCCCAGTTACTCAATTTGTCCAAATCCTCTTGTAATGAAGACACATCCAGTTCAGACTTTATTACCTTACTTAATTTTGTGTCATCGGCAAACACTGATACATGGCTCCCTATGCCTTCTGGGAGGTCATTAATAAACAAATTAAAAAGAAGAGGACCCAGGACAGATCCCTGAGGTACTCCACTTATCACGTTTATCCAACTGGAGAACTTGCCATTTACTACCACTCTTTGCATTCTATCTTTCAGCCAATTTACAATCCACACACAAACATTTTCCCCTAGGCCTATTTCATTCAATTTGTACAGTAACCTCTTGTGTGGAACTGTATCAAATGCCTTGGCAAAGTCTAAATAGATCACATCAACCGCTGCTCCTGCATCTATATTATTACTCACTTTTTCATAAAATGCGATCAAGTTAGTTTGACAAGACCTGTCTTTCACAAAGCCATGTTGGCTATTGCTAATGATATTCCTGTTCCAGCAGAATCCTTTCAAACAGCTTCCCTACCACAGATGTCAAGCTTACAGGTCTGTAATTTCCTGGCTGTGACTTTGATCCCTTTTTAAATATGGGCACCACATCTGCTTTATGCCAATCCATGGGCACCATACCTGAAATAAAAGAATCCTGAAAGTCAAATATAACGGTCTGGCCAGGGTCTGGCTTAGCTCTTTAAGTACCCGTGGGTGTATACCATCTGGCCCCGGAGCTTTGTCTACCTTAACACCATTCAAATGTTTTAACACTTTTTCTTGTGTTAGCCAGTCCCATGCTTGCTGTGACTGTTCTGTAAAAATATTCTGCAGATTCTTGTCCATTGGGTCTTCCTTGGTAAAAACAGAAGAAAAGAAATTATTTAAAATATCTGCCTTCTATCTGTCCCCCTTGACCATCTCACCCGTTTCAGATAACAAGGACCCAACATTATCAGACTTTAATTTTTTGCCATTAATGTATTTAAAGAATTTCTTTGGGTTGCTCTTGCTCTCCTTAGCAATATTTTTTAATTCTCCAGTCTAGCTAATTTAATAGCCTTTTTGCAGGTTTTGTTGACATTTTTGTATACTGCAAATGCCTCTGCTGATCCCTCAGCTTTGTAATGATTAAATGTCGCTTTCTTGTTATTTATTTCATGAATTACTTTACTGGTTAGCCACATTGGCTTTAATTTGCTTCTTTTGTATTTGTTTCCAACAGGGATAAATTTATATGTGTATTTTTGCAATGTTATTTTGAATGCATTCCACTTACCTTCTGTGTTTTTTCCTGAAAATATTTTATCCCAGTCAACGAGAATGAATTAAATCTGCTAAAGTTGGCTTTTTTAAAATTCAGTGTTTTGGTGGGACCCATACTAAATTGCTTTTTTGAATTTATCTCAAACGATACCATGTTATGGTCACTATTCCCCAAGTGCTCCCTAACTTGGATGTTAGAGATAAGTTTTTCATTGTCAGTTATTACCAGATCCAGACATGCACTTCCTCTGGTTGAGGTCTGCACTAGTTGAGACAAAAAATTGTCATTCAACATGTTCAGAAACTTGCTGCTTTTAGCATAATTAGCTGTTCCATTTTTCCAGTGTATTTCTGGATAATTAAAATCCCCCATAATTAAAGTTCTCCCTATTTGAGAAGCCTTTTCTATTTGCATTAATAGCTTTGATTCCTCAAGGTCACCAATGTTTGGTTGTTTATAACAAATACCCACTAATATTTTTTTGGCAGTTTTACCCCCAGTGACTATTTCAACCCACAGGGATTCCACATGTTCACTACTGTCATCACATATATCTTCCCGCAATTGAGGCAATAATGCTGGTTTGACGTACAGGCAGACCCCACCACCTCTTTTGTTTGACCTATCTTTTCTAAATAACATGTAGCCCTCCAAATTGATTGACCAATCATGTGTGTCATCCCACCATGTTTCTGTTATGCCTATCAAGTCATAGTTTTCAATTTCAGCTACCAGCTCCAGTTCCCCTATTTTACCAGTTAAACTTCTGGCATTTGCAAGCATACAATTTATGCCACTGCTATGTTTAATTTGTGATTTAATTTTTATGTGGTTTATAGGCTTCTTCCTATCATCTGTACTAACCCCGCCCCCAGATCTTCTCACCTGGTTATTAACTACATCGCCTTCCCTTTCTATACTATCTATCCCAGTATTTATTGGTCCCTCCCCCCCTTCCTAGTTTAAAATCTCCTACAACCATCTAGTCATCCTCTCCCCAAGCACTTGAGACCCTCTTGCATTCAGGTGCAATCCATCCCTGCTATACAGATTGTACCCCAAAGCAAAATCAGCCCAGTGCTCTAAAAACCCAAAGCCCTCCTTCTTACACCAAGACTTCAGCCATGCATTGAACTCCCTAATCTCCCGCTGTCTCTCTGGCGTAGCGCATGGCACAGGTAGTATGTCTGAGAATACTACCTTGGAGGTCCAGTTCCTAATCTTAGTGCCTAAATCCCTAAAATTACCTTTTAGGACTCTCCATCTTCCTCTTACTTTGTCATTGGTACTAATATGCACCAAGACAACTGGATCCTCTCCAGCCCCTCCCAATAATCTGTCCACCCTTTCTGCAACATGCTGAACCCAGGCACCCGGGAGACAGCAAACCATTCGGTTGCTGCGATCAGAGCCACAGATTACCCTATCTGTTCTCCTAATAATGGAGTCCCCTACCACCACAACCTGCCTAGGCTTCACTTTCCTCTGGATCCCCTGTGTGCTAGAGGAGCTGTTCTCCCGGCTGTTAGGGAGAACAGTCTTCTCCAACAATTCCACTTCTGGGTTTGCCTCTCCAACATCTTCACTTAAATGAGCAAATTTGTTTGGATGGAAAATCTCAGGACTGGCTGCCCTCTTCCTCTTCCCTCCCCCACTGCAACCACTTCTAACTGTTACCCAGCTATGTGCCTGGTTCCCTTCTAGCTGATCTCCTCCCTCTTTGCTAGGTGACCCAGCTAGACTCTGCTCAGTTAGCAAGAGACTCCTCTCAAGGTTGTCAATGTCCCTCAGTGTTGCAATATGACTCTCTAGCGCTCCAATCTGAGCTTCTAGAAGGGCCACTTGCTCACATTTGCCACAGCGGTATGGACCCTGGAACTGCTGTTCCAAGCATGCATACATATGGCAAGATGTGCACTGAGTGAGATCTCCAAACTTGCTCATCATGTATGGTGCAAATGTGAGTTCTTACAGATGTAAACAATTAATTTACTTGTGTTCCTCTAACTCATGTGTTGCACTAACTCCTGTGTTTCACAAACTCTGCACTTATTCCAGAGCACTTAGGAAAGACCACGCTCCATTTGTGAGCAAGCTCTGTATATCCTGTACCTAGATTTTGACTGAGGTTGTAGGAGAGAGGGTGTGTGTTAGGAAGCTCTCTGAAAAGGCCTCTTTGAGAGGAGTTTTTCTTTTCTTTTGAGTTTCTTTTTTAGTTTAGTTGAATAAGAGTTAGTTTAGGTTTTATTTCTTTTTGGGGAAAATTGGGTGAATTTTTAGTTGATTTTTGCACTTTTTAAGTTGAGCCCCAGGAAGCAGCAGCTTCTTGCCCAACAAGGCTCACTTCCTATGGGCTCCTTTCTCCTGCTCACACCCCTGACCCATCCCCCGCTGCTGGGTCTTTTTTCTCATTTGATTTAATTTGATTCTTTTTTTTTATTTTGGAAAACCTTTGTTTGGTGGGTGGTGGGGAGTTTATTTTCTGTTAGTTTAAGTTTATTTTGAATGTCATTTTATTTTTGAGGGAGAGAAGCAAGCAGCTGGGAGGGAAAGAATTTAAACATCTTTCATTACTGTTAACCCTCCCAGTGCCAGTGCATAGCACTGCAGCTCTCCCTCTTTCTTTTTGTTTATTAAGAAAAGTTGATTTAGTTTATTTCCTTTGATTTGTTTATTTAATTTTAGAGCCCCAGGAAACTTGGGTTTCTTTTCCAGAAAGGGCTCACTTCCTGTGGGCTTCCAACCCAGCAGCACTGCCCTGACTCTTCCCCCACTTCTGGTGTTTAGTTAATTAGTTAATTGATTTCAGTTGTTTTGTTTTCTTTTGAACACTTTTTGGTTTGGTGGGTGGTGGGGAAATTTATTTTATGTTTGTTTAAGTTTCTTTTTGTTTAAGTGTCTCAGAGGGAGAGATTAAAGCAGCTGGGAGGGACAGAGATTTAAACACCTTTTTTTCTGTTAACCCTCCCAGTGCCAGGTGCCACTGCATCTCTCCCTCTCCCTCTCTCTCACCTCTCTCTCTTAAAAAAACATACAAAAACAAAAAAACAAAAAAAAATCCTTCCTTTTATTTTATTTCTTTCTTTGATTTAAAATGGGGAAGGGCATAAAGAGGCCTCAGGATCCCAAAGATGGAATAATGGATCCTGGAAATACTAGCTGTAGCCCTGCTGTGTCCCAAGCAGCAAGCCCCAGACCTCAGGCTCCCTCTGCCTCCACTTAAGCTGCTCCTACTGGCACTGCCCCTGTAGCACCTACTATTACTAGATCTTTTGCACAGGTGGTTAGTGCCAGCCCCAGTCATGCCAACTCTGGGGGAGAGCAGCTATCTAGGAGGCATGGAATCAGATGTATCATGTCTGGGGTTCACGGTATAGGGGCATATGTTAAGGCTGCAGCTGATGTTGTGAGCCCCTCTGCAGTTGTAGCAGCCAGCAAAATGTACTGTAAAGCTGTACTATTTCTACGTACGCTGGCTGCTGCACATACTTTGGTGCAGAGGGGGCTCACACTAGGGGGGACTTCTATCCCTGTGGAACCCCTGGAAGGGATGGGCACACGACTTGTACTATCCAATGTGCCCCCCTTCCTACCAGACCCTTTACTGCGCTCCCATTTGCAAGCCCTAGGGGAGTTAAAATCAAATATCACCAAGATTCCCCTGGGCTGCAAAGAGAGAGCACTTAGGCATGTGCTCTCTTTTAAGAGGGAGGCACAAGTCCTCCTGCCTCGAGGTGCAGATAGTATTGAAGGGTCCTTTGGGGTTCATTTTGAGGGGGTGCTGTACCGCATATTTTACAGCACAGAGAAAGTGAGGTGCTTCGCATGTAAGGAGCTGGGGCATACACGCCAGAGCTGCCCCAAGGGGCAGCGTTCTAAAACATCAGCCCCAGCTCCAGTGCCAGTACCGAGCACCTCACGTACAGCACCCAGCCCTGCTAAGAACACCGTGGCAGGGCCCTCAAAAGGGAAAGCCCCCCTTCAGAGAGCTATAAGGAGGCTGTTCCAAAGCCCACCACCGCAGCCTCCATGCCTCCTTCCTCCCCACCAAAAACATAATTAGCTGCAGCTACCTCTGAGGCTGCAGCAAAAGGGAGGAAGGAGAAGAGTGTCACCACTACCCCCTGTGTTGCCGCTGCCCCGGTGCCATCCCCCCCCGCCCCAAGTATAAACACTTCTACAAGTGTAGGGGATGGGGGGAGGGAGGAAAGATCTCAGCCCTCTAAAGAGGGCACGGGGAGCGGCGGCACCTCCTCTTCTAAGGATGACGCCCCAAGGAAGAGGAAATATAAGACCAATAGGGGGACACTGGAGGAATGGGAGGAGCTTATCTCCTATCCCTCCAAAGTAAAAAAGAGGAGCCATCCATCGCCTCATGAAGTGGTGACATTGTCTGACCTGGCTATTGATCTCAGCCAGCCAGGGACAGACCACACACCTCTCCCCCCAGACCTGGCGGAGGATAATGTGGCCAAGGGTCTGGGAAATGTGCAGGGGAATAAGGGTCTCCCTGAGGAGACAGGGGCAGACAGACAGCCAATAGCTATGCAGCTTGTCTTGCCCCTGATATATGAAGGGAAACCCAATAAAGCCCCTGCAGAATGGGCAGTTAGTGTCCCTAAGGTGCTGAGCTTTGGGGACCACAGTCAGCCTCTCCCTCCAGTGTCACTCTCCAGTGGCGACACTCGGGTAATGTCAACTCCCCAGGATATGCCACTCCTAGAGGCGATAGACTTAAGCATAACGCCCATTCAGGACCCTGTAGAGGAAAATCCAGGGGAGGGTGATGCAATAGGGGCAGTGGTAATGGAGGAGGGTGACCAAGCAGTCCCTCCTATTAATACCGTGGAGGTGACTGCTACAACCTCGGAGATCCCTCCTCCCACTTCATCCACTGACCCAACCCTAGGCGTCATCCAAGCTGCGCAGGCGGCGGTGGAGAAGGCTGAGGAGGCATATAAGGCCTCCAAAGCTCCCCATAACATCAAGCCATCTGCCGCCATTCAGCCAGCTACCCCTGAGTGTGCCCCTAGTACTAGCAAGGGGACACAAGATTCTTCTCATGGTTCGGTCGCGAAGGGTGTATTAGACCCCACTTCAATGACATCTAGAAGTGGGAGTGTTAAGATCAAGCTGAGAAGGCTTACCCCCTTAGAGGAGAAGGGGGTTTATAAAGTACTCAGCGAGGAGGAGCCCAGGGATGGCAGTGAGGCTTCCACAGCCTCAATACCTACACCTAGCCCTGTCATCCCTGCCAAGGAAATAACAGCTTTCCTTGAGAGCACCCTTCGCAGACAAAATAAAAAGAAGGTGCGCCTCGCCCTTGAGAGGTGGAATGATCTGCCGTTAATCATCCACTCTCTCAGAGAATATCTTAGGGCCAGCAATCGGGCCAAGAACTTCGGGTCTGCCAAACATATCCGCGCCCGCAAGTTCTTAAATTTGTGTCTGTCCCATCAGGCCTCGCTAGGAGATGGGACGAAAGCACTTCCTGACACACAGTAATGGCTCTGAGCATCAGCACTCTTAATACCAATGGCTGTAAGGATGGGTTTTGCAGGTTCCAGGTACTCTCCTATCTACAGCAAGGGGGGTACTCTGTGAGCTTCCTGCAAGAGACCCATACCACTCCGGAGGCTGAAGCCAACTGGCATCTGGAGTGGCGAGGCAGGGTTTTCTTTAGCCACTTCACTTCGGTGTCATGTGGAGTGGTGACCCTGTTCTCAGAGTCCTTTCAGCCTGAAGTGCTGAGTGCGAAGTCTGTTATCCCAGGCCGTCTGCTGCATCTCTGGGTCCGAGAGCTAGGCTGCACGTTTAGTCTGCTGAACGTGTATGCACCCTCTGCAGGACCGGAGAGGGTGAGGTTCTTTGCTAGTTTGTCGACTTATCTGGAGTCGGTCAATGCGGATGAGTGTTTGATTATCGGGGGTGATTTCAACTGCACCCTCGAAGCTCTGGACCGTGTCGGGACAGAGCATTATCCACCATCCACGTCGGCCTTGAGGGAGGTCATCACCCGCTACTCCCTGGTCGACACCTGGCGAGAACAGCACCCAGGGGCATCAGACACTTTCACCTATGTCAGGATGAGAGATGGTAGGGTGTCCCACCCCTGGATAGGCTTTATATATCTAGCCACTACATGTCACGGGCCCAGTCCAGTGCCATTAGGTTGGCCCCGTTCACGGACCACAACTGTGCGTCCTTGAAGCTGTCGCCCACGTCATCGGCGACAAAAGCCACCTATTGGGACTTCAACAATATCTTGTTGGAGGACGAGGGCTTTGCAGCATTGATCCGGGAGAGGTGGGCGGACTGGAGGGGTTTCAAGGGTGACTTTGCCACGCTGAGTCAGTGGTGGGACGTAGGCAAGGTGCGCTTGAGACTCTTGTGTCAGGAGTATACTAGGGGTGTGAGCAGTCAGCGCAATGCCGAGATTGAGGCACTCCGGGGGGAGGTGCTTGGCCTCGAGCAAAGACTGTCTGCTGAATCTAGGGATCAAGCCTTGCAGCGCGAATACGTAGAGAGGAAGGAGGTTCTCTGTCACCTGGAACGGCACCAGGCTAAGGGAGCCTTCGTGCGAAGCCACTTGAGATTCCTTTGGGAGATGGATCGTGGCTCGTGCCTCTTTTACGGACTGGAGAAGAGGGGGGGGTAACCGTAGACATATCACCTGCCTCCTCGCGGAGGACTGTGCCCCTCTTTTGGATCCGGAGAGCATCCGGGACAGGGCCCGGAGATTCTATGCAAACCTGTACTCTCCGGATCACATCTCTCCAGATGCCTGCAAGGTGCTATGGGATGGGCTTCCAACGTTCAGCGAGGGTGGAAGAGAGAGGCTGGATCAGCCCATCTCTCTAGCTGAACTCTCTGAAGCCCTTAGTCTAATGCCCCATGGCAAATCTCCGGGGCTGGACGGACTGACCGTAGAGTTCTTCCAATTCTTTTGGGAGACTCTAGGACCTGATTTCCAACTGGTCCTAACGGAGGCCCTCGAGACTGGTGAGATGCCCCTTTCCTGTCGACGGGCAGTAATGGCCTTGCTACCTAAGTAGGGGGATCTCCGCCTTATCGAAAACTGGCAACCAGTCTCGCTGCTCAGCACGGATTATAAGATCGTAGCCAAAGCTGTCACCTTAAGGCTCAGGTCCGTGCTGGCAGAGGTGGTCCACTCAGACCAGTCCTATACAATCCCGGGCCGGACCATCTTTGATAATATCTTTCTGGTCCGGGATCTGCTCTGCTATGCCCGCAGGACTGGTCTGTCACTCGCCATTCTCTCACTAGACCAGGAGAAGGCGTTTGATAGAGTGGATCACAGATATCTCATAGCTACTCTGCATGCATACGGCTTTGGCCCACGCTTTGTGGGCAACCTTAAGAGGCTGTATGCCTCTGCAGAGTGTTTAATTAAGATCAACTGGTCCCTAGCGGCACCCCTGGTATTTGGACGAGGGGTACGGCAAGGATGCCCCTTGTCTGGACACCTATATGCACTAGCCATCGAGCCCTTCCTATTTCTGTTAAGGAAGAGGCTCACAGGGCTGGTGCTGAAGGAGCCAGACATGAGGGTGGTACTTTCGGCATATGCCGATGATGTACTCCTTGTGGCCCAAGACCTAGTTGATCTGGAGCGGGCTAAAGAATGCCAAGAGGTTTATACAGCTGCCTCTTCTGCTCAGATCAACTGGTCCAAATGCACAGGCCTTTTAGAGGGTCCCATACAGATGGACTCCCTGCCTTCCACCTTCCGTAACATCAAGTGGGAGGCTACAGCTTTGAAATACCTTGGAGTCTACCTGTCCACTGCGAATCCCACAGTCCCTGCAAACTGCAAAGAACTAGAGGAATGAGTCCTCTCTCGGATGGGACTGTGGAGGGGTCTTGCGAAAGTACTTTCCCTAAGGGGGAGGGCTTTGGTGATCAACCAGCTGGTGGCCTCACAGCTATGGCACTGGCTGATCTGCCTTAGCCCGACCCCTGAGTTCATCAGCAAAATCCAGAGAATGCTGCTGGACTTTCTCTGGATGGGGAAGCACTGGGTCTCTGCGGGTGTGGCGTGCCTCCCACTGGGAGAGGGCGGTCAAGGAATGGTGTGTATACGCACTCAAGTGCACACCTTCCGCCTCCAGTACCTGCAGAGATACCTGTACGCAGACCCTTCACCGCAGTGGTGCGCACTGGCCTCCAGTTTCTATCGCCAGTTGCGCAATATGGGGTATGCCGGCAACTATTCACCATCAAGCCTGAGGGGTTTGGGAGCGACCTCTCAGTGCTGCCGGCATACTACCGGGAAACCCTCAAGGCCTGGAGCATGGTCTCCGTGTCAAGGCAGGGCACAGCGCAGGGGGCAGACATTCTAGCGGAGCCCCTGCTATATAATCCAGCTGTGGGGGCTCGGATGTTGGAAGCCCCAGCATATGTCGTCGCTTCGCAAAGCACGGATGACCCAAGTCGGGGATCTTCTGGACTATGAATGGGTGGACTGGGTGGAGCACGATGTTCTTATGCACCGTATGGGTTTCCAAAGTCCCAGAGTTCTGTACTGTTTGCTCCACGAGATCAAGCTTGCCATCCACCCCGACTCGCGCACCTTCATTGACGAGGCCTTACAGGCCGGAGAGGCACATCTACCTGTGGAACCCTCGCCTCCGGCTGTGAGCATATGACCAAAGCCTCGTCAATCCCCCTTGGCTTCTCCAGCCCCCAACTTAAGCCGGTTGGGGGTGATACCCTCGGCATGTTTCCGTGGCATGCCGAGGAGGAGGCTGTATTCCCTCGTGCTCCACACAGTGCACTTCCTCGCCTTCGACGGTCGCCAAGACACCATCTGGAGGCAAGTGTTTGACGTGGGCGAGAGACCCCGGTGGAGGGCACTCTGTTCCACCTTGGTGCCCAGACCCATGGGGGATTTGAGTTGGAGAGTGCTCCATGGTGCACTGAGCACGGAGGAGTACCTGGCCCGTTTCACGGACTCCCCTGCCTCCTGTCCTTTCTGTGGCAGGGGCAAGTCAGTTTTTCATATTTATTTCACATGCAGCCGACTGCAGCCCCTCTTGTCATTCCTGAGGGGACTCCTCCTGCAGTTCTGGCTGCACTTCTCTCCACACCTTTTCATCTTTGGGCGCACGGTGTCTTGGACAAGTAGGGCTGAGGACCTCCTCATAAACCTGCTCCTGACGCAGGCTAAGATGGCCATCTATGTGTCCAGGAAGCAGGTACTGTCAGAGGAGGTTCCAATGACGCCTGAAGCTTTATTTCGGGCATTTGTGCGCTCCTGTATCCGAGCAGGGTACACCCAAGCCCTTGCAACTGGGAGCATGTTATCTTTTACCTCCCAGTGGGCCTTAAATGGTGTGCTCTGCTCAGTGTCCCCCCATCAGGATTCATTTCAGCTCATACTTCATCTTTAAGTTATTTTTATATTACAGATCATTTTCTCTGGTTTCTTTCTATGTCCCTTTGGGTGCTGGGGGTGCGCGGCATGTTAATTAATGGCACGCTGCTTGCTCCTCTTGCACTCAGGGGGTTAATGTTTATTTAAAAAAAAAAATACTGTTTACTGATTGGCTGGCTTGCCTATAAGGCAGGCACGTTTCTTTACTCCCATAATATCCTGTACCTAGATTTATACAGGCCTACACAGGGGATTGTTCACAAAGCCACACCCTTAATTAATTATCGTCCTGGGTAAAGGAGATGCATACAATCTCGAAGCCCTAGGGAAAGGGAGAGGGGGGAACATAAATCTGAAGACCAGGCAAATCACCTCTATGTGTTGCAGTCCAAGTCTGTGAATTCCTCCAAGGTAAGTGCCGATGGATCTGGTAAAGAAGGCCTTGCGAAAAACAATGCGCCCCGAGCCGTGGAAGGGGAGACTGTGACAATGGGCTTACTCTCCAGCATTAACTCCAGGTTGAGGTTCCACCCGCACGATGTTGCCATCTGCCGCCGATTTCACTTGTTGGGGTCTGCGTCGTCTTCGGCGTTGCGGCCTGTGAAGCCATGGTGGGTTCTGTAAGTCCAGGATCTGCAGTGGGGAATCTCCATTTACAAACTCCTGCCAAGCTGTCAGGACCGGGGGCTCAAGCCGTAGAGCCTCACACAAAGCAGGAACGTCACCTGGATGCTTGATCACAAAGGTACGGGTATCCCGGCGAACCGTGAGTGTCAGCGGGAAGCCCCAACGGTATGGGATGTCGGCTCCTCGAAGGAGGTCAGTCAAAGGCCTCAGCATCTTCCTCATTTGCAGTGTTGCCCATGCAACGTCCGGAAGAATCTGGACGGGCGCTCCTTTAAATTCAATAGGGCGGCGTTGTCTCGCCGCTTGCATAATGTCCTCCTTTAGGCCATATGAGTGTATACAACAAATTATATCTCTAGGAGACTCTCCAGACAGGTCCTTAGGGCGTAGTGCCCTGTGTGCATGGTCTATAACCATGGTGGAGGAAGGGTCTCTATTCAGCACAAAATTAAAGAGTTCCGCTGCTAATTGACGGGTGTCCTCGGCTCCCTCCATTTCAGGAAGGCCTCTAATCCGCAAATTATTCCGCCGTCCGCTGTTGTCTAGATCTATTACATGTTGGGTTAGTTGAGTAGTCAACTTGCTCTGTGACACAACTCTGGCGTCCAAGGCTCGTAGCGAAGCCTGGAGGTCCTGTTCCACAGTTACGAGTCTGGAACCCTGTTGCCTGAGGTCCTCCCTGATCTCCAATAATTTGTCTCTCACTGCCGATCGGACCTGGTCCATCTCGTCTTCAGAGGTACAGGGGGTAGCATCTCCCATGGTAGATGGCTCCGCCATCTTGTCTGACCCGGATGCGCCGCCAGCAAGCGGAAGAAAATAGTTATTCACGGGCTGTATTGAACCCGCTCTGGCGTCTTTCGTTGATCCAGGAGTTCTGGAGGGTTTCTTAGTTGTTCTGCCCATTGCTGGATAGTGCTTAATGATAGTTTGCCAATGTTAACTCGACTGCGGAGCAGGAGCTATTCTAGCATGCGACTTTCCCCATCGAGCGCCAGCTCCGCCCCAGTCTTAATGTAATCATTTTAAGGGACTCATTGCTAAAGAAAGACCTGAGTATCCTTGTAAACTACAAACTTGGAAACAGTGACCAGTGTCAAATAGCAGTAGCAAAAGCAAACAAAATCCTGTCTTCCATAAAAAGGGGTACTGAAGCAAGAGTGGATAATATCATTTTGCCATTGTACAAATTATTGGTAAGACCTCACCTTGAATATGCAGTACAGTTTTGGGCACCAGTTCTAAAAAATAATATACTAGAACTAGAGGGGTACAGCAAAGAGCAACAAAATTAACTAAGGGAATGGAGGACTTGATGTATGAGGAACAACTGGACAAACTTGGTTTATTTACTCTAGAGAAAGGATGACTGAGAGGAGATCTTATCACAATGTACAAGTATATGAGAGGTCAATGCAAGGATCTTTGTGGTGAGCTATTCATTCCAAGACCCGATCAGGTGACCAGGGGACACCCCTTGAGATTAGAGAAAAGGAGGTTTAGACTTCTGCAGAGGAAGGGGTTTTATACAGTAAGGCCTGTTAAATTGTGGAATTCCTTGCCCAAGGATGTGGTTATGGCAGATACAATGGATACATTTAAGAGAAGATTACATATATTTCTTTCAAAAGGGAACATACAGGGCTATACTGTATATTAGTAGGCAAATCTGGAAGGTCTAATAAAGACTAACTTTTTTGGTAGCAGGGAAGCTATAAAGTTCTGATGTCACTAGGGTAGGAGGCAAGGGTTGAACTTGATGGACTTATGTCTTTATTCAACCTAATTTACTGTTACTATGTAATGCTGAGGGAATGATCACCTATACTCACCTCCAGTTGTTAACTGGTTTGTGGACTTGACCATCCATTTAGCAATACTCATATTTCATTTATACACACTCAGAAAACGTCATGATGAAAAAAACAAGCAAAAAAACAAATCAAATATATATTTCACTGAAACACATTGTTTTTGAATACTGCAATCTGACCTGCACGCATGCTTTCTTATCTGTTATCTATAAAGCATCCCGAAGAGCAAAATTCCATATCTCATACTGGTCTGCATCCTACAGAACAGGACAATGTGATCATCCCCCACAGCTGACATTCCTGCAAAACTCAGATGCTATTTAACCCCTTCACTGCTGAGGGAATGATCAACTATACTGCCTCATATCTGTATTCCCTACTGTTATGGACACAGGTAAGTGCAGAAAAATTTGCAGCGAAACTGCATCCATTACATGGTTATGTTCACCTGTCCTAAATCACACTTAGTTTTCCCTTTGCCTCTTTGTCCTCTCCCTAGTCTGTTTGGGCGGAAAAATGACAAAGAAAGAACCAGCTCCCTTGCTTCTTGGGGGAAAGTAGGAGGGGTGTGTCAGTCAGGTAAAGTGGGCTCGTGATGGGCGGGGCTTGCAGACAATAAAAGAGACTGCCAGTGAGCCCTTGGAAAGCAGTCTTGGAATGGAGCAGGAGAGAGGTGGATGGGGGTAGATTCCAGCCAGGCCAAGAACTGTTGCAGAGCAGAGCCTGACGCTGATCTCCAGTAGAAATAGACCAGTACATTGCCTGATGAGTCCAGTTTTCCTGGCCTGCTTTTTCTCCAGTGGTCTTGTCCTTGTAAGAGGGTTCCAGTATTAGATGAGTATAGAAACTATATCTCTCACTCTATTTTTTAAACTATAGATATTATTTCTAGGGAAAACACCCTAGTAACCAACGTATAGTGTTTCTACTATAATTGTTGCATATGTGTCTTATTTGCTCTGCAGTAAGTAATTGTCTGGTTATTATTATCAGGTGTTTTAGCTAGAATATATTAGATAAAATAAAGTGTATTGTTCTTATTATAATATTATTGTTTGTTATTAAATATTATTGTTTATTGCTAGTACTGGTGTGTTATTGTTGTGACAGTACCAGGATTTACCAGACCCTTTTTGGGTCGTTGGTTCCTGAACCGGCACTGCTGCTGCCGCTCTTCCATGGCTGGCTGGAGCCCTGCTACTTCCTGGTGTCTGGAGGTCCTGGATAGTCAGGCAGGAACAACTGGATGCTGCCCCCTGGCAGACTGGCAGACCTAGTGAATTTAGCTGCAGAACCCTCGGTGGGGTTTCCAGAGGCCCTACACCAGTAGACCAGCGGGGCAAGTGAATTTGCTCTTGCAGTGGCTAGGGAGAGAATCCCCAGCCCATGCCCCCTCCAGAAATACAACCGAGACTTGTATTAAGGAGGGTACACCAGAACAGCCTTTATTGATAAAACACACTGCTTATATACACTTCCAGACACTCTTATCAAGATAAGAATATAAATTAGTGCTTGAAAAAGCTCCACCTTCACCCGGCTGCTGTTGCACCGGTAGATATTGGGTTTCTCCAGTACGCGGGTACTGGTTCGCTCCACAGTCACCCGGTTGCTGTTGCACCGGTAGATATTTGGGTTCTCAGTACGCGGGTACTGGTTTGCTCCACATTCACCCGGCTGCTGTTGCACCGGTAGATTATTGGGTGTCTCCAGTATGCGGCTACTGGTTCGTTCCACATTCACCTGGCTGCTGTTGCACCGGTAGAGTCATTGATCCACAGTACGCGGGTACTGGTTTGCTATACATTCAACCGGCTGCTGTGCACCGGACGAGAGACGGTTTCCCCAGTACGCGTGTACTGGTTTGCTCCACCTACAACCGGCTGCCGTGCGCCGGTAACCGTTACTGATTCCGATACATGGGTACTGCTCACTCCTATTTCACCGGCTGCTTTCGTACCAGATGAGAGATTGCTCTCCCCAGAACGCGGGTACTGGTTTGCTCCACTACATCTGAGTATCGTTGCATTGGTTGAGAGATATTGTGTCTCCAGTACGCGGGTACTGGCTCCATCTATGCTATACTATTGCTGTCAAGTCCTAGGCAGCTCCGTTGGTTCTCCAGTACGTGGGTACTGGTGGTCTCCTGTAAATATCCTTGGCTTGCCACCTTAACTCCTTATGCCTCCGCATGTCATCTGTGTGACTGGTGTTGCCACCTAGCCAGTCACCGAGGCTTTAGTGGTTGCCACCTTCTCTGTATTAGGCTGCCTTGTCTGGTATATTGGTAAGGCCGGTAGAACCTATTCCTCTCTGTACCATCTTGGGTTGCCTTACCCGGTATTGGCAAGGCCGGTAGAGCCTTTATAGTTGCTGTCTGTCAATAGGCTGCCTTGCCCGGTATATTGGCAGGGCCGGTAGAGCCTTCACGTATTCATCACATCTATCTCTAGGCTGCCTTGCCCGGTATATTGGCAGGGCCGGTAGAGCCTTCACGTTTTTGCTACATCTATCTCCAGGCTGCCTTGCCCGGTATATTGGCAGGGCCGGTAGAGCCTCCTATTTTACGTGTACCAGTCTCCAGGCTGCCTTGCCCGGTATATTGGCAGGGCCGGTAGAGCCTGTCTATTCCTTGTACCTACTTCCCTGGCTGCCTTGCCCGGTATATTGGCAGGGCCGGTAGAGCCTGTATCGCTATTCTCTGTCATTGCTATATATATATATGTATGAACGTGTATGTTACCCTACGGGGTTATATTAAACTTTTCAATAAAGTTGTGTTTTTACCTAACTTTGCGTCTGAGAGTCTTAACATACCATGACAGTACGAAAGGGCCATGACCTCAGACAATAAAAGTGATGGTAATACACAAAATATCCATTGGAGGATGGATGTACATGAGCAACGCCTGGATCAGCTAGAGGTAGCGATCCAAACTATTCTTGAACACGCTGTACTCTCAGTCTGTTCCTGGTCCGGTGGTCTCCCCAGGTCAGACACCGGAGAAAGATACTATGCCCTCAGGGGCTGCAGTCAAGGGGTTAACTGCCTCAGCCCCTTTGCCACTCAGATATGATGGTGATCCTAATCTCTGCAGAGGGTTTATCAACCAACTTGAAATCTTTATGGAATTGACGGCGCATGCCTTTCCCAGTGATCACAGTAAAGTTGGTTTCATGATATCCCTGCTGACTGGTAGAGCATTGGCATGGGCCAATCCGTTGTGGGAAAGTGCAAAATCCTGCACAAGGAGTTTCAGAGAATTTGTGCAGTCATTTCGGAGAGTGTTCGAGCCTCCTGGTTGAACCACCTCTGCTGCTAAACGCCTTATGGAAATACAACAGGGCAGACGTACGGTTTGCGATTATGCCATTGAATTTCGCACCTTGGCAGCAGAGGTAGGGTGGAACGACGAGGCATTGTTGGCAGCATTCCCTCAGGGTTTGAGCGACCAGATTAAAGATGAGATTGCTGCTAAAGAGTTACCCTCTGATCTAGATGACTATATTGAGTATGTTATCCTAATCGACACCCGGATCTGTGAGAGATTAATGGCCAAAGACCGCAGCCTACGGTCAAAAAATAACAGATCTAGCAGTACATTTTGCCCACTCATCCCTCCCTTGGCATCTAAGCCTAATGAACATTTACGAGAACCATTAGGTTTCACCAGGCTAACCAAGGAGGAGAGAACATATCGCAGAAGGCAAGGGCTGTGCTTATAATGTGGCAAGAATGGGCACCTGCTAAGATCTTGTCCTGTACATCCGGGAAACGAACATACCTAGGGTACCCTGGGGGACAGGCTCTAGGTGCTGTTCAATCATTCCCAGGTTTGGGTACACTGAAACCTACCATACAGGTGGTACTTTCATGGGCAAAATGCTCAGTGGAGGTTTTGGCCCTGGTTGATTCCGGTGCAGCTGGGTATTTTATGGATAATACCTTTGCTAAATTGCATGGGGTTCCACGGATTGAGAGAGAAACCCCTCTCGCTATTGAAGCTATTGACGGCAGACCATTAGAACCTGCACAGGTTACATTTGAAACAATGCCATTATCCATGACTACTGGGAGGAACAGCAGTTCCAACTTATCAATTCTCCACACTACGCAGTAATTTTGGGATTTCCTTGGTTACAGCTGCATAATCCACAGTTTGATTGGAAAAAGTGTGAAATCTCTGCTTGGTCTCAGTTTTGTATGGAACATTGCGTAACCCACCCGGTTAAGATCTTGTGTACCTCCCCTTCACTGCCAGACGAGTACCAACAGTTCAGTGATGTATTCATTCAGTATTCAGCTCCTGCAGAGTGCAAGTGTTTGCCTCCGTTACTGCTACGGCAGTCTGCCATTGGCCTAGTCTCCGTTACTGCTCCTGCAGAGTGCAAGTGTCTGCCTCCGTTACTGCTACGGCAGTGTCCTCCATAGTAACATAGTAGATAAGGCTGAAAAAAGACATGCGTCCATCAAGTCCAGCCCATGCCAATAACACCCCTGTTGATCCAGAGGAAGGCAACAAAAAAGCCCTCTGGAGCAATTTCCAGTGTAGGTGTGTGTGTGTGTGTCAAATAGTTCCCCGGCTCAATATCCTATTTGCTTTGAAGCCATCTGTCATAACTGTCAATATTGTTCTGTGCTAGATAGGCATCCATTGCTTTTTTGAATGCAGTTACATTATCTGCAAGCACAACATCCGAGGCAAAGAATTCCATAGCCTTACCGCCCTTACTGTAAAGAATCCCTGCCTGTGTTTTAGTCGAAAGCGCCTTTCCTCAAGTCTTAATGGATGACCTCTTGTTCTTAGCTCAGCTCTTTGCATAAATAATTCATTGGATAGTTCTTTGTATTGACCTTGAATGTATTTGTAAATGGTAATCATATCACCCCTTAAACGTCTCTTTTCTAATGTAAACAAACCCAGTTTGGCTAGTCTCTCTTTGTAACTCAGATCCTCCAATCCCTTTATCAGTTTTGTTGCACGTCTCTGCACCTTTTCCAGTTCAGTAATGTCTTTTTTTAGAACAGGTGCCCAAAATTGTACTCAATATTCTAGATGAGGCCTAACCAAGGATTTATACAGAGGTAGGATAATATTAGCATCCCTTGCTTCTACACCTCTTTTTATGCAGGCTAGTACTCTATTTGCTCTTGCAGCAGCTGAGTGACTCTGCACACTGCTGTGAAGACTATTGTCTATCAGTACACCTAAATCTTTCTCTAAGTTGTTTCCGTTACTCAATTCCTGATATTACTCTGGCAGTTCACGTTTCTTCTGCTAAACTGTTTCTGGGCGTTACGTATCCTTAAGCTCTCTATATGGAGAGAGTTCTATCACAGAACTCTCCGCACAATGGACTGTTTATATTCCTTGAAGACCATTAACCCATGCACTACCTTTTTCCTGGGAATCCAACATATTCTGCCTGACCTGTGTCAGTATAGACTGCTATGAACTTTATGGTTATACTGGACCTATGTAGGTATATATATATGTAACCTGTCGTGTGTCTGTATTATTCTGCATATATACTACAGGACCTGTGAGGGTTATTATTCTATTGTGATTTCAATAAAACTGTGTTTTATCCTAAACCACTGTGTCTGTGTGTCGAACGATCCGTTACACTGGTCCATAATAACCTCCCCTGACTGGTCAATGAAGCACAGCAGGAGTCAATTCACATTCCAAACATTCCTTAGCACATGGAGTATTCTGTAAACAAGACAGAGTGCTGGACTTAACAGCCCACTCTGCACTCTGGTTCCCCACTGCTATCCCCTTTGCAGGACTTACACTATAACCCCACACACACACTATTACCAAATATCACCCAATGTACAAAACGGTGATCAATATTTCAAATGTTATAGTTCTAAATTACTCCATCTGGTCACAATTGTGTTAATTGTGGTATTGGTCATTAGAACAAACTTCTCTGGGTATATCCTAAAATATATGGGTTGGCTTTTGGGGTGTTGGAAAATGCATATTGTTTCCAATAACTGTGATAGTGTCTGTTAGTGTGAGCATACTGTGTGTCTCTCTGTTTTATTCGCAAGCCACATGGTCTGACACCATCTTGCTAGGCCTCCACTCATGTCTTTGTTCTCAAGTCACATGGTTGAGGATTCCATTTTGCAGAGAGCTCAAGCCACATGGTCTGCTAGGCCCTAACTCTGTGTCTTTGTTCTCAAGCCACATGGTTGTGGATGCCATTTTGTAGAAAGTACATTGTATTGGACTACGTTAATTTTAACACATCTGTTATTGTGAAACCCTTTGCCCCAGATTAATGCACCTAAAGCCATGAACCTCAACACCTACAACCCCAAAAAGTGGTCTCTCCACTCAGTCCCTCGCAAGTGGTTACCCTAAAATTGCTTGGCATCTACAAAGGCACTCACAGGGGCTGAAGTGGTGGAAAATCAAAACTTAAAGTTCAATCTCCTGATTCTACCATAGCCACTCCGCCACGTTGTTTACCTACAAACCCAATTGAAGTAATTCAATCCAGAAGCCACAAAAAACACACAATCAAATCAAGGAAACCTCTATGTGTGATCCATATAAGAAGACATACCGTACAGGGCAAGAACTTGGAACCCCAAGACTAAAGCAAGATCAAAAAAGAATAAAACAGCTATTATCGATGAACTTATTGAAACATGGGAATTAGCGTGCATTACAGAATCGTGGCTAGATGACAATGCGGGTGCCTATCCTAGAAGCAGCTACTCCAAGCAATTATACGGTGTTCCACCGCCCGAGAAAAGAACGCAAGGGAGGTGGAGTAATGATCTGAATCTAATCATCCTTAAACCCCCGGCCAATATCAGTACACACACCAAAATCTTTCGAATGCGTAGCTGCTAGCATTTCAATAGATAGAGGATTTTGGATACTGTTAATATACAGACACCCAGGAGATGGGAAGAGATTTCTTCAAGAACTCTCAGACCTTTTGACTGGTTTAATCCTTGAACTCCCTAGATGGCTTATATTGGAAGACTTCAACACTTGGATTGATGACACACTATCTCAACTTGGGCAGGACCTCCTCAGCCTGATGAGTGTGCTCGGCTTCATACAAATCGTTGCCACTTCCACCCACAGAAAAGGTCATACACTTGATCTAGTGTTCCAGTCTGGACTAGAAGTGTCACCAATAACTGTAAATCCAGTTGAATGGTCAGACCACCACTGTATCACAATCAGCCAGACCCCAGCCTCAGAACCTGGTCAAACACCACTCATTAAAAGGGGTGACACCATTGGATGTAACATCAAATATGGATCTAAGTGAACTGATGGGCACTTATGAATACCCCAGCTCCTTAGTCCAACTCTACAACAAAATCATGAGAGACACCCTAGAAAGCACTGTACCAACTTGCATATGCACTATCAAAACTCACAACAATGCACCTTGGTTTGATAGCACCATCAGAGAAATAAAGAGAACAGGCCGTAAACTCAAGAGAAGATGGAGCAGGACACATGACCCAGAGGACAAAGCCGCTCTTACCAAACACCTCAATGAATATTAAGTTAAGATAACTCAGAAAAAATCTTCATTTTTGTCACGCAAAATTACACTCTCCTGCAACAGACCCAGGCAATTGTTTCACACAGTAGAAAGGCTATGAAAACCAGCATGCATGCATATACCCACCAACTTTTCTTAGGATAAGTGTGAAGAATTTGCAGTCTTCCTCACAGACAAGATTTCCTCCATCCGAGCCTCTATCACAGCAGGTCAACCAGTTACTCACCAGAACCATTACAGTGGAACGCCAGATTCCCCCAGTTTATGGTCTACTTTTACAAATGAGGATATAGAGGAAGTTAAAAGAACCATGTATCACGGTGCCCATGCTATTCGGCGACATTCTGTCAGTTTACACTCCTGCCTAACACCTATTGGCTGAACTGTGATTGTCCCGCCCAGTATTGTCCTTAAATACTGGGTTCTGGCACATCTCCGGTGCCCTTTCGTAGTGTTCCAGTACCAGCGATTGTTCCTGATTATTATGTGCTCTCAGTGTATCGACCCGGCCTGCCTGACTACTCTGCATCTCATTTCCTGCCGGTGCACCGACCCGGACTGCCTGACCATTCTGCTTCTCATCTCCGTGTACCGACCCGGCTTGGCTGACGTTCCTTCTCCATGTACCGATCCGGCTTGGCTGACGTTCTTGCTTCGTGTACCGACTTGGATTGGCTGACATTCCTGCTCCGTGTACCAACTTGGATTGGCTGAGGTTCCTGCTCCATGTACCGACTTGGATTGTTCTACGTTCCTGTTCTGTGTGATTCCACCTGGTTGGGCTGCTGCCTCCTCTGCACGCTCTGACCGGTCTCCAGTTAAGGGTGGTGCTTGTCTCTTGCTGTCTGTGGACAGCTGTGCAGATTGGTCTCGGTTGCCTCCGTGTTGCCCCAGCGACATTCCTAATGGTCTGCCTTACGAACCGTTCCAGGTTGGGTGCCTCTCAGGGCGAGTTGCTCAGTTTTCCGTTACTACTACAGCAGTGCCCACGCTGACCAGATTCCGTTACTGCTACGGCAGTGCTCTGGCTGCTCAAGTCTCCGTTAATGCTACAGAAGTATCCAGTTGCCTAGTCTCCGTTACTGCTACGGCAGTGTCCAGTTGCCTAGTCTCCATTACTGCTATGGCAGTGCTCAAGTGGCACAGTCTCCGCTACTGCTACGGCAGTGCCCCTATTGCTCAGTCTCCGTTACTGCTACAGCAGCGCCTCAGTTGCTCAGTCTCCCTTAATGCTACGGCAGTATCCAGTTGCCTAGTCTCCGTTACTGCTATGGCAGCACTCATGTGGCTCAGTCTCCATTACTGCTACGGCAGTGCTCAAGTTGCCTGGTGTCCGTTACTGCTACGGCAGTGTCTAAGGGCTAGATTTAAAGGCAGCCGTTAGTAAAAAAAATAACTAACGGGTGCGTTAAGTTCCATGTAGCAATTCAAAGATCCGTCTAAAGAACAGATAATGGCAGTTTCAGAATCCTTACGGCCGATTCACTTACGTGCATTCAGACGCATGGAACAACATACCCCAGAGCCATTCAAAGGCTTGCGGTACTGGTAATGGCTGAAAAAAAGACACACCTAACGGCAAAAAGTTAAGACCCACTTTTCTCAGACGTTAGAAACTTAACGGGCAAAACAAAACACCTGTTACATAGGAAAATACACAAATACACAAAATGCTTACAGCACAAGCATGTAAATGAAAAAATTAACCCGTGCAATGCCAAAACAACACAAAAACATGGACACACAACACAAATCACTCTCACACACAACAACAAGCAACACCACAGGGACAACGACACCCAAAAAAACAACAACACAACATGACACGGAATAATGGGGGTTATCACACAAAGCGGATACCTGCAAATATAAGCTCACCTGTGCAACATCAACACGCACCCCACAAATGCACACCCGCAAATGGCAGACACATAACAAGCACAACAACTGATAACACACACATACCTGCAAACACTTACCTGGACAAAAACAACTCATCATTGGTCAGCACTCACGTCATCACCACACCTACACAACTCCCTATCAAGTACTTAAAGGGACAACTCACTTGTGGCTTGTTTTCCAGTCAGGGAGGGAGAGAGAGAGAGATAGAGAGAGACAGAGAGAGCAAACAGTATGTTGGGTTACATATTGTTGCGAAGACTGCGGAGAAGGTGTGCAAGGGAGAGAGCTAGGGAACATCAGCAACCTCCAGGCACACCTGATCAACAGCCTTCACCTGTTGCAAGTGAGGAGGCTGTGGCTCAGCAGCCACACAGGAGTCCATCCCCACCTGGAGGGCAGCACCTTCCTGCATATGCACAGCTGCAGCAACAGGATGCTCCACAGCAGCAGAGCATGTATAGACGACCACCAAGGCCCAAGGTATACCTCCCAAGAGTCACCCTCTTTGGAATGACTGATGATGAGGTCATTGATCGCTACAGGTTGAGGCCTGACAGCATCATTGGCCTGTATGAGGTCATCAAAGATCAGGTGGATCCCATCTACATTCACAACCATGCCCTAACTGGCCTGCAGAAACTACTGTGTGCCATACACTTCATGGCAAGTGGGGCCTTCCAGTCCACTGAGGGTTATGCATCTGGCATGTCACAGGCCACACTCTCCAGGGTGCTGGCCCAGGTCCTGCCAGCCCTCAAAAGCAAGGCCAGTACCTATATACATTTTCCCACCACCGACATGGACTGGATACATGTCAAGCAGGCCTTTTACGCAAGGGGAGGCATGCCCAGGGTCATGGGTGCTATAGATTGCACCCATGTCCGTATTAAAGCCCCAGCACGTGACACACAGCTATTCATCAACAGGAAGAACTTCCACTCCATCAACGTGCAGATGGTGTGTGACAGCAACATGAGGATAATGAATGTCTGTGCAAAGTATCCTGGCAGCTCACATGATGCATACATTCTCCAAAACGCCTCAGTCCACAGAGATTTTGAGAATGGAACCTTTACAGGGGGATGGGGTGAGTTCACAATACAAAATCACACCACATACACAGGCGTACACACAACGCTGCTCAGCATGCACCTGACCCACAGCTAGTACGTCCACCACACAAAACATCATTCACACAACATGTGCTCCCTGTCTCACCATGTCACTCACATTACACAGGTGATGCTGGCTATGGGTGCAAGTCCTGGCTACTGACCCCTGTGGCCAATCCCCAAACACATGCCCAGGAAAGGTACAACCAGGCTCATACCAGAACGAGGAATGCTATTGAGCGGACCTTTGGGCTCCTCAAGTCAAGATTCAGATGTCTGGACCACTTGGGGGGAGCACTGCAGTATGCACCTGCTAAGGTGTGCGACATAATTGTGGCGTGCGCAATACTGCACAACATCGCAGTGGACACCAGGCTGCTGGATCACATCCAGGACTCCCCCATACATGAAGTGGCCATGGACATCGGGCATGTGGAGGAGACCTTGAGAGGGGCACAGATAAGAGACAGGCTCATCACGGAACACTTCACCTGTGAGTATAACACAGGCATGCAAACAATCCATGCAAGTCCCCGTCAGTCCTGTGACACTAACCACACTGCACATAATGTTCTGTCTCACTCCACAGGAACATTGACACAGCACTGCACTGGCAGCAGCATGGCCCCAAACATCAACCATACTATGGACGTGGCAAATTGTGTGTGTGGATTCAAAAACCATCCTCCATTCCACTCTCCACGTTGACATACAGACCCCAAGGATATCACGCACACCCCCAGGAGAAACAAGGTACAACATATAACCCATGTTCATCACCTTACAGGGCTATGGATATGCCATGATCATAGCCTGAGCAACCATGCTAGCCCAGTAGTGAAAGAGTATTATCCAATGCTATGCATTGGATAATACTCCGGCACATCAGGAGTTAAAGGGCCATTGGACTCAATATGGGACCTGTACTGTGCTAGAGCTGAGAAGAGCAGCAGAGGGGTGGATGTACAGTGTATTGTCACACAACGTAGAGGTCATGAAACGTAGATCAGATTACCAGGGACTCCATGCTGACCTGTGAGTGTGCAGACATATGTGCCCCCGACATGAATACACACATCAACAAAGATGTCCTAATAGTTCCATGGAACAAATGATATTGGGCTTCCACTGTCACTTGCACAGTGGCAGCACAATTTCATTACTTCCATGGAGCTCTCAGAACACTTGTTAATGTGTGTATACATGTCAGGGGCACATATCCATAGGGCTGGTGCACATCCTTAGTTCTCCACAGAATTGGTTACAGATGAGTACACAACACATTGTCAAGCAATGATTTGTGTACTCACCTGTAATTGTAAAAATTGAGGGGATTAAAAAGACTAAATTGTTGTTGCTTGATGATCAGTTCAAGGTCTACTGTTCCAAATCCTGTCCTCTTGTCCCACAGGCATCAGTAACATGATCCATCCTTGAACTGAAGATCTTCCATGTGACTGGATTGATGTCTTGACAACACCTTCATGAAGATCACCCCTTGCTGTTTCTGGTTATGTTGTTGGTGATGCAATGTTTGACCTGAGGTTCACACAAACCTCTACTGGAACATTCTCATATAGACACAAAAAACACAAATTCTCGAGTATTATAACCTGTACAGTTAGGATGCTCAGCTACAGAGTTGTCAAACCTTGTGGACAACACATGAGCAGGGCAGCAATGTTACTGAAGTAGCACTATTTAGTTTCAAAGTACATTTAGTGTTCTCATACAAGTGTTCAATGCATACAGGCAATACACACTGAAAACACATGTACTTTCTAATGTACTTTGAGACACAATAAAGATGAACCATCACCATTCTATCTGTGTCTGTATGAGGATATATTTGAGAACACATTTGTCAATGCGTAACCACACCCAGGACAGAGTATCCCCCATACATGCAAAGGCATCACCCACATCACAGGAGTCCACCACTTGTTTGCCAGTGAGTGGACTCTGTGATGTATCCATGCAAACAGATGATGGTGGCAGTGATACACTAATGTGTTGTGGGAGTGATAAAGAGTTGATACAGGGGACATACTTCCACAGTGAATTCCTGTCCACAGTATCTGTGTTGCTCAGTATAATCAATGTTCTGAGATATTGCTCCACTTTGACATATCTCAGTACATGGGCTACATCAAGAACAACCAGACTAAGTGGACATGTGTTATCACTGGTAAAGTCTGTTACACCCTTAGGGAAACAGCAACTTAACTTACTGGAGACCCCAATGCTCACCCCAGGATATCAATGTGTGTGCTACACATTGAACTCCTAGGTTCAAAACATTGGCTTCCCCAGTAAGTCAGTTGCACAATGAGTGTTGGAATCCCAAACGATATTGATACATGTCCCATTTATCTGTCCTGCTTGTTATGTCCCCGCTAAGTCACATAGCTGTTTGTCTGGTTATCCCATTAACCCACTGAGTGCAAGAGTGGTCCCCAACGCATTTATTTGCAATGCGTTGCCTACCACTCTGGCACTCAAAAGGTTAAACACAACATATGATGTAGACGAATGTTCAATGTTATACCATTTGTTGTGCTAAGGGGTATGTTTTGTTGCTCAAATTCAACACACAACATCGCCATATAACACAGTGGTGTAATATGACTCCAGGGATGTATTTCAAGTTGCATTTGTACAACGGCGTGTGTGTGTGTGTGTGTGTGTGTGTGTGTGTGTGTGTGTGTGTGTGTGTGTGAACTCATGTTGTAGCATCCCACAAACATTTCACCCAGGCAGAGGTTGTGTTCACTGCATTGTATGGCAATGCATTGGAGACAACCCTGCCACCCAATCCATAACTGAAGACACAACAGATCAGACAGGAATCCAAAAAAAAGGTTTTTTTATTGAGGGGAAAGTTGACAGGTTGGGCCTTTCATTTTTTCCTTTTTGGGTGGGGGGCCTTAGCCTGGGTGCCAGAGGTGGATGCCCTTGTTGCACTCCTGGTAACCCTCTGCCCCCTAGGTGTGGCTTCAGGGGTAACACTGGAGGGGTTGGTGGTTGCAGTAGACTCCTTGGTGGAACGCAAGTTCTCACTCTCCATCCTCAGGTTCTCCCTGCGGTTTATCTCCCTCAACTCCACAAGGACCTGTGTTAACATGTCCATCAGACCAGTCCTGAGCTGGTGGAGTAGTGTGTTCCCCCTGGCCACCTCCGACTCCAGGGCTTGGATCCTGGTCTCCAATTGGGCAATGTTCCTCCTGGATTGCCTCCTGCTCCTTGTGATGTTGCTGTCAGTACTCCTGCTCGACCGGAGTAGTCTCCTCTGAAGGGCCATACACTCTGCCTCCATCCCTGTGAGGCGTGCAGTGCTTGAGGTGGATGTGCCCGGTGTCACTGGTGCTGCTGTTTCCTCTGCTACCGAGGGTGCTGATTCTTCTGCTACCGAGGGTGCTGATTCTTCTGATGCCGAGGGTGCTGTTTCCTCTGCTGCTGTTTCCTCTGCTGCTGCCGTGGGTGCTCTTTACACTGATGCTGCTGAGGGTGCTCTTTCCACTGATGCTGCTGGAGGTGCTGTTTCCTCTGCTGCTGCTGGAGGTGCTGTGGCTGCTGTGACAGCTGTTGGAGTGGCTGGTGCAGATGATGGGCATATGTCCACCACATCAAGTGATCCCGAGCTGCCCAATGATGTGTGTGCTGGTGGAGGTGTGAATATGTCCCTGGGTAGAGGGCACTGGGGCTCACCTATCAGGCCCAGGTGTGGGTAGTCCAGTGGCCAAGGGTCATATGGTGGCCATTGATAGGTGCTGAGACCCCAACTGGGATCATACCTTGGGGCATGCTGTGGAGCCATCCAGGAGTGTGGGTTGATGTGGAAGGCATATGGCCCATATTGGGTGGTGGCCACAGTCCCTGGCAGCCATTGCCTCCCTGGCGGTGGTGGTGCTGCTGATGGAGGGTAGTAGCTGGTGGAGGTGGCTGGATAGGTCCACCTCTCCTCCTGTGGCATCCAGCCACTGTACTGGGGAGGTGCAGTTTGAAGGGGTGCAGCCTGTGGTGGTCCGGCTTGTAAGGGTGCAGCCTGTGGTTGTCCAGCTTGTAATGGTGAAGAAGGTGGTGGTCCAGCTTGAAGGGGTGCAGTAGGTGGTGGTGCAGCCTGTGTTGGAGGGGATGGTGATGGTGGGTACAGTGACCACCGGCTGGTCCCCTCCTCTGTGTACTCCTCACTGGGGGGTGACATTGCCTCCTCCACTGTCTCCCGCTGGGCTTGAGGGCTGTAAGCTGTGTGGAGAAATAAGATGTTGTGATTAGTGACCTTAGCCATATGTTTGTGGCGACAGTTATACTCTGATATGTGGTGACAAAATATATATGTGTTTGTGTTAGTCCCCCTGGTAAACAAAGGTACTCCCACTGCTGAAAGGTGTTGTTTGAAAAGTTTAATACAACCCCGTAGGGTAACATACACGTTCATACTTATGTATATCAATAACAGAGAATAGTGATACAGGCTCTACCGGCCCTGCCAATATACCGGGCAAGGCAGCCAGGGAAGTAGGTACAAGGAATAGATAGGCTCTACCGGCCCTGCCAATATACCGGGCAAGGCAGCCAGGGAAGTAGGTACAAGGAATATAGAGGCTCTACCGGTCCTGCCAATATACCGGTCAAGGCAGCCTGGAGACTGGTACACGTAAAATAGGAGGCTCTACCGACCCTGCCAATATACCGGGCAAGGCAGCCTGGAACTTGATGTAGCGAAAACGTGAAGGCTCTACCGGCCCTGCCAATATACCGGGCAAGGCAGCCTGGAGACAGACAGCAGCTATAAAGGCTCTACCGGCATTGCCAATACCGGGTAAGGCAACCCAAGATGGTACAGAGAGGAATAGGTTCTACCAGCCTTACCAATATACCGGGCAAGGCAATCACTAAAGCCTCGGTAACTGGCTAGGCGGCAACACCAGTCACACAGATGACATGCGGAGGCATAAGGAGTGAAGACGGCAAGCCAAGGACATTTACAGGAGAACACCAGTACCCGCGTACTGGAGAACCAACGGAGCTGTCTAGGACTTGACAGCAATAGTATAGCATAGATGGAACCAGTACCCGCGTACTGGAGACACAATATCTCTCAACCAATGCAACGATACTCAGATGTGGTGGAGCAAACCAGTACCTGTGTACTGGGGAGACCAATCTCTCATCCGGTGCGAAAGCAGCCGGTGAAATAGGAGTGAGAAGTACCCACGTACCGGAATCAATAATGGTTACTGGCGCATAGAGCCAGTTGTTGGTGGAGCAAACCAGTACACGCGTACTGGGGATAAATGACTCTATTGGTGCAACCACAACCAAGTGCGTATGGAGCGAACCAGTACCCATGTACTGGGAACCCAAACCAATGGCGTGACAGCAGTCTAGTGAATGTGGAGCGAACCAGTACCCGTGTACTGGGAACCCAAATATCTACCGTTGCAACAGCAACCGGATGACTGTGGCGCGAACCAGTACCCGCGTACTGGGAACCCAAATATCTACCGGTGCAACAGCAACCGGATGACTGTGGAGCGAACCAGTACCCGCATACTGGGGAACCCAAATATCTACCGGTGCAACAGCAACCGGATGACTGTGGAGCGAACCAGTACCCGCATACTGGGGAACCCAAATATCTACCGGTGCAACAGCAACCGGATGACTGTGGAGCGAACCAGTACCCGCATACTGGGGAACCCAAATATCTACCGGTGCAACAGCAACCGGATGACTGTGGAGCGAACCAGTACCCGCGTACTGGGAACCCAAATATCTACCGGTGCAACAGCAACCGGATGACTGTGAAGTGAACCAGTACCCGCGTACTGGGGAAACCCAAGATCTACCGGCACAACAGCAGCCAGGTAAATGTGGAGCGAACCAGTATCCGCGTACTGGAGAAAACAGCAAGGGATAGAAATGTCGCCAGAGCGACAATGGAGGACAGCCAACTACAGGTGATACTGGATCAGAAGCACAGCGGAGGAAAGCAGGAACCAGCACTCCAGACAGTCAACCGGATCAGGAACGGCGGCGGGGACTAGCAGCAGGAAGCAGCGACTCAACAACAATCTCGACCGTATCAAGAACAGAAACAGGAATCAAGGAACTGGTCTCTCAGGAACTAGACGATCTCAGGCTATCAGGAACATAACCAGGGGCCCAGGAAGCTCAGGAACTCAATGGAGAAGCGAACAGCATAGAGACAACACGAAAGGGCCACCAAAGGGTGCCCTAGCTCAGTCTAAATAGGCAATGCAGGGCGGGCTGAAGGCAGACAGCCAGTGGAGAGCCCCCTACAGAAGACACAAAAAGGCAGCAATCACGGGCACCGTGATACACTGGGATATTGCCCCTGAGATATCGATGTCTGAGCTGTGATACCTTTTGAATCAACACACCTTTCAGCAGTAGGAATACTATTGTTTAACTCGGGGGGGGGGGGAATCCAACAACATATATTTGTCTTCACAACTTGTAGGGATGGCTATCCCTCCAGGGGGATGGCAAAGGTTAAGTCCACTTTGATGTCAGATTGTAGATATTGTGAAAACAGATGTTGTTCGCTGTTAGTCCTAGCCCTCCTACCCTCATGGTTGTTCAGATATTGCTCTATGCGACAGATGGAGATTTCAGTCATTTGTCCACATGAGGGCTTTTCAGCAGAGCCCAAATCGCCCCATTTAGAGAACAATACTTAATTGGAATGGTGTACAGAGTGTGCATGGTTTGCAAGCACACTCTGTGGACCATTCCAAAGAGGTATTTATCTCTATATTGTGCGACTTTGGCTCTGCTGAATAGCCTCCGTGTGGTCAAATGACAGATATCTCCACCTGTCACATAGAGCAATATCTGTATAACCATGAGTGTTGGAGGGATAGGACTTAGATCGAGACACATTTTTTAACTATGGCAATGATATGACATCATGATGACATTACCCATTGCTATCCAATTACAGTCACACACAAGTAGAAATGGTCATATATGTATGTGGATATGTACCCTTCATATGGATACAGTAATATACTTCCAAGATGTGAAGCCAGAGATCAGTTCAGTAGGTGTGATTGCCTTACTGGCTATATATGTGCACCCATCCAACAATACATTGGATTGATATGATGGATATGAACATACCTCGTATATCCCATCTACGTAGAGTGTGATATACTATGTATGTGTATTTGGATGGTAGCAATGTAGGTTGATTTGTGATGGGTGCACATATCTGGCCAGTAAGGCAATCACATCCAGTGAACTGATCCCTGTGTTCACATCGTGTTAGAACATATTTAGTAACATTTGAATCCTAAGGGCAACAATCCAGCCAGTAGTGAGGGATATCTTTGATTGAGGCCTGTTTTCTCTGTGTATGAGCCCATCCATCCTTCTGTGTGAGGCAACCGTACTCAATCATAGATATCCATCAGTCATGGCCTGTTGGTGACAAAGGTACAATGTTTGCTATTTGTTTCCCATGTGTATCCTGCAAAGGGCAGCTGGTGTACCATCCATCCATGGTATCAGCACCCCTGTGGATCCATGTGGGAATCAGATATGGGATATGTCATTTGAAGTCAGAGTAAATGATTGCAGCCACAACACCAATGCCTACTTTTTCCACCTTTAATACTGTGGAATAGTTTTCGGCCTGTGTGTTGCACATACAAGCATTTATTCTCTGGGACACTGTGATGTGTGACCTGATGCCCCCTTTTTGTGATTCAGTAAACGGTGATGTTGAACTGATGAAGTGAACATGATGGTGACTTCTCCAGTGATCTCCTTTCCCCATTTCCAGTGTTTTCCATGGAGTCTATACAATGGGACCTTATAAACTTGATTCTTGTTTTTGCATATTCTCCATGGACTAACACTGGTATTTGTGAAGTGAGGGTATGTAAGGGTTACTTTGTGTGCACCGTCTCTTTGTCACCGCTTAGTGAATGTCCCCTGTGTAGCATGTGATCATTGGCCTAGTGACTTGTTTGTTGTCTGGTTAACCCTTTGAGTCCCAGAGGGGTTGCCAATGCATTGTTGATCGATGCATTGATGATCCCTCTAGCACTCAAGGGGTTAGGTGCTGCCTTCCCTGTGGGGACATGGGTGACACTGTGTGAACAGTGATGATCTATGACAGACGACATTTTGAACATAACGGTTTGTGTATTGTGTGTGATGAACACAGCGACAGGAGGGTTGAAGTAGGACTTTGACAGGTTTGTCCCAAGTTGGACCTTGCCATTTGTCCTGGTGTTGTGTCCTTTTTTTAACCCTCAGGGTGCTGTGTTGGTGCAGTTGTATGGCTGAGTGATGGACATGTGTTGATGTGTGACAGTGCGTGCAGCTGGTGTTGGTTGCTGTAGTGTGTTGTTCTGTAGTGTTGCACTTACCGGTAGTGTGGAGGCTCCTCTCATCCCCAGTGTCAGTTCCTCCAATGACCCCCTCGATCAAGGTCGGGGACATGGTCTGCCGCACCATCTCCTCCCAGCCGCAGAAGGTGATAGGGACGGGTGGGCCACCTCCAGTGCCTCAGGCGTGGTTGGCAAGCTCGGTCATCTTGTTTTTGACCACCCTCCAGCAGTCGCCCCATCTCTTTTTGATGGACTCCACGTCCCGCCTGCATGGAGCCACCCCGTTCACCCGGCTGCATATCTGGTTCCAGGCTGCCTTCCTCCTCGCTGACAGGCCAGGGACCTTCGCCGTAGGGTGGAGAACACTCTGCCTCTCCAGGACAGCTTCCACGAGAGCGTGTTCTCCTCCTCTGTGTATTTGGGGTCCCTGATCCTGCCCTCGTCACCTCCGGCATGGGATGACTCAGAGCCGGAGTGCCCTGCCTGGTCTGACCCTGACTGTGTGTGTTGCTGCCCAGCAACTACCCCTCATCCCACTGCAGGTTCTGTCCCTGTCCTGCGTGTGCCTGCTCTTGTGGGCGGGTCCCCCTCCGCCCTGCGGATCTCCCTCTCCCACCCCTGCTCTGCTGAGGGATACCCTCTTGACCTTCCTCCTCCTCCGCTACTATCCCCTTCCCTCTCTCCTGTCCTCCTCTCCTAGCCATCATTCACCCACTCACACCCAGGCACTCCCACAGGCCCTCACAGACACACTCGATCCACTCACTCTCTGTCACGCACTTTCACTCACAGATTCACACTGTCAAAATAAAAAGTAAAATGTGTAAGGTGTTGTTATAAAATAAAAGGACTGTTTATTTATGTGTATGTGTTTGTGTTTGTGCAAAAGTGTGATATGTGTATAGTAAGTGCACCTCTCTGCAAACTCCAAAATCTCCTTCTACCTCCAATGAACGCTCCTGTCTCCCTCTCTCTAATCACTATCCTCCGCTCCTGGGTCCTGATATCTGGCTCTGAAGAACTCGATAACAGACAGTGTGTGACGGTTATTTTTGGGTATATATAGGTGTATTCGAAGTTTTTTGATACATTGGGGCTTTTCAATCATGGTTGCTAGACAACAGCAGCCGTTATGTTACATGTTGTTTTGAGCGATGTTATCGTGTGATTTGGCCGCCCATTGTGCATTAACGTGAGCGACAACGGGTTTTGTGTTACGTGTTTTGTGTGTGCCTACGCTCGATAGCTATTCTCGTAGAGTACCTATTGAATCTGCCGTAACTCATGTATTATTTGCGAGCGATGTGCCTTTTTCACTTAGCGGCTGGTTTAACGTCTGCCTTTAAATCTAGCCCTAAGTCACTCAGTCTCCGTTACTGCTATGGCAGTGTTCATGTTGCCTAGTCTCCGTTACTGCTATGGCAGTGCTCAAGTTGCTCAGTCTCCGTTATTGCTAAGGCAGTCCACAATTGTCTGGTATCCATTATCTTGGCCGTTACTCGTATTAAAGCTCTCACCTCTGTCTGAGCTTCTTAAAAGGCCTTACCACACAAGGACCTGTTAACATTCTCTGTCGGCGATTAACCCATGCAGTACTGATATACTGGGACTCACACAAGATCTGCCTGACCTGTGTCAGTATATTGTTCTATGGACTCTTTACTTATACTGGACCTGTGTGGGCTTACCTCTGTATAACCTGTCTAGTGGCTGTACTATATTAAGTGTATATTACAGGACCTGTGAGGGTTATTGTGATCTTAATTGTTTAATAAAATTGTGTTTTATCCAAACCTACTGTGCCTGTGTGTCGAACAAACCGTTACAGTACGAAAGGGCCATGACCTCAGACAGTAAAGGTGAAGGACATGCAAAAAACATCCATTGGAGGATGGACTTACATGAGCAGCGTTTGGACCAGTTGGCACTGGCCATACAAACTATCCTTGAGCTCACTGCTCACCTCGATAAACCAGCTCAGAGTCCGGTGGTCCCCCCCGTTTCGACACCAGAGACTCAATCCATGGGGCATTTGGCCTCATTTAAAGAGTTAACCTCCTCAGCTCCGTTACCGCTCAGATATGATGGCGAACCCACACTGTGCAGGGGGTTTATTAATCAGTTGGAGATTTTTCTGGAGTTAACCCCACACCTTTCCTAATGACCGCAGCAAGGTAGGGTTCATGATATCTTTATTGATGGGCAGAGCCCTGGCATGGGCCAACCCCTTGTGGGAGAATGCTAAACCCTGCACTAGGAACTTCGGGGAGTTTGTGCGTACCTTTCGGAGAGTACTTGAAGTTCCAGGTAGAGCTGCCTCTGCTGCCAAACGACTCATGGAGATACAACAGGGCAATCGTACTGTGGGCGATTATGCCATTGAATTCTGTACATTGGCAGCAGAGGTAGGTTGGAACAATGAAATGCTGGTGGCAGCTTTTGTTCAGGGATTTGCTGATCGTATTAAGGATGAAACGGCAGCTAGAGAAGTGCCTAGTGATTGGGACGAATATATTGATTTTGCTATATTAATTGATTCTCACATCCGTGAGAGACTTATGGATAAGGACCGCAAGCTGCGGGCCAGGAATGTTGGACAAACCAGTTTTAATTTCCCACCCATACCTCCCTCTCCTCCCATGCCTCCTGAGCGGACACACAACACCAGTGAACCAATGCAGCTTGGGTTCACCAATTTATCTAAGGAGGAATGGGCACACCGCCGGAGGCAGGGTTTATGTCTGTACTGTGGCAAAGCTGGGCACCTGCTTCATACTTGTCCTGTATGTCCTGGAAACGAACGCACCTAGGGTACCTTGGGGAACAGGCCCTAGGTGGTGTTCAGTAGTTCCTAGACCCTATTATGCAGAAACCCACGATCAAGGTGGCATTTTCCTGGGCAGAACACTCCGTGGAGGTTCTGGCCCTGGTTGATTCCGGCGCAGCTGGATACTTTATGGACAGTTAATTTGCTGCGCTACATCAGATTCCGTTGGTCGAGAGGGAATCTCCCTTAGCTATTGAGGCCATTGACGGCAGACCGTTAGAACCGGCTCAGATAACTATGGAAACTATTCCTCTGTCTATGACTAATGGGGTTCTCCACACTGAGAAACAACGGTTTCAGATTATTCATTCTCCTGATCATGCAGTCATTCTGGGGTTTCCATGGTTACATTTGCATAATCCCCAGTTTGACTGGCAGACTTGTGAGATCACGCCTTGGTCTGAGTATTGTATGGGGTATTGTGTGACACATCCGATTAAGATCATGTGTACCTCTCCCTCCGTGCCAGCTGAATATCACCAATTCAGTGACGTTTTCAGTAAGGGAGAGGCTAGCACTTTGCCCCAGCATAGGGCGTACGATAGCGCTATTGATTTGTCTCCTGTTGCTGTGCCTCCTAGGGGTCGCACGTACGCGTTGTCGTGCGAGGACAATCAGGCCATGGAGGAATATATTGATGATGCCCTTAAAAGAGGGATTATTAGAAAGTCTACCTCGTCCGCAGGGGCTGGTTTCTTTTTTGTCAAAAAGAAGAATGGCGAGTTGAGACCCTGTATCGATTACCGGGGACTGAATAAACTAATGTCCAAAAATGTCTATCCCATACCACTCATTACCGAACTATTTGACAGGTTGAAAGGTTATTCTATTTTCACTAAGGTGGACCTAAGGGCTGCATATAACCTGATCAGAATAAGAGCTGGGGACGAGTGGAAAACGGCATTTAATACCAGATCTGCACATTATGAAGACCTAGTCATGCCTTTTGGCCTTTGTAACGCACCCGCTGTATTCCAAGAATTTATTAATGATATCCTCCGTTATTTGCTACAGTCCTGTGTAGTAGTCTACCTAGATTATATACTCATACACTCGTCTAGCCTGTCTCAACACATCAAGGATGTGTCCGAAGTCTTGCTCAGATTACACAAAAATAAACTATTCTGTAAAATTGAGAAATGCAAGTTTCACAGCTCCATGGTGCCTTTTTTGGGCTTTGTGATTTCTAGAGATGGTATTGCTATGGATCAGGAGAAACTCACAGCGGTATTACAATGGCCACGACCCAAAGGGTTAAAAGCAATTCAGCGCTTTCTTGGGTTTGTGAATTATTATAGGAAGTTTATTCAGAACTTTTCCACTATTGTTAAACCTCTGTCTGATCTCACGCACAAGGGTGCCAACCCATCCCAATGGTTTGAGGCAGCTGATCATGCTTTTGAGACACTTAAGTCCACTTTCACATCTGCTCCTATACTGTTCCACCCCAACCCTTCCCTTCCATTTACGTTGGAGGTTGATGCCTCTGAGAATGGGGTAGGGGCAGTACTGTCACAGCGTCAGGTTGCCGGGAGTACTCTGAGACTGTGTGGGTTCTTCTCTAAAAAGCTGTCTAGTGCCCAGAGTCACTATGAAATTGGGGACAGAGAACTCCTGGCTATTATTCTCACTCTGAAAGAATGGTGTCACTTGCTTGAAGGTACGAGAACTCCTGTATTAATCCTGACAGACCACAAAAGTCTGACATATCTCTCGGAAGCTAAGAGATTGTCCTCATGTAAGGCCAGATGGGCCTTGTTTCTGTCCCACTTTAACTTTATCGTACCTTACTTGCCTGGCTCCAAGAATGTTAGGGCTGATGCCCTGTCCAGGCAATTTGGGCCAGAGATGGATAAGGATGATGTTCCCATACCCATCATTCAGCCTGATCGCATCTTGGCTACCTTACGTACTAGCATCACTTCGCCACTGGGGGAGGAAATTCTGGCTACCCAGGCTGCGGCTCCCTCAGATACCCCAGTAGGCAAGTGTTTTGTAGATGAGCCATTTCGTACCTGCTTGCTTGAAACCTACCATTCATCTAAGGCTTCTGGGCATATTGGGAGGGATCAATTAATTTGGTCTCTTTCACAAATATTTTGGGGGCCTTCCCTACGGGCTGACTTCTCCGCATTCACTGCAGCCTGTACCACCTGTGCTCGTGCCAAAACCCCTAGACACCTCCCAGTGGGCTTACTCCAACCAGTACCGAATGGCGAACAACCTTGGTCCCACGTATCCATTGATTTCCTGGGAGAACTGCCAGTGTCCAGGGGTTACTCTTTCATCTTTATGGTGGTTGATATGTTCTCTAAAATGGCTCACTTTGTGCCCCTTCCTGGCCTTCCCTCGGCCCAGGAGCTGGCAGTTGTCTTTGCTAAAGAGGTGTTCCGGTTGCATGGTGTACCGAGAGTGCTAGTGTCTGACTGTGGGAGTCAATTTGTGTCCAGGTTTTGGAGAGCATTTTGTAACCAGATGGGCATTCAACTGTCCTTTTCGTCTGCCTACCATCCCCAGACCAATGGAGCCGCTGAGCGTGCCAATCAAGGATTGGAGCAATTCTTGTGCTGTTTTGTGTCCGATCATCATGATAATTGTACAGACCTGTTGCCATGGGCAGAGTTCACCAGGAACTGTGCGGTTAATTCATCGTCCGGGAGCTCCCCGTTTCTCATCAACTACGGGTTTCAGCCACATTTGCTCCCGGACTCATTCCAGTCGCAGCAGATTACAGCTCTGGACGAGCATATCGAGCAACTCCGCTCCACCTGGGCACAGGTTCAGAGGGCCCTCAGTAATTCATTCCAGCGTTATCAGCGCCACGCTAATTGCAGGCGGCTGCCAGCAGTCTCCTTCCAGGTGGGAGACAGGGTATGGCTTTCCTCCAGAAACTTAAACTTGCAAGTTCCATGTAATAAGTTGGCTCCCCGGTTTATTGGTCCTTTCAAGGTGATCCGCAAAGTTAACCCTGTTTCATATGCCCTGGATCTCCCAGCATCCATGCGCATTCACAATGTGTTCCATGTATCTCTGCTGAAACCTCTGGTATGCAACCGTTACACTACCACTCCTGTGGTCCCTGGTCCTGTGGAGGTTCAGGGTCAGGAGGAGTACGAAGTCCAAAGCATCATTGATTCATGCAGATTTAGAGGAAAATTGCAATATTTGGTCCATTGGAAGGGCTATGGCCCTGAGGTTGATCAGAGTGATCTTCATGCTCCTAGATTGCTGCACAATTTTCATTCCAAATATCCACAGAAACCAGGTCCCTCTTCTAGGAGAGGGGGTCTTTGAGAGGGGGGTACTATCACGGTGCCCGTGCTATTCGGCAACATTCTGTCAGTTTACACTCCTGCCTAACACCTATTGGCTGAACTGTGATTGTCCCGCCCAGTATTGTCCTTAAATACTGGGTTCTGGCACATCTCTGGTGCCCTTTTGTGGTGTTCCAGTACCAGCGCTTGTTCCTGATTATTGTGTGCTCTCAGTGTATCGACCCGGCCGGCCTGACTACTCTGCATCTCGTTTCACTCCTGTGCACCGACCCAGACTGCCTGACCATTCTGCTTCTCATCTCCATGTACCAACCCGACTTGGCTGACGTTCCTGCTCTGTGTACCAATCCAGCTTGGCTGATGTTCCTGCTCCGTGTACCGACTTGGATTGGCTGACGTTCCTGCTCCGTGTACCGACTTGGATTGGCTGAGGTTCCTGCTCCGTGTACTGACTTGGATTGTTCTACATTCCTGTTCTGTGTGATTCCACCCGGTTGGGCTGCTGCCTCCTCTGCACGCTCTGACCGGTCTCCGGTTAAGGGTAATGCTTGTCTCTCGCTGTCTGTGGACAGCTGTGCAGATTGGTCTCAGTTGCCTCCGTGTTGCCCCGGCGACATTCCTATTGGTCTGCCTTACAAACCGTTCCAGGTTGGGTGCCTCTCAGGGCAAGTTGCTCAGTTTTCCGTTACTACTACTGCAGTGCCCACGCTGACCAGATTCCGTTACTGCTACGGCAGTGCCCAGGCTGCTCAAGTCTCCATTAATGCTACAGCAGTATCCAGTTGCCTAGTCTCCGTTACTGCTACGGCAGTGTCCAGTTGCCTAGTCTCCGTTACTGCTACGGCAGTGCTCAAGTGGCTCAGTCTCCGCTACTGCTACGGCAGTGCCCCTATTGCTCAGTCTCCGTTACTGCTACAGCAGCGCCTCAGTTTCTCAGTCTCCGTTAATGTTACGGCAGTATCCGGTTACCTAGTCTCCGTTACTGCTACAGCAGCGCTCACGTGGCTCAGTCTCTGTTTCTGCTACGGCAGTGCTCAACTTGCCTGGTCTCCATTACTGCTACGGCAGTGTCTATGTCACTCAGTCTGTGTTACTGCTACGGCAGTGTTCACGTTGCCTAGTCTCCGTTACTGCTACGGCAGTGCTCAAGCTGCTCAGCCTCCGTTACTGCTAAGGCCGTCCACAATTGTCTGGTATCCATTATCTTGGGCGTTACTCGTATTAAAGCTCTCACTTCTGTTGGAGCTTCTTAAAAGGCCTTACCACACAAGGGCCTGTCAACATTCTCTGTCTGCTATTAACCCATGCAGTACTGATATACTGGGACTCACACAAGATCTGCCTGACCTGTGTCAGTATATTGTTCTATGGACTCTTTACTTATACTGGACCTGTGTGGACTTTCCTCTGTATAACCTGTCTAGTGGCTGTACTATATTAAGTGTATATTACAGGACCTGTGAGGGTTATTGTGATCTTAATTGTTTAATAAAATTGTGTTTTATCCAAACCTACTGTGTCTGTATGTCGAACAAACCGTTACACCATGAAAAAGTTGTGCCCCACTACGTATGACTTAGACCCTGCCCCAACTCGTCTTATATCCACTTGCACTGAAACACTCGCCCCAGCCCTCACAAAAATAATGCAGTGTTCACTAAAAACTGGAAACTTCCCGGATCCTCTAAAAGAAGCAGTAATAAAACCCTTCCTAAAGAAACTTTCATTAGACCCAGACTGCATAGCAAATTACAGACCAGTATCCAACCTTTCAATTCTGGGGAAAATCATTGAAAAAGTAGTGACAACTCAGCTGAAGGACCACCTGTCAAGCTATAACATCTTTGATCCTTTCCACTCGGATTTCAGATGCCGCCACAGCACAGAAACAGCGCTAGTCCGAGTGCTAAAAGATCTCCTTATGGCGAGAGACAAAGGTGATTACTACATCCTAATCCTCCTGGATCTCTCAGCTGCATCTGACACCATTGACCATGGGATTTTAATAGAGCGCTTGCAGCACATCTGTGGCCTAGGAGGAACAGTTCTAAACTGGTTTAAATCTTTCCTTACTGGTAGATCACAGAGAGTAACATCAGGACCTTGCTCGTCTGCACCAACAGAATTAGCCTGCGGAGTTCAAGGGGTTCTAACTTGTCTTGTTATTCACAATTTACTTGCTACCACTGGGGAACATCATCAGGCAACATGGCCTAAGATATAAATGCTATGCAGATGACACACAACTCTTCTTCTCCTTTGCTCCAGTTACCAAAGACCCAACATGCCTCATCAACAAATGCTTAGCAGACCTCATAGAGTGGATGAATGCTAGTTGGCTAAAAGTGAACCCTGACAAAACAGAGTTACTCTTGGTGAGGGGACCCAGGGCAACAAGAATATCTCTTGATCACCCAACTGGCCTGGAACTTGGAGTCTTTGAACGCATTAGTTCAAAAGAGGTACGAAATCTCAGAGTGATTATTGACTCTGGACTGTCATTTAAACAGCAGATTTCTTCAGTAATAAAATCCGCTTTCTTTCATCTGAGAAACATAGCCAGGATACAACACTAAAGAACTTCATCGTCTACACACAGAACAAAATGCAGCAGCCAGACTATTGACCAATCAAACCCGCTCATGTCACATAACATCTGTTTGCCATGCCCTGCATTGGCTTCCAATTAAATGGGTAGCATATTTTAAAATTAGCCTGCTGACCTTAGAAGCCTTAAATAATCAAGGCCCACAGAACCTGATCCCTCCTGTCAGTACCCAGAATAAAGACAAAGGTTCCCGGGCATTCAGCCACGCTGTTCCCACATTCTGGAACTCTTTACCATCCTCAATCAGAGAGGCACCCTCATTACAGACTTTAAAAAAAAGCTAAAGACCCATCTCTTTTATCAGACATTCAGTCAACTCGTCTGACCATTAGCAACTCTTTTGTTTGTAAAGTGGTTTGAGTCTCACAGGGAGAAAAGCTCTACAAAAATCACACATTATTATTAGTGAGTGAGACAAGTCAGTCACTAGTAATTGTACCTGTTAGAGCAGGCTAGATCAGGGTGAGAGCCAGCTATTAAGCTGTTTGACCACAGTTGCTTGCCCAGCTTGCATTCTCAGACGCGTCAGTTGCTGCTGCAGTGCTCAGACACTCAGGACTTCTTGCTCATAAGGTGGAGTATGGCACGAACACTGCATGCATGAGCATATATCAAGCGTGACACGCATGCGCAGTCAATTAGGCGTCTCGCCGCTCAGCAGCATGGCTTCCATGATGAATGCGGTGTCTGTATGTTACGGTTTTTACGACACTCAGACCAAGGTTAAAAATAAAACACAGTTTTATTGAAGTAAAAATAAGGAACAGTGCCCCTGGACGCCAGAATAGGTAATCACATGGAAGACAAGTAATGGATGTAGTACAGGCCCAATATAGTAGGAGCAAATAGCACTCAGCAGAATCTATAACGGTAAAAGGGTTAATGCCCAATACAAATAATCAGTCTCTGTTGTGGTGATTAGCCAACGCCCGGTGCATATAAACAGTCCCGGTAGTAGTGCAAAAGCAAGTGCTAGCAGTGCGACTGAACTGGATCACAACCAGATAGCTGTATAGTAATATGCCCAATAGTATAGCAAGGACTGACAGGAGCTAGAGCCAATACCACCACTTGGGTGTGATAACGGAGGAGAGATACTGCAAGAGCCAATGGAACCAGAGCCAGGAGCACCCCTTAGGTGCGGTAACGGAGGAGACACTGCATATGCAAATGGGACCAGAGCCAAGAGCACCCCTTAGGTGTGGTAACGGAGGAGACACTGCAAAAGCGAATATACCGTGAGCCAAACGCACTTCCTGGTGTGATATGATGGTGCAACACTGTGAGCAATAGGAGATCAGAGCCAAGACACCCTTCCGGTGCCGAAACAAAGCAACACACTGCAAGAGCTATCGGAATGCCCAATAGCACCACGTGGTGCAACGACTGCTAGGAAACTAGCACCGTAGTTTGAGATACTGCTCTGCTAGTGTAAACGGATAGGCTCGGTGATGGAGGCAACAAGCTCATCAAGTGTTAAACGGCTCAGAATCGAAGGCAGCAAGCTTGGCAAGTGTATACAGACAGGCTCTGTAACGGAGGCAACAAGCACAGCAAGTGTTCTCTGACAGACTCGGTAACGGAGGCAACAGCTCGGCAAGTATTCTCTGACAGGCTCGGTAACGGAGGCAACAAGCTCTGCAAGAGTACAGACAGGCTCAATAACGGAGGCCACAGCTCAGCAGAGGAGGCGTGATCAGTCAGTGCAACACTGCAAGCACAGTTCAGAATGTCGCCAGGCAAGAGCTCAAACGTTCGCAGGAACACTGGAAGCAAACACGGAGCAGGAACGTCAGCCAGAGCCGGGTCAATCACGGAGCAGGAACGTCAGCCAGAACCGGGTCAATCACGGAGCAGGAACGTCAGTCAGAACCGGTTCAATCACGGAGCAGGAACAGCAGAGTAGTCAGATGGGCCAAGTCGGTACACAGGAATGCAGGAACACAGCAACAAAGGCGCAGGAACAGGAACACCAAGAAAGGGCACCTGACAGGTGCCATAGGCCCAGTATATAAAGGGACACCCTGGGCGGGCCAATCAAGCTCCGCCAATGGAAGAGCACCACAACAGAGAGTGACAAGGAGTCATGGGAACCGTGATACTGTAGGCTGCTGGAGTGGTACTAGTGTACTGGCAAAATTTATGAAGCGGGGAACAGGCCAAGAAAGTGGGACACAGTGCAATGCAGATGGAGCAGCGGGATTGGGCCCTAAAATTGGGACCGTCCCCCGTAAATCGGGACAGTTGGCTGGTATGGGCATGTTACAAACAAAATTCTCAAAGGAAAGAATACATATGATCATTAATGTAAGATATCAGCAATACAAATATTAAAATTCTCAATGGAAAGTAGACACTTGAGAATTTTAATATTAGCATTTTGTCAAGGTTTGGCTGAGCTGCTCTAATTCTGCTATTAATTCTGCTATCTGAGCGAATCTAGAGCTCTGCTATCCATTGCTGCTGCCTTTCCTGTTCTGGGTCAGGCTGAATCAGCTGACCTTTCTGTGATTACTCCCCTGACTGTTATCAGCCAACCCTCCCAAGGTATTTAAAGCAGCTTGGCTCACTTCCTGATTGCCCTTGTGTCTGATTCTGGCTGCAAACACATTCTACTGTGTTGCTGATTATCTGTGCATGACCTGGCTTCCTGTGATGTCCCTTCTGGCTCCTGACTCCTGGCTTGTTCCTGACATCGCTGATCTCCGTATTCCTACCCCTGGCTTGGCTGAGTACCTGTCTTGGTTCCTGACCCCGGCTTGTCTTTTGGTTTACGCTTCTGAATCACAATTATGCTTTGTTTGCTTTAGTTATTATAATAAAGGTGTTTTGCATTTTACATTTCTGTGTCTGTGTGTTTCCTGGTCCCTAACAGTACACAATGAACTGCCATGAACTCAGAAGGCACAGACAATCCACCGAATGTTTTTTTCAGACTGGACCAAGTAGTCCAGAGCATGGACCAGTTTGTGTTAGCCCTCCAGACTTTGTTGCTCTGTACTGAGCATCTAGCTCCATCACCTCAGCTGACCCTGTAGCTTGCTACCTCTCCTGCTGCCAATGGTGATTCCAATGTTGCTAGAGGCATGACAGGGTCTGCCCTGCTTCCCCATTGTTATGGGCGTGACCCTAACCAGTGCGGAGGTTTCCTGAACCAAGTCAGTATCTATCTGGAGATGGTACCAGAGGCCTTTCCTTCTGATAGGAGTAAGGTGGGTCTTGTGATTTCCTTACTCTCTGACAGGGCCTTGGCATGGGGTAATCCCCTATGGGAGATGCAGAAACCTATTCTATACAAATACCCTGAGTGTGTGGCATTCTTTAAAAGGGTATTTCATGTACCGAGTCACTCCACTTCGGCTACCAAGCAACTAATGTCCATCCAGCAGGGTACAAGGATGGTTTTGGATTATGCCATAGAGTTTTGTATCCTGGTGGCCGAGGCTGGTTGGAATAATGAGGCTCTCGTGGCTGCTTTCTCTAATGGGCTTTTGGATAAAGTTAAAGATGAGATTGCAGCCCGGGACCTCCCCAGAGATTTAGAGGAAACTGGTCTCATATTGCACCCTGATTGTCTCCCAAATCCATGAGAGACATTCCTTCAGGGAGCGCCCGCGGAGCCATCCCATCCATTTAGCCCGTTGCTTTTCGTCCCCACCTGTGCCTCCCTCTCCTCCCACGCCTCCTAGTCTCGAGACCTCAGGTGATGTGGAGCCCATGCAGCTTGGGTTCACTCGCCTTTTGGTTGAGGAGAGAGCCTTTAGGAGGAGGGAAAGCCTGTGCCTTTACTGCAGTAAGGCAGGGCACCTCCTGCAAACTTGCCCCACACTTCCGGGAAACGCTCCGCACCTAAGGCTCTATAGGGGACAGACCTTAGGTATTGTCTTAGCATCCCTGGCTATCCTTAAAGATAAACCACTAGTCTCCGTTGGGCTCTCTTGGGGCAAGACTTCCATTATTACACAGCACTCATTGACTCCGGTGCAGCGGCCTCTTTATTGACAGTGCCTTCACACAGAAGCACTCCATTCCATTGCAGCTCCATACTAGTCCACATGCCATTGAGGTAATTGATGGCAGACCCCTACAGCCACTTCAGGTCACCCATGAAACCGCTCCTCTGTCTAAGGCTGTAGGGGCTTTCCATCACGAAACCTTACAATTCCAGGTGATCCACTCTCCTCACTATCCTATGGTCCTAGGTTATTCATGGTTGCACAAACACAATTCAACGTTTCATTGTGTAAGGGCCAAAGTCATGGCATGGTCACCCAACTGTTCCAAGACATGCCTAGCAAAAGTGGTGAAGGTGCTAACCACATCCTTGGTCCCTTTGCTGCCTGAAGAGTTCCGTGATGTATTTGATAAGGGCCGGGCTGGTGAGCTCCCGCCTCACCGCCCATACTATTGTACCATTGAATTGCAACCGGGTGCCGTACCTCCTTGAAGTCGAGTCTACCCTCTTTCTGTAGGGGAGCATAAGGCTATGGAGGAGTATGTTGCGGATGCGCCGTCCTGGGGGTTCATCTGCAAGTCCTCCTCTCCCGCCGGGGCCGGATTCTTCTTTGTGAAGAAAAAGAGTGGAGAACTGAGACCCTGTAGTGATTACAGAGGGCTCAACCATATCACCATCAAAAACGCCTACCCAATTCCACTTACTACCAAGCTATTCAATCAATTAAAAGGGTCCAAGGTGTTCACTAAGCTCGAACTGCGAGGCGAGTACAATTTGGTACAGATGAAGGAGGGCCACGAATGGAAAACCGCATTTAACACCTTGTAATGCCCTTCGGTCTCTGCAGTGCTCCCATGGTTTTCCAGGAATTCTTAAATGACGTCCTCCGGGACATGCTCCAACAATGCGTGATGGTATACTTAGATGATGTTCTGATCCATTCCGCCTCCCTGGAAAGCCACCGTGCAGATGTAGCTCTAGTTCTGCAAAAATTAAGGGAGAATAATCTATTCCACCACAAACAGGTCATGATCTTGGGGTATGTAATTTCAGAGGTCGGTTTCTCTATGGACCTATCACGGTGCCCGTGTTCCTGCTCTGACGGCGACATTTTTACTTTGCCTAATTTCTATGCTGCCTTCTCATTGGCCTGACATCCTTGCTCCACCCAGGGCTTGCCTTTTTATATCCTGTCACATCTATTCTAAGGCGTCCTTTCGTGTTGTATCTGAGCCTGACGTTTGTTACTCTGTTGCTGTTCGTGTATGACTCGGCCTGCCTGACGACGTTCCTGTGTTTCCTGAGTACTGTTCCGTTACTGACTGATCTGGCTGAGAACCCGCTCCATTGCTGAACTGATCTGGCTGAGAACCCGCTCCGCTACAGACTGATCTGGCTGAGAACCCTCTCCGTTGCTGAACTGATCTGGCTGAGAACCCGCTCCGTTGCTAAACTGACCTGGCTGAAAACCCGCTCCGTTACCAACTGATCTGGCTGAGAATCCACTCCGTCGCTGAACTGATCTGGCTGAGAACCGCTCCGTTACCGACTGACCTGGCTGAGAACCCGCTCCGTTGTTCAACGGATCTGGCTAAGAACCTTCTCTGTGCTAGTCTGCCTGGCTTTTGAGCCTTGCCTTTGCTACTGACCAGTCTGTGCTTCCGTTCGTTGGTAAACCAGTCCCGGCTGAGCCATTGTCCCGTTGCCATCTGTGTATGGCTGTGCCTCCTCAGTTGTCCTAACTGGCCAGCATTACATTCAACGGATTTCGGTTGCCTTGTTGGGGTGTGCCGCATGGCGCTAATCTTATTTTGTCGACCGTATGCATAGCATTCGTGCTATAGCCACTTACTCCTACCGCCTGTGGCGGTGTGTACACGCAAAGTACCGTTACAGTGCTAGCAAGTGCTGACTGAGTTACTCTGATCTCTCTGTGTCTCCCTCTGCGCTAATTGCTGGGCTCACTCCCTGTGGGAGTTCCTGTGTATCTCTGGGAGTCTCGTGTTAACTAGTTCTGTGCCTAGACTGTCCTGGCAATCCTTGAACTCCTTTGTGTTGCAGTGCCTGGGTTAGGGTCAGCACTTGCATTAGCATGCACTTCCTGGTGTGTGGTGACCCTGAGCTCTATCCCTGTCTAGTGGCCATCAGGCCTAGAGCCAGCATTTGCGCTTCCACTGTCCTGTGAGGGGACACCTGTGGCCTTCCAGTGTTCGCCTACGATCCACCCCTAGCGCTCTAGGGTTTAACATTTGTAAGTGGTGGCCTCGGTCACCCTGGGACCCTGTCCCGTGGTCAGTGTTGCCTCGTTGGGTTCTGTGCCACCCAGGCGTCTGGGTCTCGTGCCAATTACCATCTCCAGGACTTCCTGCCATCTTCTGTCCTGCTGTCAGCCGGGGTCCAGTAGCCTGATCTCTCCAGGTTCTCTAGAGGAGGGTTGCCTGCCTTTGATACCTCCTGTTCCTGTATCCCATCTCAGTCATTCTGTTCACAGTCACTGTCTGATTGACTATATATATTTATATAGTGTTGTTTCGTATTGTGGGCCTGCGGCCTTATTCCTTGTATGCACTTTACTCAATAAAGTCATTTTAACCTTACTGTTCTGTCTGAGTGTTCATCAAAAACCGTGACAGGACCCTGAGAAACTCTCGGCTGATCTCGAGTGCCCGAGACCCGTAGGTCTCCGCTCTCTTCAACATTTCCTCGGGTTCGCTAACTACTACAGGAAATGTATCCGCAATTTTTCCTCTATTGTAAAATCCCTTACCGACTTGACCAAAAAAGCCAGTAACTCCACTCACTGGTCTTAGGAAGCCATCAAAGCATTTGAGGCATTAAAAGTCGCTTTTGCCGCAGCACCCATTTTGGCACATCTGAAACCCGAGCTTCCATTCATTCTTCAGGTCGATGCGTCTGAGACAGGACTAGGCTCCCTCCTGTCTCAACGTCCTACTCATGAGAGTCAGTTGCACCCATGTGGGTTTTTCTCTAAGAAACTAAGTCCTGCGGAGTACAACTATGAAATTGGTGACCTTGAGTTGCTGGCAATAATACTCGCTCTCAAAGAATGGAGGCATTTGCTTGAGGGAACTTCAGTTCCAATCCTATTCCTCATGGATCATAAAAACCTTAGGTACCTGTCCGAAGCTAAGCGATTGACTCCAAGACAGGCCCGATGGGCCTTATTTTTGTACTGTTTTAATTATGTGGTCTTGTACCTGCCAGGCACCAAAAATGTCCGGGCTCATGCCCTATCCAGACAGTTCTCGGGAGCTAAGGAGGAGCCCCATCCTAGTCCTATTATTCCTCCGGACCGAGTACTGGCCAACACACGTACCAGCATAACATCTTGTCAGAGACTTTGTCCTGGGGGTTAATTCTAATTGTAGAAATTAGCTGAAATTCTGTTTAAAGTGTGTTCAAATCATCTCCTGTTAAAATACTCAGGGGCCTCTATGAGGGAGAAATAACTAATTGACATTTATGGTGATAAGGTGGGTTTTGCCAGACATTCTTAGTGTCTTATCTTATGAGAAAAACACTCCCCTATGAGAACGTCTGGGAAAATGACAGATTTATATGACGTTTAATGCCCTCTTACATACATCATTGATGACATAAAAGCTGACCACATGTAAAATTCTAATATAGAGTAAGACTGCCATCTAGAGTCTTGAGAGCATCATGACTGGGATTATCCACATTCCTTGAATAATTAGGGATATATTAATATCCAATCAGGGCAGACTGGTGATATCACGGTATAATGATATGGATCTTTGTCCAATCATCAGACAAAGGTGGGGATTACTGATAAGGCAAAAATTGTCAATATAATGCAAAATACTCTTAGTTAGGGGTCTTTTGACTTCCTAAAAAAAAGGTCCTTAACTTAACCTCCTGAAAAAGAAAGGACTGAACCTCCTGAAAAAGAGTTCCTTCACTTCCTGAAAAAGAAATTCCTGGACTCTCTTGGCTGCTGATGAAATTCCTGATCCTGCCATCTCACAGAGAAATACAAAGAAACTTTGATTGGTAACTATATCATTTATTCATTTAGATTCATTTAATCCAGAATTTCACAATTTTTCTTCTGTTTGAAGAAATTTAGTTTTATAATTATCTTAAGTGGACTGGCCAACCATTTGGGATAATTTATAATAAGCTAGATTTAGCTATTAAATTCTGGAAGTAATAGAATCTATATATATTGAATTTATTTTACATCACAACTATTTTCAGTCTAATTCCAACTTTTATTTACAGATGATGGGGGCGGCTATGGGGGCTAGCTTTGCCCCCAGCTATGCTAACCTATACATGGGGTATTGGGAGTTGTCACATGTGTGGGGGGCACGGCTGGGGGAGAGGCTGGTATATTTTGGTAGATTTATTGATGATCTGTTGCTTGTCTGGCAGGGTGACATTGAGGAATTGGAACATTTTGTTGTAGGGTTGAATGATAACGATAGGGAACTTAGGTTTACTCATCATATTAGTAAGGAGGAAGTCAATTTTTTAGATCTTACATTAGGGCATTATAGCAATAGGGTGATTACTAAAACTTATTTAAAACCTACCAGTACAAATAATTATCTGCACTATAAGAGTGGCCACCACCCTAATTGGAAGAATAATATACCAAGGGGACAGTTCCATAGGGTACGACGGAACTGTAGTGTACAGGAAGATTTTAGAGTACAATCCAAAGATCTTGAAAGAAAATTAGTATCTAGAGGCTATCCCAAAGATTTAGTTAATAAATCTTTAAATGATATTGTTAATAAGGATAGAACTACTTTATTACGTCCAAAACAGATAGTAGAGGATGAAAAAGGAGGTAAGGGATATGATAAAAATCAGATACATTTTGTGACTACATACAATAGCGCCTATAGAGAGATAGAAAGATTGTTTAATAAACACTGGACACTTCTTAAACAAGATAACTTGTTAAAAGACCATATTCAGGATAAACCTAAAATAATATATACTAAAAATAAAAACTTGAAAAATATATTGTCTAAAAGGAAACCAAGGATGGAACAGGTTGGGGAGGATAAGGTAAAAGGGATTTTTAGATGTGATATGGCTAGGTGCATAACTTGTAAATTTATTATGCACAATACACAAATGTTTATTGATTCCAAACAATATGTACATCACATAAAACACAATATAAATTGTAATTCGAAGTACGTTGTTTATAGTATTAGATGTCCGTGTAAAAAATATTACATTGGTCGTACTAAACGCAGAGTTAAAGATAGGTTTTTAGAACACAGAAGAGCGATTTTAGCTCGTGATATTAAATGTCCTTTAGTTTCACACTTTATAGAAAAACATGAGGGTAAGGTAGATGGGATTACTTTATTACCACTTCAATATATATCTGAGTCCAGAGGGAGCAGGAGATACCATGAATTGTGCCAGAGGGAATCGTTCTGGATTTACAACATGGATTCACTTGTGCCAAAGGGGCTTAATGAGAAAATTGATGTGCATACTTTTGTATGATTTGGTGGATGTGTATTTAGCACAGTTCTGAAATACTATATCATTTAATCAAATCTTAGGTACTATCCCTCCATTAATATGCCTCATATATAGAGCAAGGATGCAGTATCAAATAGAGTAACAATGTAAGACTTATTTTAAAGTTTTTTAAAAATATTTGCAAAAGGGGTAATTTTGAGATTTGTGATTTGTGGCTTTATGAGTTAATGTTTTTCAGCTCCATTCTGGAGTAGTGTATGTAAGGGTTAAATCTTCACTTCTGTTGGTTACAGCTGAAACTCATTGATCATTACAAATGTGAGTATATAAAAAGGGAGAGATGTAATGATTTAGTTTTCTAAATCCCTGAAGAAGTGTTATATATACACGAAACGCGTTGGAGATTGAGGGGGCCCCCTTGTTGAAAGGACTTTTATTGTTGGTTGCTATCATTGCGGGAGGAGTGTGGACACTATACTACTGGTTTGGTGCTGTTTACAGAGATCACTACGGAGAGATAGCTATCTGTGTCGGAGTCGGGAGTGAACTGATTATTTGAGCTCAGTTACAGCCGGAGAGCTTACAGCTGATCACACACACTGCCCGCGAAGGTTTGCATTGGAGACGGTGTTCCAGCCTTGGTCGGGAGTGGATGTAGTTGGAAGGCTATGCACTGCCCGTGTAAGGTATAAGGAGTACGGTCACTGTGCTACCAGCAGTCGGGAGTGAATACATCTAGCCATATCTACGGCTAAGAGGTGACAGCTAACTTTGTTTCACTGCCCGCTTGATACTATCCAGATAGCGGATACCGTTTTAACATTGTGGCATCAAAACGGGATTGTTACAAGTGATATTTTGGATTGCGTTCTAACACATACCCGCATTGACTCTTTAAAGATAGCATTATAATTGTTGTTACAGCACATTTTAATCATTATATTGATGTGTTGATGCTGTTTATTTTAATGTGATATATTATTTGTGTATTCTCTATATATACATATATACTGGTTCTTGAGCTCGGACCCAGTATAGTGATTTTGGTATATATTATGCTTTTGATGTTTTAAGGGGGTCTATTAATAAATATTGGATACCTTTTTGTATATACATGTCTCTTCGAATTTTATATTTAAAGAATACAGACTAGCGCTCTCCTGTATTTTTTTGTATTTGTCTTGTTTTTTACCCTTGCACTACAGGGTTTAAGGATAGTAGCGATAACTGTGTTCTTTTTTATAATATTATTATATCATATCTCTTTATACGGAACAGGATAATAGAGGGCGCCTTTTCCCCAGTTTTGGGGGCCGTTTTTTTGTAGATTTTATTATATATATATTTATTTATTATATTTTGCCAATTAGTGTAATACAGTATATAGCGTGGGTTATTTATATTAGCTAATATAAGTCTTGGTATTCCTAGAGTAATATTTTGTGGTTCTGGGAAGATTATAATAGTTAATATTTGATACAGGATATTCTTTGAATCCAGTTATTAACCCTTTAACCGCTATTTGTCTGTTGTTAGTGGTGTTTGCTTTGGAATTCTCTGTATATGTCCCAGGCTTATATTTTGTAATTGAAGGTATTAACTCAATAGACAAAATAACTGCTGGGTGTGGCGTCTGTTTTAAACGTGTGGATTAACCCTTGGAGTGCCTATAGGTTTTATATATATGTTGCTGTAGTCAAAATTATGATAAATGTTGCATGAAGTAGTTTTTAGTAGATTATTTGTGTGATTTTGATTGACTATATTAATTGCAATTTATATATTTTATTCAGAGGTATTCAATATTGAATTCAGTAGATAATTAAATTATAGTGACTTAAATCTGGGATTTTATTCCAGTTATTCCCTAAATTTGATTATTATTGATATATGATACAAGAAATAGTTAGAGGGATTATTTAATTCATCTCACAATACCCCTTACATCATAATTGGCATAGTCTATACAGTTTCTGGGGCAGAGGTATTAAGAGACCCTGCAGCCAACTGTATTATATTAATTGTAACAATCAATTAACCTGTTCTATGCTGCTGAATGCAATTATTGTTATTTTACCTCTGAATTTACCTATGTGTAGTTAACCCTTGCACCGCTGGTAATCTTTATGATAATAAGTGTGGTTTGATTTTCTGTGTACCTATTATAATTGCTAGTCACTTATATATTTCATTGTTGCTGATACTTGTATATATATTGTATTTTAATAAAATATATATTTTTGCACAAATATGAAGGATTGATTCTTGTGATCAATTCGTTACTGTGAAGTAGCGTGTCAATACATATTAAAGATAAAGTTCTCGAATTATTTTATATTGTCATTTGCCTATTTAAGTGAAGAAATCCAACCTGAGTGGTTCTCTGTTTAACCCTTTGGATACCTTCATATAAATAGCCCGACAGATTTTTGGAGGTCCCACCGAGATCTTTATATAGGATTGACACATTTGTCAAATAATTTTATTGGCAGATATATTACACAGTAACATATTTGTGCTTAAACATGCCTCAGGCAACTTCTTCCGTGTCTGATCCAATGGAACAGAGACCAGAAGAAGACATGAAATGGGCTGTAGAAGGGAGGTTAATTTATGCCATCCATTCTCGCCTCAAAATTAAAAGTGATGCTCAGCAATGGTGTAATGATATAGAGCTAAGGGTGGTATCCCAATTTGATAAAATGTGGCAGCCTGATAACTTCTATTATCGAGCATTGAATAGGTGTATAGATCAAACTAAGGCAAGGGATTTGGACATCCAGATTTTATTAATTGTGCCTGAATTGTTAACTATTATAGGCTTCCAGAGAAACAAATTGGAGGCTCAGCAAAAGGGTGTAGAGCCACTAAAACAGGCACTAAAGGCTCAGACTGAAAAGATTTCTGAGTTAGAGGAAGAGGTGCGTAAATTTGTTAAAATTGCAAACTCACAAGAAGAGCAAATTGAGTATCTCCAGCGCCAGGTAAATGGGCTAGAGAGCAGGCGTAAAATAGCTCTTGAGGAAATGTGGTCTACAAAAGCACAGAATACTGCCATTAGTGCTAAAATGTATGCTCTACAAGGTGAGATAGACATTTTGCAAGAACACATTAGGCAACTCCAATCCCATTTAGACAAGCGGGTTCAGGACAATATAAAATTGCGAGAGCAAGTGTTGGTATATCAGGCCAGTGATAATGCCCCTAAGGGGGATAAATCAGTGGATCTAGATATGTTTAATGTCTTGTCCAGCCAGATCCAGGAATTGTCAGAAAGAATGCAGGCCCTTACTGCTTCTGATTCTGACCATACCCCCTCTGAGATGGGACAGTATATTAGTCCTGACAAGGTAGTTCAAGCCCAACCTGCTATACCTAGTAGTCACCAGGATTACTCACCTGGGGAGGAGGGAGCTGTCAGTCCTCAGAAGTCACACTTCTTGCTGAAGTGTGATGATGAGGGTAACATCCCAGAGCAAATCACGCACCCTGCACCACGGAGCCTTTTAACAGGGCACAGATTACCCTCTAACAGGGAGTCAATGATCAAACCTCACAGGAGGCCAATGCCCACATTAAGTAGGTTTGAACAGGAGGAACGGTCACCTTTAGTTGAAGGAACTAAGATAATAAAATTTCTGAGGGATACCGTGCCAGTTTTCCACAGAAAATCTAAAATATCCATTGTGAGTCATTTAGACCGTTATACTGAAACACTTGCATCTCTAGGCCTTCATTCTGATCGTCATAAAATGGATTATGTGCCTTGGGTTTTTGATGTTGCAGAGAATTTCTTTTTCAGTTCTTTAGCGGAGATGGGTATCAATACCTGGGAGGAAACAGTGGAACAGATAATCCTAGCGTTTGGTCCTTATAAAACTCGCCATGAGGCTAAATGTGCTATATATGCACTAAAATGTAGGCCAGACCAGGACCCCAGGCAATTCTTGTCAGAGCTAAAATGTGCATATATCCTTGCAGATAGGGATGCAGATTTTCATTCATATGAGTTCAGGGAACTGTTCTTTAATGCTTTGCCTAGATACATGAAAACTAATCTAGCTAGGGATTATTCACCCCTATTATCACTAGATTGGTTACTCACTCAAGCTATTAAGCTGTATAATGCCCAGCAGAGTGAGAATACCCCAGCTAGGGACAAGAAGCCTGCCTCCCAGTGTGTAGAAGAAACATTGGTTGAGGAAAGTTTGCCCTTTGAATCTGGCAAGAGAACCTATGCAGAGGTGTTAAAATCTCCACAGGTTCATAAACAAGCACCAGGACAGAAGGGACCTGCCTCTCTTAGTTCCCAGGGGTCTAATAACTCAAATGGTCAGAAACCATTTTTCAAGAGATCCCAGGGATACAACAAAAACCAAAATAGATCCAAGTTTCCCAGGAGGTTCAAAAAGAGTAAAAAGTCTAATAATCAGGGTGCCCAGCAAAATCAGCAAAATAATAAGTCTGATTCTGGGAACCAAGGTCAGAAGCAGGTAAGTCTTAAGGTCCAGGTTAACAACCTAACAGATATGATGGCAAAAATGATGACTACTATGGCACAGCTAGGCCGAAGTCCCAGTTCTGATACCCAGCAGGGATCTAACCTTTTTTTAGGGACAGCCCCAGGAGTGGCGACTGCCACTCAATAACAGAACAGGGTAATGGTAACCAGGCCTTAGGGGAAAAGAATAACATTGCTTTACCCTATGTAAGTTCTATAATAACCGATAATGTTTTAACCAACAGGAATGCTAACACATTTTCTTTACAGGATGTAAATGCATTGTGTGACTCTAACATTTCTTCCTTATCTCACCCACAGCCAGGTACACATAAGTGCATCCCTGATGATGTCACTTCTTTTTCCTGCATTTTTCCAGAACAGGTTGAAGGAGGAGGAGGAGTGAAGGGGGATGCTGCAGCTGTACAACATGACCCAGTGGTCAGCAAGTCTGCTCCTGTAAATTCAGGAATTAACCCTTGCAGGCAGTGGAGGGATTATAAGACGATTTTACATCGTAATTATTTATGTAAAATGAATGAATATGAAGGAAGATATTTTATTGATGTTACATTGCAGGGGCTTGATGACCTAAACATTTCCAGTCTCCTGGATACAGGATCACAAGCTACCATCTTATCTAGCTCCCATTTCCATCAAATTATGGAGGAAGCTTCTGTAAAGCCAGTGTTAAAGGCATTTGATGGATCCCTAATAAGCGTAGGAGGTAACCCCTTAAACGTATTGGGAACCACATGGTTACATTTTAAAATCGGTAACAAATCATTCACACATAAGGTCATAGTAGTTGAAGTTCCCTATAACAGGTTAATTATAGGTGCCGATCTACTACGGCGATTAAGTCCCGTCATAGACTGTGTGAATAATGTCATCTGGTTGCAGGTTAAAACCCCAATCAATTATGAACAGGCATTGCAACGCCCCCATAGAAATGATCATGTGGCAGAGGAAAATAGGGATACTATTGAAATTTACTTTGTCAATAGCCAGAACCCTAACCTCACTGTTTTACAGATACCTAATACTGATACTGAGTATATGGAAGGTGATATCTCCATCAAGGCGTTACCAGAACAGATTCAGAACGTGAAGCTAGAAGGCGATGTTTTAACCATCTCTCTTCACAGATCACCCTCTGAACCAGCAGATCCAGAGAATCATTCTCAATATCTGACGTCTATTGACAATACAGGGGGTGAGTTGTTTGTTTCCTTACAGGTTAAAGACTTGGGGAGGATCAAACAGGCCAAACTGAATCTGAAATTGGAAAACAGTTACATTAGTAACAGCCTACTGATGAAGGTAAGAGATCCTATCCATATCAAGTACCTGGCACCATATGATAATTTGGTACATGACCTAGATGACGATGCTATAAGTTATAACGTTGTTGCGAGGTGTCTGTTATCTATATCTCTAGGTAACAGGTCCGCCAAACATGTTTTTCTTGTAGTGGAGAAACCCCAATACCAGATCTATATTGGCAACGATTTAATACATTGTTTTGCTGGCCAGATTGATCTGGTGAATAACAACCTATGGACTAGGTTAGAGGGGAATCCTTGTGGATTTCAGGATGACTTAAAAGCCCTGAAGTCATGCCAACTGTTGCCATATGCAGTAAAGTTACATGTAGCTAATAAGGTCACTTTACCTGGTGGAGCAAGTCAGGTCCCCATATCCTTGCAGGTTCATAGTGGTCAGAACCTTGAGAATCCTGATGCATTAATATGCCTCTCAAATAGGATTCAACAATTAGGAATTTCTGTATCACACACCCCTATGGTGAGTATTCGTAGAACACCAGTCAACATAGTGGTAAATAACATAACCCCACACAGTATTACCTTGGAGAAAGGAACTGTAATAGGTTATGCTCTGGATTCAGAATACTATACATTTGGGCTTCAGAACCAAGTAATAGGCCTACTACCTGATAATTATCTGTCTGAGGAACAACTTGTTGAGCAATTGTTTTACTCCCTTCCAGAGGGACTGTTTTCCGTTCAATCTGTGTATCCATATAGCCCTGATACAGGTACATGCCGGATTGAAGAATCCTCTCTTGTATTTGAACACCAGATGGAGGAACCAGAGGCCCAAGAGTATCAGGAGGCTGTGGATAAGGTAAGAGTAAATACTCATGATTTATCTACACAGCTTGAGGAAACTTATGAGTTAGGTAAGCCATTTTTTCTTGAGACAGGATTCACTAATCTTAGTCTCAGCGGGGTTTTGTATCAAAAGCAGGATAACCTGAATAAGGTTATCGCATATGCTAGCAAATCCCTGTCTTCCGTGGAAATTAAATTTAATGACTGTGAGAAAGCTTTATTGGCTACTGTTTGGGCATTACAGAACTTTCGGAGTTTTATTCAGGGTGAGAAGATCATTACTTAAACCGTTCATCAGCCTTTGCAGTATTTGCAAAGTGACCGGATAAAGGAAGGACACCTCTCCAATAGTAGGATCACCGCTTGGACTTTATCCCTACAAGGATGGCCATTAGAAATTAGGTATAAGCAAAACAGGAAGAATCCTGTAGCTCAAGGACTCGCCAAGCTCCATGATTGTTCAGCACCTCCCACAGAGACTGCTAACAGTGGAGACGATTATCTTGAGGAACAATTGCTTTCCTCCTATAAGGCATTTGACGAGAATTATTGCACAACCTTACCTACCGCGTACATTGACGGGTGTTCCTACCACGTCACGACTGGTAATGAAAGAAAACTGGTGGCAGGTATTGGGATTACCTGGACAGGTGAGTGCCCTATTTTATCTAAAGGGTATAGTCTAGGACCACAGAGTAGCCAAGTGGCAGAGCTCTGTGCGGTCTATAAGACAGTCCTCTTACCTATTGAGCATAACATAAAGGAGTTTGTCATTATAACTGACTCTAATTATGTTCGCCATAGCTTTGTAGAATACCTCCCAGGTTGGAAAAGAAGCCATATGCTCCGATCCAATAATAAACCAGTGAAACATGGTAAATTGTTTTGTGAGGTTGACAATCTCGTAACATCAAATGGCCTTACCATCTATTGGAAAAAGACCAAGGGGCATTCTAAGGTCCTAGGCCCTGAAAAACAAGGTAATGATCTAGCCGATCTATTGGCCAAAGAAGGCGCCCTTAAGGGGGAGGCCTTAGATATATCCCATCTATTGGGTCCTGTACAGGTAAATGCCGTTACTAGGCAACAAGCCCGTAACGAAGCAGACACCCCGGTAGCACAGTGGATTCAAGACTCACTTAGTGAGGACTTGATTACCAGTCAAAAGGGGGACCCTATCATAGGGCTATTCTATAAGCACATAGAAGACCCCCTAAACCACCCAATTTCTGAGGAGGACTGGGTGGGAAAAGAAGACTTAAGGATCTTGATGAGATCCAAGGCCCAATTCCATATACAAGATGGTCTGTTAATCAGAACTTCTAAAAATGGAATACAACAATGGGTTGTACCTACTGCATTTAGAGGTTTAATGCTCCAACATTCTCATGATGCACCTACTTCAGGGCATCGCGGCGATAAAATCACGTATGAGATTCTCCGCGATTATGCATATTGGCCTCATATGCTTAAAGATGTACAAACCTATTGTCAAGGTTGTTTGGTGTGTTCCCAATTCCAACCATCTGGCCCCACTCATCGTGCACCACTACAGAAGAGGGGGATGTCATTACCGTGGTCGGATATTCAAATAGATTTTATAGGACCGGTTACTAGGACGGCAAGGGGGAACAAGTATATGCTAACGGTTACTTGTCTGTTCACCAAATGGGTTGAATGTTTACCCGCAAACAATAATACGGCAGAAACCGCTGCTGCTTTGTTAATTAACCATGTGTTCTCCAGGTTTGGCCTACCACAGCGGATTGAATCTGACAGAGGTAGTCATTTCACCAGCGAAGTGATGAACAAGCTTTGGAAACTATTGGGGGTAAAAAGTAAATTACATATCGCTTACCGTCCTGCATCAAGTGGTGGGGTGGAGCGATATAATCAATCCATTGTTAACATTCTCAAGAAGTTTGTTAAGGAATCAGGTAAGGATTGGGATCTTAAACTACCCCTAGTTCTCATGGCTATTCGGGCTACTCCCAGTGCAGCCACGAAAATGTCACCATTTGAACTAATGACAGGTAGAAAGATGGTCCTACCCCAGCACTTGCTATACCGTACGTCCGATCAAAATCTAATTAATGCCTCCACAACACACCAATACATAGACCAGTTACGCAAGCATTTACAACATGCATTTGCGTTTGCACAGAAAAATCTGGAGAAAGCAGTGGTAAGTAATAAAACTTACTATGACCTAAAGACCACCAAAAGGGAGTATGAGGTAAACGATCGTGTTTATCTGTACAATTTTGCAAGAAACCAGGTAAGAGAAAAGAAATTCTTACCCTCATGGAGAGGGCCATATATCATTACTGATAAATTATCTCCAGTGGCCTATAAGGTTTCTATCCCTATTAATGGTGAAATTGTAGAGAAGTGGGTTCATATAAACCAATTGCATGCTTGTCACCCTAAATCTCAGTTACAGATCATAGAAGGAGAAGCAGAAGAAGAACAAGGATCCTAATTAATCATTGGATGGATGAGTATCCTTGATTGTACAAATGACATTGTCATATCTTCTTCTCTTGTCTTCTTTTGTTTCAGTGAAACGTCGCTCTCTCTTTTGTCTGTCTGTGTGGCATGTATGTTCCCCACTAACACTCTAACATATCTCGTCAACAAATGGTTTGATGCTCTATGATTCTCTGAAAATGTTGTTATGCTAATTTTATTTTTCCTTTTGACAAGGTTTTGTTTGTAGCATACAGCTGAGCATCATTCCTCTATAAAAGGGGGAAGAGTAGAGACAGAGAGTGTTAGTTTATGATAGTTTAGCTTAAGGCTAGCAAGGGCCACAAGCAAACTGGTGCAAAAATAATATACAGTAATCATAACAGTACCATGATCATAGGGATACTGATTGGAACTGTATTGTCATGTATGTATGCATGCAACAAATGTATCAATATGAGATCACTCATGTGTCATTTCTTTTAGACCAAAGAGTCCTTAAGAGAGTGAGGTCGATTGACAGTTGCCATGGTTATGGACGTCAAGACCAAGGCCGTGATGTGGATCATCCTCCTTTGATTGCAGGAGCTCCAGCCAAAGCCAGATACCGTGATGTGAATCATCCTTCTTCTGTGACAGGAGTTCTGGACACAGCCAAGTGTGGTTCCAGTATTTTTATCAAGAACCATTGGGCAAGAGATGCCGGAGACCATCCTAACAGAAAAGAATTTGGATCCTAGAGGAGTTCTGCCAACCTGTTCCAATAAATCACCATCCAAGAAGAATTTGCTATTTCTCCCACCACCTGTTTCCAAAACTGGGAGTCTGATATGATCTGCGTGCCTTTTCAGCTCAAGCCAAAACAATGGAGATCCTTGAGTAGGCCAAGCAACTATTCGTATTAGACACAATGTCTTCCTATCAACAAAATTGGTATATGGATTCCCTAATCAGAGAGATTGTTCCAATTATTGAAGAGAACAATAAGTGCCTCGTCTTTTGGGAACAAGCCGATGCCATTAAGTAGCTGATGAACTGAAGTGAACTGTATTAACTTTAGAGACGATCCCAGTCACAGGAAGAAGATGACAACAGTCTCCTCCAGTTTAGCAATAATATTTTAGAACTTTTATCAAGTTAGAAAATCTTTTGCTAAAAGGGGGATTATGTCAGAGACTTTGTCCTGGGGGAGCATACAGGGTTAATTCTAATTGTAGAAATTAGCTGAAATTCTGTTTAAAGTGTGTTCAAATTATCTCCTGTTAAAATACTCAGGGGCCTCTATGAGGGAGAAATAACTAATTGACATTTATGGTGATAAAGTGGGTTTTGCCAGACATTCTTAGTGTCTTATCTTATGAGAAAAACACTCCCCTATGAGAACGTCTGGGAAAATGACAGATTTATATGACGTTTAATGCCCTCTTACATACATCATTGATGACATAAAAGCTGACCACATGTAAAATTCTAATATAGAGTAAGACTGCCATTTAGAGTCTTGAGAGCATCATGACTGGGATTATCCACATTCCTTGAATAATTAGGGATATATTAATATCCAATCAGGGCAGACTGGTGATGTCACGGTATAATGAGATGGATCTTTGTCCAATCATCAGACAAAGGTGGGGATTACTGATAAGGCAAAAATTGTCAATATAATGCAAAATACTCTTAGTTTTGACTTCCTAAAAAAAGGTCCTTAACTTAACCTCCTGAAAAAGAAAGGACTGAACCTCCTGAAAAAGAGTTCCTTCACTTCCTGAAAAAGAAATTCCTGGACTCTCTTGGCTGCTGATGAAATTCCTGATCCTGCCATCTCACAGAGAAATACAAAGAAACTTTGATTGGTAACTATATCATTTATTCATTTAGATTCATTTAATCCAGAATTTCACAATTTTTCTTCTGTTTGAAGAAATTTAGTTTTATAATTATCTTAAGTGGACTGGCCAACCATTTGGGATAATTTATAATAAGCTAGATTTAGCTATTAAATTCTGGAAGTAATAGAATCTATATATATATATATATTTATTTATTTATTATATTTTGCCAATTAGTGTAATACAGTATATAGCGTGGGTTATTTATATTAGCTAATATAAGTCTTGGTATTCCTAGAGTAATATTTTGTGGTTCTGGGAAGATTATAATAGTTAATATTTGATACAGGATATTCTTTGAATCCAGTTATTAACCCTTTAACCGCTATTTGTCTGTTGTTAGTGGTGTTTGCTTTGGAATTCTCTGTATATGTCCCAGGCTTATATTTTGTAATTGAAGGTATTAACTCAATAGACAAAATAACTGCTGGGTGTGGCATCTGTTTTAAACGTGTGGATTAACCCTTGGAGTGCCTATAGGTTTTATATATATGTTGCTGTAGTCAAAATTATGATAAATGTTGCATGAAGTAATTTTTAGTAGATTATTTGTGTGATTTTGATTGACTATATTAATTGCAATTTATATATTTTATTCAGAGGTATTCAATATTGAATTCAGTAGATAATTAAATTATAGTGACTTAAATCTGGGATTTTATTCCAGTTATTCCCTAAATTTGATTATTATTGATATATGATACAAGAAATTGTTAGAGGAATTATTTAATTCATCTCACAATACCCCTTACATCATAATTGGCATAGTCTATACAGTTTCTGGGGCAGAGGTATTAAGAGACCCTGCAGCCAACTGTATTATATTAATTGTAACAATCAATTAACCTGTTCTATGCTGCTGAATGCAATTATTGTTATTTTACCTCTGAATTTACCTATGTGTAGTTAACCCTTGCACCGCTGGTAATCTTTATGATAATAAGTGTGGTTTGATTTTCTGTGTACCTATTATAATTGCTAGTCACTTATATATTTCATTGTTGCTGATACTTGTATATATATTGTATTTTAATAAAATATATATTTTTGCACAAATATGAAGGATTGATTCTTGTGATCAATTCGTTACTGTGAAGTAGCGTGTCAATACATATTAAAGATAAAGTTCTCGAATTATTTTATATTGTCATTTGCCTATTTAAGTGAAGAAATCCAACCTGAGTGGTTCTCTGTTTAACCCTTTGGATACCTTCATATAAATAGCCCGACAATTTCCCCTCGGTGAGAGAATATGGGCTGCCCAAGTAGATGCACCTTCTGAGACTCTCCCTGGTTGCTGTTTCGTACCTGTTAACAAGTACCAAGGTACTTTCAACATACCATAATACAAAGTCAGCAGGGCATCCTGGTAAGAACCAGCTTCTCTGGTTGGTTTACAGTCTCTTCTGGTGGCCAGAACTTAACAGTGATATTGCTGCCTTTGTCGCTGCCTGTGCAGTCTGTGTGCAGACCAAATCACCCCGTCACCTTCCAGTGGGCCTTCTTCAACCCACCGTGATGCTTGCAACAATCCCAGGAGCTCCAGGCTAATCATAAATGCCTACCCACACCCTCCTACCAGGTCGGGGAGAGGGTCTGGTTGTCCTCCAGAAATCTCCACCTCCGAGTGCCCTCTCAGAAACTGGATCCCCGTTTTGTGTGTCCTTTCCGTATCCTACGACGGGTGAACCCTGTGGCCTATGCCCTAGACCTCCCTCTCAATATGCGGATACACAATGTGTTCCATGTCTCGCTGCTGAAACCTTTGGTTTGTATTTGTTTTACTAAACTTGCTCCTCAACCTCATTCTGTGCCTGTTGACGGCCATGAGGAGTTTGAGGTCTGCTCCATAGTTGACTCTTGTACGTTCTGTCGGAGGCTTCAGTATTTGGTCCATTGGAAGGGGTACGGTCCAGAATAGTGCTCATGGGTTCAAGCCGTGGATGTACATGCCCCCGCCCTCCTCCGTGCTTCCAATGCACGCTTTCCTCATAAACCTGGTCCTGCCACATGGGGGGGGTCATTGGGGGGTTTACGGTCAAGGTTTGGCTGAGCTGCTCTAATTCTGCTATTGATTCTGCTGTCTGAGCTAATCTGGAGCTCTGCTATCCATTGCTGCTGCCTTTCCTGTTCTGGGTCAGGCTGAATCAGCTGACCTTTCTGGGATTACTCACTTGTTATCAGCCAACCCTCCCAGGGTATTTAAAGTATCTTGGCTCACTTCCTGATTGCCCTTGTGTCTGATTCTGGCTGCAACCACATTCTACTGAGTTGCTGATTATCTGTGCATGACCTGGCTTCCTCTGATGTTCCTTCTGGCTCCTGACTCCTGGCTTGTTCCTGACATCACTGATCTCCATATTCCTGTCCCCGGCTTGGCTGAGTACCTGTCTTGGTTCCTGACCCCGGCTTGATGTTTGGTTTATGGTTCTGGATCACAATTTTGCTTTGTTTGCTTTTGTTATTTTAATAAAGGTGTTTTGCATTTTACATTTTTGTGTCTCTCTGGTTACTGATCCCTAACACATATTTGTATTGCTGATAGCGCACAGATTTTATTAAAGAGATATTTTAGCCTTCTTATTTTGGGTATCATCATATATACTACCGGTCAAAAGTTTTATAAACCCCCCCATTTTTTATTGAATTTACGCAGTTCATGTCCAGTGAATAGCCTGAAATGGTACAAAGGTGAGTGTTAAATTGCCAGAGGTGAAAAAAAAAGTTTAGGTTAAGAAAAACTGAAAAATAATGTACATTTCAGAGTTATACAAAAAGGCCTTTTCAGAGAAGAAGTAATGGGTTAACAACTCACAGTTGTTCTGCAGCAATGTAGGTAAATTAATCCTTGAAAGTTCATGCTAACAATGCCTACAGGTATCCCAACTTTTGCTGATTACTTACAAGCCCTCTGTCCATATAAAAGCAGTGTTGGAACAGACTGTGTTACTACTCCCTCTTAAGCAATATTTGGACAGTATTGTACTGCAGGAAGTAGTATAGTGCTCTCAAAATGGTGAAAAAGGCAATTTACAAAGGAAGACAGACAGACCATTATAACCCTTAAAAGTGCTGGTCTTTCCTTTAGAGAAATTGCATAGAAAGCCAAGGTGTCAGTGAGTACAGTTTCGTACACCATCAAAAGGCACTTGGAAACTGGAGGAAAATCTGACAGGAAGAGGTCTGGCAGACCCAAAGCCACAACAGAATCAGATGACAAGTTTCTGAGAGTCAACAGTTTGCATGGCAGGCAGCTCACAGCACAACAGCTTCAAGCACAGCTTAACACCGATCAAAGTAAGCAAGTGCCAGTTTCAACTGTGAAGAGAAGACTTTGAGGTGTAGGTTTGAAGAAGGTCTTATGGACTGATGAATTAAAAACATGGAGGAGGAAGCGTGATGGTCTGGGGCTCTTTTGCTGGAACCAAAGTCGACGACTTGCACAGAGTGTGTGGCACCCTGAACCAATACTTCTACCACAGCATTTTGCAGTGCCATGCAATACCCTCTGGTACACGCCTATTTGGTCAGGCGTTCATCCTACAGCAAAATAATGACCCAAAACATACCTCAAAGCCGTGTCAGAACTACCTTAGAAGAAAACAACAAGATGGTAGGCTTAAAATCGTGGAATGACTAGCACAGTCTCCAGACTTAAAACCCCATCGAGCTGGTTTGGGATGAATTGGACAGAAGGGTGAAAGTGTCAGGACTGGCCGGTGCAGGTTGTCACCTGCAGGGGAGGGAGTGCTAGGGAGCGAGGATTAGGGTTCGTCGCTGGAGAGCAGTGACTGCCTGTGGTCAGGCCTTGCTGCGGCAAGGGCCGAGTAAAGATGCTGGCCGCAAGGCCAGATGTCTGAACCCCAGTTGAGCCGGGATCCAGACCAGGATGACCTCCCACAGACAGTACAAACTCCCCTGCAGGGGGGAGCGAAGGCTGGAGGGCAGTGGCTAGGGAGCGGAGCTGGGGTGCGTAGGCCACAAAGTAGCTGAAGCTCCCCAACGGAAACGAAAGAACCTAGACCCCAAGAGCAGGACTAAGCTAGGGATGGTTGAACCCGCAGAAAAACGATCAGACTTGCCAGAAAACGACTGGAGATCTGGACTGGACAATAAGCTAGGCTGATGAGTGGTCAGACTAGCTGGTCAGCCACTGGCGGTCAAGACTGGACATAGGGAGTAGGCAGATGAGTGGTCAGACGAGCCGGTCAGCAACAAGAGGTCAAACTGGATATAGGGAGTAGGCAGAAGAGTGGTCAGACGAGCCGGTCAGCAACAGGAGGTCAAACAAGACATATGGAGTAAGCAGAAGAGTGGTCAGACGAGCCTCAAACGGTACACGAAAGTTAACACAGCAAGGAACAGGACTAGAGTACAGATAACTGCTGGAATCTAGGCTGCAGTGAACACTAGTGAAAGTGCACCAGGCAAATGAGCAGGACACCTAAAATAGTAGCCGGAAGATGACGTCAAGAGCCTCGCCACAGACGAAAAAAACGGAAGTGCAGAGCCGCCTGGGAATGAGACCTGGCAGAGACGCGGCCGCCGCCGAAGAAGCACGCCGCAAGAGGCAGAAAAGAAAGGCGGAGAAAACAAGCTCCGCAAGAGGAAAGAGAACCCGGGGACTGGAACAGAGAGAGTCCGGATATAGCGGAGAGAGAGCCGCAGAATGAATACCTCGCGGGAAGGACAGAAGCCTCTGCCGGGAAGGTATGCTGCGACGAGTATAGAGGACGTGACAGAAAGCAAAGCAACCTACAAGTGCGACACATTTGTGGGAACTTCTCTAACAGTGTTGGGAAGAACTTTCAGAACAATATTTGATTTCCGTTGTGGAAAGAATGCCACAAGTGTGTTCGGCTGTAATATTTGCAAGGTGGCAACTTTGATGAATCAAAAATTTAGATTACATTTTGTTAAGGAAAACGATTCCATGATTTCTTTTTAATGTCCAGTTGTTTATTTGTTCTATGCTTTATTTTCAGACTACATTGAGACATCAAAGTGCGTAAATTTCAATAAAAACTGTAAAAATGGGGGTGTTCTAAAACTTTTGACTGGTGGTGTATATCCCAGTAAGAAGGGAACCTTCAGAAATAGCTCACCCGGAAATTAAAAAAAACAAACAAACAAAAAGAAACCTTTGCTACCGTGTTTAACATCATTCCCAGCCATTCCATCACAGTGAAAGCCACCACACTTACCACGGCTCTGCCTCCATGATTTAATTAATGATGATGACAAAAATTAATTTATTGTTCATGAACTAAAAAGAACTTACATTACAACAACAACACTGACTGGCTAGAAAGTGGTGCCCAGTACAGGTTCTCGACTCTCGGAAAGATTCGCTATAGGGTTCCTTGGCTTTGATAAAAATAGTGCAGCTTTGTGTCCTAACTTGACGAATAAATGTTAACCCTTTGAATACCAGAGGGGTGTCATCTCTGGCACTCAGAGGGTTAATATTGTTATCAGGGCTTATAATTTTAAATCCTTTGCTACTAGCCAGACCTGAAAAGTTACTCACCACTGCAAGTCAAAACATACCCACCAGGGCTGAATTTCTACTCGCCAGGGCTAAATTTTCACTCGATATTGGCTAGTAGAAATTTTGAGCCCTGTTGTTATTATATATACACTGTTGTTTTCTGGGCACCAGGTCCAGTGGGATATTCCACATTTTCTGTTTTGCTCAATCTTCTTCCCACATCTTCTCTATTTTCCTGAGTCTTCTCTCTCTTGTTTCTTAATTCTCTTTTATCACCCACCCTATCTTATATATATATATTTTTTTTCTTCCCATACTCCTTACCCTTCGTATATATTACACTCTTACCAGTGTACTAATCTTCTGTCATTTGCAAATTGTAGTAATGCCCAGCTCTCTTGTTTTCCTGCTCAAGCTTTATATTCACATTTATTGGCCATCTCCTCCTCATGAAACACTTTATGGAGAGACTAGGGTTGAGGCTCCATCCATTGTTTGATATAAATATTAGTGATGAGCGAGCATGCTCGGCCGAAGCTCGGTTCGGCTCGAGCATCGCTCTGCTCGGCACATGGCGGTACTCGTACGAGTACCGCATGTGCTCGCCCGCCATGTTCGGGTCTCCTCCCCGCACGTTTCGCGGCTGCTGCGCAGCCAATAAACGTGCGGGGAGGCTCTGACATCAGTGTAATGCCAGCAGCCATATTGGCTGCTGGCATTACACTGATTGGCTGGCCAGAACCCGTGATCGGATGCTGTATAGCACCCGACCAGCGAGTTCGGCTCAGTCTTAGCCAGGGAGAGATGAGGATAGGAAGGGAAAGTCAGTGTAGGCAGAAAAAAAGTTTTGGAACTCTTTCAAGACCCAAAAGTCCTTTTTAGGACTGTTGTGTGTGGGGGCAGCATTTATATTTTGTTTGGGGGGGGCACAATTTCATTTTTTTTTGTGGGGGGGGATATTTAGGTGACATTGTACTAGGTGCACAGGGACAAATATTGTACAACGCAGCGACAAAAAGGGCCATTTTAAACGTGTGCCTAGCCATAGATTATTGTCACATTCTGTTTAGTGTGCAAATTGACAAATTAACGTCACATATTCCGTTCACTGTGCCTAGCCGCAGATTAGCGTCACATTCTGTTTAGTGTGCCTAGCCGCAGATTATTTTCACATTCTGTTTAGTGTGCAAATTTTCAAATTAACGTCACATATTCCGTTCACTGAAAATAGCCGCAGATTAGCGTCACATTCTGTTTAGTGTGCCTAGCCGCAGATTATTTTCATAATTCTGTTTAGTGTGCAAATTTCAAAAATAAACGTCACATATTCCGTTCACTGTGCCTAGCCGCAGATTAGCGTCACATTCTGTTTAGTGTGCCTAGCCGCAGATTATTTTCACATTCTGTTTAGTGTGCAAATTTTCAAATTAACGTCACATATTCCGTTCACTGTGCCTAGCCGCAGATTAGCGTCACATTCTGTTTAGTGTGCCTAGCCGCAGATTAGCGTCACATTCTGTTTAGTGTGCAAATTTTCAAATTAACGTCACATATTCCGTTCACTGAAAATAGCCGCAGATTAGCGTCACATTCTGTTTAGTGTGCCTAGCCGCAGATTATTTTCACATTCTGTTTAGTGTGCAAATTTCAAAAATAAACGTCACATATTCCGTTCACTGTGCCTAGCCGCAGATTAGCGTCACATTCTGTTTAGTGTGCCTAGCCGCAGATTATTTTCACATTCTGTTTAGTGTGCAAATTTCAAAAATAAACGTCACATATTCCGTTCACTGTGCCTAGCCGCAGATTAGCGTCACATTCTGTTTAGTGTGCAAATTTGAAAAATAAACGTCACATATTCCGTTCACTGTGCCTAGCCGCAGATTAGCGTCACATTCTGTTTAGTGTGCCTAGCCGCAGATTATTTTCACATTCTGTTTAGTGTGCAAATTTCAAAAATAAGCGTCACATATTCCGTTCACTGTGCCTAGCTGCAGATTAGCGTCACATTCTGTTTAGTGTGCAAATTTCAAAAATAAACGTCACATATTCCGTTCACTGTGCCTAGCCGCAGATTAGCGTCACATTCTGTTTAGTGTGCAAATTTCAAAAATAAACGTCACATATTCCGTTCACTGTGCCTAGCCGCAGATTAGCGTCACATTCTGTTTAGTGTGCCTAGCCGCAGATTATTTTCACATTCTGTTTAGTGTGCAAATTTCAAAAATAAACGTCACATATTCCGTTCACTGTGCCTAGCCGCAGATTAGCGTCACATTCTGTTTAGTGTGCAAATTTCAAAAATAAACGTCACATATTCCGTTCACTGTGCCTAGCCGCAGATTAGCGTCACATTCTGTTTAGTGTGCCTAGCCCCAGATTATTTTCACATTCTGTTTAGTGTGCAAATTTCAAAAATAAACATCACATATTCCGTTCACTGTGCCTAGCCGCAGATTAGCGTCACATTCTGTTTAGTGTGCCTAGCCGCAGATTAGCGTCACATTCTGTTTAGTGTGCAAATTTTCAAATTAACGTCACATATTCCGTTCACTGAAAATAGCCGCAGATTAGCGTCACATTCTGTTTAGTGTGCCTAGCCGCAGATTATTTTCACATTCTGTTTAGTGTGCAAATTTCAAAAATAAACGTCACATATTCCGTTCACTGTGCCTAGCCGCAGATTAGCGTCACTTTCTGCTTAGTGTGCCTAGCCGCAGATTATTTTCACATTCTGTTTAGTGTGCAAATTTCAAAAATAAACGTCACATATTCTGTTCACTGTGCCTAGCCGCAGATTAGCGTCACATTCTGTTTAGTGTGCAAATTTCAAAAATAAACGTCACATATTCCGTTCACTGTGCCTAGCCACAGATTAGCGTCACATTCTGTTCAGTGTGCCTAGCCGCAGATTATTTTCACATTCTGTTTAGTGTGCAAATTTCAAAAATAAACGTCACATATTCCGTTCACTGTGCCTAGCCGCAGATTAGCGTCACATTCTGTTTAGTGTGCCTAGCCGCAGATTAGCGTCACATTCTGTTTAGTGTGCCTAGCCGCAGATTAGCGGCACATATTCCGTTTAATATGAAGAAGGCGGGTAAAAAGGGACGGGGAAGTGGACGTGATCCTGATAGTTCAGGGCGCGGGTCAGGACGCGTAGAAACTGTGCCTGGTGCCAGAGCACAAGACAGAAAGACATCCACCATACCTAGCTTCATGTCTCAGTTTACAGGGCGTCGCAGGACATCACTCTCGAGGTCAGACCACTGCGAACAGGTGGTCGGTTGGATTTCAGCTGATACTGCTTCCAGTCGGTTAAGCACCACCCTGTCTTCCACCAAGTCCACTCTCAGTAGCCAAGAGTCTGGTCAACATAATCCTCACCCTGATCATCCTTCCTCCCAACATAGAGGGTCTGGCCAAAGAAGTGATCCCACACTGGGATATAGTGAGGAGCTCGTCTCATCACCAATCCTTCATTTGAACCTCTCTCCAAGCACGCTTGCAGAGGAACATGAGATCTTGTGCCCTGATTCACAACCTCTAGAGGGTACCCAATCACAAGAAGATGACAGAGGGGAACGGCATTTAAGGTCAAAGGAAGTGGATGATGATGATGATGAGACACAGTTGCCATCAAATCAACCACAATTACTGTCTCAAGACCTTGATGAGGAGGATGATACACAGTTGTCAATGACTGAGTATGTGGTGGGATCAAGAAATGAGGAGGATGATCAGAGTGAGGAAGTGGAGGAGGACTTGGTGGACGATGAGGTCACTGACCCCACCTGGGAAGGTGGAGAGCCGAGCGATGACAGCAGTCCTGAGGGTGAGCCATCTGCAGCACCGCAACAGGCTGGAAGAGGCAGTGGTGTGGCTAAAGAAAGAAGGCGGACCGCACCAAACCGGCCCGCAAATGTTCCACGGAGCACCCCCTTGCGTAAATCTCCCTTGCCAAGGGCTAGGTGTTCCGCGGTATGGCGTTTTTTTAAGGAAAGTGCGGACGACAAAAAAATTGTAGTTTGCAACCTGTGCCACACCAGAATGAGCCGAGGCATGAACACTAGAAACCTCACCACCACCAGCATGATCCGACACATGGCATCCAAGCACCGTAATAAGTGGGAGGAACGCCCGGATCGCCAATCTGTGTCTGCAGGCCACACCACTGCCTCCTCTTCCCCTGTTTTCGGTGCCGGCCAATCGCCTGTCGAAGGCGCAGGCCCGCATACCTCCCGCCCTGCACCTGGACCATCTGAAGCACCATCAGCGACCACATCCACTTCCCTGTCCCAGCGCAGCGTCCAAATGTCGTTACCCCAGGCATCTGAGCGCAAGCGAAAATACCCAGCCACCCACCCACAGGCCATAGCACTAACCTCACACCTTTCCAAATTACTGGCCATCGAAATGCTGCCATTTAGGCTTGTGGAGACTGAGTCCTTCCGCAGCCTGATGGCAGCAGCTGTCCCTCGGTACGCAGTCCCCAGCCGCCACTACTTTTCCCGGTGTGCCGTCCCCGCCTTACACCACCATGTGTCCCGTAACATCACCCGTGCCCTGACCAACGCAGTTACTGGGAATGTCCACTTAACGACTGACACATGGACAAGTGCTTGTGGCCAGGGACGCTACATTTCCCTGACGGCACACTGGGTGAATGTCGTGGAGGCTGGGAGCGACTCGGACCCTGGGATGGCACAGGTGCTACCCACGCCGAGGATTGCGGGCCCTACCTCCATCAGGGTTTCCGCCAGCACCTACGTTATTGGCTCCTCCTCCTCCTCCTCCGTTTCCACCTCCGAATTCTCTGCGCGCAGCGCCACTCACCCATCAGCCGGTAGCTGGAAGCAGTGTAGCACTGCAGTGGGGAAGCGTCAACAGGCCGTGCTGAAGCTGATCTGCCTTGGGGACAAACAGCACACGGCCTCAGAGCTGTTGCAGGGGATTAGTCACCAGACCGAGCAGTGGCTCTCGCCACTCAACCTGCAACCAGGCATGGTTGTGTGTGATAATGGGCGTAACTTGGTGGCGGCTTTGGAGCTCGGCAAGCTCACACACGTACCATGCCTAGCGCATGTATTTAATTTAGTGGTTCAGCGATTTCTAAAAACCTACCCCAATTTGCATGATCTCTTGACCAAGGAGCGCCGCGTGTGTGCACATTTCCGTAAGTCATCTACAGCTTCAGCCGGCCTGTTGAAGCTGCAGCAGCGCTTACAATTGCCAGCTCACCGGCTGCTGTGTGACGTGAGCACGCACTGGAACTCCACCTTCCACATGTTGGCCCGGCTTTGTGAGCAGCAGAGGGCAGTAGTGGAGTACCAGCTGTTACATGGTCGTCGCCTCTCCGTTCAACTTCCTCTAATCAGAAGTGAGGAGTGGGAATGGATGTCAGACCTCTGTGAGGTTTTACGCAATTTTGAGGAATCGACACAGATGGTGAGCGGCGATAACGCTATTATCAGTGTAACCATCCCACTTCTGTGTCTACTGAAACGCTCGCTGCTCACAATTAAAACTGACGCTTTGCATGTGGAAGAGGTGGAAATGGGGAAGGAAGAGCTTACACAAGGTGATAGCCAGAGCACCCTCACTTCGTCTTCTCAGCGACAATTGGAGGAGGCGGAGGAGGAGGAGGAGGAGGAGGAGGAGGAAGACACGGTTGCCTCCGCTACAGAGGGTAGCCATGGAACTTTAGTTCCATCTCTTCAGCGTGGGTGGGCAGAAGAGGAGGAAGAGGATGAGGAGATTGAGAGTCATCCTCCTGGTGAGGACAGCGAAATCTTGCCTGTTGGTACTCTGACACACATGGCTGACTTTATGTTAGGCTGCCTTTCCCGTGACCCACGCGTTATACGCATTTTAGACAACACGGATTACTGGGTGTTCACCCTTCTGGACCCCCGCTACAAAGAGAATTTCTCATCTCTCATTCCTCCGGTGGAGAGGACAAGCAAAATGGTGCAATACCAGAAGGTTCTTGTCGAAAAATTGCTCCAAAATTTTCCATCTGACAACGCTGGCGGCAGAGTACGTGCTACCTTGGCCAACCGAGAAGGGGAGAAAAGGGGAGCACACAGCAGTTCCGACAAAGGCAGGGCAACACTCTCCAAGGCGTGGGACACCTTCATGACACCCCGCCAGCACCCTCACCCTGATGCGCGGCCTAGTGTCACAAGGAGGGAAAAGTTTTGGAAGATGGTGAAGGAGTACGTAGCAGACCGTGTCAGCGTCCTCAGTGATCCCTCTGTGCCTTACAACTACTGGGTGTCCAAGCTGGACACGTGGTATGAACTGGCACTCTACGCCTTGGAGGTGCTGGCCTGCCCTGCCGCCAGCGTTCTGTCTGAGCGGGTATTTAGTGCTGCTGGTGGCATCATAACAGATAAGCGTATCTGCCTTTCCACCGAAAATGCTGATAGGTTGACACTTATAAAAATGAACAAGGCCTGGATTTCCCCTGACTTCTCCACTCCACTGGAGGAAAGCCCCGGGTGAACATAAAGTCACTTTAGATATGTTATTTACAATGATGGGAATACTCTGTATTCCCATTCACCCCTTCCACCCAAAAAATGGGTATATGGTTGACTCTTAATCTTCTCATCTTCCTCCTCCTCCTCTTCCATATGCCCTGTGATATAATTTTTATATAGGGCCAGCTCACCAGCGGGCCCTGTGATATAATTTTTATATAGGGCCAGCTCACCAGCGGGCCCTGTTTGACAATTTTTGTATAGGTCAGCTCACCAGCGGGCCTTCTCATATAATGTTTTATTGGGTCAGCTCTCTAGCGGGCCCTCTCACATAATGTTTTATAGCGTCAGCTCACTAGCGGGCCTTCGCATATAATGTTTAGGATGGTCAGCTCTGCAGCAGACCCTCACCCATAATGTTTTAGATGGTCGGCTCAGCAGCAGACCCTCATTCCTAATGTTTTAGATGGTCAGCTTAGCGGCATGCCCTCGCCCCTAATGTTTTAGAGGGTCACCAGCAGGCCATTAATCCTAATTTTTCAAGGGTGTGTATGATGCCCTCCTTTATGTGTAATAAAGGGTGTATTGGAGTGACATTTCAGTCTAATTTTTGGCAGCCCTTTCACTTAGTGCATAGGCTTTATGAGTGTTGGACCACTACCTGAACTATTGTACCACAATGTGAATGAGGCCCTCCATTTTGTGATATACAGGTTGTATCGGAGTGCCTCAGGTCCTCCCATTGAATTAAATAGGGATGGGGTGTTCGACAAAGCAGAAGGTAGTTCTTGGCTTCATCCACTAAGTCACTTCGTCACTTTTACTGAATGGATCAGACCACACTGTTACGACTATAAATTTTGGACTTAACAAGGGCAAACGGACATGTTGTAAAACCTGTGGTAGCTGCGGCCTCCGTTCCTGAATGCTGTACCTTACCCGGGCCATAACCACGTTGAACACCTGCTTTACGCTGCGCACGTTTCCCTCTTAATCATGGCCCCAGTTCCGAAAAATCGATGAAATTTTTGGCAGAATTTGCAGATGATATACAAGTAAATATACAGCAAATACTGTTTGGTAACAATTTTTCGCCTAAAATCGTTTTTATCTTCCTTTTTGTGTGTTTTACGGTCAGTCTGTAAAAATGGCGTACTACGGGCGAAACATCGTTCCCAGCAGCGACGTTGGAGTCCAAGATGCATCCAGACATCCTCCCTATGCTGTCCCTGAACCATTTCTGTGATGTTTCCATCATTTTCTGACCTTTTCCTATGGACCAGGCACCCTCCCCTCATCAGAGCAGGGGGTGCCTGGTGTAATGCTCGAGTCCTCCCATTGACTTCAATGGGGCTCGGGTGCTCGGCCGAGCACTCGAGCCTCCGGGGGTGGTCGGTCAGAGCACCCGAACACCCGAGCATTGGGGTGCTCGATCATCACTAATAAATATGACTTTTGTCTACACTTTAAATTACTTTTTCTTAGCCATTATATAAGCCTACTTTTGTACTGTTACGAGGGGGTGCTGATAAGTATTGAGCCTTACCCAGAAAAAATTGAGATAGGAAGTTGTAACAGACACACTATTCTACATATTCCCCCAGGAAGTCAATGCACTTGCGACATCTGTCCTGCAGCTTCTTAAGTCCCTGCAAATAAAATTCATCCGACTGCTGGTGTAACCACTCATTTGCAGCATTAGTTGCCTCTGGGACACTCCCAAATCGTTGTCCCTTTAGGTGTTTTTTGAGATTGGGGAACATATAGTCAGAAGGAGCCAGGTCAGGCGAATAGGGTGGAATGGGCATCACTTGAACGCCTAAGGAGGTCAGTTTTTCCATTGTGTCACCTGCAGGGTGTGATGAGGCGCTGTCCTGCAACAGGATGACACCTTTGGAGAGCTTTCCTCTACGTTTTGTCTTGATGATTTGCCTGAACTTCGTCAATAAAGCACAGTAATATGTTGCATTGATGGTTGAACTCCCTTCTTATCCCAAAAAACTGTTGCCATTTTCTTCTGCACTGACATTTGCACACAGAACTTCTTTGGCCTGGGGGAACCACTGTGCCTCCATTCCTTAGACTGTTCATTTGTCTCAGGATCATAACAGTAGATCCATGTCTCATCACTAGTTACCAGTTTGTCCAGGAAATCTGACTCATTTCTTGCAAAATTTTCCAAAACAAGTCTCCACACGTCTCCTCTTTTGTTCGGTTGTCAAAAGTTTTGGGATCCACTTTGCTGCAAGCTTTCTCATTTCCAACTTGTTGTGGATAATGGCACCAACTCTCTCACTTGATATTCCCAGACATTTAGCAATATGTTTGACTGATATTCGGCGGTCCTTCATGATTATGTCATGGATGGCTTTCACATTTGCAGGCACAGAGACAGAAACAGGCCTTCCACTGGGTTTCTCACTTGACACATAAATGGCCAGTTTTGAAATTGACAACCCAACGTTTAACTGTTGCATATGAAGGGCCACTGTCACCCAAAGATTGTGATATTTCTTCATGGATCTGCTTCGCACCTTTTCCTTAGAGAAACAGGAACTTGATTATGGTCCTATGCTCTTCCACATTGAACTTTTCTGGAGATACTGCCATGTTCACTTTGGACCTTAAAAATAAAGATAAGTTAAAATCATAGGTAGTTGATTTTTGCACCATTGAATATAGACAAATTGGCCAGTACACCCTGCAATCTACAGCTTCCTAGCTCAATTTGTTCTGGGTAAGGCTCAATACTTATCAGCACCCCCTCGTATGTCATTCTGCCTCACTGCAACATGATATTGTTATGTGTGCTTTTGTATTAAATGTTACATTTTTGTAATGTCAATTTATTCAATAAAGGCTTTGAAAATAGGAAAAAAAAATATATTGTTATTAAATAAATTGCAGAAACATGAAGCAACTGGTTTGTGTCAAAATCCCCCCCCCAAATGGCTGAATTTATGATGATAACGATTATTATTATTAGTAGTAGTTGTTGTTGTTTTATATTTAGTATTATTAGTATACTAATTGTATAATAATAATAGTTATTATTATTATAGAATATCTACCTTTTAATCGACTGATTTTTTTATCCATTTTAGAAGTGTGCGCATATGAATATTGAAATAAAATAATAATCACTTTTACAATGCAAAATTAGAGCGATGTATTACTCAACGTTTTGGTCAATAATTGGATTTCTGCCTACACTGATACACATAGAGATAAGTACACACACTGATACACACACAGACTACCATACAAATTGACACACTTATACACATATAGAGAACACACACTCTGACACACATATAGAGAAGCATGCATACACTTACACACTGATACCCCTACACAGACTCACATACATTGACACTTGCACATATACAGGGGCGGGGCATAAACCGGCAGTATACAAGGGTCGGGGCCAATGTGACAGCAAAATTAGGTTTTGCCTAGGGTGGCAAAGATCTTTGCACCAGCCCTGCCAGGATGCTTCACAATAAAAGGTCCGAGATGCTAGTACAAGACTCAGGAAACATTGATTTAAATTATGAAATGTGCGCAGGCAGAAGCAGCAACTGCACATGTGGCATACACAGAGAATTTAAGGTTTCACCAGGAGACACTGCTCTAAATGCGGAGTCCCAGGGTGAAATCCGGCAAATTCCCAGCTATATATATTGCTAGTCCCCCTTAGTAGTTATAGAGAGAGCAGGATCCACATACAACAGAGTGACACTAGACCCCATATATAGGGTTTCTTATGGACACCAGGGAGGACTGTATCATCCAGGTACCAAACAGGAGTGGAAGCAAGGGATCCTTTTGATACAATGGGAGTTATCCAGTGAATGCATATACACATAGATGCTGGCTTTTGCCTCATAAAAATGTGAGTAATACTATTACTTCTTTTAAGAAGGTGCTTCAGCACAGTGAAGGTGAAAGGATACAACAAACTATACAGTCTGCACTTAGACTATATGCACATTTTCTTTTTGTGTTTTCTTTTACATGGTCATTGAGGAACTTTTTGCAGGTGGCTCAAGCAGAAATAGCAGCATCTATAAGTGGAGGATTGAAGAGAGTCTAAATATAATCAGGTCATATTTCTCCTGTTTTATGAACAGCTAATTATTCCTATACAATCTGCCTGGCTGTATGTTTTTTTATAATGTTTGTGTAGCTCTTAACATGGCCTCTATACTCACACTGTGTACCTCACCCTTTACCATGAATTAAATAATAATAAGAAAAAAAACACCATTCCATGGGCAACGCTGTGAAACATTAGTTTTATATAAAACAGGCAATATTCTATGTTTGAACAGTAGTTCTCAACCAGGAAGCCATGGCAATTTAGTGTGATGCTGACATACTCATTTGAATGAAGAGTTTCAAAGGTATATTAACCATTTGCTTGCAGTAGGAGTATAACCCATTGATTCTGACTGCGTGCACTGGACAACCCTCTGTTACTTAAAGGTTAATATAATTATGCACAGTTTTTTCAGTTGTTGAGACGTTACTGAATTTGGTTGTTTGAGTGATTGGCATCCAAAGAGCATGCAAAATTGTCACATTTATGATTTGACTTTGAAAGGTTAGGCTTGCTTGAAGTTGGATGCAAAGCCAAATTTGATCAATTCATCTGTTATGGGGTGGAGCTAGAAACGTTGGAGGTTGAGAGAGTTAGAATGCTATTATTGGACCAAAATCTGGAAATTGCTTTCTGAAGCCCTTCAGTCGGCCCTCTCTATCTCTCCCGAACATGTATTCCTTAAACTTCTCCCTCCGATCCTGCAGTCATTCCCCCAAATCGAAACGCAGCAAATCTGTGCATCCCATTGCTCTGGAAATCTGTTAACGCCCCATCTGTAAACTACTGGATGTTTAGACTATCTGGTAGATTAAAGGGATAATAATGTTTCATAATAAAAGCAGCTCTAATTAATCATCATAGTATTTGGACTTTGGAGAGTGTTATTTCAATTCTGTCAGAGTTGAAGTTCAAGAGTAATTCAATGACAAAGTATCCCCCTCCCGCCCCTTTTACTGATGTTCAGCCAGATCAGAAGGGAGGTGCCCAGGTAGACTGCAGAGAGGGACAATCTTCAATTAAGATAAGGGAAAAAAACGGAAAAACTTGTCAAAGGGGGCAGGGCTTTCATTGTTCTCATAGAAAGAAGATTGTCCCCTTCTGTTACCTGTCGATCTTACAACCAGATTCCACATCTGAGAAGAGATGGCTTACACTAGGTAAAAGGGGCGGGAGGGGAAACTTTGCTTGTGAATATCTGTCAAACCATAAAGGTTTGAGAGATAAGACTGCTGGTGTAACCACTCATTTGCAGCATTAGTTGCCTCCGGAACACTCCCAAATCGTTGTCCCTTTAGGTGTTTTTTGAGATTGGGGAACATATAGTCAGAAGGAGCCAGGTCAGGCGAATAGGGTGGAATGGGCATCACTTGAAAGCCTAAGGAGGTCAGTTTTTCCATTGTGTCACCTGCAGGGTGTGATGAGGCGCTGTCCTGCAACAGGATGACACCTTTGGAGAGCTTTCCTCTATGTTTTGTCTTGATGATTTGCCTGAACTTCGTCAATAAAGCACAGTAATATGTTGCATTGATGGTTGAACTCCGTTCTCATCCCAAAAAACTGTTGCCATTTTCTTCTGCACTGACATTTGCACACAGAACTACTTTGGCCTGGGGGAACCACTGTGCCTCCATTCCTTAGACTGTTCATTTGTCTCAGGATCATAACAGTAGATCCATGTCTCATCACTAGTTACCAGTTTGTCCAGGAAATCTGACTCATTTCTTGCAAAATTTTCCAAAACAAGTCTCCACACGTCTCCTCTTTTGTTCGGTTGTCAAAAGTTTTGGGATCCACTTTGCTGCAAGCTTTCTCATTTCCAACTTGTTGTGGATAATGGCACCAACTCTCTCACGTGATATTCCCAGACATGTAGCAATATGTTTGGCTGATATTCGGCGGTCCTTCATGATCATGTCATGGATGGCTTTCACATTTGCAGGCACAGAGACAGAAACAGGCCTTCCACTGGGTTTCTCACTTGACACATAAATGGCCAGTTTTGAAATTGACAACCCAACGTTTAACTGTTGCATATGAAGGGCCACTGTCACCCAAAGTTTGTGACATTTCTTCATGGATCTGCTTCGCACCTTTCCCTTAGAGAAACAGGAACTTGATTATGGTCCTATGCTCTTCCACATTGAACTTTTCTGGAGATACTGCCATGTTCACTTTAGACCTTAAAAATAAAGATAAGTTAAAATCATAGGTAGTTGATTTTTGCACCATTGAATATAGACAAATTGGCCAGTACACCCTGCAATCTACAGCTTCCTAGCTCAATTTTTTCTGGGTAAGGCTCAATACTTATCAGCACCCCCTCGTATGTCATTCTGCCTCACTGCAACATGATATTGTTATGTGTGCTTTTGTATTAAATGTTACATTTTTGTAATGTCAATTTATTCTATAAAGGCTTTGAAAATGGGAAAAAAATATATATTGTTATTAAATAAATTGCAGAAACATGAAGCAACTGGTTTGTGTCAAAATCCCCCCCCCAAATGGCTGAATTTATGATGATAACGATTATTATTATTAGTAGTAGTTGTTGTTGTTTTATATTTAGTATTATTAGTATACTAATTGTATAATAATAATAGTTATTATTATTATTATAGAATATCTACCTTTTAATGGACTGATTTTTTTATCCATTTTAGAAGTGTGCGCATATGAATATTGAAATAAAATAATAATCACTTTTAGAATGCAAAATTAGACCGATGTATTACTCAACGTTTTGGTCAATAATTGGATTTCTGCCTACACTTATACACATAGAGATAAGTACACACTGATACACACACAGACTACCATACACATTGACACACTTATACACATATAGAGAACACACACTCTGACACACATATAGAGCAGCATGCATACACTTACACACTGATACCCCTACACAGACTCACATACATTGACACTTAAACTCATATAGGGAACACACACACATACATTGACACTTGCACATATACAGGGGCGGGGCATAAACCGGCAGTATACAAGGGTCGGGGCCAATGTGACAGCAAAATTAGGTTTTGCCTAGGGTGGCAAAGATCTTTGCACCAGCCCTGCCAGGATGCTTCACAATAAAAGGTCCGAGATGCTAGTACAAGACTCAGGAAACATTGATTTAAATTATGAAATGTGCGCAGGCAGAAGCAGCAACTGCACATGTGGCATACACGGAGAATTTAAGGTTTCACCAGGAGACACTGCTCTAAATGCGGAGTCCCAGGGTGAAATCCGGCAAATTCCCAGCTATATATATTGCTAGTCCCCCTTAGTAGTTATAGAGAGAGCAGGATCCACATACAACAGAGTGACACTAGACCCCATATATAGGGTTTCTTATAGACACCAGGGAGGACTGTATCATCCAGGTACCAAACAGGAGTGGAAGCAAGGGATCCTTTTGATACAATGGGAGTTATCCAGTGAATGCATATACACATAGATGCTGGCTTTTGCCTCATAAAAATGTGAGTAATACTATTACTTCTTTTAAGAAGGTGCTTCAGCATAGTGAAGGTGAAAGGATACAACAAACAATACAGTCTGCACTTTGTCACGCTCACCTGGCTTCCGCCCGGTGTCTCCGCTTCCCGGTCGCGTCTCTGCGGCAGCGCTTCCGGGTTTCGGCGCGGCTGCGCATGCGCGGTTACCTTCTGCCTTCTCTTTGGCAGCCGCGCATGCGCCCGAACTGGTGCACTATTCGCAGGGGCTGCTCCAACCAGGAACGGCTCCCAGGCGAGCCTCTCTACCCTGCCATGTGATTGGACTTCTTCACTATTTAAACGGGTTACCCCAGTCATAGGGTGTCCGTTCCACAAGCTCCTTAGTGCTAGGTTTTTTTCTAGTGTCCTTCTGCTTGTCTTCAGTCCCTGGCTTGACCCTTGGCTTCGAATCTGACCTTCTGCTTGTCTTCAGTCCCTGGCTTGACCCTTGGCTCCGAATCTGACCTCTGGCTTGTCTTCAATCCCTGGCTTGACCCTTGGCTCCGAATCTGACCTCTGGCTTGTCTTCAGTCCCTGGCTTGATCCTTGGCTCCGAATCTGACCTCTGGCTTGTCTTCAGTCCCTGGCTTGACCCTTGACTCCGAATCTGACCTCTGGCTTGTCTTCAGTCCCTGGCTTGACCCTTGGCTCCGAATCTGACCTCTGGCTTGTCTTCAGTCCCTGGCTTGACCCTTGGCTCTGAATCTGACCTCTGGCTTGTCTTCAGTCCCTGGCTTGACCCTTGGCTCCACTCCTGACCCTCGGCTTGTTCTCAGTTTTCCGGTTTAGCTTGTCTAGTCGGCCTGGTTCTTAACGGTACCTAGGGCACTCCCATCCTGGTTGCACCCCGGCTCAACTGGGGTGGAACAATCTGGTTTCGCGATCAGCACCTTTACCCAGCTTCGGCTGCAGCAAGGGAGTACCTGGTACACCGTCTCCGAACTCAAGCATCGCTCTCCAGCTACTGAACCAGTGCCGGCACCAAACGGGTCCCTACCCCTCGTTGTGGTGACACACTTAGACTGTATGCACATTTTCTTTTTGTGTTTTCTTTTACATGGTCATTGAGGAACTTTTTGCAGGTGGCTCAAGCAGAAATAGCAGCATCTATAAGTGGAGGATTGAAGAGAGTCTAAATATAATCAGGTCATATTTCTCCTGTTTTATGAACAGCTAATTATTCCTATACAATCTGCCTGGCTGTATGTTTTTTTATAATGTTTGTGTAGCTCTTAACATGGCCTCTATACTCACACTGTGTACCTCACCCTTTACCATGAATTAAATAATAATAAGAAAAAAAACACCATTCCATGGGCAACGCTGTGAAACATTAGTTTTATATAAAACAGGCAATATTCTATGTTTGAATAGTAGTTCTCAACCAGGAAGCCATGGCAATTTAGTGTGATGCTGACATACTCATTTGAATGAAGAGTTTCAAAGGTATATTAACCATTTGCTTGCAGTAGGAGTATAACCCATTGATTCTGACTGCGTGCACTGGACAACCCTCTGTTACTTAAAGGTTAATATAATTATGCACAGTTTTTTCAGTTGTAGAGACGTTACTGAATTTGGTTGTTTGAGTGATTGGCATCCAAAGAGCATGCAAAATTGTCACATTTATGATTTGACTTTGAAAGGTTAGGCTTGCTTGAAGTTGGATGCAAAGCCAAATTTGATCAATTCATCTGTTATGGGGGGGAGGTAGAAACGTTGAAGGTTGAGAGAGTTAGAATGCTATTATTGGACCAAAATCTGAAAATTGCTTTCTGAAGCCCTTCAGTCGGCCCTCTCTATCTCTCCCGAACATGTATTCCTTAAACTTCTCCCTCCGATCCTGCAGTCATTCCCCCAAATTGAAACGCAGCAAATCTGTGCATCCCATTGCTCTGGAAATCTGTTAACGCCCCATCTGTAAACTACTGGATGTTTAGACTATCTGGTAGATTAAAGGGATAATAATGTTTCATAATAAAAGCAGCTCTAATTAATCATCATAGTATTTGGACTTTGGAGAGTGTTATTTCAATTCTGTCAGAGTTGAAGTTCAAGAGTAATTCAATGACAAAGTATCCCCCTCCCGCCCCTTTTACTGATGTTCAGCCAGATCAGAAGGGAGGTGCCCAGGTAGACTGCAGAGAGGGACAATCTTCAATTAAGATAAGGGAAAAAAACGGAAAAACTTGTCAAGGGGGGCAGGGCTTTCATTGTTCTCATAGAAAGAAGATTGTCCCCTTCTGTTATCTGTCGATCTTACAACCAGATTCCACATCTGAGAAGAGATGGCTTACACTAGGTAAAAGGGGCGGGAGGGGAAACTTTGCTTGTGAATATCTGTCAAACCATAAAGGTTTGAGAGATAAGACTGCTGGTGTAACCACTCATTTGCAGCATTAGTTGCCTCCGGAACACTCCCAAATCGTTGTCCCTTTAGGTGTTTTTTGAGATTGGGGAACATATAGTCAGAAGGAGCCAGGTCAGGCGAATAGGGTGGAATGGGCATCACTTGAAAGCCTAAGGAGGTCAGTTTTTCCATTGTGTCACCTGCAGGGTGTGATGAGGCGCTGTCCTGCAACAGGATGACACCTTTGGAGAGCTTTCCTCTACGTTTTGTCTTGATGATTTGCCTGAACTTCGTCAATAAAGCACAGTAATATGTTGCATTGATGGTTGAACTCCCTTCTTATCCCAAAAAACTGTTGCCATTTTCTTCTGCACTGACATTTGCACACAGAACTTCTTTGGCCTGGGGGAACCACTGTGCCTCCATTCCTTAGACTGTTCATTTGTCTCAGGATCATAACAGTAGATCCATGTCTCATCACTAGTTACCAGTTTGTCCAGGAAATCTGACTCATTTCTTGCAAAATTTTCCAAAACAAGTCTCCACACGTCTCCTCTTTTGTTCGGTTGTCAAAAGTTTTGGGATCCACTTTGCTGCAAGCTTTCTCATTTCCAACTTGTTGTGGATAATGGCACCAACTCTCTCACGTGATATTCCCAGACATGTAGCAATATGTTTGACTGATATTCGGCAGTCCTTCATGATCATGTCATGGATGGCTTTCACATTTGCAGGCACAGAGACAGAAACAGGCCTTCCACTGGGTTTCTCACTTGACACATAAATGGCCAGTTTTGAAATTGACAACCCAACGTTTAACTGTTGCATATGAAGGGCCACTGTCACCCAAAGTTTGTGACATTTCTTCATGGATCTGCTTCGCACCTTTCCCTTAGAGAAACAGGAACTTGATTATGGTCCTATGCTCTTCCACACTGAACTTTTCTGGAGATACTGCCATGTTCACTTTGGACCTTAAAAATAAAGATAATTTAAAATCATAGGTAGTTGATTTTTGCACCATTGAATATAAACAAATTGGCCAGTACACCCTGCAATCTACAGCTTCCTAGCTCAATTTTTTCTGGGTAAAGCTCAATACTTATCAGCACCCCCTCGTATGTCATTCTGCCTCACTGCAACATGATATTGTTATGTGTGCTTTTGTATTAAATGTTACATTTTTGTAATGTCAATTTATTCTATAAAGGCTTTGAAAATGGGAAAAAACATATATATTGTTATTAAATAAATTGCAGAAACATGAAGCAACTGGTTTGTGTCAAAATCCCCCCCCCCCCGAATGGCTGAATTTATGATGATAACGATTATTATTATTAGTAGTAGTTGTTGTTGTTTTATATTTAGTATTATTAGTATACTATTTGTATAATAATAATAGTTATTATTATTATAGAATATCTACCTTTTAATGGACTGATTTTTTTATCCATTTTAGAAGTGTGCGCATATGAATATTGAAATAAAATAATAATCACTTTTAGAATGCAAAATTAGAGTGATGTATTACTCAACGTTTTGGTCAATAATTGGATTTCTGCCTACACTGATAGACATAGAGATAAGTACACACACTGATACACATACCGACTACCATACACATTGACACACTTATACACATATAGAGAAGCATGCATACACTTACACACTGATACCCCTACACAGACTCACATACATTGACACTTAAACTCATATAGGGAACACACACATACATTGACACTTGTACATATACAGGGGCGGGGCATAAACCGGCAGTATACAAGGGTCGGGGCCAATGTGACAGCAAAATTAGGTTTTGCCTAGGGTGGCAAAAATCTTTGCACCAGCCCTGCCAGGATGCTTCACAATAAAAGGTCCGAGATGCTAGTACAAGACTCAGGAAACATTGATTTAAATTATGAAATGTGCGCAGGCAGAAGCAGCAACTGCACATGTGGCATACACGGAGAATTTAAGGTTTCACCAGGAGACACTGCTCTAAATGCGGAGTCCCAGGGTGAAATCCGGCAAATTCCCAGCTATATATATTGCTAGTCCCCCTTAGTAGTTATAGAGAGAGCAGGATCCACATACAACAGAGTGACACTAGACCCCATATATAGGGTTTCTTATGGACACTAGGGAGGACTGTATCATCCAGGTACCAAACAGGAGTGGAAGCAAGGGATCCTTTTGATACAATGGGAGTTATCCAGTGAATGCATATACACATAGATGCTGGCTTTTGCCTCATAAAAATGTGAGTAATACTATTACTTCTTTTAAGAAGGTGCTTCAGCACAGTGAAGGTGAAAGGATACAACAAACAATACAGTCTGCACTTTTTCTTTTTGTGTTTTCTTTTACATGGTCATTGAGGAACTTTTTGCAGGTGGCTCAAGCAGAAATAGCAGCATCTATAAGTGGAGGATTGAAGAGAGTCTAAATATAATCAGGTCATATTTCTCCTGTTTTATGAACAGCTAATTATTCCTATACAATCTGCCTGGCTGTATGTTTTTTTTATAATGTGTGTGTAGCTCTTAACATGGCCTCTATACTCACACTGTGTACCTCACCCTTTACCATGAATTAAATAATAATAAGAAAAAAAACACCATTCCATGGGCAACGCTGTGAAACATTAGTTTTATATAAAACAGGCAATATTCTATGTTTGAACAGTAGTTTTCAACCAGGAAGCCATGGCAATTTAGTGTGATGCTGACATACTCATTTGAATGAAGAGTTTCAAAGGTATATTAACCATTTGCTTGCAGTAGGAGTATAACCCATTGATTCTGACTGCGTGCACTGGACAACCCTCTGTTACTTAAAGGTTAAAATAATTATGCACAGTTTTTTCAGTTGTTGAGACGTTACTGAATTTGGTTGTTTGAGTGATTGGCATCCAAAGAGCATGCAAAATTGTCACATTTATGATTTGACTTTGAAAGGTTAGGCTTGCTTGAAGTTGGATGCAAAGCCAAATTTGATCAATTCATCTGTTATGGGGGGGAGGTAGAAACGTTGGAGGTTGAGAGAGTTAGAATGCTATTATTGGACCAAAATCTGAAAATTGCTTTCTGAAGCCCTTCAGTCGGCCCTCTCTATCTCTCCCGAACATGTATTCCTTAAACTTCTCCCTCCGATCCTGCAGTCATTCCCCCAAATTGAAACGCAGCAAATCTGTGCATCCCATTGCTCTGGAAATCTGTTAACGCCCCATCTGTAAACTACTGGATGTTTAGACTATCTGGTAGATTAAAGGGATAATAATGTTTCATAATAAAAGCAGCTCTAATTAATCATCATAGTATTTGGACTTTGGAGAGTGTTATTTCAATTCTGTCAGAGTTGAAGTTCAAGAGTAATTCAATGACAAAGTATCCCCCTCCAGCCCCTTTTACTGATGTTCAGCCAGATCAGAAGGGAGGTGCCCAGGTAGACTGCAGAGAGGGACAATCTTCGATTAAGATAAGGGAAAAAAACGGAAAAACTTGTCAAGGGGGGCAGGGCTTTCATTGTTCTCATAGAAAGAAGATTGTCCCCTTCTGTTATCTGTCGATCTTACAACCAGATTCCACATCTGAGAAGAGATGGCTTACACTAGGTAAAAGGGGCGGGAGGGGAATCTTTGCTTGTGAATATCTGTCAAACCATAAAGGTTTGAGAGATAAGACTTATATCGTTCTTCATGTTTTTTTAATGCCTACAAAATAAAATAAAGTTAAAACAAAGTATTACTATCCCTTTAATGGTCTTTGAAAGATTATCAGCCTCGACTCTTGGTAGAGAGGCGGTGCATTCATGAAGGTACAGACACTTCAGTTGAACTTTTGAGATTCCAACATTTCCACTGCTGCTTGATCTTCCCCATGCAAACCTTTCTGGTTATTTTATGATATTTGGACTGGCTCACCTCAGAGCTAATCACCCTTTTAAGTTCCCTTTCCCTGGTTTTTCTTTATCACTTCCTCTTATTTTTGTTTTTCAGACTGTCAGTCCTAGGGACACGAGATATTAACTTTCACAGCTGTTTGCCTCATTTTAATGAATTGCACACTGTCCAATTTCTGCGTTTGCTCTCTGTACAAGTTATATTCTCTGATAACTTTTCTAGCGGAATGTGATGCAACTATTGGGTCATACCCCCTCTATAGCTATCTTTAATAAAAATAATTACTAAAAAAAAGTTTTTTTTTTCATTCTGGTTGTGAAACATAAGGTTAACTTCATATTTATGTATTTATCGCTCTATTACACCTTGACAGATAACATAAAATTCCACACTGTATGTAAGGGATGATTTGAGAAAAAAGTCGAATGAAAACTGCTAATCTGAAAGGATGCTAATTCTCCAGCCCACTAGGAAGACACGACCTATAATCATATAGCAGGGACGTCCCTCCCCTATTTTCTCAGCCACACAAAAATCCTTCTTATTTCATCGTTGTTGGAAATTTTGGTCTTTTCTTGACGATACAGATGTGGTAATCTTGTGGACGTCAGCATAGGAAGTAGAAGGGAGAGGCGGGGTGAATTTCAGCTACTTTTTGCTCTTAACTTTCTTCAGGCATCGAGTTTGGTCCCTCCGCCCCCTCACAAGGAAGTGGCTTCAAGTCTCGCAGAGAAAAAGGAGAAGCTTGATAAAATTGACAGGCGGTTTCTCATTATTTTACTGCATCTGTGTAGACTGCCCAGAGTCCACGGACTGTAGCCTCCAGTTTTACTAAAGTCCAATCCACAAGTAATCAATATAGGTGAGTGTGTATTTCGTCCGATTGCAATTCTGGATGTTGTTGAAAACTTTTTGTTATGTGTCACCTGTATACAATGTTTCTACGGGTTTAGGGCGGTTCCTGGTATGCTTCAAGTGTCAAAGTATGTATTTTATTTGCCTCAGAGACTCTTCTGTTCCTTCTACTTCCTAAGTAAAATTATTTTCTTGCAAATAATGGGTTTTGGGACTGAGCAATGTACTAGAGGTTAGAGAACTACAGTAAAAGCTCTGTTCGGTGGGTCATATGACTCTTTTTGCAGCACACTAGGCCATATGCACAAAAAAGTGGAACAGTTACGATGTTACTAAAACAATATAAAATTCTGGGACAACAAAAAATGAAAACAATTTTTGATTTGAATGAACACTTTAACACTAGTCATGTTAGACAGGTTTCAAGCTTATTTGTTTGCAAAGCATTGGATAACTCCCTGGTATTCAAGGAGTTTAAAAGCCAATTTTTTTTTGTAATACATTTTATTAATTTTTCAAAACATAACCTAAAATTCCAAAGGAACACCTCATTATTCACCATTGTGATGTAAGCACAAGAAGGAAGTAGATGACAAATTACATCATGTAACAATAGCGTGACTTGTAAATGTAAAATAATGTAGCATGGCAAGGTGAACAATATAAATTACCATATTAGAGAGAGAAACTGTGGGAATGAAGGGGTGGATGGAAAGAGGATGGGTGTGGCAGCCAACTGTGACCCAGGATGTCTATAGGTATGGTATTGAAAAGTCTCCTTGTATTAGGCGAGCAACAAAACTGTGCATTCAAAATGTTGCAAGGTTCAAAATGCTGACATGACAGTGTCGCAAGTTTAAAAATGCCGACATGAGAATGGGGCAAGGTTCAAAATGTCGACATGAAAATGTTGCCCTCAGAATGTCACAAGGATGAAAATGCTGACATGACAATGTTGCCTGCAGAATGTTGCCCCATGCTGTTCCCCATCTTACCCTTTGAGTGCCTGAGAGTTATACAAAGCATTGCAAAGCAATGCGTTGTATATCTCTCTGCCACTCATAGGGAGATTAAGTGTCCTTATGAGTAATATGATTCCCCATCTTAACCCTCTGAGCGCCAGAGAGGTATACAATGTATTGCAAAACAATGCCTTGTATACCTCTCTGGAGCTTAAGTGTCCTTATGAGTAACCACCGCTCAGAAGCATCCAGTATGAGTCAGGACTGCAGGGCAGCCGTGGTCAGTCTCTGTCCAGAGCAGGAGTGCAGAGCACAGCTTGCATGACACCACACAGCCTTGTAACCCTGACAGGGGACATTTCACATCTACACGTCCATGTGTAAGGATTGCCTTTGCTGTACCCTGAATGTCTGCTACTTAGCATAGAGCTCAGAAGAGCTAATCCCAGTTTACTCTGCACTGTTACCCTACTCCTCCTGTCCTTGTGTGTGCACAGTAAGTTTCCTCCCTCCCTGTAGCTATTGCCACGGGGCATCCACTTTGGTCTGAGCTTAGATGTTAGAATCTAATATTTTGTACCTGATGAAAGGTTTTCCCTCCCTACCATTACGTTAAGTCAGTCTTCTGGCATCTCAGTCTCCTCTCTGTGCAAGACAAGCAGGTGAGAAAGAAGACTGACTGAGAGAAGGACCTAGAGGAGACTGAGAGCCTAAAGTCTCCTCTCAGGTCTGCCTCTCAGTCATATGTGGGTGCCCCTGGGCAATAGCTACAGGGAGGGTGGAAACATTTCGTAGACGCACAAGGACAGGAGCAGTAGGGTAACAGTGCAGAGTAAACAGGAATTAGCTCTTCTGAACTCCATGCTAAGTGGCAGACACACAGGCTATGGCAAAGGCAATCCTTACAATTGGACGTGTGGATGTGAAGTGTCCCTGGCCAGGGTTACAGGGCTTTGTGGAGTCATGCAGGCTGTGCTCTGTACTTTAGGACTAGCACCTCTGCTCTGACAAGAGACTGACCACGGCTGCCCTGCAGTCCTGACTCGCAATGGATGCTTCTGAGCGGTGGGTTACTCATAAGAACACTTAAGCACCCTATGAGAGTCAGAGAGGTATACAACACATTGCTTTGTAATTCGTTGTATACCTCTCTGGCACTCAAAGGGTTAAGACGGGGAACTGCATGGGGTAACATTCCGCAGGCAACATTGTCATGTCGACATTTTCATCCTTGTGACATTCTGCAGACAGCATTCTCATGTTGGCATTTTCAGCCTTGCTCCATTCTCATGTTGGCATTTTCAACCTTGAGACAGTGTCATGTTGGCATTTTGAACCTTGCGACATTTTTAATGCACCATTTTGTTGCTTGCCTAATACAAGACAACTTTTCAATAGTGAGCCATATCAATTCATAATAGTGCCCTGGGGTAAAGAATGGACTGACACTAAGCAATGGGAAGGTATCTGTGTTCCCAGGGAGCGGGTCAAGGACCAGGGGGTGTCTTGAAAACAATAAGTAAAGCAAGCTCTCTGATTTTCTGGTAAGACATTAATAACTGGTTCCCAGACATTCCAGAAGCAAGGCCTTTCATCTCTTAAGCTTGTAAGGTAGCTATGCGCTCAGTATGAGCTACGTAGGTAACTTTATGGAGCAATTGGGTACAGGAGGGTGAAGTATTAGAGAGCCAGTGACAAAGGATCATTTTGAGAGCTATCGTAATGAGAATATGGAAAAGGCATTTTTCATGTGGTGAAAAAGGTCAGCTAGTAGATACAATGCCTAACAGGAAGTCTGAGGGGGTGAGAGCCATCTCCATTCTAAACATTCTTGATAAGTCTTTTATTACACATGCCCAAATGGCCTGTAGAAGCGGGCAAGTCCACAGGTTATGATAGCCATCAAATGCTATCGTTCCTATGCTGATAGTTATCAGTAATTCCGATCTTAGCTGCCTTTGAGGGTGGGGATATAAAAATAGGAATAAAACTTAGAGGGTATCATTAAAATATGCTGAGGAATTTGCCTGAAGTCACTGATAAAACCCCATGAGGAGAGACTCCAGCGTAGTGCGTGGGGCCAAGTCTAACCAGTGTAGGGGAATGGTCATCTAAATATAACTCTGATACAAAGAGTCTGTAAATATGTTTGGTTTTACATACATTGTGTGATGATACATTGATGTTTCAGTCCAGTGCTGTGGCAGTAGAAGTCAGGGGATGATGCAATTTGATATTATTGGCATAGTGACAGGCCTGTAAGTAAAGGAATAAAAAGTTTTTGGGAAGGTTGTGTTTGAGATTCAAGTCTTGAAAAGTATATATCGTGTTAGTTGTAGGGTCTATTATTAAATGCTTGGAAGTCCAGATTTTGAATTGGGGGTTGGGGCACCATCCTGAAAATCCGGATTTCCCAGGAATGGAAGGTAGCGGGAATAGTATTTTGTGGGTCTGTTTTGGCTTATCCCCGTATCTTGGGCTCCTTTTTAGGTCCCCAATACATGTCCCCTGGAGGTTTTGGGTCCTTGGGTGCTTTGTTACTTAGCCTGAATTTACACTGTGGCCCCTTTAAGAACGGGTTGCCCATGCCACTGCCATCTTTGCTCCATTGACTTCTATTGGCGAAAGTCTTTGGGTCATATCTTTGCAACTGTAGAAGTCAGAGAGGGCTCTATATTCTTGTCTTCTCATGAACTTTCATCTGGTTCACAACCTGAGTGGTCAGCAGGCTCATGACGATTCCACAAATTGAGTTGTAGGCATTACTAGGCAACAACAAAAAAGACTGTTTCCCAGAATGACACTTTGCATGCTTTCTTCCGATTGGCTGTTAGTTTTGCGTTCATCGTTTTACTTCTCTCTTGCTTATCCTACGTAGAGGCAGACTTTCCTTACTCTCGTTCTTCAGATTAACCCTTTGCCTGGCAGATAAGTGTATTTTCTGGGCTTTATAAGGTGAATTGTTGGCCTGGGGATAGTTAAGGGTATTTTATACTAGTGTGGGATGCTTTTTTACTATCAGGATGTCAGATTCTAAAGGGTATGGGGGTAAATCTAAGACTAAGGACTCAGGGGTGTTCCTTACCCTCCTCACTTATTGTTCATCATGTCAAACTGGGCTCCCTAGAGAGTATTCTGGATCTCTACACTCTTCTTGCTCTTTAGCCCCTAATACTCTGCTTGGACCCTTCAACACTGACCAAGAGCCAGCTTGGGTAAAAACACTTCTGTTTTAAGTGGCCCAAATCCTTTTCTCCCTTCAGGTGGTGCTGCAGTCTTCGAAGCCTCCCATTACTTTTAAGTAAGTGGCTCCTATATCTGAAGTTCCTCAGATCCTAGGGATTTGTCAGAAGGGGAGGATGAGGAGGGGGAACATGAGGATATGGACTCTTCCTATACTGGTGGGGACATTTATGAGAATGACCCCCTTCCCTCGGCTGTTCTGGAGACCCTGCAGGTGTCTTCCACTTTTGTTGAGGGGTGTTCTTCTATGGATGTCTTCCAGAGGTGTAAGAAATCTCCACTGTTTTTTCCTGCTAATGCCACTCTTGTCCTTGGATCATCAGTTCACAGTTCTGCCTTTGGCTTGACTTCTCTGCCTTGAGTGTTCACCAGAGTCATGGGGGTGTAAGTGCCCTTCATTCACACCCCGGGCATTTCCATGACCCCCCTATATGGAAGACCGCTTGCTCCAGGCTCCCTCAGAGGAGCTCTTGGTCCAGCACGTCCAAGACTGTGCTCTGCTTCTAAGCATGCAGAAGTCCTCTCCGGTTCCTTCCCAGGAACTGGTGTTTCTGGGACTGAGGTTTGACACCTGCTAGGGGAAGTTTTTCCTGCCAGAGGAGAAAATCCTGGTGATACAGTATGTGTCTCGAGCCCTGGAGTGGCCCTCTGCCATGATCAGGGAATATATCAGCATGCTAGGCAGACTAGTGCCTAAACCAGAGGCTGTGCCTTACTCTCAGGTGCACACAAGAGAACTTCAGAGACAAGTCATCCAGAGATAGTCCTGGAATCTGGCATACCAGGATCGCCAGATCTCCCTCTCCCACGTTACGGCCATCTCTGCCGTACACATTCCAGGGGTAGAAAACTTCTGGCAGGCTTCCTAACTCGCCAAGACATGGATCCCAGAGAGTGGGAACTCAATCCAGAGGTGTTCTATCTGATTGTGCAACAGTGAAGTGTGCCAAAAATTGATCTCATGGCCACCAGGGAAAACAGGTTGGTTCCAGAGGGGAGATATTCTGGCCTTTGCCATGGAAGCTATGTCGATCCAGTGGAACTTTCACCTCGGATGTCTTTCCTCCAACTCCTCTCATACCCAGGGTACTCAGGAAGATCAGAATTGATGGTATGACCGTCATTCTGGTTGCTCCTTATTGGATCAGGTAGCCATGGATTGCAGACCTGGTCAGTCTTTGCATTCATTACCCACTCTACCTTCTGACCAGACCTCCTTCTCCAGGATTACCTGTGGTACAAGGATGTGGAGAAAATGTCTTTGACAGCATGGCTGTTGAAGCCCACATCCTGCATAAGAAATGGTTCTTCACTGAGAACTTCTTTGATTCAGGCCCATAAGCCTCTCTTTTAAGGCCTGCCATAGAGTTTGGCCTGTTTTTCACAAGTGATGTGATGTATGGACAAGTCTGTGTCCTCGCAGGAGTTTGACATTCCTTTGGTGTTAAACTTTCTACAAGATGGAGTGAACAAAGAACAAAACCTGTTCCCTTTAAGGTCACAAGACATTTCACTAGGCCTGTGGGAGCCTCCTGGGCCTACAAGAATCAGGCCTCAGCTGAGCAGTTGTGCAGGGCAGCTACTTGGTTCTCCCTGAACACCTTTGCTAAGCACTACCATGTTGATGTTCTGGCATCAGCTGAAGCCAGCTTTGGCCGTAATATCCTGCAGGTGGCTGTGCTGGTCTAGGGACATGCTCACTTGATTGCCTTCTGTTGTTCAAATGTTTGAGCCCCATTGGTTCATGTTCTTATGTGCCGTGTAAGTTCAGTGTCCGTTGACATTTTCTGTTTGGGTTATTCCATTTCTGGATAGTCCTAGGGACAGGAGTGAGGTCCTTTCTCCTTATTTCCTACCTCTGTGAGCTTAGCATTGATATACCCCCATGGTACCTGTGTACCACATTGGACATAAGAGAAAATATGGTTTTAGTGTTCTTACCTTATAAGTCCATCTCTCTTTAGTCTAGAACAGGTGTCTCAGCCAGTGAAAAGGAACCTCTGTTCTTGACTGTCTGGGCTGTGGAGTCCTTTTAGGGTCTTTCTTCACACAGGAGATTTCCTCCTTCTTCTCTTGCTTGCCTTGTTAGGGTGGCTTAGGTCATACTGGAGACTACAAGGCAGGGGAAGGGTTGAGCTGGAGGAGGAGCTGGGAGTCTCCACCTATAAGACTAGGTCTTTTGAGATGTGTCCTACCCTCCAAACGGAGGGACTCAACCCCATGGTACCTGTGTTCCATATGAACTAAAGAGAAAAGCACTTAACAGGTAAGAACACTAAAATCCTACTATGAAGACAATGTTACCACATCTAATGTGCTTAGGACTTCCTCTTTATTTACAAGAAAGGATTCATTCATAATTGATGTGAAACAAAGAAATAACTTTTGGTTGAAAATCAGGTGTAGTCCTCAAAATTACTTTATTTTAATGGTAGAAGAGGTGTGGTGATGCACATGATAGTATGCTGAGTTCTGAAACACTTCTTTCTTGCTGTCTTTTATGTCAAATTGCTAATGGTAGCTGACAGTTGTGGTTCAAAAGAAGATGACTGGAAAGCCTCCAATACTAGATTCAAATCCCACAGAGAAATAGGGCCCTATATGGAGGGAGAATCCTATTCACTCCTTGAATTAACTTTTGAATCTCTGGAATGTTAACTATCTTGTTTTGAAAAAGACCTGATAGAGCAGAGACTTGGACTTTTGAGAGAATTTACTCTGATCTTTTTCAAGCCCTGCTTGCAAAAACTCTAAGATCTCGATTTAATCTGCCCTATCAGAAGTGCCGGTAGGGCCAAAATGGATACCTAGCATTACATACACTGCGTCACTGTAGGTATTCAGTTGTCCTACCAACAGAAACCACAATGAGCATTGCGCCAAAGAACCTGATTTTTGGCCAAATGTTTGCTGTGTGTTTTTAGTTCCCAAAACCCACGCTAAATATGAACATCAAATGAAAATGGCTAACGCTTGGTGCTTGACACACGGTCAAGAACCAAGCGTGAGTTCAAACACAGTTACCCTCCCAAATGCTAACCCTAACAGTAAAATGCAACAATACTAGCACTAACACCCATAAACCAGAGCTATAACACTTACCTGTCATCTACTGTCAGTCTTCTTCTGCCTCCTCTTCTTTTCATCCTTCTTCTGATCTTTTTCTTTGTGGCAAATCAAATGTCACTGCAAAGAAAAAAAAAAAAAAAAAAAAGACAAAATTAAATATGTTCCCAAAAAGTATACATCAATGATATGCTGGCCTAAACTCATTGAGTGCCAGAGTGGTACGCAACACATTGCTCTGGCACTCAAATGTTAAATTATTGCTTGCAGTCCAATGTGAAAAGATATGGTGGCAGTCAAAGGGTTTAAAGTACCCTGCCGTTTCCTGAGCCTTTTTGTGTAAACAACTGAACAGAGACTGGCTTTTATATGGCCAGTCTCTGTGTAAAGTGTTCCCACATTACAATTGACTGGGATGTGTTCTTACCAACTCCCAGCCAATCGGCTTCTAGCAGGTTTCGTCATTACCCCCCCCCGCTAGAAGCTGATTGGCTGGGAGTTGCTCTAGAACACATGCCAGCTAGTTAAATTTTTCCACAGAAAGGCTCGGGCAACAAACCAAGAGGTAACCCTCTGGGGGGGGGGTTCGCTGCATACCTGCTGCCAGTGGCGGCAGCATACTTTTAACCCTTTGACTTCCACCATATCTACGTACCCCTCCGGCACTCAAAGGGTTTAGTCCAGCATATCTTTGATGCGTACTTTGTGAGGGCATATGTAGTTTGGTCGTTTTTTTTTTTCTTTCTTTACAGTGACATTTGATTTGACACTAAGAAGGTCAGAAGAATGAAGAGGAGACGGAAGATAGAAGATGACAGAAGAAGACAGACAGTAGCTGACCAGGGTGCTGAAGATCCTGCTAGACATGAGATTTACATGTAAGTGTTTATTTTCATATGATGGTGGTAGCTTTATTCGGATTAACCCTGTGAATGCCATTGGGATATGCAACGCTCTTCAATGCGTTGCATACTCCACTGGCACTAATAGGGTTAATTTTACTAGCATTTCGCACATTTTTCGGTGCTTTGGATGTATTGATATAGGGCTTAAGGACCAACAGATATGGAGGAGAGAACCCTCCATGTCCCCACATCTCCAGCAGGCCCCTGCTCTAACTGGGTAAATTTTGAAAACCTGAAGTGGGGAGAGGTACCACCTTGTCATGAGCTTATAGTTGGTTTCCAGCATGGAGATACTGGTGAGAAGTGTAGTCTGCAGGCTGAGACCCATTGGGTGTCATTGATTTGCAAACTTAAGTCAAAGTCCCAGGCTGATCTATGGGGAGTAGGGGGTGGGGCATTTACTGTTGTAGGGCAGAGTAAATTTGTGAGAGGCTCCCAGGTGGTGGTTTTTCACCCAGTAACAGTTTTTCAAATTTCATCAGACAACGTGAGCTAAAGGTCTGGAGGGGTGCAGATTATATCAGATGATGTACCTGGAGGTAGAGCTGGAAGACCTTAAGAGGTCTGCAATATGCAGAAATAAGGGAAGCATCATGTTAGGAAAAATGGTCTGGGTCTACAAGCCCAGTCTCCAGCCATCTGACAGTCACGGCTGTGAAGCCCAGGCAGAAAATTTGGGTTGCCCAGGATAGAGTACAAAGGAGAGGATGCTAGGTGATATTTAGCATCACATCTGGTCCAAACGGCTAAGAAATGCCTAAGTACAAACTGATTTCTGAGGGAGGGGGGAAATTTGTTCGGAGAGAAACACAATAGTTGCCAAAAGTGGATGTAAGGGGCAAGGGATTGTAGTTGAATCGCCCAGTCTTTCCATGATGCGGACCCACAGAGTTCTAGCAGAAAGGTAAGGGAGGAAGCATGCAAACACATGTGGTAGATCTGGAAGGTCCAGGGCTCCCTGTTTCTTTGGTTATGTCAAGACAGAAAAGCTCACCCTGGGTTTCTTAAGTTTCCAAACAAAGTACATTAGAAGAGGTTATAACTGGTGGAGTTGAGTAGTATTGATCCAGAGAGGAAGACAATAACACCTTTTTTAGCTAGGTTGATCGACCTGTCCATGAGCTGAAGAGGGAGCCCCAAGAGGATATATCCCTCTTGAGCTCTGCTGCCAGACATGTAAAATTAATTGCAAGTAGGTCATCCAACTGTGGTGTGAGGCAAATGCCCAAATAGGTTACTATTGATAAGGCCCAGGGAAAAGGAAAATGCTGTTGCAAAGTAGTGTGAGTTGCATGGGGAATAAGAAGGGGTAGTGATCAGAGTACCAGAGAACAAGTTGTAAAGTGAGAGTGTAGAAGAAAAGATCTGGAGAGATGTGAGTGGGAAAGACAGAGAGGCGAAGATGTCATCAGCAAAACAGGTATTGTCTTAAGCAATGGATGTACCTAGGTATGGTAGAAAAGTCAGAAAGCAGCAGCTATACTGTCATAGGAAAAATTCACCTTTCCATCATTAGCTTTATCCTGTGAACATGTGAGGAGGCTCTTACCTTAAGAAAGAGTCTCCCTAAAGTTTTACCGCATTTGTCGCCTTGACGATATTGCTGATACTGCATCCAAATCTGCTCATGTGGCTTTAAGTTGGTCGAGGACAGGAGCGGAAGGGGTGTGTTTGTGTTGAGATAGAGGTGACTAGGCTGTCCAGGGCCTGTCTACTCTGTTGCTGATGCCATCTACCTATTGATATGAAGAGACCTCTAATATAACATTTGTGGGCCTCCCAGCAAGAAGGGGAAGACACATCTGGCATAATGTTAGTGTGGGCGAAGTCCTGCAGTCCCGTTCTACTTTGTCCTGAACCTCGGGGTCTTTAAGAAGGTAATCATTTAGCTTCCATCTGAGTGAAGGTCAGGGTATATGGTCAAAAAAAGTGTGAGAAAGATAGGAGCATGGTCTGAAAGTGGCCAGTGGAAGTGTGTATCGCCATAGTTCATATAAAAATAATCCAGTATGGAATTGGAGTGAAGAGGGTGGGAGTAGAAGGAGTACTCTCTGGATGAAGAAAAGTGGGCACATCATAGATCAATTGTGAGGTGCAGCCAGAGTGAATGTATAGGATGGCCTAGGGACAGTCTAGGACTGGGTCAAGACCCATGTTAAAGTCTCCCCCCTACGATGAGGAGGCCTAAATGGAAGGCATCTACTAGTTTGAGCGTGGTGGAGAAAAAGGAGGATTTAGAGGTGTTAGGGGCATAAATATTGGCTAAAGTAAATTGTGTGCCAGCTATCATGCCCTTTAGGAAGAGGTACCACCCCTGGGAGTCATCTAGTGAGTCAGAGCAGGACCAAGGAATAGTTCTGTGGAAAAAGACTGTGACCCCCTTTTCATCTCTAGAGAGGATGCAATCCAAGCTTGGGTATAGTGGTACATTGTCAGTTTGGGGTGGGTGTCGCTGACTGGGTGGGTCTACTGCAGTAAAAAATACATCAGCCTGGAAGCAGATGAGTTTCCTCAGTATCATAGAGAGTTTCTCAGGGCTTTTGAAGCCTTTGACATTGTATGACATAAATTTAAGATGTGGTAAAGGCAAAATGGAAGATTATTTGTTGAGGCGGATGGGTAAGATGTAAGCAGATCTCATCCTGGAGGTGGGGGGTGGGCAGGAGAAAGACAGACAGTCAAGAGACGGGAATAGGAGGGAGGCAGTAAGGTGGAAGCATAGGGGAAGGGAGAAGTAAACAGAATGTGAGAGAGTGTTAGTAAACCCACTGTGCAGCCTTCTGCTCCAGGAGGGGCAGGTAAGACAAACAGTTAGAGCAGAGAAGGCCCAAGGGCCAAAAAGTAGAGAACAAAGTAAGAAGGTAACTTCGTTAAACATAGGGGGTCGAATAAGGACAGATGGTACATGAGTGTTGGCCTATGATTGCAAGAGTAAACATAAACCTGAAGCGGCAAATAAAGTGACCATAACAACTTGAAATGCAACATTAGTAATGCATACACAGTATCCCAGAGAAGGTATAGAGGCCCACCAGTTACCCGGGAAGAGGCAGAGACATCCCTAGCAAATATGGCTAAAAAGTAGTGGGTTTCCTCCAGCGGCAAGACAATGGTCTGCAAGAGTTCTCTTCCCTTCTGGCGGGTCGGCATAGGTCCCACACATCTCTGTCCGCAACCTCCCTCTCCCCTACCAGTTGGTTGTTTCCAAAGACAGGGAACAATGTGTCACGTTTTTTTTTTGATGAACACTCAGACCAGACTAGTAAGGTTAAAATAACTTTATTAAGATAAAGTATAAACAGCAAATGTAAGGCACAAGAGCCCACAAGAACAGTACAGAAATAGTGCAATACACAATGACAGGGAACGCATACTCTGCGGAGATGTACTAAGAGTAGCCAGTCCCCTAGCGGGCTAGGGAGAAAGGGAGGCAATGACTGGCAGATGAGGGAACTGATACTAGAACCCAAATAGACTGGAGGCCTACGATAGACTACTGGCAACCAAGACCCTAGAGGACTAGGGATATGCGGAGGCAACTCAGCACAGGCACTGGCAACAGGACCCTAGAATGCTAGGAGTCCAGAGGAAGCCAACTGGCACTCAAACCAAGGAGCCCTAGATCACACGGAACCTGGTATAGGACAAGGCAGCTCAAACCCTAGTACCCTAGGGTCACAGAATGACCAAGGCAACCGCTACTGGATGAAAACCCTAGCACGCTAGGGGTGGATCTAGGCAACTATACATGGAAGGCAACTGGTGTCCCAGCACTACAGTGCTAAGATGTAATGTCACGCAACAGCTGGCTCTTGAGCCTTGCGGCTACTGCAGGAAGCAAGACGAGCAATGACCCTGCCTAGAGGATCTAGGCACAGAAAGGGTCCAGAGGTATGCGCCCGGAGGAATATCTGCAACTCCCGCAGGGAGTGAGCCCAGCTTGTAGTAAGCGGAGTAGCGGACACGTACAGATCAAGGGTAACACAGTCAGAGCTACAGCACTGAACCGGTACTTCACATGTGCACACCACCAGAGGCGGTTAACCAGTATAAGCGGCTTCAGCAAAAAGTGCTCAGCCTAAGGTCGGCAAGATAAGTGAAAGCACCAGTCGGTGCCACTACAGTGGAACGCAACCAGACTAGTCAGCAGTGAACGGGTTCGCTAGCCAGATTTGTCAGGAGCGTAGCTGTACTTAGCCAGGCCAGCTAGTCAGCAGCAGAGCGGGTACTCAGCCAGATCAGTCAGCAACGGAGTGGGTTCTCAGCCAAATCAGTCAGCAATGGAGCGGGTTCTCAGCCAAATCAGTCAGCAATGGAGCGGGTTCTCAGCCAGATCAGTCAGCAATGGAGCGGGTTCTCAGCCAGATCAGTCAGCAATGGAGCGGGTTCTCAGCCAGATCAGTCAGCAATGGAGCGGGTTCTCAGCCAGATCAGTCAGCAATGGAGCGGGTTCTCAGCCAGATCAGTCAGCAATGGAGCGGGTTCTCAGCCAGATCAGTCAGCAACGGAGCGGGTTCTCAGCCAGATCAGTCAACAACAGAGCGGGTTCTCAGCCAGATCAGTCAGCAACGGGAAGCAGCAGATCAGAATGTGCAGGAACTTCGTCAGGCAGGCCAGGTCATACACGAACAGAGCATAAACAGGAACTAACATCAGGAACAGGTACACCACGAAAGGGTGCCCAAGTATTGTTATGACAAGGTATATAAAGGCTGGCCCTGGGTGGAGTCAAGATCAACAACCAATAAAAGAGAGGCAGTAAACCAGGAAGTGATAATGTCGCCGCCTGCAACCAGAAGCATGGGCACCGTGATACAATGTCCCAACAGCAGTAAGTGCCACATGGGGCACATCTCCATGTGGCTAAGAGGTGACAAAACGTGCCTTGGCCCCCCCAGGGGCTTGTCCTGGGTGGCCGCACCGCGGCATGAAGCCCTCCCAGACATAGCTATGAAGCCCCATCAACTGTTGGAAGAGAGGCAAAACGTTTTCCCTATACATTAAACATGAGGGACTTGAGTGCAAACAAAGGAGTCGGGGGGGTGGACACCAGAATGGGTGAACAATAAACTGGGGAACAAGCATGTCTTAAGGGGTCAACTCCATAAGGCAGAGTTGGGATAGAAATACCTGGATGGTACACATTAGGAAAGGGTCACAGGTTCATTAGGAAAGGGTCACAGGTTCATAGTCCAAAGGGGCAGGTTAGGTCAGTTAGTTGGGAGAACAGCGGGTGACAGTCCTCTGCCAGGTTGACAGGATGGCAGAAATTAGTCCCCAGAAGTGGCCAGACCAGTCCCAAGGTACTAGATGCAGATCAGCAATGGAACCCAACATGGAAAGTGGAGGAAGAAACTCCCATGAGGGAGCACAGCCTGCGGGCACACTCTAGGGTGGGCCACAGTTGTATGCACAGAATCAAGCAGCGTCATCGTCCACTTGGGGTACCCTCATCTTCTTCCTCCGAGGAGACTCTGCAATGCGGTGTCAATGCAGCTTTTGGTTGGACCCCAGCAGTGTTTTCAGGGATGGTGTTGGAGGGTCAGGTTCCATCGATATGTCAATCTGCAGTTTTTTGAAGAACTCCTCCATGTATCCAGGCCGTTCATAAAGGCTGACTGTCCATTATGTTGGGCAAATAAATGATGCACAACTGCTGGCATAGTTAGAGTATAAGGAGACAGGTCTTGATAAATCTGGACCTCAACCCCAGCGCAGGCAACAGAGACCTTATTGCAGCAGGCCGATATTATAGCTTTCTTCTCTCGGTAGTAATGTAGCCTGCATATAATATAATAATAATCTCGTGGCTTGTCACCTGGGCCTCCACAGTGGATAGTCCATGCGCTTTAGTAGGTGAGCCTGAAAGTATTGGAGGAATTGCTGGAGGTCCCTTTGAGAAGTAGTTTCTGGAATGTTGCACAGTCTTGTGTTATTCCGCTACCAACAATTATCCAGGACATCAATGCGGTTTTGCAGTTGGGCAGTGGTGTCCTGTTGTTTCAGAAAAATTTCTCCAGTTTATGGAAGTTAGATGACAGTACCGTTGTGGACTCTTAAACAGAGTCTACTATTGAGGTAAGGAAGTGCATGTCGTGGTGGACATCCTCTAGTTCAGCATGGTGAGTGGTCTTAATGTCTCCCACTAACCGCTTTAGATCCTCCTTAGTGGAAGGGAGGTTAAAAGCTCCAAGGGTATCTGAGGTGAAGGGTCAGCAGTCAGATGTATCTGGGAAGAGGCCATGATAGCTGCAATAGAGCCACATTCAACCATCACTGAGTTGTAAAGTGCCCTATCAGCTTTTCCACCAGACTGGGAGGCACAGTTGAAGAATGGCTTTAGCAGGCCTTCTGACACTGCTAAACTGATGGATTTCTTTTTGGAGGGTATCTGGGCAAACTGATGGTGTGAACGTGAGCTAAAGGTAGGGGAGTATTGCTTACATGCGGGTTAAAAGCTAAAAATGTAAGCAGTGACCCAAGAGCTTCAAACTCAAGCAGCCAGCTTGGTCGGAATCTGGGAACACCCCCCAAAATAAGTCTTCTTTTAATGGGTGCAAAATTTAGGGCCCAGCGTGCTTTTTTATTTTTCTGCAGTATTTTTTCATGGCACAGGTTATTGAATGGCTTACTTTGCTTGAAAAAAGAGTCAGCTGTTTTTTTATAGACGGGGACAATTGAATCAAGCCTTAAGACTAAAGGAAGATGAAACTGTAAAGGTTCTATAGAATGTTGACTAGAGAAGGAAGAATATATTCTCCAAATTCAGTGATATAGTTTAACTGAAACCGGTTTGCAAGCTCTCTAAATAGTTTGAATGAATGATTGAATCACTTAATCCCTTGTTCTTACATATATCAGTTTCAGATTCCATGCTGTAAAAGTGAGATTGTGTAAGTTGTGACTGGAACCTTGAGAGAAGATCTTGAATCTGAGGAAGATGAATAATGATCTAAATTAGCTTCAACTATTTTGTTAAACACAATGGTATTTGTTAAATCACTTCAGTTTGCCTGAATTCGTGCTGCATCAGAGCATTATATTGTCTGAGGGAGAGGATCATGGGGACACGAGCACGCAACATCTAAATGTGTGCACGCTCCAGTTTTAGGTCTTCCATCTGCCGAGGAATGTTGCCGTCTGCACCATTTCCTCAGGGCCTGCAAGTTATATGCAGTTGTAACCCAGCTGGTTAAACCTATACAAGCAGTTACCCGCAATGCAAATGGCTGATAATATCTCCCCATCACTGTCTCTTGTTATTAAATCTGAATGAGTGAGGTGTATTATTGACTGCACTTACTGTGACAGAGGTTGCATGTATATCCTGTTTTTCAAGCAGGACATTTTTGTTATGTTCATTAGTTGTCACTGCCAATAGCTTTCTGTTGTATATAAGTGCTGCTCCGATCGACACAGCTCTAATTCCCAATGGGTAAACCAGTACAAGGACTCTTCACACAAAGTGAGGGTCCTGTATGTGGAATTTTTCTTCTGGATGCCAATTCCAGTAAAGAATAATAAAGACAAAAATAAGAAAATAAATAAACAAACTCTGTTTTTCCTCTTGGGGAAAAAAACCCTTTACCTCCTGCATGACACACTAAAAAACTAACAGTTGGAGGAGGGGTATAGGCATGCGGAAGTGGGATGAGTTTCAGCTAGTGTTCCTTGCCTCCTATATGCACTCTCCTATAGTAACACAAGTCCATCAAGTTCAAACCTTGCCTCATAAACCAGAGAAATGAGAATTAGCTATGAAAGAAATGCATGTAATCTTCTCTTAAATGTATCCATTGTATCTACCATAACTACATCCTTAGGTGAGGATTTCCACAATTTAACAGACCATACTGTAAAAACAACCCTTCCACTGCTGAAGTCGACACCTCCTTTCCTCTAATCTCAAGGACTTTTCCTTGGTTAGTTGATCAGGCCTTGGAATGAACAGCTCTCCAGAGAGAACCCTGTATTGACCTCTCATATACTTATACATTGTGATTAGATCTCCTTTTAGTTGTCCTTTCTCTAGAGTAAATAAACTAAGTTTGTTGAGTTGTTCCTGAAACGTCAAGTACTCCATTCTCTTGATTGTGTTGCTCTTCTCTGTACTTTCTCCAGTTCTAGAATATCCCTTTTTACAACTGTTGCCCAATACTGCACTGCATATTCGACTTGAGGTCTTGCAAACAATTTGTACAATGGCAAAATTATGTTATCTACTCTTGTATAAAAAGGGGTATTAAAGCAAGTCGGGACTTTGTTTTCTTTTGCTACTATTTGACACTGATCACTTTTTCCAGCTTTGTGGTTTACAAGGATTCCCAGGTCTTTCTCTAGCATCGAGTTCCCTAAAATGATTCCATTAATTTCATAAGTAGCATTGACACTTTTTTCCCCCAAATGCATGACTTAACCCCATGTCTCTGCATCCCTCAATGACGCAAGAGAAAAGGATTTATCGGTGAGTGCACATAAATTGCCTTTTATTACAATGTCCCAGTAACCAGCTTTAAATATTTTTAGGATCTGTAGGGCCTTATATAGAAAGGTGATCTTCTGGATCAAACCAACTACACCATAGGGTATAAATTAAAGTACCCATTGATTTAAAGAGGTATTTTAACTGACTGAATGTTAGAGAGGTCTCTAGTACATTTTATTTGCAATGATTTGGAGAACTAGCATTCTAGAGTTTAAAAATCCCAATTAAAGTGGACTGGTCACCTTATGATAAGTTAAATTTATTTGAAAAATTATTAAGAGCTACCTACATATGTTTTACTATTCATTTGTATTAAAATAGTTTTTTTAGAAATTATTTTAATTTTTTTTTTAGTAACAATGTATGCTATTTTAGTTTGTGCTAGTCCAGTATTACTATACATTGTGCTGTTTATGGATCTAGGCAGAGACCAAACCGTGGTGGCATTTCTAATTGCACAGCAAGTTGTAAGTTTGGCCTTGAACAGAACTTATTGGCATACTGTGTAGCAAATTAGCATAAATAATCACCAAAGCATAAAGGTTAGTTTCTCAAAAAGTTTGTTTTGGAAGAAAAAAAAGGCCATTAAAACATACACATTTAAATTTGCTGTAAAACAAGTTAAACTTGTCTTAGGGCTATAGGTCCACCTTAAATCAATAGGAATTTGGGATTTTTTGTTTCTCTGGTGCAGTTGGTTTGCTCCGGTGTGTCCTCCTTTTTCTTTTTGTAAAAATATTTAAGGCCATACTCAGAAAGAAAGAGTGGACATTTTGAAGCAAAGCAACTGCACCAAAGGGGACAAATAAAAATTTCCACTCATTTCACTCAAATAAGTTTGTGGCCTCTCTATCATTCAGAAGGTTTAAAATGTCTTTTTAATAATTGGGAATTTTTGTCTCCCTATAGTACAGTTGGGTTGCTCTAGAATTGCTTTACTTTCCCTAAGCAATTCTGAGGCAATCCAACTGCACCTTATGAGACAATGAAAATTTCCTTTGATTGAAATGGTATTTAACCCCTTGAATGCTGGACAGCCCTCTAGTGCATTTCTTTGCAATGCAATGGAGAGCACTCTAGCATTTATGGGGGTTAACGGTCCTTTTAAATCCATGGAAAATTAGGAAATGTTCATTTGTCCTCAGAATTGCAATTGGTTTGCACCGGAATTACAACTCATGGGTCCTAATTCATCAAGCTAAAGGGTTGCAGTTCTAGAACAAACTAACTGCACCATTGGGACTTAACAACAACAAAATTGTTAAAGGGATTGGAGGATCTGAGTTATAAGGAGAGACTAGCCAAAGTAGGTTGTTTGCATTAGAGAAGTGATGTTTAAGGGGGATATGATCACCATGTACAAATATATTTGAGGTCAATACAAAGAACTATCCAGTGATTTATTTACTCATAGATGAGCTAAAAATGAGAGGCCATTCTTTAAGACTAGAGAAAAGGCAGGGATTTTTTACAGTAAGGGTGGTTAACTATGGAAATCTTTGCCTCAGGATGCTGTGCTTGCAGATACTCTAACTGCTTTCAAAAAAGTAATGGATACCTATTTAGCACATAACAATATTGAAAATTATGACAGTTGGTTTAAAAGCAGATAGGGAACTATCTGACTGTCATTTGGAATCTGGCATGATTTGGCATGGGCTGGGCTTGATGGACGCATGTCTCTTTTCAGCCTCATCAACTATGTTACTACTAGTTGAAGAGCCCGTTACACGGGCCACAGTGCCACTGGCAGCTGGTCGCGGGGCAGTCATGCACAGTAGAGACTGCCCACGCCGCGGCTGATACAGTTCCAGCCAGTCGTGGTGCAGTCATGCTCAGTAGAGACTGGCCGCGCATCGGCTGATACAGAGCGGGAAGCTCCTTCGGAGCTCCCCGCTCTGTATCGGCCTTATCACTGGCAGTCTCTACTGTGCATGACTGCAGCATGCGCAGCAGTCTCTACTGCGCATGATTGTGGTGTTACACACGTTTTAGTGAATTATTATACATGATGATGATGATGATGATGTAACGTTTACATTTTTTTAAATGGGGCTTTTAACCTCTTTGCCCCTGTTGGTGACATTTCTAGCATTCAAGGGGTTAAATGTCCAGTGTAAATCAATAGGAACCTGAGTTCTTTTTTTTCAACTCCATGATGTAAGTGATTTGTTCCAGAATTGCACTACATTAGCTTGATGATTTATGTCCTTCCTTACTTACTATTAAAGGGATAGTAACACTTCGTTTTAACTTTATTTTATTTTGTAGGCATTAAAAAAACATGAAGAATGATATAAGTCTTATCTCTCAAACCTTTATGGTTTATGAGATATTCACAAGCAAAGTTCCCCTCCCCGCCCCTTTTTCCTAGTGTAAGCCATCTCTTCTCAGATGTGAGTCTGGTTGTATGACAGTACAGATAACAGAAGGGGACAATTTTCTTTGTATGAAAACAATGAAAGCCCTTCCCCCCTTGATAAGTTTTTCAGCTTTTTCCATTATCTTAATTGAAGATTGTCCCTCTCTGCAGTCTACCTGGGCATCTCCCTTCTTATCTGGTTGAACAGGGGGGGGATACTTTGTTTGTGAATATCTCTTAAACCATAAAGGTTTCAGTGATAAGACTTGTATCATTCTTCATGTTTTTTTAATGCCTACAAAATAAAATAAAGTTAAAATGAAGTATTACTATCCCTTTAAGGTTGAAAACATGAGCAAGACAGAAGTGCAACATTTAAAGTGGAACTACCACCCAACACAATCTTTAGCTTCACTAAGTCCCCATCTGGTGACTAGCTGCTTAGTAGCGCTAGTTGCCAGAATAATTACCTTATTTAATAGATTTCTGCTCTCTTCCCTGGCTGACAGACAGGATGGAGCGCGGACATCTTGCCATTGTGACATCTGCGCGCCTGTGCTGTCAGTCCCAGCCAGGTCTAGGAGGCGTTGCTAGGAGCCATTTGGCTCTGGCTGGGACTGACAGCGCAGACGCTTGGACGTCACTAGGGCAAGATGTCCACGCTCCGTCCTGCCTGTCACCCATGGAAAAGAGCAGAAATCTAGTAGCGCTAGTCGCCAGATGGGGACTTAGTGAAGCTAAAGATTGTGTCGGGTGGTAGTTCCGCTTTAACCCCTGGTTTTCTGGAGAGATTTCAGATGTTTTCAGGCTTTAGACTCCATCTTTAATGTGCTTAAAGGGGATGTTTCACCCCTTTACAACTTTGCCCATTTTGTTATATATTATAAATAATGAAAAGAGTAAACATTTTATAAAAAAAAAAACAAAAAAAACGCCTGCTTGGAGAAATTTAAAGAATAAATGCAGCTCTGTACCCACTTCTGGGCAGGCTGTGTTTAACTGATCTGTACTGCAGTCTGACGCTTCTGTTCATCCTCCTCCGTTGACGGAGGCTGTCTGTCTTTAAGCTGGAGCGTGCTCATTGGCAGAGATCGATTTCTGGCCAATGAGAGCGCTCCAGCTTACAGACAGAAGCCTCCATCATCGGAGGAGGCTAGTTAGAAGCGTCAGACTGCAGTACAGATTGGTTAAACACAGTCTGCCTGGTAGTGGGTACAGAGCTGCATTTATTCTTTAAATTTCTCCAAACAAGTGTTTTGTTTTTTTAAAGTTTACACTTTTCATTATTTATAATATATAACGAAACGATTTAGGCAAAGTTGTGATGGGGTGAAACATCCCCTTTAATTAGTTGTAAGCTAGTGTGGGGAACTTTAAAAACAGCTCTACCACAAAAATGTCTGTTTGAGAAAGGGATAACAGGATGAGGAAGTGGTGAGCTGAGAGTGCAAAATAAGCCTCTACCCCTCCTTATACTTCACATATGAAACATGATCTAGTAAGGCAGTGATGTGTGTCTCAGAAGCATCCTGTGACTGAACATGTAATATTCACAAATATTTAAGTAAAAGTTTTTTAATTATATTAGGGAAGCAATTTTACTTGCTCGTATGACTTCTTTTTGAGTGTTACATAGCAGAATATTGTCCTGACCACCTTGTGTGATGTGAAAAACAAACTGCATGCTCAGCTTACTGAAAAACCGCACAGATTCCTATACCATAGTTCTATAAAGGCATAGGAAATGTTCACGTCTGTTTCTTTTTCATCCATTGTGGAACAGAGGAACCATGGGGTTAAGTAGCTAACACTAGGAAGCAGGGTACTTGCAAACCAAAACTCTCTGGAGACTCTTTCCTAGCTCCACTTAATGCCTTGCTTAAAGTGGAACTCCTCCTTCTTCTGAGACCGGCGGCCAGGCTTGCACAAAGACATCTTGGCTCAGAGACATCTGCGCACCTGCGCTATCCATCCCAGTCTCCTCTAGGAGGCATTGCATGGTACCTTAAGGTACTGGAAGGGACTGACGGCGCAGGCGCGCAGACTGCAATAAAGCAAGAAACCTGGCCGTTAGTCTCAGAAAAAGGAGAATTACTTCAGAACTTGGTACTTGTGCCTGATAATAGTGCTGTTAAGAACCTAATTGCCCTATGCCTAATTATTGGGGGGGGGGGACTTAATATAGGATAATAGTTCCGCTTTAAGTTTCAGTGCTCTGCCTACAGGAGAGCAAAATAGCTGATTCTTCTATAAAGATTTCTCTTATGTCCAGTATGGAACACAAGAACCATGGGGTTAAGCTTCCTCCTGCAGGAGGTTGGGAACTTCAAAAAGACAGGATCTTTTGGGCGGATATTCTCTCCTCTTCCAGCTCAATCCCTGCCATTAATTTCCCAGCTTCATGTTCTCTAAGAAGAATATGGAGTGCATTAGCAATTCTTTGTTTTTTTGTTTTTTTTTTTTTAGTCTAGTTTCCTTTTCTTTAGACATGGGGCTAAATAGTCCCCCATTAGGTGGGCTCCCATCACTGGCTTCCCTGGAGTTGGATTCTCAGTTCACAGGAGTTTCTATAGACCATTTCCATGTAGAGGTTAACTTTATGATGTCTGTTCCACATAGCTTAATCTCTCTGAGATTATGCTGTATTCAGACAGGAACCTGAAGACAGAAGGATGGTGAGTAACCCTCTGAGTGCCATGGTTGTATTCTATGTTCCACTGTGGTCACTTCCACACACTGGGTGGTTTTCATGCATTCATCCTTCTTTCTCTCTCTTTCACTCTCATGTCTGAGTGGCAGATATGGCAGCATTAGTCTTTCCCATAGTAACACTTTCAGTAGATGTTAGCGCATTAACAGCCATTGTGCTTATTAGTTACACTTCTAGAGTCACAGTAGTCATTGTAATCTTTATTATTAACATTCCCCTGGTGCACCAAGGGGTTTTTGGAACTTTTTAGCTTGATTTATAAAACCTTGCGCTGTGCCCATCTTTTCTTCATAGACGTTAATGGGAATTACTTCTGAGGGACATATATCTGCACACATTTATGCTAGAGGGGTCAGCATTTGTTCATTCTGTTCCTCTCATCATGCAGTATCGCATGATAGGGGTTTTGACTGTCCATGTAAATCACCACAATGTGGATGGAGAGTCACTTGTTCCTTAGTTACAGGAATGGAAAAAAACTTTAATGCCCTTTGTTTTCCTTGCTTGCTTCTGATTATTTCGGCCACTTTTTTCAGCTGTTATCTCACTTCTAAATTGCTTATACTACGCAGAGGCTGACTCTCTTTTTCTCCCCCCCCCCCTCTCTCCAGTGTAACTTTTTGCATACCAGATAAGTACTTTCTGGGGTTTATGGTAAACTGGGACTACATTTAGTTTTAATCGTTTTTTTATGGATTCAGCAACAAACAAAGAAAATGACCACATCAAAGGTGTCAGTCATGCAGACCAGACGTATAGTGGTGCAAATAAACATGAATGTAACAGTACAAAAGGCTGAAACAAATTTTACTCTATTTTTACTTTGGCTGAGAACTAAATAGATACTAGAAATCTTTGCAGGAAAGATATACTGCATTCTACGGTACCATCCAGTGACCACAATCCACTGCAGGCAGTCTAATTGCATAATGACTTGCTGAATGGTACCATATCGATGACCCTGCAAACAGAGATGAAAAGAGGGTAGGAAAGCTGGAGGGAGAGAAGAAGATATGGAGTGAGAAGAGGTGGAAGGGGTGGGATAGGGAGGGGTGGGGTGACCCATATATGCATATCAGGTTTCAACATGTTTGATGAGCCATACGTTTAGTCCTGCGATATTTGCTCGATCTGTCTTTGCAAATGGGGATCCTCCTTTAACCATTTGTCAAAGGGAGACCAAACAGTGTTGCTAAGTTCAGTCTAGAAAATAAAGTCTGTTCTCCTATCCTTTGCTTCCACATGGGGGGGGGGGGTCTGGAGACTTCCAAAACAGGGGTATCAGCACCTTTGCAGAGTTCAAGAGAATGAGCAATAAGGATTTTTGGAGTTTGGGGAGGAAGGTTGTGGTATAGCAGAATTTGAATCTGGTCTCGGGATAAGGAAATCCCTAACATTGTTTCAATAACTTTAGGCAATTTTCCCAAAAAGGTGTGATACGTGGACATCCCCACCAGATGTGCAATAGTCTGCCCTGTGAAGCACCACACCTCCAACAGCGTAAGGTAGAGGAGGGAACATCTTTTTTAATCTATCAGGAGTGAGATACAATAATTTATATTAAGTTCCAGCTACCCCATATACCGCCCCATATACCTCTTCAGTCTTCCAGAGACATAGAACATACCAATTCCCTCTCCCAGGCCTATACATAAAGTGGAGCAACTGACGTGGATTCAGATAGTAGGAAATCCTATATTTTTCCTAGGAACTTTCCTGTGGGTTGCCCCTGCGGGAACAGGGTCTCAAACCAGGAGAGGGTTACGTGGAGTGGGGTGTCAAGCAAATGTTTAGGTCCCAGGTAGTGCCAGATTTCACCCGGGAGGAAGGAGAAGTAGGAGCAGATGTCTTCAAAGAAGAGTATTTTGCCATCCTGTACCTAAGGCACAACTCATGGTGTCTCGACCAAATGGGAAATTGCTGGGCCTCCAAAAGAAATGGAGGAGACCTTGCGAGAGACAACTCGCATAAATGGAGACGGAGTAGGAAATAGCAAGCCCTGTCGTTTTGTGTTTGTTCCCTATCACTAAAACTGGGGTGATAATGGGGTGAGGATTGGAAGTAATGGTAAGGTCACCTTGTGGCTGAAAGAAGTCTATTAGAGGGTTTTCTAAGTTCAGGAAAGATCTTTCCAGCGTCACCCAAGGTTTATGTTGTTCACTGAGCAGCCAATCTGGGATCAAGGAGAGGAGGGCTGCATGTTGATTGAGTCTCAGGTCAGGAAGACCTTCCCCCTCCCCTATTTTAGATTTTCTAGAGCACATTTGAGCCTTAAGTCTGGATTTTTAGATCTCCAAAGGAACCTGTTCAAAACCTGTTGTAATTTATGAAAAAAGCTCCCTAGGTAACCGTATTGGCAGCATTTGGAATAAATAAAGTAGTCTCGGTAGGATGTACATTTTAATAGCTTGGATCCTGAGCCTAGGGTTACTTTTAACTATTTCTCATTAGTTTTTATCTGCTTTCCTCTGTGTCCAATCCATGGCATACTGTAGGCTTTGGCTCCGCCTTCCAGCTGGGTAGGACCAATTGATTTCTTAAATTATCGCTTGCTACCTCTCCTCTGCAGTTATATGGTCCTACCCAGCTGGAGGACGGAGGCTACGCCTCACTCTCTCTGCAAATTCTTAAATTGAGGATTTCTGTAATGTGTCTTCGTAATCGTGGGCACATTTTTCACATACCAAATGGAAAGGTAAAGCTGTCCGCATCCACTCGATTAAGGGCTGGAAACTGGCTATTCGCACGGTGATACTCCACTTCTCCCCATGCTGCTTCACTAACCATGAATGCCGGCTTGTCAGCGCGCGCACGTGCCCGCTCACAGCATTACCACTGCAGGAACAGGAAGAACGTCAGGGAGCGTTCCACCGTTGGAACGCACGCGGATCGGCAGACATCCGGTCAGAGGCATGCAAAAGCGGCGGCTGCAGAACAGGACACAGGTATGTTACTATTATGCTAGATGGTTCAGTGCTATCTCATTCAGTTAGCAAGATAGACCTGTAGATTTAGCCTGTGTATTTAGCCTCTTTTTTTACAGTCACCACTTAAATTCAGCTCTTAAGCCTGCAACCATGTCAACATCCAAAGATACTAAGCCTGAAAAATATAAATCCTCAGATTCATCCAAAGAGGAGAAACCTTGGCCAAAGGAGAAACCCTGTGCTGGATATAATAATACATTGCCTGTTAATGACCCTGCTAAACTTTGTACTGCATGCCTGCAACAAGCTGCTGGAGGAAATGTACCAGTTCAGTTCCAGGACTATCTGTCCTGGATGAAGACCTCAATGCAGGATACCTTCACATCAATGCAGGAGGCAGCGAGGAAACGCCCCAGAACGTCCGATCCAGAAGAAGGTCCGTCGGGGACACGATGACTATGACAATGCGTATATTGACAGTGAATCGGCGGCATCATCTGCAGAAGAAGGGGAGCTCGTAGAAGAATCCGGCATCTTCAGCATGGACAAGATGGATCACCTAGTAAAAACCATGAGAAAAATCCTAGGATTGCCTGACGTACAAAAGGATTTGAATGTTATGGACGCTGCATTTGTGGGCTACAAAAAGGCTTCACCTCAGTTTCCGTTCCATAGCTCAATTTGTGAAATCATACACAGTGAATGGAAACAAACAGAAAAAAGAGGAGCCATCTCTAAGAGGTTCCACCGTATGTACCCTTTCGCAGAGGAAGAAATATCTAACTGGTACACGCAGCCTAAAGTGGATGCAGCGATAGCTCAGACCTCAAGGCGAACTACATTTCTCCTGGAGAATGGCACCACACTGAAGGATCCAATGGGAAAGAGGGCAGATAGTGTACTAAAAAAGCAATTTGCCACTATAGGCCAAAACCTTAAGACTGCGACAGCCATGCCCTCTATGTTTAGGACCTTACGCATTTGGCTCACAGAATTAGAAGAAAAAATAGTCTTCAGTTTCACGTGCACGTCTACTCAAAGATCTATCCATCATCAAGGATGCAATTAACTATTCATGTGATGCCTCACTGGATAATATTCGTCTACTAGCAAGATCATCATCACTCTCAGTGACGGCCAGACGCGCCATGTGGATCAAAGCATAGGAAGCAGACCCATCTTCCAAAAATAAACTTGTCTCCCTTCCGTTCTCTGGAGCCAAACTGTTTGGTGATCAACTGGAAGACATAATAAAAAGGTGTTCAGGTGGAAAGAGCCAGTTCCTGCCTCAGGATAAGAAGATAAGATCTCCAGGGAGAACAGGGCAATTCAGAAGACAGTCCTTTCGTGAGGCCTGCACTTACAGGCCGGGTAGAGGATATGACCAGAGGAAAAGAGGTATGCAGCGACTGGGACAGTTCCCCCAGTGAAGTCAGTCTCTCCCCCTTCTCCTCCTGTAGGGGGCAGGCTGGAGGAATTCCATTTGGCCTGGTCTCTCTTCCATCCGGACAAATGGGTATGGGAAATTATTCAGAATGGGTACTCATCACTTCCACATCACTTCCGGACCTCCCAGCTGTATGGTGGGTTTTAGTGTGCCTAACACTGGGGACGATTGGACACCACCTAGGGCCTGTCCCCCAAGGTACCCTAGGTGTGTTCGTTTCCCGGACGTACCAGACATGATCTTAGCAAATGCCCATTCTTACCGCAGTACAAACACAACCCTTGCTTCCTGCGATATAGTCTTTCCTCCTTGGTTAGCCTAGTGAAACCTACTTGCATAGGTTCACCTGGTTCCCGTACTGGTTCACTAGGCTTAGATGCCAGGGGAGGGATGGGTGGGCAAAATATGCTACTAGACCCATTATTTTTGGATTGTATCCTACGATCTCTGGCGGTTAATCTCTCACGTATTCTGGAGTCAATTCGAATTACATACTCAATATAATCATCTAGGGCATTAGGCAATTCTTTTGCTGCAATTTCATCTTTAATTTGGTCACTCAGGCCCTGAGCAAAGGCTGCCAACAATGCCTCGTTATTACACCCTACCTCTGCTGCCAAGGTGCGAAATTCAATGGCATAATCGCCCACAGTGCGCCTGCCCTGTTGTATCTCCATAAGACGTTTAGCAGCAGAGGTGGTTCTACCAGGAGGCTCAAACACTCTCCGAAAGGATTGCACAAATTCTCTGAAACTCTTAGTGCAAGGTTTAGCATTCTCCCACAATGGATTAGCCCAAGCCAATGCTCTGCCAGTCAGCAGGGATATCATGAACCCAATCTTACTACGATCATTGGGAAACACATGTGCCGTCAATTCCATAAATATTTCAAGTTGGTTGATGAACCCTCTGCAGAGATTAGGGTCACCGTCGTATCTAAGCCGCAAGGGTGCAGAAGCCGTTAACCCTTTGACTGCAGCCTCTGAGGGCCTTGTATCATTCTCCGGTGTCAGACTTGGTGAGACCACCGGACTAGATCCAGACTTGTCAACAAGTGCAATGCGTTCAAGCATAGTTTGGATTGCAACCGCCAATTGATCCAAATGTTGCTCACGCATATCCATCCTCCACTGGATATTCTGTGCATTACCATCACTCTTGTTGTCTGAGGTCATGGCCCTTTCGTACTGTCACGGTTTGTTAAGACTCTCAGGCGTAAGGTTAGGTAAAAACACAACTTTATTGAAAAGTTAAAGATAATCCCACAGGGTTTTTTACACATACAAACAATACATAGAATAGGCAGATGATAATGACAAAAGCAATACAGGTTCTACCGGCCTTGCCAAAATACCGGGCAAGGCAACCTGGACGAGTATGGAACAGGTGGCTCTACCGGCCCTGCCAATATACCAGGCAGGGCAGCCTAACGGGATACCAGAGTAGTAGGCTCTACCGGCCTTGCCAATACCGGGTAAGGCAACCATAAGATGGAATAGTAAATGGTTCTACCGGCCTTTCCAATATACCGGGCAAGGCAGCCTGAGGAAATACCAATGTAGTAGGCTCTACCGGCCTTGCCAATACCGGGTAAGGCAACCTTAAGATGGCAACGTAAAAGGTTCTACCGGCCTTACCAATATACGGGGCAAGGCAGCCCAAAGGGAAGGTGACCACCACAATGACCTAGTGACTGTCAGATGGCAACGACAGTATAGGAGAAACGTTAGAGGCTAACAGGTCAAGTGGTTTCACAGTAGTCTGAAACCTAGTACCCGTGTACTGTAGGAATCTTAGCTGTCTAGGACTGGACAGCGCACTCTGGACCCTCAGGTACATGAGTGTAAAGACAGGGAGTAAACCAGCGCCCTTACGTTGGGAAACATCAAGCAAGATCTTGAGTAAACCCACAAGTCATGGAGCGAACCAACGCCCGCGCGTTGGTAACCGACAAACAGAGAAATATCGCCACAAGGCAGTGGAGCAAACCAGCGTCCGCACGCTGGGAACCAACAGGACTGAGTATAGGCCTTCAGGCCAAGGAGTAAACCAGTGCCCGCACGCTGGAACCAACAGACTGTAAAGTGAGCCGCAAGGCTAGTGGAGCAAACCAGCGTCTGCACGCTGGAACCAACAGGCAGTAAGGTGTAGCCGCAAGGCCAGTGGAGCGAACCAGCGTCCGCACGCTGGGAATGAACAATGTAGTATACAGGCCACAAGGTCAAGGAGCAAACCAGCGCCCGCACGCTGGGGCCAACAGGTGTAAGTGTAGCCGCAAGGCTAGTGGAGCGAACCAGTGTCCGCACGCTGGGAACCAACAGGTGGAATGTCGCCAAAGGAGCGAGGAACAATGTCGCCACCGATTCAGGAACTGGAAGCAGGAAACAACAGGAACCAGCAGAGAAGATCAACTGGAACAAAGACTGGCAGCAGGAACATCCACTATTGACAAATACAACTGGAACCAGACTGGAACTGACAAAGCAGGCAGGAACTCAGGAACAGGTCGAATCAGTAACTCAGGAACACAGAAACAGGCCCAAAATGCTACTGAACAAGGTGAAAATGGATGCTGTCAGAGACACCACGAAAGGGCAACCAGAGGGTGCCCAGACGGAGTTTAAAAAGGCAATGTGAGGCGGGCTGAAGGCAGACAGCCAATGGGAGCCCCCTACAGGTGATAGACACTGGATTGCAGCAATCACGGGCACTGTGATAGGCACCCTTTGGTTGCCCTTTCGTGGTGTCTCTGTCAGCAGTCACCTGCCTTGTATCTGTTCCCTGGGCCTGTTTCGCTTGCTACCAGTATCAGCGTTGTTCCTGTAGCCAGTGCCTCTCCTGCATTGTTCCTGCTCCGTTCCTGACCCGGTTGGCGGTGCTGTCGTTCCTGCTTCCGTTCCTGATCCCATGCTGCTGTGTTCCTGTTCCGTTCCTGACCCGGTTGGCGGTGCTATCGTTCCTGTATGGTCCTGGCTGGTCTGCTGTCGCTGCTTCTGGTTATCCGTTTGGCTGCTGAAGTCGCTATGGCGACATTCTGATCTCTGTACACTCACCGGTTGCTGATTTTCTTGTATAGAACCGGTTGGGCATTCGCTTATCTAGTACGCTGTACTGGTTTACTCCACTCTCACCGGTTGCTGATTTGCTTGTATAGAACCGGTTGGGCATTCGCTTATACAGTACCGGTTCTGGTTTCCGCCACTCTCACCGGTTGCTGATTTGCTTGTATAGAACCGGTTGGGCATTCGCTTATCCAGTACGCGGTACTGGTTTTCTTCTTTCACCGGTAGCTACTTCCTCTTGTTTAGTACCGGTTGGGCGTTTCGTTTATCCAGTACGCGGTACTGGTTTATTCCACCATGCACCGGCTGCTGATTCCTCTAGTTAGAGCCGTGTGAGCGCTATTGTTGACCAGCATCAGTGCAGGTTTACTCCACCATCCACCGGCTGCTGATTCCGCTGTATAGAGCCGGTTAAGCACTTGTTTGTCCAGTACGCTTTTGCTAGTTTACTCCACATCCACCGGTTACTAATCTAGTTGTGTAGAACCTGGGGGCTATCTGTTCTTCTTTACATGGCACTGGGTTACTGTACATTCACCGGTTGTTGCTGTTTCTGTTGCTAACCGGTTGGGTCTCCTCGGCTGGGAGACTGGTTTGCTCCACTGTTCCATCTTATGCTGTTGCAGCATTAGTGGAGCTGTTCCTCTGTCCACTTGGCTGCCTTGCCCAGTAATTTTGGCAAGGCCGGTAGAGCCACATTTAGGTTGGCGTGTAACCTCCAGGCTGCCTTGCCCAGTATATTGGCAAGGCCGGTAGAGCCACAACCAGCTTGCCGTGTAAACCTCCAGGCTGCCTTGCCCGGTATATTGGCAAGGCCGGTAAAGCCACAATCTGTCATCGTGTAATCTCCAGGCTGCCTTGTCAGATATATTGGCAAGGCCGGTAGAGCCACATTCAGATTGTTGTTAACCCTTTAGGCTGCCTTGCCCGGTATATTGCCAAGGCCGGTAGAGCCTCCCTTGTGTGTCTTGCTATAACTGCTGTTCGTACCCATTGTGTATTGTATTTACGTGTACGATTAGGACCCGTGAGGGTTCCCATTAAAGTTTTCAATAAAGTTTGATTTTTATCTTACTCTGTGTCTGAGAGTCAAAACAAACCATGACACGGTGCCAGTTCAGGACAGGGGTATGGGTTTTTATTCAAACCTCTTTGTGGTCCCCAAAAGAATGGCGGTTGTCATCCCATTTTGGACTTGAAGGATCTCAATTCCTTTGTGACCAGGACTAATTATCACCAGGAGTCTCTACTGACGGTAATTGCTGCCATTTCCCCGGGGGAATTCCTTGCTTCTCTGGATCTTCAGGACGCGTACTTGCACATTGCCATTCATCCAGAGAGCCGGCAGTGCCTCCGGTCTGCCTGCGATTGGGGACATTTTCAGTTCTCTGCTCTTCCATTTGGTCTGCCGACAGCTCCTCAGGTCTTCAACAGTGTCCTGCGAGCCTTGGTGTCCGTCCTCCACCGGAACGGCATCAGAGTTACTCCATACATGGACGACTTGCTTCTGAAAGCCCTTTCTGCAGAACTTTTTCATCAGCAGGTTCAGCAATGCATTCATGCTCTCACCCATCACGGATGGATCATCAGCTTGGACAAGTCCGATCTTATTCCATCTCAGCGTCTGGTCTTCCTGGGCCTTCTCTTCAATACTCAGAAGAGTATGGTGTTCCTTACGGACGAGGTGGCTCACCAGATCGCCCACAGGGTTTCTACGGTTCTGGCTCAGGATCCAGTTCCAGTCCAGAAGTTATAATTTCTAGTGGGAAAATTCATCTCCACCATAGAAGCGGTCCCGTTTGCCATGGCACACACCAGGGAGCTCCAAAGGTTCGTGATCCAGGTGTGCAAGGGTCAACCGGACCTTCTGAAGACTTCCGTTTCTCTTCCTCTTCATGTGGAACTGAGTTTGTCATGGTGGCTCGACCTTTCCTACCTGCTGAAGGGCAAGTCCTTCCTGGTACCCTTCTGGACCAAGGTGACGACGGATACCAGACTGTCCTGCTGGGGAGTGGTTCTGGGTCACTTGAACGCTCAGAGTCGGTGGTCTCCGGAGGAATCTCTCCTTCCGATCAACATATTGGAGCTTCGGGCGATATTTCATGCCCTTCGATATTGGACATCTCAGTTGGAAGACTGTCCGGTCCGAGTGGAGTCCGACAACACCACGGCTGTGGCTTACATCAACCAGCAAGACGGAACAAGAAGCCTCGCCGCTTGGTTAGAGGTCAAGGCTATTTTGTCCTGGGCAGAAGAAGAACATGTATCCGCAGTGTACATTCCTGACGTAGACAAAGTCATGGCAGGCTTCCTCAGTTGACACACAGTGGAGAGCGGAGAGTGGGAGCTACACCCCGAGGTGTTTAACCTCATTCTTCAGAAATGGGGTCCTCCTTACATCGACCTGATGACAACAAGACACAACAGGAAGGTACCAAGGTTCTGCTCTCGGTGGAGAGACCCTCTGGCTTTAGCAGTAGATGCAATGTACATTCCTTGGTTATTCCCTCTGGCCTACATCTTTCCTCCCTTCCCAATGTTGCACAAGGTGTTATGGAAATTACAGCTGGAGCATTGTCCAGTCATTCTGATTGCTCCTTACTGGCCTCATCAGTCTTGGTTTCCGGAGCTTCTGGATCTGTCAGTGGCGGAGCCATTCTGGCTCCCTTACCGTCCAGACCTCCTTCAGGGTTACCTGTGGAAGAAGGATGTTCATCGACTAGCTTTGATGGCCTGGAATTTGAATCCTCAATATTGAAGAAGAAAGGGGTCTCTTCTGGTGTGGTGGCTACTATGCTCAGTGCCTGCAAACCTGTTTCTTCCAAGGTCTACCATCGTGTCTGGTCGACCTTTCTGTCTTGGTGTGATGACAAGGACCTATCTCAGGATTTTGATCTGCCTACAGTCCTGGCCTTCTTGCAGGATGGTGTGGATAAGGGCCTCAGCTTGAGTTCCCTTAAAGGGATAGTAATACCTAAAATGTAAAAAAAAATATGTTGTAGGGTTTATCCCCCTGAGTAAAACAAGAGTACTCCCAGTGCTGAAAGATGTTTCATTCAAAAGTTATTCATTTTCAAAGTTGAATTTTTTAGGTGCAATATCACAGTGGCCTGAAATTGTACAGTGGCGCTGTTGCTACACGATCCTATGGACAGCTCTGGTCTCAGGACCATAAATCTCCATAGGATGGTGTAGCAACAGCGCCACTGTAAAATTTCAGGCCATTGTGATATTGCACCTAAAAAATTCAACTTTGAAAAGTAATAACTTTTGAATGAAACATCTTTCAGCAGTGGGAGTACTCTTGTTTTACTCAGGGGGATAAACCCTACAACATATTTTTTTTTACATTTTAGGTATTACTATCCCTTTAAGGTTCAGACTTCTGCGCTTTGTGTTTTCTTTCAGAGGTGCATTGCCATCCTTCCTGATGTCAGGGTTTTCTTCCAGGGCTCATGCTCGTCCTGCCTTTAAGATTCCTGCTCCTCAGTGGGTTCTTAACTTGGTTCTGGGTGTCCTTCAGCGCCCCCCATTTGAGTCTTTGGCTACTATTCCTCTATGCCTCTTGACATGGAAAATGTTTTTTTTCCTGGCGATTGTTTCTGTTAGCCGTGTAGCGGAGATGCATGCTCTGTCCTGTAAAACACCCTATTTGGTGTTTCACAAGGACAAGGCAGTGCTTCGCACTTCTCAGGAGTTTCTCCCAAACGTGGTCTCTGAGTTCCACATCAATCAGGCGATTGTGGTGCCCTCTTTCTGCCCGGACCCCTCCTCTGACAAGGAGAGGGATCTCCACTTGTTAGATGTTGTGCATTGTCTCAGGGTTTATGTACATTTCACTGAATCTGTCAGGAAATCAGAAACACTGTTCGTCATTCCTGAGGGTCCTAGGGCAGGAAGACCTGCATCCAAGGTGACTATTGCTTCTTGGGTCAAGTCCACTATTCGTAAGGCTTATGAGCTAAGGAAGGAGCCTGTCCCTTTCAGGGTCACGGCTCATTCTACAAGATCTATTGGGGCCTCTTGTGCTTACAAGAATCAGGCCTCCGCTGATCAGTTGTGCAAGTCGGCCACTTGGTCGTCTGTGCACACCTTTTCGACGCACTGCCATGTTGATGTGCTGGCATCAGCTGATGCCAGCTTTAGGAGGAAAATCCTTGAGGCAGACTTGCCTGTCTAGGATTTCCTTCGGTTCTTGGTGCTTCCTTCTCTTTTGAGCCCTGCTGGCTCTAGTTCAGTGTGCTGTGTAACAGTACCTGGGTTGTTGTTACTCCTGTTCAGTGTCTGTTTACAGTTCAGTTGTTTTGTTGGGCTATCTCTGATCTGATGGTTCATATCTGCACTGGTGACTTTGGGGGCCTTGCATCTGGTCCTTGCCTTACTTCCCGCCTCTGGGAAACTCAGTGGTTGGACATCCCAAAGTTACCAGTAACCTGTATTGGACGAGAGAGAAAAGAGGATTTTAGTCTTACCTGTTAAATCCTTTTCTCTTAGTCCATACAGGTTACTGGTCTCCCACCCTGTCAAGGGACCATGCTTGGCTCTCCTGTGGCAGACTGTGGGGGTCCTTCCGGGTCATGCTCACAGGAGTCTTCTTTCCCTTCTACTATCTAGTCAATAGTTAGTGTCTCAAATCTTTCTGGAGCTGGTTGGCTAGCTGCAGCCAAGGAGGGAAGGTAGGCTCCACCCCCTGCATACAATTCTAGAATTGTTCCTGCCTACTTAAAGGGGCGGATTGCCTACCCAGAGTTACCTGTAACTTGTATGGACTAAGAGAAAAGGATTTAACAGGTAAGACTAAAATCCTCTTATAATATACTGGAATCCTCTCCCCCAACTCTGTGTATTTTTGTCACATGGCTCTGTTGGAGAGAGAGAGAGAGCGAGAGAGAGTGAGTGTGTGTGTCTAGTCTATAAAAAAAACTGCATTCCACTCCCAGACCCACAAAATACTAAGAACACTCATTTTAGATAGAACTGCTCTTACTCCTCTTTTATCCTATGCACTCTGAAATTACAATACTTTATGTAGTAACTTGGTCTTTTTCATCTCACAGAAATGGCTTTTCATAGTTTTCTTCTGGAGCCCATTAGCTGCCACGCCTGGAATAAAGATGGAACTCGTGAGTACCTTGAGTCTTGTTGAATAAAATGAATATATTAAACCTTTCATTTTGTATCGAACAATCCTGTTTGCAGTGTTGTACATTAAACGAATACTAATGGTGCAGCTTGCCTTGTATAGAAGAGTGCAGGAAATTTAATGAAAACCTTAAGCAGCAGTCAGAGAGTGTGCAGGATGAAGTTCTGTGCTACACATTACAATTATTGTTTCCTTCTAAAGGAAGGTTTAGTTTGAAATTTTAAAGAAGTTTGAAGTCTGAATACACATCAAAATGACAAGCTGACTAATTTAGAGGCATGTAATGAAAATTATGCTGGCTCCAGTTGTTTAATTTAACTGCAGTCAATGGAGGCACAAAGCAACCCATATTTATATAGCGTATGCATAAGTAGTATAAGTAATTATGACTTACACGTGTCAGAATTCTATTCATGTTGATTTTTTTAGTGTATTTTCCTACCTTGATGACACCAGAAAAAGAGATGCTCTTGATCATTCATAAATCTCTAAAGGGAATTTTTCTTTTGTCCTTTGTGGAACACGGGAACCATGGAGTTAAGCTCCACTTAACCCCTGCCCAGCAGCAGTTTTCCTTTTTAAAGTGCTTTTCTGCAGGAGAGCGACAGGGTTGATTCTTCTCTTCAACATTTTCTTGTGATCTTTTTTCTCATTTTATTGCTCATGGGTTGCTTCATTTCCCCCATAAGGCTGACTCCTTATATTTATTAATTCCTCTTGTTTGCACACCTGGACCTTTATTCTGTAATGTGTGCAGTGTTGATTGCCAGACCCTTGGGAACCCACTCTCCTGTACACTTTTAAAGGAGCCAGAATATACAAAAAGGCCCATGTTTTGCTTTTTGACACTGGCCACTGTTTTCAAGTTTAAAGTTTACAAGGACTCCCACATCTTTCTCTAGCAACAAGTCTCCTAAAATGATTGATTCCATTAAGTTCATAAGTAGCATTGGGATTTTTAATTCACAAATGCACAACTTTCGTATTCCATTTGTTTGCCCAGTTTGCCAGTTTATATAAATCCCTCGGTAGAAAACAAACCTAGTGCTCTGAATATATTACCCTGCATATTTTAGTGTAATCTGCAAATATTGATATTTTGTTTTCTATACCTATACTCCACTCTCACCCTTAACTGTACTGGAGAATTTTACATTTACAACAACATACTTTTCCCTATCCTTCAACCAGTTTTCTATCCAGTTGCAAAGATTCCCCCTAACCCCAATTTCCTTATTTTTTACACCAGCCTACTGTATGGCACGGTTTCAAATCCTTTTGGAAAATCTAAATATACTACATCTTCTGCTTTACCATTATTTAGTTTGCTCGAAAGATTTGTTTGGCAAAACCTATTTCTAATAAAGCCATCAGGATTCCTGATAATAATCTTATTTTCGTCACTGTATTTCTGAATATAATCCCTTATTATTCCTTCTAGTAGTTTTCCCACTACCGAGGTCAAACTTAACCCCTAGAATGCCAGGTGGGTACATTGTACGAGTTTGGCCAACTGTACCCGCTGTGTCAAGCTCGTACAATGTACCCACTAAATGTGGTCACTGCATAAGCCGGTATAACCGTCATGCAGTGGCCGCATTTAAAAAAAAAAATGCCTGGCATCTATGGGGGGACATGAGGATCACTCCTCATGTCCCCCCAGTTATTGCTCTTCCAGCCGATTGTGCTGGGAGATCAATAATGCAAGAGGAGAAGCGCAGCTTCTCTTCTCTCCTACCCAAACTTCCGGGTAGGAGTGTACAGGACCGGGGGAAGCCTCCCAACGTCATCGATGACATTATCACCGATGACGTTAGAGAAGTCTCCCGGTCCCATTCACTCCTACCGGTGGTAGGAGAGAAGGGCAGGAGAGCTTTTGCTCTCCTGCGGTCGCCAGATTGATCTCCCAGCACGATCGGCTGGGGGAGCAATAACTGGGGGGGACATCAGAAGGTGTCCTGATGTCCCCCCACGAGGTCTGCAATAAAAAAAAAAATAACCCTATGAGTGCCACGGGGATGTTCAGTGCATGTGCTGGAGACCCCTTTGGCACTCACAGGGTTAGTTGTGTTGGAGCTCATTTTTTTTTTTTTTTTTTTTTTTTTTTTAACTTGGACCTCATTGGGGGGGGGGGTCAGGAGAGGTCTATTAAAAAGAAAAAAAAAAAAAAAAAAAAAGAAAAATTAATCCTGTGTGTGCCACGAGGGGGGTGTCCAATGCAGACCCCCCCCCCCTCCTGTGGCACACACAGGACTTTGATTTCCATTTATTTATATTCAAAGCTTGTTGGGGGGGCCCTGATGTCTCCCAACAAGCTATGAATAAAAAAATAGTAAAAAGAAAAAAAGTAACCCTTTGTGTGTCACAGGGGGTCCAGTGCATTAGACCTAATAGCGACAAGATACAACAGGAAAGTTCCGGTGTTCTGCACGTGGTGGAGAGACGCTCTAGCTGTAGATGTGATGTCCATCCCTTGGATATTCCCTCTGGCCTACATCTTTCCTCCTCTTACAATGTTGATAAGGGTGTTAAAGAAATTGGAGATGGATCATTGTCCGGTCATCCGGATTGGCCTCGTCAATCCTGGTTTCCGGAGCTTCTGGCTCTATCTGTGGCGGAGCCCTTTCCGCTCCCCTCCCGTCCAGATCTTCTTCTGCAGGGTTACCTGTGGAAGGAAGATGTCCATCGGCTCAATTTGACGGCCTGGAGGTTGAATCCTCGATTTTAAGGAAGAAAGGTTTTTCTTCTGCTGTGGTGACTACTATGCTTAGTGCCCGTAAGCCTGTTTCTTCCAAGATCTATCACCGTGTCTGGTCGACCTTTGTGTCTTGGTGTGCAGACAGGGATCTGTCCCTTGATTTTGATCTACGTACTGTCCTGGCCTTTTTGCAGGATGGAATGAATAAGGGACTCAGTTTGAGTTCTCTTAAGGTTCAGACCTCTGCGCTTTCTGTCTTCTTCCAGAAGCGCATTGCTATCCTTCGTCAAGGTTTTCTTCCAGGGCATTACTCATGTTCGTCCTGCCTTCCGGAGTCCCGCTCCTCAGTGGGATCTTAATTTGGTTTTGGGCATTCTTCAACGTCCTCCCTTTGAGTCTTTGGCTACTATTCCTCTACGTCTCTAGACGTGGAAAATGGCTTTTCTCCTGGCGATTGTGTCTGTTCGCCGTGTTGCGGATATGCATGCTCTGTCCTGTAAAACACCCTTTCACTGTCGTCCAATACAGGTCACTGGTACACTGGGAGGCGATCCGCCCCTTTAATAGGCTGGAACATTCATTCAAATGTATGCAGGGGGTGGAGCCTCCCCTCCTACTTAAGCTGCCTTCAGGCCAGAGCCAAGCCAGATTGATTTGTTCCTGTGTGCTCAGTGTACTTTTTACTTTTAGTGTTCCGCGCCTTTAAGCACGCTTTTTCACACATAGACGCCATTGCTCCTTTACTCTCTATGGGATTTCACAGTGTGGGACGTTTCTCTGGAACCGCTTGTCTCAGCAACTTCAGAGAGGGCTCATTTTGTTGGTCTTCCCCTGCTCTATCATCCGGTGACTAGATTCAGTGTGTTGGGGGTTTGGGGGGGCTTCGGGCACTGTTTAGGGGTACTTCTGAGGAAAACTACGTTTCCCATGAGCGCCCGCTTCGCGCTCGTTTTCTGATTGGCTCCCGTCGCGGCAGCCATTTTGTGGTTTTTCTCAGCGAGTATACTACGCAGGGACCGAGCCTTCTCTCCTCTCAGCAGATTAACCCTTCGCTGGCCAGATAAGTTTGATTTTAGACATTTCTGGGGTGAAACTTTAATCTTTCACACTTTTACTGGGTGGTTTTATTAGGTGGTGTATATCTGACGCTGTGAGCATGTCTACTCCACTGGAGTCAGGGGCTAGACCCAAGACCAAAGAGGCTGGGGTGACCATTTCCCCCATTGCGTTTTGCTCCTCTTGTCACTCTGGGCTGCCTAGAGAATTTTCAGGTAATTTATGCCCAAAATGTGCAGAAAGTCAGGATAGCAACCCTGGGCTTCCCAGCCATGCTATTGAGCCAACTTGGGTAAAAGAGTTTAAAGCTGCCACTAGGGATCTTAGATCCACTCTTCAACTCTTTCCCTCTCAGGTTCAGGGGGCTCTGCAAGTCTGGCAGACCCCCTCCTCAATCAGGACCTCCCTGCCTAAGCCACAGGGGGCTCCTGATGTGTCTGATTCTTCTGAAGAAGAACTTTTACAAGATTCTGATGCTGAGGAAGGCACTGTTATTGAATCTAATCGGTCCATTGGTGACCCTTATGAATGTGACCCTGAAGTTTCGGCTGAGGGTTTGATCAGAGCTGTACTTACTACGCTCAACCTTCCTTTGACTCAGGAATCTACTCATGATCCTACTGATGTTTTCCAAAAACCATCAAAGGCTGTGGTTTGTTTTCCTACTAACCCTACCCTTGCCCGTTTAGTCTCAGACACATGGAAGAACCCTGAAAAATCCTCTTCTGTGTCCAAAAAGTTTGCTAAACTTTATCCTTTTCCTGAGACTGAACTGGCAAAATGGGTTCATCCTCCTAAAGTGGATGCTCCTATTTCTAGGTTATCGAAATCTACTGCCTTAGCTGTGTCTGATGCTTCGGCCCTGCAAGATTGGACGGACAAAAAGTTAGAGATTTGTCTTAAATCCATTTTTGCCTCTGTTGGCACTGCCATGCGTCCAACTTTTGCAGTGGCGTGGGTTAATAGGGCCATTGCGGCCTGGACTGAGCAATTGGCTGAGGCGGTTCGCCAGGATGCTCCGGTGTCTGAGCCGTTGCAGCTTCTTGCTAATATATTAGAAGCTCAAAATTATGTTGCTGATGCTGCTTTTGATGCTGTGCGCATGATGGCGAGGGCCTCTACCTCCTCCATAGTAGCTAGACGTGCTCTTTGGTTGAAGATTTGGTCTGCTGACACTGCATCTAAGAAAGCCTTGCTTTCTTTGCCCTTTCAGGGGTCCTTACTGTTTGGATCTGAACTTAAGGAGATGATTAGTGAGGCCACTGGTGGCAAAAGTACTCTTCTGCCATCGGTGTTCAAGAAGAAGTTTACAGCCAAACGCAATCGGTCCTTTCGTTCTTTCCAAACTGAGACACGTTCCACGCCCCAAACAGGTCCGTCTTCCACGCGCTCCTCCTCCAAGCCCAAACAGTCCTGGAAGCCCAAAGTTGCCCCTAAGGCCAAGACCTCCAAGACTGCTTCGGCATGACTCGCCGAACCCGGGTCCACATCCGGCTGTAGGTGGACGTCTCCACATTTTTCGCCGAGTTTGGGAGGAGTCTGTGGCGGACCCTTGGGTTGTTCAGGTGGTATCAGAGGGATACAGGATCCCTTTCTCTTCCCTTCCTCCTTTTCGGTTCCATTTTACTCGTCCTTCTCAGGAGCCTACAAAAAGACGTCTGTTCGACGACGCTATTCAGGATCATTTGGACAAAGAGGTCCTGGAATTGGTTCCACCAGAAGACACAGGTTCAGGATTCTATTCCAACCTGTTCGTTGTGGCCAAAAAGGACGGAGGTGCTCGTCCTATTTTGGATCTCAAGGATCTCAATTCCTTTGTTGTGAGTTCCCACTTTCGTCAGGAATCTCTGCGTTCAGTGATAGCAGCAATGTCTCCAGGGGAGTTCCTTGCCTCCCTGGACCTTCAGGATGCATACCTTCACATCCCTATTCATCCAGAGAGCAGACGGTATCTGATTTGCCTGTCACAAAGGCCACTTTCAGTTTTCAGCTCTTCCCTTTGGTCTGACTTCAGCTCCTCAGGTCTTTCAGAGGGTATTGGGAGCTTTGATTGCTGTGCTTCATCGAGATGGAGTCAGGGTGACTCCTTACATGGATGATCTGCTCCTGAAAGCCTCATCTGCGGAGATCCTTCACCAGCAGCTGCAGTTGTGCATACAGACACTCAATCGCCACAGCTGGATTGTGAATCTGGACTAGTCAGACTTGGTTCCATCTCAACGGCTCCTCTTCCTGGGTCTCCTGTTCGACACTCAGCAGTGCATGGTGTTTTTGCCGAAGGAAGTGGCTCATCAGATTGCTGTCCGGGTGGCCAGGATCCTAGAAATGGACAGGGTTCCAGTACCAAGGTTGTCTTCTCTGGTGGGGAAGTTTATTTCCACGATAGAGGCAGTGCCATTTGCCATGGCACACACCAGGGAACTTCAGAGGTTTGTGATCCAGACATGCAGACCTCATCCAGATCATCAGCATCTATCTGTATCTCTGCCCCCTCATGTCGAGCTGAGCCTAGAATGGTGGTTGGACCTGTCTCATCTCCTGGAAGGGAGGTCCTTTCGGGTTCCCTTTTGGACCACAGTCACGACGGATGCCAGCCTCCGGGAATGGGGGGCAGTGCTGGGTCGTTTCAGTGCTCAGGGGAAATGGGGTCTGGAAGAATCTCTTCTCTCCATCAATGTTCTGGAACTTGGTGCCATCTTTCTTGCCCTGAGGCACTAGGAATCTCAGCTGGAAGGTTGTCCAGTCAGAGTGGAGTCCGACAACGCCACCGCAGTGGCCTACATCAACAGACAAGGCGGCACAAAAAGTCTCACCGCTTGGTTAGAGGTCAAAGCCATTTTATCCTGGGCAGAAGCTCATGTGCCAGTCATCTCAGCAGTACACATTCCAGGCGTAGACAACGTCATGGCAGACTTTCTCAGTCGTCACACAGTCGACAGAGGAGAATGGGCGCTACATCCAGAGGTGTTTCACCTTCTTACCCAGATGTGGGGGGTGCCTGTAGTGGATCTGATGGCTACCAGACACAACAGGAAAGTGCCAGTGTTTTGCCCTTGGTGGAGGGACCCTCTTGCTCTGGCAGTGGATGCTTTGTCAATCCCTTGGAAGTTCCCTCTGGCTTACATCTTCCCTCCTCTTCCTCTGTTGATCCGAGTCATCCAGAAGCTGAAGTTGGAGCGTTGTCCTGTCATCCTAATCACTCCAAATTGGCCTCGTCAGTCCTGGTATCCGGAGCTGCTAGCCATGTCTGTGACGGATCTTGTTCCGCTTCCTGTCCGTCCAGATGTACTTCTTCAAGGATATCTGTGGAAGGAGGATGTTCAGCATCTCGATTTGATGGCTTGGAGGTTGAATCCTCAATTCTAAAGAAGAAAGGGTTTTCCTCTTCAGTGGTGTCCACGATGCTTACAGCTCGGAAACCTGTGTCTTCCAAGATCTATCATCGCATATGGTCCACCTTTGTAGCATGGTGTACTGATAAGGATCTGTCTCTAGATTTCCATCTCCCCACGGTCCTGGCCTTTTTACAGGATGGGGTTGAGAAGGGACTCAGCCTGAGTTCTCTCAAGGTTCAGACTTCTGCTCTGTCTGTATTTTTCCAGGAACGGATTGCTATTCTTCCTGATGATAAGGTTTTCTTCCAGGGTGTGGCTCATGTTCGGCCTGCCTTCAAGAGTCCTACTCCCCAGTGGGATCTTAATTTGGTGCTGGGGGTTCTCCAGAGACCCCCGTTTGAATCCTTGGCTTCTATTCCTTTGCGTCTCTTGACCTGGAAAATGGCCTTTCTTTTGGCTATTGTCTCAGTTCGCCGGGTAGCAGAGTTACAAGCTCTGTCTTGTAAACCTCCTTACTTGGTGTTTCACAAGGATAAGGCAGTGCTTCGCACTTCCAAGGAGTTTTTACCCAAGGTTGTCTCCGAATTTCACATCAATCAGGAGATTGTGGTTCCCTCTTTCTGCCCTAACCCTTCCTCTGACAAGGAAAGAGATCTCCATTTGTTGGATGTTGTGCGTTGTCTTAAATTTTATGTTCATCGCACTGAGTCTATCAGAAAGTCTGACGCCCTGTTCGTCATTCCTGAGGGCAGGGCAGGGAGACCGGCATCCAAGGTGACTATTGCATCTTGGATAAAGTCTACCATTCGTGAAGCCTACAAATTGCGGAATAAGCACGTTCCCTTCAGGGTTACTGCTCATTCCACCAGATCAATTGGGGCCTCTTGGGCCTACAAGAATCAGGCATCTGCTGATCAACTGTGCAGAGCGGCCACTTGGTCCTCTGTGCACACATTCTCGAAGCACTATCGTGTTGATGTACTGGCCTCGGCTGATGCCAGTTTTGGGAGGAAGGTCCTGGAGGCAGTCTTGCCTGTTTAGGACTTCTACTCTGTGATTCTTAGTGCTTCTTTACTGTTGAGCCCTGTTGGCTCTAGTTCAGTGTGCTGTGTTAGTTCGGGGGTTTGTTTTTACCCCTGGTTGGTGTCAGTTGACACTTCTGTTGTTGGGCTCTATGATTAATTGGTTCATAGCAGTTCTAAGTGACTTGGGCCTTGCGTCTGGTCCTTGCCTTACTTCCCGCCTCAGGGACAGCTCAATGTTTGTACATCCCATTGTACCAGTGACCTGTATTGGACGACAGTGAAAATAGGATTTTAGTCTTACCTGTTAAATCCTTTTCACTTAGTCCATACAGGTCACTGGTCTCCCACCCTGTCAAGGGACCATGCTTGGCTCTCCTGTGGCATTCAGTGGGGGACCTTCGGGGCATGCTCGCAGGAGTCTTCCTTTTCTTTCTTACCTCTGGTCAGTTTAAGTGTCTCAAATCAATCTAGCTTGGCTCTGGCCTGAAGGCAGCTTAAGAAGGAGGGCAGGCTCCACCCCCTGCGTACATTTGAATGAATGTTCCTGCCTATTAAAGGGGCGGATCGCCTCCCATTGTACCAGTGACCTGTATGGACTAAGTGAAAAGGATTTAACAGGTAAGACTAAAATCCTATTTTCATTGGAATGAGCTAGGCGGAAAAACTGCACTTTTTTCTGGAAATTTTTCACCAAGCAGGAAGTGCCATTATTCTCCGATTTTGGTTTGAGGCAAAATTTTTCACTCATCCCTTCATCTAAGTAGGAACCTAAGTTGTGGTTGCGCAGTATAGTACCTATAACCTAATTGATGAGGCTGAAAAAACACACGTGTCCATCAAGTTCAGCCTTTGACATATAACCCTTATTGATCCAGGAGAAGGGGAAAAAAGCAACCGACATTGAAACAATTTCCCATTGAGCCACAAAACGGTAAAACAAGTAATTCCTTCCTGCCTGACTCCAGAAAGCAATCTGACACTTCTCTGTATCAACATCCTATCTGCACAGAATCCAACTATCATAATTCTCTATATTGTTCTACACTAGAAAGGTATGCACTGCTTTTTTGAAACCAGTATCTGTGCACACAGCTTTCCAAGTCAAAGAATTCCACAACTTTACTTCCCTTACTGTTCTAGAAAAAAAAAATCTCTGCTTTTATTTTAGCTGAAAGCGTCTTTAGTCTTAATGGATGATTCTGTGTTTTTTGCCCAACTTATTGAATAGATATTTTACCAGAGAGTTCTCTGTATTGGCCTTGAATGTATTTATAAATGGTAATTGTATCACTCCTAGTGTAAACAAACTCAGTTTTCCAGTCTATTTTTATTGCTAAAATCTTACAGCTCCTTTATTGGTTTTATTGCACGACAAAGTATAATGATGTGCAATAAAACCAATAAAGGAGCTGTAAAATTTTATGTTCATCGCACTGAGTCTATCAGGAAGTCTGACGCACTGTTCGTCATTCCTGAGGGGCCTAGGGCAGGGAGACCGGCATCCAAGGTAACTATTGCCTCTTGGATTAAATCTACCATCCGTGAAGCCTACAAATTGCGGAATAAGCATGTTCCCTTCAGGGTTACTGCTCATTCCACCAGATCTATTGGGGCCTCTTGGGCCTATAAGAATCAGGCATCTGCTGATCAGCTGTGCAAAGCGGCCACTTGGTCCTCTGTGCACACCTTCTGGAAGTACTATCGTGTTGATGTACTGGCCTCGGCTGATGCCAGCTTTGGGAGGAAGGTCCTGGAGGCAGTTTTGCCTGTTTAGGACTTCTACTCTGTGATTCCTAGTGCTTCCTTACTGTTGAGCCCGGTTGGCTCTAGTTCAGTGTGCTGTGTTAGTTCGGGGGTCTATACTTTCCCCTCCTGGTTGGTGTCCGTTGACACTTCTGTTACTGGGCTATATGATTAACTGGTTCATAGCAGTTCTAGTGACTTGGGCCTTACGCCTGGTCCTTGCCTTACTTCCCGCCTCTGGGACAGCTCAATGTTTGTACATCCCAGTGTACCAGTGACCTGTATTGGACGACAGTGAAAATAGGATTTTAGTCTTACCTGTTAAATCCTTTTCACTTAGTCCATACAGGTCACTGGTCTTCCACCCTGTCAAGGGACCATGCTTGGCTCTCCTGTGGTATTCAGTGGGAGACCTTCGGGGCATGCTCACAGGAGTCTTCCTTTTCCTTCTTACCTCTGGTCAGTTTAAGTGTCTCAAATCAATCTAGCTTGGCTCTGGCCTGAAGGCAGCTTAAGTAGGAGGGGAGGCTCCACCCCCTGCATACATTTGAATGAATGTTCCTGCCTATTAAAGGGGCGGATCGCCTCCCAGTGTACCAGTGACCTGTATGGACTAAGTGAAAAGGATTTAACAGGTAAGACTAAAATCCTATTATTTGGTGTTTCACAAGGACAAGGCAGTGCTTCGCACGTCTCAGGAGTTTCTCCCAAAGGTGGTCTCTGAGTTCCACATCAATCAGGCTATTGTGGTGCCCTCTTTCTGCTCGGACCCCACCTTTAACAAGGAGAGGGATCTCCACTTGTTAGACGTTGTGCATGCTCTTTCCTGAAAATCACCATATCTGGTGCTTCACAAGGATAAGGAGGTGCTTTGCACCTCCAAGGAGTTTTTACCGAAGGTGGTCTCCGAGTTTCACATCAGTCAGGAGATTGTGGTGACCTCTTTCTGCCCTAACCCTTCCTCTGACAAGGAGATAGATCTCCACTTGTTGGATGTGGTGCGTTGTCTCAAGTTTTATGTCCATCGCACTGACTCTGTCTCTGGTCGTCATTCCTGAGGGTCCTAGGGCAGGAAGACCGGCGTCCAAAGTGACTATTTGTCATGGATCAAGTCCACTATTTGTGGGGCCTACGAGTTGAGGAATAAGCATGTTCCCTTTCGGGTCATGGCTCATTCCACCAGGTCCATTGGGGCCTCTTGGGCCTATAAGAATCAGGCTTCTGCTGATCAGCTGTTCAGGGAGGCCACTTGGTCCTCTGTGCACACCTTTTCGAAGCACTACCGTGTGGATGTGCTGGCTTCGGCTGATGCCAGCTTTGGGAGGAAGGTCCTGGAGACAGTTTTGCCAGTCTAGGATCTTCTTCTTCTTCTTAGGTTCTTGGTGCTTCCTTACTGTTGAGCCCTGTTGGCTCTAGTTCAGTGTGCTGTGTATCAGTTCCTGGGGTGTTTGTACCCCTGTTTAGTGTCGACACTTCAGTTTTGTTGTGCTATCTCTGACCTGTTGGTCCATAGGTGCACTGGTGACTTTGGGGGCCTTGCGCCTGATCCTTGACTTCTTCCCGTCTCTGGGAAACTCAATGGTTGGACATCCCAGAGTAATCAGTAACCTGTATTGGACGACAGAGAAAAGAGGATTTTAGTCTTGCCTGTTGAATCCTTTTCTCTTAGTCCATACAGGTTACTGGTCTCCCACCCTGTCAAGAGACCATGCTTGGCTCTCCTGTGGCAGACCGTGGGGGTCCTTCGGGGTCATGCTCACAGGAGTCTTTTTTCCTTCTACTATCTAGTCCTAGTTAGTGTCTCAAATCATTCTGGAGCTGGTTGGCTAGCTGCAGCCAAGGAGGGAAGGGAGGCTCCACCCTCTGCATACATTTAGAGAAATGTTCCTGCCTACTTAAAGGGGCGGATCGCTTCCCAGAGTTACCAGTAACCTGTATGGACTAAGAGAAAAGGATTTAACAGGTAAGACTAAAATCCTCTTTTATTCCCATAGCACCACCTTTTGGAAATATTTGTGCACTTCAACCCAGGGATAGAAAGGCAAGTGACCCCTCATTTGATGCGGGAAAATGTCTACTTTCTAAAATGGTATACCTTTTATACCTTTCCTTCATGTCTCTAACAGTTATGAACATTTTAGTACAAGCAGCCATTTTCGAGGAAGCAAAAAGGTAGGTGTAGTTATGTCGACTCATTCCAATGAGGTGTCATTTTTCTCCAAAGAGCACTAGCTAATGACTACATATGGAAATTCCATGGTTTTCACAGATTTTAGTACAGTTGAAGGGGCAGAAAATATAAGAAAATGCCATTTTTTTTCCTATAGTGCCACCTTCTGGAAGCATTTGGGCACAACAGGCTTGGGGCAAGAAGGCAATTTACCCCTCATTAGATGTGGCAGGTTGTCTACTTTTCAGAAATATATAGTTTTATATAGTTATTCCACTGTTTTAGGGTAGCTTTACCACAAAATCCCTAGAATGCGCATATTAGTTCTTAAAGTTGAAAATGCCATTTTGCTCTTCTGGTAGTTAGGGCTCTACACTAGCCACGGACATAGGTAAAACTATACAAATTTGGTATTTTTTTACTCTGAGGACTCAGGGCTTTTTGAAATAATTGAAACTTTCGCAATCAAGGTAAATTTTTTGATACATAGTATGTGATTTTAGCAAAATAAGTAAATTTTCACTTTTTTTTGTAATTATAACATAACATCATAGCTTTTTGCACGATGCAAAATTCTCTTCACGTAAGGTACCATATGAGAGCTCCAATTTGTTCTGAAAAAAAAAACAATATATAGTTTTCCATATGTAACTAGAAATTCCCAGAGAAATTAAGCCTAAACAGGAGGATAGCAAAAAAGCTGAAAAAGTGTCTGGCCTGCAGGGTACAGGAAATGGCCCAAGCCTCTGGCACTGAAGGGGTTAAAGGTCTATAAATCCCATGCTCTGTTTTAGTTCTTTTCTTACACTGGCTTTACGCAAGTCTTGTGGCACTGAGCCTGTGGTGAGAGAGTCTTAAAAGATTAAATAAAGAGTCTTGAAAACACTGCACTGAGTAGTTCCCAAATAGTGCTTGGATGTATACCATCAGGGCCAGATGCTTTGTCAGTCTTAATTTCGTCCAGTTTTCTCTTGACCTTTTCTTATTTTTGCCCAATATCTGATAATGGTATGGTTTTCCTAGTTTGTTGAGGATGTTCTACCATTCCTTGTTCTCTGGTATATACCGTTAAACAGAATTTGTTCTAGGACATCAGACTTTTCCTTATCCTCCCAAATCAACTCACCTGTCTCATTTGTGAAAGGTGCAGTGCAGTGGTTGGCCAAGGAAACTTAGTGCAGCAGATGAATGACTCATCATGCTTACTTTCCTTCACAATTGTAAGATGTCCATCAGTGCCATCAGCTCAGAATTGGTAGAAAACAGTGGGATCCTGGTACACCTATCTACTGTCTGGAAAAGTCTGGTCAGAAGTGGTCTTCATGGAAGACGTATGTCCAAAAAGCCCTACCTCTGTTTTGGAAACCAGGCCAAGCGACTCAACTATGCATGAAAACACAGGAACTGGGGTGCAGAAAAATGGCAGCAGGTGTTCTAGACTGATGAGTCAATATTTGAAATATTTGGATGTAACGGAAGACAGTTTATTTGCCAAAGGGCTGAAAAGCGGTACAAGAATGTCTGCAGGCAACAGTGAAGCATGGTGGAGGTTCCTTGCAAATTTGGGGCTGAATTTCTGCAAATGGAGGTGGGTATTTGGTCAGAATGCATGGTCTTCTCAATACTGAGAAGTACAGGCAGATTCTTATCCATCATGAAATACCCTCAGGTAGGCATCTGATTGGCCCCAAATTTATTCTGCAGCATGACAATGACCCCAAACATACAGCCAAAGTCATTAAGAAGTATCTTCAGTGTAAAGAAGAACAAGTAGTCCTGGAAGTGATGGTATGGCCCCCACAGAGCTATGCTCTCAACATCATTGAGTCTGTCTGGGATTACATGAAGAGAGAGAAGCAACTGAGGCTGCCTAAATGGTTAGTTCTGCAAGATGTTTGGAACAACCTACCTGCTGAGTTCCTTAAAAAAACTGTGTTCAGATGTACCTAGAAGAATTGATGCTGTTTTTGAAGGCAAAGGGAGGTCAGACCAAATATTGATTTCATTTAGAAGTTTCTTCTGTTCGCTTACTATCATTTTATTAATTGATAAAAGTAAACTATTGACATGTCTATTTTTGAAAGCATTCATACTTTACAGCATTTTTTCACACCTGCCTAAGACTTTTGCACAATACTGTATGTCTTTTGCATTTGTTCCCTTTGGGTATATACTGCAACCTAAATTTAAACTCAGAACATTTTTACTCAGTATTTTTCCTTTAGATAATTTATCACAGTCTGTGTTGCATTGATGCTGTTGATTTTAAAAAGGCTAACTTCAAAATTCAAAATGTTATGTTTTGGTTGAACCCATACAGTTTTGCTTCCTCAGACTGATAACAAATGAAACCATGTTTCTCAAATGTTCACCTACCCATTCTCGGCACGTTCCACCAGATCACTGGCTGCATTTGAGCATAGGAAAATCAGGCCACTGCTGAGCAGATGTGTTAGGAGATGATGTGGCCTGCACACTTTCACCAACCATGCCTCGGCTGAGGCCAGCTTTGGCTAGGTCCTTGTAGCTTTTTTTTTCTCTGATTATCAGAACCTTGTTGGTTTCCTGTTCGTTTCATGTTGTTTGGTGTTTAAGTTCAGTGTCTGTCAGCACCTGAGGTTCATGTTGTACCCAGTTGGCTCTGTGGAGACTGGTCTTAAGTGGAGTTTTTTTTTCTCTTTTTCCCTCCCAGTAATCTTGGTAGATTTCTTTTGTATATTCCCATGGTTCCTGTGTTTCACGCTGGACAACAGAGAAAAGCGGATTTAAAGAGATCATAATGCTTCATAATAAAAGGAGCTCCAATTAATCTTCATAGTATTTGGGCCATGGAGAGTATTATTTCAAAACTGTCATAATTGTGTAGAACAAGAGTAGTTGAATGATAAAACATCCTCCTCCCGCCCCTTTTACTGAATTAACACTGCTCACCTCAGAGCAGCAAGTCAGTCCAGATGGATCACAGAGAGGGACAATCTTCAATGTGCATAAGGAAAAACCTGAAAAACTCAGGCGGGGGGGACCTGAAAAACATTTGGGGGGAGCAGGGTTTTCCTTACAATCACTGTAAGAACTGTCCTTTGCTGTGAGCGGTCTGGTCCCAGAACCAGATTCCACATCTAAGGGGAGGTGCCTTACACCAGGTAAAAGGGGCGGGAAAGGGATACTTTATTATTCAATTACTCTTGAACTACAACTCTGACAGTATTGAAATAACACTCTCCATGGCCCAAATGTTATGAAGATTAATTGAAGCTGCTGTTTTTGTGAAACATTACTATCCCTTTAAGGGACTTCATCATTAAAGCCTTTTCTTTTAGAACAGAGGACTCCATCCTAAGAGAAAAATATCCTGCTGTTTGAGTCCCTGGACAGAAAAATCCTCTTTAACCTCTGCTTTATCTTGGCATTGCTATATGTTATTCTAGAATCTTTAAAAATTCTGTTTGTTCTCTGAGGCCTAAATTCTAGTCTTGTATATGATCTAGAAGACACCAGCACTGGTTGTGTGTAAATTCAATGTTACTACTAATTTCACTGTCGTCCAGTACAGGTCACTGGTACAATGGGAGGTGATCCGCCCCTTTAATAGGCAGGAACATTCATTCAAATGTATGCAGGGGGTGGAGCCTCCCCTCCTTCTTAAGCTGCCTTCAGGCCAGAGCCAAGCCAGATTGATTTGTTCCTGTGTGCTGTGCACACCAGGTGGAGAACATCTCTCATTCAACTTTAGTTTTTTATTGTTTTTCTTCAAATATGGAATACCACCATTAGGCGGGTGACCATGGCTGTGAATTGCCCTCTCCAAAGTGGCTAATGCAGCTTCCAGGGATTTTCGGGTGGACCTTATGCCCTGAAGAGGGAACAACTTGAGTCAAGTAGCTTCCCTGCTGGGGAATTTTCCTCTGGTTAATTCCCTTTTGACATGGTTACCTGAAGACAGAAGTCCTGCAGAAAGGTGAGCCACCCTTTGAGTGCTGAAGGTCCACTTGTCCCACAGTGTCCCTTCTTTGGGCTTGTATTTGGGAGTTCTCATTATGCACTCCAGCACTCATAGGGTGTTTTTATTTCTATTGCTTGTATTTATGCAATGTCTGTGGTATTCCCTGGGTTTTGGAGCTTTGGGTTGTTGTTTTATCATGTTTTACATGTGCTAGAAGTATGTTTGGTGAACCTTTTTCTCTCAGGAATAATTTATTAATATTTAATGTTCCGCGCCTTTAAGCGCGCTTTTACCCGCATAGACGCCATTGCTCCTTTACGCTCTATGGGTTTACACAGTGTGGGACGTATCTCTGGAACCGCTTGTCACAGCAACTTCAGAGAGGGCTCATTTTGTTGGTCTTCCCCTGCTCTATCATCCGGTAGCTAGATTCGGTGTGTTGGGAGTCTGGGGGGACTTCGGGCACTGTTTTGGGGTACTTCTGAGAAAAACTACGTTTCCCATAAGCGCCTGTTTCGCGCTTGTTTTCTGATTGGCTACCGTCGCGGCAGCCATTTTGTGGTGTTATTCTCAGCGAGTATACTACGCAGGGACCGAGCCTTCTCTCCTCTCAGCAGATTAACCCTTCGCTGGCCAGATAAGTTTGATTTTAGACATTTCTGGGGTGAAACTTTAATCTTTCACACTTCTACTGGGTGATTTTTCTTAGTGGAGTATATCTGACGCTGTGAGCATGTCTACTCCACTGGAGTCAGGGGCTAGACCCAAGACTAAAGAGGCTGGGGTGTCTATTTCCCCCATTGCGTTTTGCTCCTCTTGTCACTCTGGGCTGCCTAGAGAATTTTCAGGTCATTTATGTCCAAAATGTGCAGAAAGTCATGATAGCAACCCTAGGCTTCCCAGCCACGCTATTGAGCCAACTTGGGTGGAAGAGTTCAAAGCTGCCACTAGGGATCTCAGATCCACTCTCCAACTCTTTCCCTCTCAGGTTCAGGGGGCTCTGCAAGTCTGGCAGACCCCCTCCACAATCAGGACCTCCCTGCCCAAGCCACAGGGGGCTCCTGATGTGTCTGATTCTTCTGAGGAAGAACTTTTGCAGGATTCTGATGCTGAGGAAGGCACTGTTATAGAATCTAATAGGTCCATTGGTGAACCTTATGAATGTGACCCTGAAGTTTCTGCTGAGGGTTTAATCAGAGCTGTGCTAACTACGCTCAACCTTCCTCTGACTCAGGAATCTACTCATGATCCAACTGACGTTTTCCAAAAACCATCTAAGGCCGTAGTTTGTTTTCCTAATAACCCTACTCTTGCTCGTTTAGTCTCTGATGCGTGGAGGAATCCTGAAAAATCCTCTTCTGTGTCCAAAAAGTTTGCTAAACTTTATCCTTTTCCTGAGGCTGAACTAGCAAAATGGGTTCATCCTCCTAAAGTGGATGCTCCTATTTCTAGGTTATCCAAATCTACTGCCTTAGCTGTATCAGATGCTTCGGTCCTGCAGGATTCGATGGACAAAAAGTTAGAGATTTGTCTTAAATCCATTTTTGCCTCTATTGGCACTGCCATGCGTCCAACCTTTGCAGTGGCGTGGGTTAATAGGGCTATTGCGGCCTGGACTGAACAACTGACTGAGGCAGTTCGCCAGGATGCACCAGTGTCTGAGCAGTTGCAGCTTCTTGCTAATATATTAGAAGCTCAAAATTATGTTTCTGACGCTGCTTTTGATGCTGTGCGCATGATGGCAAGGGCCTCTACTTCCTCTGTGGTGGCTAGACGTGCTCTTTGGTTGAAAATTTGGTCTGCTGACACTGCCTCTAAGAAAGCTTTGCTTTCTTTACCTTTTCAGGGGTCCTTACTGTTTGGATCTGAACTTAAGGAGATGATTAGTGAGGCTACTGGTGGCAAAAGTACTCTTCTACCATCAGTCTTCAAGAAGAAGTTTCCAGCCAAACGCAATCGGTCCTTTCGTTCCTTCCAAACTGAGACACGCTCCACGTCCCAGACAGGTCCGTCCTCCACGCGCTCCTCCTCCAAGCCCAAACAGTCCTGGAAGCCCAAAGTTGCCCCTAAGGCCAAGACCTCCAAGACTGCTTCGGCATCCGGCGGTAGGTGGACGTCTCCACATCTTTCGCCGGGTTTGGGAGGAGTCAGTGGCGGACCCTTGGGTTATTCAGATGGTATCAGAGGGATACAGGATCCCTTTCTCTTCCCTTCCTCCTTTTCGGTTCCATTTTACTCGTCCTTCTCAGGAGCCTACAAAAAGACGTCTGTTCGACGACGCTATTCAGGATCTTTTGGACAAAGAGGTCCTGGAATTGGTTCCACCAGAAGACACAGGTTCAGGATTCTATTCCAACCTGTTCGTTGTGGCCAAAAAGGACGGAGGTGCTCGTCCTATTTTAGATCTCAAGGATCTCAATTCCTTTGTTGTGAGTTCCCACTTTCGTCAGGAATCCCTGCGTTCTGTGATAGCAGCAATGTCTCCAGGAGAGTTCCTTGCCTCCCTGGACCTTCAGGATGCATACCTTCACATCCCTATTCATCCAGAGAGCAGACGGTATCTCAGATTTGCCTGACATGAAGGCCACTTTCAGTTTTCAGCTCTTCCCTTTGGTCTGACTTCAGCTCCTCAGATCTTTCAGATGGTATTGGGAGCTTTGATAGCTGTGCTTCATCAAGATGGAGTCAGGGTGACTCCTTACATGGACGATCTGCTCCTGAAAGCCTCATCTGCGGAGATCCTTCACCAGCAGCTTCAGTTGTGTATACAGACACTCAATCGCCACGGCTGGATTGTGAATCTGGACAAGTCAGACTTGGTTCCATCTCAACAGCTCCTCTTCTTGGGTCTCCTGTTCGACACTCAGCAGTGCATGGTGTTTCTACCGGAGGAAGTGGCTCATCAGATTGCTATCCGGGTGTCCAAGATCCTAGAACTGGACAGGCTTCCTGTACCAAAGTTGACCTCTCTAGTGGGGAAGTTTATTTCCACGATAGAGGCAGTGCCATTTGCCATGGCACACACCAGGGAACTTCAGAGGTTTGTGATCCAGACGTGCAGACCTCATCCAGATCATCAGCATCTATCTGTATCTCTGCCCCCTCATGTCGAGCTGAGCCTAGAATGGTGGTTGGACCTGTCTCATCTCCTGGAAGGGAGGTCCTTTCGGGTTCCCTTTTGGACCACAGTCACGACGGATGCCAGCCTCCGGGGATGGGGGGCAGTGCTGGGTCGTTTCAGTGCTCAGGGGAAATGGGGTCTGGAATAATCTCTTCTCACCATCAATGTTCTGGAACTTCGTGCCATCTTTCTTGCCCTGAGGCACTAGGAATCTCAGCTGGAAGGTTGTCCAGTCAGAGTGGAGTCCGACAACGCCACCGCAGTGGCCTACATCAACAGACAAGGCGGCACAAAAAGTCTCACCGCTTGGTTAGAGGTCAAAGCCATTTTATCCTGGGCAGAAGCTCATGTGCCAGTCATCTCAGCAGTACACATTCCAGGCGTAGATAACGTCATGGCAGACTTTCTCAGTCGTCACACAGTCGACAGAGGAGAATGGGCGCTACATCCAGAGGTGTTTCACCTTCTCACCCAGATGTGGGGGGTGCCTGTAGTGGATCTGATGGCTACCAGACACAACAGGAAAGTGCCAGTGTTTTGCTCTTGGTGGAGGGACCCTCTTGCTCTGGCAGTGGATGCTTTGTCAATCCCTTGGAAGTTCCCTCTGGCTTACATCTTCCCTCCTCTTCCTCTGTTGATCCGAGTCATCCAGAAGCTGAAGTTGGAGCGTTGTCCTGTCATCCTAATCACTCCAAATTGGCCTCGTCAGTCCTGGTATCCGGAGCTGCTAGCCATGTCTGTGACGGATCTTGTTCCGCTTCCTGCCCGTCCAGATGTACTTCTTCAAGGATATCTGTGGAAGGAGGATGTTCAGCATCTCGATTTGATGGCTTGGAGGTTGAATCCTCAATTCTAAAGAAGAAAGGGTTTTCCTCTTCAGTGGTGTCCACGATGCTTACAGCTCGGAAACCTGTGTCTTCCAAGATCTAACATCGCATATGGTCCACCTTTGTAGCATGGTGTACTGATAAGGATCTGTCTCTAGATTTCCATCTCCCCACGGTCCTGGCCTTTTTACAGGATGGGGTTGAGAAGGGACTCAGCCTGAGTTCTCTCAAGGTTCAGACTTCTGCTCTGTCTGTATTTTTCCAGGAACGGATTGCTATTCTTCCTGATGATAAGGTTTTCTTCCAGGGTGTGGCTCATGTTCGGCCTGCCTTCAAGAGTCCTACTCCCCAGTGGGATCTTAATTTGGTGCTGGGGGTTCTCCAGAGACCCCCGTTTGAATCCTTGGCTTCTATTCCTTTGCGTCTCTTGACCTGGAAAATGGCCTTTCTTTTGGCTATTGTCTCAGTTCGCCGGGTAGCAGAGTTACAAGCTCTGTCTTGTAAACCTCCTTACTTGGTGTTTCACAAGGATAAGGCAGTGCTTCGCACTTCCAAGGAGTTTTTACCCAAGGTTTACCCATTCGTGAAGCCTACAAATTGCGGAATAAGCACGTTCCCTTCAGGGTTACTGCTCATTCCACCAGATCAATTGGGGCCTCTTGGGCCTACAAGAATCAGGCATCTGCTGATCAACTGTGCAGAGCGGCCACTTGGTCCTCAGTGCTTCGAGAATGTGTGCACAATCGTGTTGATGTACTGGCCTCGGCTGATGCCAGTTTTGGGAGGAAGGTCCTGGAGGCAGTCTTGCCTGTTTAGGACTTCTACTCTGTGATTCTTAGTGCTTCTTTACTGTTGAGCCCTGTTGGCTCTAGTTCAGTGTGCTGTGTTAGTTCGGGGGTTTGTTTTTACCCCTGGTTGGTGTCAGTTGACACTTCTGTTGTTGGGCTCTATGATTAATTGGTTCATAGCAGTTCTAAGTGACTTGGGCATTGTGCCTGGTCCTTGCCTTACTTCCCGCCTCAGGGACAGCTCAATGTTTGTACATCCCATTGTACCAGTGACCTGTATTGGACGACAGTGAAAATAGGAGTTTAGTCTTACCTGTTAAATCCTTTTCACTTAGTCCATACAGGTCACTGGTCTCCCACCCTGTCAAGGGACCATGCTTGGCTCTCCTGTGGCATTCAGTGGGGGACCTTCGGGGCATGCTCGCAGGAGTCTTCCTTTTCTTTCTTACCTCTGGTCAGTTTAAGTGTCTCAAATCAATCTAGCTTGGCTCTGGCCTGAAGGCAGCTTAAGAAGGAGGGCAGGCTCCACCCCCTGCGTACATTTGAATGAATGTTCCTGCCTATTAAAGGGGCGGATCGCCTCCCATTGTACCAGTGACCTGTATGGACTAAGTGAAAAGGATTTAACAGGTAAGACTAAAATCCTATTTTCAATGGAATGAGTTAGGCGGAAAAACTGCACTTTTTGCTGGAAATTTTTCACCAAGCAGGAAGTGCCATTATTCTCCGATTTTGGTTTGAGGCAAAAATTTTCACTCATCCCTTCATCTAAGTAGGAACCTAAGTTGTGGTTGCGCAGTATAGTACCTATAACCTAATTGATGAGGCTGAAAAAACACACGTGTCCATCAAGTTCAGTCTTTGACATATAACCCTTATTGATCCAGGAGAAGGGGAAAAAAAGCAACCGACATTGAAACAATTTCCCATTGAGCCACAAAAGGGTAAAACAAGTAATTCCTTCCTGCCTGACTCCAGAAAGCAATCTGACACTTCTCTGTATCAACATCCTATGCACAGAATCCAACTATCATAATTCTCTATATTGTTCTGCACTAGAAAGGTATGCACTGCTTTTTTGAAACCAGTATCTGTGCACTCAGCTTTCCAAGTCAAAGAATTCCACAACTTTACTTCCTTTACTGTTCTAGAAAAAAAAAATCTCTGCTTTTATTTTAGCTGAAAGCGTCTTTAGTCTTAATGGATGATTCTGTGTTTTTTGCCCAACTTATTGAATAGATATTTTACCAGAGAGTTCTCTGTATTGGCCTTGAATGTATTTATAAATGGTAATTGTATCACCCCTAGAGTAAACAAACTCAGTTTTCCAGTCTATTTTTATTGCTAAAATCTTACAGCTCCTTTATTGGTTTTATTGCACGACAAAGTATAATGATGTGCAATAAAACCAATAAAGGAGCTGTAAGATTTTAGCCATAAAATAGACTGGAAAACTGGGTTTGTTTACACTAGGGGTGATACAATTACCATACGCAAATATATTCAAGGCCAATATGTTTTGAAGAACTTGTACCCAGAACTGTACTCCATTTTCTAGATGAGACAATGTCCGGCTCGTCTTATAGCTCAAAATGGAAATGGAGCCAGGCAACGGTTTGCTGTCAGTGTTAAAGAGTTGTCCTCCCTTAACCCTTTGAGTGTCATATGGATGTGGATTGGCTGTGGATATGGAGTGTTAACCCCTTAAGGTCCGACAATCCCGCAGTGTCTGGTCCTTTAAGGACCAGGTAGTCGAGTTCGACATGCCGTCCCACGTGACTGATCACGTGGGGCAGCACATCGAAAGGAGGACTGAAAGAGATCGTTCCGGTCTTGGAGCGATCAACTTCAGTCCACGGTATTACTCACAGCGCTCCTGCAGGAGCGCGGTGAGTAAAAGTACGTGATGTACCAGGACCGTCACTGGTCCTTAAGTGCCGGACCAGCGTGACGGTCCGGGTACGTTACAGAACGCGAAGGGGTTAAGTTCTGTGTCAAAGTTTATCTGCCTTTCTGTACTGACTGAACCACTGATCAGCTGATTCAAATAAACACAAGGAGTCGCAAGGCACTCTACAATGGAGGTGATTGTTGGATAGCCGGTTCAGCTGGTCAGTAAGTTCAGAGGGGCATGGAAGCTGTAATGTATATCTTCTCTTCCATTTTCCTGTTTTGGAACCCTTTCGGTGCCACAGGGCCATGCAGCCCACATCCTCATGACACTGAAATAGTTAAGGGAGTGATGCTGTTTGTAATGCTGAAGTCGGAGCAGATCCTCTCCACTCCCCTAATGAGCAAGTGGGGGAGCAGAGCGGATGTGGTCCAACTTCAGGGTTGTCTTACTTCTGTTGAGGTGTAAGGGAAGGCATTGCTTAGAAATCTCCAGTAGTACGACAATGATGTTAATTATTGAATTCAACCCCTCTCTCCGTGCATACTTGGTGTAGGCTTTCCCATTGTTGTAACTTTATCATATCTGAAAAACAAGTCCGTTGTATACCTAGTTGATTGTTTTGTTGTGCCATTGTCAGTAACAGGTTTGTAGATGGAAAGGTTCAATCATCTTTTCTCTGTTGTCCAATACAGGTTACTGGTAACTCTGGGAGGTGATCCGCCCCTTTAAGTAGGCAGGAACACTTCTCTAAATGTATGCAGGGGGTGGAGCCTCCCTTCCCTCCTAGGCTGCAGCTTAGCCAACCAGATCCAGAATGATTTGTTCCTCTGTGCGACAACACCAGGTGGAGAACATTCTTCTATAGTTTTAGTTTCTTTTTTATTTTTCTGTCAGATATGGAATACCACCATTAGGCGGATTACCATGACTGACAAATGCCCTCCAATGTGGCTAGCTCAGTATCCAGGTGCTTTTTGGTGGACCTTAAGCCCTGAGGGGGAAAATCTTGGGTACAAGTGCTTCCCCAGGGATTTCCCTCTGAGGTAATTCTTGCTGCATGGTAACCTGAAGACAGAAGTTCTGCAGGAAAAGTGAGCTACCCTTTGAGTGCTGCAGGTCCACTTGTCCCACAGTGCTCCTTCGCTGGGCTTGTGTTTGGGAGTTCTCATTGTGCACTCCTGCACTCATTGGGTATATTTGTATGTCTGTTGGGTATTTGGAGCAGGTTTATGTGGTAACTTAACCCTTTGTCTTCTGGTTTGACATGTTTTTGGTGGGTTTTCTGGCACTTTCCCTACTGGGTTAGTGTTTTCTAAGTATGCACACATGTTTCATGTATGTTTTACATGTTTTTAACTTTTACTTTAACTTTTCTTAAAATTGAGTAAAGGCGCGCTTTACCGCATAGATGCCATTGCTCCATTTACTTTCTATGGGACAACACTGTTTGGGACGTATCTCTGCATCCGCTTCACATAGAAACTTCAGAGTTGGCTCATTTTAATTGTCTACCCTTGTTCTATCATCCGGTTTATAGTTCAAGTGTTTTGGGGGGCTTCGAGCACTGTTTTGGGGTACTTTTTGGGAAAAACTACATTTCCCATGACCACTTAGTTCGCACCTATTTTCTGATTGGCTCCTGTCACGGAAGCCATTTTGTGAGCTTTTCTCAGTGAGTATCCTATGCAGGGCTTGGACTCTGCTTCTCTTCTCTGCAGATTAACCCTTCACCTGCCAGATAAGTCTATATTTAGTGTTTCAGGGGTGAAATATTAATCTTTAACACTGTAATTGGGTGATTTACTGTACAGTTGGTTATTTTGACAATGTGAGAATGTCTATACTGCTGGAGCTTGGGGCTAGACCTAAGACTAAGGAGGTTGGGGTCTCAGTATCCCCCATTGGGCATTGCTCTTCCTGTCACACAGGGCTACCTAGAGAGTTCTCTGGTCATTTATGCCCAGCATGTTCTGAGGTTCCTGACAGCAACCCAGGGACTTCCATCCATGCTATTGAGCCAGCCTGGGTGCAAGAGTTTAAGGCTGTGACTAGGGACCTTAGGTCCACATTACAACTCTCCATCCCAGATACAGGGGGCACTTCAAATGTGGCAGACCCCCTCTACTATCAGGTCTTCCCTGCCTAAACCACAGGGGGCACCTGTTGTGTCAGATTCTTCTGAGGAAGAATTGTTACTAGATTCAGATGTTGAGGATGGTACTGTTTTGGAGTCTTCTAGGTCCCTTAGGGATCCCTTTGAAGCTGATCCTGAACCCTCTGCTGAGGGCCTGATCAGAGCTGTGTTAACCACACTCAACATTCCCTTGTTCCAGGAGGTTCCTTCTGATCCTTCTGATGTTTTTCAGGAGCCCGCTAAGCCCCTTACTTATTTTCCTCCTAACCCCACTCTTGACCGTTTGGTTTCTGAGGCGTGGAAATCTCCGGACAAGTCTGCTTCTGTGTCCAGAAAATTTGCTAAGCTTTATCCCTTTTCTGAAGCTGAGCTGGCTAAATGGGTTCATATCCCTAAAGTGGACGCTCCCATATCTAGACTATCTAAATCTACTGCTTTACCTGTCTCTGACGCTTCTGCGTTGCATGACTGGACTGACAAGAAACTTGAGGTTTCCCTCAAGTCCATCTTCGCTTCTATTGGTACCGCTATGTGTCCAGCGTTTGCTGTTGCCTGGGTTAACCGAGCTATTGCAGTCTGGACTGAACAACTCACTTCGGCTGTCCGTCAGGATGTGCCTACTTCGGAGAAATTGCATCTTCTCGCCAATATCTCTGAAGCACAACACTATGTATCTGCTGCTGCTTTTGATGCCATCCGCATGATGGCGAGGGCCTCTACTACTTCTGTGGTAGCAAGGCGTGCTCTTTGGCTCAAGATCTGGTCTGCTGACACTGCTTCCAAGAATGTCTTGCTTTCTCTGCCTTTTCAGGGTACCTCCTTGTTTGGGCCTGATCTTAAGGAACTGATTAGCGAGACCACAGGGGGTAAGAGTACTCTCTTGCTCTTGGTCTTTAAGAAGAAGTTGCAGTTTAAACGCAACCAGTCCTTTTGTTCCTTTCAAACTGAAACACTTTCGATGAACCATGGCGGTTCCGTCAGCTCGGGCGTTCCTCCTCCATGCCCAAACAGCAATGGAAGCCCAAGGCTGCCAAGACTGCTTCGACATGACTCACCGAACCCGGGTCCGCATCCTGCTGTGGGTGGTCGTCTGTGACTTTTTCGAGGGATTTGGGAAGATTCTGTGTCGGACCCATGGGTTTTACAAGTGGTGACAGAGGGATACAAGATCCCTTTCTATTCTCTTCCTCCTTTTCGCTTTCGTCTTTCTCATACTCCGCAAGACGCCGAGAAACGCCGTCTGTTCGGTGCTGTTCAGGCTCTTCTGGATAAGGATGTCCTGGAGCCAGTGCCTCTTTCAGACAGGAGTTCAGGGTTTTACTCAAACCTCTCGGTGGTAGCCAAAAAGGATGGCGGATGTCGCCCTATTTTGGATTTGAAGGATCTAAACTCCTTTGTGAACAGGACTCGCTATCATCAGGAGTCTCTGCGCACAGTGATCACTGCCATGTCTCAGGGGGAGTTTCTTGCTTCTCTGGACTTTCAGGATGCGTATTTACACATCCCAGTCCATCAGGAGAGCAGGTGGTACCTGCTCTTTGCATGCGGCAGAGGACATTTTCAGTTCTCAGCTCTTCCATTTGGTCTGATGACGTCTCCTCAGGTCTTCGAACGAGTTCTGGGGGCCTTCATATCCGTTCTCCATCGAGACGGCATCAGAGTGACTCCTTACATGGACGACTTGCTATTGAAAGCCACATCGGCAGACCTTTCTCATCAGCAAGTTCAGACCTGCATCCAAGTCCTCACCCATCACGGATGGATTGTCAACTTGGACAAGTCGGATCTTGTCCCATCCCAGCAACTGATTTTCCTGGGTCTTCTATTGATACTCGGAGGAGCATGGTGGTTCTACCGGACGCTGTAGCCCATCAAATTGCCACAGGGTATCCGCAATTCTGTCTCAGGATCTGGTCCCAGTTCAGAGGTTGTCTTCTCTGGTGGGGAAGTTCATCTTCACGATAGAAGCGGTTCCATTCGCCATGGCGCACACCAGGGAACTTCAGAGGTTCATGATACAGGTGTGCAGGGATCGACCAGATCATCAGAGGTTATCAGTGTCCCTTCCCCCTCATGTGGAATTGAGCTTTGAGTGGTGGCTGGACCTTTCCAATCTGCTGAAAGGGTGATCCTTTCTGATTCCCTACTGGACTACGGTTATGACGGATGCCAGCCTCTCGGGCTGGGGAGCTGTTTTGGGTCGCTTCAGCGCTCAGGGGAAGTGGTCCATGGAGGAGTCCCTTTTCCCAATCAACATCCTGGAACTTCAAGCGATATTTCATGCTCTCAGTCATTGGGTGTCTCAACTGGAGGACTGTCCAGTCCGAGTGGAGTCCAACAACACCACGGCAGTGGCCTACATCAACAGACAAGGCGGAACAAGAAGTCTCGCTGCTTGGTTAGAGGTCAAGGCCATTCTGTCCTGGGCAGAATTTCATGTTCCTGTCATTTCCGCAGTGCACATTCCAGGCGTAGACAACATCATGGCAGACTTCTTCAGTCGTCACACAGTGGACAGTGGAGAGTGGGAGTTACACCCCGAGGTGTTTCAACTCCTTGTTCAGAGATGGGGGATGCCCCATGTGGATCTGATGTCGACGAGGCACAACAGGAAGGTTCCAGTTTTCTGCTCTCGGTGGAGAGACTCTCTAGCTCTATCTTTCGATGCAATGTCCATTCCTTGGACATTCCCCCTGGCCTACATCTTTCCTCCCCTTCCAATGTTGATAAGGGTGCTGCAGAAACTAAATATGGAAAGTTGTCCGGTCATCCTGATTGCTCCAGATTGGCCTCGTCAATCTTGGTATCCGGAGCTTTTGGCTCTATCTGTGGTGGAGCCCTTTCTGCTCCCATCCCTTCCGGATCTTCTTCTGCAGGGTTACCTGTGGAAGGAAGATGTCCATCGGCTCAGTTTGACGGCCTGGAGGTTGAATCCTCGATTTTAAGGAAGAAAGAAAGGTTTTTCTTCTGCTGTGGTAACTACTATGCTTAGTGCCTGTAGGCCTGTTTCTTCCAAGATTTATCACAGTGTCTGGTTGACTTTTGTGTCTTGGTGTGCTGACAGGGATCTGTCCCTTCATTTTGACCTACCTACTGTCCTGGCCTTTCTGCAGGACGGGGTGGATAAGGGACTCAGTTTTAGTTGTCTTAAGGTTCAGACTTCTGCACTTTCTGCCTTCTTTCAAAAGCGCATTGCTATCCTTCCTGATGTCAATGTTTTCTTCCAGGGCATTGCTCATGTTCGTCCTGCCTTCCGGGGTCCCGCTCCTCAGTGGGATCTTAATTTGGTTTTGGGCGTTCTTCAAAGTCCTCCCTTTGAGTCTTTGGCTACTATTCCTCTACGTCTCTTGACGTGGAAAATGGCTTTTCTCCTGGCAACCGTGTCCGTTCGCCGGGTTGCAGAGTTGCATGCTCTTTGCTGTAAACCACCATATCTGGTGTTTCACACGGATAAAGAGGTACTTCGCACCTCCAAGGAGTTTTTACCTAAGGTGGTCTCCGAGTTTCACATCAATCAGGAGATTGTGGTGCCCTCTTTCTGCCCTAACCTTTCCTCTGACAAGGAGAGAGATCTCCACTTGTTGGATGTGGTGCGTTGTCTCAAGTTTTATGTCCATCGCACTGAATCTGTCAGGAAAACAGATGCTCTGTTCGTCATTCCTGAGGGTCCTAGGGCAGGAAGACCAGCGTCCAAAGTGACTATTGCGTCCTGGATCAAGTCCACTATTTGTAGGACCTACGAATTGAGGAATAAGTATGTTCCCTTTCGTGTCACGGCTCATTCCACCAGGTCTATTGGGGCGTTTTGGGCCTATAAGAATCAGGCTTCTGCTGATCAGCTGTGCAGGGTGGCCACTTGGTCCTCTGTGCACACCTTTTTGAAGCACTACCGTGTGGATGTGCTGGCTTCGGCAGATGCCAGCTTTGGAAGCAAGATCCTGGAGTCAGTCTTGCCTGTCTAGGATCTTCTTCTCAGGTTCTTAGTGCTTCCTTTGCTGTAGAGGCCTCTTGGCTCTAGTTCAGTGTGCTGTGTAACAGTTCCTGGGGTGTTTTTCCCCAGTTCAGTGTCTGTTGACACTTCAGTTTTGTTGGGCTTCTTGGACCAGTTGGTTCGTAGAGGTTCTGGTGACTATTCTCTTATTCCATACAGGTTACTGGTCTCCCACCCTGTCAAGGGACCATGCTTGGCTCTCCTGTGGCAGTATGTGGGAGTCCTTCGAGGCATGCTCACAGGAGTCTTCTTCTCTTCTACTATATAGTCAACATTTAGTGTCTCAAATCATTCTGGAGCTGGTTGGCTAGCTGCAGCCTAGGAGGGAAGGGAGGCTCCACCCCCTGCATACATTTAGAGAAATGTTCCTGCCTGCGGATCGCCTCCCAGAGTTACCAGTAACCTGTATGGACTAAGAGAAAAGGATTTAACAGGTATGACTAAAATCCTCTTATAAGGGAGTTGATTTTGAAACCGGAAAAATCTCTGTATCTGTGCAATTCTGTCATAGGGATTGAAGTGGGCTTTCAGGATTTGACTGTATAACCAATGCTTTGTCTATGTATAGGTCTATTTTGTGCTCAGACCTTCCCAAAAACAAATATATTTATCTTAAAACTATTCCTAATTGAGTCTGCCAAGTGCTCCACAGTCAACACAAAAATTAAGGATGGCAATGAGCAGAAATTATTATCATATGCTAAGATACAGCCCTAATTAAATGTAACAAATACTATTTAGTGTTGATAGATAATAAAAGTGTATGTTTGTCAGATGTATTAACTTTATGAATAATATACTGATCCTATCTTGCCAATTTGTGATATAGTCTATTTGACAGAATTTGGGACTATATTTTAACCCCTTAAGGACCAGATGATGTGCTATGACCGTCACAGTCCTTATACCCTTAAGGACCGGTGACCGTCATAGCATGTCACTTACCTTTTACTTACAGCGCTCTACTGGTAGCACTGTAAGTAAAAACAGGACCTAATATTGGCAGCTCCAAGACTGGAGTGATCTCTCTTAGGCCTCAAAGTGGTGAGCCAGGACACGCAACAGGTCACATGTACCGGCGCGTCGTCAAGGATCAAAGCTGTCGTTAAGGGAAGGTAACTTCCCTGGACCGCTGGTCCTTAAGGGGTTAGTGCCTTCATTCAACAGAGAAATTGGGCAAGTAACTACTACATTGTGTGGGATCTTTACCAGACTTGGGAATCAATTGTACATTGGCTACTAGTAGCCAGTGAAGAAGCGATTTCTCATTGGGAAAGGCATTAAAAGTAGTAGCCATAATACTTTTCAGATCCTCTTGCAAACTCCTATAAAAGGCCGTTGTATAACTGTTATGGCCTGGACATTTTCCAGTGTGTGTGTTTTATGAACTCTAAAGTTTCATCAGTCAAATGGGTTGACCAAGTTGTTTTCTCATTTCAGTGTCATTTAAGAATATGTGTCTTCTCAGTGTAGTATTGTGTTGATCCAATCAATATTTGGAAGCTGGAGAGACTTTTAGATTTTATAAGTGATGGACCTTAGTGTGCAGTATGCTTCTAGAAGAACGCTGTGCATAGGTGAATACAAAATGTTGCTTCACATAACAAATAACTATCACTGTAAGCTGATGGTGTCGGATTTATTTGGTAAGCAGAGACTGCTAATGGGGGCATTTTAGCAGATGGATCTACCAGCTGGTATCACTGAAGCAGAAGACTGTCGGATGTATTCATCAAGCATGATCCACCAGGTGCTGGGTGTTGGCCGATATAAATGCCAGACAGGGATCTCCAGGGGCTGGGTGCTAGTGGTTGGATTCACTAAGCTGGAAAGAATGGAGGCTGTTTCATACAGCCTTCATATTTCTGCCTATCTGTGCATTACTGCTTCTTCCTCAGTGGATCATTGCTTTCTACTCAATACCCCCTGCTTGACATAAATTTACACTTTAAATAGTACTTTATCATATTTGTTGTGATATTGCATTGGAATATGCAAAGGTACTACTTTACACAAAAGATGGCAATATCCTCCCATTGGAAGTGATTGGGGCTAATACAGTAAAGACATTTTAGAACTCTTATGTTGGCTATAAGATTTAAAAAAAAAATAACTGTAGTTGAAGAGATATTAATTCTTTCTTTAAACATGCTTTAATATAGTAATCTTAAAAACCTTGTATAGTTTTAGTATAGTAGCTTTGTAAAGTTTCCCCCCTCCCTCCCCTTTTATCCATGTAAGCGCTCTAGTTGACAAACTTGTATTCTGGTCCCCGGTCTGGACGGCTCATCTGGAGAGCCAAAATAAAATTGCATACAAAGAGAATCTTCATGAGAATGATTATTAAAAAAAGGCTTAGATCATTTGATTTAAGAAGAACTTTATTAATGCATGTCTAAAGAAAGTATTATTATCCCTTTAAATGGGGAAATGGACAGACTAAGTTGATCACTTGATTCTTACCTGCCTTAATGCTTTGTTTACAGAAATTGCCTTTTGCCCTAATAGTCATGATGTTCACATCTACAAGAAGGATGGAGATAAATGGACCAAAATCCATGAGCTAAAGGAGCACAATGGCCAAGTTACAGGTAGGGGATGTGGTAACCGCTTTAATGAATTAGATTCCTCTTCCTCTTTATGGAAAACTAAAAGTACTGTATTCCTCTTGAAAGGAGAATGATTAAGAAAGCTTTCAAAATATTTTTGCATTTCTTTCCATGTAATAGTAATAGTTGATAAGACTGAAAAAAGACATGCGGCCATCAAGTCCAATCCATGCCAAATCACCCCTGTTGATATAGAGGAAGGCATAAAGAAACCATTGAAATAATTTCCAATTAAGCCCCAAGTGTGTAAAAAGATTCTTTCCTCACTCTAGATGGCAGTCAGATAGTGCCCACGATCAGCAACCTATCTGCTTTGAAGCCAAGTGTCATAATTCTCAGTATTGTTCTGTGCTAGATAGGTATCCATTACTTTTTGAAATCTGTTACCCTATCTACAAGCACAGCATTCCAAGGCAAAAAATTCCATAGCTTTACCACCCTTACTGTAAAATGAATTCCTGCCTTTGTTTTAGTCAAAAGTGCCTGTCCTCTACTCTTAATGGATGACCTCTCATTCTTAACTCAGCTCTGTGAGTAAATAATTAATTGGAGAGTTATTTGTATTGACCTCGAATATATTTGTAATTGGTAATCATATCACCCCTTAGACATCTCTTAGGTCGTCTCTCCACTTACAACTTTACACCCAACTTGGGTTGCCACAGGGTTCAATCCTGGGCCCAATGCTTTTTAATTTGTGTAAAGAGGTCATCCATTAAGAGAAGAGGAAAGGAACTTTAGACTAAAAAGAAAGGTATAGATTTTTTATAGTTAGGGCAGTAAAGCTATGGAATTATTTGCCTCTGGATGCTTTGCTTGCAGATAGTGTAACTGCTTTCAAAAAAGTAATGGATACCTGTCTATGACAGAACAATATTAAGAATTATGACAGCTGGCTTCAAAGAAGATAGGTTGTTGATCCAGGGAACTATCTGATTGCCATTTGGAGTCAGGACATAATTTTTTTTACACACTTGGTGCTTAATTAGAAATGGCTTCAAATGTTTTTTTTTTTTTCCTCTTGATTAACAGGTGAGTTGGCATTGGCTGGACTTGATGGACACACATCTTTTTTCAACCTCATCCGTTCCGATTAGACCAACTCTCTGCCATCTATCATTTAATCAGTTCCATGTACAGATAACACCGCCCAAATCAAAGACTTTTAATTTATGCAGTAACCTATTGTGAGGCACTGTATCAATGTCTTTTGCAAAATCCAAGTATACTACATCAACAGAAATTCCCTTGTCCAAACTATTACTTACCCTTTTGTAAAATCCAAGTAAATTAATGTGAGATGAACTGTTCTTCATAAAACTGTGCTGGCTCTTACTAATGATATTGTTTGTTTTCACATAGTTCTGAATACTGTCAATAACCCTTCTAATATCTAACCCATTTTGGAAGTCAAGCTCACAGGTGTATAATTTCCTGGTTTGGCTCTTGCCCCCTTTTTGAGCAGTGGTACTACACCAGCTTTTCTCCAATCACAGGGCACTCTGCCTGATAAAAGTGAGTCAATAAGTATTAAGTATAATGGCATTGCTATTACTGAACTAAGTTCCTTAAGTACCCTTGAGTGTATACCATCAGGTTCAAGTGCTTTATTCACCTTAATATTTTCCAGTCTCTTTTAAACTTTGTCCTCAGTAAGCCATGTAAATGATGGAGGAAATTATGTGTTTTTTCTTTGCCCATAGCCTTTCGTTGTTGGTTCCTTTAAATATACAGAAGAAAATAATGTGTTTAAGGTGTCAGCTATAGCTTTATCCCATCATGTTAGTTCTTACTGTGCTTCTGCTGCACCAATGAATTATGGGTAGTTTGCTGTGCAAACCACTGCATTCTTACCCTAAATCAAGGATGTCCAAGTCAAATAAAGTTAAGGGTTACATAGTAACGTAATTGATAAGGCTGAAAAAGACCTATGCAAGTTCAGTCCATGCCACATCACCCCTGTTGATCTAGAGGAAGACAAAAAAATCTCTTGAAGCAATGCCCAGTTAGACATCCAGTGGCTAAAAATGCCTTCCTGATTCAAAAAGGCAGTTGGATAATTCTCTCAATCAATATCCTCTCAGCTTTTAAAATAAACTGTCATAACTTTCAATAGTGTTCCGAGCTAGAAAGGTATCCATTACTTTTTTTAAAAGCAACTACAGTATCTGCAAACACAGCATCCAGAGGCAAAGAATCCCACAACTCTTCTACCCTTACTATAAAAAAAACAACCTGACTGTTTTAATTAGGAGCATCTTTCCTCTAGTCTTAATGAATGACCTCTTATTTTTTTTTGTCCAGCTCCTTGAATAAATAATTCCTCAGAGAGTTCTTTGCATTGATCTTTGTAAATGGTAATCACATCATCCCTCAGATATCTTTTCTCTAATGTAAGCAAACCCAATATTGCTAGTCTCTTTATAACTCAGATTAGTACATGTGTCTGCATATTTTTCAGTTCAGTAAGTTATTTTCTAAGAACTGGTGCTCAAACCTGTACTCCATATTTTAGATGAAGCCTTACCAGTGATTAATATAGAGGTAGACTATTCCCATTCCGTTCATCTGTACCCCTTTTTTTTACGATAGTACCCTATTGGCTATTGCAGTGGCTGAGTGACACTGTTGTGAAGTCAGTTGATAATCAGTGGTCATAAATCTTTCTCTAAGGAGAATTTCCCAAGTACTTTCCCATTTAGTGCATACTATCGAATGGTGCATGATATTGCCTGTGCGTTTGGGCACACTGTGCACGTTGGGTATCTGGTGAGTGAACAGAAGAAAAATCTAAATCAAATCATTACTTGGTGTGAGCACCCTTTAACCTTCAAAACAGCCTCCATTCTTTTAGATGCACTTGCACAATGTCAGGGATTTTGTACAAGAATGAGTGTCTGCAGGCAATAGTGAAGCATAGTGGAGATTCCTGGCAAGTTTGCGGCTGCATATCTGCAAATGGATTTGGGGAGTTGGTCATAATTAATGGTCTCCTCAATGCTGGGAAATACAGGTAGGTACTTATCCATCATGCAGTACCATCAGGGAAGCATCTGACTGGCCCCAGATTTATTCTACAGCATGACAACGACTCCAAACATACAGACAAAGTCATTAAGACGTATCTACAGCGTAAAGAAGAATAAGGAGTCATGGAAGTGATGGTATGGCCCCCACAAAGCCCTGATCTCAACATCACTGAGTCTGTCTGGGATTACAGGAACAAAAAGAAGCAACTGAGGCTGCCTAAATCCACAGAAGACCTGGGGTTAGTTCTCCAAGATGTTTGGAACAGCCTACCTGCCAAGTGTGCCTTTATGAATTGATGCTGTTTTGAAGACAAAGGGTGGTCACTCCAAATACTGATTTGATTTAGATTTTTCTTCTGTTCCCTCACTATCATTTTGTTAATTGATAAAAGTAAACTATTATCATGTCTATTTTTGAAAGCATTCTTACTTTACAGCTTATTATCACACCCGCCTAAGACTTTTGCACAATACTTTGTGTATGTAACATAGTAGATAAGGCTGAAAAAAGACATGCATCCAGCCCATGCCAAAAACACCCCTGTTGATCCAGAGGAAGGCAAAAAAAAGCCCACTGGGCCATTTCCAATCTAGTCCTAAGTGTGTGTGTGTGTCTGGGGGGGAATTATTCCTTCCTTACTCCAATTGGTAGTGAAATAGTTCCCCGGATCAATATCGTATTTGCTTTGAAGCCATCTGTCATAATTGTCAATATTGTTCCGTGCTAGATAGGCATCCATTGCTTTTTTGAATGCAGTTGCATTATCTGCAAGCACAACATCCCGAGGCAAAGAATTTCATAGCCTTACCACCCTTACAGTAAAGAATCCCTGCCTTTGTTTTAGTCGAAAGCGCCTTTCCTCTAGTCTTAATGGATGACCTCTTGTTCTTAGCTCAGCTCTTTGCATAAATAATTAATTGGATAGTTCTTTGTATTGACCTTGAATGTATTTGTAAATGGTAATCATATCACCCCTTAGACGTTTCTTCTCTAATGTAAACAAACCCAGTTTGGCTAGTCTCTCTTTGTAACTCAGATCCTCCAATCCCTTAATCAGTTTTGTTGCACGTCTCTGCACCTTTTCCAGTTCAGTAATGTCTTTTTTTTTTTTAGAACAGGCGCCAAAAATTGTACTCCATATTCTAGATGAGGCCTAACCTAATACAGAGGTAGGATAATATTAGCATCCCTTGCTTCTACACCTCTTTTTATGCAGGCTAGTACTCTAATTGCAGCAGCTGAGTGACTCTGCACACTGCTGTGAAGTCTATTGTCTATCAGTACTCCTAAATCTTTCTCTAATGAGGATTCCCCAAGTTGTTTCCCATTTAGAGTATATGTAGCAAGTTTGTTTCTACAGCCCAAATGCATAACCTTACATTTATCTACATTAAATGACATCTGCCACTTTTCTGCCCATTCACTTAGTTTATCTAAATCCTTCTGTAGGGAAAAAACTTTCAGCGCTGTATGTATTTCCTTACATAGCTTAGTGTCATCAGCAAAGATTGAGATTCTACTTCAATTCCCACTTCTAGATCATTAAAAAACAAATTAAAAAGCATTGGTCCCAGGACTGAACCCTGCAGCACCCCACTTATAACCTTAGACCAATTTGAAAAAGTTCCATTTACAACAACTCTCTGCCATCTATCATTTAACCAGTTCTCGATCCATGTACAGATAACACCGCCCACACCAAAGCCTTTTAATTTATGCAGTAACCTGTTGTGAGGCACTGTATCAAAGGCTTTTGCAAAATCAAAGTATACTACATCAACAGCAATTCCCCTGTCCAAATTACTACTCACTCTTTCATATACATATATATGTATAAAATACACATAGATGTACCATGTTTGTTTCTGCATAACTTTAAATTTATCTGTATTAACCCCTAGAGTGCCAGGTGGGTACAACGTACAAGTGGACACAGCTGTACCTGCTGTACCACGCTCGTACGTTGTACAGCTAAAATGCGGTCACTGCATAAGCCGGTATAACGGGCTTGCAGTGGCCGCATTTCAGCTGACATGCAGCCTGGCACTCATTGGGGGGGATCAGGTGGGGGTCCTGATGCCCCTCAATGAGGTCTATAATTTAAAAATAAAAATAAAAAATTAACCCTGTGTGTGCCACAGGGGGGTTCAATGCACCCCCCCCTCCTGTGGCACACACAGGGTTTCTATCATTACTTTGTTACCATAGATTGTTGAGGGGGCATCAGGATTGGTCTTGATGGCCCCCCAACAAGCTCTGATTACAAAGTAATGATAAAAAAATAACCCTCTGAGTGCCACAAGGGTCCATTGCATTGCTTTGAAATGCGCTGGAGACCCCTGTGGCACTCAGAGGGACACTTATTTTGATTCTTTTTTGTTTTTTTTGTAAGACCTCATTGGGGGGATCAGGGGGGTCCTGATACCCCTCAATGAGGTCTAGAATAAAAAAAATGTAAATTTAAAAAAATTAACCCTGTGTGTGCCACAGCGGGATCCAGTGCAGCCCCCCTCCTGTGGCACACACAGAGCTTTTATCATTACTTTATCAGAGATTGTTGGGGGGCCATCAGGACTGGTCCCGATGGCCTCCCAACAAGCTCTGATTACAAAGTAATGATAGAAAAAAATTAACCCTCTGAGTGCCACAAGGATCCAGTACATTGCTTTGCAATGCGCTGGAGACCCCTGTGGCAGTCACAGGGTCACTTCTTTTGTGGACATATATTTTTTTTTGACTAAGACCTCATTGGGGGGATCAGGGGGATCCTGATGCCTCTCAATGAGGTCTGTAAAAAATTTTTTTTTTTTTTTTTTCCCCTCATTGAGGGGCATCAGGATCCCCCTGATCCCCCCCCAATGAGGTCTTAGTAAAAAAAAATATATGCCCACAAAAGAAGTGACCCTGTGAGTGCCACTGGGAGGGGTGGTTCAATGCAGACCCCCTTCCTGTGGCACACACAGGACTTTTTATCATTACTTTGTGATCAGAGCTTGTTTGGTGGCCATCTGAATACAAAGTAACGATTAAAAAAATTAACCCTTTGTGTGCCACAGGGGCCCAATGCATTGCTTTGCAATCCACTGGACACCCCTGTGGCACACAAAGGATTATTATTATTTTTTTTTCCCCTTTTATTTTTTATTCAGACCTCATTGTATGGGTTTTGATGCCCCCAACAAGGTCTACACAAAAATATTGGGGGGAAAAGCCCCAAAAAATGCACGTGCCACCGGGGGGGGGCTCAAAATCTGATCTGCTGATACCACATCAAAAAAAAAAAAAAAGAGACTATTATCATTGCCTTTTCAAGGTTCTTCCCTATTTTGGTCTGAGCTTAAAGATCTCATCAGCGGAGCCACTGGAGGTGAGGGTACTGTGCATACAGTGGTCCTCAAGTCCTCATAAAAGCCCAAGGCTTACCAACCTTCTTCGGCATGATCGCCAATTCTGGGTCCCCGCCCTCAGGTGGGAGGGAGCTTGAGCCACTATCTTTCCATCTGTGAAAAATCTGTGGTGGTCCCGTGGGTTTTGCAGGTGGTGGCGGAAGGGTACATGATTCCTTTTACCTCTCTTCCTCCTCCCCACACATTCCTCTCACTCTCCTCTGTGCACAGGAAAGTGTTGCCTGTTCGCGTGTGCTATCCAAGCCCTTCTAGGGGTTTTGGGGTCGCTCCCTTTTCCGGAGACAGGGTTGGGGTTCTATTCCAACCTCCTTGTGGACTCCAGGAAAGGCAGAGGTTGTCCTCCTATTCTGAATCTGAAGGATATCAACCAATATGTGGTCAGATCTCACTATCATCAGGAGTCCTTGCAACCAGTGATTGCGGCCGCGTCTCCTGGGGAGTTCCTAGCATCTCTGGATCTTCAAGATGCATATTTGCACATCTCCATTCATCCAGAGAGCCGACAGTATCTCCGATTTGCCTGCGACAGTGGTCACTTTCAGTTTTCTGCCCTGCCATTTGGCCTGACCACCGCTCCTCAAGTCTTCAGTCGAGTTCTGGAAGCTTTAGTCTCTGCTCTCCATCGAGATGGCATCAGGGTTACTCCATACATGGACGACCTTCTTTTGAAGGCCTCATCTCCAGACCTTCTTCACCAGCAGGTTCAGGCTGCATTCAGATACTATCCACTCATGGGTGGATCATCAACCTGGACAAGTCAGACCTTGTTCCCTTCCAATAGATGGTTTTCCTGGGCCTTCTCTTTGACTCTCAGACTGGGATGGTCTTTCTCACAGACGAGATGGCTCATCAGCTGGCTCAGAAGGTGTATACGGTTCTGAGCCAGGATCTGATTCCTGCCAAGAAATTGTCCTCTCTAGTGGGGCAGTTCATCTCCACATTAGAAGCAGTCCCGTTCATAATTTTTCATGCCAAATAGCTTCGAGGTTTCTGATCTTGGCTTGCAAGGTCAACTGGATCATCTGGAGGAGTCTCTGTCTCTCCCGCTTCTTGTTGAATTGAATCTTTCATGATGGTTCAACCTGGACTATTTCCTGAAGGGCAAGCCCTTCCTGATACCGTTCTGGACGATGGTGACTACGGACGCCTGCCTCTCAGGATGGGGGGCTGTTCTGGGGCATCTGAATGCTCAGGGCCGGTGATCTGTGGAAGAATCTTTCCTTCCCATCGACCTCTTGGAACTTCGGGCGATATTTAATTCCCTGCGCCATTGGACACTCCAGTTGGAGGACTGTCCAGTCAGAGTCCAGACACACAATGCCACGGCGGTGATTTGCATTGACAACAAAGACAGCACAAGAAGTCTCGCAGCTTGGTTAGAGGTCAAGGCTATTTTGTCCTGGGCAGAGGACCATGTCCCTGCCATCTCCGCAGTTATATTCCAGGAGTTTTCACCGTCTTGGCAGACTTCCTCAGTCGACATACAGTGGCCAGAGGAGAGTGGGAACTTCACCCAGAGGTGTTCAATCTGGCAGTTCAGAAGATGGGTATCCCATGCATTGATCTGATGGCAGCAAGACACAACAGGAAGGTTCCAACGTTCTGCTCTCGCTGGGTGGATCCCCTGGCTCTGGCAGTGGATGCCTTGTCGATCCCGTGGACCTTTCCTCTGGCATACATCTTTCCTCCCATTCCCCTGTTGAACAGGGTGCTGCGGAAACTGCGACTAGAGTGCTGCCCAGTCATTCTGATTGCTCTGTACTGGCCTTGGCAGGCTTGGTTCATTGCTGTGCATGATAACAACCTACCCTTTACTTACAATACCACATACTATGAAACTGCAATGATTAGGGGGTAAAATAGGATTTTAGTCTTACCTGTTAAATCCTTTTCTCTTAGTCCATACAGGTTACTGGTAACTTTAGGTTACTGGTAACTTTGGGTAGGCTCTCCGCCCCTTTAAGTAGGCAGGAACAATTCTGAGAAGTGAGTGCAGGGGTGGAGCCTACCCTCTAACCTTAGCTGCAACTTCCTGTTTCAGCTTTATTAAGTTTTGGAACCAACTACTACAAGTAGTCAGCGAGGAAACAGAAGACTTCTGTGAGCATGAACCCAAAAGTGGTCCCCCACGTTCTGCCGCAGGAGCGCCAAGCATGGTCCCTTGACAGGGTGGAAGACCAGTAACCTGTATGGACTAAGAGAAAAGGATTTAACAGGTAAGACTAAAATACTGTTTTCTCTGTCGTCCAATACAGATTACTGGTAACTTTGGGATGTCCAACCATTAAGCTCCTCAGGACGGGAAGAAAGGCAAGGACCAGGCGCAGGCCTCCAAAGTCACCTGAGCACCAATGAACCTATAGATCATAAATAGCTCAACACTAACTGAAAAGTGTCAACGGACACTGAACAGGAGTAAAACAGACCCCAGGAACTGTACACAGCACACTGAACCAGAGCCAACAGGGCTCAAAAGGGAAGAGTACTGAGAGACTAAGAGATCCTAGACAGGCAAGGCTGCCTCCAGGATCTTCCTCCCAAAACTGCGCATCCACACGATAATGTTTAGAAAAAGCGTGCACAGATGACCAAGTAGCCGCCTTGCACAACTGATCAGCTGAGGCCTGGTTCTTGTAGGCCCAAGAAGCCCCAATACACCTCACAGAATGAGCCATAACCCAGAAGGGAACAGGCTTCTTCCGAAGTTCGTAATCCTTACGAATCATGGACTTGATCCAAGAAATGATGGTGACCTTTGAAGCAGGCTTCCCTACCCTAGGACCCTTAGGAATGACAGAGTGTCAGACTGCCAATTAGATTCGGGGTCACGAGAGGTCATTATGGGTCACAGAGGTTATACTAATAATGCAGTGTCTAAATACTTAAAACAAAGGTTTTTTCATTAAGATATCTATGTGCAGACACATTCATAAAATAACGTGGAGAATATTGCATATAGAGAGTTAGCTAGTGGAAATTATGTCAGTACTTGAAAACAAAAAGTGATCCAAAAATATACCATATTGGGCATTGATGTCCCAATTATTATGATGAATGGAGTGAAGCACTCAAAAATTACTGGTATCCAATAATAAATGTGATAATCTGGGGGGGGGGGGGCGTGTCCTGTCTGTGCTCGAGATGGCAGCTTGTTGAGTGAGCTCCCGTCCCCGGAGAACTTAAAGCGTCCCATAGCACTACTCTCACTTATTGTGAGGGACACGCACGTACTATTCTGGTTCCTGAGTTGGAGATGCCAAGTAGGAGACGTAAATCGTCCTCCATACAGGAATATTTGCTACCGAAATCAGCACAGACATTGGAGTCCCCTAAGAAGCACGCTGATTCCAAGATGGCCGCCCATGGCAAAGAGAATAGGCCGCATGGTGAATCAGGCAGATCTTTTGGCTTTGCCCACAAGGGATGACCTGAAACACTTCCTACGCAAGGATGATATCCAAGCACTACCTACTCGCTCAGATCTTGAGGTGATGATGCTAACACTACGCTCCGCTCTTAAGGCGGACATTTCCTCGCTACGTGAGGATGTCAAGTTGGTGGGCGCACGAGTGGAGCTCTTAGAGGAATCTACAGAAGGCCTCTTGGCCTCCCATCATGAGCTGCATACCCGATTCAATACGCAGGAGGATGAACTTACTCATTTGCGATCTCTTCTGGATGATGTAGAGAACAGGGGTCGATGCAATAACATCAGGATCCGCGGCCTTCCTGAAGCTATCACTAACCAGGAGCTAAGTATCACCCTGCAAAACATCTTTGCCCCATTGCTGTCTTGTTCTGCAGCGGACGTTAAGATTGAGGGGGCGCACCGTGCCCTTCGCCCGCGGATGTTTGATGCTGATAGAGCGCGTGATGTGATCTGTTGCCTGCTGTCCTTTTCGCAAAAAGATGCGGTGATGAGACGCGCTAGGCAACTACATGAGCTTAAGTATGAGGGTTCTACTGTACAGCTCTACAATGATCTCTCGCCTTACACATTGCAGATGAGACGAGCATTTAAACCCTTAACTGATGTTGTTCGTGAGAATCATGTCTCCTACCGTTGGGGCTTCCCCTTTGCGCTGATTGTATCCCATGAAGGATCCACTCATATCCTGAAGACCTCTGTGGGAGCGTCTCGACTGTTTGAACACCTGAACTTTGCTCCCTTGTATTCAAAAGAAACAACGTCTTTTGGCCTTGCCGAAACAGCCGCTGCGCTGGAAAGAGGTCCCGGTGAAGAGGAAATTAGTCAGACCACCATCTGAAGCTTCTCCCGCTAAGACTGTCGCTGTTGAGGACTGAGGAGCAGTCTCCTGATGAGCATTTGTGTACTTCTTTTAGTTGGACTTTACTATATAATGTTTTTGCTTACCATGTTTGGATGCCTTTCGTGAGAATTATGGGCTTTACCTGTGAATGGTGACGCTGAGTATGTGTATATTGCTCATTGGGGGTTGATGGTGCTGGGCTGCGGCTTCCTGCTGGTTCCGGCATCGCCGGGCCCCGCGGGGAGTCGGTGCTGTAGCATGGGTTATTACTCAGTATACTATCATGTTGCTATATTTTTGTTGGCCATGTGGGCTTCCACACGCGATGCCACCCTGTTGGTTAGGTTGCTCTGTGCTGCTTATTGGTCGCGGTGGCTGCGGCCTCTCTTGCGGCACTCAGGGCCCTTTGTTTTCGTGTGCCGGGGGGCCTTGGCGGGCGTGATCGGTATGTTGCCTTTTATTGGGATTTCCTTATGTGCTTATCTGACAGTTTTTTATTGTCTTTGACGTAAGGCATATTACTGACTACGAATGCCCCTCATGACCTCTTTTTCTTATTATTACAGGTAGGTTTTGTTAGATTCCTGTGCTTTCCGCCTGTTGTTGCCGACCTGGGTGTGTGGGGGGGGTATTCGCAGGTGGGGGCCCTCTTCGGCTCCCCATGGTCTGCCTCCCCATGGGCTGGGATCCGGTGCAGGAGGTGGAATCCCCTCAATTGCTGCACTTTGATGCGTGTTTTTTTTGTTAGCTATCATGCTATTGTTACTTATGGGACTGTACATCGCTCGCGGGGGGACCGGCTAGTGGCCGCTTGGTTTTCCATACACAGCTTAGATGCTCTGCGGTGTGCGGTCGCTGGTCGGTCTCCCCCTTTGACGATATTCTCCGGGGTCATTGGGCCACTGTGTGTTCTGATGGTCTTCGCTTTTTGTGGTGGCCTCTTCGTATCACACTGGCTTCCGTCCCCTGGAGCCGTCCGCATTTTATGGTTGCTTTGTTACTCTATGTTCTATTCCGCTTTTCTGCGGCTTATTGTTTTCTGCTCCCCTATGGATGTTAACCTGGTGGGTGCTGGAGATTTGTGTGGCGTGCGGATGCCGGATCGGGGAGCCCAGCAGTGGTTTGGGTTCTTTGTGTGTCAGATCTGGCTGTGGTTTGCTATGCTCCTCTGGGCCCCCCAGGTGTCATCCCCCTTCCCTTCCTTCCCTATTGTCTCTCGTCATTTGTCTCTCTCCCTCTTTCTTTTATTCTGCTTTTCGCTCTGCCTTTTCTACCATCCCTTGGAGACTGTGACAATTCTGGCACTGGTTTCCTTTCCCCAACAGGCTAATGGTGGGTGGTATGCGCCTATCATGTGTCTCCATGAACGTAAAGGGTCTTAATTCTCCGTTTAAAAGGAGTATGCTCCTTCAGGACTGCAGGAAACTCATTTTTCCTCTTCCTCACCACCCCGACTGACTAGTCATGATTTCCCACTCCAGTTTTTTAGCTCAGCAGTGGAGAAGAAGCGTGGTGTGGGTCTGTTGCTTCATCGTTCCTTTCCCTTTGTCCTAGATGACAGTCTTGTAGATTCGGAGGGCAGATTTCTATTCGTCCGGGGTTTCGCGGGGGACCTGACCTTAACCTTCGCTATTCTGTACGCCCCTAATGAGCGACAGGCTCTGTTTCTGACGAGATCTCTTTCCCGTCTCTCTGACTTTGCCAGGGGTTTGATCATACTAGGTGGTGATTTTAATGTACCCCTGATTCCTGCAGAGGATTGCTCCGCTGGCCGTTCATCACTCTCCCGTTCAGATCTCGTGTCTATTCAACACTCACTTCGCCAGTTGCATCTTATTGATGCCTGGCGACTGCAGCATCCATCTTCTCGGAATTGCACTTTCTTTTCCCATCCTGCTAAGTCCTACTCCCGGCTGGAATATCTCTTTATCTCTCAGGCTCATTTACACTATCTGGTGGACTCTGAGATACTCCCCATGACATGGTCTGACCACTCACCTGTCCGTGTAGATTTGCTAATCCCTCTCTCTCTTCCCCCTCGTACCTCTTGGAGACTGGATCCATCCCTACTGGCGGATGATCTATTCTGCAAAGAGTTGGAGGGTCATATTGTAAACTTTCTCGCTGTCAATGAGCCCTCGGTGTCTTCTTCCTTGACTGTTTGGCAAGCTTTGAAATGTTATGTGAGGGGTCTTTTTATTAAGCGGACAGCTTTCTTGAAGCGTACGAAGACCAGAGACATTGACAAACTGTTGCTCGAGATCTCCACTTTGGAGTCTCATCACAAAGCTTCCTTAGATCCGGAGGAACTCCGATCTTTGTCTCGACTCAGGTCGCAACTCTCTGATCTCCTTCGCTCCAATAGGCTGGATTCTATTCGATGCATTCGGGCGGAGAATTATGAATTTAGTAATAAATGTGGTCGCCTTCTTTCCTTACAAACCCGACCTCATAATCCTCCTTTTCTTACTCAGATAGAAACAGCACCAGGGATTATATCTCGATTTATTTATGAGGCTTTTGAAAGATTCTACTCTGATCTCTACCATCTTCCACCTATAGAAATCCCTGCAGATTTCACCTCCCCTGCCTATGTAGCCCAGTCCCACATGGCCAAACTTACGACAGCTCAATCGGAGGACCTGGAGGCAGATCTAACTGCGGAGGACCTCTCGAAGGCTCTATGTTCGATGCCCTCTGGTAAGGCTCCGGGCCAGATGGTTTCCCTGTGTCATTCTATAAAAAATTTTCCCGCTTCTTATTTCCTCTCTTGACTCGGGTGTTTAATGATCTTCCAGACCTGATCTCTGATCATAAAGATTTTATGGAGGCCCACATCACACTAATCTTAAAAGAAGGTAAAGATCCAAAACTTCCTGCAAGCTACCGCCCTATCTCTCTGCTAAACATTGATGCTAAATTATATGCTAAGATTTTGGCAAATAAATTATACCCTCTTTTTCCATCACTCGTAGATCCGGATCAGGTGGGGTTTGTGCCCGGAAGGGAGGCCAGGTATAGTACGATTAAATTGATTCAACTCATAGATCTTGCCCGCTCTCGGAACACCCCTATGATGCTTTAACTATAGATGCTGAGAAGGCATTCGACAGAGTGTCCTGGACTTTTATTCTTGATGTTCTATCCCATATTGGTCTTGGCCCTAAATTTCTTGACTAAATCCAGGCTCTCTATACCTGTCCTACCGCTCGTGTTCGGATCAAGGGTGGTCTTTCTAACCCTTTCCCTCTCTATAATGGCACACGTCAGGGTTGCCCCCTTTCACCTCTTATCTTTGTGTTGACCATCGAGGTACTGGCCAGTGCGATTCGAAACAACCCCTTGGTAGCGGGTGTTCAGTCTGGCTCTCGTGAACACAAATTGGCATTGTTTGCTGATGACCTCGTTCTTGTCCTTTCCAACCCTGAGTCATCCCTTTCAGCGGTAGAATGTGAGCTTACGCGTTTTGGCTGGGCCTCCAATTTTAAGCCTAATTTAGCCAAGTCGGAAATTTTGAATGTGTCGATCCAGCACATTCGCTGGCGTACACTGATACATTCCTCTCCTTTTCGTGTTGTATCTGATAGCTTGAAATAACTTGGAATACGTTTGACCCCCAACCCTTCTGATTTATATTCTGCTAACTACCTTCCTTTCATTGCGTCTCTACGTGTTAATTTTCATCGTTGGTCTAAATTATTTGTCTCTTGGGTAGGACAGATTAACTTAGTGAAGATGATTATTTTACCTAAATTACTGTATTTGTTTCATACAGTCCCAATTGGACCGCCTGTCTCCTTCCTGAAGTCAGTTCAGGGGGTGATTGGTAAATTCATGTGGCAGTCTAAACCTGCTCGTATTAAGATGTCCACCCTCACTCGTAGTAGACAGCAGGGGGGTCTTGCACTACCTCTAATTAGCCTTTACTATTCGGCCTCTCAACTGTCTTTGCTGGGGTGGTGGTTTCACCCCAGTGTGGACAAACATTGGCTTCGTATTATGTCCGATATGTCATCTCCATTCCCCCCTTTCCTGTTTACCTTGGTATCCTTGCTCCGTGAGACCTCCTTTTACTACACCTAACCTTATTCGCCCATCGATTCTTCGCTCCTTGGATCTGCTCCTTCGCCGCTTTCCATCTTGCTCGTCCAGGCCGTCCCCCCTGAATTCTTTACTCAGCAACCCAGACTTCCCTCCAGGTCTTTCGTATACCGCTATGCATGATTGGTGCTCCGATGGTACTCTCTTAATTGCACACCTTTTAAACAAAGGGACTCTTCTTCCCTCTGGTGATCTTCAGGATCACATGCACTTACCTTCTGGGGAGTTCTGGAGGTATCGTCAGATACATAGTTATGTGTCTTCCCCCTGCTGTCGGGAGAAGGTTCTTCGATCACTTACCGCTCTTGAACAGCTCTTACTCGACTGTTCCCCCAAACGTTGTTCCACTTCTATGATCTATCGTTGCTTGCTTTCTCTACAGACTTCCCCTTCCCCTGATTCTCGCCAGATTTGGGAAAAGACTCTGGGGTGTGCGCTGTCTCCGGAGCGTTGGAGGGAGTTCCTCCATTCAGTTGCTTTTAGTTCACATAATGTACAAACTATGGAAATGAACGTCAAAGTACTTAATCACTGTTATCGCACCCCAGAGATTCTACATCGCATTTTTCCTTCAGTATCCCCTTTATGTTGGTGATGCCATGGCGTGGTGGGGTCTTTGGAGCATATCTGGTGGTCATGCCCCCTGGTACGGCCATATTGGCAGGAAGTGGGTTGACATATTTCTGCTTGTTTATCTACTGATATTGATCTGACCGCGGAGCATGTGTTTCTGTGCAGTGTTCCTGCTGCTCTCCAATCTCCGTCTGCTTATTCCTTATTGTTTACTCACATGCTGAATTCAGCTAAACTTTGTATCCCAGTGCCGTGGAAGTCTTCAGTTTCCCATTCCCCCAACAGTGGATCTCCCGCCTCTCTGCAGTCTTGATTTTGGAAAAAGTGATACAGCCGAAGGGTCGGAATGCTACCCTGTTCATGGAGGCATGAAACCTGTGGCAAGATTACTGCCACGCCATGGTCCCCAGTGCCAATGCTGACGATTCTTCTGTTGTCTGAGTGTTCACATTTCACAGGGATGTCTGTCCTTGCTCTTTTTCTTATTCTTCTTCTTCTGTCTCTAGATGTCTATCTCCTTCTTATCTGCTTTCTCTCTTTCTTGTCTTTGTGTTCCTCTCCTTTTGTCTCCTTGTTTTGTCTATCCCCTTCCCCCCTTTTTTTTCGTATGCTCTGTACCACTTTGATGATTGAAACTGTAATAGCTGCACTTTTCTATGTCACTTTGTCTTGTGTTATCTGTTATTCTTGGTGCATTTTGTGACTGTGATATCACTACACCAATTCCATTTATAGTTTTCAGAGGTCATATTACACTGTATTGCTGTGTCGTTTGTGAGCATGTTTATTGTCATTTCTGTGTACCCCCCCCGATACACGTTTTTCCTTTCCTGTACCCCATTCTGTGTTCAATAAACATGTGTCGGCAGAGCGGGTTGCCTGGTGGTGTGAATACAAAAATGTTTTGAGTGATATAGCAGTGATTGCTAAAAAGATATTAAATGGATATGTAGTATTGTAGAACAAACCAATATTGACAATGTATCCAATATCTAAGATACATTGTTACTATGTTCCAATAGGTGTGTAGTTATATGGCGTATGAGAAGAGCCATATATATTGCAAGCACCTAGTGTGTAGTAGGCTATACAATAGACGGAAGTATAGCAGTATTTGAAAGTGAATTACTGGTGAACTATATATTAGAGATAATATGAAGCATATGAATGAGATCTATTGCTGCATATATAAAATGCATTAAAGGTATAAACATGTGGGTTATCCTGCTGTAGAATGTATATATTTTGAAATACAAATTGTATAGACTGTTAGCCTTAAGTGTATAATAATCACATATGTTCTGGAATTACTAGATTAGTCCTTGTTGATGATTCACGTATACTGGAACTGATGTGTAATGAATATAACGGGGAAGAAACAGAAGCATATTGATAAGCATATGCATCTCTCTATAGGGTCTTTAAGGTCCATTTGGATGAAGACTATAGGCACACAAATCCAGTTCTACATTCAGTCATGTTCTTCTGTACAACTCTTCCTTATACCTAAAAATTGGCCATACGGAATATTGGTCAGCCACTTTTATGGTGGTCACTAGTGGCCTCAATGTATCCATTAACATCTACCTGTTTGTGGTGTGTTCGGGTATGGCTCTGTCCATTTTGTTCACTAGAGATTTCTAAATCCAAGAAGGTGACAGATGATATGCTGATGGTATATGTAAAGTTAAGACCCAAGTGATTTTGGTTGATGGAGGTAAGGAATTCTTCAAGTTTAGATTTCCCACTCTTCCATATTATTAAGAAATCAGCAATATAGCAGGCATATAGTGCTGTGTCCGCATGGTGATTGTTCCAGATATACTTTTCTTCCTAGGCCCTCATAAATAAATTAGCGTATGATGGGGCAAATTGTTTTCCCATCTCTGTTCCCCTGATTTGATGGTAACGAGTATTGTTAAATGTGAAATGGTTATGTTTTGGTATAAAGTTTATGCTGTCGAGGATGCATTTGGTTTGTTCTTCCCTTAGAATTTGGTCTCTTATTAGGAATGTCTCCACTACTTGGATGCCTTCTTGATATTGCATGATGGTATATAAGGATGTTACGTCTCAGCTAACCCATATGGATTCAGGAAGCCATTTAACTTTCTCCAATTTTCTTAAAATATCTGTGGAGTTTTGAGTGTATGATGGCAGTTGTACATAAGGCTGTAGTAGATGGTCAGTGTATTGAGATAAGTTACTGGTTAGGGAGTTGATTCCTGAGATAATGGATCTACTGGGTGGATTTGTGAGGTTCTTATGAATTCTTGGTAAGTGGTAAAAAATGTGGTATTACTGAATATTGAGAAAGAAATTATTTTTATTGAGAATATTGTTATGATATGTTTCCAGGATAAGGCTTTTATATTCTTCATGATAGATATGTATGGGGTTACTGGATAATAATTTGTAGAAGGAATGGTCCCCTAAGATTCTAAGTGCTTCATTGACATAATCTTCCTTTTCACTGTCGTCCAATGCAGGTTACTGGTACACTGGGAGGCGATCCACCCCTTTAAGTAGGCAGGAACATTCTCTAAATGTATGCAGGGCGCGGAGCCTCCCCTCCCTCTTAGGCTGCACCTCAGTCAGTACAAGCCAGAATGATTTGTTCCTCGGTTTGTTCACACCAGGCAGAGAACAGCTCTCTTCAAGTTTTAGTTTCTTTGTTATTTTTACAAATATGGAATATCACCATTAGGCGGGTTACCAAGGCTGTCAAATGCCCTCTTTAAAGTGGATAGCACAGCTTCCAGGGTACTTCTGGTGGACCTTTTGCCCTGATGAGGGAATAACTTGATTTCAAGTATTTCCCTGGGGATTATCCTCTGTGGTAATTCTTCTCTTATCTTGGTAACCTGAAGACAGAAGTCCTGCAGAAAGGTGAGCCACCCTTTGAGTGCCGAAGGTCCACTTGTCCCTCAATGTCCCTTCATTGGGTTTGTACTTGGGAGTTCTCATTGTGCACTCCAGCACTCATTGGGTGTTTTTCTATATCTTGCTAATGCAATGTATTTGTGTATGTCTGAGTTTTGGAGCAGTTTATGTGGGATTTAACTCTTTCTCTGCTGGGTTTTACCAATTTTATGGGCATTTTCAACTTTTGCCTTGGTTGGGTAATGTGGGGTATATCTGACGCTGTGAGCATGTCTACTCCACTTGAGCCTGGGACTAGACCTAAGACGAAGGAGGCTGGGGTATCTGTCTCCCCCATTGCGTTTTGCTCCTCCTGTCACTCAGGGCTACCTAGAGAATTTTCTGGTCATTTATGCCCAACTTGTGCGGAAGGTCATGGCAGCAACCCAGGGCCTTCCAGTCACACTATTGAGCCAACATGGGTGAAAGAGTTCAAGGCTGCAACTAGGGATCTCAGATCCACTCTTCAGCTTTTTCCCTCTCAGGTACAGGGGGCTCTTCAAGTATGGCAGACCCCCTCCACTGTCAGGACCTCCCTGCCCAAGCCACAGGGAGCCCCTGACATATCTGATTCTTCTGAGGAAGAATTGTTGCAGGATTCTGATGCTGAGGATGGTACAGTTATTGAGTCCACCAGATTGGTTGGGGACCCTTTTGAATGTGATCCTGAACTCTCTGCTGAGGGTTTGATCAGGGCTGTGCTGACTACCCTCAATCTTCCCTTGTGTCAGGAATCTACTCTTGACCCAACGGACGTGTTTCAGAAACCTTCTAAGGCTGTTACCTGTTTTCCTACTAATCCTACTCTTGCACACTTAGTTTCTGATGAGTGGAAAAATCCTGATAAGTCCTCTTCAGTCTCAAAGTTTGCCAAACTTTATCCTTTTCCTGAGACTGAATTGGCTAAATGGGTTCATCCTCCTAAGGTGGATGCTCCGGTTTCTAGGTTGTCCAAATCTACTGCTTTGGCTGTTTCTGATGCTTCTGCTTTACAGGATTGGACTGACAAAAAGTTAGAGACCTGTCTTAAGTCTATTTTGCCTCTATTGGTACTGCCATGCGCCCAACCTTTGCTGTGGCGTGGGTTAACCAGGCCATTGCGGTCTGGACTGAACAGCTTACTGTGGCGGTCAGCCAAGATGCGCCAGTGTCAGAGCAGCTGCAACTCCTTGCTAATATTTCTGAAGCTCAGAATTATGTTTCTGATGCTGCTTTTGACGCAGTTCGCATGATGGCGAGGGCCTTGACTTCTTCTGTGGTGGCTAGACGCGCTCTTTGGCTAAAAATTTGGTCTGCTGACACCGCTTCTAAGAAAGTTTTGCTTTCTTTGCCCTTCCAAGGGACTTCCCTGTTTGGATCTGAGCTAAAGGAATTGATTAGCGGGGCTACTGGAGGTAAAAGTACTCTTCTACCCTCAGTCTTTAAGAAGAAATTCCCAGCTAAATGCTATCGGTCCTTTCGTTCCTTCCAAACTGAGACACGCCCCACGTCCCAGGCGGTTCCGCCTGCTCCGCGCACCTCCTCCAAGCCCAAACAGTCCTGGAAGCCCAAAGTTGCCCCCAAGGCCAAGGCTTCCAAGACTGCTTCGGCATGACTCGCCGAACCCGGGTCCGCATCCGGCTGTAGGTGGGTGGCTTCACCTCTTTCGCCAGGTTTGGGAGGATTCAGTGGCGGACCCTTGGGTTCTTCAGGTGGTGTCAGAGGGATACAGGATCCCTTTCTTTTCTCTTCCTCCCTTTCGATTCCATTTTACTCGTCCTTCTCAGGACCCCACAAAAAGGCGTCTCTTCGACGACGCTATTTAGGATCTTTTGGACACAGAAGTCCTGGAACCAGTTTCTCACGAGGACACAGGTTCAGGATTTTATTCCAACCTGTTCGTTGTGGCCAAAAAGGACGGTGGAGCTCGTCCTATTTTGGACCTCAAAGATCTCAACTCCTTTGTTGTGAGTACCCATTATCGACAGGAATCTCTGCGCACTGTGATAGCTGCTATGTCTCCGGGGGAATTCCTTGCTTCCCTGGATCTCCAGGATGCATATCTGCACATCCCTATCCATCTAGAGAGCAGGCGGTATCTCAGGTTTGCCTGCCACAGAGGTCATTTTCAGTTTTCGGCTCTTCCCTTTGGACTGACGACAGCTCCACAGGTTTTTCAGCGAATCTTGGGAGCATTGATAGTAATCCATCGTGATGGCATCAGAGTGACTCCCTACATGGACGATTTACTCTTGAAGGCTACATCAGCGGAGATCCTTCACCAGCAGGTTCAGGCTTGCATTCAGACACTCACTCGCCACGGATGGATTGTGAATCTGGACAAGTCAGACTTGGTTCCATCTCAGCAGATAATCTTCCTGGTTCTCCTGTTTGACACCCAGCGGTGCCTGGTGTTTCTGCCGGAGGAGGTGGCTCATCAGATTGCTCTCAGAGTATCAAACATTCTGGCTCTCGAGCGGATTCCAGTGCCGAAATTGACTTCTCTGGTGGGGAAATGCATTTCCACAATAGAGGCGGTGCCATTTGCTATGGCACACACCAGGGAACTTCAGAGGTTCGTGATACAGACGTGCAGGAATTGTCCAGACCATCTGCAGCTATCTGTCTCTCTACCTCCTCATGTCGAGTTGAGCTTGGAATGGTGGTTGGATCTTTCTCATCTCCTGAAAGGGAGATCCTTCCAGATCCCTTATTGGACCACAGTCACGACGGATGCCAGCCTCTTGGGATGGGGGCGGTGTTGGGTCGCTTCAGTGCTCAGGGGAAATGGGGATTGGAGGAATCTCTCCTCTCCATCAACATTTTGGAACTATGTGCGATCTTCCTTGCCCTGAGACATTGGGAATCTCAACTGGAGGGTTGTCCAGTCAGAGTAGAGTCCGACAACGCCACCGCAGTGGCTTACATCTACAAGCAAGGCGGAACAAGAAGTCTCGCCGCCTGGTTGGAGGTCAACGCCATTTTGTCTTGGGCGGAAACTCATGTTCCCGTCATTTCAGCGGTTCATATTCCAGGCGTAGACAACCTCATGGCAGACTTCCTAAGTTGTCACACAGTCGACAGCGGAGAGTGGGCTCTTCATCCAGAGGTTTTTCTTCTTCTAACTCAGATGTCGGGGGTTCCTGTGGTGGATCTGATGACAACCAGACACAACAGGAAGGTTTCAGTGTTCTGCTCTCGGTGGAGGGATCCACTAGCCCTGGCAGTGGACGCCTTGTTAATCCCTTGGGAATTCCCTCTAGCTTACATCTTCCCTCCTCTTCCTCTGTTGATCAGAGTTATCCAGAAGCTGAAGATGGAGCGTTGTCCAGTTATTCTGATCGCTCCGAATTGGCCTCGTCAGTCCTGGTATCCGGATCTGATGGCAATGTCTTTGGCGGAGCCCTTCCCGCTTCCCTCTCGTCCAGATCTTCTGCTCCAAGGATATCTGTGGAAGGAGGATGTTCATCATCTTCATTTGATGGCCTGGAGGTTGAATCATCAATTTTGAAGAAAAAGGGGTTTTCCTCTGTGGTGGTGTCTACGATGCTACGTGCTCGTAAGCCTGTGTCTTCTAAGATCTATCACCGAGTTTGGTCGACCTTTGTTGCATGGTGTGCTGATAGGGATCTATCGCATGAGTTTCATCTTCCTACTGTCCTGGCCTTTTTACAGGACGGTGTTGATAAGGGACTCAGTCTGAGTTCTCTCAAGGTTCAGACTTCAGCGCTCTCTGTCTTTTTCGAGGAGCGCATTGCCGTTATTCCTGACGTCAAAGTTTTCTTCCAAGGTGTGGCTCATGTTCGTCCTGCTTTCAGGAGTCAGGCGCCTCAGTGGGATCTTAATCTAGTCTTGGGGGTTCTCCAACGACCCCCCTTTGAGTCCTTGGCTACTATTCCTTTGCACCTTTTGACCTGGAAGTTGGCCTTCCTTTTGGCTATTGTAACGGTTCGCCGGGTGGCAGAATTACAAGCCTTGTCTTGTAAACCACCTTATCTGGTGTTCCATAAGGATAAGGCTGTGCTTCGCACTTCCAAGGAATTCTTGCCTAAGGTGGTCTCCAAATTTCACATCAATCAGGAGATTGTGGTGCCCTCTTTCTGCCCTAGCCCTTCCTCTGACAAGGAGAGGGATCTTCATTTGTTGGATGTTGTGCGTTGTCTCAAATTTTATGTTCATCGCACTGAGTCTATCAGGAAGTCTGACGCTCTGTTTGTCATTCCTGAGGGGCCTAGGGCAGGGAGACCGGCATCCAAGGTAACCATTGCATCTTTGATAAATCTACTATTTGTAAGGCTTACGAATTGCGGAATAAGCATGTGCCCTTTCGGGTCACTGCTCATTCTACCAGATCAATTGGGGCCTCTTGGGCCTATAAAAATCAAGCGTCTGCTGATCAGCTGTGCTGGGCGGCCACTTGGTCCTCGGTGCACACATTTTCGAAGCATTACCGTGTGGATGTGCTGGCCTCGGCTGATGCCAGCTTTGGGAGGAAGGTCCTGGAGGCAGTCTTGCCAGTCTAGGATCTTCTTCTGAGATTCTCAGTGCTTCTTTACTGTTGAGCCCTGTTGGCTCTAGTTCAGTGTGCTGTGTTTTGTTTGGGGTCTGTTCTTACCCCTAGTTGGTGTCCGTCGACACTTCTGATTGTTGGGACCTATGACCAGTTGGTTCATAGAGGTTCTGGTGACTCTGGGGGCCTTGCGCCTGGTCCTTGCCTTCTTCCCGCCTCTGGGAAACTCAATGTTTGGACATCCCAGTGTACCAGTAACCTGTATTGGACGACCGTGAAAATAGGATTTTAGTCTTACCTGTTAAATCCTTTTCACTTAGTCCATACAGGTTACTGGTCTCCCACCCTGTCAAGAGACCATGCTTGGCTCTCCTGTGGCATTCTGTGGGAGTCCTTTGGGGCATGCTCACAGGGGTCTCCTTCTTCTCTCCTATCTCTGGTCAGTGTTATTGTCTCAAATCATTCTGGCTTGCATTGACTGAGGTGCAGCCTAAGAGGGAGGGGAGGCTCCGCCCCCTGCATACATTTAGAGAATGTTCCTGCCTAATTAAAGGGGCGGATCGCCTCCCAGTGTACCAGTAACCTGTATGGACTAAGTGAAAAGGATTTAACAGGTAAGACTAAAATCCTATTATTTTGAATCACTAGGCCTCCCCCTTTGTCTGCTTCTCTAAATATCAAGGAGTCATTATCCATAAGTAATTTCAGACTGTTTTTTTATTTTCGGGTAACGTTTTATTTATATTTGATAGGTTTGTCGTAATGTTACGGAAATCTCCATTGATCATATCCAAGAACGACTCTATATGTGGGCCTCTCGAGTTTATTGGATTAAATTTGGATGGTTGTTTGAGATGTGTATGCTTAAATCTGGAGAGTTCAGTAGGAGTTTCATCGGTATCGGAAAATGTGGGACCTTCGTCACAGACTTCCATTAATATTTCTAAACTTTTCTCCTCCTCTTTTGGTGTCCTTGGCAACATTCTTCTCTTTTTCTTTTTCGTAGTATTTCTTCAGAGTTAATTTTCTCACAAATGTTTGAGTATCTACAAAAAATTGGTAAGGAGGGAAATTTCATCTGTGATTAAACTGTGTGATGACAAATTAAATATTCCTTCTAATCTATTTTGGTCTGACTCTAATTCTGCCTTTTATTTTCCTTTTATTTCTGTGTTGTCCCATTTTATTCAGTTTGATCTTTTTCATCTTAGAGGGTTTCTCTGAGATTTGTTTTTCTCCTTGTTCCATTGTTTCTTGAGCCAGGCTTGTATTGGAGTCCTCTGAACCTGGGACAAAAAAGCTGGTTGGTTTTGGGGGATGTTATTTTTATTGTAGGTCTTGCTCCTTGTAGGTTAAAATCATTTTCCCTCTGGTCAGTATTCTTAACTGTACATGGAACAATTTCTTTAGTGTTAGGTGCTTGATTATTAGTGGGGATCTGTGTTGCTTTTATCCCCAACAGTCTCCTTGGTTTTGGTATTGGTGGAACCTGTTTAATTAAAATGGTTTTGGGATTTGACACAGAACTGTTAGAGAGGATATTAGTAGTTTCAGACCTTGTCAGTTTTCTTGGTTTAGGTATTGGTAGTATCTGTTTGTTAGGGATATCACAGTGCCAGTGATTCAGCGACATTTTGACATGTTTTCTTCCTGATATCTTGTTATTGGCTGCGCTGTCTAGCTCCTCCCGGTGACAGCCTTTAAATACCTTGGGCTGGCACTTATTGGTTGCCCTTTCGTGGTGAATCTGTTGCCTAGCACTAGTTCCGATTACTGTATTTGATACCAGTGTATGACCCGGACTGTTTTGACTACTCTGCCTGTTTACCGTTCCTGCTCTGTATACCGACCCGGCCTGGCTGATGTTCCTGCTCCATGTACCGACTCGGCTTGTCTGGTGTTCATGCTCCGTGTACCGACACAGCGTGATTGGCGATCCTGCTCCGTGTACCGAATTGGCTTGGCTGACGTTCCTGCTCCATGTACCGACCCGGCTGGGTTGATGTTCCTGCTCCACTCTAGCTGTTGCTCATGCTCAGTGGTCTTGCCAGAGCTCCAGTGGTCCGGTTCCGCATTGTAGTCCAGTCCTTGATCTGTTTACACATTGTGTCCTGTGTGACCCTCCAGTGATTCCGATTCGCACCACAATCGCTTGGTCTGTTTCTGCCATTACTGAGGTTGGGTTCAGTTGGGCTCCTCAGGTTACTTCCACTCTGCAGACCGGAGCATTCGTTAACCCCTTCAAGGGTGGTGCTGGGCACTTGTGTATGAGTCTGAAGTCTCAGTTGGGCGCATATTATCCTACTGCACTACACACTTACTCACGCTTATTTGTAGTCTCCGGTGGGCGTTCACTCTGGCAGCCTTCCTCTTATGTTGCCTTAGCCAGGTCTACGCTGGCTTATCCCGTTGCGTACTTGTCAGTCGCTGTTGTGACTCTCTGTGTAGAGAATTACATTGGGCCTTCCAACATTAGGGTCAACTCAGTCATTGGCCTAATCTACTTCTCTTGGTCATATTTACACTGTATCAACTGTGATTTACCTGACCTGTGTCAGTACTGTATATTTGTTCTACATACTGGACCCATGTGGGTTAATCATGCAATTGTAACCTGTTCTGTGTCAGTTTACCATATTTCTGTATGCTGGACCCGTGAGTGTTATTCATTTTTGCAAATAAAATTGTGTTTTTACCAAGACCTTCCATTTCTGAGTGTACTGAACCATAACAGTATGAAAGGGCCATGACCTCAGACGGTACAGGTGACGGTAATGCACAAAGTATCCATTGGAGGATGGATTTACATGAGCAGCGCTTGGACCAGTTGACGTTGGCTGTTCAAACAATTCTTGAGCGCACGGCACACGTGGATAAACCAGTACCAGCTCCGGTGTCCCCCCCCCCCCTCTGTCGACACCGGGAGCTCAGTCCTTGTTGCAAATTAACTCGAACAGAGGGTTGACTGCTACAGCCCCATTACCTCTAAGGTACGATGGCGAACCCACTCTGTACAGAGGGTTCATTAATCAGTTGGAAATCTTCCTAGAATTAACCCCTCAAGCCTTTCCGAGTGACCACAGTAAGGTGGACTTCATGATTTCATTACTGACGGGCAGAGCCCTGGCATGGGCAAATCCATTGTGGGAGGCCGCAAAACCATGTACAAGGAACTTCAGTGAGTTCCTAAGGGCGTTTCGTAGAGTATTTGAAATTCCCGGGAGAGCCGCCTCTGCTGAAAAAAAACTTATGGAGATCCACCAAGGGTCTCGTACAGTTGCTGACTATGCCATTGAATTCCGTACATTAGCAGCAGAGGTGGCCTGGAACAATGAGGTGCTGGTGGCAGCCTTTGCACAGGGACTCTGCGAACGAATTAAGGATGAAACGGCAGCCTGAGAACTGCCGACTGATCTTGACGAGTTTATTGATTTTTCCATTTTGATCGATTCCCGTATTTGGGAACGAATGGCGACTAAGGACCTTAAGCAGAGGGCCAGAGAAATGGGACCAGCAAAACCAAGCTTACCACCCATGCCTCCCTCACCTCCCAAGCCTCCCGAACACACTGTTGAAAATAGTGAAACTATGCAATTAGGGTTTACTAGACTATCTAAGGAGGAACGGGCGCATCGCCGTCGACAAGGCCTCTGTTTATATTGTGGCCTAGCTGGTCATTTGCTTCATTCTTGCCCTACACAGCCGGGAAACGAACGCACCTAGGGTACCTTGGGGGACAGGCCCTAGGTGACGTTCAGCAGTCCCTAGATCCGACTAGTCAGAAGCCTACTATTCAGGCTGTACTTTCCTGGGCAGAACTCGCGGTGGAGGTTCTGGCGCTAGTTGATTCCAGTGCTGCCGGATATTTTATGGACGAGTTATTTGCTGCCTCGCACAAAATTCCACTGGTGGAGAAAGAGTCTCCTTTGACGATTGAGGCCATTGATGGCAGCCACTGGTACCTGCCCAAATTACGATGGAAACGATACCATTATCCTTGCGCATTGGGGCACTACATTCCGAGGAACAACGGTTTCAGATTATCCGTTCTCCTCACCATGCCGTGATCCTGGGGTTCCCTTGGCTACATTTGCACAACCCCAGGTTGAACTGACAAACGTGCAAAATTATGGCATGGTCTGAATTCTGTGACCATCATTGCATTTCCCACCACACTAGGATTATGTGTACCTCCCCCTCTGTGCCAGCTGAATACGGCCAATTCAGCGACGTTTTCAGCAAGGGAGAGGCCAGTGCATTGCCGCCGCATAGGGCATGTGACTGTGTTATTGATCTGCCTCCTGGTGCCGTCCCTCCTCGGGGTCGTGCTTACCAGTTGTCTTGCGAGGAGAATCGGGCCATGGAGAAGTACATTTCGGATACCATAGAAAGGGGCATTATCAGGAAGTCATCCTCGCCCACAGGGGCTGGTTTCTTCTTTGTAAAAAAGAAAAGTGGCGAACTATGCCCATGTATAGATTATCGTGGACTGAACAAACTGATGCCTAAAAAACGCTTATCCTATACCAGTCATTAACGAGCTGTTTGACAGATTGAAGGGCTCCTCCATCTTTACTAAGCTTGATTTGCGGGCTGCCTATAACTTGATAAGGATAAGGGCCGGTGATGAGTGGAAAACTGCATTCAATACCAGACTGGGGCATTATGAATATCTGATAATGCCTTTTGGGCTATGTAATGCACCCGCAGTGTTTCAAGAATTTATTAATGATATCCTACGTGACATGCTACAGTCTTGTGTAGTAGTATATTTTGATGAAATTCTCATTCATTCATCTAGTTTGTCGCAACACATCAAGGATGTGACCGCAGTGCTGATCAAACTCCATGAGAATAAACTATTTTGCAAGATCGAGAAATGCGAATTCCACAAGCCCATGGTGCCATTTCTGGGCTTCATTATTTCTAAGGATGGCATTGCGATGGACAAGGATAAGATGGCAGCAGTCCTGCAGTGGCCACGTCCTAAGGGGCTCAAGGCTAACCAACGCTTTCTCTGTTTTGCTAATTATTATAGGAAATTCATTAGGAACTTTTCCACGATTGTTAAACCACTGTCTGATTTGACGCACAAGGGTGCAGATCCCTCCCAATGGTCTCAGGCAGCTGAACAAGCTTTTGTAACACTAAAATCTGCATTTGCTTCTGCTCCTGTACTGTCCCACCCCAATCCCTCCCTTCCATTCACTCTGGAGGTCGATGCCTCTGAGTCCGGGGTAGGGGCAGTATTGTCTCAGCGACTGGACCCTGGGAGTATGTTAAGGCCTTGTGGATTTTTCTCAAAGAAATTGTCTAGCGCTCAGAGCCATTATGAGGTTGGGGACAGAGAACTTTTGGCAATTATCCTTGCCCTCAAAGAATGGCGCCACCTGCTTGAGGGTACCAGAACCCTGATACTGATCTTGACTGATCATAAAAACTTAACGTACCTTTCTGAGGCTAAGAGATTGTCCTCTCATCAGGCTAGATGGGCCTTGTTTTTGTCCCGCTTTAATTTTATTGTATCATATTTGCCCGCTTCCAAGAATGTTAGGGCAGATGCCCTGTCTAGACAATTTAACCCAGACATAGAGAGAGATGAGACTCCAGTACCTATCATTCAGCCTGATCGCATTCTAGCCACCTTACGAACCAGCATTACTTCGCCTCTGGGGGAGGAGATTCTCGCTAACCAAGCTGCTGCGCCACCTGATACCCCAGTAGGCAAATGTTTTGTAGCCGAACCGTTCCGTACCCATCTGCTTGAAACCTACCACACATCTAAGGCTGCGGGTCACATTGGCAAGAATCAATTGATCTGGTCTCTCTCATAGTTGTTCTGGTGGCCTTCCTTGCGTGCTGACTGCACCGCTTTCACTGCAGCTTCTTCTACATGTGCCTGTGACAAGTCCCCTAGACACCTTCTGGTGGGCCTGCTCCAACCTATACCCAATGGTGAATGTCCTTGGTCTTATGTCTCAATCGATTTTATGGGAAAATTACCGGTGTCTAGGGTATATTCCTTTATTTTGATGATAGTCGATAGATTCTCTAAGATGGCACATTTTGTTCCTCTTCCTGGCCTTCCCTCTGCTCAGGAGTTGGCTATGATATTTGCCAGAGAGGTTTTCCGGTTGCATGGCGTAACCAGGGTGCTGATGTCTGACCATGGGAGCCAATTTGTGTTTAGGTTTTGGAGGGCATTCTGTGCGCAGATGGGCATACAGCTATAATTTTCTTCTGCATACCATCCCCAGACCAACGGAGCCGCCAAGTGTGCCAATCAAGGAACAATTTCTACGCTGTTGTGTGTCCGTTCATCATGATAATTGGGCCGACCTGTTACCATGGGCGGAGTTTGCCAGGAATTGTGCAGTTAATTCATCGTCCGGGAGCTCCTCGTTTCTCATCAATTACAGGTTTCAACCATGCTTGCTCCCGGACTCATTTCAGACGCAGCAAATTCCAGCTCTGGATGAGCATATGGAGCAACTCTGTGCCACTTGGGCACAGGTACAGAGGACCCTCAGTGCTTCGTTACAACGTTATCAGCTCCAAGCTAATCGCAGACATTTGCCGGCGGTGTCCTTCCAGGTTGGGGACAGGGTATGGCTCTCCTCCAAGAATCTGAATCTGCAGACTCCATGTAACAAGTTGGCTCCCCGGTTCGTTGGTCCCTTCAAAGTTATCCGCAGAATTAACCCTGTGTCGTACGCTCTGGACCTCCCAGCATCCATGCAGATTCATAATGTGTTCCACGTATCCTTGCTGAAGCCTCTGGTTTGCAACCGGTACACTATTACTCCTGTGGCTCCTGGTCCTGTTCAGGTGCAAGGTCAGGAGGAGTATGAGGTTCAAAATATTATTGACTCGCGTAGATTCAGAGGTAAAATTAAATATTTGGTTCACTGGAAAGGTTACGGTCCTGAGGAGCGTTCCTGGGTTGATTCTAAGGACCTTCATGCTCCCAGATTACAGCACAGTTTCCATGCCAAGTATCCCCAAAAGCCAGGCCCCTCTTCTCGGAGAGGGGTCTTTGAGAGGAGGGTACTGTCATGGTGCCCGTGATTCATCGACATTTTGACATGTTTTCTTCCTTATGTCTTGTTATTGGCTGTGCTGTCTAGCTCCTCCTAGTGGCAACCTTTAAATACCTTGGGCTGGCACTTAGGGGTTGCCCTTTCGTGGTGTATCTGTTGCCTAGCGCTAGTTCCGATTACTCTATTTGATACCAGTGTATGACCCGGTCTGTTTTGACTACTCTGCCTGTTTAATGTTCCTGCTCTGTGTACCGACCTGGATTGGCTCACGTTCCTGCTTCCTGTATTGACCCGGCCTGGCTGACGTTCCTGCTCTGTGTACCGACTCTGCTTGTCTGGTGTTCCTGCTCCGTGTACCGACCCGGCGTGATTGGCGATCCTGCTCCGTGTACCGACCCGGCTGGGTTGAAGTTCCTGTTGTGTTCCTGCTCGCTAGCCACTCCACTCTTGCTGTTGCTCACGCTCAGTGATCTTGCTAGAGCTCCGGTGGTCCGGTTCCACATTGTAGTCCAGTCCTTGATCCGTTTACACATTGTGCCCTGAGTGACCCTCCAGTGATTCCGATTAGCACCACGATCGCTTGGTCTGTTTCTGCCATTACTGAGGTTGGGTTCAGTTGGGCGCCTCAGGTTACTTCCACTCTGCAGACCGGAGCGTTCGTTAACCCCTTCAGGGGTGGTTCTGGGCACTTGTGTATGAGTCTGAAGTCTCAGTTGGGCGCATATTATCCTACTGCTCTAAACACTGACTCGCGCTTGTTTGTAGTCTCCGGTGGGCGTTCACTCTGGCAGCCTTCCTCCTATGTTGCCTTAGCAAGGTCTATGCTGGCTTAACCCATTGCGTACTTGTCAGTCGCTGTTGTGACTCTCTGCGTAGAGATACATTGGGCCTTCCAACATTAGGGTCAACTCAGTCACTGGCCTAATCTACTTCTCTTGGTCATATTTACACTGTATCAACTGTGATTTACCTGACCTGTGTCAGTACTGTATATATGTTTTACATACTGGACCCGTGTGGGTTAATCACGCAATTGTAACCTGTCCTGTGTCAGTTTACCATATTTCTGTATGCTGGACCCATGAGGGTTACTGTTATTTATTTTGTGCAAATAAAATCGTGTTTTTACCAAGACCTTCCGTTTCTGAGTGTACTGAACCGTAACAAGGGATCAATGATTGATCCTTATTCCTATTTCCTTGTGTGAGGCTTGTGATCTGTTGGTTCTTCTCATCACGGAATTTATTCTGTTGTGGTCTTTGCTGATTATTTTTCTTAGTATTAGGTCTTTCTGTAGGTATGGGTAAATTATTGGAATGTAGTTGAATGTTCTGTCGTATAATTGTAGTGTTTGGGATGTCTATTTCTTCCTTGATTATAGGGTTTTCGATATTAGCCGAGGGTAAGTTTGGAGCGTGTTTCCGATCTTCGTTGATTATGGTCCCTATATTGAAGATATCTATGGTGGTAAGTGGGTTTGTTAAGGGTATGTACTTCTTCCCTTTTCCAATGTCAGATGTGACCTGTTGAGTAATCTTTTTAATCTCTTAATAGTTTCTTCTGCTTGCGTTCAGTCAGACTTTTTTAGAATTTTATAACTCTCTCATTGGTTTGTTGATCCAAATCTTTGAAATCTTGATTTAATTTGTAGGCTTCTAGATGATTTTTTTTTATTGTTTCTATCTGATCCATAATGTTGCACAGTTTTTTCTCTTTGAAAGAGATGATCAGATTCATCAAGTTAAATGAACATCTGTCAAGTATGTTGTTCCATTTCTCATAGAATTCAGTCTCTTTTTGTCCAAAAGGTGTTTATCTTATTACACAGAGGCCTCTTGGGATTTGGTTTTTGTTCAAATGCTTCTGTAAAGTTATTATTTTCCACCACTGAGACATTTCATGTTTTAATAGCTTTTCTAATTCAAAGTGCTTTTTAAGGTGCATATTGCTGTTGTACCTTTGAGGGTTTTTATAGACTGCGTTCCCTCCCCATACTGGGAATTATTCCCAAACAGGGATGCTACCAATTCTTCCTATCTTTTCTGTTTAGACAGTGTAGCATGGTGTATTTTGGATTGGTATGGGATAGATGAATAGGCTGAGGTGGGAATGTTATTGCAACAAATATAATATATATATGTGAGTGTATACTTACTATTCCCAGATTACAAGATTGTGCTCGCCAAAGTCAGCTCTGCAAACGTCCATGAATTATAAACATGTGTATGAAAATCTATTCTGAATGCACAACTCCATAATCTGAATCCTAAATGTGTCTGGAACTTCTTCTTTCCTTTTAATGTAATTGTGTACAAATAAGAATCATTTGCTATTGCTGTGCATTTATGAGATTGACCACCCACTATATAGATATATATTCAAGGCCAGTTCAAACATCTTACTGCGGAATTATTTATTCAAAGGGCCGTTAAAAAAGGGAATTTTATTTTACAGTAATCATCATAAGGTTGTGGAATTAATTTGTTGTGGGAGGCTTTGATGGCAGAATATTTTCTTTTTTTTTTTTTTTTTAAATATTCATTTAAAAACTGAAACAATATCGATAACTGCGTGACTTTTCAATGAATATAGGATATTGATCAACGAACGATATTTGTATCTATTTTTATTTTTAAATGGTTAAACAAACAACAACTTTATTGGTAAACTAGGTGGTAGTTTGATGACCCAAACAACTCTATTTGATTTTGCTCGTAGGCATTGATTGGGCTCCTGAGAGTAACCGCATTGTGACTTGCGGTACTGACCGGAATGCCTATGTGTGGACTCTGCGGAATAATGTGTGGAAACCGACTCTAGTCATCCTTCGGATTAACCGCGCTGCACGTTGTGTGAAGTGGTCCCCCCAGGAGAACAAGTTTGCAGTAGGTAGTGGGTCCAGACTCATCTCTATCTGCTACTTTGAACAAGAAAATGATTGGTGAGTGGATATTTTTTTACTCGTTGCTGAATTTAAACATACAGCTTCCTTACTCTGCCTTTGGCGTAAAATATACATTATCATTTAATGAAATAAAATGTACATCATTCCAATGTTCTCAAATGATTAGTGGATAAGTGTGTGAATCTCATTAAATGCGTTAAATGACATTTGAAATGCCTGTCACTTCTTTGACTCAGGTATATCAATTTAACCAATTCACGTTATAGTATGCAGCAGCAGTTGAACTTTTGGTGAGGGTAGGCACTAGTATTAATATTATTATTATTTAGTACATTCTGCAGGTCACCATTATACACCATTTTTGTCAAATAGTCTTATTTACCACTGTCTTTTCATGCTGAGTCTGATTGCCAGTGCATTTATCCACCAGTTTTTATTGATATTGATCGCTGGTGCATCCATCTACCAGTCCCTACTGAGTCTAACCACCAATGGTTAGATCCACCAGCTTCTACTGAGTCTGATCGCTGGTGCCAGTGCCTTAGTAGCCACCCTCTGGATTCTACTAAGGCAGATCGCCATTACCTCTGCCCACTAGAGTCATCTCTGATCTCACATACTCTTTGCTTGGTCTTTTGTTTATCTCTATTGAACAATACAAGTGTATTTCTCTATTGTTAAATATAGATTACAGGTACCATGGGGAGGCAAGAGCTTCTCCCAGTAGGCTGGAACAATTCTTCAAAGAAGTGCAGGCGTGGAGCCTTCCTCTCCTCCATAGAAGGCTACCCAGCCATTCCCCTCCAGTTATGATTTGTTCCATCATCCTGGTTGGAAGGCTGTGAACAGTTCTGCTTAGTTTTTACTTATTTATTATTTCTCTGTCATCCAATACAGTTTACTGGTAACTCTGGGAGGCGATCCACCCCTTAGTAGGCAGGAACAATTCTCAAAGTGTATGCAAGGGGTGGGGCCTCCCTTCCCTCCTTGGCTGCAGCTAGCCAATCAGATCCAGAAAGATTTGTTCCTCGGTGAAGACAACACCAGGTGGAGAACAGTTCTGCTATAGATTTAGAATCTTTTTTATTTTCTGTTAGATATGGAATACCACCGTTAGGTGGATTACCATGACTGACAATGCCCTTCAATGTGGCTACCTCAGTTTCCAGGTGCTTCCAGTGGACCTTGAGCCCTGAGGGGGAAAATCTTGATTCCAAGTACTTCCCCAGGAGTTACCCACTGAGGTACTTCTTGCTGCTTGGTAATCTGAAGACAGAAGATCTGCAGGAAAGGTGAGCTACCCTTTGAGTGCTGCAGGTCCACTTGTCCCACAGTGCCCCTCCGCACAGCGGTGTATTCTGGAGTTCCTATTGCACACTCCTGCACTCTTTGGGTATATTTGTATGTCTGTTGGGTGTTTGGAGCAGGTTTATGTGGTAACTTAACCCTTTAACTGCTGGTTTGGCATTTTATTGGGGGGTTTTATGGCACTTTTCCTACTGGACTAGTCTTTTCTGAATGTCTACACATGTTCCCTTGATATTTTACACCTTTTCTTGGTTTTCTTTAATTTGAGTAAAAATTGTGTACTGCGCCTTTGAGGCGCGCTTTACCGCATAGATGCCATTGCTCCATTCACCTCTATGGGACTACACTGTTTGGGACGTATCTCTGCAACCGTTTAACCTAGCGACTTCAGAGATGGCTCATTTTACTTGTCTACCCTTGCTCTATCATCCGGTTTATAGTTCATGTGTGTTGGGGGGCTCAGGGGGCTTCGGGCACTGTTTAGGATACTTTTTTGGGAAAAACTACATTTCCCATGAGCACTTTCTTCGCACCTAAATTCTGATTGGCTCCCGTTGTGGCAGACAGTTTGTGAGCGTTTCTAGCAAGTATCCTACGCAGGGCTTGGACTCTCCTTCTCTCCTCTGCAGATTAACCCTTCGCCTGCCAGATAAGTCTGTATTTAGTATTTCTGGGGTGAAATTTTAATCTTACACACTGTAATTGGGTGATTTACTGTACAGTTGGTTATTTTGACACTGTGAGTATGTCTATACCGCTGGAGCTAGGGGCTAGACCTAAGACTAAGGAGGCTGGGGTCTCCATATCCCCCATTGCGCATTGCTCTTCCGTCACTCAGGGCTACCTAGAGAGTTCTCTGGTCACTTATGCCCAGCATGTTCTGATGTTCCTGACAGCAACCCAGGGACCTCCAGCCATTCTATTGAGCCAGCTTGGGTGCAAGAGTGTAAGGCTGTGACTAGGGACCTTAGGTCCACATTACAACTCTTTTCATCCCAGATACAGGGGGCCCTACAAACATGGCAGACCCCCTCTAATATCAGATCTTCCCTGCTGAAACCTCAGGGGGCACCTGATGTGTCAGATTCCTCTGAGGAGGAACTGCTGTTGGATTCAGATATTGAGGATGGTTCGGTTCTGGAGTCTTCTTCGTGTCTTGGGGACCCGTTTAAAGCTGATCCTGACCTCTCTGCTGGTTCAAGACGTTCCTTCTGATCCCTCTGATGTTTTTCAGGAGCCCCCAAAGCCCCTTACTTATTTTCCTCCTAACCCCACTCTTGACCATCTGGTTTCTGAGGAGTGGAAATCGCCAGACAAGACTGCTTCTGTGTCCTGGAAATTTGCCAAGCTTTACCCCTTTTCTGAAGCTGCGCTTGCTAAGTGGGTTCATCCCCCCCACTACTGCCTTGCCAGTTCCTGATGCTTCTGCTCTGAAGGTCTGGACTGACAAGAAACTTGAGATTTCTCTCAAGTCCATTTTTGCCACTGTTGGTACTGCTATGCGCCCAGCGTTTGCTATTGCGTGTGTCAACCAGGCTATTGCAGTCTGGACTGAGCGACTCACTACGGCTGACTGTCAGGGTGCGCCTACTTCGGAGAAATTGCGTCTTCTTGCCAATATCTCTGAAGCACAACATTATGTTTCTGCTGCCGCCTTTGATGCTGTCCGCATGATGGCTAGGGTTTCTACTACGTCTGTGGTGGCCAGGTGAGCCCTTTGGCTCAAGATCTGGTCTGCTGACACTGCTTCCAAGAAAGCCTTGCTTTTTCTGCCCTTTCAGGGTACCTCATTGTTTGGGCCTGATCTTAAGGAATTGATCAGCGAGGTCACTGGGGGTAAAAGTACTCTTCTACCCTTGGTCCCTAAGAAGTAATTGCTGCTTAAATGTAACCGGTATTTTAGTTCCTTTCAGAATGAGACACGTCCGGCGAACCAGGCAGTTCCCTCAGCTCCGCATACCTCCTCCAAGCCCAAACAGCAATGGAAGCCCAAGGTCTCCTCCAAGCCCAAGGTTTCCAAGACTGCTTCGGCATTATTCACCGAACCTTGGTCCGCACCCTGCTGTGGGTGGTCTTTTGCGACTCTTTCACAGCATTTGGGAGGATTCCGTGTCGGACCCATGGGTTTTACAGGTGGTGAAAGATGGATACAGGATCCCTTTCTATTCTCTTCCTCCCCTTCATTTTCATCTTTCTCGTACTCCTCAGGGTACCGAGAAACTTCATCTGTTCGACGGCGCTGTTCAGGCTCTACTGGACAAGGAGGTCCTGGAGCCGGTGCCCCTTCCAGACAGGGGTTCGGGGTTCTATTCGAACCTCTTTGTGGTCCCCAAAAAGGACGGCGGATGTCGCCCTATTTTGGATTTGAAGGATCTCAACTCCTTTGTGATCAGGACTCACTATCGCCAGGAATCTCTGCGTACAGTGATTGCTACCATGTCTCCAGGGGAGTTCCTTGCTTCTCTGGATCTACAGGATGCATATTTACACATCTCAATTCATCCGGAGAGCAGGCAGTACCTTCGGTTTGCCTGCAACAGAGGACATTTTCAGTTCTCCGCTCTTCCATTTGGTCTGACAACAGCTCTTCCAGGTGTTCTGGGGGCCTTGATATCTGTCCTCCACCGGGATGGCATCAGAGTGACTCCTTACATGGACGACTTGCTTTTGAAAGCAACCTCGGCGGACCTTCTTCATCAGCAAGTTCAGACCTGCATCCAAGCTCTTATACCCATCACGGATGGATCGTCAACTTGGTCAAGTTGGATCTTGTCCCATCCCAGCAACTGGTCTTCCTGGGTCTTCTCTTCGATACTCAGATGAACATGGTGTTCCTCCCGGACGAGGTGGCTCACCTGATTGCCCACAGGGTTTCAGCGATTCTGTCTCAGGATCCAGTTCCAGTTCAGAAGCTGTCTTCACTGGTGGGGAAGTTCATATCCACGATAGAAGCAGTCCCGTTCACCATGGCGCACACCAGAGAACTCCAGAGGTTTGTGATCCAGGTGTGCAAGACTCGGCCAGATCATCAGAGGATGTCCGTTTCCCTTCCTTTTCATGTGGAACTGAGCTTGGAGTGGTGTCTGGACCTTTCCAACCTGCTGAAGGGGAGATCCTTTCTGATTCCCTACTGGACCACAGTGACGACAGACACCAGCCTCTCAGGCTGGGGAGCTGTCCTGGGTCGAATCAGCGCTCAGGGGAAATGGTCCATGGAGGAGTCCCTCCTTCCGATCAACATCTTGGAACTTCGGGTGATATTTCATGCCCTGCGTCATTGGGTGTCTCAACTGGAGGACTGTCCAGTCCGAGTGGAGTCCGACAATGCCACGGCAGTGGCCTACATCAACAAGCAAGGCGGAACAAGAAGTCTCGCTGCTTGGTTAGAGGTCAAGGCTATTTTGTCCTTGGCAGAAGATCATGTTCCTGCCATATCCGCAGTGCACATTCCAGGTGTAGACAATGTCATGGCAGACTTCCTCAGTCATCACACAGTGGACAGCGGAGAGTGGGAGTTACACCCCGAGGTGTTCCAGCTCGTCATTCAAAGGTGGGGGATGCCTCACGTGGACCTGATGGCGACAAGACACAACAGGAAAGTTCCGGTGTTCTGCTCTCGGTGGAGAGACTCTCTAGCTCTAGCTGTAGATGCGATGTCCATCCCTTGGATATTCCCTCTGGCCTACTTTTTTCCTCCCCTTCCCATGTTGACAAGGGTGTTATGGAACTTGAAGATGGAACATTGTCCGGTCATCCTGATTGCTCCGTATTGGCCTTGTCAATCCTGGTTTCCGGAGCTTCTGGTTCTATTTGTGGCAGAGCCCTTCCTGCTCGCGTCCCATCCGGATCTTCTGCATGGTTACCTGTGGAAGGAAGATGTCCATCGGCTCAATTTGACGGCCTGGAGGTTGAATCTTCGATTTTAAAGAACAAAAGGTTTTTCTTCTGCTGTGGTGACTACTATGCTTAGTGCCCGTAAGCCTGTTTCTTCCAAGATCTATCACCGTGACTGGTCGACTTTTGTGTCTTGGTGTGCTGACAGGGATCTGTCCCTTGATTTTGATCTACCTACTGTCCTGGCCTTTCTGCAGGACGGTGTGGATAAGGGACTCAGTTTGAGTTCTGTTAAGGTTCAGACTTCTGCGCTTTCTGTCTTCTTTCAAAAGCGCATTGCTATCCTTTCTGATGTTAAGGTTTTCTTCCAGGGCGTTGCTCATGTTCGTCCTGCCTTCCGGAGTCCCGCTCCTCAGTGGGATCTTAATTTGGTTTTGGGTGTTCTTAAATGTCCTCCCTTTGTGTCTTTGGCTACTATTCCTCTATGTCTCTTAACGTGGAAAATGGCCTTTCTCCTGGCTATCGTGTCTGTTAGCTGGGTTGCGGAGTTGCAAGCTCTTTCCAACTAGTAGAGGAGCCAACTAGAAAAGAGGCCTTGCTTGACCTAGTGCTCTCAAACGATTCTAACATGATAAACAATGTTCAGGTAAGGGAACATTTGGGCAGCAGTGACCACAATATTGTATCACTTGAAGTTTGCTATGAGAAACCCAATAGCAAGGGTTTAACCAAAACATTCAATTTCAAAAAGGCTAATTTTACAAAGTTAAAAGAAGCTTTAAAGGATATCCAGTGGAATGTAATTTTCAAAGATAAAAATACACAAGAATCATGGAATGTATTTAAAATGCTCTTGGGCAAATATACACATCAATATATACCATTGGGAAATAAGCACAAGAGAAGTAAAGTGAAACCAATGTGGCTTTATAATGTGGTTAGCAGGGAAATGAGAAATAAAAAGCAGGCTTTTAAGGTGTTTAAGTCAAATGGGTCAGATGCATCATTTAAAAAATATAAAGAATGTAATAAAATCTGCAAACAAGCAATTAAGGTAGCTAAAATAGAAAATGAGAGAAACATTGCAAATGAGAGCAAGAAAAACCCTAAACAATTCTACAAGTATATTAATAACAAAAAAGTTACGGTTGATATTGGTTCTCTTAGGACTGAGACAGGTGAATTGTTTAGTGAGGATATAGCTATGGCTGACACCCTAAATACGTTCTTTGCTTCAGTATATACAAAGGAAGCAGCAATGACAAGCTATGGGCAAACAGACAAAACCACGGAATTTCCTCCAACATCTACATGGCTTACTGAGGACAAGGTCCAAAAGAGACTAGAAAAGGTTATAGTGAATAAAGTGCCTGGACTGGACGGTATACACCCAAGGGTACTTAAGGAACTTAGTTCAGTAATAGCAAAACCATTATACTTATCATTTATTGATTCACTTTCATCAGTCATAGTGCCCTGTGATTGGAGAAAAGCTGATGTAGTTCCATTGTTTAAAAAGGGAGCAAGATCCAAACCAGGGAAATTATAGACCTATGAGATTGACTTCCATAGTGGGTAAGATACTAGAAGGGTTATTAACTGACAGTATTCAGAACTATTTGAAGACAAACAATATCATTAGTAGGAATCAGCATGGTTTCATGAAGAACAGATCATGTCAGACTAATTTACTTGCATTTTATGAAAGAGTGAGTAGTAATTTGGACAGGGGAATTGCTGTGGATGTAGTATACTTTTTGCAAAAGCCTTTGATACAGTGCCTCACAACAGGTTACTGCATAAATTAAAAGGCTTCGGTGTGGGCGGTGTTATCTGTACATGGATTGAGAACTGGTTAAATGATGGCAGAGAGTTGTTTTAAATTGAACTTTTTCAGATTGGTCTAAGGTTATAAGTGGGGTGCCGCAGGGTTCAGTCCTGGTACCAAAGCTTTTTAATTTATTTATTAATGAAATAGAAGTGGGAATTGAAAGTAGCATCTCAATTTTTGCTGATGACACTAAGCTATGTAAGGAAATACATGCAGAGCTGGATGTTTTTTCCCTACAGAAGGATTTAGATAAACTAAGTGAATGGGCAGAAAAGTGGCAGATGTCATTTAATGTAGATAAATGTAAGGTTATGCATTTGGGCTGTAGAAACAAACTTGCTACATATACTCTAAATGGGAAACAACTTGGGAAATCCATAGAGAAATAGTTAGGAGTACTGATAGACAATAGACTTCACAGCAGTGTGCAGAGTCGTTCAGCTGCTGCAAGAGCAAATAGAGTACTAGCCTGCATAAAAAGAGGTGTGGAAGCAAGGGATGCTAATATTCTACCTCTGTATAAATCCTTGGTTAGGTCTCATCTAGAATATGAAGTACAATTTTGGCTCCTGTTCTAAAAAAAAAAAAAAGACATTACTGAACTGAAGAGACGTCCAACAAAACTGGGTTTGTTTACATTAGAGAAGAGACGTCTAAGAGGTGATATGATTACCATTTACAAATACATTCAAGGTCAATACAAAGAACTATCCAATGAATTATTTATACAAAGAGCTGAGCTAAGAACAAGAGGTCATCCATTTTGACTTGAGGAAAGGTGCTTTCGACTAAAATATAGGCAGGGATTCTTTACAGTAAGGGCGGTAAGGCTATGAAATTCTTTGCCTCGGGATGTTGTGCTTGCAGATAATGCAACTGCATTCAAAAAAGCAATGGATGCCTATCTAGCACAGAACAATATTGACAATTATGACAGATGGCTTCAAAACAAATAGGATATTGATTCGGGGAACTATTTGACTACCAATTGGAGTCAGGAAGGAATAATCCCCCCCCCACACACGTGAGACTACATTGGAAATGGCTCCATAGGGCTTTTTTTGCCTTCCTCTGGATCAACAGGGGTGTTTTTGCCATGGGCTGGGCTTGATGGACGCATGTCTTCTTTTCAGCCTTATTTACTATGTTACTATGTAAACCACCATATCTGATGTTTCACAAGGATAAGGCGGTGCTTTGCACCTCCAAGGAGTTTTTACCTAAGGTGGTCTCCGAGTTTCACATCAATCAGGAGATTGTGGTGCCCTCTTTCTGCCCTAACCTTTCCTCTGACAAGGAGAGAGATCTCCACTTGTTGGATGTGGTGCATTGTCTCAAGTTTTATGTCCATCGCACTGAATCTGTCAGGAAAACAGACTCTCTGTTCGTCATTCCTGAGGGTCCTAGGGCAGGAAGACCGGCGTCCAAAGTGACTATTGCGTCCTGGATCAAGTCCACTATTTGTAGGGCCTACGAATTGAGGTATAAGCATGTTCCCTTTCGGGTCACAGCTCATTCCACCAGGTCTATTGGGGCCTCTTGGGCCTATAAGAATCGGGCTTCTGCTGATCAGCTGTGCAGGGTGGCCACTTGGTCCTCTGTGCACACCTTTTCGAAGCACTACCGTGGGATGTGATGGCTTCGGCTGATGCCAACTTTGGGAGGAAGGTCCTGGAGGCAGTCTTGCCTGTCTATGATCGTCTTCTTCTGAGGTTCTTAGTGCTTCCTTACTGTTGAGCCCTGTTGGCTCTAGTTCAGTGTGCTGTATATCAGTTCCTGGAGTGTTTTTACCCCTGTTCAGTGTCTTTTGACACTTCAGTTTTGTTGGGCTATCTCTGACCTGTTGGTCCATAGCTGCACTGGTGACTTTGGGGGCCTTGCGTCTGGTCCTTGCCTTCTTCCCGCCTCTGGAAATCTCAATGGTTGGACATCCCAGAGTTACCAGTAACCTGTATTGGACGACAGAGAAAAGAGGATTTCACTGTCGTCCAATACAGGTTACTGGTAACACTGGGAGGCGATCCGCCCCTTTAAGTAGGCAGGAACATTTCTCTAAATGTATGCAGGGGGTGGAGCCTCCCCTCCCTCCTAGGCTGCTCCTCAGTCAGCACAAGCCAGAATGATTTGTTCCTCGGTGTGTTCACACCAGGTGGAGAACATCTCTCTTCAAACTTTAGTTTCTTTATTATTTTTGCAAATATGGAATACCACCATTAGGCAGGTTACCATGGCTGTCATATGCCCTCTTGAAAGTGGATAGCACAGCGTCCAGGGTACTTCTGGTGGACCTTTTGCCCTGATGAGGGAACAACTTGACTTCAAGTACTTCCCTAGGGATTATCCTCTGTGGTAATTCTTTACGCATTTGGTAACCTGAAGACAGAAGTCCAGCAGAAAGGTGAGCCACCCTTTGAGTGCCGAAGGTCCACTTTCCCTCAGTGTCCCTTCATTGGGCTTGTACCTGGGAGTTCTCATTGTGCACTCCAGCACTCATTGGGTGTTTTTCTATATCTTGCAATGTGTATGCAATGTATGTGTATGTCTTGGGTTTTGGAGCAGTTTGTGGGATTTAACTCTTTCTCTGCTGGGTTTTCCAGTTTTATGGGAATTTTAGGATATTGCCTTGGTGGGGTAATGTTTTCTTGCATAGTACAAGTGTTTGCTGTGTGTTATGGAACTTTTAACTTAAGGAATAATTTTATTAAAAATTATGTTCCTCGCCTTTAAGCGCGCTTTTCCCGCATAGACGCCATTGCTCCTTTACTCTCTATGGGCTTACACTGTGTGGGACGTATCTCTGGAACCGCTTTACATAGCGAATTCAGAGTGGGCTCATTTTGTTTGTCTTCCCTTGCTCTATCATCCGGTTTTCTGTTTGAGTGTGTTGGGGGACTCGGGGGGGCTTTGGGCACTGTTTTGGGGTACTTGGTGAGAAAAACTACGCTTCCCAAGAGCGCTCGTTTCGCGCCCTTTTTCTGATTGGCTCCCGTCGCGGCAGCCATTTTGTGAGTTCTTCTCATCGAGTATACTACGCAGGGACAGGACCTTGTCCCTCTCCTCTGCTGATCAACCCTTCACTTTCCAGATAAGTTTAGTTTTAAACGTTTCTGGGGTGATTACTTAATCTTTCACACTTTAATTGGGTGATTTCTGTCTGTGGGGTATATCTGACACTGTGAATATGTCTACTTCACTAGAGCCTGGGACTAGACCTAAGACAAAGGAGGCTGGGGTATCAGTATCCCCCATTGCGTTTTGCTCCTCCTGTCATTCAGGGCTACCTAGAGAATTTTCTGGTCATTTATGCCCAGCTTGTGCGGAAGGTCATGGCAGCAACCCAGGGCCTTCCAGCCACGCTATTGAGCCAACATGGGTGAAAGAGTTCAAGGCTGCAACTAGGGATCTCAGATCCACTCTTCAGCTCTTTCCCTCTCAGGTTCAGGGGGCTCTTCAAGTATGGCAGACCCCCTCCACTGTCAGGACCTCCCTGCCCAAGCCACAGGGAGCTCCTGACGTATCTGATTCTTCTGAGAAAGAATTGTTGCAGAATTCTGATGTTGAGGATGGTACAGTTATTGAGTCTACCAGATCGGCTGGAGACCCTTTTGAATGTGATCCTGAACTCTCTTCTGAGGATTTGATCAGGGCTGTGCTGACCACCCTCAATCTTCCCTTGTGCCAGGAGACTCCTCTTGACCCAACGGATGTGTTTCAGAAACCTTCTAAGGCTTTTACTTGTTTTCCTACTAACCCTACTCTTGAACGTTTAGTTTGTAATGCTTGGAAAAATCCTGATAAGTCCTCTTCAGTCTCAAAAAAGTTTGCCAAACTTTATCCTTTTCCTGAGACTGAATTGGCTAAATGGGTTCATCCTCCCAAGGTGGATGCTCCAGTTTCTAGGTTGTCAAAATCTACTGCTTTGGCTGTATCTGATGCTTCTGCTTTACAGGATTGTACTGACAAAAAGTTAGAGACCTGTCTTAAGTCTATTTTTGCTTCTATTGGTACTGCCATGCGTCCAACTTTCGCTGTGGCGTGGGTTAACCGGGCCATTGCGGTCTGGACTGAACAAATTACTGTGGCGGTCCACCAAGATGTGCCAGTGTCAGAGCAGTTGCAACTACTTGCTAATATTTCTGAAGCTCAGAATTATGTTTCTGACGCTGCCTTTGATGCTGTTCGCATGATGGCGAGGGCTTCCACTTCTTCTGTGGTGGCTAGACGTGCTGTTACCGCTTCCAAGAAAGTTTTGCTTTCTTTGTCCTTTCAAGGGACTTCCCTGTTTGGATCTGAGCTAAAGGAATTGATCAGCGAGGCTACTGGGTGTAAAAGTACTCTTCTACCCTCGGTCTTTAAGAAGAAATTCCCAGCTAAGAGCTATCGGTCCTTTCGTTCCTTCCAAGCTGAGATATGCCCCACGTCCCAGGCGGTTCCGCCTGCTCCACGCGCCTCCTCCAAGCCCAAACAGTCTTGGAAGCCCAAGGTTGCCCCCAAGGCCAAGGCTTCCAAGACTGCTTTGGCATGACTCGCCGAACCCGGGTCCGCATCCGGCTGTAGGTGGGCGGCTTCACCTCTTTCGCCGGGTTTGGGAGGATTCGGTGGCGGACCCTTGGGTTCTTCAGGTGGTGTCCACAAAAAGGCGTCTGTTCGACGACGATATTCAGAATCTTTTGGACAAGGACGTCCTGGAACCAGTTTCTCAGGGGGACATAGGTTTAGGATTTTATTCCAACCTTTTCGTTGTGGCCAAAAAGGACGGTGGAGCTTGTCCTATTTTGGACCTCAAGGATCTCAACTCCTTTGTTGTGAGCACCCACTATCGACAGGAATCTCTGCGCACTGCGATCGCTGCTATGTCTCCGGGGGAATTCCTTGCTTCCCTGGATCTTCAGGATGCATATCTGCACATCCCTATCCATCTGGAGAGCAGGCGGTACCTAAGGTTTGCCTTCGACAGGGGTCATTTTCAGTTTTCGGCTCTTCCCTTTGGGCTGACGATGGCTCCACAGGTTTTTCAACGAGTCCTGGGAGCATTGATAGCTGTCATCCATCAGGATGGCATCAGAGTGACTCCATACATGGACGACTTACTCTTGAAGGCGGCATCAGCAGATATCCTTCATCAGCAGGTTCAGGCTTGCATTCAGACACTCACTCGCCACGGATGGATTGTGAATCTGGACAAGTCAGACTTGGTTCCATCTCAGCGGATAATCTTCCTGGGTCTTCTGTTCGACACTCAGCGGTGCATGGTTTTTCTGCCGGAAGAGGTGGCTCATCAGATTGCTCTCTGGGTATCGAAGATTCTGGCCCTCGAGCGGATTCCAGTGCCGAAATTGACAGGACGTAAGGCTTACGAATTGCAGAATAAGCATGTGCCCTTTCGGGTCACTGCTCATTCTACCAGATCAATTGGGGCTTCTTGGGCCTATAAAAATCAAGCGTCTGCTGATCAGTTGTGCCGGGCGGCCACTTGGTCCTCGGTGCACACATTTTCAAAGCACTACCGTGTGGATGTGCTGGCCTCGACTGATGCCAGCTTTGGGAGGAAGGTCCTGGAGGCAGTTTTGCCTGTCTAGGATCTTCTTCTTCTGAGGTTCTTAAAGCTTCCTTACTGTTGAGCACTGTTGGCTCTGGTTCAGTGTGCTGTGTTTGTTTTTGGGGTCTGTTCTTCCCCTAGTTGGTGTCCGTTGACACTTCTGATTGTTGGGATCTCTGACCGGTTGGTTCATAGAGGTTCTGGTGACTCTGGGGGCCTTGCGCCTGGTCCTTGCCTTCTTCCCGCCTCTGGAAAACTGAATGTTTGGAAATCCCAGTGTTACCAGTAACCTGTATTGGACGACAGTGAAAATAGGATTTTAGTCTTACCTGTTAAATCCTTTTCACTTAGTCCATACAGGTTACTGGTCTCCCACCCTGTCAAGAGACCATGCTTGGCTCTCCTGTGGCATTCTGTGGGAGTCCTTTGGGGCATGCTCACAGGGGTCTTCTTCGTCTCTTCTATCTCTGGTCAGTGTTAGTGTCTCAAATCATTCTGGCTTGTGCTGAGTGAGGAGCAGCCTAGGAGGGAGGGGAGGCTCCACCCCCTGCATACATTTAGAGAAATGTTCCTGCCTACTTAAAGGGGCGGATCGCCTCCCAGTGTTACCAGTAACCTGTATGGACTAAGTGAAAAGGATTTATCAGGTAAGACTAAAATCCTATTTTTAGTCTTACCTGTTAAATCCTTTTCTCTTAGTCCTTACAGGTTACTGGTTACCTACCCTGTCAAGAGACCATGCTTGGCTGTCCTATGGCAGACCGTGGGGGTCCTTCAGGGTCATTCTCACAGGAGTCTTCTTCCCTTCTATCTAGTCCTAGTTAGTGTCTCAAATCATTCTGGAGCTGTTTGGCTAGCTGCAGCCAAGGAGGGAAGGGAGGCTCCACCCCCTGCATACATTTAGAGAAATGTTCCTGCCTAATTAAAGGGGCGGATCACCTCCCAGAGTTACCAGTAACCTGTATGGACTAAGAGAAAAGGATTTAACAGGTAAGACTGAAATCCTCTTTTCCCATGAGCACTTGCTTCGCGCCCTTGTTCCTGATTGGCTTCTGCCGTGGCAGCCATTTTGTGAGCGTTTCTGGGTGAGTATCCTACGCAGGGCTTGGACTCTTCTTCTCTCCTCTGCAACTTAACTCTTCGCCTACCAGATAAGTTTTTTTTTTTTTTAGTGATTTCTGGGGTGAAACTTTAATCCTACACACTATAATTGGGTGATTTATTGTACAGTTGGTTATTTTCACACTGTGAGAATGTCTACACCACTGGAGCTTGGGACTAGACCTAAGACTAAGGAGGCTGGGGTCTCTGTATCCCCCATTGCGCATTGCTCTTCCTGTCACTCAGGGTTACCTAGAGACTTCTCAGGTCATTTATGCCTAGGGTTTCCACCCAGCCAGTATTTTACTGTCAGGCCGGTAAAAAATTGGCTTCTGCCCAATGTTAAGTCTGTGGAGGGAATACAAGGGCCGGTAATTTTTTGAAGAAAAGGTGGCAACCCTATTTATGCCCAGCATGTTCTGATGTCCCTGACACCATTCCAGGGACCTCAAGCCATGCCATAGAGCCAGCTTGGGTGCAAGAGTTCAAGGCTGCGACTAGGGACCTTAGGTCCACATTGCAACTCTTTCTATCCCGATTACAGGGGGCCTTTCAGTCTTGGCAGGCCCCCTCCTCAGTCAGGTCTTCCCTGCCCAAACCTCAGGGAGTACCTGACGTGTCAGATTCCTCTGAGGAGGAACTTCTGGTGGAGTCAGATGTTGATGAATGTTCTGTGTTGGAGTCCTCTCAGTTTCTCGGGGACCCTTTTGAGGCTGATCCTGAACCCTCGGCTGAGGGCCTAATCAGGGCTGTATTAACTACTCTTAACATTCCCCTAGTTCAGGAGGTTCCTTCTGATCTCTCTGATGTATTCCAGGAGCCTGCTAAGCCCCTTACATACTTTCCACCTAAGCCCAAGCAGCAGTGGAGGTCTAAACACCCCTCCACCAAACCCACCAAACATCCTTTGTCATGGTTTGCTGAACCCTGGTCCTCATAAGCCATTGGGTAGCCACCTGCATCACTTCTTCAGTGTTTGGACAGGCTCTGTTGCAGATCAGTGGGTATTACAGGTGGTTTCTTAAGGTTACAGGATTCCCTTCAAATCCCCCCCTTTCAGGTTCTTACCTTCTCGCTTCCCTCGGGGACAGGAAAAGCTCAGGCTTTTCGGTAGAGCTATCCAGTCTCTCTTGGACAAGGGAGTTCTGGCCCCAGTTCCTCAGCCGGAGAGAGGTTCAGGCTTTTATTCCAACCTCTGTCGTTCCCAAGAAGGATGTCTGCTGCCGCCCTATTCTGGACCTCAAGGCTGTCAAAAAGTTTGTGGTCAAGACCCGCTACAAGATGGAGTCCTTGCATTCTGTCATCGCAGTGATTTGTCCTGGGGTATTTCTGGCATCCTTGGATCTACAGGATCTGCACGTTCCTGTCTAGGGGTGCACCGAAATTTCGGTGGCCGAAATGTTTCGGCCGAAAATGGCCTTTTCGGCAAAAAGCCGAAATGAAAAAAATGGCCGAAAATCCTTGTCAGCCCGCATCATCACGCGCCCCTGCGGGCCGTGATGACATACAGACAGAGAAGAGGGCAGAGGCACCGGAAGAGAAGCGCTTTCTGCCAGCAGACTGATCGTTACTGTCTGGCAGCAAGCGCTTCTCTTCCGGTGCCTCTGCCCTCTTCTCTGTCTGTATGTCATCACGGCCCGCAGGGGCGAGTGATGATGCGGGCGGGCAGGAGGGAGCTCAGAGCCAGCCAGCCGCAGGGGACCGGGAGAAAGAGAGGTACAAAGGGGGAGAAAGTACATAGGGGAGAAAGAGATGCACAAGTGGGAGAAAGAAGTACATGGGGGAGAAAGAGAGGCACAAGGGGTAGAAAGAAGTACATGGGGGAGAAAGAGGCATAAGGGGTAGAAAGAAGTACATGGGGGAGAAAGAGGCACATGGGGGAGAAAGAAGTACATGGGGGAGAAAGAGGCACATGGGGGAGAAAGAAGTACATGGGGGAGAAAGAAGTACATGGGGGAGAAAGAGGTAGAAGTACATGGGGGAGAAAGAGAGGCACAAGGGGGAGAAAGTGAGGCACAAGGGAGAGAAAAGTACATGGGGGAGAAAGAGAGGCACAAGGGGGAGAAAGTGAGGCACAAGGGAGAGAAAAGTACATGGGGGAGAAAGAGGCACAAGGGGGAGAAAGAGAGGCACAAGGGGGAGAAAGAGAGGCATAAAGAAGTACATGGGGGAGAAAGTGAGGCACAAGGGGGAGAAAGAGAGGCACAAGGGAGAGAAAGAAGTACATGGGGGAGAAAGAGAGGCACAAGGGGTAGAAAGAAGTACAAGGGGGAGAAAGAGAGGCACAAGGGGGAGAAAGAAGTACATGGGGGAGAAAGAGAGGCACAAGGGGGAGAAAGAAGTACAAGGGGGAGAAAGAGAGGCACAAGGGGTAGAAAGAAGTACAAGGGGGGAGAAAGAGAGGCACAAGGGGTAGAAAGAAGTACAAGGGGGGAGAAAGAGAGGCACAAGGGGTAGAAAGAAGTACAAGGGGGGAGAAAGAGAGGCACAAGGGGTAGAAAGAAGTACAAGGGGGGAGAAAGAGAGGCACAAGGGAGGAGAAAGAAGTACATGGGGGGACAAAGAAGTACATGGGGGAGAAAGAGAGGTGCATAGACCCCATAGTAAAATAATAACAATGATGCATGTTAACTGTGTAAAGTTTTTTATTCTACAGTTTGTCAGGGTTACGGTTTTAAAATATGCATTAAAGTCAGTTTCGGTTTCGGTTTTCGGCCAAGTGCATCCTGACGTTTCGGTTTCGGTTTCGGTTCAAAATTTTCATTTCGGTGCACCCCTATTCCTGTCCATCCGGACAGTCAGCAGTACCTCAGGTTTGCCTGCGACATGGAGCATTTCCAGTTCACTGCTCTCTCCTTTGGGCTCACCACAGCTCCTCAGGTGTTAGCTCAGGTTTTAGCTGCATTGACTGTCTTCCTGCACACCAAGGGGATACAGGTAACTCCTTACATGGGTGACCTTCTCCGCAAGGCTCCTTCCAGGGATCCATCCCTGCACTTCTTTGAAGATTTTTTCCAGCCTACTGGGAGAAGCTGTTGCCTCCCCAAGGTACCTGTAAGCTATATGGACTAAGAGAAAAGGATTTAACAGGTAAGACTAAAATCCTCATTTATCCTAATCTACTTTCCTGTCAATGGGGGGTAGATCTCTGACACTGTGTTGGCATCTGTGTTCTGAACTACCCACAGCAAGGGTACACAGCACTATTCTCAAGCATCACTCCCCAGATTTGTTCAATAGCTTCAGGTAAAGAACCAGTGAATGACTGTGTAAGGGATGATTGGGCCATCCACTGTGGACCCAGTGGCTCTCTCCCTGTTGTTTAACTGCCAGGGACACCGGAAAAAGTGTTGTCTGTGCATGCATAATCTTAACCAGAAGCTGGATGCAGTTCTTGGTATACAGCAGTCCATGACCAACACCAGGCTACTCCCGCTCCAGTTCCTTCCTCTCCACCTGTGCCCTCAGTGCAACAATATGGTTACAAACCAGCAAAGATCCTCTTGCCAGAGTGAGTTTCCAGACTTTTACCAGAATGTTAGGGATTCCTAAATCAGTGTTTGCTTCAGTTTGGCATACTGACACGCGCCTATAGCACACATGCTTCTGGGGTTGCTTTTGTCATTTCCCTGAGGTGTTAGCTTTGGCTTCACCCCTAATTGAGAAAAAGTTCTGTTATCAAATTACTCTGAAGCTTTTCTTCGCTTCAGAATATTTTTTTTATCTAGGTTTCAGCACCTCAGTAGTGGCATTTTGCCAGTGTTTTTCCACCCTTGGGTATTATGACATCGAGTTTCATACTCTTGATCACAAGGTCATTTGGAAGACTGGATTCCTCAAAACATCCTTCCGTCTCAGTCTCAATGAGATGCTGCAGAGATCTACCTGAAGACAAGTAGGAATTCATCTCCGTATGTCGCAACCTCAACAATCGCATGCAGGAGCATCAACAGAAGAGAGAGAGTCCACAGGGTTAGGTTAGTTTCTTCCATCTGTACCTTGGAATCCTCACTTAACCCAGAAGAGCCAGTAGAGGTCATCAGTGTCACCAAAATGCAGAGAAGCTCAGGCAACACTCCTTAAGGCTCTGTATCTATTATGGACAAATGGGACACATCCAGAGGGAGTGCCCTCTCCAATTGAGATACTTCTGGGCTTGAGAAACTTTGGAGACATTTTCTCAAGCCAACCTGATTCATCATGAAAATCATAGTCCACTTAGTAATGCTTAGTAATGCTTATAACCCTATCCTGGATTAAGAGTTCGGTCTCCACCACACACATTCATGTACTCTGGCACCTCTGGTGTTTTTGTAAACCTATCCTGAGACAAAAGAGCTGGACTACTGCTATGTATCAGGTCTGTACCTTTGGCTATTATGTCTCTTTGGAGGTGTAAAAATATTTCAGGCGAATTTTCTTTTCACTGTCGTCCAATACAGGTTACTTGTACCCTGGGAGGCGTCAGTCCCCTTTAAGTAGGTAGGAACATTCTCTAAATGTATGCAGGGGGGTGGAGCCTCCCTTCCCTCTCAGGCTGCCTCATCCAGTCAGCCCTCAGAATTGTTTGTTCCTGTGTAAGACACACAGGTGGAGAACATCTCTCTTCAATGGGCTTACACTGTTTGGGACGTATCTCTGGAACCGCTTCACACAACGAATTCAGAGAAGGCTAATTTTTCTTGTCTACCCTTGCTCTATCATCCGGTTTATAGTTCAAGTGTGTTGTTGGGCTTGGGGGGCTTCGGGCACTGTTTTGGGGTACTTTTTGGGAAAAACTACATTTCCCATGAGCTCTTGATTCATGCCTAATTTCTGATTGGCTCCCGTCGCAGCAGCCATTTTGGGCACTTTTCTCAATGAGTATCCTATACATGGCTTGTACAATCCTTTTCTCCTCTGCAGATTGACCCTTCGCTTGCCAGAACAGTCTATATTTAGCATTTCTGGGGTGAAATATCAATCTTACACACTACAATTGGGTGATTCATTGTACAGTTGGTTATTTTGACAATGTATGAATGTCTATACCGCTGGAGCTAGGGACTAGACCTAAGACTAAGGAAGCTGGGGTTCAGTATCCCCTATTGCGCACTGCTCTTCCTGTCACACAGGGTTACCTGGAGTGTTCTCTGGTCATTTCTGCCCAGCAGGTTCTGAGGTTCCTGGCAGCAACCCAGGGCCTTCCAGCCATGCTATTGAGCCAGCTTGGGTGCAAGAGTTTAAGGCTGCAACTGGAGATCTTTGCAGCTCTTCGCATCCCAGATACAGGGGGCACTTCAGTTATGACAGACCCCCTTCTATTATCAGATCCTCCCTGCTTCAACCTCAGAGAGCACCTGATGTGTTAGATTCTTCTGAGGAAGAATTGTTGCTAGTTTGGAATGTTGAGGTTTGTGCTCTTTTGGAATCTTCCAGGTCTCTTAAGGGACCCATTTGTAACTGATCCTGAAACCTCTACTGAGGGCCTGATCAGGGCTGTATTGCCCACTCTCAACATTCCATCGGTTCAGGAGGTTCTCTCTGTTCCCTCTGATGTTTTTCAGGTGCCTGTAAAGCCCTTACTCATTTTCCTCCTAACCCAACTCTTGACCATGGTCTACTCCAGACAAGTCCTCTTCAGTGTCTAGAATGTTTGCTAAGTCTTTTCCCTTTTCTCAAACAGAAATGACTACATGGGTTCATCCCCTAAGGTAGACGCACCCAAATCTAGACTGTCTTAACTTACTGTCTACATGTTTCTGACGCTGCAAGATTGGACTGACAAGTAACTGAGGTTTCCCTCAGGTCCATTTTCGCTTCCTTTGGTTCTGCTTTGCGTCCAGCCTTTGCTGTTGCATGGGTTATCCGGGCTGTTGCAGTCTGGACTGTGCAACCCATTGGTGGTCTGTCAGAATGCGCCTACTTCAGAGACATTGTCTCCTTGTTATTCTCCCTGTAGATCAACGCTATGTTTCTGCTGCTGCCTTTGTTGCCACCCACATGATGGCAAGGGCCTCCACTACTTCTGTGGTGGCTTGGCGTGCTCTTTGTCTTTAGATTGGTCTGCTCTCACTGCTTCCAGGAAAGTTTTCCTTTCTTTGCCTTTTGAGGGTACTTCCTTGTTTGGATCCGAACTTAAGGAACTGATTAGAGGGCCCTCAGGGGTTAGAGGGTCTTCTACCCTTGGTTTCAAACTCAATATATAAATAAATAAAAGGGTTGCCGTTTACGCGTAACCGGTCTTTTCGTTCCTTTTCTCTCAGTCACGTACAACGAACCAGGTGGTGCCATCTGTTCCGCGTTCCTCCTGGACCATGCAGCAATTGCGGCCCTAGGCCGCATACAAGCCCTAGACTTAGTGTCTTCTTCGGTATAATTCTCGACACCGTGGGATTCAGTGTCGGACTTGTGAGCTTTTCTGGTGGTGTTTGAGGGATACTAGATCCCTTTCCCTCCCACGAAGACGCTATTCAGGTTCTTCTGGACAAGGATGTCCTGTAATAGGTCCACCCTGCGGTCAGTGGTTCAAGATTCTATTCAAGCCTCTTTGGATGACCAACAAAATAAATAAGTAAATAAAAGGGTTGTCGGATGCCGCCCTATTTTGGATCTGAAAGATCTTAATTCCGTTGTAGTGCAGTCTCACTATCATCAGGAGTATCTGCTCACAGTTTTCGCTGCGGGGGAGTTTCTTGCTTCTCTGGACCTTAGGATGCGTATTGCTCTTCCCAGTCCTTCTAGAGAGCAGGCAGTATTTGGGTTTAACTGCGCCAGAGGTCATTTTCAGTTTCAGTCTGTCAACAGCCCCAGGTTTTCAACGGGGCTGGGTGCCTTGATATCCGTCCTCCATCGGGACGGCATCAGAGTTTTTCGTCGCGGACCACTTGCCTTATGCAGGCATCAGCTGCCGACCTTCTTCTTCAGCAGGTCCAGACCTGTATTCAGTTCCTTCTCTTCACGGTTGGATTGTGAATTAGGTCCAGTCAGACCTTGTTCCGTTCGGCACCTGGGTCTTCTGTTCGATACTTAGAGGTCCATGGTTTTTCTACCGGACTAGGTAACCATCAACTTACTCGAAGGACCTCAATGATCCTATCCCGCGATCAGATCTGGTTTTGTTGTTATTTTTTTTTTCTGGTGGGGTAGTCCATCTCCACGATTGAGGCGGTTCCATTTGCCATGGTACATGCCAGGGCACTTCGAAGTTTGTGATATGGACATGCTGGGACCGACCAGATCTTCGGAAGCTACCGATCTCTCTCTCCCTCCTCATGTCGAGTTGAGCTTGGAGTGGTGGTTGGGCCTTTCCAATCTCCTCTGGGAAGATCCTTCCTGATTCCCTACCGGACCGAGGTCACACCGGATGCCAGCCTCCTGGGCTGGGGAGCTGTTCTGGGTCGCTTTAGCGCTCGGGGAAGTGATTCATGGAGGAGTCCGACCTGGTGGACGAGTCCGACAATGCCACGGCAGTGGCTTACTTCATCAGTCAGGGCGGGACACGAAGTCTCGCCGCTTTGTTAGAAGTCAAGGCCATTCTGTCCTGGGCAGAGGTTCCTGTTCCTGTCATTTCCGCAGTGATCATTCCAGGCGTAAAAAACGTTATGACAGACTTCTTCAGTCGTCACGCAGTCAACTTGGAACGTTGGAACTACATCAGGACGTGTTTCAACTCCTAGTTTGAGATGGGGATTCCCTCAGCGGATCTGATGGCAATGGGACACAACAGGAAGGTTCCGCCTTCTTGCTGTCTGTGGAGAGACGCTTTAACTCTGATGCTGATGCAATGTCCATCCCTGGACATCCTCTCTGGCCATTTTTTTCTCCTCTCCCTATGTTAATATGGGCGTTACGGAAATTGTAATTGGTACGTTGTCCGGTAATTTTGATTGTTCTAGATTGACATTGTCAACCTTGGTTTCTGGGGTTTTGACCCTATCTGTGGTGGAGTCAGCTTGGCTCTCCTTTCGTCCAGCTCTTTTTCTACAGGGTTATCTGTGGAAGACTATGTTTTTCGGCTCAAGTTTTTGGCCTATATGTTGAATCCTCGATTTTAAGGAAGAAAGGGTTTTCTTCTGCTGTGGTGTCTACTATGCTACGTGCTTGTAAGCCTGTTTCTTCCAAGATCTATTACTGAGTCTGGTCGACTTTTGTGTCGTGGTGTGCTGACAGGGATCTGTCTCATGCCTTTCCTCTTCCTACTGTCCTGGCGTTTTTACAGGACGGTGTCGATAAGGGGCTCAGTCTGAGTTCTCTGAAGGTCCAGACTTCTGCTCTCTCTGTCTTTTTCCAGGAGCGTTTTGCTGTTCTTCCTGATGTCAGGATTTTCTTCCAGGGTGTGGCTCATGTTCGTCCTGCCTTTAGGAGTCCGGCTCCTCAGTGGGACCTTAATCTGGTTTTGGGGGTTCTTCAGCACCCCCCTTTGAGTCCTTGGCTACTATTCCTTGCGCCTTTGTCTGGAAGATGGCCTTCCTTTTGGCTATTGTTTCAGTTTGCTGGGTAGCGGAATTACAAGCTCTGTCTTGTAAACCGCCTTAGTTAGTGTTCCACAAGGATAAAGCCATGCTTCGTATTTCTACGGAGTTCTTGCCTATGGTGGTCTCCGAGTTCCACATCACTCAGGAGATTGTGGTGCCCTCTTTTTCCCTAATCCTTTCTCTGACACGGAGGGGTATCTCCACTTGTTGAATGTTGTGTGTTGTCTCAAGTGTTATGTTCATCGCACTGAGTCCATTAGGAAGTCTGACGCTTTGTTCGTCATTCCTGAGGGTTCTAGGGCAGGGAGACAGGCATACAGGGTATCCCTTGCATCTTGGATACAGTCTATTATTCATAGGGTTTACGAATTGAGGAATAAGCATGTTCCCTTTCGGGTTACTGCTCATTCTACTAGGTCACTTGGGGCCTCTTGGGCCTACAAGAATCCATCATCTGTTGAACAGCTGTGCCGGGCGGCCACTTGGTCTTCTGTGCACACCTTTTTGGAGCACTACTGTGTGGATGTGCTGGTCTCGGCTGATGCCAGCTTTGGGAGGAAGGTTCTGGAGGCAGTATTGCCTGTATACGGTCTTCTTCTTCTGTGGTTCTTAGTGTTTCCTTACTGTTGAGCCCTGTTGGCTCTAGTTCAGTGTGCTGTGCAACGGTTCCTGGGGTCTGTTTTACCCCTAGTTGGTGTCGCTGCACTTCTGTTTTGTTGGGATCTCTGACTGGTTGGTTCATAGAGGTCCTGGTGACTCTGAGGGCCTTGCGCCTGGTCCTTGCCTTCTTCCCGCCTCTGGGAAACTCAATGTTTGGACATCCCAGTGTACCAGTAACCTGTATTGGACGACAGTGAAAATAGGATTTTAGTCTTACCTGTTAAATCCTTTTCACTTAGTCCATACAGGTTACTGGTCTCCCACCCTGTCAAGAGACCATGCTTGGCTCTCCTGTGGCATTCTGTGGGAGTCCTTCGGGGCATGCTCACAGGAGTCTTCTTTCCTTCTTCTATCTAGTCTGATTCGTTCTCAAACAATTCTGAGGGCTGACTGGACGAGGCAGCCTGAGAGGGAAGGGAGGCTCCACCCCCCTGCATACATTTAGAGAATGTTCCTGCCTACTTAAAGGGGACTGACGCCTCCCAGTGTACCAGTAACCTGTATGGACTAAGTGAAAAGGATTTAACAGGTAAGACTAAAATCCTATTGTTTGAATGCTGCCATACAGTCTAAGATTGCCCAAGTGATATTGGGGTTACCATGGCTATGCCAGCATAATACAGTGATAGTGGTTCGAAGGCTGAATTGCTGCAGAGCCGTCGCTGGTCCCGGGACCGGATTTCCATGCTGTCAGCTATAACGCTGACATCAGGGAAGAGAGAAGGAGAGGGAACTTTGAATGCGGATATCTCTCAAACCATAAAGGTTTGAGAGATGCAGCTTGGCTCATTTAATTCAGATTTTTAAGGGCTACAACATGGGGGCTAGTAAAAATGAAGTATTACTATCCCTTTCACGTGGCATAACCTAAAGAACAAGCAGACTTCAGGAGCGTTTTCAGTACAATGGACCACATCCAGACAGTGCGACATGTTATAGAGCGACATAATGAATACAACCTTCCATTATGCATAGACTTCATTGCCTTCAAAAAGGCCTTTGCTTAAAATATCAAGTGATAATCGATGTCCTGATCAACCCAGGAATGGCTAGAGTTTATATCAATATCCTCCAATTAAAGCGAAACTACCACCCCTTAGCTCCATGGGCCAAAATAACTCCCCATCTGGTGACTAGCTGCTCAGTAGCACTAGTCGCCATAATTTTTACCGTGTTCAAGAGATTTGTAGACTTCTCCGGGACTGACAGGCAGGAAGGAGAGCAGACATCTTTCCATAGTGATGTCTGCACGCCTGCGCTGTAAGTCCCTTCCGGAGCCGAACAGCTCCTAGCAACGCCTCTTAGAGCAGGCTGGGACTGACAGCGCAGGCGTGCAGACATCACTATGGAAAGATATCTGCGCTCCGTCCTGCCTGTCAGTCCCAGAGAAGTCTACAAATCTCTTGAACACAGTAAAAATTCTGGCAACTAGCACTACTGAGCAGGTAGTCGCCAGATGGGGAGTTATTTCAGCCCATGGTGCTAAGGGGTGGTAGTTCCACTTTAATATATGAAAATGCAACTGCATCAATACAGGTCAACAATGATAATGTCCAGATAAACATGGAAAAAGGTTCCCGACAAGGAGTCACAATCTCCCCCAACTATTTTCTGCTTGTTCAGAATGATTTTTCCACAACTAAATTGGGGAAAAAAAGGGACTTAAGATCAATGGATCGATACTTACATCACTTACTTTTTGCCAGTAGTTCTGAAGAACTGCAAGAACTCATTGAAGAGCTACAACATGAAAGCAAAAAGTTTGGTCTGAAGATGAATATCCACAAAACACAAGTCCTGTTTAACAAGTGAAAATCACAGTAGATGGACAAATATGTTTACCCTGGACAGAAAATGTCAACAGATGGAAACACCATCATGGAAAACTTAGTAGTACTGTCTTTAAGACAAATTTCTCTGTCGTACAATACAGGTTACTGGTAACTCTGGGTAGGCGATCCGCCCCTTTAAGTAGACAGGAACAGTTCTAGAATTGTATGCAGGGGTAGAGCCTACCTTCCCTCACTGGATGCAGCTAGCCAACCAGCTCCAGAAAGATTTGTTCCTTGGTGAAGATAACACACAAGAGAACAGTTCTGCTATAGCTTTAGAAGTTTTTTATTTTTCTGTTAGATATGGAATACCACCATTAGGTGGATTACCATAACTGACAATGCCCTTAGATGTGGCTATCTCACTGACCAGGTGCTTTTTGTGGACCTTAAGTCCTGGGGTGAAAATATTGGCTACAAGTTCTTTCCTCAGGAGTTGCCCACCGAGGCTTCTTCTTTAAACATGGTAATCTGAAGACAGAATATCTGCAGGAAATGTGAGCAACCCTTTGAGTGCTGCAGGTCCACATGTCCCACAGTGCCCCTCCGCATAGGGGTTTTTGATTTGGAGTTCTTATTGCACACTCCTACACTCATTGGGTCTATCTGTATATCTGTTGGGTGTTTGGAGCAGGTTTATGTGGTATTTAACCCTTTAGCTGCTGGTTTTGCATTAATTAGGGGGTTTTCCGATACTTTCCCTACTGCTTCAGTGTTTTTTGGGTATCCTTACATGTTTAGTGATGTTTAATGTGTCTTAATATTACACCTTCAATTTTGCAAAATTTGAGTTGCGCTCTTTACCGCATAGGAGCCATTGCTCCATTCATTCCTATGGGACTGTACAGTTTGGGACATATCTCTGCAACAGTTTAACCTAGCGACTTCAAATATGGCTCATTTTACTTGTCTGCCCTTGCTCTATCATCCGGTTCATGTTTCTAGTGTGTTGGAGGGCTCAGGGGGCTTCGGGCACTGTTTGGGGTACTTTTCTGGGAAAACTGCATTTCCCATGAGTGCTTGCTTTGCGCGCTCATTTCTGATTGGCTCCCACTGCGGCAGCCATTTTGTGATCTTTCCAGAATGAGTGTCCTACGCAGGGCTTGGTCGCTTCTTCTCTACTCTGCTGATTAACCCTTCGCCTTCCAGATAAGTCTATTTTAGCGATTTCTGGGGTGATACTTTAATCCTACACACTGTAATTGGGTTATTTCTTACACAATAGGGTTATTTGACACTGTGAGAATGTCTATACCATTGTAGCTTGGGGCCAGACCTAAGACTAAGGATGCTGTATCCCCTATTGCACATTGCTCTTCCTGCCATTCAGGGTTACCTACAGAATTCTCAGGTCATTTATGCCCAGCATGTTCTGATGTCCCTGAGAGTCTCCCAGGGACCTCCAGCCATGCATTAGAGCCAGTTTGGGTGCAAGAGTTCAAGGGCGCTACTAGGGACCTTAGGTCCACTTTGCAACTCTTTCCATCCCAGTTACAGGTGGTTTTTCATTCTTGGCAGACCCCCTCCTTCGTCAAGTCTTCCCTGCCAAAGCCTCAGGGTGTACCTGACGTGTCAGATTCCTCTGAGGAGGAACTGTTGTTGGATTCAGATATTGAGGAATGTTCTGTGGTGGGCTCCTCTCAGTTTTTTGGGGACCCCTTTGAGGCTGATCCTGAGCCCTCGGCTGAGGGCCTGATCAGGGCTGTTTTAAATACCCTAAACATTACCTTATTGCAGGAGGTTCCTTCTGATGTCTTTCAGGAGCCTAAAAAGCCCCTTACTTGCTTTCCACCTAACCCCACTCTTGACCGCCTTGTGTCTGAATAGTGGAAGTCTCCGGACAGGAAACCTTCTGTCTCCAAGAAATTTGCTAAGCTTTATTCCTTTTCTGAGGCAGCGCTTGCTTAGTGGGTTCATCCTTCTAAAGCCTATCACCAGGCTATCCAAGTCTACTTCTTTGCCAGTGTCTGATGCGTCTGCTCTAAAGGACTGGACTGACAAGAAACTTGAGGTCTCCCTCAAGTCCATCTTTGCCACTGCTGGTTCTGCCATGTGTCCAGCATTCGCAGCAGCATGGGTGAACAGGGCCATTGCGGTCTGGACTGAACAGCTCACTCTTGCTGTCCATCAGGATGCTCCTCCTTGCCAACATTTCTGAGGCACAGCACATGTTTCTGCTGCCCTATTTGATGCCATCAGTTTGGTGGCTAGGGTTTCCACTATGTCTGTGGTTGCCAGACGGGCTCTTTGGCTCAAGATCTGGTCTGCTGATACTGCTTCTAAGAAAGCTTTGCTCTCCTTGCCTTTTCAAGGCACTTCTTTGTTTGGACCAGATCTCAAGGATCTGATCAGTGAGGCTACAGGGGGTAAGAGTACACTTCTACCCTTAGTTCCTAGGAAGAAATTGCCGCTTAAGCGTAACTGGTATTTTTGTTCCTTTCAGAATGAGACACGTCTGGCGAACCAGACGGTTCCCTCAACACCGCGTACCTCCTCCAAGCCCAAACAGCAATGGAAGCCCAAGGTCTTCTCCAAGCCCAAGGCTTCCAAGTCTTCTTCGGCATGACTCACTAAACCCGGGTCCACACTCTGCTGTGGGTGGTCGTCTGCATCACTATTACATCATTTGGGAGGATTCAATGATGGACCCATGGATTTTGCAGGTAGTGACGGAAGGGTACAGGATCTCTTTCATCTCTCTTCCTCCCTTTCGCTTTCTTCCTTCTCATATGCCTCAGGGTGCAGAGAAATGCCGTCTGTTCGGCGCTGTTCAGGTTCTTCTGGACAATGTCGTTCTGGAGCCGGTTCCAGTTCAGGACAGGCCTATGGGTTTTTACTCAAACCTCTTTGTGGTCTCCAAGAAGGACGTTGGTTGTTGTCCCATTTTAGACTTGAAGGATCTCCATTCCTTTGTGACCCAGACTCATTATCACCAGGAGTCTCTACGGACGGTGATTGCTGCCGTGTCCCCGGGGGAATTCCTTGCACCTCTGGATTTTCAAGACGTGTACTTACAGATTGCCATTCATCCAGAGAGCTGGCAGTACCTCCAGTTTGGCTGCGACCGGGAGCTGGCAGTACCTCCAGTTTGGCTGCAACCGGGGACATTTTAAGTTCTCGGCTCTTCCATTTGGTCTGACGACTGCTCCTCGGGTCTTCAACTGTGTCCTGGGTGCCTTAGTGTCTGTCCTCCACTGAGACGGCATCAGAGTTTTTCCATACATGGCCGACTTGCTTCTTAAAGCCTCTTCTGTGGAACTTCTTCATCAGCAGGTTCAGCAGTGCAATCATGCTCTCACTCCTCACGGGTGGATCATCAACTTGGACAAATCAGATCTTGTCCCATCTCAGCATCTGGTCTTCCTGGGCCTCCTCTTCGATACCCAGAAGAACATGGTGTTTCTCACAGACGAGGTGGCTCACCAGATTGCCCACAGGGTTTCTGCGATACTGGCTCAAGGTCCAGTTCCAGCCAAGAAGCTGTCATCTCTCATTGGGAAATTCATTTCCACCATAGAAGTGGTACCGTTTTCCATGGCACACACCAGGGAACTCCAGTGGTTTGTGATCCAGGTGTGCAGGGGTCGGCCGGACCTTCTGAAGACGTTGGTGTCACTTCCTCTTCATGTGGAATTGAGTTTGTCCTGGTGGCTCGACCTCTCCAATCTGCTGAAGGGCAAGTCCTTCCTAGTTTCCTTCTGAACCACGGTGATGATGGATGCCAGCCTCTCCAGTTGGGGAGCAATCCTGTGTCGCCTGAGTGCACAGGGTCGGTGGTCTCCGGAAGAATCTCTCCTTCCCATCAACGTGTTGGAGCTTCGGGCGATATTTCATGCCCTTCGTCATTGGACATCTCAGCTGGAAGACTACCCAGTCCAGGTAGAGTCCGACAACGCCACGGCCGTGGCTTACATCAACAAGCAGGGCAGAACAAGAAGTCTCGCCGCTTGGTTAGAGATCAAGGCTATTTTGTCCTGGGAAGAAGAACATGTTCCCTTTGGCCTACATCTTTCCTCCCCTCCTTATGTTGCACAGGGTGTTACAGAAATTACGACTGGAGTGTTGTCCAGTCATTCTGATTGCTCCGTACTGGCCTCACCAGGCTTGGTTTACGGAGCTTCTGGATCTGTCAGTGGCGGAGCCATTCCGGCTCCCTTGCCATCCGGATCTTCTTCTACAGGGTTACCTGTGGAAGGAGGATGTTCATCGTCTAGCCTTGATGGCTTGGAAATTGAATCCTCAATATTGAGGAAGAAAGGTTTTTCTTCTGGTGTGGTGGCTACTATGCTCGGTGCCCACAAACCTGTCTCTTCCAAGATCTACCATCGTGTCTGGTCGACCTTCCTATCTTGCTGTGCTGACAAGGACTTGTCTCAGGAATTTCATCTACCTACGGTCCTGTTTTTTTTTTTTTTGCAGGACGGTGTGGATAAGGGCCTCAGTTTGAGTTCCCTTAAAGTTCAGACGTCTGCTCTCCCTGTTTTCTTTGAGGCGCATTGCCTTCCTGATGTCAAGGTTTTCTTCCAGGGTGTTGCTCATACTCGTCCTGCCTACAAGATTCCTTCTCCTCCATGGGATCTTAACTTGGATTTGGGCGTTCTTCAGCGCCCTCCATTTGAGCCTTTGGCTACTATTCCTCTACGCCTATTGACATGGAAAATGGCTTTTCTCCTGGCAATTGTATCTGTCCGTCGTGTTGCGGAGTTACATGCTCTGTCCTGTAAACCACCCTATATGGTGTTTCACAAGGACAAGGCGGTGCTTCGCACCTCTCAGGTGTTTCTCCCGAAGGTGGTTTCTGAGTTCCACATCAATCAGGAGATTGTGGTGCCCTCTTTCTGCCCTGACCCTACCTCTGACAAGGAGAGGGATCTCCACTTGTTAGACGTGGTGCATTGTCTCAAGTTTTATGTACATCGCACTGAGTCTGTCAGGCAATCAGACGTGTTGTTCGTCATTCGTGAGGGTCCTAGGGCAGGAACACCTGCATCCAAGGTGACTTGCTTCTTGGATCAAGTCCACTATTCGTAAGGCTTATGAGCTGAGGAAGAAGCCTGTCCCTTTCAGAGTTGCAACTCATTCTACTTGATCTATTGGGGCCTCTTGGGCTTACAAGAATCAGACCTCTGCTGATCAGTTGTGCAAGGCTGCCACCTGGTCATCTGTGCACACCTTTTCGAAGCATTACCGTGTTGATGTGCTGGCATCGGCTGATGCCAGCTTTGAGAGGAAAATCCTGGAGGCAGTCTTGCCTGTCTAGGATTTTCTTTGGTTCTTGGTTCTTCCTTCACTTTTGAGCCCCGTTGTGTAACAGTTGTAGTGTTGTTACCCCTGTTCAGTGTCTGTTGACACTTCATTGTTTGCTGGGCTATCTCTGATCTGATGGTTCATATCTGCTCTGGTGACTTTGGGGGCCTTGCGCCTGGTCATTGCCTTCTTCCCGCCTCTGGGAAACTCAATGGTTGGACATCCCCGAGTTACCAGTAACCTGTATTGGACGATAGAGAAAAGAGGATTTTAGTCTTACCTGTTAAATCCTGTTGTCTTAGTCCATACAAGTTACTGGTCTCCCACCCTGTCAAGGGACCATGCTTGGCTCTCCTGTGGCAGACCGTGGGGGTCCTTCGGGGTCATGCTCACAGGAGTCGTCTTTCCCTTCTACTATCTAGTCAATAGTTGGTGTCAAATCTTTCTGGAGCTGGTTGGCTAGCTGCAGCCAAGGAGTGAAGGTAGGCTCCACCCCCTGCATACAATTCTTGAATTGTTCCTGCCTACTTAAAGGGGCGGATCGCCTACCCAGAATTACCAGTAACCTGTATGGACTAAGAAAAAAGGATTTAACAGGTAAGACTAAAATACTCTTTTACCACTCTGCCTCAAGTGAAATGTCCTTCCGTATGGCTGTGAAACATGGACACTGAATGACAAAGCCATACAAAAACTTTAGGCTATGTAGAGAAGTATGAAGAGACTGAAAAAAGTGTGCATTGATTCGTCAGAAAGCAAAGGCCTATGACAACATACAGGATCCCTTTCTCTTCCCTTCCTCCTTTTCGGTTCCATTTTACTCGTCATTCTCAGGAGCCTACAAAAAGACGTCTGTTCGAAGACTCTATTCAGGATCTTTTGGACAAAGAGGTCCTGGAACTGGTTCCATCAGAGGACACAGGTTCAGGATTCTATTCCAACCTGTTCGTTGTGGCCAAAAAGGACGGAGGTGCTCTTCCTATTTTGGATCTCAAGGATCTCAATTCCTTTGTTGTGAGTTCCCACTTTCGTCAGGAATCCCTGCGTTCTGTGATAGCCGCAATGTCTCCAGGGGAGTTCCTTGCCTCCCTGGACCTTCAGGATGCATATCTTCACATTCCTATTCATCCAGAGAGCAGACGGTATCTCAGGTTTGCCTGTCACAAAGGCCACTTTCAGTTTTCAGCTCTTCCCTTTGGTCTGACTTCAGCACCTCCGGTCTTTCAGAGAGTATTGGGATCTTTGATAGCTGTGCTTCATCGAGATGGTGTCAGGGTGACTCCCTACATGGACGGTCTGCTCCTGAAAGCTTCATCTGCGGAGATTCTCCACCAGCAGATACAGCTGTGCATACAGACGCTCAATTTCCACGGCTGGATTGTGAATCTGGACAAGTCAGACTTGGTTCCATCTCAACAGCTCCTCTTCTTGGGTCTCCTGTTCGTCACTCAGCAGTGCATGGTGTTTTTACTGGAGGTAGTAGCTCATCAGATTGCTATCAGAGTATCCAAGATCCTGGAGCTCGACATGGTTCCAGTGCCGAAGTTGACTTCTCTAGTGGGGAAGTTCATTTCCACGATAGAGGCAGTGCCATTTGCTATGGCACACACCAGGGAACTTCAGAGGTTTGTGATCCAGACATGCAAGACTCATCCAGATCATCAGCATCTGTCAGTCTCTCTGCCTCCTCATGTCGAGTTGAGCCTGGAATGGTGGTTGGACCTGTCTCATCTCCTGAAAGGGAGATCCTTTCGGGTTCCCTATTGGACCACAGTCACGACGGATGCCAGCCTCCGGGGATGGGGGGCAGTGTTGGGTCGTTTCAGTGCTCAGGGGAAATGGGGACTGGAGGAATCTCTTCTCTCCATCAATGTTCTGGAACTTCGTGCCATCTTTCTTGCCCTGAGGCACTGGTAATCTCAGCTGGAAGGTTGTCCAGGCAGAGTGGAGTCCGACAACGCCACTGCAGTGGCCTACATCAACAGACAAGGCGGCACAAAAAGTCTCACCGCTTGGTTAGAGGTCAAGGCCATCTTATCTTGGGCAGAAGCTCATGTGCCCCTCATCTCAGCAGTACACATTCCAGGCGTAGACAACGTCATGGCAGACTTTCTCAGTTGTCACACAGTCGACAGTGGAGAGTGGACTCTTCATCCAGAGGTGTTTCACCTTCTAACCCAGATGTGTGGGGTACCTGTAGTGTATCTGATGGCTATCAGACACAACAGGAAGGTGCCAGTGTTTTGCTCTCGGTGGAGGGACCCTCTTGCTCTAGCAGTGGATGCTTTGTCAATCCCTTGGGAGTTCCCTCTGGCGTACATCTTCCCTCCTCTCCCTCTGTTGATCAGAGTCATCCAGAAGCTGAAGATGGAGCGTTGTCCTGTCATCCTAAATACTCCAAATTGGCCTCGTCAGTCCTGGTATCCGGAACTGCTAGCCATGTCTGTGGCGGATCCCTTTCCGCTTCCTGCCCGTCCAGATCTACTTCTTCAGGGATATCTGTGGAAGGAGGATGTTCAGCATCTCCATTTGATGGCTTGGAGGTTGAATCCTCAATTTTAAAGAAGAAAGGATTTTCCTCTTCAGTGGTGTCCACGATGCTTAGAGCTCGCAAGCCTGTGTCTTCCAAGATCTATCATCTCATATGGTCCACCTTTGTGGCATGGTGTACTGATAAGGATCTATCACTTGATTTCTATCTTCCCACGGTCCTGGCCTTTTTGCAGGATGGGGTTGAGAAGGGACTCAGCCTGAGTTCTCTCAAGGTTCAGACTTCAGCTCTGTCTGTATTTTTCCAGGAACGGATTGCTATTCTTCCTGATGTTAAGCTTTTCTTCCAAGGTGTGGCTCATGTTCGCCCTGCCTTCAAGAGTCCTACTCCCCAGTGGGACTTCAATTTGGTGCTGGGGGTTCTCCAGAGACCCCCGTTTGAATCCTTGGCTTCTATTCCTTTACGTCTCTTGACCTGGAAAATGGCCTTTCTTTTGGCTATTGTCTCAGTTCGCCGGGTAGCGGAGTTACAAGCTCTGTCTTGTAAACCTCCTTACTTGGTGTTTCACAAGGATAAGGCAGTGCTTCGCACTTCCAAGGAGTTTTTACCCAAGGTTGTCTCCGAATTTCACATCAATCAGGAGATTGTGGTTCCCTCTTTCTGCCCTAATCCTTCCTCTGACAAGGAAAGAGATCTCCATTTGTTGGATGTTGTGCGTTGTCTTAAATTTTATGTTCATCGCACTGAGTCTATCAGGAAGTCTGACACCCTGTTCGTCATTCCTGAGGGGCCTAGGGCAGGGAGACCGGCATCCAAGGTAACTATTGCCTCTTGGATAAAATCTACCATTCGTGAAGCCTACAAACTGCGGAATAAGCACGTTCCCTTCAGGGTTACTGCTCATTCCACCAGATCAATTGGGGCCTCTTGGGCCTACAAGAATCAGGCGTCTGCTGATCAACTGTGCAGAGCGGCCACTTGGTCCTCTGTGCACACATTCTCGAAGCACTATCGTGTTGATGTACTGGCCTCGGCTGATGCCAGCTTTGGGAGGAAGGTCCTGGAGGCAGTCTTGCCTGTTTAGGACCTTCTACTCTGTGGTTCTTAGTGCTTCTTTGCTGTTGAGCCCTGTTGGCTCTAGTTCAGTGTGCTGTGTTCGTTCGGGGGTTTGTTTTTCCCCCTGGTTGGTGTCCGTTGATACTTCTGTTATTGGGCTCTATGATTAATTGGTTCATAGCAGTTCTGGTGACTTTGGGCCGTGCGCCTGGTCCTTGCCTTACTTCCCGCCTCTGGGAAAGCTCAATGTTTGTACATCCCATTGTACCAGTGACCTGTATTGGACGAAAATAGGATTTTAGTCTTACCTGTTAAATCCTTTTCACTTAGTCCATACAGGTCACTGGTCTCCCACCCTGTCAAGGGACCATGCTTGGCTCTCCTGTGGCATTCAGTGGGAGACCTTCGAGGCATGCTCACAGGAGTCTTCCTTTTCCTTCTTACCTCTGGTCAGTTTATTGTCTCAAATCAATCTAGCTTGTCTCTGGCCTGAAGGCAGCTTAAGAGGGAGGGGAGGCTCCACCCCCTGCATACATTTGAATGAATGTTCCTGCTTACTTAAAGGGGCGGATCGCCTCCCATTGTACCAGTGACCTGTATGGACTAAGTGAAAAGGATTTAACAGGTAAGACTAAAATCCTATTTTCTTCTGGTGTGGTGGCTGCTATGCATAGTGCCCGTAAGCCTGTTTCATCTAAGGCCTACCATCTTGTTTGGTCTACTTTTCTGGCTTGATGTGCTGACAAAGACCTGTCTCAGGATTTTGACCTTCCGACAGTTCTCTCCTTCCTCCAGGATGGTGTGGATAAGGGTCTTAGTCTGAGTTCTCTTAAGGTTCAGTCTTTTTTCAGAGGCGTCTTGCTCTCATTCCTGATGTCAGGGTGTTCTTCCAGGGTGTTGCTCATACCCATCCGGTGATTAAGTCCCCTGCTCCTCAGTGGGATCTTAACCTGGTTTTGGGAGTACTCCAGTATCCTCCTTTTGAGTCCTTGGCTACCATTCCTCTACATATGTTGATGTGGAAGATGGCCTTTCTCCTGGCGATTGTTTCTGTTCGCCGAGTTGCGTAGCTGCATGCCCTGTCTTGTAGACCACCCTTTTTGGTCTTTCACAAGGACAAGGCGGTGCTTCACACCTCACAAGAGTTTCTCCCAAAGGTGGTGTCTGAGTTCCACATTAATCAGGAGATTGTGGTCCCTTCCTTCTGTCCTCACTCTACTTCTGACAAAGAGAGGGATCTTCATCTGTTAGATGTTGTGCGTTGTCTCAAGTTCTATGTGCATCGCACTGAGTCCTTGAGGCAGTCTGACACTCTTTTTGTCATTCCTGCGGGTCCTAGGGCAGGGAAGCCTGTTTCCAAGGTAACCATAGCTTCTTGGATCAAGTCCACGATTCGTAAGGCTTACAAACTTCGGAAGAAGCCTGTTCACTTCAGGGTCACGGCTCATTCTGCGAGGTCTATTGGGGCTTCTTGGGCCTACAAGAACCAGTCCTCGGCTGATCAGTTGTGCAAGGCGGCCACTCATCTGTGCAGACTTTTTCTAAACACTATCGTGTGGATGTGCTGGCATCATCCAATGCCAGTTTTGGGAGGAAGATCCTGGAGGCAGCCTTGCCTGTCTAGGATCTCCTTAGTCTCTCAGTACTCTTTCACTTTTGAGCCCTGTTGGCTCTAGTTCAGTGTGCTGTACTACAGTTCATGGGGTTTGTTTTTACCCCTGTTCAGTGTCTATTGACACTTTGCGGTTAGTGTTGAGTTATTTATGACCTGTAGGTTCAGTGGTGCTCTGGTGACTTTGGAGGCCTGCACCTGGTCCTTGCCTTTCTTCCCTCCCTGGGGAACTTAATGGTTGGACATTCCAAAGTTACCAGTAACCTGTATTGGACGACAGAGAAAATAGGATTTTAGTGTTACCTGTTAAATCCTTTTCTCTTAGTCCATACAGGTTACTGGTCTCCCACCCTGTCAATGGACCACGCTTGGCTCTCCTGTGGCAGAACATGGGGGTCCTTTCTGGTTCATGCTCACAGGAGTCTTCCTTTACCTTTTTACTACCTAGTCAATAGTTAGTCTGCAAATCTTACTGGTTGGGGATTGGCTAGCTGCAAGCTAAGGAGAGGAGGTAGGCTCCACCCAGCAGTCACTTCTCAGAATTGTTCCTGCCTATTAAAGGGGCTGATCGCCTACCCAAAGTTACCAGTAACCTGTATGGACTAAGAAAAAAGGATTTAACAGGTAAGACTAAAATCCTATTTTCCAAAGCAAGCAAGGCAATTGCAAACATGCCATAAATGGCAAGGCAAATACAAAACATGTCATAAATGGCAAAACAATGAAGATTAATTTTGTTGGTCCTTTGATGACTAATACTGGTAAATTGGGAAGAGAAAATGGACAACATTTTAAACCAGTTATTTATTATTGCATATACCAAAGAAGTACCAATGGCTAAAAATCGTATAACAATGTAAGTAAATCACCTGGACTTGGATACTAAGGGATATAGGTTTAGATATAACCAGACAATTATATTTAATCTTCAGGTATTCTGTTACAATAGGCCTAGTGCCACAAGATTGATTAAGAGCACATATGTGGTGTTTTCATCTAAAAAATATTATTTTCTTTTTGTGTTTTTAGTGCATTCAATTTAATTTAGAGTACCTATTAAGATTAATATATGTATATCAGAAATACCAGAGTAACATAACAAAGAAACAAACCACAAGTATGTGTGTGAGTGATCCTTCCACTATCTGTTTCTTATAGGTGGGTCTGTAAACACATTAAAAAGCCAATCCGTTCTACTGTTCTGAGCCTGGACTGGCATCCAAACAATGTCCTTCTGGCAGCCGGGTCCAGTGATTTCAAGAGCAGGTAATGTTTGAATCACGGTAATCTTAACACTAAAACGCATCTAGGCCCCTTTATTAAGGGGACAATAACACTGAATATGAAATTTATATATATATATATATATATATATATATGTGTGTGTGTATGTGTATATATATATATATATATATATATATATATATACACACACACACACACACAGAAATGTGCAAAAGGCAAGTGTGAAAAAAATTCTGTAAAGTAAGATTGCTTTAAAAAAGAAACACGTTAATAGTTTGTTATCAATTTACAAAATGCATAGTGAGTGAACAGAACAAAACCACCCTTTGCCTACAAAACAGCATTAGTTCCTCTAGGTACATTTGCACAAAGTCAGGGAATTTTGTAGGAGTATAGTCAGTTTTATGATTAACCCCTTAAGCACTTAAAGGGATAGTAATACTTCGTTTTAACTTTATTTTATTTTGTAGGCATTAAAAAAACATGAAGAATGATATAAGTCTTATCTCTCAAACCTTTATGGTTTAAGAGATATTCACAAACAAAGTATCCCCCCCTGTTCAACCAGATCAGAAGGGAGGTGCCCAGGTAGACTGCAGAGAGGGACAATCTTCAATTAAGATAAGGGAAAAAGCTGAAAAACTTGTCAAGGGGGGAAGGGCTTTCATTGTTTTCATACAAAGAAAATTGTCCCCTTCTGTTATCTGTCTGGTCATACAACCTGATCCACATCTGAGAAGAGATGGCTTACACTAGGTAAAAGGGGCGGGGAGGGGAACTTTGCTTGTGAATATCTCATAAACCATAAAGGATTGAGAGATAAGACTTATATCATTCTTCATGTTTTTTTAATACCTACAAAATAAAATAAAGTTAAAACGAAGTATTACTATCCCTTTAAGGACCACGGACCTTTTTTTTTTTGTTTTTTTTGTTTTGTTTTTTAAAGCTGTCCGAATCAGCGCTCCCCGAATAGCATGCCACTGAGCGGGGAGCCCTGAAATCTATGACGGTATTAGCACGTCATGGGTTAATATCACATGTTGGACCCATGATGTGCCAGGACCGTGATGGGTCCTTAAGGGGTTAAACAGTTCTACCAAACAGGTGCTAATGATCATCAATTTAATATGAAACCGTTGTGTAGGAGGAATAAACTGGGTGAGGCTGAGGAACAGTCAAACTCCGCTAACAATGTGAGGTTGCTGAAGACAGTTTAATGTCAAAAGTCTTACACCACGGCAAGACTGAGCACAGCAACAAGACACACGATAGTTATACTGCATCAGCAATGACTCTCTCAGGCTGAAATTTCAACTTAGTGCAGCATATGAAAGACATATCACACACTCTGGGGGCATGGCCTGGACTGGACCTGCTTGATGGTGGACTTGTAGTGTCTCGCTCTGGAGCCTTAGCCCTTAATAATAGTGACTAAAAGCTTGTTATACACTGGAGAACGGTTCCATTTGGTTCCCTTCTACTCTGAAGGGTGACTATGACTGGGAAGAGGAAGAAGTCACAACCGATTAAGTCGTTTTTTTCAACCTAATACTCACCGCAGTGGAGGTGCTTGTCGTGCTTACACGGATCCTTTGCAGGTCTCTCCCATGGCGGACCTGGACAAAGAAAATTGGCCTATGTTGCCTATCAGGCCTGCTACTTACCAAGATCTGCAGCCACTTCCCACAAAGTCTGAATTGGAGGTAATGTTATGCACGGTACGGGACTCCATCAAGTCGGATCTTTCGGATCTTAGGGCTGATGTCCATCAGATTGGATCCCGAGTCAAGGATTTGGAGGACTTCCAGGAATCTTTGGCGACTAAACAGGATGAGGTTCACCGCTTCCTGATGCATCAGGACAATAGTCGCTCCGAGCCCAGCTGGATGATTTGGAGAATAGAGGTCGACGTTCCAACATTAGGGTCAGAGGGCTTTCTGATCTCTCCAGTGAATCTGGTAACTGTCTTACAATCTATATTCAACTCCCTTTTAAAGTTACCTTCTGCAACGGACATACGTATTGAACAGGCTCACCGGGCCCTCCGGCCTCGTTCCCAGCAGAGCGATAGGGTCAGGGATGTAATCTGTTGCCTACTCCTTTTCTCTCAAAAAGATGCCATCATGAGGAAAGCACGTGAGACACCGAATCTTTGTTATGAAGGAGCAGAGATTTCCTTGTTCAGTGATCTGTCCCTCAGCACACTCCAACTTCGTCGCCAGGTCAAACCATTGGCTGATGCTTTACGCCAGAAGAACATCCCTTATTGTTGGGACTTCCCTTTCTGCATGACTGTGACTTTCGAAGGACGTTCCCTCACCATCCGGCGTCCGGAGGAGATTCAGGGCCTTTGTGAAGCTCTTCGCTTCCCTGTGGTCCAACCACTGGAGGCAGAGGGCTTTCAACGTTTCCGCCCGCCTGCCCATATGCAGCACCGCCAGAAATGGAGTTCTGTTCCTGCGAGGAATAAGAGGCCTGCACCAGTCTCACCCTCTGGTTCACCGATTATCCGGGAGGACTGAGAACTGAGACAATGACTTCTCCCTGTGTTTCCGGCTAAGTGGTCCTCACCTTTGGATGAGTGGGTCTGTTCCCTCCGATATTGTACTTCTTTGTGTCCTCTGGACTCCTTACCGGGACTTGGCACTATGGTTTACATTTTTTCCCCATATATGCTTAATTCCTGCCTCAGTATAGCCTCCTTCCCCAGGGCCCTCTGATCCCCCCTCTACCCACCCTCCCTTCATACTCTGGCTCTCACCAGTGCCCCTTTTTGCCAAATGATCTCCCCTCATCTTTTTGTTTTATTAGTTTCCCCATTTTGCCCATTTCTTTCCCTGCGGCCATTATGTTTCCTGTCTTGTAGTGTTATGCTAATGTCATGTCGCTTATACATGTATGTAATACAGTGAGCTTTCCATTACCTGGTGTATTAGTCTTATATATGTATATGCTGTCAGTCTGGGTTGTGCTCCATTCGAGAGGTGACTTTCCCCCATCCCTTATATTCCATCTGGGCTTCTCGTTCTTTGCTCTCCCCCTCTATTCTGTCCCTTTTGTTTTTCTCCATCCTTCTTCCTCTTTCGTCTAACTTTCTTCACCCTTTTTCTTCCATCACTCCTCTTCTTTCCTTCTTTACTCGTTCTTCTTACAGCCTCTCTCTGCCCTGGAGCTGCCCTTTGGTCTCACCCTGCCCTACTGTCCCGTTTTGCTGTGGAGTGCCTTGACACCAATGGGTACTGAAATATCGGGAATAGCGTTTTTAAAGTTTATTATGGTACTCTTTCCAGCGTGCCTATCCCAACCCCCGCAGCTACTATGACTTCAGATCCTTCAGATACTTTCAGATTTTCTGGGGCATTAGACTTCCTCATGCTTCCCTATGGGATTGGGTCTGATTCATATTCTGGGGCATCTTCTCTAGTCCCTCATCCCTACCCACTGTTCTTGTCTTTTTCACCCCTGTCCCTCCCCCCCCTTTTTTTTTTCTTCTCCTCCCCGCCCTCTTCAGAATTTTTCCCCTGCCCTGGGGCCGTCCTACTGGTTCTACCCCTCCTATTGTTGTATTCCGTTGAGGGTGTCATTGGTGCTCATGGGTTCTGGGTTGCGGTACATATCATTTACCTGTTCTATTGTCCTGGAGGTCTTCGCTTATCCTGTTCTATCTTCATATCTGCAGTCTGGACATGCATCCCTGTCTCTCTTACCCTCGGGGGTCTCGGAGCTTTTGTCTGGGCCCCATTGGGCCAGATTGCTTGCTCTGCTCTCACAGCGAGCTAACAGGGTTGCCTGTTCATTTTTGGGAACGTTACTCTCCTATAGCTGGAGGACCTTATTAGCCTGCATATTATATCAGTTTCTATCAGCATCAAAGGTCTCTTCCCAGATCACTCTTCCTCTGCAGCTCCTGTTTGGAGGGAAACCCAGCATTTCTACTACTAATTTGTGTTGAGCCCCTATCGTTTTGGATCATGGGCTCTCATTGATTCCATTGATGCTGATTTCAATCACACCACCCCCACTTGGCTGCGTTTTTTGGCCGTCCTATGTTAATATTCGAATTGTTGCGGATATTGTATTGTCTACTTTGCCCTGCCTGTAGATTTACTACTTGTTTTTGGGCTCTTTCTTCTTCTCTTTCTTGCTCTTCTGCCTGGTTGTTTCCCCTTTCTGCTTTCTCTCCTTCTTCCTCTACCCCCTCTCTCCTTTTCCTGCCTCTCCACCCCCCTTTTCCCCCTGCCTCCCCCTTTCCACATGAAAGGTGTGTATGCCTTACTATTCTGTGGTGCCCTGGGTCGTCATGTATCTTGTACCCATCTTATTTCTTTTTGATTTTTACCCATGGCTCTAAGACTTACAATCCTATCCCTTAACGTTAAGGGACTCAATTCCCCTCAGAAGCGATCTATGTTCTTTAGGGATTGCTCCCGCCTCAAGGGTCAAATATGTTTTTGCTCAGGAGACGCATTTCCTTGCTTGTGGAATACCTTCCCACCGTACTAGGTCTTATCCTCATGCAAATTACAGTTGTGCATCCTCTAAGACCTGTGGGGCTCGATTTAAAGGCAGCCGTTAGTAAAAAAAAATCACTAACGGGTGTGTTAAGTGTCATGTTGCAATTCAAAGATCCGTCTAAAGAACAGCTAACGGCAGTTGCAGAATCCTTACGGCCGATACACTTACGTGCATTCAGACGTATGGAACAACATACCCCAGAGCTATTCAAAGGCTTGCGGTACTGCTAACGGCTGAAAAAAAGACACACCTAACGGCTAAAAGTTAAGACCCACTTTTCTCACACGTTAGACACTTAACGGCCAAAACAAAACACCTGTTACATAGGAAAATACACAAAATGCTTACCGCACAACCATGTAAATGGGAAAATTAACCCTTGCAATGCCAAAACAACACAAAAACATGCACACACAACACAAAAACATGCACACACAACACAAATCACTCCACACACAACAACAAAGAACACCACAGGGACAACGACACACAAAAAAACAACACAGCATGGCATGGAACAATGGGGGTTATCACACAAAGCGGACACCTGCAAATACAAGCTCACCTGGGCAACATCAACACGCGACCTGCACCCCACAAATGCACACCCGCAAATGGCACACACATAACAAGCACAACACACCACATCTTATAACACACACACACCTGCTAACACTTACCTGGACAAAAACAACACACCATTGGTTAGCACTCACCTCATCACCACACCTACACAACGCCCTAGCAAGTACTTAAAGGGACAACTCAACACACTCACTTGTGGCTTGTTTTACACTCAGGCAGGGAGAGAGAGAGAGAGAGACAGATAGAGACAGATAGAGCAAACAGTATGTTGGGTTACATATTGTTGCGAAGGCTGCGGAGAAGGCGTGCAAGGGAGAGAGCTGGGGAACATCAGCAACCTCCAAGCACGCCTGATCAACAGCCTCCACCTGTTGCAAGTGAGGAGGCTCTGGCTCAGCAGCCACACAGGAGCCCATCCTCACCCGGAGGACACCTGCCTGCAGATGCACAGCTGCAGCAACAGGATGCTCCACAGCAACAGGATGCTCCCCAGCTGCCACAGGGACCCCTGCAGCAGCCCAGGATGCATAGACGACCACCAAGGCCCAGGGTGTACCGCCCAAGGGTCACTCTCTTTGGAATGACCGATGACGAGGTTATTGATCATTACAGGTTGAGGCCACACAGCATCATAGCCCTGTATGAGGTCATCAAGGATCAGGTGGATCCCATATGCACCCACAACCATGCTCTAACTGGCCTTCAAAAACTCCTGTGTGCCATACACTTCATGGCAAGTGGCGCCTTTCAGTCGACAGAGGGTTACGCATCTGGCATGTCCCAGGCCACATTCTCCAGGGTGCTGGCCCAGGTCTTGCCAGCCCTCAAAGGCAAGGCCAGTACCTACATACATTTCCCCATCACCGATATGGAGTGGACAAATCTGTTATGCCACCCCTAGGGGACAGAGGGTGACAAGGCAATCAGCCAGGTCATCCACCTCTGGCACCAAGTCTAAGCCCCCCCCCAAAAAAAAAAAATTAAATGAAAGGCCCAACCTGTCATTTGCACCCTCAATAAAGGAAAATTGTGCTTTTGAATCCTGACTGATCTGCTGTGTATTCAGTTATAGATTGGGTGGCAGGGTTGTCTCCAATGCATTGCCAAACAATGCAGTGTGCTTTCAAACCAGGCACACTTTGTTGACCATCTCAAAGATGTATTCATCTCTGAATGGGGCAATTTAGGCTCTGCTGAAGAGCCTCCGTGTGGTCTAATGACTGAAATCTCCAGCTGTCAAATAGAGTGATATCTGTCTAACCATGAGGGTTGGAGGGATAGGACTAACATGGATCCACATGTTGGTGAAATTAACAATTGCTATGCCATTACAGTTACATACAAGGAGAAATGGTCATATATGCATGTGGATATGTACCTTTCATATGGATATGAATATATCCTTTCCAGATATGAAGCCAGAGATCATTTCAGTAGGTGTGATTGCCTTACTGGCTATATATGTGCACCCATCAAAATATACTTTGGATTGATATGATGGATATGAACATACCTCGTATATCCCATCTACGTAGAGTGGGATATACTAGGTATGTGTATTTGGATGGTATCAATGTAAGTTAGTTTCTGATGGATGCACATATCTGGCCAGTAGGGCAATCACAGGCAGTGAGATGATCTCTGGGTTCACATCGTGTTGTGACATATTTTGAGCCATTTGAAAGGTACATATCTGACCATTTTCCTTTGTGTGCATATCTTTTTTGAACAGATGTGCAGTGGGAATCAAGTGTTATTCAACCCTATCTTCTTAGCTGATCCTGTACAATGCACAATTTTTCATTACTTGACAGGTGACTCTCTGGTTGTCAGGATCATATCCTATGCATTGCATTGTAGGGCATGGGATACCACCCTGGCAATCAGAGATTGATGAAGTGGACAGGATCCTGTCCATGTCGTGTGTTCCAGTTGAATCCTGAAGGGCAACAATCACGCCAGTAGTGAGGGATATCTTTGATTGAGGCCTGTTTTTCTTTGAGTATGAGCCCATCCATTCTTCTGAGTGAGGCAACCGTACTCAATCCGAGATATCCATCATTCATGGCCTGTTGGTGACCAAGGTACAATGGTTGATATTTGGTTCCCATGTGTATCCTGCAAACAGTGGCTGGTGTACCATCCATCCATGGCATCAGCACCATGTGGGAATCAGATGTGAGATATGTCATTTCAAGTTAGAGTAAATGATTGCAGACACAACACCAAGGCCAACTTTTTCCACCTTTAATTCTGGGGTATTGTTTGAGGCCTGTGTGTTGCACATACAAGCAGTTATTCTCAGTGACACTGTTATGTGTGACCTGCTCCATCCTTGTGATTCAGTAAGCGGTGTTGTCGACATGATGGAGTGTACATGATGCTGGCTTCTCCAGTGATCTCATTTCCCCATTTCCAGTGTTTTCTGTGGAGTCTATACAATGGGACCTTAGCAACTTGATTCATGTTATTGCATATTCTCCATAGACTAACACTGGTATTGGTGAAGTGAGGATGTGTAAGGGTGAATTTCTCTCCACCATCTCTTTGTCACTGCTTAGTGAATGTCCCCTGTGTAGCATGTGATCGTTGGCCTATTGACTTGATTGTTGTCTGGTTAACCCTTTGAGTCCCAGAGGGGTTGCCAAAGCATTGTTGATCGATGCATTGATGATCCCTCTAGCACTCAAGGGGTTAAGTGCTGACTTCCCAGTGGGGACATGGGTGACATTGTGTGTGAACAGTGATGATCTATGACAGTCGACATTTTGAACATAACGGTTTGTGTATTGTGTGTGATGAGCACAGCGACAGGAGGGTTGAAGGAGGACTTGGACAGGTTTGTTCCAAGTTGGACCTTGATATTTGTCCTTGTGTTGTGTCCTGTTTTTAACCCTCAGGGTGCTGTGTTGGTGCAGTTGTGTGCATGAATGATGGGCATGTGTTGAGGTGTGACTGTGTGTGCAGCTGGTGTTGGTTGCTGTAGTGTATTGTTCTGTAGTGTTGCACTTACAGGTAGTGTGGAGGCTCCTCTCATCCCCAGTGTCAGCTCCTCCAACAACCCCCTCGATCAGGGTTGGGGACATATTCTGCCGCACCATCTCCTCCCAGCCGCAGAAGGTGATAGGGACAGGTGGGCCACCTCCAGTGCCTCGGGCGTGCTTGGCGAGTTCTGAGAGCTTGTTCTTGACCACCCTCCGGCAGTCGCCCCATCGCTTTTTGATGGACTCTACGTCCCGCCTGCATGGAGCCACCGCGTTGACCTGGCTGCAGATCTGGTTCCAGACTGCCTTCCTCCTCGCTGACAGGCCAGGGACCTTCGCTGTCGGGTGGAGAACACTCTGCCTCTCCAGGACAGCTTCCACGAGAGCCGTGTTCTCCTCCTCTGTATACTTGGGGTCTCTGATCCTGGCCTCGTCACCTCTGGCATGGGATGATTCAGAGCCGGAGTGCCCTGCCTGGTCTGACCCTGACTGTGTGGGGTGCTCCCCAGCAACTACCCCTCGTCCCACTGCAGGTTCTATCCCTGTCCTGCGTGTTCCTGCTCTTGTGGGCCGGGTCCCCCTCCACCCTGCGGATCTCCCTCTCCCACCCCTGCTCTGCTGAGGGATCCCCTCCTGAGCTTCCTCCTCCTCCACTACTCTCCCCATCCCTCTCTCCTGTCCTCCTCTCCTTGCCATCACTCACCCAGTCACACCCAGGCACTCCCACAGGCCCTCACAGACACACTCGATCCACTCACTCTCTGTCACACACTTTCACTCCCAGATTCACACTGTCAAAATAAAAAGTAAAATGTGTAAGGTGTTATAAAAAAAAGACTATGTGTATGTATGTGTATGTGTTTGTGTTTGTATGTGTGTATGTAATATGTGCAAAGGTGTGCTATGTGTCGTATTCTGTGCAATGCTCTCTCCAAACTCCAAAACTCCTCTACCTCCAATGAACGCTCCTGTCTCCCTCTCTCTAATCACTATCCTCCTCTCCTGGGTCCTGATATCTGGCTCTGAAGAACTCGATAACAGACAGTGTGTGACGGTTATTTTTGGGTATATATAGGTGTATTTGAAGTTATTTGATACATTGGGGCTTTGTGATTGGCTGTGTGTTTGAATTTGTTTTGGCATCAATCATGGTTGCTTGACAACGGCAGCCGTTATGTTAGATGTTGTTTTGAGCACAGTTATCGTGTGATTTGGCCGCCCGTTGTGCATTAACATGAGCGACAACGGCTTTTGTGTTACGTGTTTTTTGTGTGCCTACGCTCGATAGCTATTCTTGTAGAGTACCTATTGAATCTGCCGTAACTCCTGTATTATTTGCGAGCGATGTGCCTTTTTCACTTAGCGGCTGGTTTAACGGTGCCTTTAAATCTAGCCCCTGGTGTCTCTATACACCCTGTTCCAAATTATTATGCAAATGATATTTTTCTCATTTACCTAAATAATTGATGTAAATAACAGTCGGCATAATTCTCATGTTTTCAACTATTAAGAGTACAATTCAAATTTTATTGAACAAACCTCCTAATGATAACAGTATTTTTTTTAAACATAAAAAACTTACAATGCACTATTCCAAATTATTACGCACAGTAAGTTTCAAAACACTTTATAGGTTGTAAAGAACTGAAAATTGTCATTTGTTGTGTTTGCAGCATATTTACTGAAATCAAAAGCTATTTCAATCAAACTTTTATCAACATTTTAACTTTTTAAACATTTTAACAGGTCACGTTACATTTCAACATAGGACCCCTTATTTGATAGCAGCTTCACAAGTCTTGCATCCATTTAACTTGTGAGTTTTTGGACAGTTTCTGCTTGAATTTGTTTGCAATATGTCAGAATACCCTCCCAAGCTGCTGTTTGGATGTAAACTGCCTCCCACCCTCATAGATCTTTTGCTTGAGGATGCTCCAAAGGTTCTCAATAGGATTGAGGTCAGGGGAGGATGGAGGCCACACCATGACTTTCTGTCCTTTTATCCCCATAGCAGCCATTGATGCAGAGGTATTCTTTGCAGCATGAGATGGTGCATTGTCATGCATGAAGATGATTTTATTACAGAAAGTATAGTTATTCCTTCTGTACCAGGGAAGAAAGTGGTCAGTCAGAAACTCCACATACTTTGCAGAGGTCATCTTTACACCTTGGGGGACCCTAAAGGGGCCAACCATCTCTCTTCCCATGTTTCCGGCCCAAAACATGACTCCACCACCGCCTTGCTGACGTCGCAGCCTTGTTGGAACAGGGTGGCCGTCCACCAACCATCCACTACTCCATCCATCTGGACCATCCAGGGTTGCACGGCACTCATCAGTGAACAGGACTGTTTGAAAATTAGACTTCATGTATTTTTCTGCCCAATGCAGCCGTTTCTGCTTGTGAGCATTGGTTAGTGGTGGCCGAATAGAAGGTTTATGCACAGTTGCAAGACTCTACACCTTGATGTCCGTGGAACTCCAGAGGCACCAGCAGCAGCTTCAAATATCTGTTTGCTGCTATGTAATGGTATTTTAGCAGCTGCTCTCTTGATCCGATGAATGGATCTGGAAGAAATCTTCCTCAATGTGCCTTTATCTGCACGAACCCGTCTGTGCTCTGAATCAGCCACAAATCTCTTAATAGTGCGATGATCACGCTTAAGTTTTCATGAAATATCTAATGTTTTCATACCTCATCCAAGGCATTGAACTATTTCACTCTTTTCGGCAGCACAGAGATCCTTTTTCTTTCCCATATTGCTTGAAAATGGTGCTCTGCTTAATAATGTGGAACACCCACCTTTAGTAGTTTTTCCTTAAATTGGGCTCACCTGGCAATCTAATTATCACAGGTGTCCGAGATTGTTTTCAGTGATCAAAAGAGCCCTGAGACACAATGCCATCCATGAGTTAAACTGAAAACAAAATATTTAATCTTTGTGACACTTTAATATCATTTGCATAATAATTTAGAACAGGGTGTATACTTACACAAGTCCCTCCCTTTTGAATGTACAGATACTCTTACGGACCCTGAGGGGCATTATGTCTATGTGAAAGGTCGCCTGGGTTTTCTGACTTTGACGCTGGCCAATCTTTATGCACCGAATTCCCAGCAACTGTCTTTTCTTAGACAGTCGCTCCGTGATCTGGATTCTTTTCGAGACTGTATCTGTGGTGGTGATCTCAACACAGTGCTCAATCCATCAATGGATTGTTCGACGGGTGTTTCTTCCATATGACCAACACACTTCTTGGCAGTGCATAAGCTGTTTGCTGATCGCGCTCTGCTGGATGTTTGAAGACTTTTGCACCCCACGACTCGTAGCTACTCATTTTATTCTCATCCCCACTCCTGCTGTTTGAGGATTGACTTGCTATTTTTCTCTCAGGATAGTCTTCATTATGTTTCGGATTCCTCTATCCATTCTATTTCCTGTTCAGACCATGCAATGGTAGATCTGGTATTGGATGTACCGATGGCACTTCCTCCCTCTCGGGGATGGCGTTTGGAGGCATCCCTGTTGAGAGACCCTGAAGCTGTGGCTCTGATTGGATTGGCTATCTCCGAATACCTCTCGTTCAACCGCTCCCCGGATATATCCCATGCCACGTTATGGGAAGCTTTAAAATATGTGATTCGGGGAGTCTGTATTCAGCTTATATCTAGAATGAGACGGAAAGCAAAGGAAAAATTATCGACCCTACTTGCTGATCTCAAATCTCAGTCTCAGTCTTCTGGATCTTCTTCTGCTTTAGTTGCTGTTACAGATTCACAGGACAGGGTCAAGTCCTTTTTGCTGTCCAAGGTTAATAAATCTTTTTTGTGGGCGAAGCAATATCACTATAAGCATAGTAATAAAGGAGGGAGATGGATGTCATGATTTACCAAAGGACTGAACTCTTTTTTTTTTTTTTTTTTTTTTTCCCCCATCAAGGGTGTTCAGACGTACTCGGGTCCTATGGCTCGGGATCTACCCACCATGGCGAAGGAATTTCGTAACTTTTACAATTCTTTGTATAATCTGGACCCCCTGGCCATACCCGATCCTCCTGCTGCTCAACGATGGTATGTGTCGGAAGTGTCACTTCCTAAACTTTCACAATCTGATTCTCTTGATGAGGAAATCACAGGCGAGGAGGTCCGATGGGCGGTGCGGCAGATGACTATAGGTAGATCCCCGGGTCCTGATAGATTTCCACTGCTATTTTATCGTACATTCCTAGATCTTGTTGTTCCTACCCTTACTGATCTGTTCAATGACCTTCCTGATATACTTGCTTCTCACCCTTCATTCTCTGAGGCGCATATCACCGTCATTGCTAAGCCGGGTAAGGATCCGTCCTCTTGTTCCAATTACTGGCCGATATCCTTCCTGAACATTGACTTAAAAATTTATGAGAAAGTTCTTGCCAATCAACTCAATCCACTTCTACCCCACATAGTACACAGGGATCAGGCGGGCTTTGTCCCCAGATGGGAGACTCGTGATAATATGCTGAAGCTAGTACACCTGGTTCATCAGGCAAAGTCACGTTCGCTCCCTGCCATCCTGGTGGCTGTTGATGCCGAGAAGGCTTTTGACAGGATGGATTGGGGCTTCTTAAAGTCTGCCTTGGAGGGTTTTGGACTAGGGCCTCGCTTCCTTTCTTTTGTATCTGCTCTGTACTGCAACCCATCGGCTTGAGTCTGCGTTAATGGCTTTCTGTCAGACCACTTTTTAATCCGTAATGGCAGAAGACAGGGTTGCCCCCTGTCTCCCCTTATCTTCATTTTACTTATGGAGACCCTAGCCTGCCATGTTCGTAATAACTCTTCCATTTCAGGGATACCATTTGGCAGTAGTGGTCACAAGTTGGCCCTTTTCGCTGATGATCTTATTTTCGCTCTTTCTTCTCCCTCTGTTTCACTGCCAGCAGTCGTTACTGAACTTACCTCTTTTGGTCTGGTCAGCAATTTCAAGGCTAATATGCCTAAATCTGAAGTCTTTAATCTCAGTGTACCTCCTGCCGAGATCCTGTCACTCTGCATCATTGCTCCTTGCTCTTGGGCTAAATCGTCAATCTCCTACTTGGGGATACAACTTACCACCTCGGTGCATACTCTCTTTTCTGCTAACTATGTGCCCCTTGCAAAGTCTATTGCAGAAGATCATGGTCATTCTTCCTCTTACTTATTGTGGTCTGGTAGGGTTAACATCTTGAAGACAGTCTACTTGCCTAAAATTCTTTACCTCTTCCAGACCCTCCCGATTTTTCTCCCCCGGTCCTATATCAAGTCTTTACAATACTGTTTTAATTCTTTCATCCGGGGTGGGAAGCCTGCTCGCCTTCGCTTTTCTAACATATCCCTTCCTCGTCGTCTGGGGGGATTGGGTGCTCCGGAGCTGTGGATCTACTATAAATCTGTTGTCCTCAGCTCCATACTACATTGGTTTCATTTACCCTAGGAGAAGATGTGGGTGTCCACGCAACAGTCTGTGTCATCCCGTCTCTCTCACATTTTTCCCATGGCGTCATCCAGAGGATCATCTCGGGTTCATCCCTATGCACCCTATACTTTCCCCATTGTTTCGTATTTGGGATGCAGAGATTGGCTTGCTGTCTAGCTCCCCCTCACCCCTGATGTCCTTACTTAATAATGCTGCATTCCGACCGGGGTGCTATAGTTCTCCGTTGTCGCGTTGGTCTGCTCGCTCGATACTCACGTTCTACAATGTTTCGGAAATGGGACAGCCTGCTCCTTTTTCCACTCCGCAGGTTAAATGGGATCTGCATTCTAAGGATTACTGGTCATATGTTCAACTCCATAGTTACCTGTCCACTCATCCCAAGCAACCCTGCTTGTTCCGCGCTTTTACCTCTTTTGAATCTTTATGCTGCTCCCCTCTACCCCCTCACCATGCCTCCCTTAAACCAGTAATGAAATTGCACAAACTGCTTACTGCCAAGCAATGTGATTGGAATTCTTAGCGTATTCAATGGGAGAGGGATTTGGAGGTGACAATATCTCGAGATGAGTGGGATCTGTTGACCCGCCAAGCTCTCTTTTCTTCTTGAAATGTTTGTGCAGTTGAAACTAATTATAAGATTTTAACACAGTGGTACAGGGACCCCGTGACTGTTCACAGATTTTATCCAGATGTCTCTTCCGCATGTTGGAGGTGCGGTGCTGCATGAGGCTCTCTAGGTCACGTTTGGTGGTCATGTCCTCTGTTAATAAACCTTTCTCTGTCGTCCAATACTGGTTACTGGTAACTCTGGGAGGCAATCTGCCCCTTAGTAGGCAAGAACATTTCTCTAAGTGTATGCAGGGGGTGGAGCCTTCTTTCCCTCCTTAGCTGCAGCTAGCCAATCAGCTCCAGAAAGATTTGTTCCTTTGGTGCGACAACACCAGGTGGAGAACAGTTCTGCTATAGATTTAGAATCTTTTTTATTTTCTGTTAGATATGGAATACCACCGTTAGGTGGATTACCATGACTGACAATGCCCTTCAATGTGGCTACCTCAGTTTCCAGGTGCTTCCAGTGGACCTTGAGCCCTGAGGGGGAAAATCTTGATTCCAAGTGCTTCCCCAGGAGTTACCCACTGAGGTACTTCTTGCTGCTTGGTAATCTGAAGACAGAAGATCTGCAGGAAAGGTGAGCTACCCTTTGAGTGCTGCAGGTCCACTTGTCCCACAGTGCCCCTCCGCACAGGGTATTGTTCTGGAGTTGCTATTGTACACACCAGCACTCCTTGGGTATATTTTGCATGTCTGTTGGGTGTTTGGAGCAAGTTTATGTGGTAACAACCTTTTCACTGCTGGTTTGAGGGGGTTTCTGGCACTTTTCCTACTGGACTAGTGTTTTCTAGGTGTCCACACATGTTCCCTTGATGTTTTACACCTGTTTATGTTTTACTTTTGATTTTGGTAAAAATGTGTACTGCGCCTTTAAGCTGCGCTTTACCGCATAGATGCCATTGCTCCGTTCACCTCTATGGGACTACACTGTTTAGGACGTATCTCTGTAACTGTTTAACCTAGCGACTTCAGAGATGGCTCATTTTACTTGCCTGCCTTTGCTCTATCATCCGGTTTATAGTTCAAGTGTGTTGGGGGCTCAGGGGGCTTTGGGCGCTGTTTGGGCACTGTTTGGGATACTTTTTTAGGAAAAACTACATTTCCCATGAGCATCTGCTTTGCGCCTATTTTCTGATTGGCTCCTGCCGTGGCAGCCATTTTGGTGAGCGTTTCTAGCAAGTATCCTATGCAGGGCTTGGACTCTCCTCTGCAGATTAACCCTTCGCCTGCCAGATAAGTCTGTATTTAGCATTTCTGGGGTGAAATTTTAATCTTACTCACTGTAATTGGGTGATTTACTGTACATTTGGTTATTTTGACACTGTGAGTATGTCTATACTGCTGGAGCTTGGGCCTAGACCGAAGACTAAGGAGGCTGGGGTCTCAGTTTCCCCCATTGCGCATTGCTCTTCCTGTCACTCCGGGCTACCTAGGGAGTTCTCTGGTCACTTATGCCCAGCATGTTCTGAAGTTCCTGACAGCAACCCAGGGACCTCCAGCCATGCTATTGAGCCAGCTTGGGTGCAAGAGTTTAAGGCTGCGACTAGGGACCTTAGGTCCACTTTACAACTCTTTCCATCCCAGATACAGGGGGCCCTACAGACATGGCAGACCCCCTCTACTATCAGATCTTCCCTGCCTAAACCTCAGGGGCAACTGATGTGTCAGATTCCTCTGAGGAGTAACTACTTTTAGATTCAGATGTTGAGGATTGTTCGGTTCCTTTGAACCTTTGAAGCTGATCCAGACCTCTCTGCTGAGGGTCTGATCAGGGCCTTTTTAACCACCTTTAACATTCCCTTGGTTCAGGACGTTCCTTCTGATCCCTCTGATGTTTTTCAGGAGCCTGCTAAGCCCCTTACTTATTTTCCTCCTTAACCCCACTCTTGACCGTCTGGTTTCTGAGGAGTGGAAATCACCGGACAAGACTGCTTCTGTGTCCAGGAAATTTGACAAGCTTTACCCCTTCTCTGAAGCTGCGCTTGCTAAGTGGGTTCATCCCCCCAAGGTGGATGCACCTATCTCCAGTCTATCTAAATCTTCCTTGCCAGTGTCTGATGCTTCTGCTCTGAAGGACTGGACTGACAAGAAACCTGAGATATCCCTCAAGTCTATTTGTGCCACTGTTGGTACCGCTATGCGTTCAGCGTTTGCTATTGCATGGGTTAACCGGGCTATTGCAGTCTGGACTGAACAACTCACCACAGCTGTCTGTCAGGATGCGCCTACTTCGGAGAAATTGCGTCTTCTTTCCAATATCTCTGAAGCACAACACTATGTTTCTGCTGCCGCCTTTGATGCTGTCCGCATGATGGCTAGGGTTTCTACTACATCTGTGGTGGCCAGGCGAGCCCTTTGGCTCAAGATCTGGTCTGCTGACACTGCTTCCAAGAAAGCCTTGCGTTCTCTGCCCTTTCAGGGTACTTCCTTGTTTGGGCCAGATCTTAAGGAATTGATCAGCGAGGCCACAGGGGGTAAGAGTACTCTTCTACCCTTGGTCCCTAAGACGAAAATGCTGCTTAAGTGTAACTGATATTTTCATTCCTTTCAGAATGAGACACGTCCGGCGAACCAGGCGGTTCCCTCAGCTCCTCGTACCTCCTCCAAGCCCAAACAGCAATGGAAGCCCAAAGTCTCCTCCAAGCCCAAGGCTTCCAAGACTGCTTTGGTGTGACTCGCCGAACCCGGGTCTGCACCCTGCTGTGGGTGGTTTTCTGCGACTCTTTCACAGCATTTGGGAGGATTCAGTGACGGACCTATGGGTTTTACAGGTGGTGACAGAAGGATACAAGATCCCTTTCTATTCTCTTCCTCCCTTTCATTTTCGTCTTTCTCATACTCCTCAGGGTACTGAGAAACTTTGTCTGTTCGACGGCACTGTTCAGGCTCTACTGGACAAGGATGTCCTGGAGCCGGTGGCTTTTCCAGACAGGGGTTCAGAGTTCTATTCGAACCTCTTTGTGGTCGTCAAAAAGGACGGCGGATGTCATCCTATTTTGGATTTGAAAGATCTCAACTCCTTTGTGACCAGGGCTCACTATCGCCAGGAATCTCTGCGCACAGTGATTGCTGCTATGTCTCCGGGGGAGTTCCTTGCTTCTCTGGATCTACAGGATGCTTATTTACACATCTCAATTCATCCAGAGAGCAGGCAGTACCTTCGGTTTGCCTGCGACAGAGGACATTTTCAGTTCTCAGCTCTTCCATTTGATCTGACGACTACTCCTCGGGTGTTCCAACGGGTTCTGGGGGCCTTGATATCCGTCCTCCACCGGGACGGCATCAGAGTGACTCGTTACATGGATAACTTGCTTTTGAAAGCCACCTCGGCGGACCTTCTTCATCAGCAGGTTCAGACCGGCATCCAAGCTCTCACCCATCACGGATGGATTGTCAGCTTGGACAAGTCAGATCTTGTCCCATCTCAGCAACTGGTCTTCCTGGATCTTCTCTTCGATAGAGCATGGTGATCCTCCTGGATGAGGGGGCTCACCAGATCGCCCACAGGGTTTCAGCGATTCTGTCTCAGGATCCGGTTCCAGTTCAGAAGCTGTCTTCTCTGGTGGGGAAGTTCATATCCACGATAGAAGCGGTCCCATTCGCCATGTCGCGCACCAGAGAACTCCAGAGGTTTGTGATCCAGGTGTGCAAGAATCGGCCAGATCATCAGAGGATGTCTGATTCCCTTCCTCTTCATGTGGAACTGACCTTGGCATGGTGGCTGGACCTTTCCAACCTGCTGAAGGGGAGAGCCTATCTGATTCTCTACTGGACCACGGTGACGACGGATGCCAGCCTCTCGGGCTGGGGAGCTGTTCTGGGTCACTTCAACGCTCAGGGGAAATGGTCCATGGAGGAGTCCCTCCTTCCGATCAACATCTTGGAGCTTCGGGTGATATTTGATGCCCTGCGTCATTGGGTGTCTCAGCTGGAAGACTGTCCAGTCCAAGTGGAGTCCGACAACACCACGGCAGTGGCCTACATCAACAAGCAAGGCGGAACAAGAAGTCTCGCTGCTTGGTTAGAGGTCAAGGCTATTTTGTCCTGGGCCGAAGATCATGTTCCTGCCATATCCGCAGTGCACATTCCAGGCGTAGACAACGTCATGGCAAACTTCCTCAGTCATCACACAGTGGACAGCGGAGAGTGGGAGTTACACCCAAGGTGTTCCAACTCTTTGTTCAGAGGTCGGGGATGCCCCACGTAGACCTGATGGCGACGAGACACAGCAGGAAAGTTCCAGTGTTCTGCTTTTGGTGGAGAGACCCTATAGCTGTAAATATGATGTCCATCCCTTGGATATTCCCTCTGGCCTACATATTTCCTCCCCTTCCCATGTTGATAAGGGTATTAAAGAAATTGAAGATGGAACGTTGTCCAGTCATCCTGATTGCTCCATATTGGCCTTGTCAATCCTGGTTTCCGGAGCTTCTGGCTCTATCTGTGGCGGAGCCCTTTCCACTCCCCTCCCGTCCGGATCTTCTTCTGCAGGGTTACCTGTTGTCACAGTTTTGTAAGAACACTCAGACAGTTAGGTAAGGTAAAAAGCTTTATTGAAAATAAATAACAAGCAAAAAGCTTTATTGAAAATAAATAACAAGCAATCACCCTACTCAGGTCCAGATGAGGTCCGTACCTTGGTACTTCCCAAATCTGACGCAGGTCAGGATGGATGGAAGAATAACAATGGGCAAATAATAGTAGGGCGCTGCTGGCTTGATCCGTGGACAGGGTACCAGAACAAGGAAAACCACAACAGCACCACACCGCGGCAAGGTACAGATATAGCGATGGGTAACTGCAGGGCAACTCCCTAGGAGGCTAGGTATAGCGGAGGCAGCACAAACAGAACACTGGTAGTGACAAAATCCCTAGAACGCTAGGGTTAGCGGAGGCAGCACAGACAGGACTCTGGCAGTGATCAAATCCCTAGAAAGCTAGGGTTCATGGAGGCAGCACAGACAGGACACTGGCAGTGACCAAATCCCTAGATCGCTAGGGTAGCGGAGGCAGCACAGACAGGACACTGGCAAGTGACCAGATCCCTAGAACGCTAGGCATAGCAGAGGCAGCATAAACAGGACACTGGCAAGTGACCAGATCCCTAGAACGCTAGGGATAACTGAGGCAGCACAGACAGGACACTGGCTAGTGACCAAATCCCTAGAACGCTAGGGATAGCAGAGGCAGCACACAGATACTGGCAAGCGACCAGATTCCTCTCAGCACAGTCCCCAGATGACTCTGGGGATTGACAGGCCAGGCAGGCGCTGTAGCAGTATTCTGAAAGCGAGAGTAGGTGGAAGGGAACACAGGGTACGCACCCTGATAGGTCTGAAGCCAGAACTGCCAAATCAGTACTCACAGAGGGAATATCCAGTCCTAGTCAGTAACGGAATCGGGTATGCGACCAAGCCAGGTCGGCGCACACACGGGGTAGTGGTGACTACTGTGCTTAGTGCCCGTAAGCCTGTTTCTTCCAAGATCTATCACCGTGTCTGGTCGACTTTTGTGTCTTTTTGTGCTGACAGGGATCTGTCCCTTGATTATGATCTACCTACTGTCCTGGCCTTTCTGCAGGACGGTGTGGATAAGGGACTCAGTTTGAGTTCTTTTAAGGTTCAGACTTCTGCGCTTTCTGTCTTCTTTCGAAAGCGCATTGCTGTCCTTCCTGATGTCAAGGTTTTCTTCCAGGGAGTTGCTCATGTTCGTCCTGTGTTCCGGAGTCCTTCTCCTCAGTGGGATCTTAATTTGGTTTTGGGCGTTCTTCAACGCCCTCCCTTTGAGTCTTTGGCTACTATTCCTCTACGTCTCTTGACATGGAAAATGGCTTTTCTCCTGGCGATCGTGTCTGTTCACAGTGTTGCGGAGTTGCAAGCTCTTTCCTGTAAACCACCATATCTGGTGTTTCACAAGGATAAGGTGGTGCTTCGCACCTCCAAGGAGTTTTTACTGAAGGTGGTCTCTGAGTTTCACACCAATCAGGAGATTGAGGTGCCCTCTTTCTGCTCTAACCCTTCCTCTGACAAGGAGAGAGATCTCCACTTGTTGGATGTGGTGCGTTGTCTCAAGTTTTATGTCCATCGCACTGAATCTGTCAGGAAATCAGACACTCTGTTTGTCATTCCTCAGGGTCCTAGGGCAGGAAGACCGGCTTCCAAAGTGACTATTGCGTCATGGATCAAGTCCACTATTTGTAGGGCCTGCGAATTGAGGAATAAGCATGTTCCCTTTCGGGTCACGGCTCATTCCACCAGGTCCATTGGGGCCTCTTTGGCCTATAAGAATCAGGCTTCTGCTGATCAGCTGTGCAGGGCGGACACTTGGTTCTCTGTGCACATCTTTTCGAAGCACTACCTTGTGGATGTGCTGGCTTTGGCTGATGCCAGCTTTGGGAGGAAGGTCCTGGAGGCAGTTTTGCCTGTCTAGGATCTTCTTCTTAGGTTCTTGGTGCTTCCTTACTGTTGAACCCTGTTGACTCTGGTTCAGTGTGCTGTGTATCAGTTCCTGGAGTGTTTTTACCCCTGTTCAGTGTCTGTTGACACTTCAGTTTTGTTGGGCTATCTCTGACCTGTTGGTCCATAGCTGCACTGGTGACTTTGGGGGCCTTGTTCCTGGTCCTTGCCTTCTTTCTGCCTCTGGGAAACTCAATGGTTGGACATCCCAGAGTTACCAGTAACCTGTATTGGACGACACAGAAAAGAAGATTTTAGTCTTACCTGTTAAATCCTTTTCTTTTAGTCCATACAGGTTACTGGTCTCCCACCCTGTCAGGAGACCATGTTTGGCTGTCCTGTAGCAGACCGTGGGGGTCCTTCGGGGTCATGCTCACAGGAGTCTTCTTCCCTTCTACTATCTAATCATAGTGTCTCAAATCTTTCTAGAGCTGATTGGCTAGCTGCAGCCAAGGAGGGAAGGGAGGCTTCACCCCCTGCATACACTTAGAGAAATGTTCCTGCCTACTAAGGGGTGGATCGCCTCCCAGAGTTACCAGTAACTTGTATGGACTGAGAGAAAAGGATTTAACAGGTAAGACTAAAATCCTCTTTCACTGTCGTCCAATACAGGTCACTGGTACCATGGGATGTGTAGTCCCCTTTAATAGGCAGGAACAATTATGCAAATAATTTGCAAGGGGCGGAGCCTCCCCTCTTACTTAAGCCACCTTCTGGCCAGAGCCACCCATATTGATTTGTTCCTGGTGTGCTTGCACACCAGGCAGAGAACAGCTATGCTTCTTAGAGTTTTATTATTTTTTATTCAAATATGGAATACCACCATTAGGAGGGTGACCATGGCTGTGAATTGCCCTCTTCAAAGTGGCTGGTGCAGCTTCCAGGGATTTCTGTGGACCTATACCTGAAGAGGGGACAGCTTGTGTTAAGCAGCTCCCCTGTTGGGGAAATTACCTCTGGTTCTTTCCCTCCCTATCATGGTCACCTGAAGACAGAAGTCTGCGAGAAAGGTGAGTCACCCATTGAGTGCTGAAGGTCCACTTGTCCCCACAGTGTCCCTTTGATGGGCTTGTATTTGGGAGTTTTAATACACTCCAGCACTCATAGGGTGTTTTTATTGCATTATCACTATTTATGCAATTTCTGTGTTATTCTCTGAGTTTTGGAGCATTGGGTATTCATTTATTTATGTTTCTCATGTATTTCATGCTTGTTTGGGCACTTTTTAATGTTTTACTAAACTTTATTAAAAATGGTGTTCCGCGCCTTTAAGCGCGGCTTTTTCCCGCTCAGCAGCAGAGCTCCTTTACTCTCTATGGGAATTCACAGTTTGGGACATATCTCTGAAATCGCTTGTCACAGCAACTTCAGAGTAGGCTCATTTTAATGCTAGGCTCCTGCCCTATCATCCGGTTGGTGTTTTATTACTGTAGGGGGCTCAGGGGGGCTTCGGGCACTGTTTGGGGTACTTGCATGGGAAAACTACATTTCCCATGAGCGCTTAGCTCGCGCTTGTTTCTGATTGGCTGTCATGACGGCCGCCATTTTGTGGTACTTTTCCAAGGCGAGTACACTACGCAGGGACCGAGCCTTCTCTCTCCTCACCAGATTAACCCTTCGCTGGCCAGATAAGTCCGTTTTTAGACCTTTTCTGGGGTGAAACTTTAATCTTTAACACTTTTCTGGGTGATAGTGTTTTTTGTGGGGTATATTGACGCTGTGAGCATGTCTACTTCACTGGAGCTAGGGGCTAGACCCAAGACTAAGGAGGCTGGGGGGTCTTCTACCCCCATGGCGTTTTGCTCCTCTTGCCACATTGGGCTGGATTGCGATAATGTGGGGGATCTATGCCCTAATTGTACTGATAAAGATAGCAACCCTGGGCTTCCCAGCCACGCTATTGAGCCATCTTGGGTGAGGGAGTTTAAAGCTGCCACTAGGGATCTCAGATCCACGCTTCAACTCTTTCCCTCTCAGGTACAGGGGGCTCTCCAGGTCTGGCAGACCCCCTCTACTATCAGGACCTCCCTGCCTAAGCCACAGGGAGCTCCTGATATCACTGATTCTTCTGAAGAAGAACTTTTACAGGATTCTGATGCTGAGGAACGTACTGTTATTGAATCTAACAGGTCCATTGGGGACCCCTATGAGTGTGACCCTGAAGTTTCGGCTGAGGGTCTGATCAGAGCGGTTCTGAATACGCTCAACCTTCCTCTGACTCAGGAATCCACTTATGATCCTACTGATGTTTTTCAGAAAAAGCCATCTAAACCTGTTGTTTGTTTTCCAACTAACCCTACTCTTGCCCGTCTGGTTTCTGAGGCATGGAAGTATCCTGATAGATCTTCCTCTGTCTCCAAAAAGTTTGCCAAACTTTACCCTTTTCCCGAAGCGGAGCTGGCAAAATGGGTTCATCCTCCCAAGGTGGATGCTCCTGTGTCTAGACTATCCAAATCTACTGCTTTGGCTGTCTCAGATGCCTCTGCCTTGCAGGACTGGACGGATAAGAAATTAGAGCTCTCTCTTAAATCTATTTTTGCCTCTATTGGCACTGCCATGCGCCCCACCTTTGCTGTGGCATGGGTTAATAGGGCTATTGTAGCCTGGACTGAACGACTGACTGAAGCGGTTCGCCAGGATGCGCCTGTATCTGAACAGTTGCAGCTTCTTGCTAATATCACTGAAGCTCAGAACTATATTGCTGATGCTGCTTTTGATGCTGTGCGCATGATGGCGAGGGCCTCCACTTCTTCTGTGGTGGCTAGACGCGCTCTTTGGCTGAAAATTTGGTCTGCTGATACAGCCTCTAAGAAAGCCTTGCTTTCCTTGCCCTTTCAGGGGAATTTGCTCTTTGGCTCTGAGCTCAAAGAAATGATCAGTGAGGCTACTGGCGGTAAAAGTACTCTTCTACCCTCAGTCTTTAAGAAAAAGTTTCCAGCCAAACGCAATCGGTCCTTTCGTTCCTTTCAGACTGAGACACGCTCCTCGGCCCAAACGGGTCCTCCCACTACGCGCTCCTCCTCCAAGCCCAAACAGTCCTGGAGGCCCAAAGTTGCCTCCAAGGCCAAGACCTCCAAGACTGCTTCGGCATGACTCGCCGAACCCGGGTCCGCATCCGGCTGTAGGCGGTCGTCTCCGCATCTTTCGCCGGACTTGGGAGGAGTCAGTGGCGGACCCATGGGTTCTTCAGGTGGTGTCAGAGGGATACAGGATCCCTTTCTCTTCCCTTCCTCCTTTTCGGTTCCATTTTACTCGTCCTTCTCAGGAACCCTCAAAAAGGCGTCTGTTCGACGACGCTATTCAGGATCTCTTGGACAAAGAGGTCCTGGAGGCGGTTCCGCAGGGGGACACAGGTTCAGGATTTTATTCCAACCTGTTTGTGGTAGCCAAAAAGGACGGAGGAACCCGTCCCATCTTGGATCTCAAAGATCTCAATGCCTATGTGGCGACTTCCCACTTCCGCCAGGAGTCCCTGCGCTCTGTGATTGCAGCAATGTCTCCAGGGGAGTTTCTTGCCTCCCTGGACCTTCAGGATGCTTATCTTCACATCCCTATTCATCCAGAGAGCAGGAAGTATCTCAGGATTGCCTGCCACAGGGGACACTTTCAATTTACAGCGCTCCCCTTTGGACTGACTACAGCTCCTCAAGTCTTCCAGCGGGTGCTGGGCTCCTTGATAGCGGTGCTCCATCAGGATGGGATCAGAGTGACACCCTACATGGACGATCTCCTACTGAAGGCCTCCTCAGCGGAGCTTCTCCACCAGCAGTTGCAGAGGTGCATGCACACCCTGAACCGTCACGGATGGATCCTGAATCTGGACAAGTCGGACTTGATTCCTTCTCAGAGGCTTCTGTTCCTGGGTCTCCTGTTCGACACTCGCCAATGCATGGTGTTTCTTCCAGAGGACGTGGCTCACCAGATAGCCGTCAGAGTGGCTGGGATTCTGGACATGGACGAAATTCCAGTTCCGAAGTTGTCGTCCTTAGTGGGGAAGTTCATTTCCACGATCGAAGCAGTACCATTTGCCATGGCCCACTCCAGGGATCTTCAGAGATTTGTGATCCAGACGTGCAGGAATCATCCAGATCATCAACATCTGTCTGTTTCTCTTCCTCCTCACGTCGAGTCGAGTCTGCACTGGTGGTTAGATCTCTCTCATCTCTTGAAAGGGAAATCCTTTCTAGTTCCTCATTGGACCACAGTCACAACGGATGCCAGCCTTCGGGGCTGGGGTGCAGTCTGGGGTCGCTTCAGTGCTCAGGGGAAATGGGGTCTGGAGGAATCCATGCTCTCCATCAATGTTCTGGAACTTCGAGCTGTCCGGCTGGCCCTGAGGCACTGGGAGTCTCAATTGACCGGTCTTCCAGTCAGAGTAGAGTCCGACAACGCCACGGCGGTGGCTTACATCAACAGACAAGGCGGCACAAGAAGCGGTTCCGCCTGGTGGGAAGTCAAGGATATTTTGTCTTGGGCAGAAGATCACGTGCCTGTCATCTCTGCAGTACACATTCCAGGCGTGGACAACGTCATGGCAGACTTCCTCAGTCGTCACACCGTCGACAGCGGAGAATGGGCTCTTCACCCAGAGGTGTTTCACATGCTCACTCAACGGTGGGGGATGCCAGTGGTGGATCTGATGGCTACCAGACACAACAGGAAGGTTCCGGTGTTTTGCTCCCGTCTGAGGGACTCCCTTGCTCTAGCGGTGGATGCCTTGTCGATCCCTTGGGACTTCTCCCTGGCTTACATCTTCCCCCCTCTTCCTCTATTGATCAGAGTTATTCAGAAGTTGAAGAGAGAACGTTGCCCTGTCATCCTGATTGCTCCGAACTGGCCTCGTCAGTCCTGGTTTCCGGAATTGATGGCCTTGTCAGTGAAGGATCCAATCCCACTTCCAGCCCGTCCGGACCTGCTTCTTCAGGGGTATCTGTGGAAAGAGGATGTTCACTCTCTCCGTTTGATGGCATGGCGGTTGAATCCTCGATTCTAGCTCAGAAAGGCTTTTCTCCTTCTGTGGTGTCGACGATGCTCAGTGCTCGTAAGCCTGTGTCTTCCAAGATCTATCATCGCATTTGGTCAACTTTCGTGACATGGTGCTCTGTCAAGCAGTTGTCTCTTGACTTCCATCTTCCCACTGTCCTGGCCTTCTTGCAGGACGGTGTGGACAAGGGGCTCAGTTTGAGTTCCCTCAAAGTTCAGACCTCTGCCTTGTCTGTGTTTTTCCAGGAACGGATTGCCATCCTTCCTGATGTGAAAGTCTTCTTCCAAGGTGTGACTCATGTTCGACCTGCCTTCAAGAGTCCTGCTCCCCAGTGGGATCTCAATTTGGTGCTGGGTGTTCTTCAGCGACCACCGTTTGAATCCTTGGCTTCCATTCCATTACGTCTTGTGACTTGGAAGATGGCCTTCCTTTTGGCTATTGTGTCAGTACGCCGGGTGGCAGAGTTACAGGCATTGTCTTGTAAACCTCCTTACCTGGTGTTCCACAAGGATAAGGCTGTGCTTCGCACTACCAAGGAATTCTTACCCAAGGTTGTGTCTGAGTTTCACATCAATCAGGAGATTGTGGTTCCCTCTTTCTGCCCTAATCCTTCATCTGACAAGGAAAGAGATCTCCATTTGTTGGATGTGGTGCGTTGCCTCAAGTTTTATGTTCACCGCACCGAATCTATCAGGAAGTCTGACGCTCTATTCGTCATTCCTGAGGGGCCTAGGGCAGGAAGACCGGCTTCCAAAGTTACCATTGCCTCTTGGATTAAGGCTACCATCCGTGAAGCCTATAAGTTGAGGAATAAGCATGTTCCCTTCAGGGTGACTGCCCATTCCACCAGATCTATTGGGGCCTCCTGGGCCTACAAGAATCAAGCTTCTGCTGATCAACTGTGCAGAGCGGCCACTTGGTCCTCTGTGCACACTTTTTCTAAGCACTACCGAGTTGATGTACTGGCATCGGCTGATGCCAGCTTTGGAAGGAAGGTCCTGGAGGCAGTCTTGCCTGTGTAGGTCTTCCGCTCTGTGATCCTTAGTGCTTCCTTACTGTTGAGCCCGGTTGGCTCGTGTTCCGTGTGCTGTGTTAAGTTCAGGGATTGTTCCCTTGGTTGGTGTCCGTTGACACTTACAGTTTGGGCTATGTTATCAACTGGTTAACAGTTCTAGTGACTTGGGCCTTGCGCCTGGTCCTTGCCTTACTTCCCGCCTCTGGATCAGCTCAATGTTTGTACATCCCATGGTACCAGTGACCTGTATTGGACGACAGTGAAAATAGGATTTTAGTCTTACCTGTTAAATCCTTTTCACTTAGTCCATACAGGTCACTGGTCTCCCACCCTGTCAAGGGACCAGTCTTGGCTCTCCTGTGGCATTCAGTGGGAGACCGTTCGGGCATGCTCACAGGAGTCTTTCTTTTTGCTTACCTGGGGTCAGTTTAGGGTCTCAAATCAATATGGGTGGCTCTGGCCAGAAGGTGGCTTAAGTAAGAGGGGAGGCTCCGCCCCTTGCAAATTATTTGCATAATTGTTCCTGCCTATTAAAGGGGACTACACATCCCATGGTACCAGTGACCTGTATGGACTAAGTGAAAAGGATTTAACAGGTAAGACTAAAATCCTATTTTTTGGAAGGCGGTTCATACCAAAATTTCTTCCTCTCTAGACCTCTCTATCCCCCTTTCCCCACATCTTTTCCTGTTTTCTATTGGCCTTTCTAATGTTTCACACAAGTTCACTAGAATTCTCCTATCCTTACTTCTTACTGCGGCTTGAATGTGTGTCCCGCTGTTGTGGAAATCTGCCACTCCTCCTTCTCTGGCATTGTGGCTTGGGAAGGTGGGCGACATACTGACCCTTGAAAGACTCATTTCCTTATTATCCGGGGGAATGCTGACTTTTACTGATATATGGTCTCCTTGGTGACTGTCGCATAACATATCGATATGAATAGTTTTCTGAGGATTAGCACACCGTTTGAATATCCACCCCTCCAGCCTCCTCCCTTCCCCCTTTCCCTCCTGATTTTCTTCCCCCTTTTCTTTCTCTTCTCTTTCCTTTACTCCTTTATTTATATATATATACATCCAAAATTATAAGTAAGCACACCCAGGTCTTCACAGAATTGTGATAAATCAAGTGTTTAATTAGTGCAACGTTTCGGCTGCAAACCACACAGCCTTCGTCAGGACAGTATACACAGGCAAATAAATTCCTTATAAACCTCCCCACCACTGTGTAAGAGCGCCAAACTTGAATGCATCCAATCAAGGATGCCCAATTAACATAAAATTGCTTAACCCCTTAACGACCCTTGACGGTCATAGTACGTCAAGGGTCGATTTGACTTAACGACCCATGACGTACTATGACCGTCATCGAGTTCCGGGCTCCCCCCACGGCTGCACGCCGTTCGGGGAGTCCGGAACGCAACGGAGCAAAAAAAAAATTTTGCTCCGTGGTCGTTCAGTCGCGTCTTCGGCCGGATTTCCCGGTCCTTAAGGGGTTAAACATACAATCACAAAAGGAAAAAGAATCCATGCAGCATATATTAGAAATGTAGCTAGCTGAAAGATGGCAACATAGTAACAAACACCATATCATGTAATAACATAACTCTAATGTTACATAAACATTGTCATCCGATCATCAATCCTGTTCACATGTGGGCACAACCAGAAACCGTAATTAGAAACAAAAAAGCTATCCAAGCTAATAATCAATTTACTATAAAACCAAAATAACCAAAATATCTAGCAGTGTCCACACTTGACCATAGATCCGATACAGATATATGGACTATGATACATACATAGTGACCCAAGATTAAAGAAAGTTGTACACCTAAACGATCGGATAACGTAACCAGACACAAACATAAGGGCTGTGCAATGCGTTGGAGACCTCCGCGATGAGATCAAAGCGGAGGCAAAATATATGCAAAAAACTCCGATCACATATAAGTTAACTGAATGCACAACATAAGAATAATGAGGCTTGATCTAAATGAATAAGTAAAAGCCGTAGCCGATAAATAAACGTGGATACCTGAAAATATGTTCACAGAAATCTCATATGTAAATACAAACATCAAGGATATGGCTGCGTGTGATCACCACTAGGAAGCACCAGGATGCATAATAGGACTTAGGTCCAGCATAACTGGTACCACCGGGAGGCATTTCCTAGAAAGGATAGTTTACGATCCCAACTTCATCAGATGTGGATGACACAAGAGGAGAACCTGACCCTTTATGGAGTGGACCATAATGCATAATAGGATTAAGATCCAGCATGATTGGGACCACCGGGAGGTTTTTCCTAAGGATGGTTGGGCCATCTTTATGTATCCAGTTATCTTTATACCCAGCCTACATCTCTTTGAATAATATTCATTAATTAACTCATACTGTTCCTCCATTATAAGAATTAGTGGTGTGATGTACGACTTCTTTACAAATATATCTTCCCTGTTTTCTTGTGGAATATCTATGATGGCGGAGATAATGGCTTATTTGCTTTATTATGGATTATATAGATTATTGTGACTCTAAGTATGCTGTTAGACTTCTTATTTAGCGTCTGAACATTGATCTATCATCAATAAGTTACTTAATAACTAAATAATTGGAACAGACTCTATTAATGTCCTCTTTAAATTTAATGTTAACTCTACTAGTTTATCCTATATGCTGTAGCTTTGAATAGGTTAGCTGTATCAGACATGTAATGACTTTTGTTCATGGCACAGTGGGACTCTACAAATGGTGCTAGCCTTTTGAATGAGCGGGGGTTGTAACTAGTGCCATACCTCATCTACACATGGGAGCTGTGTGTGCGTCTTTTCGTTTCATATTTAATTGGGTCCTGTGTAAGCTGACCGTAATTTTTGGCTAAGTGTTTATGTTTTTACAACGCACATTATGTTAGCCCATGTGTGATTTGAAGTATCTGCACCTTATGTACTTCATTGAAACACAGAGGTCTCCAAAGCATTACACAGCCCTCTTGGAGGGGTTTGGCAACGATATTCAATTATCGGCTAGGTTTCTCTCTTTTTTTCAGTATGTGTCACCTAATACATCAAGGAATATGTTTTTGGTGGTTGCGTGTGGACATAACTGGATTTTCATCCTTTTAAGAATTTGAATTCTTTAGGCTTGGTCCTAGCTTTATTGTATCCTTATTGGTGCTTCCTAGTGGTGATCACATGCAGCCATATCCTTGTTTGTATTTACATATGAGATTTCTGTGCACATATTTTCAGGTATCCACGTTTATTTATCGGCTACGGCTTTTACTTATTCATTTAGATCAAGCCTCATTATTCTTATGTTGTGCATTCAGTTAACTTATATGTGATCGGAGTTTTTTGCGTCTATTTTGCCTCCGATTTGATCTCATCGCGGAGGTCTCCGACGCATTGCACAGCCCTTATGTTTGTGTCTGGTTACGTTATCCGATCTTTTAGGTATACAACTTTCCTTAATCTTGGGTCACTATGTATGTATCATAGTCCATATATCTGTATCGGATCTATGGTCAAGTGTGGACAATGCTAGATATTTTGGTTATTTTGGTTTTATAGTATATTGATTATTAGCTTGGATAGCTTTTTTGTCTCTAATTACGGTTTCTGGTTGTGCCCACACGTGAACAGGATAGATGATCGGATGACAATGTTTATGTAACATTAGAGTTATGTTATTACATGATATGGTGTTTGTTACTATGTTGCCATCTTTCGGCTAGCTACATTTCTAATATATGCTGCTTGGATTCTTTTTCCTTTTGTGATTGTATGTTTAAGCAATTTTATGTTAATTAGGCGTCCTTGATTGGATGCATTCAAGTTTGGAGCCCTTACACAGTGGTGGGGAGGTTTATAAGGAATTTGTTTGCCTGTGTATACTGTCCTGACGAAGGCTGTGTGGTTTGCAGCCGAAACGTTGCACTAATTAAACACTTGATTTATCACAATTTTGTGAAGACCTGAGTGTGCTTACTTATAATTTTGGATGTACACATTTTGCCATTAGTAGAGCACCCAGGCAGCTGACCTTTTTAAACGTGAGTGCTTCCCACTCTGGCTTATTTATATATATATATATATATATATATATATATATATATATATATATATATATATATATATAAATATATATATATAAAAGAATAAGCCTCATTGCATAATTTATGGTACCCCACACACAGAACATAATTTATGTCTCCTCAGAAAAGAAACTCGCTTTGAACAGAATGTCTCATTACATAATTTATGTCTCATTAGGAGACACAACTCCTACTGGGTGATTGAATGGGGACTTTACTGCTCCCATTGGGTGATTGAATGGGGGCATGTTTATCATACAGGGAGTTGGCCCGCCCCCTCCAGCCCGCCCACCACTGTCCAACTGACAAAAAAAATACAGCTGCCACTCGCTCCTGAAGTAGGGGATATCAGTAACTTCTCCCAGTCCACACACACACACACTCACTCAGGATCATGACCCCACAAACATACTGTTTCAACTCCCACAGATAATTGTAACCCTCCATACACTCTGTTTCAATATGTGGGTGGAATGTTTCCATAAAATGCAAACTCAGGCATAAACTTAATAGCAACTATTTTACTTAAAGGAGCAGTAAACTTTTATTTATGAAAACACATTTTATAGAACATTTTCTGCTGAATAAAACAAAGTCACTGCCATTGCTGTCAGATGTTTTATTCAAAATTTATAGCAGTTTAAATAATCAGGAAGTGAATTTACTGTGTTTACTTCCTGATAGTTCTGACAGGAAGTGACAGGCAGTTTCTATCACATTCTATGGAGAACTGTATATCTCTGACTTTTCTGACTTTCCTCTCCATTAGAATCTAACAGGAAATCTAATTAGAATTTGACCACTAGAGGGCACTGCTAATGTAAAAAAACATGGGTTTAAAGTGTAATAACTCTGGAAATATAAATATCTCAGCAGTGGGAGTATCCTTATCTTACACAATAGGAAAATCTCTACAATATATATTTTTTCATTAAAAAAAAGTTTACTGCTCCTTTAACTCTTGATCTCTTCAGTCACCTCACTAACTGTCTCAACTGTCACTCCTCCACTTCCTGCTTCCTGATTCCCGCCCTTTCTCCTTAAAGGGGGAGAGATGCTTTGCTGTATGTTACAGAGGCAAGCCTCAAACACCACTTTCTATTTGTTCCCTCAGCATATTGCTATTCTGCCTCATCTGAAGAGCCACCGTGTGTTATATTGCTATGTTACCTCAACTTAACCCTTTGAGTGCCAGAGGGGTACACCAGGGGCGTTTCTAGGTTCCAAAACGATCTGGGGCTAGAGCCCACAGCAAAATTCAACAGAGTGCCTGCCACCAGTGGTAGTGATGATAACGCTATAGTGTGGAGTGAGTTATCCTTACACAACATATATGTTTATATTACTAATCTATATATAATGCAATGCAAAGAGTTAAGAAGTAAGCCATTTTATGTTCAGCTCTTGCCATTGTTTTTTGTTCTAACTAACTGAAGTTATTGTGGTGTAAACCAACTGTACCACAGGGAGCAAATCAAAATTCCTGTCACATTAAATAGGGGTTTTAACTCCTTGAATGCTAGAGCGGTCTTCAATACATTGCAAAGCAATGCATTGGAGACCTCTCTAGCCTTCAAGAGGTTAAAAACTCTATTCAAGTGCAATGGATTTTAAGAACTTTTATTTGTCCCCTATTGTGCAGTTGGTTTACTCCAGAATAAAACCAGGTTGATTTAATACATATGAGCCATTGATGTAACTGAATAAATTATCAAGAGCAACACCAAAGTATTTTATTTACACAGATAATGTATAAACAAATATAACAATGTTTAACCCCTTAAGGACCAGCGCGATCCCGTGCGTCCGGCACTTGCGGACCACGGGGCATTTTTTTTTTAATAGCGCTTCCGGTTCAGGGCTTCCAGAGCAGCGTGCAGTCGCGACGGGAGCCCTGAACTCCATGCCGTGCCAGGACCGTCATTGGTCCTTAAGTGCCGGACCGCCGTGACGGTCCTGGCACGGCAATGGTCCGTAAGGGGTTAAACAAACCTTAATGTGAGTTTTATTGCTGTGGAGCAATGTGATACACATCACACAGTCTGATGTCCTAAAAAGAGGGACACCAGGGTGTGAAAGAGGGATAGAGGAATTTGGGTCTCGAAGAGGGACATTTGGGAGGTATGCTTATACCCAGCATTGTTCCATTGACCACTGGTAGCCCCTCATACACTGCCTGATAACCTTGCACTTCTAGCCCCTATTAGCCACACATCCACTGTCTGATACTCCAGTGGCTTGCCACCGGTAGCACCAGGCCCACGCATGAACTGATATCTCAGTCTTCTTCTACTGGCAACTGATATCCATAGAACCATACATACACTGTGTGATACCCCATCATTGTTCCAGGGGTTACCTGTAGCCAATCATACACTGTCTGATTGCCGGCATTTTTCCATTGGCCGCTGGTAGCCACAGAACAATGCACATAAACTTTATGATACCACAGCCTTGTTCCACTGGCCACTGGTAGCCACAGCCATGTTTCTCTGCCCAGATTCCCCAAATACACTGTGTTACCCCACCAGCCTTCTACAACTGCCTACTGGTCGCCACAGATTCCCCTCAAACATTGTGCATCCCCACCAGCCTTGTTCTCCTGCCCACTGGAAGCCACAGATTCCCCACATACACTGTGTGTGCCCCCCCCTGCCCACTGGTATCCACAGATTCCTTATATACACTATGTGATTCCCAACTGCATTTTACCCCTGCCCACTGATAGCCACAGATTCCATACATACATTATGTGACCCCCCCCCCCAACAACCTTATTCCCCTAACCACTGGTAGCCACAGATTCTCTACATACACTATATAACCCCCCTAGCCTTGCTCCCCTGCCCACTGGTAGCCACAGATTCCTTACATACACTATGTGACCTCCCCCAGCCTTATTACCCTGTCCACTGGTAGCCACTGATTCCCCACATACACTGTGGACCCCACCAGCCTTATTATCCTGCCCACTGAAAGCCACAGATTCTACACATACACTATATGACCACCACCATACTTATTCCAATACCCACTGGTAGCCACTGATTCCCTACATAAAATGTGTGACCCCACCAGCCTTGTTCCCCTGCCCTCTGGTAGTCAACCCACAAATTATCCACATATACAATGTGACACCCACCATCCTTGTTTACCTGCCACTGGTAGCCATATATTTCCCCATCTATACTGTCCCTCATACCTTCTCTTCAGCTCTGCCCCATTCTGCTTTCTGTTTCAGTGTAGAGCCATGGGCTCCACACTGCCTCTTCTGGTACTTCAGGTGCATGTTGATGACCTCATCGCAAAGCACCAGGAAGTGCTAGAAGAGCCAGTGTGGAGCAGATGGCTGTGGGCTGAAGCTGAGAACAGAGTAAGGCAGCAGCCTGCTGTTCCAAGCTATATATGCCCACAAGTTGCTGAGCAGCAGCCAGCCAGCCAGCCTCAGGATAAACAGCAGGAGGAGTGAGTCTGCTGATTGTCTGACATTCGGGGCTGCCTGCTGACACACTCGTGGCTTCAGCCCCCTTAGCCCACCCCTAGCGACGCCCCTGGGGTACACAACGCATTGCAAAGCAATGCGTTGCGTACCCCTCTGGCACTCAAAGGGTTAAGTAAGGAGGTGTTACTGCTCCCATTGGGTAATTCAATGGGGGAGTGATTTAAATCATGCAGGGAGTTGGCCCGCCCACCACTATCTAAGTTACTGAAAAAACAAAATGGCTGCCACTCTCTCCTACACCACAGACACAAACACATCAGACAAAACACACACACTCTCACACACACTCAGTCACACACAATCATACACACAATAATTCACACGCACATTCTCTCACTCACACACTCACACTCAATCACACACTCAATCCCACACACTCACATTCTCACACTCACACTCTCATACTCAATGACACTCACACACTCTCTCACTCACACTCTCTCACACTCATACACACTCACACACTCTCACTCAATCACACACACTCACGCAATCACTCACTCTCGTACTCACACCCCGGAAGCCAGCACAATCCACCTTCCACCATAGTCTCACTCACACCCCGGGAGCCAGCATGATCCACCTTCTACCATAGTATTTGCAATTCCCACATGCATTTCAACTACATGAATGAATGCCACTCACTCACACCCCGGGAGCCAGCATGATCCACCTTCCACCATAGTATATGCAATTACCACATGCATTTCAACTATATGAATGAATGCCACAGTGGAGGCATAAGTACAAACACAAACTCATTACAATGACACATAAGTCACCCCCTTATGACTCACTTCTGTGTTCGTGTGTGTCTCTGTGTGTGCCTGTGTGTTCATCACTGTGTGTGTTGCATGTCTGTATCACACTCTGTGTCTGCATGTTGTGCGTTGCATGTATGTATGTATGTATGTATGTAAGTATGACTGTGTCGATCTTTATGCATCTCAGTGAATGCGTGTGTGTGTTTGTTTGTCTTGCATCCGTGTGTGTTGCATTAATTCCCCATGTATCCTGATGGGCAACGCCGTCCCACATTGCTAGTGTATATATATATATATATATATATATATATATATATATATATATATATATATACTCTTACACTGATGTCTTAATTGATATTTTAGCTGCCTATATATCTGTTCTTATATTTTATGTATACCTTATGCTCCTTTCATCATGTCCATCGGCCTTATTGTTCGCTTTTGTTTTATGTACTGTTTCTTATGGCATGCGGACCCCTGTACTGATGAATGGTACACTTTCGTTGTTATCTGATTGTATTCAGGCCTTTGTATTGTTTGATTTTTCAATAAAGCATTTGGAAAACTTAAAAAAAAAAAAAAAAAAAAGAAAAAAAAAAGAAAAGAAAAGATACACATCACGATTACTTCGCTTCACAACCGGAAGATGTCCCGCATTGCCATCAGCTCAGAATTGGCAGAAAACAGTGGGTACCCTGGTACACCCATCTACTGTCAGAAGTGCTCTCCATGGAAGACTTGTGGCCAAAAAGCCATACCTCCAACATGGAAACAAGGCCAAGCAACTCAACTATGCACAAAACACAGAACTGGGGTGCTGAAAAATGACAGCAGGTTCTCTGGACTGATGAGTCAAAATTTTAAATATTTGGCTGTAGCAGAAGGCAGTTTGTGTGCCAAAGGCTGGAGAGTGGTTCAGGAATGAGTGTCTACAGGCAACAATGAAGCATGGTGGAGGTTCCTTGCAAGTTTGGGGATGCATTTCTGCAAATGGAGTTGTGGATTTGGTTAGAATTTATGGTCTCCTCAATGCTGAGAAATATAGGCAGATACTTATCCATCATGCAGTACCATCATGGAGGCATCTGATTGGTCCTAAATTTATTCTGCAGCATGTCAAGGACCCCAATCATACAGCCAAAATCGTTAAAAATTATCTTCAGTGTAAAAAAGAACAAGGAGGCCTGGAAGTGATGGTTTGGCCTCCACAGAGCCCCTTTTATTGTAAGATTTAGTCCCCTGAGTAAAACAATGGTACTCAGAGTTGAGAGGTCTTTTATTCAAAAGATATTGCAGCTAAACTTTCTAGGTGCAATATCGCAGGCCTGGAATTTTACAGTGGCACTGTTGCTACATCATTCTATGAACAGCTCTTGTTAGTTGACCATAAACTTCTATAGGATGGTATAGCAACAGCGCCACTGTGACATTTCGGACCATTGAGATATTGCACCTGAAAAAATTCTAATTTGAGCTGGAATAACCGGGAGTGTACTTGTTTAACTCAGGAGGATAAGCCGTACAAGATTTTTTTTTTTGCATTTTTATTATTACTTTAAAGGGATAGTAATATTTAAAATGTAAAAAAAATAAAAATATATGTTGTAGGGTTTATCCCCCTGAGTAAAACAAGGGTACTCCCACTGGTGTGTTTCATTCAAAAGTTATTATAGCTCAAAGTTGAATTTTTTAGGTGCAATATCATAGTGGCCTGAAATTGTACAGTGGCGCTGTTGCTACACCATCCTATGGAGATTTATGGTCCCGGGACCAGAGCTGTCCATAGGATGGTGTATCAACAGCGCCACTGTACAATTTTAGGACTCAGTGATATTGCATCTAAAAAATTCAACTTTGAGCTGTAATAACTTTTTAATAAAACACCTTTCAGCAGTGGAAGTACCCTTGTTTTACTCAGGGGGATAAACCCTACAACATATATATATTTTTTTTTTATATTTTAAGTATTACTATCCCTTTAAGATAAGGAAGCAATCCTGGTGTGTTCCTGGAGCTCTCTAAAAGAAAGCACATTACATATTTAGAGAGGGAATATAAAATACTGTAATCTTTGTGTCATTGTGGTGGAATTCAGGGCTCTGAGTTATGGAGGAAAAGCAGAAGGGAATCCAAGGGGAGATTGAAATAACAAACCCTTGGGTCAGAGAGTTTACTTAAAATATATTTATTAATTAAGTGATAAGCAATGACAGTTCTATAAAGGAACCATGACCCATTTATAGTTTCCCGTATATCTGTTTAAAAGTTAAATGTAATTGTATATTCCTCAGGATTTTCTCATCCTACATCAAAGAAGTGGAGGAACGCCCTGCCCCCACACCCTGGGGCTCAAAGATGCCTTTTGGGGAACTGATGTTTGAGTCCAGCAGCAGTTGCGGGTGGGTGCACAGTGTCTGCTTTTCCAACAGCGGAGACCGCATGGCATGGGTGAGCCATGACAGCACCATCTGCATTGCTGATGCCACCAAGAAAATGAGGTGAGAACAGGTAACAGACATACCCAAAGAGACAAGATGGAGAGTGGGCTTTGAATGCAGAATTGAGAGAAGGGATAAACATGAACATGAGAGAAAATAAATGCTTATTTACATATGAGCTAGATAAACAAGAATAGAGTGCTGGTATAAGATACTAAGGAGAAGAGGGAAGAACAGGAAATGGTTGAGAGGTACTCAAGGGGAAAGCATAAGATCACCTAGAATGAGAGAATAAAATAGTATGACTTCCCAGCTGTTTAATTAACCCCGTAACGTCCAATGCTTTGTCAGGACTGTCCGGCACTTAAGGACCAGTGACGGTTCTGGCACGTCATTGAATTCAGGGCTCCCCGAGCAGGGAGCCCTGAATCGAATGTACAAAAAAAAAAAAAAAAAAACTGCCATGTGGTCCTCAAGTGCTGGCCCCAAGTGTGCACGCGGGCTGGTCATTAAGGGGTTAAGACTCCTTTTATCTATATGATGAAGACTGTTGCAGTCCAGCAACAGTTGGAGAGAGCAGATAAAGTATATAAAAGGAAGGGGGGTTGTGGGTGAGGGATACGAAGGAAGAGAAAGCTATACAGAAAGGGATAGAGAAAGAAGGATATGCAGGAAGTGTGGTAATGTGATAAAGAGAGCAACGAGGGATATGCAAGAAGGGAGACCAGTTGATGGATAGAAAGGAAGAGATGGCAAGAGAGAAACACAGGAAGAGAGTAGGTGAGGGATACACAGGATGAGAGGGAGAGGACAAAGGATATACATTATGAGAGTGAGCGGATACTGGATACACAGGATGAGAGCACGCGGACATGTGATGTACAGGATGGAAGGGAGCGGGCACGTAATACACAGGAATAGAATATGCACAAAGGTAAAACAGGAGGTGAGTGGAAAGAATAGAGTGGTCGAGGAATATAAAGGAAGAGGGAGCAGTTGAGGGATACACGGGAAGAGGGAGTAGGCCAGAGATCTACAGGAAGAGAGATGGTGTAAGGGATACACAGGAAGAGGGAGTAGGCAGAGATCTACAGGAAGAGAGATGGTGCAAGGGATACACGTAAGTGGTAATCAGATGAGGTATACACAGAGAGCGAATGGGCAAGTGGGAAAGGGAACACAGAACATGCAGATGAGGTATACATAGGAGAAGATAGCAAATGAAGGATATATAGGAACAGAGAGAAAGTGATACACAAGAAGAGAAAGCAGATTAAGTATGCACAGGAAGAGAGAGAGGGCAGATGAGAAATGCAAAGGAGGTAGAGTGGGTGAGGATGAGTAGATAAGTACTCAGGTAAGATACATCACAGATACACAGGGAAAAAGTGTGAGTGAAGGACATAGACCAGGAGAGAGTGGGCAAGGGATACCCAGGAAAAGAAAGTTGGTGGAAGATATCCAGGAAGAAGAGAACAAGTTAGGCAGGATGAGTGCAGCAAAAAATGTTCAAGAGCATAGAACAGCTGAGAAATACTCTGGAGAAGAGAAGATGAGGGATATACAGAAATAAAGAACAGGCAAGGAATACACAGGAGGAGGGATTCACTGAAAGGGAGCAAGTGAAGGATATATTGGAACAGAGAGCAGGCAGTGGATATGCAGGGAGAGAGATCAGATGTGGGATACACAGGGTAGGAGAGCGAAAAAGAGTGACTCATACACAGGAAGAAAAAACACAGAGAGAAACCCAGGAAGAGAAAGTATATGAGGGATATACAACAAGAGAGAATAGATAAGGGGTATAGCAGAAGAGAGAGAGGCTGGAAGGAAACACAGACAGAGAGAACAGTCTAGGAATAGACAGTATGAACAGATGGATACACAGGAATAGCGAATGGGTAAAATATACACAGAACGCAAGAGAGTGAAAGGGATACACAGGAATACAGAGAAGGAGGAGGATACACAGGATGTGGGAGAAAGAAGGATACACAGGAGGATAGAATGAACAATTGATATTAACAAGGATAGAAAGGTTGAGAAATTATTTGAAGAAGAGCGCAGATGAGGGATACACAGGAAGAGAGAGGGGGAGTGGAATACACAGGAAGCGATAACATACAAGTGATTGGAAGAGATTGAACAAGAGATACACAGGAAGCGGGGGTGAGGGATACACATAAATAGAGAGGCAAGGAATATACAGGAAGAGTGCAGAAAGATACACAGGAAGAGAGAGCATATGGATACACAGGAAGACAGTTTGGGCAAGAGGCACACAGGAAGAGACTGGGCTAGGATACGCAGGAAGAGCAAATGTGCAAAAGATACACCGGTAGAGATGGATGAAGAGAGATACGCAGGAAGAGAGGATTGGGGATATGCAGGAGCTGAGAAAGGATAAGGAATACTAATGAGGATGGAGCAGTCAAGAAATACTCTAGAGAATAGACCAGGTAAGTGATACACAGGAAAAGAGCAGAAAAGAGTATGGATTCACAGGGTGCGGGTTCGTGTGAGGAACGCACAAGAAGCAAGGCTGAGGGAATGAATAAATCAGGTGAGATGCATGTAGGAGAGAGCAAGGGAAAACACATGACTAGGTAAGAAGAGTATACAAGGGATATACAGTATTGTGCAAAAGTCTTAGACAAGTGTAAAAAAAATGCTGTAAAGTAAGAATGCTTTCAAAAATAGACGTTAATTGTTTATATTTATCAATTAACAAAATGATACTGAGTGAACAAAAGAGAAATGTAAATCAAATCAATATTTGGTGTGACCAAACAGGAAAACAGCATCAATTCTTATAGGTACACTTGCACAAAGTCAGGGATTTTGTAGGTGTATAGTCAGGTGTATGGTTAAACAAATATATCAAACAGGTGCTAATGATCATCAATTTAATATGTGGTTTGAAACACAATCTTTAGCTGAAACAGAAACAGCTGTGTAGGAGGAATAAAGCTGGATGAGGAACAGCCAACAGACAAACTCAGCTAATAAAGTGAGATTGATAAAGACAGTTTAATGTCAGAAGTCATACACCATGGCATGACTGAGCACAGCATCAAGACACAAGGTAATTATACTTATACTGCATCAGCAAGGTCTCTCTCAGGCAGAAGTAGCAAGGCAGATGCGCTGTCCAAGCTCTTTTGAAGAAACACAAAGAAACTGGCAATGTTGAGGACTGTAGACACAGTGGTCATCCAAGGAAACTTGTGCAGATGAAAGACACATCATGCTTACTTCCCTTAGCAGAAAACAATGGGATCCTAATACACCCATCTACTGTCCAGAGAAGTCTGGTCAGAAATGGTATTCTTGGAAGACTTGCAGCCAAAAAGCCATACCTCTGACGTGGAAACAAGGCCGAGTGACTCATTTATGCACGAAAACACAGGAATTGGGGTGCAAGAAAATGGCAGCTAGTGCTCTGGACTGATGAGTCAAAATGTGAAATTTTTGGCTGTAGCCCAAGGCAGTTTTGTTTGCCGAAGGCTGTAGAGAGGTACAAGAATGAGTGTCTGTAGGCATTAGTGAAGCATGGTGGAGGTTCCTTACAAGTTTTGGGCTGCATTTCTGCAAATTGAGTTGGGGATTTGGTCCGAATGAATGGGTATCCTTAATGCTGAGAAGAACAGGCAGATGCTTTTCCGTCATGCACTACCATCAGGGAGGCATCTGATTGGCCCCAAATTTATTCTACAGCATGACAACTACCCCAAACATACAGCCAAAGTCATTAAGAACTATCTTCAGTGTAATGAAGAACTTGGAGTCCCGGAAGTGATGGTATGTCTCCCACAGAGCCCTGATCTTAACATCATTGAGTCTGTCTGGGATTAAATGATGAGAGAGAAGCAACTGAGGCTGCCTAAATCCACAGAAGAACTGTGGTTAGTTCTCCAAGATGTTTGGAACAACCTACCAGCTGAGTTCCTTAACAAACTGTGTGCAACTGTACCTAGAATAATTGATGCTGTTTTGAAGGCAAAGTGTGATAACACCAAATATTGATTTGATTTAGATTTTTCTTCTGTTCACTCGCTATCATTGTGTTAATTGATAAAAAATAAACTATTAACATGTCTGTTTTTGAAAGCATTCTTATTTTACAGCATTTTTTCATACCTGCCTAAAACTATGCACAGTATTGTATATACAGAAGAAGTGAACAGGTGGAGGGAATGAGAAAACAAGTAATATAAATTTAGAAGAGGAGGAACATGAAAATCACAAGGGAACAGAAAAGCATACACATGAGTGCAAGAGAGAAAAATGATAATAGAACGGAAGTGCAAAAGAAGAAAATCATACACTAGTGAAGAAAATATAATGCAGGAAGAGCATGACAGTTGGTAAACAAAATGAGAACATGTGGATAAATAATTTAAAAGGCATACTTGTGAATAAATGGCATAAGCAGGGAAAACAAGTCAGGGATACAACAGAACAGATGAACAATATCTACAGAATCACTATTCTGATACATTCATATTTTTCTACAGAGTCACCTTCCTGATCACTGACACTCTGCCTCTCCTGTGTTTGACCTTTATCACAGAGAACAGCTTGGTTGCTGCTGTAAGTGAATATTTTTCAAAATGCTATTGCATGCCTGAGTTTTTGTAGTAGATGGGAAATTATTTCTGAAGATGTGATGCAGTCTTCCCAAAGTCTATAACTGCAATGTGATTTTCACGACCCTGTCGTAACTAATATACTGCAGTACTTCCTTTCTTTGCTTGTCTAATGGTCTTTAATTCTTTGAGTGACAGAGGGTTGAGGTCTAGTTAAAACATGAAAGGTTAAACAATTTTTCAGTATTTTGTATTGATTTAATTAAGAATAGACTGTCATATATTTTTTTCACAAATCTACTAAGCAAGAAATTGTTTTTTAAAATAGTAGTATTTGTATTTTTTTGTAATAAAGATGCAAAATTTTATAGTTTTGCAGACATTGTGGCAATTTGTATCAATTCACCAGTTTAGCTCCACTGGCTGCCTTACTGGGTATGCACTACAAGAAGGGATAGCCTACCCTAGTCCTTAAAGCGGAACTTTCACCTCTGCATTATCATTCTTGTATGCCTTCATTTGTGTCCCCTCTGTACATTGCGGTGTATCTTTTTCCTTAAAAATCTGTTTAAATGAAGCAAAAAGAAACTTTAATTTTGTACCTCATGACGTTAGCAGCCGCACAGCCGCGCACCGTATGGTGCAGAAGACACTCCCACAGCCTCAGCTACTTTCACTTGCCCCAGCATCCTCCGATGACGGAGGCGTTCTGTTAGTAAGCTGGAGAGAGATCTCATTGGCTAGATATCGATCTCTGCCAATGAGATCTCTCTCCAGCTTACTAACAGAACGCCTCCGTCATCGGAGGATGCTGGGGCAAGTGAAAGTAGCTGAGGCTGTGGGAGTGTCTTCTGCACCATACGGTGCGCGGCTGTGCGGCTGCTAACGTCATGAGGTACAAAATTAAAGTTTCTTTTTGTTTCATTTAAACAGATTTTTAAGCAAAAAGAAACACCGCAATGTACAGAGGGGACACAAATGAAGGCATACAAGAATGATAATGCGGAGGTGAAAGTTCCGCTTTAAGAGGAGCACAGATAAACCAGTTCAAGTGACTGGGCCACTGATTAGTCAACATGTGCTCCATCTGGGATATCCTGAAAACATGTACTGTTGGTAGCTGTTGAAGATCAGACTTGGCTACCCCTGCACTACGTCATATGATAGCATTAATGCATACCAGTGGATAATCTCCACCAACATCTAAGTGTTTAATTTCAGCATGCCCTGAATGTCTGCCCCATATCATGTGCAGGGAATTAACATTAAATCACAACAATTTCCTCTATAAGCTTTTTAATATGTAGGTTAAAACAAGGTTTACGGGAAAGGAACACCCTGAAATGCCCCCTGAGAGCAAGCTTTTTGCTTAAGGGGATGTTTTGGGACGTATTAAGCTTAGTAGATTAATTTTAGGAAGATGTAGGCAATAAAAATACATTCCAGTGCCTGATTTAGAGAGGAATCACTGCTGTACATTCACCCTTAATCTCTCACAAGATTAAAGAAATAAATAAAAAAGTACAGACATTGAATCCCATGTATTTCTCTGGTATGTTGATACCCAAAATATATAGGTGCACTTTTATAACCCCATTTCTAAAATGTACATGTACAGCAGCCCATACTCTTGAAAATTAGTGTTGGCATACACACAGAGCAGGATGTTTTTTCTTTGCAGAAACTTTTGAATACATAGACTGAATTGGCAGAAAAGTGGCAGATGAGATTTAATGTAGATATATGTAAGGTGTTGCATTTGGGCTGTAGAAACAAACATGCTACATGTATACTAAATGGGAGACTACATGGGGAAACTTCATTAGAGAAAGTTAACTAAAAAGCTATAGAGATTGAGCTAGAAACACAGCTTGGTATTTCGGATTGTATAAAGGATTTTGTAGACAAGTATAAACCAGATAAAAACCCTGAATTATGTGTATGTATATATATGTATATATGTGTGTGTGTGTGTGTGTGTGTGTGTGTATGTATGTATGTATGTATATATATATATATATATATATATATATATATATATATATATATATATATATATATATATATATAATAAATATAGCAGGGCTCAAAATTTCCACTCTCTACTAGCCAGTGGCGAGTGAAAATTTAGCCCTGGCGAGTAGAAATTCAGTCCTGGTGGGTATGCTATGGCTTGCAGTGGCGAGTAACTTTTCGGGTCTGGCTAATAGCAAAGGACTTAAAATTTTAAGCCCTGTATATATGTATATTTCTCTGTCATCCAATACAGGTTACTGGTAACTCTGGGAGGCGATCCGCCCCTTAGTAGGCAGGAACAATTCTCAAAGTGTATGCAGGGGGTGGAGCCTCCCTTCCCTCCTTGGCTGCAGCTAGCCAATCAACGCCAGAAAGATTTGTTCCTTGGTGAAGACACCAGGCTGAGAACAGTTCTGCTATAGTTTTAGAATCTTTTTTATTTTTCTGTTAGATATGGAATACCACCATTAGGTGGATTACCATGACTGACAATGCCCTTAGATGTGGCTAGCTCAGTATCCAGGTGCTTTTTGTGGACTTTAAGTCCTGAGGGGGAAAATCTTGATTCCAGGTGCTTCCCCAGGAGTTACCCACTGAGGTACTTCTTGCTACATGGTAATCTGAAGACAGAAGATCTGCAGGAAAGGTGAGCTACCCTTTGAGTGCTGCAGGTCCACTTGTCCCACAGTGCCCCTCTGCACAGGGGTGTATTCCTGGAGTTCCTATTGCACACTCCTGCACTCATTGGGTATATCTGTATGTCTGTTGCGTGTTTGGTTTATGTGGTAACTTAACCCTTTAACTGCTGGTTTGGCACTTTTTGGGGGGTTTTCTAACACTTTTCCTACTGGTTTAGTGTTTTTTGGGTATCCTCACATGTTTTATTGATGATTTACTCTTTTTAATGTTTTACTTTAAGATTTGTAAAAATTGTGTACTGCGCCTTTAAGACGTGCTTTACCGCATAGACGCCATTCCTCCATTCACTCCTATAAGACTGTACTGTTTAGGACGTATCTCTGCAACCGTTTAAGCTAGCAACTTCAGGGATGGCTCATTTTACTTGTCTGCCCTTGCTCTATCATCCGGTTCATCTTTCTAGTGTGTTGGGGGGTTCAGGGGGCTTCGGGCACTGTTTGGGGTACTTTTTGGGAAAAACTACATTTCCCATGTGCATCTGCTTTGCGTCCTTGTTTCTGATTGGCTCCCGCCGCGGCAGCCATTTTGTGAGTGTTTCTGGGCGAGTATTCTACGCAGGGCTTGGACTCTCCTTCGCTCCTTTGCAGATTAACCCTTTGCCTGCCAGATAAATTTATTTTAGAGATTTCTGGGGTGAAACTTTAATCCTACACACTGTAAATGGGTTATTTATTGTACAATAGTTCGTTTGACACTGTGAGAATGTCTATACCGCTGGAGCTTGGGGCTAGACCTAAGACTAAGGAGGCTGGGGTCTCTGTATCCCCCATTGTGCATTGCTCTTCCTGTCACTCAGGGCTACCTAGAGAATTCTCAGGTCACATATGCCCAGCATGTTCTGATGTCCCTGACAGCGTTCCAGGGACCTCCAGCCATGCAATAGAACCAGCTTGGGTGCAAGAGTTCAAGGCTGCGACTAGGGAGCTTAGGTCCACATTGCAACTCTTTCCATCCCAGTTACAGGGGGCCTTTCAGTCTTGGCAGGCCCCCTCCTCATTCAAGTCTTCCCTGCCCAAACCTCAGGGAGTACCTGACGTGTCAGATTCCTCTGAGGAGGAACTGCTGGTGGATTCGGATGTTGAGGAATATTCTGTGTTGGGGTCCTCTCAGTTTTTTGGGGACCCTTTTGAGGCTGATCCTGAGCCCTCTGCTGAGGGCCTGATCAGGGCTGTCTTAACTACTCTTAACATTCCCCTGGTTCAGGAGGTTCCTTCTGATCCCTCTGATGTGTTCCCGGAGCCCCTTACTTACTTTCCACCTAACCCTACTCTTGACCGCCTTGTGTCTGAGGAGTGGAAATCACTGGACAAGAAACCCTCTGTGTCCAAGAAATTCGCCAAGCTTTATCCTTTTTCTGAAGCTGCACTTGCTCAGTGGGTTCATCCCCCCCAAAGTGGATGCTCCTGTATCCAGGCTATCTAAATCCACTGCCTTGCCAGTCTCTGATGCCTCCGCTTTGAAGGAGTGGACAGACAAGAAACTTGAGGTTTCCTTCAAGTCCATTTTTGCCACTGCTGGTTCTGCTATGCGTTCAGTGTTTGCAGCAGCATGGGTGAACCGGGCCATTATGGTCTGGACTGAACAGCTCACCAAGACTGTCCATCAGGATGCACCTACTTCTGATAAGTTGCGCCGTCTTGCCAACATATCTGAGGTACAGCACTATGTTTCTGCTGCCTTATTTGATGCCATCCGTTTGGTGGCTAGGGTTTCCACCAGGTCTGTGGTGACCAGACAAGCTCTTTGGCTCAAGATCTGGTCTGCTGACACTGCTTCTAAGAGAGCCTTACTTTCCCTGCCTTTTCAGGGTACCTCTTTGTTTGGTCCAGATCTTAAGGATCTGATCAGTGAGGCCACAGGGGGTAAGAGTACTCTTCTACCCTTGGTTCCCAGGAAGAAATTGCTGCTTAAACGCAACTGTTTTTTTCGTTACTTTCAGAATGAGACACGTCCGGCGAACCAGACGGTTCCCTCAGCTCCACATACCTCCTCCAAGCCCAAACAACAATGGAAGCCCAAGGTCTCCTCCAGGCCAAGGCTTCCAAGACTTCTTCGGCATGTCTCGCCGAACCCGGGTCCACACTCCGCTGTGGGTGGTCGTCTACGACACTATCACAGCATTTGGGAGGACACTTGTGACGGACCCATGGGTTTTACATGTATTGATGGAAGGGTACAAGATCCCTTTCGTTTCACTTCCTCGCTTTCGTCCTTCTCACACGCCTCAAGGTGCAGAGAAACACTGTCTGTTCGACAGCGCTGTTCAGACTCTTCTGGACAAAGATGTTCTAGAGCCGGTAACTATCCAGGACAAGGGTTCGGGTTTCTACTCGAACCTCTTTGTGGTCACCAAAAAGGACGGCAGTTGTCACCCTATTTTGGACTTGAAGGATGTCAATTCCTTTGTGACCCGGGATCCTTATCGTCAGGAGTCTCTGCACACAGTGATTGCTGCCATGTCTCCCCGGGGAATTTCTTGGATCTTCAGGACACCTATTTACACATTGCCATTCATCCAGACAGCCGACAGTACCTCAGGTTTGCCTGCGACAGGGGACATTTTCAGTTCTCAGCTCTTCAATTTGGTCTGACGACGGCTCCTCAGGTCTTCAACCATGTCCTGGGTGCCTTAATATCCGTCCTCCGCCGGAACGGTATCAGAGTTACTTGCTTACAGAGATTTGCTTCTGAAAGCCCCAGAACTGTGTTCAGGCTCTCACCCATCACGGGTGGATCATCAACTTGGACAAGTCCGATCTTTTCCCATCCCAGCGTCTGGTCTTCCTGGACCTTCTCTTCGACACTCAGAAGAGCATGGTGTTCCTTACGGACAAGGTGGCTCACCAGATCTCCCACAGGGTTTCTGCGATTCTGTCTCAGGATCCAGTCCATTAGCTGTCATCTCTGGTGAGAAAATTCGTATCCACCATAGAAGAGGTTCCGTTTGCCATGGCACACACCAGGAAGCTCCAGAGGTTCGTGATTCAGGTGTGCAAGGGTCAACCGGATCTTCTGAAGACATTTGTTTCTCTGACTCTTCATGTGGAACTGAGCTTGTCATGGTGGCTCGACCTTTCCAACCTGCTGAAGGGCAAGTCCTTTCTGGTACCATTTTGGACCAAGGTGACAACGGATGCCAGCCTCTCCGGCTGGGGTGCAGTCCTGGGTTGTTTGAGCGCTCAGGGTCGGTGGTCTCCGGAGGACTCCCTGCTTCCGGTCAACTTATTGGAGCTTCGGGCAATATTTCATGCCCTGCGACATTGGACATCTCAGCTAGAAGACTATTCGGTCCAAGTGGAGTCCGACAACGCCACAGCCGTGGCTAACATCAACAAGCAAGGCGGAACAAGAAGTCTTGTTGCTTGGTTAGAGGTCAAGGCTATTTTGTCCTTGGCTGAAGAACATGTACCTGCTATATCCATAGTGCACATTCCAGGCGCAGAAAACGTCATGGCAGACTTCCTCAGTCGACACAAAGTGGACAGCGGAGAGTGGGAGTTGTACCCAGACGTGTTCCAACTCATTGTTCAGCGATGGGTCCCCCTTACATCGACCTGATGGCGACGAGACACAACAGTAAGGTTCCAGTGTTCTGCTCTCGGTGACGAGACCCTCTGGCTCTAGCAGTAAATGCAATGTCCATTCCACGCGTCTTTCCTCTGGCTTACGTCTTTCTTCCCCTTCCCGTGTTGCACAGGGTGTTACGGAAATTACGACTGGAGCATTTCCCAGTCATTCTGATTGCTCCGTACTGGCCTCATCAGTCTTGGTTTCCGGAGCTCTTGGATCTGTCAGTGGCGGAGCCCTTTCGGCTCCCCTACCGTCCAGACCTTCTTCTACAGGGTTACCTGTGAAAGGAGGATGTTCATCAGCTAGCTTTGATGGCTTGGAAATTGGATCCTCAATATCGAAGAAGAAGGGCTTCTCTTCTGGTGTGGTTGCTACTATGCTCCGTACCCGTAAGCCGGTTTCTTCCAACATCTACCATCGTGTCTGGTCGACTTTTCTGTCCTGGTGCGCTGACAGGGACCTGTCTCAGGACTTTGATCTACCTACGGTCCTGGCCTTTTTGCAGGATGGTGTGGATAAGGGCCTCAGTTTGAGTTCCCTTAAGGTTCAGACTTCTGCTCTCTGTTTTCTTTCAGAGGCACATTTCCATCCTTCCTGATGTCAAGATTTTCTTCCAGGGCGTTGCTCATACTCATCGTGTTTTCAAGTCTCCCACTCCTCAGTGGGATCTTAACTTGGTTTTGGGCATCCTTCTGCGCCCTCCCTTTGATTCTTTGGCTACTATTCCTCTATGCCTGTTGACACGGAAAATGGCCTTTCTCCTGGCGATTGTGTCAGTTCGCCGTGTCATGGAGTTACATGCTCTGTCATGTAAACCACCCTATTTGGTGTTTCATAAGGACAAGGTGGTGCTTCGCACTTCTAAGGAGTTTCTGCCGAAGGTGGTCTTTGAGTTCCACATCAATCAGGAGATGGTGGTGCCCTCTTTCTGCCCTGACCCCACCTCTGACAAGGAGAGGGATCTCCACTTGTTAGACGTGGTGCGTTGTCTCAAGTTTTATCTGCATCGCACTGAATCTATCAAGCAATCAGATGGGTTGTTCTTCATTCCTGAGGGTCCTAGGGCAGGAACACCTGCATCCAAGGTGACTGTTGCTTCTTGGATCAAGTCCACTATTTGTAAGGCTTATGAGCTGAGTAAGAAGCCTATTCCTTTTGGGGTCACGGCTCATTCTACTCTCTCTATTGAGGCCTCTTGGGCTTACAAGAATCAGGCCTCCGCTGATCAGTTATGCAAGGCGGCCATTTGGTCGTCTGTGTACACCTTTTCAAAGCATTACCGTGTTGATGTGTTGGCATCGGCTGATGCCAGCTTTGGGAGGAAAATCCTGGAGGAAGTATTGCCTATCTAGGATTTTTCTTGGTTCTTAGTGCTTCTTTCACTTTTGAGCCCTATTGGTTCTAGTTCAGTGTGATGTGTAACATTCTTGGGGTGCATTTACCCCTGTTTAGTGTCCGTTGACACTTCAGTTGTTGTTGGGCTATCTCTGATCTGATAGTTCATATCTGTTCTGGTAACTTTGTGGGCCTTGCGCCTGGTCCTTGCCGCCTTCCCGCCTCTGGGAAACTTAATGGTTGGATATCCCAGAGTTACCAGTAACCTGTATTGGACGACAGAGAAAAGAGGATTTTAGTCTTACCTGTTAAATCCTTTTCTCTTAGTCCATACAGGTTACTGTTCTCCCACCCTGTCAAGGGACCATGGTTTGTTCTCCTGTGGCAGACTGTGGGGGTCCTTTGGGGTCATGCTCACAGGAGTCTTCTTCCCTTCTACTATCTAGTCATAGTTAGTGTCTCAAATCTTTCTGGAGCTGATTGGCTATCTGCAGCCAAGGAGGGAAAGGAGGCTCCACCCCCTGCATACACTTTGAGAATTGTTCCTGCCTACTAAGGGGTGGATCTCCTCCCAGAGTTACCAGTAACCTGTATGGACTAAGAGAAAATGATTTAACAGGTAAGACTAAAATCCTCTTGTAAACAAGTATGAAAAAACACTTATATTAACCCCCCCACACCAAATAGTGAAGAATGTTTTAGTAATGTAGAAAGCATCACTACTCTGAACAATCTTGTCCCAATATATGGTCCAAACTCTATAGTTTGTAATGGATGAGATGAAATGTGAGATGTATAAAAGTAATGGAAGATAATAAAGTTGCTTATTAGATTTTCCTTATGCTGCTCGCATTATGTCCTTTTCTCACACACACCAAATCGAATCAGCAGAAATGAGGAGCAAAGAAAGAACAATCTAAAATCAGAGTTTATTGTAACGCTTCCACCCAAGATAAAAGAAACCCACTTACAACATGTCTGTGTTTATGTGTATATATCTCTCAACGAAGTCACTTGATTCCAGTCTTGTTCCTCAAACAAATCGGTGTAGTCTAAAAACTCTTTTATTGGTGTTAATGTCCTTTCAATATAGGGCCAGAGTGTACAAGTCCTCTATAGTGGCTTCTCTTAAATTGCCATAAGAAATTACTGTATCCAGGCCCAAAGTTGGTAAAAATATCCAGTCTAAGATAGAACAGATATACACACAGGTAAAACCAGCTTCTCTAGAGGACACTGAGATAACTTTTTCGGGCGTACCAGAAGCGATCTCGCCGCAACCCTTGTCTCATTTTGTGACACCTAAACGGTTATCCCTGTGTCCTCTAGAGAAGCCGTTTGTATGGCATATTACATGCAACAGAACTGATAAAGGGATTGGAGCATCTGAGTTATAAAGAGAGACTAGCCAAACTGTTTTTTTTTTTTTTTTTACATTACAAAAGAGAATACTCCTAATCTTGTACATGTGGTCTGAATAAGTAGTTGTAAGGGCTAATGTATAGTTTTCCATATCACTATCTTGTCCCTTTTCCCAAATTGTGCCAGAAACTTGGGCCATTTCCTGTACCCTGTAGGCCAGACACATTTTCAGCATTTTTGCTATCCTTCTGTTTAGGCTTGATTTCCTCTGGGGGTTTTTAGTTACATATGGCAAACTATATATTGTTTTTTTTAGAACTAATTGAGCTTTCTCGTGGTACCTTACATGAAGAGAATTTTACATTGTGCAAAAAGCTATGATGTCATGACAAAAAAGTGAAAATTTACTCATTTTGCTAAAATCACCTATGTATCAAAAACATTTACCTTGATTGAAAAAGTTTCAATTATTTGAAAAAGCCCAGAGTCCCCCGAGTAAAAAAAAATAGCAAATTTGTATAGTTTTACCTACGTCCATGGCTAGCGTATAGCCCTAATCACCAGCAGCGCAAAATGACATTTTCAACTTTATAAAGTAATATGCGCATTCTAGGGTTTTTGTGGTAAAGCTACCCTAAAACAGTGGAATAAATATATAAAACTATTTCTGGAAAGTAGACAACCTTCTGCATCTAATGAGGGGCGACTTGCCTTGTTACCCCAAACCTGGTATGCACAAATGCCTCCAGAAGGTGGCGCTAATGAAAAAGGCATTTTCTGACATTTCTCCCCCTTCAAATGTACTGAAATCTGAAAAAAACATGGCATTTCCAACTGTATTCATTAGTTAGTGCTCTTAGGAGAAAAATGACACCCCACTGGTATGAGTTTACCTACCTCAGGGGGCGCTAGAAGTGCAAAACTACACCTATTGCAACCTCAAATTTTTCTAACATTTTCTCAGACATTACTTGTCTGTACAAAAATGGTTATAACAACTAGAGAAGTGAAGAAAGGGTACACAAACCATACCATTTTGGAAAGAAGGCACCCTGCCGCATCTAATGATGGGTAACTTGCCTTGTTACCCCAAGCCTGGTGTGCACAAATGCCTCCAGAATGTGGCTCTAATGAAAAAAAAAAAAGGCATTTTCTTACATTTCTGCTCCTTGAAATGTAGTGAAATCTGTGAAAACCATGGTATTTCCAAATGTATTCATTAGCTAGTGCACTTAGGAGAAAAATGGCACCCCATTGGTATGAGTTGACATACCGTAGGGGTGCCAGAAGCACATAAAACACCTACCTGTTTTCTTCTTTGGAAATGGCTGCTTGTACTAAAATGTTCATAACTTTTAGATACATGAAGGAAAGGTATAAAATGTATACCATTTTGGAAAGTAGACATTCACCCGCATCACATGAGGGGGTCATTTGCCTTTCTACCCCCTGGCTGAAGTGCTGAATTATTTCCAAAAGTGGCACTATACAAATAAATACATGTTTTTTTACATTTACTAAGATCTTTGAAAACCATAACATTTCCTACTGTATTCAGTACCTGCTACCAACATGAGAAAAATGGTACCCCATTTGTGTGGGATAACATACAATATGTGGGTGGTAGGAACACTTACCTAAACCTGACACTTTTGTTTTTGAAATTATCTGCCTGCACAAAAAGTGTCATAACCGTTATAGATATGCAGGAATCGTAGAGAAACCATACCATTTTGTAAAGAAGATAACCTGCCGCATCTAATGAGGGGTAACTTGCCTTCTTACCCCAAGCTTGGTGTGCACAAATGCCTCCAGAAGGTGGCGCTAAAGGGAAAAAAATTGCATTTTCTTCCATTTCTGCCCCTTGAAATGTATTGAAATCTGTGAAAACCATAGAAATTTCAACTGTATTCGTTAGCTAGTGCTCTTAGGAGTTAAATGACACCCCACTGGTATGAGTTGACATACCTTAGACAGTGCTAGAAGCACAAAACTACACCTACTACAACATCTGATTTTTCTAACATTTTTTCAAACAGGACTTGCCTGTAAAAAAAATGGTTATAACAGCTATGGGAGTGAAGAAAGGGTAGACAACCCATACCATTTTGGAAAGAAGATAACCTGCCGCATCGAATGAGTGGTTACTTGCCTATGTACCCCTAAGTTAGTTTGCACAACTATTTCCAGAATGTGGTGCTACAGTAAAACGCCGTGGGATTTCCTAGAATGGCCTCTTGCCAACCTAATAAAAATGGTACCCCACTGCTGTGGGTTGACAAACCAATTTGGGTGACAGGAGCGTGGCTACCAGTTGAACAGGGATGGGAAAGCAAACAGTATGTGTGATTTTATGGCTAACAAATGTAAGAAGCTAGGGTGTCAGCCGGTGTACGTGCGGACCTGTGACTACCAGTGTAACAAAGTGTGTGTGGTGGGGTTAGGCAGTGTATGTGGGTATGTCTACTAGTGGGGAGCGGACCAAGGATGGTGGTGGTGGTGTCCGATAGTGTATATGGGGGAATCTGTGACTACTAGTGTGCACTGTATGTCCCCCTCATACAATGTTTGATTCCCAGCCTGAATCTAGTGCATACTGGTACTTTGAGTCTACCAGTAGGCATTGGAAACAGGCTGGGGAATGGGACTGCCAGTGGGCTGTGGAACCAGGCAGGGGGATAGGGTACATGGAGGTGGGGGGATTGGAGGCATTTTGTGTGCATGCCACAGCGGTGCCCAATGCACTGCAAAGCAATGCATTGGACCCCCTGTTGCACACAGAGTTTTTTTTTTTTTTTTATTATTATTATTATTATTGTTTATTCACACCTCGTTGGGGAGGCGGTATCAGGAACACTCCTGGTGCCCCCCATCAAGGTCTTAAAAAAAATAATGAAACAAAAAGTGTGTGTGTGTCACAAGGGGGTGCAACGCATTGGAAAGCACTGCGTTTGACCCCCCTGTGGCACATGCAGTTTTTTGGGGCTTCTCCCCCAATATTTTTGTGTAGACCTCGTTGGGGGCATCAGAACCCCACAATGAGGTCTGAATAATAAAATAAAAGGGGAAAAAAATAAAAAACCTTTGTGTGCTACAGGGGTGTCTAGTGCATTACAAAGCAATGCATTGGACCCCCGTGGCACACAAAGGGTTAATTATTTTTTTATCATTACTTTGCATTCAGATGCCCACCAAACAAGCTCTGATTACAAAGTAATGATAAAAAGTGTGTGCCACAGGAAGGGGGTCTGCATTGAATCCCCCGTGGCACACACAGGGTTAATTTATTTTTTTATTATAGACCTCATTGAGGGGCATCAGGACCCCTTCTGATCCCCCCCCCCATGAGGTCTTATTTAAAAAAAAAAAAAAAAATTTGTCCACAAAAGAAGTGACCCTGTGAGTGCCACAGGGATCTTCAGTGCATTGCAAAGTAATGCATTGGACCCTTGTGGCACTCAGAGGGTTACTTGTTTTTTTATCATTACTTTTGTAATCAGAGCTTGTGGGGGGGCCATCAGGACCACTCCTGACGGTCCCCCAACAATCTTTGATTACAAACTGATGATAAAAACGCCCTGTGTGTGCCACAGGAGGGGGGGTCTGCATTGGACCCCCCCTGTGGCACACACAGGGTTAATTTTTTTTATATTTTTATTTTTTATTATAGACCTCATTGAGGGGCATCAGGACCCCTCCTGACCCCCCCAATGAGGTCTTAGAAAAAAAAAAAAAAAACATGTCCCCCAAACAAGTGACCCTGTGAGTGCCACAGGGGTCTCCAGCGCATTGCAAAGCAAGGCGCTGGGGACCCCTGTGGCACTCACAGGGTTACTTTTCCTTTTTTTATTTTATTTTTATTTTTTTCTCTTCTCAGACCTCGTGGGGGACATCAGGACCCCTGGTGTCCCCCGAGTTATTGATCTCCCAGCTGATTGTGCTGGGAGATCAATATGGCGACCGCAGGAGAGCAGAAGCTCTCCTGCCCTTCTCTTCTACCACCGATAGGAGTGAATAGGATCGGGCAATGCCTGCTAATGTCATCGGTGAGCATGTCACCGATGACGTTAGGAGGATTCCTCCCGATCCTGCCCACTCCTACCTAGAATTTTGGGTAGGAGAGAGGGGAGAAGAGAAGCTGCGCTTCTCCTCTGCCTATATTGATCTCCCAGCACGATCGGCTGGGAGATCAATTACTGGGGAGGCATGAGGATCACTCCTCATGTCTCCACGTGTACGCCAGGCTTTTTTTTTTTTTTTTTTTTTTAATGCGGTCACTGCATGCTGGTTATACCGGCTTTTGCAGTGACCGCATTTAGTGGGTACAATATACGAGCTTGGCACAGCGTGTACAGCTGGCCAATCTCGTACATTGTACCCACTGGGCACTCAAAGGGTTAAACCTATTTATTCATAATTTTTTATCTTTAGTTTTAAACCTTACCTTACAAGATTAGGAGTGTTTCTTGACCGATACTGGCCTATTGTACTGGAGGACAAAATCCTCAGAGACAGGGTGCCAAAAATCAGTTAAGATCATTTGTAGGAAAATCAGAACTTGAAAAATGTGTTGGCCCCAGCTGTCCTTAGAATGCATCAGAATAAAAGCAAAAATATTAATAAAATTAAAAATAACATTAAAAATAATAAAATTAAAACAGAGAATATGAATGGGAGAGAAGAAATAACTATTCATTACTTTTTGTCATCGGTGACAGGATGACACAGGTGTGGGCGTTGTACCACATGTGCCTACTGCCCAAAAAAAGTAGAACACTTTTGGGATGAACGAGCAAAGAAGGGATATTCTATTAATCCATTTTTGAAATGTGAGAGTGTAGGAGTGGTTTACATGTTGAAAAATGCCCATGTGGCTTTAAATATATTAGAAGAACAAAAATTACTTTTAAAAGGAGATTCTATGAGCACAGGAGGAATATCAAAGAAAATTTCCTAACGATTCCATGTCAACATATTTCTCGGAAGTTCATGGCAGTAAATCCAACTTTTGTAAGGTTTTGCACTAGAAAAGATACAGTTGGATTTTAGAAAGGGAAGCTATATTACAGCTTTGAACAGAAGAGAAGTGCATTGGATTTTTCAGTTAGACACTCTACCGAATGGGTTAAAGGAAAATATTGATTAAGTTTAATTTTTGTAGACACCAATTTTCTCTCTTCCTTTTTGTTATTAATTGTTGATTTGTACTAATTGCTGATTTATAATTGTTACTCGGCATTTGGAAGAATTACATTCCGCGTAGGATGACCCTGTATGTTTCTCTCGTGAGAGCTAGGAAGGGGTTAATTAAGAACTATTGTGAATTTTTAGTATACACTTTATGTGTATATCATTAATCATATGTAGAATGCTTTTGGAAATATTAATATGGAAGAACCAAAACATATGGGCACTTATATATATTTAGGTCAAAGAAAGGTATTGTCCATAGAGAGAAAATTAGTGTAATCTGTTATATTTTGTAAGACGCTCCTCTGTATAATGGAGGCACATGTATGCTCTTTTAAGCGGTATATGTTATTTGTGTGTGTGTGTGTGTGTGTGTGTGTGTGTGTGTGTGTGTGTATATATATATATATATATATATATATATATATATAATATAATATAGATGTGTCACTTATTTATAACATAACCTAAATAGTTAGGCTACATATCGAATACTTCTAAAACGTTATGAATTTTTTTTGGTAAATTTAACTTAGAAATTCTGTCCCCCAGCTACTTCCGCATAGGCTGCTCTGCCTCTGCTCTCCTCCATCCTTCGATGACGGAGGCTTCTGTCTGTAAGCTGGAGTGGTCTCATTGGCAGAGATCGATATCTAGTCAATGAGAACAATCCAGCTTACAGACAGAAGCCTCCGTCATCGGAGGATGGAGGAGAGCAGAGGCAGAGCAGCCTATGCGGAAGTAGCTGGGGGACAGAATTTCTAAGTTAAATTTACAAACAAACAAAAAAAAAATTAATAACGTTTTAGAAGTATTCGATATGTAGCCTATTTAGGCTATGTTATATTAGGTGACACATCCACTTTAATAGATGTGATCTATGAGAGACTCTGTAGGCAATAAGCATTTAAGGGCTAGTTAGAAGTAGTTTATATATCCATTAGAACATACACTGACCAGCAGACTATCCAATTGCTTGAGAAAGCAAGTTGTGCGAAACACGTTGCAGGATACTCTATTTCTGGCCAGGTCTAAGCTGCAAGCCGGTGTGTGGACTACATATTATTCATGTAAGTTCTCTGTTTATTTTTTACTAGTTGAACAGCCCGTTACACGGGCCACAGTGCCTCTGGCAGCCGGTCGCGGGGCAGTCGCGCAGTAGAGACAGCCCACGCCACTGCTGATACAGAGCTGGACGCTCCTTCGGAGCGCCCAGCTCTGTATCAGCCGCGGCGTGGGCAGTCTGTACTGCGCATGACTGCCGCACGCGCAGCAGTGTCTACTGCGCATGTCGGGCGTTACACACAACTTAGCGAATTATTATATAGGATATAAAAAATTTTTTCGATCTTGTTGACTTTGGGACTGTCTGGCTCTTTGTAGCTAGGTTCCTGTAGTATCATGTTGCTACATTGTATACAGATATCCTTTGAGATATTGAGAGGATCTGTGTGTATCTAGTGAAATTCAATTCACCTATATGATTGGGAGGTGGATTAAGACACTAGCATTTTAAAATATATTGCAGTTGTATTAGCGCTAGATCATCCAAGTGTTTGTGCAGCACCCATATTGTGATTGTTTGTTTAACTTAATATATTTTAAACTTTTTTCTTTTGGATTACAAATGTATGACTGTATGTTTTTTTATTTTTATTATTATTATTTAATAAATATTTTGTACATGTAACGGTGCATATTGTTTATGTAATGCTGTGTGTATTATAATTTAGTATATGCTGTAGGTGTCACGGTTTACCAATAACGTTCAGGAGTCAGTACAATATAGTTAAATGCAAAATGTATTAATAGAAAAGTAGAGCACACTATATACACAAGCAACAAGCAGAGGGCTACAAGCCAGCGAGCACTGCTATCAGGAATAGTAGGCTGCCAAGCTTGACCACTGCTGGAGACTAGGCCTCAGGCACTGGTAGTCTCTGCAGGAACCAGGAGCAGGAACAGGAGGAGGAACAGGAACACTGGATCTTGATCTGACGTAGCAAGAGTACTGACTCACGCCTGCAGTCAGTATGGAGCGATATCTGACTCACTCCTGCAGTCAGTATAAGGAAAGGGATACCTGACTCACACCTGCAGTCAGTATCGGAGCTAGTCTACCAGAGCCCCAGGTCTGCACTAGATTGGGTGTCTGCTAGGTACAAGGAACAAATGTAAGAATAGTCAGACAGAGCCACAAGTCAGCACCAGAGGGGGTAGTCAGACAAGCCCGGTCATACACAGTTCAGGTAGTCAGCCAGAGCCACAGGTCTGCACCAGGTTGGGTGTGCACTATAGGGATAGACAAAAGAATAGTCAGACAGAGCCACAGGTCAGCACCAGGTTGGATGGAAGACTAGCCAGGTCATACACAGAGTCCAAGGTAATAGAACTGCTATGAACAACAACGCAAGGGCAACTGAGTCAGGACTCAGACTGACCTTTAAACCCCTCCTCAGGAAGTACTGTAGGTAGGAGGAGCAGCTCAGAGGAAGGAATTGGGTAGGAGGGGACTACAGGAAGCATGGCACATAAAACAGAGGCCTTCTGCATGCTTGAAGCCTCGTGCCTGCAGATGACACTGAAAACAAGGTAATATGTAACAGTAGGGCTGTGCTGTCAGCATTTACAGAGTATCAGCGCCAAGCTCACTGTCAAATGAAATTTTGTCTATTCTCGATTTATGTGGGTGGATCACTTGGTTGTGCATCACCAGAGTATACGGCAGCAAGGAATCCCTCTTCCCCTCTTTACCATTCTCCAGTCTTTGACAAAGGAAAGGGTGCAACTCTGCCTTTACCAGTTTTACTTTGGCCATTGTGACTGTTACCCAACACATCCGCTAGAACTAAGACTTGTACTTAAAGGTGTGTTGCAACTGAGTGCCAAAAATTCCTGGATTTTAGGACAAGAGTGCAATATGTAGAGTAGGTGTGCACTTGTGGAATTGCATTTGGGGCAGTTATCCACTGAGGTCATGCCTATATGTTTGGTGAGATTTGGGGGAATGTAGAGTCTGTATAGACATTGAAACGATAAGTTGTGAAAGTAGGTGGCTGGTGAGCTACCAGTAATCTAGTGAGGGCTGTCAGGGCTTGTGCTGGTGCAATATTAGGTAGATCTCCAATCCATCTGCCCAATCATAATTGTTGTTGATTGGTGTGTGAATTGAGCCTCCTGTATGAGGATTATTTGGTGAGGGAATCGAAGGGGCTGTGTCCTAACTGGGATGTTATGTCAGGGAGGAGGAATTGGACATAGTGCCTCACTTGAGGTATACGAACAGGTGGGAAGACTGTAGGTCAAATCTGTTTTTGAGATTGTTAAAGGCTAGAACCTGATTTGTCTTGGGGTCTGTTGTGTCCAATAAAGCGTATGCATTTTACAGCAGTAGAATTTGCGGTCAAGTTGTCATGTTGAAATTCAGGGCTTTTTAACAATGGGAAGAATGATGATTTGTTCTTAGATTTTAAAGTGGATGTGTCACCTATGCACAACATGCCATAAATAGTTAGGTTACACATCTAATACCATCAAAATGTTATTTATTTTTTATTTTCATGTTCCATTTCGTTTAAATCCAACTTACAACCGTCTGGGCTGCAGCCACTTTCGCATAGACCGCAGCCCAACGCTCTGCCTCAACTCTCCTCCTTTCTCCAATGACGGAGGCCTCAGTCTGGAAGCTGGAGCAGTCTCATTGGCTAGATATCGATCTCTGCCAATGAGACCGCTCCAGCTTACTGACAGAAGCCTCTGTCATTGGAGGAGGGAGGAGAGCTGAGGCAGAGCTCTGTAACCGCAGAGAACCGCAGTCCCCCGGAAGTGGCTGCAACACAGACTTTTGTAAGTTAATTTTAAACGAAATGGAACTTGAAAATAAAAAATAAATAACATTTTGATGGTATTGGATGTGTCACCTAACTATTTATGGCATGTGTATAGGTGACACATCCACTTTAACCCCTTAAGGACCAGCGGTCCTGGGGCATGCTGTCCCTTAAGGACCACATAGGAAACTTTGACGTGTCGTCCCACGTGACTGATCACGTGGGGCGGCACGCCGAACGGGGCACTGAAAGAGATCGCTCCGGTCTTGGAGCAATCAACTTCAGGCCCCGGTATTACTCACCACGCTCCTACAGGAGCGCGGTGAGTAAAAGTACGTGACGTGCCAGGACCGTCACTGGTCCTTAAGTGCTGGACCAGCGTTACGGTCCTGCCACATCAATGGTCCTTAAGGGGTTAATAGATGGTGTCTTGTGTATTGCCACAATTTCATTGTGTTCATAAATAAAGTTTTTTCTCAATCATCCAATATTACATACAGGTACCATGGTGAGGTGATAGCTCCTCCCTGTAGGCTGGAACATTTCTACAAAAAAATTGTTGGTGGCGCCTCCTCTTTTCCTTATCAGGCTATCCCACTAGCTCCACCCCATTTAGACTTGTTCCAACAACCTGGATGAAGGCTGATATCTTTTCTGCTTAGTTTTAGAACTCTTTTTTTTATTTTCTGTATTAGATATGGAGTGTCACAGTTCCCCCACTAGATGGATTACCATTGCTGGCTTCCCCTGGAGGATTGTCCAGCTGACAGGTGTTGTTGTGAACCCTTGCAGCCCTGTGGAGAGAATCATGCAACCAATGTTTCGCTCTCATGACTGGGTCTCTCTGAGACTCTGTCTTTTCATTGGTAATCTGAAGACAGAAGTCAAGTTTGGTGAGTAACCCCTTGAGTTCCATGGTCCACTTGTTTCAGTGTTCCTCTCCATACGGCGGTCTTCTTGGAGTCTAGAGCCCTGCACTCATGTTGGTTATCTTATTTGGTTTGTTCCCAGGGTTTTTGGAGTTTGGATGGCTACATTTATGTATTTGACTCTTTCCCTGATAGCTTCACTGGGTCCCGAGGCTTAAATTGGACTTTTCCTTTTAGGATTGTCTGTTTTTATTTATCCCTACATGTTCCCTTGGCTATTTGGGTAAATGTATTCACTTTTGGTAAAATTGTAATTTTTTTTTTTTATGTAATGTCATTTTTATTAAAGTAGAAGTTTTCCATAACAAGAATACATCATGAGTGCAATTGCCAAAGGTACATCTATATAGCAGTGAGATATGATACAGTAAAGCATGGCACAAATATGCACCACAGAACTTATTAAACATCGAAATAGAAATAAGATGTACTCACAATGCAAAAGATAGTGGGAGAGAGGAGGAGAATTAGAGAGAGAAGAGAGAGAAATAAGTGAAAGAGGACAGAGAGAAAGCTGAGAAGGAAAATTGAACAAAGCGGGGGAGGGTAGGCTCTCAGGGAGGGTAGGGAAGAAGGGTGGGTAAGAAGGGGTATATATTCAAAGGGTCTAACAAGATTTGCGAATCTGGATCGTGTGATTGCCAACTTTCCACATAGACCAAATGGAATTATATAAATCCATTTGGAAAGTAGTAGCATAGTGCAATTGTTCCATTCGTAGGATATGAGCAACTAGCTAGCATAAAGTGTTATAAGATGGGATGTCCGAAGACTTCGAAGAGCGTGCCAGGAGAGACTTTGCCACAAACAGAATCTGACCAGACAAAATTTGCAGATAGAGCGGGAGGTGGATCAGAAAAATGTGAAACGGCGCCAGTTCTGGGGGTTTGGGTAAATGTATCGAGATAGTGTTGATCACCATAGTAAAAACCATATCCCAGTAAGGCTGTAACCGTGGATATGACCACCAAGTATGTACCATGCTACCCACCCCAGAAGAACATCTCCAGCATAGGTTGAAGGAAGATGGATAGATTTGAGCCAAGCCAAGATACCACCTATACAGAATTGTCCTAGAGAGTTCCAAATGGTTGGAATAGTGCAAGAATCTAGAGGGGTTCAGGAGAGCCTTGTTGCACTGAGATGTGGATAAGCTTCGATCTAGGTCCCTTTCCCATACCAACATGAAGTGGAGTTTCAAAGGGAGGCCCGCAGATACCAAAGTACTGTAACAAGAGACAAAGACCCAGTGGAGGTCAGTGGGGTCAGGCACAGTTTCATTAATTTATGTAGTAGAGGAGGAGGCCGGGACCATGAAGAAGGAGACGACATCAATGCATGTCAGAGCTGCAAGAATTTATAAAAATTCAATTTCGGAAGGCCAGAACTAGACTGTATATCACCATATGACATCAGGGAGCCCTCAACAATAAGTTTGCCCAAAGACGTGATCCCAGCCAAACACCAAGAACTAAAGCTAGAATGAGGTATTACAAATTCCATAGTCCGTATGGGAGTGGGAGGTGTTAACTGTCGTAATTCAGTAATACAATGCGTATGAGTATTCCAAATGTGGAGAGAGAGCCTGGTGCTGGTAAGGACATGTGACATAGCAGGCTGTAGCTTAGGCGGTAGCCACAAGATGCTATGAGGGAAGGACTGGGTATCTTCCAAATCAACCTAAGCAACCATACCTGAGTCTACATGAAATAGAATATTTTGAGCCATCCTGGCCACCTTATAATAGTGGAGGAGGGAGGGGACTCCCAGACCACCTGTCTGCATGGGAGAGAAAAGCCACCGGTTAAAGATCCTAGAATGGCACAAGCCATGAATGAACCTCTGAATTTGGATAGGAAGGGTTCTAAGCATAAATAGAAACTTAGGCAGAATAGACATCTTAATAGCCACTATATGACCAAACCATGGCAACATCAGGGTAGACCAACCCTGAAGTTCCTGCTGCACTGACCCCCAAAGATGCTTCAGATTGGTGGAGAACAAGGACTCAGGGTTCTTTGTAAGATGAACACCTAAGTAAGAGATACTATCAGGGTGAGTTTGTCAGTATGTACGGGAAGCGCTTGAGTCTTTGATTGGTTCACCTTGTGATAAGAAACCTTACTATAAGATTGCAGAACAGCCATAAGGTAAGGAAGAGAGGAGACAGGCTGAGTAAAAGCTATCAAGATGTCATCCACAAATAATCCAAGTTTCACCTCCAAGTCCCTATATTCACAACCATGTATCAAAGGGTGTGATTGAATCAATGCTGCAAGAGGCTCCAGAACAAGAACATAAAGAATCGGGGAGACGGGGACAGCCTTGCCTGGATCCATTAGTGATATGAAAGGGCTCTGACAAAAAAACAGCATATGAAACCCTAGCCGATGGGGATGAGTATAAAGAAAAAATGGCTCTGAGGTATCCAGGGGGAAGGCCAAATCTCTCCAATACCGCACATAAAAATCCCCAATGCAGGCAATCAAACGTCTTCTCCGCATCAAATGCTCAATGAATGCTATTGACTCCCCTGGAGGCAACAGATTCAATCACATTGGCAATCTTCCGCATATTGTCAGAAGCCTGTCTGCCCTTAACGAAAACAAACTTGGTCATAATGAAGAAAAGAAGGCGGAATAGTCCGTATCCTGTTTGCCAAAAGTTTGTTGTACAATCTCAAATCGGTGTTCATGAGGGAGATTGGCCAAAAATTAGGACAGTGAGTCGGAGGTGTACCCGGTTTAGACAGAGTAGAGATATGAGCAGATAACACAGACGGAGGGAAAGGACCACTCTCACTGCAGGACTGGAAAAGTTTCTCCATATGCGGTAACAGAACAGTACTAAAGGACTTCTAGTATGAATTGGAGAAACCGTCAGGACTGGGGGCTTTGCTTAGGGAGAGAGAGATTTAATGAGAGACCGAATCTCTTCTGCAGTTATATGAGCTTGGAAAAGATCAGATTGTGTGGGAGTAATCTGGGGCAGATTAAACTGACTCAAAAAGGAGTCAATATCTTGAGGAGATGGTTGAGAAGTATTAGGATCTAAATGAAGGTTATAAAGCGAAGCATAACACTTCACAAAGATGTCTGTGATGTGAGCAAGGTTCATGATTTTCTCGCCATCTGCGGAGAAAATAAAGTGAATAACCCTCTTGGCTTCCTGTTTCCTACGTCTCCTCGCCAATACAGTGCCTGCTTTATTACCCTGAGTATAGTAACATTGCTGCAATTTCTTAAGCATGAGTTGTGTATGAAATAATTGGAGCTCAGAAATTTCCTGTTTAATTAAAGATATGCGTCTGCATCTAGCCTTCATAGGGTTGGCCTTATATAAAGCCTCTAAGGAGGACAAATCCTGGGTTAGATGTGCCAATCTCTCATTCCGCTTTTTTTTTCCTCTGTAGCAGTGTAAGCTATACAATGACCCCCATAACTGCCTTTTGCACCTCCCACGGAGTCTCCGGAGAAACCTCCTGTCCGGCATTCAATTCAAAATATTCAGCTAACAATTTCTCTATATGCCATCTATCATCATGTCTGGCGAGCAACTGACCATTGATTCGCAGATGGCCCCTATCTTTATGAATAAAATGTACAGAGAGTTCCAAAATAATTGGAGCATGGTCCGATCGCTGTATATTGCCAATATCACACTTCTTCACCCGTTGTGGACCTTAAGCCCTGGGGGGAAAATCTTGGGTTCAAGTTCTTTCCTCAGGTGTTGCCCACCGAGGCTTCTTCTTAATACATGGTAGTCTGAAGACAGAAGATCTGCAGGAAAGGTGAGCAACCCTTTGAGTGATGCAGGTCCACATGTCCCACAGTCCCTCTGCGCACAGGGGTTTTCCTTTGGAGTTCCTATTGCACATTCCTGTACTCATTGGGTTTATCTGTATGTCTGTTGGGTGTTTTTGGAGCAGGTTTATGTGGTAACTTAACCCTTTAGCTGCTGGTTTTGCATCTTTGGGGGGGTTATTGACACTTTCCCTACTGGGGTCAGTGTTTTCTGGGTCTCCTAACCTGTTCTAGTAATGTTTCATATACTTTTATTTTTTACTTTTCAACTTTGCAAAATTTAAGTTTACTGCATAGATTTAATTGCTCCATTGACTTCTATGGGACTTGCTCAGTCAGGGACATATCTCTGCAACCACTCAACGTAGCGACTTCAGAGATGGCTCATTTTAATTGTCTGCCCTTGCTCTTTCATCCGGTTCATTTTTCAAGTGTGCTGGGAGGCTTAGGGGGCTCTGGCACTGTTGGGGTACTTTTTCCTAGAGAAACTACATTTCCCATGAGCGCTTGCTTCGTGTGCTAATTTCTGAATGGCTCCTGCCGAGGCAGCCATTTTGTGCCTTTTCTAGAACGAGTATCCTACTCAGGACTTGGACTCTCCTTATCTCCTCTGTAGATTAACCCTTCGCCTGACAGATAAGTGTATTTTAGCGATTTCTGGGGTGAAACTTTAATCTTGCACACTGTAATTGGGTGATTCTTTATACTATAACATTTATGACACTGTGAGAATGTCTAATCTGTTGGAGCTTGGGGCCAGGCTGGGGACTCTGTGTCCCTTATTGCGCATTGCTCCTAAAGTCATTCAGGGTTGCCTAGAGAATTCTCAGGTCATTTATGCCCAGCATGTTCTGATGTCCCTGAGTTTCTTCCAGGGACCTCCAGCCATGCATTAGAGCCAGTTTGGGTGCAAGAGTTCAAGGCTGCTACTAGGGACCTTCAGTCTACATTGCAATTCTTTCCATCCCAGTTACAGGGGGTCTTCCATTTATGGCAGACCCCCTCTTCAGTCAAATCTTCCCTACCTAAACCGCAGGGAGTACCTGACAGATCAGATTCTTCTGAGGAGGAACTGTTAGTGGATTCAGATGTTGAGGAATGTTCTACCGTGGGCTCCTCTCTGTTTTTTGGGGACCACTTTGAGGCTGATCCTGAGCCCTCGGCTGGGGGCCTGATCAGGGCTGTCTTGACTACCCTAAACATTCCCTTAGTTCAGGAGGTTTCTTCAGATCTCTCTGATGTGTTTCAGGAGCCTAAAAAGCCCCTTACTTGTTTTCTACCTAACCCCACTCTTGACCACCTTGTGTCTGATGAGTGGAAATCCCCAGACAGGAAACCTTCTGTTTCCAAGAAATTTGCCAAGCTTTACCCCTTTTCTGAGGCGGCGCTTGCTCAATGGGTTCATCCCCCCCAAAATGGATGCTCCTATTTCCAGGCTATCTGAATCTACTGCCTTGCCAGTTTCTGACGCCTCCTCTCTGAAAGACTGGACTGACAAGAAACTTGAGGTTTCCCTCAAGTCCATTTTTGCCATTGCTGGTACTGCCATGTGTCCAGCATTCGCTGCGGCATGGGTTAACCGGGCCATTGCAGTCTGGACTGAACAACTCACCCTGGCTGTCCGTCAGGGTGCTCCTACTTCGGATATGTTGCGCCTTTTTGCCAACATTTCTGAGGCACTATGTTTCTGCAGCCTTATTTGATGCCATCCGTTTGGTGTCATGGGTTTCCACCATGGGAGACACACACACTCCCATGTGCCATTGCAGAGAGGAAATCTCCATGTCCACATCAGACTGGTCCCGCCCACAGACAGTCCAGCTCCGAAATGTCAGGCAAATCCTCTCTGCACGAGAGAAACGGCAAAACCACAGACGTACGTTTCGGCCTATGTGAGCCTCGTAAGTGTGATGCAGCCGAATCCCTCTAGGCACATAGAAGCAAGGGCCCATGCCTGGGATGCCCTTAAACTTAGGGAGACAAAAAGAGTTGTGAGGAGCACACATCAAGCACACACATAGGCCGAAACGTACGTCTGTGGTTTTGCCGTTTCTCTCGTGCGGAGAGGATTTGCCTGACATTTCGGAGCTGGACTGTCTGAGGGCGGGACCAGTCTGATATGGACATGGAGATTTTCTCTCTGCAATGGCACATGGGAGTGAAAAACGTGAGTTGTAGCACCATTGAGAGGCTACCATGCCTTAGAACAAGACACTTAATCTTGTTCGTGCTTGATGTGTGCTCCTCACAACTCTTTTTGTCTCCCTAAGTTTAAGGGCATCCCAGGCATGGGCCCTTGCTTCCATGTGCCTAGAGGGATTCGGCTGCACCACACTGACGAGGCTCACATAGGCCGAAACGTACGTCTGTGGTTTTGCCGTTTCTCTTGTGCGGAGAGGATTTGCCTGACATTTCGGAGCTGGACTGTCTGAGAGCGGGACCAGTCTGATATGGACATGGAGATTTTCTCTCTGCAATGGCACATGGGAGTGAAAAACGTGAGTTGTAGCACCATTGAGAGGCTACCATGCCTTAGAACAAGACACTTAATCTTGTTCGTGCTTGATGTGTGCTCCTCACAACTCTTTTTGTCTCCATGGGTTTCCACCATGTCTGTGGCTGCCAGAAGAGATCTTTGGCTCAAGATCTGGTCTGCTGACACCGCTTCTAAGAAAGCCTTACTCTCCATGCCTTTTGAAGGCACGTCATTGTTTGGGCCAGATCTTAAGGATCTGATTTGTGAGGCCACAGGGGGTAAAAGTACACTTCTGCCTTTGGTCCCCAGGAAGAAAACACCTATCAAACTTAATCGTTTTTTTCATTCCTTTCAGACTGAGACACGTTCGGCAAACCATGTGGTTACCTCAGCTCCGCCTGCCTCCTCCAAGCCCAAACAGCAATGGAAGCCCAAGATTGCCTCCAAGCCTTCTGCATGAATCACCGAAACCAGGTCCCCACTTTGCTGTGGGTGGCCGTCTGCGTCACTACCACCGCGTTTAGGAGGATTCAGTGGTGGACCCATGGGTTTTACAGGTGGTGGTGGAGGAAGGATATAGGATCCATTTCATCTCTCTTCCTCCTGTTAGTTTTTGTCCTTCTCATACGCCCCAGGGCGCAGAGAAACGCCATCTGTTCAATGGCGTTATTCAGGCCCTTCTGGACAAGGATGTTCTAGAGCCGTTCCAGTCCAGGACACAGGTATGGGTTTTTACTCAAACCTCTTTGTGGTCTCCAAGAAGGATGGCGGTTGTCGTCCCATTTTGAATTTGAAGGATCTCAATTCCTTCGTGAACAGGACCCATTATCACCAGGAGTCCCTAAGGACGGTGATTGCTGCTATGTCTCTGGGGGAATTCCTTGCCTCTGGATCTTCAGGACGCATATCTACACATCTCCATTCATCCAGATTTGCCTGCAGTATCTCAGATTTGCCTGCGACCAAGGGCATTTTCAGTTTTCAGCTCTTCCTTTTGGTCTGACTACAGATCCTCAAGTCTTCAATCGTGTCCTGGGAGCCTTAGTGTCCATCCTTCTGAAGGCACCTTCTTCAGAACTTCTTCATCAGCAGGTTCAGGACTGCATTCATGTACTCACCCATCACGGGTGGATCATCAACATGGACAAGTCGGATCTTGTCCCATCCCAGCGTCTGGTCTTCCTGGGCCTTCTCTTCGACACTCAGCAGAGCATGGTGTTTTTCACGGACGAGGTAGCTCACCAGATCGCCCATAGGGTTTCTGCTATTCTGGCTCTAGATCCAGTTCCAGCCAAGAAGCTGTCCTCTCTAGTGGGGAAATTCATCTCCACCATAGAAGCGGTCCCATTTGCCATGGCTGACACCAGGGAACTCCAGAGGTTTGTGATCCAGGTGTGCAGGGGTCAGCCGGACCTTTTGGAGACGTCAGTATCCCTTCCTCTTCACGTGGAACTGAGTTTGTCGTGGTGGCTCGACCTCTCCATTCTGCTGAAGGGCAAATCCTTCCTGGTATCGTTCTGGACCACAGGGATGACGGATGCCAGCCTCTCCAGCTGGGGAGCGGTCCTGGGTTGCCTGAATGCTCAGGGTCGGTGGTCTCCGGAGGAATCTCTCCTTCCCATTAACGTGTTGCAGCTTCGGCGATATTTCATGCCCTTCGTCATTGGACACCCCAGTTGGAAGACTGCCCAGCCTGGGTACAGTCCGACAACGCCACGGCCGTGGCTTACATCAACAAGCAGGACGGAACAAGAAGTCTCGCCGCTTGGTTAGCGGCCAAGGCTGTTTTGTCCTGGGCAGAAGAACACGTTCCTGCCATATCCACAGTGCACATTCCTGGCGTAGACAATGTCATGGTGGACTTCCTCAGTCGACACACAGTGGACAGCAGCGAGTGGGAGCTGCACCCAGAGGTGTTCAACCTCATCGTTCAGAAGTGGGGTCTTCCTTGCATCGACATGATGGCGACCAGACACAACTGGAAGGGTCCGAGGTTCTGCTCTCGCTGGAGGAATCCTCTAGCTGTAGTGGTGGATGCCATGTACATTCCTTGGTTATTTCCTCTGGCTTACATCTTTCTTTCCCTCCCCGTGTTGCACAGGGTGTTGCGAAAATTGAGACTGGAACGTTGTCCAGTCATTCTGATTGCTCCGTACTGGCCTCGACAGGCTTGGTTTCCGGAGCTTCTGGATCTGTCAGTGGTGGAGCCATTCCGGCTCCCTTGCTGTCCGGATCGTCTTCTACAGGGTTACCTGTGGAAGGAGGATGTTCATTGTCTAGCTTTGACGGCTTGAAAATTAAATCCTCAATACTGAAGAAGAAAGGTTTTTCTTCTGGTGTAGTGGCTACTGTGCTTAGTGCCCGCAAACCTGTTTCTTCTAAGGCCTACCATCGTGTCTGGTCGACCTTTCTATTTTGGTGTGCTGATAGGGAACTGTCTCAGGTACTGCCTACGGTACTGGCCTTCTTGCAGGACAGTGTGGATAAGGGTCTCAGTCTGAGTTCTCTTAAGGTTCAGACTTATGCTCTCTCTGTTTTCTTTCAGAGGCTCATTGCCATTCTTCCTGATGTCAAGGTTTTCTTTCAGGGCGTTCTCCAGCGCCCACCCTTTGAGTCTTTGGCTACCATTCCTCTATGCATGTTAACGTGGAAAATGGCCTTTCTCCTGGCGATCGTCTCCATTCGCTGTGTCACAGAGTTACATGCTCTGTCCTGTAAACCACCCTTTTTGGTGTTTCACAAGGACAAGGCGGTGCTTCGCATTTCTCAGGAGTTTCTCCCGAGGTGGTTTCTGAGTTCCACGTCAATCAGAGGATTGTGGTGCCTTCTTTCTGCCCTGACCCGACCTCTGACAAGGAGAGGGATCTCAACTTATTAGATGTGGTGCATTGTCTCAAGTTTTATGTACATTGCACTCAGTCTGTCAGGCAATCTGACGCGCTGTTCATCCTTACTGAGGGTCCCAGGGCAGGAAGACCTGCATCCAAGGTGACTATTGCATCCTGGATCAACTCCACTATTTGTAAAGCTTACGAGCTCAGGAAGAAGCCTGTTCCCTTTCGGGTCATGGCTCATTCTACCAGATCTATTGGGGCTTCTTGGGCTTACAAGAATCAGGCCTGAGCTGATCAGTTGTGCAAGGCTGCCACTTGGTCGTCTCTGCACACCTTTTCGAAGCATTACTGTGTTGATGTGCTGGCATCGGCTGATGCCAGCTTTGGGAGGAAGATCCTGGAAGCAGTCTTGCCTGTCTAGGATCTTCTTCGTTTCTTGGTGCTTCCTTAACTTTTGAGCCCTGTTGGCTCTAGTTCAGCATGCTGTGTAACAGTTGGGGTGTTGTACCCCTGTTCAGTGTCTGTTGACACTCCCTTGTTGTTGGGCTATCTCTGATCTGATGGTTCATATCTGCTCTGGTAACTTTGGGGGCCTTGCGCCTGGTCCTTGCCTTACTTCCCGCCTCTGGGAAACTCAATGGTTGGACATCCCAGAGTTACTAGTAACCTGTATTGGACGACAGAGAAAAGAGGATTTTAGTCTTACCTGTTAAATCCTTTTCTCTTAGTCCATACAGGTTACTGGTCTCCCACCCTGTCAAGGGACCTTGCTTGGCTCTCCTGTGGCAGACCGTGGGGGTCCTTTGGGGTCATGCTCACAGGAGTCTTCTTTCCCTTCTACTATCTAGTCAATAGTTAGTGTCTGAAATCTTACTGGAGCTGGTTGGCTAGCTGCAGCCAAGGAGGGAAGGTAGGCTTCACCCCCTGCATACAATTTTAGAATTATTCCTGCCTAATTAAAGGGGCGGATCGCCTACCCAGAGTTACCAGTAACCTGTATGTACTAAGAGAAAAGGATTTAACAGGTAAGACTAAAATCCTCTTATCAAAGGCTCCACTTTGCAAAGAGTATTTCACTGTCGTCCAATACAGGTTACTGGTAACTCTGGGAGGCGTCAGTCCCCTTTAAGTAGACAGGAACATTCTCTAAATGTATGCAGGGGGTGGAGCCTCCCTTCCCTCTCAGGCTGCAGTCTACCCAGCCTGTTCCAGAATTGTTTGTTCCTGTGTGTGAACACACCAGGTGGAGAACATCTTGTCAGTTTTAGTTTCTTTTTTATTTTTCTGTCAAATACGGAATACCACCATTAGGCGGGTTACCTTTACTGACAAGTGCCCTCTCCAAGGTGGCTAGCTCAGTGTTCAGGGCCTTTTGGTGGACTTTAAGCCCTGAAGGGGGAATATCTTGGTTACAAGTGCTTCCCCATGGATTGCCCTCTGAGGTAATTCTTACTACATGGTAACCTGAAGACAGAAGATCTGCAGAAAGGTGAGCCACCCTTTGAGTGCTGAAGGTCCACTTGTCCCACAGTGTCCCTTAATTGGGCTTGTATTTGGGAGTTCTCATTGCGCACTCCGGCACTCATTGGGTGTATTTGTGTATGTCTGTGGGTATTTGGAGCAGGTTTATGTGGTAACTTAACCCTTCCTCTGCTGGTTAGACATGTTTAATGGAGTTTTCTGCCACTTTCCTTACAGGATCAGTGTTTTTTCTATATGCATACATGTTCCCTGCATGTGATTCATGTTTTTAACCTGTAGTTTAACTTTTATTAAAATTGTGTACTGCGCCTTTAAGGCGTGCTTTACCGCATAGACGCCATTGCTCCATTTACTTTCTATGGGTTAACACTGTTTGGGACGTATCTCTGTAACCGCTTCACACAGCGACTTCAGAGAGGGCTCATTTTAATTGTCTTCCCTTGCTCTATCATCCGGTTTATAGTTCAAGTGTGTTGGGGGGCTTCGGGCACTGTTTTGGGGTACTTTTTGGGAAAAACTACATTTCCCATGAGCGCTTGATTCGCTCCTAATTTCTGATTGGCTTCTGTCGCGGCAGCCATTTTGGGCACTTTTCTCAATGAGTATCCTACACAGGGCTTGGACAATCCTTTTCTCCTCTGCAGATTGACCCTTCGCTTGCCAGAACAGTCTATATGTAGCGTTTCTGGGGTGAAATATCAATCTTACACACTACAATTGGGTGATTCATTGTACAGTTGGTTATTCTGACAATGTGAGAATGTCTATACCGCTGTAGCTAGGGGCTAGATCTAAGACTAAGGAAGCTGGGGTATCAGTATCCCCCATTGTGCATTGCTCTTCCTGTCACACAGGGCTACCTAGAGTGTTCTCTGGTCATTTCTGCCCAGCAGGTTCTGAAGTTTCTGGCAGCAACCCAGGGCCTTCCAGCCATGCTATTGAGCCAGCTTGGGTGCAAGAGTTTAAAGCTGCAACTGGAGACCTTAGGTCCAATTTACAGCTCTTTACATCCCAGATACAGGGGTCACCTCATTTATGGACAGACCCCACTATATTATCAGATCCTCCCTGCCTCAACCTCAGGGAGCACTTGATGTGTCAGATTCTTCTGAGAAAGAATTGTTGCTAGATTCGAATGTTGAGGTTGGTGCTCTTTTTGAATCTTCCAGGTCTCTTAGGGGACCCATTTGAAGCTGATCCTAAAACCTCTACTGAGGGCCTGATCAGGGCTGTATTGTCCACTCTCAACATTCCATCGGTTCAGGAGGTTCACTCTGTTCCCTCTGATGGTTTTTCAGGTGCCTGTAAAGCCCCTTACTCATTTTCCTCCTAACCCAACTCTTGACTGTTTGGTTCTGATGCATGGACTTCTCCAGACAAGTCCTCTTCAGTGACTAGAAAGTTTGGTAAAGTTTTCCCCTTTTCTTAAACAGAAATGACTACATGGGTTCATCCCCCTAAGGTGGACGCACCCATATCTAGACTGTCTCAACCTACTGTCTTACATGTTTCTGACGCTGCAAGATTGGACTGACACATAACTTGAGGTTCCCCTCAAGTCCATTTTCACTTCTTTTGGTTCTGCTATGCGTCCAGCCTTTGCTGTTGCATGGGTTAACCGGGCTGTTGCATTCTGGACTGAGCAACTCTCTGGTGGTCTGTCAGGACCTACTTCGGAGACATTGCGTCTTCTTGCTATTATCTCTGTAGATCAACATTATGTTCTGCTGCTGCCCTTGATGCCATCCACGTGATGGCAAGGGCCTCCACTACTTCTGTGGTGGCTAGGCGTGCGCTTTGGCTTAAGATTGGTCTGCTGTCACTGCTTCCAGGAAAGTTTTTCTTTCTTTGCCTTTTGAGGGTACTTCCTTGTTTGGATCCGACCTTAAGGAACTGATTGGAGAGGCCTCAGGGTTTTTAAAAAAAAAAAAAAAAAAAGGTTGCCGTTTGCACATAACCGGTCTTTTCGTTCCTTTTCTCTAAGCCACTTATGACGAACCAGGTGGTTCCATCTGTTCCGTGTTCCTCCTAGACCATGCAGCAATTGCAGCCCTAGGCCGCATACAAGCCCAAGACTTCGTGACTGCTTCGGCATGACTCACGACACCGTGGGATGATTCAGTGTCGGACTCGTGAGCTTTTCTGGTGGTGTCTGAGGAATACAACATGCCTTTCTTTTCCCTCCCACCTTTTTGTCTTTATCTTTCTCGTTCTCCTCAGGAAGTCGAGAGAAGCCGTCTGTTCGAAGACTCTATTCAGGCTCTTCTGGACAAGGATGTCCTGGAACAGGTACCACCTGCGGACAGGGGTTCAGGATTCTATTCAAGCCTCTTTGTGGTGACTAACAAAAAAAAAATAATAATAATAAAATAAATAATTAAATAAATAAAGAAATAAAAGGGACGGCGGATGCCTATTTTGGATCTGAAAGATCTTAATTCCTTTGTAGTGAAGTCTCACTATCATCAGGAGTCTCTGCTCACAGTATTCGCTGCCATGTCTCCAGGGGAGTTTCTTGCTTCTCTGGACCTTCAGGATGCGTATTGCACATCCCAATCCATCTAGAGAGCAGGCAGTATCTGAGGTTTGCCTGCGCCAGAGGTCATTTTCAGTTTCAGCCTTTCATTGGTCTGACAACAGCCCCCCCAGGTTTTCCAACAGGGCTGGGGCCTTGATATCCGTCCTCCATCGGAGCGGCATCAGAGTGACTTCGTACATGGACGACTTGTCTTATGCAAGCATCATTTGCGGACCTCTTCATCAGCAGGTCCGGACCTGCATTCAATTCCTTACACTTCACGGTTGGATTGCGAACTTGGTCAAGTCAGACCTTGTTCTGTCTCAGCACCTGGGTCTTCTGTTCGATGCTCAGAGGTGCATGGTTTTTCTACCGGACGAGGTAACCATCAAATTGCTCAAAGGGTCTCAATGATCCTATCCCGCGATCGGATACTGGTTCCGAAGTTATCTTCTCTGGTGGGGTAATTCATCTCCACGATAGAGGATTATGATACGGACATGCAGGGATCGACCAGATCATCAGAAGCTATCGATCTCTCTCCCTCCTCATGTCGAGTTGAGCTTGGAGTGGTGTTTGGGTCTTTCCAATCTCCTACTGGGAAGATCCTTCTGGATTCCCTACTGGACCAAGGTCACATCGGATGCCAGCCTCCTGGGCTGGGGAGCTGTTCTGGGTCGCCTTAGCGCTCAGGGGAAGTGGTCCATGGAGGAGTCCCTTCTTCCCATCATTGGGAGTCTCAACTGGTGGACGGTCCAGTCTGAGTGGAGTCCGACAACGCCACGGCAGTGGCTTACTTCAACAGTCAGAGTGGAACAAGAAGTCTCGCCGCTTGGTTAGAGGTAAAGGCCATTCTGTCCTGGGCAGAGGTTCCTGTTCCTGTCATTTCCGCAGTGCTCATTCCAGGCGTAGACAACGTCATGGCAGACTTCCTCAGTCGTCACGCAGTCGACATCGGAGAGTGGGAACTACATTTGGACGTGTTTCAACTCCTAGTTCAGAGATGGGGAATGCCCCAGTGGATCTGATGGCAATGGGACACAACAGGACGGTTCCGCCGTTTTGCTCTGAGGAGAGACACTCTACCTCTGCTGCTGATGCAATTATCACGGTGCCCGTGATTTGCTGCAGTTACTTGTCTGTCACCAGTAGGGGGCTTCTATTGGCTGTCTGCAGATAGCCCGCCTCTTATTGACTATTTAAACCTGGATTGGGCACCATTTGAGTGCCCTTTCGTGTTGTTTCTGACCTTCTTGCTATCACTATGCTAGTGATAGCTGGGCCTCTGTTCCAGTGTTCCTGAGTTCCTGATCTCATTTGTTCCTGAGTTCCTGATCTCTACTGTTCCAGTGTTTCCTGCATGCTGAAGTACTTCCAGTCCTGGTTCCGGCCTAGTCTCTGGTGTTGCAGTTCCTGCTGAACTTATTCTCTGCTGTTTCCTGACCTGACTGATCGTTGCTGGTTCCTGTCATCGCATCGCCTGTCTCCTGTATCCTGGCGACCTCCTGCCTGGTCGCGTCGGCGACTCGCTTGTTACACCAGTATGCGGACGCTGGTTTGCTCCTAAGCCTTGCGGCTATACAAACTCGCTTGTTACACCAGTGTGCGGTCACTGGGTTGCTCCACAGCCTATCGGCTGTACCATCCTGTGTTGGTCCCAGCGTGCGGACGCTGGTTTGCTCCAAAGCCTTGCGGCTATACAAACTCGCTTGTTACACCAGTGTGCGGTCACTGGTTTGCTCCACAGCCTATCGGCTGTACCATCCTGTGTTGGTCCCAGCGTGTGGACGCTGGTTTGCTCCAAAGCCTTGCGGCTATACAAACTCGCTTGTTACACCAGTGTGCGGTCACTGGTTTGCTCCACAGCCTATCGGCTGTACCATCCTGTGTTGGTCCCAGCGTGCGGACGCTGGTTTGCTCCTAAGCCTTGCGGCTATACAAACTCGCTTGTTACACCAGTGTGCGGTCACTGGTTTGCTCCAAAGCCTATCGGCTATACAATCCTGTGTTAGTCCCAGCGTGCGGGCGCTGGTTTGCTCCAAAGCCTTGCGGCTATACAAACTCACTTGTTACACCAGTGTGCGGTCACTGGTTTGCTCCACAGCCTATCGGCTGTACCATCCTGTGTTAGTCCCAGCGTGCGGGCGCTGGTTTGCTCCAAAGCCTTGCGGCTATACAAACTCACTTGTTACACCAGTGTGCGGTCACTGGTTTGCTCCACAGCCTATCGGCTGTACCATCCTGTGTTGGTCCCAGCGTGCGGACGCTGGTTTGCTCCTAAGCCTTGCGGCTATACAAACTCGCTTGTTACACCAGTGTGCGGTCACTGGTTTGCTCCAAAGCCTATCGGCTATACAATCCTGTGTTAGTCCCAGCGTGCGGGCGCTGGTTTGCTCCAAAGCCTTGCGGCTATACAAACTCACTTGTTACACAGTGTGCGGTCACTGGTTTGCTCCAAAGCCTATCGGCTGTACTATCCTGTGTTGGTCCCAGCGTGCGGACGCTGGTTTGCTCCAAAGCCTTGCGGCTATACAAACTCGCTTGTTACACCAGTGTGCGGTCACTGGTTTGCTCCCAAGCCTATCAGCTATACAATTCTGTGTTAGTCCCAGCGTGCGGACGCTGGTTTGCTCCCAAGCCTTGCGGCTACGCAAACTCACTTGTTACACCAGTACGCGGATGCTGGTTTGCTCCTAAGCCTTACGGCTATACTAACTCGCTTGTTACACCAGTGTGTGGTCACTGGTTTGCTCCTAAGCCTATCGGCTATACAATTCAGTGTTGGTCCCAGCGTGCGGACGCTGGTTTGCTCCAAAGCCTTGCGGCTTTACGATTCTGTCAATTTGCCATTACCATCTGACTGCTGCTACTATCTCAGGGCTGCCCTGCCCGGTATTGGTAAGGCCGGTAGAACCTTTTGCCACATTCCATCTGAGGTTGCCTTACCCGGTATTGGCAGGGCCGGTAGAGCCTACATTATGAATCTATTGAGGCTGCCTTGCCCGGTAAATTGGTAAGGCCGGTAGAACCGTTATGCGATTCCATCTGCAGGTTGCCTTACCCGGTATTGGCAAGGCCGGTAGAGCCTAACATTCTGTTTCTTCAGACTGTCCTGTCCGGTATATTGACAGGACCGGTAGAGTCTGCCTTCTGTCTTATTATATTCTATATATATCTGTATGTATGTGATTGCCATCCTACGTTATCAATTTATTATTTCAATAAAATTGATTTTTACCTAAAACTTGTGTCTAAGAGTCATAATAAACCGTGACAGTACGAAAGGGCCATGACCTCAGACAGCAAAGGTGAAGGTAATGCACAGAATATCCATTGGAGGATGGATGTGCACGAGCAACGTTTGGATCAGTTGGCAGTTGCAATTCAAACGATCCTTGAACGCACGGTACTTGCTGACAAATGTAGCTCTAGCCCGGTGGTCTCACCAAGTCAGACACCGGAGAGTGATACCAGACCCCTAGGGGGCACTGTTAAAGGGTTAACGGCTTCTGCACCATTGCCGCTAAGATACGATGGTGACCCTAGTCTCTGCAGAGGGTTCATCAACCAACTCGAGATTTTTATGGAATTGACGGCACACGCATTTCCCAATGATCGTAGTAAGGTGGGGTTTACAATATCTTTGCTCACTGGTAGAGCTTTGGCTTGGGCTAACCCCTTGTGGGAGAATGCTAAACCTTGTACTAAAAACTTTAGAGAATTTGTGCAATCCTTTCGAAGAGTGTTTGAGCCTCCTGGTAGAACCACCTCTGCTGCCAAACGCCTTATGGAGATACATCAGGGCAGGCGTACAGTAGGCGACTACGCCATCGAATTCCGCACATTGGCAGCAGAGGTAGGTTGGAATAACGAGGCATTATTGGCAGCTTTTTCTCAAGGCCTGAATGACCACATTAAGGACGAAATCGCTGCTAAAGATCTACCTATTGATCTAGATGACTACATTGAATATGTTATGATAATTGACTCCAGAATACGTGAGAGATCAATTGCCAGAGATCGTAAGTTACGGTCAAAGAATAATGAGCCTAGTGGCATGTTTTGCCCACCCATCCCTCCCTTGGCATTTAAGTCTAGTGAACCTGTACGGGAGACAAGTGAACCTATGCAAATAGGCTTCACTAGACTAACCAAGGCTGATAGACTTTATCGCAGAAGACAAGGGTTGTGTTTATACTGCGGTAAAAAAGGGCATTTGCTAAATTCCTGTCCGGTACGTCCGGGAAACGCACACACCTAGGATACCTTGGAGGACAGGCCCTAGGTGGTGTACAATCGTCCCCAGTGTCGGGCACAATGAAACCCACCATACAGGTGGTATTATCTTGGGCACAACGCTCTGTGGAGGTTTTGGCCTTGGTTGACTCTGGTGCAGCAGGGTATTTTATGGATAATACCTTTGCTGAATTGCACGGAGTTCCACGCATTGAAAGAGAAAATCCCTTGACTATTGAAGCGATTGATGACAGACCCTTAGAACCGCCTCAGGTTATGTTTGAAACTATGCCTCTGTCTATGACTATTGGGGCACTTCACAGAGAAGAGCAGCAGTTTCAACTGATTAATTCTCCGCACCATGCGGTAATATTGGGCTTTCCGTGGTTACAGTTACATAACCCACAATTTGATTGGAAAAAGTGTGAAATTGCTGCTTGGTCCCAGTTTTGTATGGACAAGTGTGTCATCCAGCCTGTTAAAGTCCTGTGCACCTCCTCGGCTATACCGGAGGTGTACCAACAGTTTGGCAATGTTTTTAGCAAAGGAGAGGCCAGTTTGCTACCTCAGCATAGACCTTATGATTGTTGCATCGAACTGCAGCCTGGGGCAGTACCTCCGAAAGGACACACTTATCCATTATCTTGTGATGAAAATAAGGCTATGGAGGATTACATTTCTGATGCCCTTGCTAGAGGGATCATACGAAAATCTACCTCTCCAGCTGGGGCTGGGTTCTTTTTTGTAAAAAAGAAAAATGGCGAATTAAGACCATGCATTGACTACCGGGGCTTGAATAAACTAATGGCAAAAAACGCATACCCAATACCACTCATCACCGAGCTTTTTGACAGGCTTAAGGGCGCTTCGATTTTTACCAAATTGGACCTACGGGCCGCTTACAATCTGGTGCGCATTCGAGCAGGTGATGAGTGGAAAACTGCCTTTAATACTCGAGCTGGGCACTACGAGTATCTTGTAATGCCATTTGGGCTATGTAATGCCCCCGCAGTTTTCCAGGAACTGATAAACGATGGTCTGAGAGATATGTTACAGACATGTGTTGTGGTTTATCTGGACGATATATTGATTTACTCTCAAGACATGGCACAGCACATCAAAGATGTATCCGCAGTATTGCTACGACTCCGTGAGAGCAAATTATTTTGTAAACTGGAAAAATGTGACTTTCATAGAACCAGTGTGCCATTCTTGGGGTTCATAATTGGCAATGATGGCATTGCCATGGACAAGGATAAGTTGTCAGCTGTCTTACAATGGCCAAAACCCAAGGGGCTTAAAGCCATACAGCGTTTCCTGGGTTTCGCTAATTATTATAGGCGGTTTATTAAGAACTTTTCTTCCATTGTTAAACCTTTGTCCGATCTTACGCACAAGGGCGCTAATCCTTCTTGCTGGCCGGTATCTGCTGAGAATGCCTTTGAGAATTTGAAGCTGGCATTTGCTGCGGCTCCTGTGTTATCCCACCCCAATCCTCTACTTCCATTTACGTTAGAGGTGGATGCCTCAGATATTGGGGTTGGGGCAGTACTTTCGCAACGACACGAGAAAGGTGGTACTCTCAGACCTTGTGGGTTTTTCTCTAAGAAGTTGACTGTCACTCAAGGCCACTATGAGATAGGTGACAAAGAATTATTGGCCATTATCCTCGCTCTTAAGGAGTGGCGTCATTTGCTTGAAGGTACCAAGACTCCCGTATTAATCCTAACAGATCATAAAAATCTGACTTATCTCTCGGAGGCCAAGAGATTGTCCTCCCGTCAGGCCAGGTGGGCACGGTTCCTGTCTCGATTTAATTTCATTGTATCATACTTACCGGGGTCAAAGAATATCAGGGCGGATGCACTGTCAAGACAATTTGAGGCCGACAGTGACAGAGTGGAAGCACCAGCACCCATCATCCAACCTGATAGAATACTGGCTACTATACGCACGAGTATCACTTCTCCTTTAGGGAAGGAGATCCTGGCCTCTCAGGGGTCCGCTCCCCATGAAACTCCAGTGGGCAAATGTTTTGTCGATGAACCATTTCGTACTAGGCTGCTTGAAACCTACCATTCCTCTAAGGCTGCGGGACATATTGGTAGAGACCAATTGTTATGGTCCCTTTCTCAGTTATTTTGGTGGCCCTCCATGAGAAACGATTGTGCCGAATTTACGAATGCCTGTGCCACCTGTGCCCGCGCTAAGACCCCGAGACATCTCCCTGTGGGCTTGCTTCAACCGGTGCCTAATGGCGAACGCCCCTGGTCTCATGTTTCCATTGATTTTATGGGAGAGTTGCCTATGTCCAAGGGGTACTCCTTTATATTCATGGTGGTGGACAGGTTTTCTAAAATGGCTCATTTCGTGCCCCTCCGTGGTCTTCCTTCAGCGAAGGAATTGGCAATGGTGTTCGCCAGAGAAGTATTCCGGTTGCATGGAGTGCCTAGGGTACTGGTGTCTGACAGGGGGAGCCAGTTTGTGTCTAGATTTTGGAGGGCATTTTGCCAACAGATGGGCATACAGCTGTCCTTCTCCTCTGCCTACCATCCCCAGACCAATGGAGCCGCTGAACGAGCTAATCAGGGCTTGGAACAATTTCTCCGTTGTTTCGTTACTGACCATCATGATAATTGGTCCGACTTGTTGCCTTGGGCAGAGTTCGCCAGGAACTGTGCGGTCAATTCTTCATCTGGGAGCTCTCCGTTTCTGATTAATTATGGGTTCCAGCCCTGTTTGCTTCCAGACTCATTTCAGACGCAACAGATTCCAGCTCTGGATGAGCATATCGAGCAACTCCGTTCCACATGGGCACAAGTTCAGAGGGCACTTGGTCAGTCATTTCAGCGTCATCAGCGCCATGCTAATCGCAGAAGGCTTCCAGCGGTTTCCTTTCAGGTTGGGGATAGAGTATGGCTTTCCTCCAGAAATCTCAAGCTGCAGGTTCCGTCTAATAAGTTGGCTCCTCGGTTTATTGGTCCATACAGAGTTCTTCGCAAAATTAACCCTGTCTCCTATGCACTAGACCTACCTGCATCCATGCGTATCCATAATGTGTTCCATGTGTCCCTTCTTAAGCCTCTGGTTTGCAATCGCTATACTACCACACCTGTGGTGCCAGGACCTGTTGAGGTCGAGGGCCAGGAGGAGTACAAGGTTCAGAGCATTATTGATTCCCGTAGGCTTAGAGGAAGGGTACAGTACCTGGTACATTGGAAAGGGTATGGTCCTGAGGATCGATCATGGGTGGATAGTACGGACCTTCATGCACCTAGGTTAACTAGGGCCTTTCATGCCAATTACCCGCAGAAACCTAAACCCTATTCTAGGAGAGGGGGTCTTTGAAAGGGGGGTACTATCACGGTGCCCGTGATTTGCTGCAGTTACTTGTCTGTCACCAGTAGGGGGCTTCTATTGGCTGTCTGCAGATAGCCCGCCTCTTATTGACTATTTAAACCTGGATTGGGCACCATTTGAGTGCCCTTTCGTGTTGTTTCTGACCTTCTTGCTATCACTATGCTAGTGATAGCTGGGCCTCTGTTCCAGTGTTCCTGAGTTCCTGATCTCATTTGTTCCTGAGTTCCTGATCTCTACTGTTCCAGTGTTTCCTGCATGCTGAAGTACTTCCAGTCCTGGTTCCGGCCTAGTCTCTGGTGTTGCAGTTCCTGCTGAACTTATTCTCTGCTGTTTCCTGACCTGACTGATCGTTGCTGGTTCCTGTCATCGCATCGCCTGTCTCCTGTATCCTGGCGACCTCCTGCCTGGTTGCGTCGGCGACTCGCTTGTTACACCAGTATGCGGACGCTGGTTTGCTCCTAAGCCTTGCGGCTATACAAACTCGCTTGTTACACCAGTGTGCGGTCACTGGGTTGCTCCACAGCCTATCGGCTGTACCATCCTGTGTTGGTCCCAGCGTGCGGACGCTAGTTTGCTCCAAAGCCTTGCGGCTATACAAACTCGCTTGTTACACCAGTGTGCGGTCACTGGTTTGCTCCACAGCCTATCGGCTGTACCATCCTGTGTTGGTCCCAGCGTGTGGACGCTGGTTTGCTCCAAAGCCTTGCGGCTATACAAACTCGCTTGTTACACCAGTGTGCGGTCACTGGTTTGCTCCACAGCCTATCGGCTGTACCATCCTGTGTTGGTCCCAGCGTGCGGACGCTGGTTTGCTCCTAAGCCTTGCGGCTATACAAACTCGCTTGTTACACCAGTGTGCGGTCACTGGTTTGCTCCAAGGCCTATCGGCTATACAATCCTGTGTTAGTCCCAGCGTGCGGGCGCTGGTTTGCTCCAAAGCCTTGCGGCTATACAAACTCACTTGTTACACCAGTGTGCGGTCACTGCTTTGCTCCAAAGCCTATCGGCTGTACTATCCTGTGTTGGTCCCAGCGTGCGGACGCTGGTTTGCTCCAAAGCCTTGCGGCTATACAAACTCGCTTGTTACACCAGTGTGCGGTCACTGGTTTGCTCCACAGCCTATCGGCTGTACCATCCTGTGTTGGTCCCAGCGTGCGGACGCTGGTTTGCTCCAAAGCCTTGCGGCTATACAAACTCGCTTGTTACACCAGTGTGCGGTCACTGGTTTGCTCCCAAGCCTATCAGCTATACAATTCTGTGTTAGTCCCAGCGTGCGGACGCTGGTTTGCTCCCAAGCCTTGCGGCTACGCAAACTCACTTGTTACACCAGTACGCGGATGCTGGTTTGCTCCTAAGCCTTACGGCTATACTAACTCGCTTGTTACACCAGTGTGCGGTCACTGGTTTGCTCCTAAGCCTATCGGCTATACAATTCAGTGTTGGTCCCAGCGTGCGGACGCTGGTTTGCTCCAAAGCCTTGCGGCTTTACGATTCTGTCAATTTGCCATTACCATCTGACTGCTGCTACTATCTCAGGGCTGCCCTGCCCGGTATTGGTAAGGCCGGTAGAACCTTTTGCCACATTCCATCTGAGGTTGCCTTACCCGGTATTGGCAGGGCCGGTAGAGCCTACATTATGAATCTATTGAGGCTGCCTTGCCCGGTAAATTGGTAAGGCCGGTAGAACCGTTATGCGATTCCATCTGCAGGTTGCCTTACCCGGTATTGGCAAGGCCGGTAGAGCCTAACATTCTGTTTCTTCAGACTGTCCTGTCCGGTATATTGACAGGACCGGTAGAGTCTGCCTTCTGTCTTATTATATTCTATATATATCTGTATGTATGTGATTGCCATCCTACGTTATCAATTTATTATTTCAATAAAATTGATTTTTACCTAAAACTTGTGTCTGAGAGTCATAATAAACCATGACAGCAATGTCCATTCCTGGACATTCTCTCTGGCCATTTTTCTTCCTCTCCCTATGTTAATATGGGCGTTACGGAAATTGTTATTGGTCCGTTGTCCGGTAATTCTGATTGTTCTGGATTGACATTGTCAAGCATGGTATCCAGAGTTTATGACCCTATCTGTTGTGGAGCCATTTCGGCTCTCCTCTCGTCCAGCTCTTCTTCTACAGGGTTATCTGTGGAAGACTATGTTCATCGGCTCAATTTGTTGGCCTATATGTTGAATCCTCGATTTTAAGGAAGAAAGGGTTTTCTTCTGCTGTGGTGTCTACTATGCTTAGTGCCGTAAGCCTGTTTCTTCCAAGATCTATCACCGTGTCTGGCCAATATTTGTGTCTTGGTGTGCTGACAGAGATCTGTCTCATGTCTTTGATCTTCCCACTGTCCTGACCTTTTGGTTGGACGGTGTTGACTAGGGACTCAGTCTGAGTCCTCTTACGGTTTTTACTTCGGCGCGTTCTGTCGTTTTCCAGAAACGCATTGCTATCTTCCTGACGTCAGGGGTTTCTTCCAGGGTGTTGCTCATGTGCGCCCTGCCTTTCGGAGTTCGGCTCCTCTGTGGGACCTTAATTTGGTCTTGGGGGTTCTTCAACGTCCTCCCTTTGAGTCTTTGGTTACTCTTCCTCTGTGACTCTTAACGTGGCAAATGGCTTCTTCTTCTGGCGATTGTATCAGTTCGCCGGGTGGCGGACTTGACAGCTCTATCCTGTAAACCACTTTATCTGGTGTTTCTTAGAGATGAGGCGGTGCTTCGCACCTCCAATGGAGTTGTTGCCTCAGGTGGTCCCTGAGTTTCACTTCAATCAGGAGATTGTGGTGCTCTCTTTCTGCCCTGCTTCCTTCCCTGACAAGGTGGCTGGTTTCCACTTGTTGGTTGTGGTGCGTTGTTTCAAGTTCTGTCCATCGCACTGCAGTTGTCAGGACGTCTGACAGTCTGTTCGTCATTCCGGGGGGTCCCGGGGCAGGAAGACCTGCCTCCGAAGTGACCATTGTGTACTGGATCAAGTCCACTGTTGGTAGATCCTATGAGTTGTGGAATGGGCTGGTTTCTTTTCGGGTCGCAGCTCTTTCCGCCAGGTCCGTTGGGGCCTCTTGAACTTCTAGTATCGCTCTTCTGCCGATTCGTTGTGCAGGGCAGCCACTTGGTCCTCTGTGCACACCTTTTCAAAGCACTACCGGGTGTATGTGCTGGCTTCGGCTGATGCCAGCTTCGGGAGGAAGGTCTTGGAGACAGTTTTGCCTGTCTAGGATCTTCTTCTTCTGAGGTTCTCAGTGCTTCCTTACTGTTGAGCCCTGTTGGCTCTAGTTAAGTGTGCTGTATAACAGTTCCTGGGGTCTGTTTTTACCCCTAGTTGGTGTCCGTTGACACTTCTGTTTTGTTGGGATCTCTGACCGGTTGTTTCATAGAGGTCCTGGTGACTTTGGGGGCCTCGAGCCTGGTCCTTGCCTCCTTCCCACCTCAGGGAAACTCAATGGTTGGACATCCCAGAGTTACCAGTAACCTGTATTGGACGACAGTGAAAATAGGATTTTAGTCTCACCTGTTAAATCCTTTTCACTAAGTCCATACAGGTTACTGGTTTCCCACCCTGTCAAGGGACCGTGCTTGGCTCTCCTGTGGCAATACGTGGGAGTCCTTCGGGGCATGCTCACAGGAGTCTTCTTTCCTTCTACTATCTAGTCTGGTTAGTTCTCAAACAATTCTGAAGCAGGCTGGGTAGACTGCAGCCTGAGAGGGAAGGGAGGCTTCACCCCCCTGCATACATTTAGAGAATGTTCCTGCCTACTTAAAGGGGACTGACGCCTCCCAGAGTTACCAGTAACCTGTATGGACTAAGTGAAAAGGATTTAACAGGTAAGACTAAAATACTATTTTATAAATTAACCAGGGTGTAAATAACATTATTAACAGAGACCACCATGATAAGGAAGCTACCCTGAGCGTCCTACTTCAATTGGAGTACCTGAACCTCCAATGAATTGTGAAACCAAATGGAAATCCCTGCTCGCTTGGATCGGACAGTAGAGTGAAATGCTTGGTTTAAACCAAAGGGATTCTCTTAGTAGCAAAGTGAGTCTCCTGGACGCATATAATTTGTGAATTTGTTTTGTGAGCTTCCATAAAGAGCAGTTGTCATTTATGAGGGGTATTAAGCCCCTTTACATTCATAGAGAGTATTCTAATGCTCATGTAGTAAGAATGGAAAAGGATTGGCTGGGAAATATAGCAAGAACATAAACCCCAGAGGCATGAACACCCGAGCTAGAGGGCAAAGTCTAGCGCCAAATACATAGAATGCATCCAAATATACCATAGGAACAAGGGTATCACCCGTCCAAAAGATTGGGCCAAATAGGAGAGGCCTAAACAAAATGAGATCTCGTGGGTGGGGTGGGGGGGAGGGATAAAAGGGAGGAAAATACAAAGGGCAAGGGAAAGAGGGAGAAGAAGAAAAAAAGAACGGAAGAGAGAGAGATAACAAATGACCGCCCATAAGAGCAGCCCAATAATAGTGCAATGAACAGAATAAATGCAACAAACTGAAAAAAATAATGCACTAACCTAATACCCAGATGAGTAGGGGGGTGAAACATACCCCTATCACAAATTAAGGCAGGCCCAGAGAGAGATAATGTGCGGGCCAGGAGATATTTTGTAGGCAATGCCAATAATTCGAGCAGCAGAAGCCGCTATGGGCTAGGGATTAGCGAAGAAGAGGGCAGATCCGGCAGAACTACAGAAAACCAGAACTATTAACAAGGTGAATGGAATCAAAATAAATTAAATTAATGGAGGGGTGAAAGTAAGGGGCAAGGCAGGTACACAAGAGAAACAGCGGGAGAATTCACAAAATAAAGTTATTGAAATCCCATGAAGGAAGTGGGCACCTAGGCATCTGGGTATAAGCATATCAAATATATGTATCAAGCTAGCAATGTCCCCAGAGTCAGTAGGGATGCAAGCACGATACACATGGTATCAGAACACATCATCCCCCATAATCAAAATAAACAGGTACCCTAATGCGTTATGAAAAAACTAAAGCATAACGTTTCCTTGCAAAACATTACATATAATAAAAGACACAGTGTCCCCCAATATGCCCTCCCCCACCCCGAGTATCTGTACCACAACTAGACATGCATACAGTGGCCAATCTCTGAAGCAAGACAACAGGAACGCATCCTCAATACGCTCAGTCTCCTGTAATCTGCCCCAATAGACAGCCACTGCACATGCACCAAACCCACAGGTCTGAAAGACCGGAGATACCACAACAAAAAAAGACTCATACAAGGTAAACATTATGCATAATAAAAGCAATAAGTAACCTCATAGTTAGACAGCTAGAATCTGGTCCCATCAAGAGGAAAACAAAAACAAATACTAAACATGGAAATTGTACCAGCCACCTCTCCAGCTTCAGCATAGCTCAGGTAGCGGAGGCGGTAGTCTGCATGATCTGCAACTAGATAATCTGGAGCAGAGAAAGTTCACTAAGGGTTATCAAGTCTGTATCACTCATGAGAGGCTTCGGGGACAGGTGTTTATGGTCTCAGCCGAGAGATCGATGAAGTAGCAGGTAGAGTGGCCCAGTCTCTCACGATCCACTGGTTTGGCAAACGTTAAGAGCCTGAAATACTATCAGTTGATATGTCCCAGGAAGTAAGATACCGGGCACCCTCTTCCAGGGACCCGATAGTAGTCATAGATACATTCCTTGTAACCAGTAGTTTCACCAGGAAGCCCCATTTATACCTGATGTCAGCTTGCCTCAGGGCTGCGGTAATATGGTGAAATTGTCATCTCTGCAACAAGTGGCAGAAGAGATGTCCGCAAAAAGCTGAACGTTGGAGTACGGTTCTGGCAAAGGTACTTGCAGTCTACCAACCCTTAGTATCTCCTCTTTGATATGGACATAGTGTAACCTCAGAATGACATGTCTGGAGGCAGATTCCTGGGTCTGGGGAGCCTGTGAATCCTGTCGATCAGGAAATCCTGGTCATAGGAATCCAGCAAGGGGTTGGAAAAGAAGCCCTGGTCCCAATCCTTAAGACCAGTAGGCTGTATATCCTCCTGAACGACCTGGATTCTAATATTGTTGCGCCGAGAGCGATCCTCCAGGTCACCAACCTTTTCCCATAGAAAATGCACCTCCATCACCAGCTCGGCATGACAGTCTGCAATCGCATTGTGTGAATCAATCACCTCATCCACTTTGTCCTCCACTCGCAATGTCCGATCCCCAATCTCCCTTATATCCTTCCTGAGATCATTAGCTATCGCCTTAACATCCCCTTTGATCTGGGCATTTAAGGTTTTAAGCAGAGATCTAATACCCCCAACAGGAGGGTTGTTGGTATGGGAAGAGGTGGAGGCTACCTCATCGAGCTCTGACATCTCGTCTTCGTGAAACTCCGCCTGGGCGCCATCTTGGGAGAGAGCACCAGAAAGCTTCAGAGCTTTTTTTCTTCTCCTTTGGAGTAAAAATTGTAATCGTTTGCTCCTGGTGTCTGTGTCAATGATGTTCTTTTTAATGCTGTCAAACTTGCAACTAAGGCTTCTGCCTTATCTGTATCTGCTAGACACACACTATGGCTCAAGATTTGGTCTGTGGACCTCTCTTTTAAGAAGTCACTGATTTCTATCCCTTTTCAGGGCAAATCTTTCTTTGGGCCTGAACTGAAACAGATTATTAGTGAAGCCACTGGAGGCAAGAGCACTCTGTTACCTCAGGTCTCCAAACATCCTAACATGTCGAGGAAACCGCGTCTTTTTTGTCCTCACCAAAATGAGTCGCAAACGCAGAATCCGAGCGTGTCTCAAACCGGCTCCCTGCGCCCAACCACCAAGCCCAGACAACAGTGGCACTCAAAGCACTCCACCTCCAAGGCCAAGTCTGGCAAGTCTTCCTCTGCATGACTCACAGAATCCTGGTCCGCAGCTGCCTGTGGTTGGACGCTTGCACCATATTTCAAATGCTTGGACAGCGTCAGTAGAGGACCAGTGGGTTCTGCAGGGTACAAGATTGCCTTCAAATACCTTCCTCCCTACAGATTATTCCAGTCCAGAACTCTTCTGGGCCTAGAAAAGGTACGTCTTTTCAACAAGGCAGTTCAGGCTATCTTGGACAAGGGAGTCCTGATTTCAGTTCCTTCTCAAGAGAGCTTCAGATTTTTATTCAAACTTGTTCATGGTGGCCAAGAGGGACGACAGTAGTCGTCCTATCTTGAACCTCAAGCACCTCCGTTCTTTTGTGGAGACTGCACGCTTCAAGATGGAGTTCTTGCGCTCTGTCATTGCAGCTATGTATCCAGGAGAATTCTTAGCCTCCCTGGATCTGCAGGATGCTTACTTGCATGTCCGGCTTCATCCAGACAGTCAGAATTACCTCTGTTTCTCCTGCAAATTGGGGCACTTCCAGTTCACCGCTCTGCCCTTTGGGCTTACCTCCAATCCTAGGGTGTTTGAAAGGGAATTTGGAGCATTGATTGCCTTCCTGCACACCCGTGGGATTCAGGTGACTCACTATATGGATGACCTTCTGCTGAAAGCTCAGTCCAGGGAGATCCTGGACCAACATGTCCAGGACCTTGCTCAGATTCTCCTCTACTATGGGTGGATTGTAAACATGGAGAAATCTGCTCTCAGGTCCTGGTCTTCCTGGGTCTCAAATTCAATACCTGCCAAGGGAAGGTTTTCCTAGCAGAGGACTCCATCCAGGAAACCATGAGTCTGGTTCCGTACTCCATGGCACACACCAGGGAGCTCCAGAGGTTCACGATCTGCTCTTGGAATGGGAATTCAGACCTCTTGGATCTCAGAGTGTTTCTTTCTCTGGAGGTCACGCAGGACCTGCTCTGGTGGCTGGACAGGTCCAACCTGGAGAAGGGGAAACCCTTTGTTATCCAAGACTGTACCTTTGTGACGACAAACACCAGCCTAAGGGGCTGGGGAGCTGTCCTGGGTCACCTGGGGGTCCAGGAAAGATGGACTGTGGAGGAGTCCCTACAGTTCATCAATTTTCTGGAACTCAGGGCGATTCGGCATGCACTGGTGTACTGATCCTTTCAACTGAGGAGTTATACAGTCCATTTCCAGTCAGAAAATGCCACAGTGGTGGCTTACATCAACAAGCAAGGCGGTAGAAGAAGCGCTCCTGCTTGGTCAGAGGTCGTCTATTTTGACCTGGGCAGAAGGTCATGTTCTGGCCATTTCCGCCATGCATATAGGTGTAGACAACGTCCTGGCAGACTTTCTCAGCTGCCAACAGGTGGACCCGGAGAGAGGGAGCTCCATCCAGACGTTTTTGACCTGTTGGTGCAGAGGTGGGGTCTCCCACAGAAAGACCTGATGGCCACCAGGGACAACAGGAAGGTTCAAATGTTTTGCTCCTGTTGGCTGGATCCTCTGGCCTTTGCTGCGGATGCACTGGCAATTCTGTGGCATTTTCATCTGGCCTACATCTTCCCTCGAATCCCTCTCATCCCCAGGGTGCCAAGAAAGATTCGGATGGACGGTCCGGCGGTCATCATGATTGCTCCTTATTGCACCAGGAGGCCTTGGTTCCCAGGACTAGTGGCCCTCTCCATTTGGGATCCATTTCCACTGCCACTCAGACTGGATATCCTCCTTCAGGGTTACCTATGGAAGGAGGACGTGGAGCACATGGCTTTGACGGCATGGCTGTTGAAGCCTCCATCCTAAGAAGGAAGGTTTTTCTTCTGAGGTGGTCTCCTTATGATCCAGGCTAGGAAACTGTTTTTTGGTCCATTTTTCAGTCTTGGTGTGTTGACAGGGACCTGCCATCACAAGAGTTTGACACTATCACTATCCTGTCTTTTTTACAAGATGGTGTGAACAAAGGGCTCAGTCTTAGCTCCTTGAAGTTTCAGACTTCAGCTCTTTCTGTGTTTTTTTCAGAGACGCATTGCCATCTTGTCAGATGTCAAGGTTTTCTTTCAGGGCTTCGCTCATGCCTTCCCTACCTATAAGGATCCCACTCCCCAGTGGGGCCTTAATCTGGTTTTGGCAGTCTTGCAGCGGCTTCCCTTTGAGTCCTAGACTGCTATTCCTCTGCGCCTTCTGACGTGGAAGATTGCCTTTCTTATGGCTGTGGTCACTGTCTGCAGAGTTGTTGAATTGCAGGCCTTGCCCTGCAAACCGCCTTTCCTGATGTTTCACAAGCATAAGGCTGTTCTCAGTACTTCCCAGGAATTCCCAGGAGATTGTTGTGCCTTCCTTTTGTCCTGACCCCAGGAAAGGGATCTCCATTTGTTAGATGTGGTACGGTGCCTTAAGTTGTGTGTGCACCGTACTGAGTTTTTCCGTAAGACTGATGCTTTATTTGTCATCCTTGAGGGTCCCAGTGGCAGGTATGGCTGCGTCCAAGGTCACTGTCGCATCTTGGATTAAGTCTGCCGTTCGCAAGGCTTATGTGCTCAAAAAGAAAACTATTCCTTTCCGCATTACATCACACTCCACCAGGTCTGTTGGGGCCTCCAAGAATAAGGCCTCTGCTGAACAGCTGTGCAAGGTAGCCACTTGGTCTTCTGTGCACACCTTTGCCAAGCACTATCGTGTTGATGTTCTGGCTTCTGCTGAAGCCAGCTTTGGCAGGAAGGTCCTGGAAGGAGTTCTGCCTATTTAGGACCTTGTCTTTCCTGTGCCTTACTGTTCTTTAACTGTTTGAGCCCGGTTGGTTTTTGTTCTTGTGTGCTATGATATTGTTCGTCAGTGTCTGTTGACACTTAGTTTGGGCTGTTCCATGTCCTGGATAGTCCATGGGAACTCTGGTATCATGAGGGCCGGCTCTTGGTCCTTTCTTTTTTCTTCCCATCCTGAGAGCTTAATGTTGGTACATCCCCATGGTACCTGTATGTCATATTGGATGACAGTGAAAAGAGGATTTTAGTCTTACCTGTTAAATCCTTTTCTCTTAGTCCATATGACATACAGGTCTCCCATCCAGTGAAAGGGACCATGCTTGGTCTCCAAGTGCTAGACGTGGGAGTCCTCTTGGGTCTGCTACTCACAGGAGTTTTCTCTTTATTCTTTCTTGCTGTCCTACTTAGTAGGCTTGTCTCAAGTCTATCTGTGGTGGGGCTAGTGGGATAGCCTGATAAGGAGGAAGGGGGGCTCCACCCACAACTTCTTTTAGAATTGTTCCAGCCTACAGGGAGGAGCTGTTGCCTCCCCATTGTACCTATATGTCATATGGACCAGGAGGGTGTGGTTTTTGGACCTGGTGAATCTTTCCATTCAAGATCCGCCCCATCTCCCTCCCAGACCGGACCTTCTTCTCCAGGGCTAGAGGATAGAGGAAGTGGAAAAGCTGTTTTTTGACGGCATGGCTGTTGAAGCCCACATTTTGAGTAGGAAAGGATTTTCCACTGAGATTATGTCCGCAGTGATTCAAGCTTGAAAGCTTCTTTCTTCTAAGGCTTACCACAGGGTGTAGTCTACCTTTCATCTGTGGTGTAGACAGGGAAGTGTTCTTGCAAGAGTTTCACCTACCCTTGGTGTTCTTCTTCCAGTATGAGTACCTTGAAGGTTCAGATTTCAGCTCTTTCTGTGTTCTTCCAGAGATGTTTTGCCACCATTCCAGGTGTCAAGGTTTTCTTACAGGGAGTGGCTCATGTCTTCCCTTCTTTTATGGCTCCCACTCCCCCATGGGATCTTAATCTGGTACTGTATGTTTGTTATTTCTGAGGGTCCCATTGCAGTTCAGGCTGCTTCCAAGGTCAATGTGGCGTCTTGGATTAAAGCTACCATAATGTAGGCATATGAGCCCAGAAAGAAACCTGCTCCCTTCAAAGTCACAGCACATTCCTCTAGGTCTGTGGGGGCCTCCTGGGCTGACAAGAATTGGGCCTCGGCTGAGCAGTTGTGTGAAGTAGAGACTTTGTCCTGTCTGCATACCTTGGCTAAGCACTACCGTGTCAATGTTCTGGCTTCTGCTGAAGCCAGCTTTGGCCAGAAGGTCCTACATGCAGCCTTGCCTGTCTGAGGACCTGAACTCTTTCTTAACATACTGTTGTTTGAGCCCTTTGTCTCTTGTACTTGTGAGCTGTGTATTTCATTGTCTTTTGACACTTTATTCTGTTTGGGTTTTACAGGTTCTGGATAGTCCTAGGGAGCTCCGGTATCGTGGGGACAGGCATATGGTCCTTTCTCCCTTTTTCTCTGTCATCCAATACAGGTTACCGGTAACTTTGGGTGGGTGATTAGCCCCTTTAATAGGCAGGAACAATTCTGAGAAGTGACTGCTGGGTGAAGCCTACCTTCTCTCCTTAGCTTGCAGCTAGCCAGTCCCCAACCAATAAGATTTGTTCCTTGGTCAAGACACAAGCAAGAGAACAGTTCTGCTATAGTTTTATGTTTTTTATTATTTTTCTGTTAGATATGGAATACCACCATTTAGGCAGATTACCATCACTGACAATTCCCATCACCCAAATGTGGATAGCTCAGTTTACCAGGTGCTTTTTGGACCTAAGCCCTGGGGAGAAAATCTTGGCTGCAAGTTCTTTCCCCAGGAGTTGCCCACTGAGGCTTCTTCTTGATATATGGTAATCTGAAGACAGAAGTCCTGCTGAAAAAGGTGAGCACCCTTTGAGTGCTAAGGTCCACATGTCCCATGCTTCCCCTCCGCACAGGGGTCTCATTTGGAGTTCCTGTTACATACTCATGCACTCATTGGGTTTATTCTGTATGTCTGTGAGGTGCTTGGAGCAAGTTTTTGTGGTAACTTAACCCTTTTGTTGCTGATTAGCACGTTATGCAAGGGCTTTGGACACTTTCCCTACTGGGGCCAGTCTTTATTGGGTCTACTGTTTTATTCTAGTGGGCTTTTTAGTGGTTTTACTTTTTGGTGTTCACCTTCACTTTATATTCCGTTTACCGCATAAACGCAATTGCTCCATTCACTTCTATGGGACTTTACAGTCTGGGACATATCTCTGCAACCGCTCCATGTATCGAGGTCATAGATGGCTCATGTCGTGGCATCCATTTTGTGTATTCGCAAATCGAGTATCCTACGCAAGGCTTGGAGTCTCCTTCTCTCCTCCACAGTTTAACTCTTCGACTACCAGATAAGTCTTATTTAGTGTTTCTGGGGTGCATTTATTTATCATACACACTATTTTGTGGGTGTTTTGATACTTTGACCGCTTGACTCTGTGAGAATGTCTACTCCGTTAAACTCTGGGGCTAAACCTAAGACTAAGGATACTGGGGAGTCTGTGTCCCCCATTGCTCCTCATGTCACTCAGGATTACCTTGAGAATACTCAGGTCATGTTTGTCCATCATGCACCACTGCCCCTGAATCCCTTGCAGGGGCCTCCAGCCATGCACTAGAGCCGGTATGAATGCAAGAGTTTAAAGGGATAGTAATACTTAAAATGTAAAAAAAAATATGTTGTAGGGTTTATCCCCCTGAGTAAAACAAGAGTACTCCCATTGCTGAGAGGTGTTTCATTCAAAAGTTATTAATTTTCAAAGTTGAATTTTTAGGTGCAGTATCACAGTGGCCTGAAATTGTACAGTGGCGCTGTTGCTACACGATCCTATGGACAGCTCTGGTCAGTTGACCATAAATCTCCATAGGATGGTGTAGCAACAGCGCCACTGTACAATTTCAGGCCACTGTGATATTGCACCTAAAAAATTCAACTTTGAAAATTAATAACTTTTGAATGAAACACCTCTCAGCAGTGGGAGTGCCCTTGTTTTACTCAGGGGGATAAACTCTACAACATATTTTTTTTTACATTTTAAGTATTACTATCCCTTTAAGGTTACTACCAGGGACCTCTGGTGCACTTTACAACTCCTTCCATCCACCTTACAGGGGGTCCTCCACTCGTGGCAGACCCCTGCCCCTATCAGATCTTCCCTGCCTAAACCGCTGGTTGTACCTATGTGACTGATTCCTCTGAGGAGGAGTTGTTGGTGGACTCTGATGATGATGACTGTTCAGCTGTTTCTTCATCTCAGGTTTTTGGGGACCCCTTTGAGGCGGACCCCATCCCCTCGGCTGAGGGCCTGATCAGGGCTGTGTTGTCTACCCTGAACATTCCCTTGGTGCAGGAGGCGTCTTCTGACCCCTCTGATGTTTTTCAGTAGCCTGTTAGGCCCCATGCTTGCTTTCCACCTAACCCCACCCTTGACCGCTTGGTGTCAGAGGAGTGGAAATTTCCAGACAAGAAACCATCTGTGTCTAGGAAGTTTGCTAAACTTTACCCGTTTTCTGAAATGGTCCTCACTCAGTGGGTTCATCCCCCCAAAGTGGATGCCCCAGTTTCCAGGCTTTCTAAGTTCACTGCCTTGCCAGTGGCTGATGCCTCTGCTCTCAAAGATTGGACTGATAAGAAGCTTGAGACTTCTCTCAAGACTAGTTTTGCGACAACGAGCTCTGCCCTTCACCCTACCTTTGCTGCTGCATGGGTAAATAGGGTTGTGGCTGTTTGGACTGAACAGCTCAATTCTGCCCCTACTTCTGACATGTTGCGACTTCTCGCTAACATTGCTGAGACTCAGCATTATGTCTATGCTGCCCTATTTGACACTGTGCGTATGATAGCCAGGGCATCTACCATGTCTGTGGTAGCCAGAAGGGCTCTTTGGCTCAAGATCTGGTCTGCTGACACGGCCTCTAAGAAGGCACTCCTGTCTTTGCCTTTTCAGGGATCCTCCCTCATCAAGGAGGCCACTGGAGGGAAGAGTTCTCACGTGCCTGTGGTCCTGAGGAAGAAGGTATCTGTCAAAAGGAATCCGCTTTTTCGTCCCTTTCAGACTCGAGCCAAGTGACCCAGACGGTCCCTCAGGCTCCGCGCTCCTCATCCAAGCCTAAGCAGCAATGGAGATCCAAGTCCTACATGAACCCAAGGCTTCTAAACCTTCTTCTGCATGACTCACCAAACCCGGGTCCCCACCCACAGGTAGGTGGCCACCTACGCCACTACCTTTCACTTTGGCAGGCCTTTGTGTCAGACACATGGGTTTTACAAGGGGTGGCCTCGGGATACAGGATTACCTTCACCTCTCTTCCTCCTCCAAGGACCTTTGTTTCTTGTTCTCCCTTGGGAGCAGAAAAGAGACGCCTTTTCGAGGAAGCTATACAGGCCCTTCTGGACAAGGCGGTCCTGGAGCCATTTCCCTGGGGTTCTACTCCAACCTCTTTGTGGTTTCCAAGAAGGATGAGGGCTGTCGTCCCATTCTGTATCTGAAGGATCTCAACTCCTTTGTGGTCAGGTCCCAGGACCGCCAGGAGTCTCTGTGCACAGTGATAGCGGCCATGTCTCCTTGGGAATTTCTGGCCTCTCTGGATCTTCAAGATGCCTATCTGCACATCACCATTCCTTGTTCCTTCCCAGAGGATGGTCTTTCTGGGCCTCCTCTTCAACACTCAGAGGGGGATGGTGTTTCTCACGGACGAAGTGGCTCATCAGATAGCACCGAAGGTCCAGGCTGTCCTGTCTCAGGATCCAGTTCCAGCCAAGTAATTGTCATCCTTGGTGGGGAAGTTCATTTCCACCATAGAAGCAGTCCCGTTTGCCATGGTTCACACCAGGGAACTTCAGAGGTTTCTAATCCTGGCATGCAAGGGCCATCCAGATCTCCTGGAGAGATCCCTATCTCTCCCTCTTCAAGTGGAGCAGAGCCTCTTGTGGTGGCTCAACCTGGAAAATTTCCTGAAAGGCAGACCCTTCCTGGTGCCCTTCTGGAACACAGTGATGACGGATGCCAGCCTCTCTTGATGGGGAGCGGTGCTGGGGCACTTGAGTGTTCAGGCCCGGTGGTCTCAGGAGGAATCTCTCCTTCCCATCAATGTCTTGGAGCTCTGGGCGATATTTCATGCCCTACATCACTGGACATGGCAACAGGAGGATTGCCCAGTCAGGGTACAGTTGGACAACGCCACAGCGGTAGCCTGCATCAACAAGCAAGGCAGCACAAGAAGTCTCGCAGTTTGGCTAGAGGTCAAGGCTATTTTATCATGGGCAGTTCATATTCTTGGCGCAGACAACGTTCTGGCAGATTTCCTCAGTCGAAACACAGTGGAGAGTGGGAGCTGCATCCAGAGGTGTTCAACCTCATCATCCAGCAGTGGGGTCTTCCTTGCATCGGCCTGATGGCAACCAGGCACAACAGGAAGGTACCAACGTTCTGCTCTCGCTGGGCGAATCCCCTGGCTCCGGCAGTGGATGCCTTGTCGATCCCGTGGACATTTCCTCTGGCATACATCTTTCCTCCTGTTCCCCTGTTGAACAGAGTACTTCGGAAGCTGAGACTGGAGCACTGCCTAGTCATTCTGGCCCCGACAGGCTTGGTTTCCAGAGCTCCTGGACCTCTCAGTGGCAGAACCTCTTCAACTTCCCTCCCGTCCGGACCTTCTTCTACAGGATTACCTCTGGAAAGGAAGATGTTCATCGTCTGGCTTTGACACCATGGAGATTGAATCCTCAAGTTTTGAGGAAGAAAATTTTCTTCTGGTGTGGTGGCTACTATGCTTAGTGCCCGTAAGCCTGTTTCCTCTAAGGCCTACCATAGAGTTTAGTCTACTTTTCTGGCTTGGTGTGCTGACAAAGACCTGTCTCAGGATTTTGACCTTCCTACAGTTCTCTCCTTCCTCCAGGATGGTGTGGATAAGGGTCTCAGTCTGAGTTCTCTCAAGGTTCCGACTTCTGCTCTCTCTCTGGCTTCTTTCAGAGGCGTCTTGCTCTCATTCCTAATGTCAAGGTTTTCTTCCAGGGTGTTACTCATACCCGTCCGGTGTTTAAGTCCCCTGCTCCTCAGTGGGATCTTAACCTGGTCTTGGGAGTCCTTCGGCGTCCTCCCTTTGAGTCTTTGGCTACCATTCCTCTATGTATGCTGACGTGGAAGATGGCCTTTCTCCTGGCTATTGTTTCTGTTCGCCGAGTTGCGGAGCTGCATGCCCTGTCTTCTAGACCACTGTTTTTGGTCTTTCACAAGGACAAGGTGGTGCTTCGCACCTCACAAGAGTTTCTCCCGAAGGTGGTGTCTGAGTTCCATATTAATCAGTAGATTGTGGTCCATTCCTTCTGTTCTAACCCCACTTCTGACAAAGAGAGGGATCTTCATCTGTTGGATGTTTTACGTTGTCTCAAGTTCTATGTGCATCGCACTGAGTCCTTGAGGCAGTCTAACACACTTTTTGTCATTCCTCAGGGTCCTAGGGCAGAGAAGCCTGCTTCCAAGGTTACCATAGCTTCTTGGATCAAGTCCACGATTCGTAACGCTTATGAACTTCGGAAGAAGCCTGTTCCCTTCTGGGTTACGGCTCATTCTACGATGTCTATTGGGGCTTCTTGGGCCTACAAGAACCAGGCCTCAGCTGATCAGTTGTGCAAGGCGGCTACTTGGTCATCTGTGCACGCTTTTTCTAAACACTATCATGTGGATGTGCTGGCATCGGCTGATACCAGTTTTGGGAGGAAGATCCTGGAGACAGCCTTGCCTGTCTAGGATCTCTATAATCTATCAGTACTCTTTCACTTTTGAGCCCTGTTGGCTCTAGTTCAGTGTGCTGCACAACAGTTCATGGGGTTTGTTTTACCCCTGTTCAGTGTACGTTGACACTTTGTGGTTAGTGTTGAGCTATTATGATCTGTAGGTTCATTGGTGCTTTGGTGACTTCCGGGGCCTGCGCCTGGTCCTTGCCTTTCTTCCCGCCTTGGGGAACTTAATGGTTGGACATCCCAAAGTTACCAGTAACCTGTATTGGACGACAGAGAAAATAGGATTTTAGTGTTAAATCCTTTTCTCTTAGTCCATACAGGTTACTGGTCTCCCACCCTGTCAATGGACCATGCTTGGCTCTCCTGCGGCAGAACGTAGGGGTCCTTTTGGGTTCATGCTCACAGGAGTCTTCCTTTACCTTCTTACTACCTAGTCAGTAGTTAGTCTGCAAATCTTACTGGTTGAGGATTGGCTAGCTGCAAGCTAATGAGAGTAGGTAGGCTCCACCCAGCAGTCACTTCTCAGAATTTTTCCTGCCTATTAAAGGGGCTGATTACCTACCCAAAGTTACCAGTAACATGTATGGACTAAGAGAAAAGGAGTTAAAAGGTAAGACTAAAATCATATTTCCCTCCACTGGGAGCTTAGTGTTTGTATATCCCTATGGTACCTGTGTTCCATAGTGGACGTAAGACAAAATTGGCTTTTAATGGTCTTAGCTGTTAAATACTTTTCTCTATAGTCCATATGAAACACAGGTCTCCCACCCAGAGAAAGGGACATTTTGTTTTGGTCTCATCTGTTTGGGCAGCAGTGTAATTTCTCACAGCAGATTTCCTTCTTATTCTTTTTCTTCCCTTGTAAATCATACTGGGGATGCAAGGCAGGGGGGCTGGTTAAGCTAAAGGAGTGGCTGGGAGTCTCCACCAACAAGACTCTGCATTTTTGAGATGTGTCCTGCCTTCCAGAAGAGAGAGTCAACCCCATGGTACCTGTGTTCCATATGGACTATAGAGAAAGATTTAACCAGTAAGAACCCTAAAATCCCATTATTTTGTCCCAGTCAGGCACTGGTGGTGTAGCTTTTCTATATATTGGAGTGTTGCCCACCTCCTGATAGCCCCACTAGCTAGCCTCACTACCTAGCCATTCACCCTATCCTGCACTCTCCCCTGTAGTAGAGCTTACACTACAACTGTTTGATCATTCTGAGCATTCACCGGCTCCCCTGGCCATCATTTTACCAAATATTTTAAAATCTGTTTTCAATAGTGAAATAGGACTGTAAGAAGAGACAAGATTTGGTTTGGGTAAACTATTATCCTGGCTAGGTTAAAGTGATCTGGAGTAGTGTTCCTGGAGAGTATGTGGTTTTAGAGAGATGTTAGCGAGTGTGATGTGTGTTCCTTGAGGATTTCATAGAACTCATTGGGGAGTGTATTAGGCCCAGGTATGTTTGAGTTTATAAATTTGGAAAGATTTGATTCAACTTCTCCAATGTGTATTGGGATATTTAAGATATCTCTTTGAAGTGTGGGTAGATTGGCTTTAAGTAAGAAGGATATGCCTTTATTCTGATGGTCTGTGTCTTTACAGAAAAATTTTTGGTAGTCTCCAGGGCAGGTGGACTGTCGATGAATGTTTTGTTAATGACCGGAGTGTCAGTAGACAGCTTGGATTCCTGTGCGAGGATGGGAGAAACAGTATGTGGGCCCCTGGCCAATTTAACAAGATTGGCCAAGAGTTGACCAGTTTGCCTATTTAGAGAAAGCTGTGCAGCTGTCTGTAGGATGGAATCATATGTGGATTTGCTGTTAAGGTATTTGGCTCTGCTGAGGGAAGAGTTGAGTCTAGTATGTGCCTTATATGCCTTTGTGAGGTCTCTCTGTGCCATCTGGAGTTTGGAAAGCGTTTCCTTTTTTAAATTAGAAGGGTATGAGATATGTCCTCTAAGGACAGGTTTTGATGCCTGCCAGAATTCTATGAGATTTGGTTTGTGTTGTGTTAGTTCTGTCAGAGTCTGACCACACTGCCAAGAGACTAGATTTGAAGTTCTCCTGAGAATGTCAGTAAGCTGACATTCTCCAGCTGAAGAAGCAAGGAGAGGGAAGTTTGAAGGATAGTATCAGTGTGATTGGTGCGTGGTCAGATATGACTGTGTTGTGTTAGGAGCAGTTGTGTATTTAACATGAGTGGGTTATAGCTGAGAAGTAGGTCGATTCAGGTGAAATAATCATCTACGTGGGAGCGGAAGCTGTAACTTCTGTCAGTCGGGTGTAGGTATCTCTAAGTGTTAGGGATAAAAGGGTTTGAAATATGATGACTGTGTTTTGTTTGGCTCGCATGGATGTGGCACTAGCTTTACTGCAATATAGATGTGGGACGATGACATGATTAAACTTCCCTGATACTAACAATTTGGTATTTACAAGGGGTGAGGTATTGGATAATTGGAGTAAACAAGGAGGGTATGGGAGAATTGGGGATGTAGATGGTGTTGTTTAGTTTGGTCAATGTGGCAGTGAACAATCAGGAAGCACCCTTGTTGGTCTACCACTTTGTTTAAGACCTCATCATTAAGGGATCTATGGAAAAGAATGGCCTCCCCATGTTTGTTGGTGGAATACGGTGGCGCTATACAGCTACCAACCCAGTCCCTTCATAATATATGATTCTCTGTGTTGGAGAGATGGGTTTCTTGTAGTGCTGTAGTGTAACATTGATATTATGGCATTTAATGTGTGAGAGTATTTTCTTTTTCTGTATGGGGTTATGTATAACTCTAGCGCTTCATGTTGTCACTGTCAGATGGTGAGGGTGCAGTGATGCATTTGTATCAGCGAATGGGATTTACCTTGATAGTGTATGTTGATGAGTATAAAGTGCCGAAACCCACTCCCAGTGAGGAGGGTCAAGGTAGGGTTTAGGAACCACTCAGCACATCCCTGGGATAGTTGCATGCTGGTACTGGTGCTGGAGACAGAGTGTCTGGTAAAAAAAAGGAAAGGGGAAGTCAAAATGGTTAAAAACACAGTAAGGTAAAACATGAAACATAAACTGCAGGCGAGCATAATATGTAACGGTTAAAGAACTGAGAAGTTCTAAAGGTTCTGCATTTCACATTGTAAGCACTTATTTGGAACATGCAAATCAGTAGGGTTCATATCAGACTGGGACTGGAGTTCCCAACTGGGAGACTCCCCCCACAAGGCAAAGTGAGTCGTGTAGACATGTGCAGACCTGATGGGGGCCTAAATCAGACCAGGAACAATAATGTAGTGGTAATAACCATCCCTTTACCTCCCGGCCCTCCCCACCACAGCGTAGGTTTCGGGAGGGGTATATGCGAGTAGTGGGAGTGGTGATTCGGATAGATATTCCCACTCCCCTATGAGCGTCTAATATGTGAGGGTGAAATGGTTCAGGAATGGTAGGCACAGAGGGGGTGTTGTGTTGGTGTATGAAGGTTACAGAAGCTAAGGAGGGTAAACTGGGGTGGCTAAACCAGTGAGCGATCCTGAGGGTGGGTTGACTGTTAGTGCCAACACATCATTGAAAGGTGAGGGGTGTCCTATTGTTATGGAGGCAGTGATTTCAGGAAGTCCTCCACATCTTATGGCTTATCAAGCCATTTAGTGGCATTGCCATGTGAGATTCTGAATTTTGCTGGGTACATGGATATAGATTTTACGTCTGCCTGTAATAGTTGTTTGCAGACTGTAGAATAGGCTTTGCTTTGCAGAGAGACCACAGCAGAGAAATCTTGAAAAAGGAGGTTTGCTTTGTTGTGTTGCACGGTTTGCATGTTTTTGTAAGCTATAGTACAAAAAAGACACAGTGTGATATGCTCCTCTAAGAGCTACCGCTTTAAAGTGGTAGTAATTTCCAAAAAAAGTTTTTTGCATATAGAAGAGCTTAAAAAGCTGAGCTATATGCAAAAAAACGTATCTCTCAAAACCACTATGGTTTAAGAGATACAAGCGTTTAAAGTTCGCTGTCTCCTACTGACAGCTGTAAAGCTGTCAGCAGGAGATTCGTGTCGGTCGACACGGTGGCGCTTGAGAAGTGCCGCAATCTCGTTACTTACAAGGAATCCCGTCATTGGAATGGTCTAAAACGTGTGCTTGAACACCAGGCGCACGTTTTAGACCATTCCAATGACGGGATTCCTTGTAAGTAACGAGATTGCGGCACTTCTCAAGCTCCATCATGTCGACCGACACAAATCTCCTGCTGACAGCTTTACAGCTGTCAGTAGGAGACAGCGAACTTTAAACGCCTGTATCTCTTAAACCATAGCGGTTTGAGAGATACGTTTTTTTGCATATAGCTCAGCTTTTTAAGCTCTTCTATATGCAAAAACTTTTTTTTGGACATTACTAACACTTTAAGTAATCATCCCACCAGATTACCAGTTTCATGTTACCCCTCAGGATGTCTACTCACTGGATGTAGAGGCTTAACCAGCCTCTGAGTTAAACTGCACATAGATAAACTCAAATAGGATACAGCAAATGTTTCCAGCATCTTTCTCAAGGTCAGCTGCTTCCAATACTTCAACAGGTATTTTTAAATTAAACTCATAATATACTGAGAAAAGAGTCTCCATTTGTTTTGGTAGTGAGATATAAAAAAATATTTATAATAATAAAATACAATGAAACAAATAAACCATATCATCCTATGTGTTTTGTTACACTTATAACTTAGGGTCATGGAAGCAGGAAAGCTCTGTTGCACCCCTGTGTCACCTCTATTGATCTCCCAGCCGATTCAGTAGCTGGGGGGCATTAGGAGGGGTCCTCATGCTCCCCCCCCCCCAAGGGGCAGCAAAACAGGGAATGAGAGGAAGCAGGACGGACTGGCAGCACCCAGGGCCCCCTTCACCCTGCCCCCAGTTATGCCCCACCCACTTTTTTGCTCTGCCCATAGTTATCACTCCAGCCCCCTGTCCCAGCCCACCGCGTTTTGATTATGTTATAACAGGTATTAGTTTTGTGAAGTAAAGCAATTGATACCACAGAGCTTACAATTGAAATGGAACTACACTAGTGATACAACAGAGCTTACAGCTGAAATGGTACTACACTAATGATACAGAGGTTACAACTGATTTTTTTTTTTTTTTTATAATGCTGTATTCTTCGAGATATTGGCTTTTAAAGTTAATCTGGTGAAGTCTGTTCTGTACAGACTGCAGTACAGATCTGTACCCGTAGCATGACAATCTTCATCTGTTCCTAAGGGGAAATTATACAATAAGGGCATGTGGGAGTAGCAGCAGTTCACTAATACACATGTACTTATATATACATATATATATACACATACACAGTTTTGAGTTGTTACATTTTAGTTGCCCATTCCTTTCTAGCATCTAACGGACTAATAATTTGCTATAATTGACTTATGAATAGAGCATTTTATTTGCAATGTGATATATTTCCTATTTTATATTAATCAGTTATTAGCTGACCTCTATTTACCCGTTCCTTGGATAGTGCTTACTAAGGGGTGTATAGCTCCTTTTCATACTGATTTTAAAATGTCCTAATTATCAGTGGGATCCCTCACTTGGGCCTGGTGTTCAAAATAAATCAGGAAGAATCCTATGGCAAAACAAACTTGTAACAATTTATACTTATTTCCTATGATGCTATAAGGTTGCCCTAGAATTCCTCCTCTTTGTTCTGTGCATTCAATAAGGTTAATGTATTAATAACAATTAGCGCAATACTGAGGCAAAGCAACTGTCCCACATGGTATAAAATATAAAAAAGAGTAAATCTAGTTTGCACCAGTAACTGAAAGTGCACCTATCAACTTAACCCTCTAAGGGCCAGAGGAGTGCACAACTCATTACAAAGCTATTCTTTGCAACCTCCTCTGGTTCTTAAAGAATTAAGACATGTTTATTTTATTAAAATCTGTCTATATGTTGCATTACATAGTTCTGGATTGTGGGGGAGCTCTTCAAAATACATATGCAAACAATTTTGTAATATACTAAGATCAAAACATATTTAACATTAATTGCCAATTTGCCACTCATACTTTTTCTACTTGACAGAAGGCGTTTCATAATAAATCATGAGAGTTGGTACCGTGTTAGCCGTATAAGTACAGGAGGCAAATATAGTTTTTGATACCTTTTATTGGCTAACTAAGCAGATTTAAATACAAGCTTTCAAGACCTTAGGTCTCTTCCTCAGGCATGTTATAACTAGGGGTGCACCGAAATTTCGGTGGCCGAAATGTTTCGGCCGAAAATGGCCTTTTCGGCAAAAAGCTGAAATGAAAAAAATGGCCGAAAATCCTTGTCAGCCCGCATCATCACGCGCCCCTGCGGGCCGTGATGACATACAGACAGAGAAGAGGGCAGAGGCACCGGAAGAGAAGCGCTTGCTGCCAGCAGACTGATCGTTACTGTCTGGCAGCAAGCGCTTCTCTTCCGGTGCCTCTGCCCTCTTCTCTGTCTGTATGTCATCACGGCCCGCAGGGGCGAGTGATGATGCGGGCGGGCAGGAGGGAGCTCAGAGCCAGCCAGCCGCAGGGGACCGGGAGAAAGAGAGGTACAAAGGGGGAGAAAGTACATAGGGGAGAAAGAGATGCACAAGTGGGAGAAAGAAGTACATGGGGGAGAAAGAGAGGCACAAGGGGTAGAAAGAAGTACATGGGGGAGAAAGAGGCATAAGGGGTAGAAAGAAGTACATGGGGGAGAAAGAGGCATAAGGGGTAGAAAGAAGTACATGGGGGAGAAAGAGGCACATGGGGGAGAAAGAAGTACATGGGGGAGAAAGAGGCACATGGGGGAGAAAGAAGTACATGGGGGAGAAAGAGGCACATGGGGGAGAAAGAAGTACATGGGGGAGAAAGAGGTAGAAGTACATGGGGGAGAAAGAGAGGCACAAGGGGGAGAAAGTGAGGCACAAGGGAGAGAAAAGTACATGGGGGAGAAAGAGAGGCACAAGGGGGAGAAAGTGAGGCACAAGGGAGAGAAAAGTACATGGGGGAGAAAGAGGCACAAGGGGGAGAAAGAGAGGCACAAGGAGGAGAAAGAGAGGCATAAAGAAGTACATGGGGGAGAAAGTGAGGCACAAGGGGGAGAAAGAGAGGCACAAGGGAGAGAAAGAAGTACATGGGGGAGAAAGAGAGGCACAAGGGGTAGAAAGAAGTACAAGGGGGAGAAAGAGAGGCACAAGGGGGAGAAAGAAGTACATGGGGGAGAAAGAGAGGCACAAGGGGGAGAAAGAAGTACAAGGGGGAGAAAGAGAGGCACAAGGGGTAGAAAGAAGTACAAGGGGGGAGAAAGAGAGGCACAAGGGGTAGAAAGAAGTACAAGGGGGGAGAAAGAGAGGCACAAGGGGTAGAAAGAAGTACAAGGGGGGAGAAAGAGAGGCACAAGGGAGGAGAAAGAAGTACATGGGGGGACAAAGAAGTACATGGGGGAGAAAGAGAGGTGCATAGACCCCATAGTAAAATAATAACAATGATGCATGTTAACTGTGTAAAGTTTTTTATTCTACAGTTTGTCAGGGTTACGGTTTTAAAATATGCATTAAAGTCAGTTTCGGTTTCGGTTTTCGGCCAAGTGCATCCTGACGTTTCGGTTTCGGTTCAAAATTTTCATTTCGGTGCACCCCTAGTTATAACAGGTATAACATGCCTGAGGAAGAGACCTAAGGTCTTGAAAGCTTGCATTTAAATCTGCTTAGTTAGCCAATAAAAGGTATCAAAAACTATATTTGCCTCCTGTCATAATAAATCAGTCACAGTTTCACCTTCCTGTTTGTGATGACAGCAAACTTTATGTATGGGTCAAAATAGAAGATTCCAAATGAGCCCTAAACAGAATTTAACCCTTTGAGTGCCAGAGAGGTACACAATGCATTGTTCTGCAATGCATTGCGTATACCTCTGGCATTCACAGGGTTAATAACACATAAAAGTAGTATCCCTTAAAACACACGAAGTCCCTCCAGCGCAGAGAACCTCCCATAGAATGTAAGAGGAGTGTCAGTAAGGCAAATGTTTCTACTCCTGTTCTTCAGTATTAGCAGTCTGTGGTGACTGCTACCGGTCAATAACAATGGCAGCACTGTCATGTGACACAACATCATGCCATCACTGACATTTCTCATCAGAGCATGTTCACCAGTTTGTGAACATACATTTTTGTGACATATGTTTGTTTCAATGCGGCTGACTACAATAGAAGCAGGGCAGCTGCTTAGTCCTCTTTTATATTGAAGAGCAGTCACTGGACTCAGAGGCAGTGTGGGCGCCCTTGAATGCCGACTCTGTGCAGGTGTACCCCGTAAAGTATGCAAAAAAAAAAGAAGAAAAAACAAGAATAGGCGCCTATAGTGTTATACCAGATTGATGAATATATAACAAATAGGGATACAATGGATCAACTCACATGTAAAAGTTGTTGATAATCAGGCATATACCTGTCTCCAACTGTATGTACTTTACCAGTCCCTGCTTAGGTGTGTGCCATCTGTATCTTGGCGTCCTCCAGATGAATCTCAGGATTCACGATAACTGGATCTCCGGATACAAACCACAATTAATGTAAGTAAATTTAAATTAAAAACAAAAAATATATATAAAAGAAGCCGTTTCGTGGTATATAAAAAAAAAGTAAATATTTATTCTTAAAAAGGCACTATAGGGGTACGCATTTTGCAGCGTACCTCTATAGTGCCTTATTTACTTTTTTTTATATACCATGGAACGGCTTATTTTATATTTTATTTTTAACTTTATTTTACTTACATTTATTGTGGAGGCAAATTGAAGGGAAGGGGAGATGAACTTGATGTATGTACTCTTGGCTGAGGAGGCAGAGGGCTCCTCCTGAGGAAAATAATGTTGTCCGTGCTTCCCCCTCAGCCAAGTTAAACCCCGCCCCACACATCCCATTGGCTGCCACTATCCAGATTCCCATTCTGAGGCCAACAAAATAGGGCTAGCCTAGTTCTTTTTTGCAAAAAAACCTTTATACACATTGCCTTTAGTCATAATCAAGTTGTTGCAGTGCAAACACACTCACTGATTGAATCCAGTACAACATGTGTCATAAGGCACAACCGTATTAGCCGTACAAATCAGTAAGGTGTCCGCAAATACAAGAGCTGAGAATTCTAACACTATATGTACCCACAAAAAAAAACCCTTGACCTAGAAAAATAAAAAAAAAATTATAAAATAATACGGTTGATCGTAAATAATAATAAAAAATGACAAAATTAAATTATCCAAATGATCTGCATTTATATATGCGCTACTTATGTCCACTTTAAACATCAACTTGACATACCAGTATCATAAATATCCTCTTTCATAATGAATTTTCAATTAATACAATTTTGACTATCATGTTTAGTATGCAGACAGTAAGGGCTCAATCCAAATGTTGGCGATAAAAAAGCCGGTAGGGCAAAATGGATACCGACCAACAAAAACAAAAATGTCTTGGTCTGTATTCAAATGTCCTACCGGCTAAAAGCACAACGGACATTAGTCCACAAAAATGGTCTTGTGGCCAAACATCCGTTTTGTGAGTTAAGTTCCCAAAATGGGAACTTAACAGTAAAAAAAGCTAGCGATCAGTGCCTGACATACTGCCAAGCACCCATCGTTAACTCATGCGTCTTACACTTACCTGTCATCCACTGTCCTTCTCCTTCCGTCTTCTCTTTTCTCTTCTGTCTTCTCTTACTACTTTCTTCTGCCTGAAAAATAAAACAACAGCATTAATAGAAGGCATTAACAATGACATAATTTAACCCTTTGAGTAGCAGAGGGGTACACAACGCATTGCAAAGCAATGTGTTACTTACCTCACTGGCACTCAGACGGTTAAAATATTATTGTGCCATGAATATTCCGTAAGGTAAATGCCTACATTTAATGCCAAAGTACTTCAAAATGGCATGAAGAAATACTATAAATATATGCCATGAAGAAATGTCATTCATAAATGCTAAGTAAATGTACTTAGCTTAAATCTTCATGTCTCCTCCGCTTGCTGCGGCCGCAGAGGTGGCGGCAGAGACACTGATGAGCTGCACAAGTGCTCTGCACTCCTACGCTAGCAGATGCCTGTAGCACACTGAGGTAATTAGAAGTGAACCTGCCTTTATATATGGGCAGTCTTACTTCCATTTCCCTCACAGCCATTGGCTGGGATGTTCTTTACTCACATCCCAGCCAATCAGTTTAAAGAACATCCGCTCTAATCTGATTGGCTGGGATGTACGTAAGAACATCCCAGCCAATGGCTGTGAGAGAAATGGAAGTGAGACTGCCCATATATAAAGGCAAGGTCACTTCCAGTTCCCTCAGTGTTCTACGGGCATCGGCCTGCACAGGACTGAAGGGCACCCATGAAGCTCATTAGTGTTTCTGCGGCCGCACCAAGCAGCAAAGACATAAAGATTTAAGCCAAGTACATTTACTTATCATTTATGCATGACATTTCTTCGTGGCATATATTTATAGTATTTCTTCATGGCATTTTTACATACTTTGGCATTAAATGGAGACATTTACTTTACCGAATGTTCATGGCACAATAATATTTATGGCACAATAATATTTTAACCCTTTGAGTGCCAGTGCAATGCGTTGCGTACCCCTCTGCCACTCAAAGGATTAAAAGATGTCATTGTTAATGCTTTTTATTAATGCTGTTGTTTTATTTTACCGGCAGAAGACAGAAGGAACAGAAGAAAGAAGAGAAGGACAGAAGATGACCAGGAAGCTGAGGACACCGCTGGACATCAGGATTAATGGTAAGTGTTACTTTTAATGGGATTTTTTTTAATTTAGTCGCGTTAATCCCCATGAATGCTGGCGGGGTAGTTATACCCCACTGACACTCATAGGTTTAATTTTACGAACGTCTGACACATTTTTCATACTTTGGATGTATTGATATGCAGCTTAGAGCCCCATATCAATAAATCCACTGAGGAATTAGGTTTTTTTTTGTTGTTGTTTTTTTTTTTTTTCATTCAAGTTTCCTCATTGGCTATTTAAAGAGCGGATAAGGGACTCAATAAAAAAAAAAGTAGGTCTTAACTTTTCTGTGATAACTTGAGTCCCTTATCGGGTTTTCATGGCTAAAGCAGGCATTTGAATTGATAATTATGGCGTTTTCATCATTTTTCAGTGGATGAAAACACCTCTTAACTTTATCACACAACGGCTCTTTTTTTTGCCGGTATTTTTTCACAGCACAGGCATTTTAGTATCTTACTGTGCTTGAAAAAATGCCGTCGGCAGAAGAAAAAGCCATCGCCAACATTTGGATCGAGCCCTAAATACATCATACGCCCAGTTCAGCCAGTTTTTTTCCAGACCAAACTTATTTCCAGTTTCTCTGTTAAATCACCACTGTAACAATCTTAACCAGACCACCGCAAAATGTTTTTGACAGAAACAAACTACAATGTAACCACACGGAATGTCTGTGGCTTTAATAATAAGCGATCACTTCCGGGTTGGTACACGTGATGCACCGGGAGTTAAAGCAGAGCATCGGAAGCCATCGGCAGTGCTTCCGATGCTCTGCAACAAGTGCTGAGTGCCTCGAGGGGTCGAGGCACTCAGCTAAAGTTATATTTAAAAAAAAAAAAAAAAAAATTAACCCCTTGAGTGCCAGAGGGGTATGCAACGCATTGCTTTGCAATGCGTTGCGTACCCCTATGGCAGTCAAAGGGTTAATTGCAGGTCCTGTGGTGGCCAGTATGGCACTGCCCTTCTTAGGGCTAATGTTAAAATAATAATAATAAAATAAATATTAAATAAATATATATGTATATATGGTGGGCAAAATGGTGCTGCCCTTCTAAGGGCAGTGGCCTCCTGGGGCTTCTGGGGGTGTTCCTAGCTTGCCTCATCATAGAGGCAGGCTAGCAACATCCAATCAGAAATTGCCCCTATAATACCAGTGATCATAACAATGATCACCATTTGCCTGGTCAGGTCAATATTTGTAAATGTTGACTCTGACCACCCTGGATCTTCCTCCCTCTCCTCACTTGTGCTTTAGTGAGAGAGGGAGACAGATCTGTATTAGAGTGAGAGTTTTAGGCAGTTTTATTGTATTAATTTCTGTATTGTGAGACCCAAAGGCTCTTTTCAGAGCCATTTACCCTGTCCTTTCCCTGTATTAACCCTTTCCCTGCCACTGATCACTGCATAAGCAGTGATCTTCCACAGCAGTAGTTTTTTGCTGTCTGTGCATTTTTTAGGGGTTATTTTTTTTTATTTAATTGAATTGTGAGACCCAAAGGCTCTTTTAAGAGCCATTAACCCGTTCTTTGCTGTCCTTTGAAAAAGTGATAGCGAAAAGTACGTCAGGATCAGCCTGCTATAGATCACTGCTTAGGCATTGCTCTAATAGTTATAGTAATGTTGCAGCGTTTTTATACCGCTGAGGAGGCTTATGCCATCCTTGCCTCTGATTCTGAGGCCACTGATTCAGGCTCCGACTTTGACCCTGGTCAGTGCTCAGATACATCATCTAGTGACGTACCTGTGTTTGCTAGGCCCTCCGCCAGAAGGAGACGTGTTGCTCCAGCTGAAGAGGAGTGGGTTGCGCCTAATCTCCAAAGGCCAGATATCCCACCTTTCACTGCAGATCCTGGCATCAACCTTGATGTCACAGGATTTACCACCCTGCAGTTTATAGAGCTCTTTCTAGGGGATGATGTCTTGGGGGAAATTGTCTCCCAAACAAATTTATATGCCCAGCAGTACCGTACTGCTAAGCCACAAACTTTTTTGGCAAAGCAGCCATGGGCCCCCATTGATGTGCCAGACTTTCGCAAATTCTGGGCACTTAGATGCTGATGGGCATCATCAAGAAGCCCTCCATCCGCTCATACTGGAGCACTAGCCCCATTTGCTGTACCCCCATTTGCGCCCAGTGTATGTCTAGGCAGAGGTATGAAATGATACTTCATTTCATGCACTTCACTGACAACAGCCTGTGCCCCCCTAGGGATCACCCCCAGTTTGACAGACTGTATAAGATCCGCCCCCTGATTACCCACTTCGCTGCCAGGTTTGCAGAGGCTTATACACCTAGAAGGGATATTTGCGTGGATGAATCCCTGATGAAATATAAGGGAAGGTTGGGATTCAAGCAGTATATTCCTTCCAAGCGATCCAGGTATGGAGTAAAAGTGTATAAGCTCTGTGAGAGCGAGAGTGGGTATACTCAGGCCTTCCGGGTGTACGAGGGAAAGGATTGTCACCTTGACCCTCCAGGTTGCCCTGACCATCTGGGAACCAGTGGCAAGATTGTCTGGGACCTAATTCTCCCCCTGTTGAACAAAGGGTACCACTTGTATCTTGACAATTTTTATACAAGTGTCCCTTTGTTCAGGCTACTGTATTGTTTTGAAACAGCAGCTTGTGGTACTATTCGCAAAAACCGCGTAGGATTCCCAGAACAACTGGCACGCACTCAGCTACGAAGGGGGGTGACCTCAGCTCTGCGCCAAGAGGAGCTCTTGGCAGTCAAATACAGAGACAAGAAGGATGTATGTCTTCTCACCACCATCCACACTGAGAGGACTGTGGAGGTCTCTGTACGTGGCAGAGCTGAGGTCACAAACAACCCAGTGTGCATCAAGGCCTATAACCGGCATATGGGTGGGGTTGATCTGCCAGATCAGCTGCTACAGCCCTACCTAATTATGCGGAAGACAAGGGCCTGGTACAAAAAGGTTGCAATTTATCTTATGCAAATTGCAACCTACAACGCGTTTATACTGTACAAAAAAGCAAACCCCGGAATGAAACTGACTTTTTTTACAGTTTCAGCTCCAGGTCATTTCGGGGATTTTGTACCAAGATGCACCTGCTCCCCGGGCAGTGATGGAGGAAAGCAGAGTTGGGGCTACCCACTTTATTTTTAAAATTCCCCCTACTATGACACAACAGAAACCCCAAAAAAGGTGCAGAGTCTGTTTTAAGAGGGGGCAAAGAAAGGAAACCACATTCTACTGTCCTGATTGCCCTGGACAACCTGGACTCTGCATTGGGGACTGCTTCAAACTCTACCATACTCTGGTCCACTTTTAAATTTTCTTTACTGTTCCTGAGTTAATTTTGTTTTACTTTACTGTTCCTGAGTTTTGTTTTTTTTGTTGTTGTTTTTGTTTTTTTTTTTGTTTTACTGTTCCAGAGACTTTTACATGTAACTGCTACATTTTTATGAGCAAGTTCTAAAATTGGTTCTGTATTTTACCAAAACCCCTGTCAAACCTATGCATGGGGGGCATGGGTGTACTCAGAAGACCTTGCAGAAAACAACCTGGGGTGTTTATTTGGAGTAAACTACAACAGTCTCTCCAAAATCACAGTCAAAAAGAAATGTGTGTGCAAAAATGAACATTGAAAAATTACCAGCACACACTTTCTCCAATTTTTTTGGCTAAAATTCCAAGTTGGAAAACTGAAATGCGCACCTCCCAAATAAGGCCTTTTAGCCCCCAAAGACCCCCATAAACCTGTACGTGGGTGGTATCGCTGTACTCGGGAGATGTTGCTGAACACATATTGGGGTGTTGTTTGGCAGTAACACATAACAGTTTCTGTGAATTCATGCCTGAAGTACAATGTATGTGAAAAATAACACAAAAAAATTGCTACCCAAAAGTTTGGCAAATGCTGGTTGCAGAATTAGTGCGTAAAAATACTACCATTTGAAATACCCTAGGGTGTCTACCTTTCAAAAATATATGGTTTGATGGGGCAAATTACATTGGCCGGCTTCAATAATGTCCCAAATAGGACATGGGTGCATGTTGACCAGATGTCAAAATTCCAATTTTTTTGGCTAAAATTCCAAGTTGGAAAACTGAAATGCGCACCTCCCAAATAAGGCCTTTTAGCCCCCAAAGACCCCGATAAACCTATACATGGGTGGTATCACTGTACTCGGGAGATGGTGCTGAACACATATTGGGTGTTGTATGTCAGTAACACTTTAAATTCTTAGTAAATATATTCCTAAATTGCAATCTGTGTTAAAAATTCACCAAAAAAATGTTTCTCTTCAAAATTTGACATAGATTGGTGTTAAAATGGTTACATGAAAAGAGTCAGAATACCCCAGGTTTAGTACCTAAGGGGTTAATCAAATCACTTCAAACCCTATCTCTCAAACCGCTATGGTTTGAGAGAAATAGGGATTCAAAGTCCCCCCCCCCCTCCCTTCTCCAGATGTCAGCTGTAAAGCTGACAGCAGGAGAATAGAGTTGTACGTCTTGAGGAGGCTCTGCAGCACAGCCCGAATCTCGTTACTTAAAAAAATTAGATCATTGGAAAGGTCTAAAAAGTGTGCCTGGTTTACAAGCACACTTTGTAGATCTTTCCAGTTAATTAATCATTTTTAAGTACCGCAATTTTGGCTCTACTGCAGAGCCGCCTGCTGGTCACCGGACCGGTTTCTCCTTTTGTCAGCTAGATTCTGACATCAGGAGAAGGGGAGGGAGGGGGGAACTTTGAATCCCTATATCTCTCAAACCATAGCAGTTTGAGAGCTAGGGTTTGGAGCGATTTGATTAATATTTAAAACTCTACATAACAGTAAAAACATTTTTGGGGACATTACTATCCCTTTAAGGATCTTCTTTTATATATCCTTTTTCTTCATACTAGAGGTTTATTATATATTGCATATCTCGACATTAAGCCGATAACTCACAATTTTGATGTCTTCTTTGTGTTTCTTTATTCTGGTCACTGGAATATTTTAGTGCTGCTTCTTATCTGGCTTCTAATAGAGGCAATGAATCTAAAATATCTATATTAAAATTGAAGGCAATGTGATTCCTAATAAAACACCATATACTCCTCACGTTAGTTGAGAATATATAATCCCCTATAAAAGACAATCACACATCAAAACATATACAAGCAATGTGATGTAAGTTGGTATGTTCTAAGACAAATACATTCATATTCTATCTTCAGAGTTATATATCCAATATTTAATAAGATCTTATTTAATTATAAACGGGTATAAATCTCAATGGATTTTATATTTTATTCTTCATATTAGACTTTTCTGAACTCTTCTTGAAACAACAAATGACTGTCCTGGAATTATCATATATGACATCCAATGGCAAACAGCACTCCACGTGTTCACCATTACAAAATGTATACTATTTACCACATATGTTTTGGAATCCAAATATTATTCTCATACATCTTTGAAAAAAACCTCCACGAGATATACAAGATAGTATCTGTACGTAAACCCGATCAGATGTGTCTATCTGTGTTTAAGACATGAATAACCGGGTAATTCCCAGGTCTCCCTATTCAATACTATGCTGAGGTCTGTGCTCAAGATGTGAAAGGACATCCATTTCTGTTACACACATTGTGGAATAAATGTCCTTCAAAATAATAATTAATTTTCACTTTGAGACCATACAACTTGAAATAATTACAAAACCATTAATATACAAAAAATATTTTTTTCTTTTTCTTACAAAATGTCCAGAAAAATGAAACCCTAAGCTTTATAAAAACCCAAATTATTCAACTTCAGCGTTCAGTCCTGAGGAGACATACACACACCCAGGGATGGCAGTAAGGAGGGGATATTCATGTTTCCTCTCTACTGTAACTCCTGAAGTATACAAGGGGGAGTGATTTTCAAAGGAAAATCTCTGCATGATTTTGCCCCTCCCTCAGTATCCGGCTGAAAAGAACATTAAACATGGCCTACACACACTCGCATCACCCACACCAGTAACAAAAAACACCATATTCACCTTTACATGTACCCACCACTCACACCCACACCCTACAACAGTGACTCGCATTCACTTTGCTGCATCTGTACACTCCCATCATCCTCGGACAGCCTGGACTCAAACTCCCATCATCCTCAGCCGGTACAGTCTGCCTCACTCTCTGCTTGGAGTGTTTCCTACTCCGGCTCCACTTCCCCACCCCTTCCACTGTCTGTTGGTGTGCCTCAAGGATCAGTACTGGGACCCTTGCTCTTCTCAATCTACACTGCTTCCCTTGGAAAACTAATAAACTCCTTTGGGTTTCACCATCATCTTTATGCTGATGACACCCAAATATATCGTTCCTCCCCAGACCTCTCCCCTTCCCTCCTGTCCCGAGTGTCTGACTGTCTGTCTGCTGTGTCTTCCTGGATGTCCTCCCATCAACTCAAACTTAACCTTGGCAAAACTGAACTAATTCTCTTCCCTCCATCTACAACCAGCCTTATCCCAAATATTACCCTCACCGTTAACAACACTTCCATCACACCAACCCCTACAGCACGCTGCCTGGGGGTCACATTTGATTATGCCCTATCCTTCATTCCTCACATCCAGTCAATCTCCAACTCATGCCGCCTCCACCTCCGCAACATCTCTAGAATCCGACCCTTTCTCACAGAAGACACTACCAAAATTCTAATCCAAACACTCATCATGTCCCGTCTTGACTACTGTAACTCTTTACTAATTGGCCTGCCTCTCACCCGACTAACCCCGCTACAGTCCATAATGAACTCTGCTGCAAGACTAATCTACCTCACTCATCGCTTCTCTAACACCAAACCCCTCTGTCAGTCCCTACACTGGCTCCCATTAGCATACAGAGTAAAATTCAAAACTCTGGTGCTAACTTATAGAGCCCTCACTAACACTGCACCCCCCTATATTTCATCTCTCATTTCCAAATATACTCCCGCCCGCCATCTTCGCTCTGCACATGACCTTCTGCTCTCCACAGCTCTTATCACATCCTCCCACTCCCGCCTACAGGACTTCTCCCGTGCTGCACCTGAGCTGTGGAATTCCCTCCCCCGCCCCATCAGACTCTCCCCCAGCCTTCAAATCTTCAGACGCTCCCTGAAGACTCACCACTCAGGGAGGCCTATCAACTGCCTCCATAAACATCATCACCAAGATTCACCCCTTGCACGGACTACTGCACTCAACGGCACTTCTCACTCCCACCCACTGACTGGCAGTTCATGTGGCAGGAGGCACTTAAACGCAATAGCACTTACTCCTTCTGTATCAAACCTACCTTCCTCTAGACTGTAAGCTCTCACGAGCAGGGCCCTCTGATCCTCCTGTTCTCCACATCTGATTGTACTATTTAATACCTCTGTATGTCTATTCCCAATTGTACAGCGCTGCGGAATTAGTTGGCGCTATATAAATAAAGAATAAAAAGAATAATAATAACTGCTGTAAAACTAATGTCATTCGTTGTGCCGCCTTTCCCTCTCCTCTCCGTACTGTAGCAGAGGCCCCCGACATGTAATCGGCCCTCTCCAGACCCATTCCATTGTAACTCATCACAGCTCTTTACACATAATCATATTTCCCTGCGAATGGGTAGGGAATGTGAATATTAACCTCCAGTTGCAATCCGCTGGACTAGCTTCCAAGTCATAGTTATTATTTATATCGGTTATAGCGTTCTACAACCAAGTAAACTTCTCACATACTTTGCATTACGTCCAGCAGCAGCAATGCCAATGCCATCAACAAGCCATGCATACAAAACAATTACTTAGCCCTTTGCGTACCCCTCTGGCACTCAAGGGGTTAAGTAATTGTTTTGTGTGCATGGTTTGGCTTGGCGTTGCTGCTACTGGAAGCATTGGAAGGTACGTGAGAAGTTTATTCAGTTGTAGGACGATATAACCCATATAAATAGTACACTATCCCCTGTGCACTTCTATTTTTCGGTGTCTCAGTGGCACGACTCCCGCCCCCTATCACCGGCTCCTGTCTTGACTACATGAACTCGATGTCCCAGGATCCTTCGTGTCACCAACTCCTGTCCCCTCCGAACTTTCAGCAATGTGGTTGCTGTAAGTTCAGAGGTGACAGGAGCCAGTGACAGGAAGGATCCTGGGACATGGAGTTCATGTAGTCAGGACAGGAGCCTGTGACAGGAAGGATCGTGGGATATGGAGTTCATGTAGTCAGTGCTGGTGAATGTCGCACAAAGTCCAGAGGGATTCACACTTTCACTGCTAGAGTACCGACTGAAATGTCTTATCCACCTCTTTCTAGGTATTCCTTGTGAAAGGAGGCGACTGCTTGATTTAACCCTTTGACCCTCTGGCATTCAAAGGATTAATCACAAAGCGTCACTCATGTTTCTCTGTGCTGTGGTCACTGACTTATCGTTATTATGAGTCTCTCCCCATATCCCTACCTTACTTCTTCTTTAACCCTTAGAGTGCCACAGTGGTATCCAAAGATTGCAAACCAATGCTTTGGATACCCATGTGCCAATCAAAGGGTTTCAGTATCTCTCCCTCCCCCCTTCCCTGTCCCTTAGTGTCTCTCCCCCGTCCCTCCCACCTTCCCCATTTCTTAAGGTGTCTCCCCCTTACTTTTTTCATCTCCTTGGCCTTGGCCAAGGCAACAAAGGAGTGGCTCAAGAAGAAGCACATTAAGGTCCTGGAGTGGCCTAGCCAGTCTCCAGACCTTAATCTCATACAAAATCTGTGGAGGGAGCTGAAGACTGGACTTGCCAAATATCAGCCTTGAAATCTTAATGACTTGGAGAGGATCTGCAAAGGTGAGTGGGACAAAATCCCTCCTGAGATGTGTGCAAACCTGGTGGCCAACTACAAGAAACGTCTGACCTCTATGATTGCCAACAAGGGTTTTGCCACTAAGTACTAAGTCATGTTTTGCAAAGGGGTCAAATACTTATTTCACTCAGTAAAATGCAAATCAATTTATAACGTTTTTGAAATGCATTTTTCAGGATTTTTTTGTTGTTATTCTGTCTCTCACTGTTCAAATAAACCTACCATTAAAATTATAGACTGTTCATTTCTTTGTCAGTGGGCAAACATACAAACTCAGCAAGGGATCAAATATTTTTTTCCCTCACTGTATGTTTGTATTTACAGTGTATATAATCAGTTTAAGAGGCAAGCACTCACGGGACTTCAGACTTAATTAAAATATTGTACTTTATTAATCAACGTAAGCTCTCACGAGCAGGGCCCTCTGATCCTCCTGTTCTACACATCTGATTGTACTATTTAATACCTCTGTATGTCTATTCCCCAATTGTACAGCGCTGCGGAATTAGTTGGCGCTATATAAATAAAGAATAATAATAATAATAATGTTTCAATCCAGTAAGGACCTTCTCTTGATAAAGGTCCTTACTGGATTGAAACGTTGATTGATAAAGTACAATATTTTAAATGAGTCTGAAGTCTCGTGAGTGCTTGCCTCTTAAACTGCTGTGACACCAACTTTGTGTAGCACCTGGGCAAGATTTGTAATTATGCGAGTGCCATTCTTTGTTTGTAAAATATATATATACAGTGCTCAAAATTTCCACTCGCCTCCTTGCATTTGTCGAGTGAGGGCGAGTGGAAAATTCAGGGGTTGACTGACCATTGTCATCAATTTTAATATTATAATCTGCCAGTTCATCCGCCCGCTTGCCTGCCTGTTGTTTCTGCCCACCCCCACCTATTTAAAGCAGCCACCAGCTGCAGTGCTCCGTGAGGCACTGAGGCCTCACACTATTACTGCCCAGTTCCCCATGATCCAGACTCTACCAGAGTCCCTGATCAACAGCAGCTTAACCCTTTGAATGCTATAAAGGTGAGAAAAGCATTGCAAAGCAATGCTTTGCATACCTCAGTGGCACCCAAAGGGTTAAGAACCCTTACTTCGTAAAATATAGCGTAAAAAGAAAAATGGTGTGGTGATGTTTATTTGAAGTTGCACAGCAGCCTCTATTTTCAGGTTGCCAGGTAGTCGGGAGATGGGAAGGGACATCAGGCAGCACGGACATCCTGGGCAGAGGCTCCAAGTTAGGCACGATATTCCAATTCAATTGCACATAGTGTGAAGTTAGTGCAGAGCGATGACAACCCTTTGAGTGCCAGAGTGGTACATGCGTTCCGTAACACTCTGGCACTGAAAGGCTTAAGCTGCTAACGAATGAGCCTTTTGATTGAAGACGCATTGGAATGACTGGTGACCCTTTTTTGCATTTTTGTTGCTGTATTGTGGATTTTAAACGTGATGGCATTGTTAAACTAGTTTGTGATATCGGCAATTATACAGTTGACATTTATTTGTTTATTCAGGGTGTTTGTATTTAAATACAATGGTCATACTGTTCTTTATGGTGTTATGAGTTGAAACAATAAAAACTGTCTCTGCCAGAAAGGCCCTATGTACATTATATGCTGGAGAGGTCTCCAGTCCATTGCTTTGCAATGCTTTGGAGACCTCTCTAACACCAACAGGATTAAAATTTGAATTCTCTTGGTGTTAGAGATGTCTCAATACATTGCAAAGCAAGGGTCTGGAGACCTCTCCAGCATATAATGGCCTGGGGACCCCTTGCTGTTTATTTGAGGCTGTCATTTCTAGTTGGCTTGGGGGGGATCTTTGCACAATCACTTGCCCTTTATATAGGACCACTAATGTGAATTTTCCAGTGAAATATATATGGAATCTCTCACGTTTGCAGAGGGCCAGGGAGAGTGTGTCTGTCAGAGTTTGTGTGTGTAAGAGTGAGTATATGGGTGTGTGTAAGAAAGACCGAGTGTGTGTGTCTGTATGCTTGTTTATATGCATATATGTGTGTGTCTGTGTGCTTGTGTATATGCATATATATATGTGTGTGTGTGTGTGTGTGTGTGTGTGTGTGTGTGTGTGTGTGTGTGTGTGTGTGTGTGTGTGTGTTTGTGTATATGCATATATGTGTGTGTGTCTGTGTGCTTGTGTATATGCATATATATATATGTGTGTGTGTGTGCTTGTGTATATGCATATATATGTGTGTGTGTGTGTATGTGAGTGTGTGTGTATGCATGTGAGTGTGTGTGTATGCATGTGAGTGTGTGTGTGTGTCTCTGTGTTTATTTCTCTTTGGAGATGCTGTACAACTGCAGCATTCTTAATCCATTTTGAACTGGGATGTGGTCCTAAGGCTAAAGTACTAGCCCATCTCCGAGCAGTCAAGTATATTTATAATGTTACTGTGTTTAAAAGAAGGATTTAACTAGTTAAGTGTCATTCAAAGAGTTGCTGGTTATATCCATATACCTATTTTAAATTATACTTTTTAAAGGTGGTTTGACTGGGCAGCTACTGAATTGGGACTGGATGATGAACCCCAGGGTTTATAAGTTCATGGGACATTCTGGGGAGTTAAAAGGGGTAGCCTGGAAGTAATTACAAGGTTAACCCTGCTGTCATAAATGTGTTAATGTGACAAGTATGAACAAGTGTTATGGGAGTTGGGTGACAAGGGGGCATTTATTAGGGTGAAAATGTGAAATGTGGTAGTGGGGGTAAACTGGGGAACACCGAATTGGTACTTTGCCTAGTGCCCTGTGTACTGTTAATCTGGCTCTGTGTGTACTGATCGGGCAGGAACTCTGTGTGTCCCCCCTGTTGCGGTGTGTTCTCCTCCCCCCTTCCCTGTAGTGTTTTACTGTGCCATTGGGTTCCATGTCCCCGGCGCTAGGTCCGGGTTCTGAACACTGTCGGGCTGGTGATGGTGAGAAAGCGAATACAGCAGCTGCTGACTGCAATCAATGCTGTACACTCACTGTAGAAAAAATGGACAAGGAACTGATGCTGTAGTTGAATTTACGCATCTGGAGAGCTTAACTATCCTAGTACTTTGGAACCCACACGCTGTGTTGCGTAACGCAGCGGGTGCATGACGTGCTTCTGTTGTACAAAGCAACCTTTTGATTCACTTAACATTCCTTTCTAACTTGACTCCACAAGGCTGATCTCTATCAGGTTAAATCATTAGCTGCCAATTACTTTAAAATAATTTTAAAGCTTAATATTGAAAAAGATACAATTCAGAGTTTATCCTACTGATTAAAACATGGCAACTACAACTGTTGATAGATGTTTTATTCACAAGTTATTGCAGCTGAAATTGAATTTTTGTTAGAAGTACCTCTATAGCCTGATCTTTTGCAATGGAGCAATTATTAGACCATGAGATGGGTGGTGTTAAAGATGGGGATATGGGTGGGGCTAGGCATGGAAACTGGTGGTGAGTAACTTTTCAGGCCTGGCTAGTAGGTCAGGACTTGAAATTTTGAGCCCTGTATGTGTGTGTGTCTGTGTGTGTGTATATGTGTGTATATATATATATATATATATATATATATATATAAATATATATATATATATAAATAGAATTATAAAATGTGTGTGTGAGTGTATGTGTGTCTCTCAAACTATCTAACACACAGTGTTTGAATGTTTGTGTGTCTCTGTGTCTGTTTTCCCATTGACACTTTAACGCCCACATCTTGCCCTCACACAAAATCTGTGTATTTTCACCCCTCCTGTTTTTCCACGGGCAACGTCATGCTTCGTTTGCTAGTATATACATATATATATATGTTCTCTAATCCTTTCCTTTAATTTTCTTTTTGTTCTTCCTATATATTTCTTTCTGCATTCACACTGGATCAAATATATGATACTCTTAGTGTTACATGTTACCGTGGACTTAAAGGGATAGTAATACTTAAAATGTAAAAAAAAATATGTTGTAGGGTTTATCCCCCTGAGTAAAACAAGGGTACTCCCACTGCTGAAAGGTGTTTCATTCAAAAGTTATTCATTTTCAAAGTTGAATTTTTTAGGTGCAGTATCACAGTGGCCTGAAATTGTACAGTGGCGCTGTTGCTACACGATCCTATGGACAGCTCTGGTCAGTTGACCATAAATCTCCATAGGATGGTGTAGCAACAGCGCCACTGCACAATTTCAGGCCACTGTGATATTGCACCTAAAAAATTCAACTTTGAAAATTAATAACTTTTGAATGAAACACCTTTCAGCAGCGGGAGTACCCTTGTTTTACTCAGGGGGATAAACCCTACAACATATTTTTTTTTTACATTTTAAGTATTACTATCCCTTTAATATTAAATTCTTCACCAGTTACATTTGAAAAAACATTTTAATATTTGTATTTGTTTTGCAACACCTACATCCCATACAATCTCCACATTTATAAAAGCATTTATTGACATGTAACCATCCTATATTTCTCATATTAATATTTTTTTATACTTGGGGCTATTTTTATCCCTAAGTTGGGGGATCTAGTGAAAATTACGTTAGGTTTTACTGGAATTATCACAGATAACATTTTATCATTCTTTATTATATCCCAGTGTTTATAAATTATATTTTTAAATTGTTTATAACCTAAGTTAAAGGGAACTAAAATAGAGATTTCCTTATCTGCACTTTTCTCCTCCAATAGTTCCTTTCTATCCAAATTACCTACAAAATCTATACCTTTGTCTAAATCATCTTGCTATAACACTCATTCTTAAATTTATTTTTTAATTTTTTTTTTTTTAACCTTTATTCATTTTCATACCAGTAATGTGATCACTGATATCACTGGGGTCCCACAATGTATGGGGAGCTGTGATGAGTCTTGTGAAATCCTGATCTAACCCCGCATATATTGCTGTGGTCAGCTGTCTCACTGATAACTGATCATAGCTCTGCGTCTAAGCCTATGGTTCTGAAACACAAAGTTGCTATCAACTTTCTGTAATTGAGCCAATCAGTTTTTTTTCCAATTTTTTTTTACTGTGACCTGTGATCAGCTTCTCATAGACACTGGTAATTGGTTGGTTTGTGTGGCACATTATGATTTTTAGACATTTTTGCTGGTGTTTTGCTGTGTCTCCATCATTCTAACTTCTAAGTGGTATGGTAGGCTGTGGTAGAGAAGCCACCAACATCATTTCTTTCACTTTTGGCAATACATGCTACAGTAATTTGAACATCCAAGACTTTGATTGTTTTCCTCTAACATGTATTTGATTTGTTGTGGTGTCTGTGCATGTGGGGGAGGATGGGTGCATTTGGAGGATCCAGTACCCCCTCCCCCTGCAATGAGATCTGAATAATAAAAAATAGGAGAGAAGCACAGTGGATTGCTAACCCTTTATGCTATGGGATTAATATGATAGTGCTGTCTTTATCACTTTGTGAATCACTGTTTTGGAGACATGCCTAACATCCAGGCGGTCAGTAGTTTTATATTTATATACATATTTCTTCTCTGCAGTAACATCATGCACGTGATATTTTAAAACTAAATAAGCAGGACACAAGTCCCCCACTTCAAAGTGCTTCTTAGCTCATAGCAGCAGATAGAAACTTAAAGCAACACTTGAAATGAAATGTATAGAGAATAACGGCATACAATGAATAAGTGCTCATGTGCATGTCAATGCCCATATTGCCTGTCTGAAACATGGCTATTTTAAATGGAGTGTGGGATTATTATTTTTTTCCAGCACTGAGGTTTCATAGAAAAAAAATCCATATAATTTTGCATATTCTGGTTTTACAAGATTTGATTAATACAAAACTAGGATAAATGATAACTTTTCATTTACTGCAACTGATATGTCAGTATGCTTCTTGTCTTGGCAGGGTCATGACTGTTACCCCATGTTGTACACCTATGATGAAGTTCAAGGAAGTCTGAGCTTTGGGGGCAAACTTGACATTCCAAAGCAGAGCTCCCAAAGAGGAATGACTGCACGAGAGAGATTCCAGAACCTGGACAAGAAGGCTAGCTCAGACACCAACAATGTCACCCTGGAGACTTTACACAAGAACAGCATCAGGTAAGAAGTGGGTGTCAGAGAGCTTTCAAAGTGAGGAGAACTGTGCAAGAAGCATAAGGTAAATGTCATGTAGGTGATTTAACAGACAAAATGATACAGCAATGCTGTCAGAAAACAGTTGTGTTTAAATCTGTAGCAATTCCAAGTCCTAATGGTTTGTTTTGATAAATAATCTCCTGTGTCTCAACAACAGATGTGTAAACACAGAGTAATTCAGGGATTAGTTTATTTATTAATTTGTTTTATGTTATGGTTTAAAAATATATAATAATCATCATGTTTCCTTTCAGTCAAATCTCTGTGTTAAATGGTGGGAAGGCAAAGTGTTCCAAATTTTGCACCACAGGAATGGATGGAGGAATGTGTATCTGGGACATCAAGGTGAGCAACATTTCTTCCCACAATACCATAACTGTTAATTTCTACTGGGGGAACATGCCAGCACTTCTAGCAGAAGGGAACATACAGGGTTATACTGTGTAACAGTAGGTAAAACAGGAAGTTCTGTTAAGGGACAGTAATGTCCCATAAAAAATATTTAGCATTTTGTAGGGATTAAAAAGTTGAATTGAATGCAAAAAACATATCTCTCAAACCGCTTTGGTTCCATGCCAAGGGTATGCTTGTGTACTAAAGGCTCCCTTGAATCCTTAGTATGTATGTATATATGTATATATCCTATATAATAATTCGCTAGGCTGTTTGTCAGAAGCCGTCATGCACAGTAGAGACTGCACGCGCTGCAGTCATGCACAGTAGAGACTGCACGCGCTGCAGTCATGCCCAGTACAGAGTGCCCGAATGTGCCGCGGCTGATATGGAGTGGGGTGCTCCAAATTCAGACCGGAGTCCTCTCTGCGCACCTTCCTGCGACTGCTTGGTCCCTTATCCTCTAGACTGTAAGCTCTCACGAGCAGGGCCCTCTGATCCTTCTGTTCTCCACATCTGATTGTACTATTTAATACCTCTGTATGTCTATTCCCAATTGTACAGCGCTGCGGAATTAGTTGGCGCTATATAAATAAAGAATAATAATAATACCCTTAGACAAGGAAGGGTACTTAGCCCTTCCAGGCTCCTATCTATTTTTCACATTGAGACCTAGAAACACATATTGTGACAAGCACCCATTGAGAACAAACAAGATAAATTGTCTTGTTCTGATGCATGGTGGCCTCTCTGTGGTGCTACAAGACACATTCTTACAGTGATCCCCGTCCCCAGACACTCTCCCCACACACAGATTCCCTGAGTGAACCTCATCTCTGTTGGAGTTGATTGAAACACATTTCATAGCTATGAGGGGGTGCTGATAAGTATTGAGCCTGACCCAGAAAAAATTGAGCTAGGAAGCTGTAACTGTCACACTATTCTACATATTTCCCCAGGAAGTCCATGCACTTGTGACATCTGTCCTGTAGCTTCTTAAGTCCCTGCAAATACAATTCTTCTGACTGCTGGTGTAACCACTCATTTGCAGCATTAGTTGCCTCCGGAACACTCCCAAATTGTTTTCCCTTTAAATGTTCTTTGAGATTGGGGAACAGAATATAGTCAGAAGGAGCCAGGTATAGGCGAATAGGGTGGATGGGGCATCACTTGAAAGACTAAGGAGGTCAGTTTTGCCATTGTGTCACCTGCTGTGTGTGATGAGGCGTTGTCATGCAACAGGATGACACCTTTGGAGAGCTTTCCTCTACGTTTTTCCTTGATGTTTTGCCTCAACTTCGTCAATAAAGCACAGTAATATGTTGCATTGATAGTTGAACCCTTTTAGAGGTAGTCCACCAGCAGAACTCCCTTCTTATCCCAAAAAACTGTTGCCATTTGCTTCTGCACTGACCTTTGCACACGGAACTTCTTTGGCCTGGGGGAACCACTATGCCTCCATTCCCTAGACTGTTCCTTTGTCTCAGGATCACAACAGTGGATCCATGTCTCATAACCAGTTACCAGTTTGTCTAGGAAATCTGACTCATTTCTTGCAAAATGTTCCAAAACAGCCACCGATGTCTCCACACGTCTCCTCTTTTGTTCGGTTGTCAAAAGTTTTGGGATCCACTTTGCTGCCAACTTTCTCATTTCCAAGTTGTTGTGGTTAATGGCACCAACTCACTCACTTGATATTCCCATATATGTAGCAATATGTTTGGCTGATCGTGTCATGGATGGTTTTCACATTTGCAGGCACAGAGACAGAAACAGGCCTTCCACTGGGTTTCTCACTTTCAACAGAGAAATGGCCAGTTTTTAAATTCACAACCCAACGTTTAACTGTTGCATATGAAGGGCCAGTGTCACCCAAAGTTTGTGACATTTCTTCATGGCTCTGCTTTGCACCTTTCCCTTGGAGAAACAGGAACTTGATTATGGTCCTATGCTCTTCCACACTGAACTTTTCTGGAGGTGCTGCCAAGATCACTTTGGACCATTGCATATAGACAAATTGGCAAGTACACCCTGCAACTTACAGCTTCCTAGCTCAATTTTTTCTGGGTAAGGCTCAATACTTATCAGCACCCCCTCGTATTTGCTCAAGTTGTACCAGGAATGAAGTCAAGCTAAAAAAGTTAAACTATCCCTCATCACCCCCATCCTCATCTTGCCACAGATTGACCCCTTCATTGCTGAACCAGAGTGCCTTAGCAGACCTGGCAATGGAGGGGTAAATCGTAAGATAAATAAAACAAAAACAAGCATTAAAATTTAATTACAGCTTAAAACAACCTTAAATAAAATCTGGGGTATAACATTATCCCTATATTTCCTTCCTAATCAGGATGGAGAATATGTTCGAATAATAAAGGTTCCTGGTGCCTTATATCATGTTTTTTAATTAAACGGAGTTCACTTTTGTACCCTCTTTTAATTAATTGAATGAAAAAATTGGGTACTTTCACCCCATATTTTAACTAGATTTACAGTAAATAATCAATACGTGGTCCATACACCCTGTATTAATTCATTGCAAGATCAGAAACTGCAAGATAAATTAATATGGGGGCCACTGGAGAAAAAAATACAATAGGAAAAAGTTGAATCCATTGTGAGGTAACAGAGGTTCGCACGTAAATAAAGAATAAGTAGCAGACTTTTAAATTCTTTAAGTCAAATCTCAGATGCATTGTTTAAAAAAAAATACACAAAAACCGGGTGATCTCTACCTTACTTAGTGATGTTTAAATAGTTAAATATACTCGTATAGTTCGGAGAGCAGCAAAAAGTATGGTTTGGCTACATATACAAAAAAGAAAGCAAACGTATCAAATTCTAATTTCTCTTACATCCAGTATTGAACACAGGAACCATGGGATTGAGCTTCTTCCTCCTTCAGTAGGACAGGGCACTTCAGAAATACAGCTCAACACCCCCCCCCCCACACACACACACACACATACCCACACCAGATTCTTGTGTCCTAGAAGATGGGGTGCCGTGGTGTAGTTTTTAGGTTGTTTTATTCTTTTCCTTTTAGCTATGTTGCTGTATAATCCCCTTTTAGGCTGACTTCCATCACTGGCGTCTCTGGAGTTGAATTGCCTAATTCACAGGAGTTTCTATGGACCTTTTTCCCTGTGGAGGTTGACTTTATAATAAGTCTTTTCCTCTCGACTCTGCTCCCAAATAGATGGCAGCCTGAAGATAGTTGTGACAACCCTTTGAGTGCCATGGTCCATTTTTATGTCCTACTATGCTCAATTCCATACTCTTTATGATAAATAGGTACTCATTCTTCTCTCTATCTATTTTCCTTCACATGTCTGTGTAACAGAGGTGGCTGCATTAGTGTTTTCTCTTTTTATTTTAGCTCTTGCACTGCTGCGGCGCATTTATAGTTATTTCACTTGGTACTTGTGCTTCTAGAGTCACCAAAACCACTGTAATATCTTCATATTCCTCTCACCCCCCACCCAGTGCATCAGGGATTTTGGACCCTTTTTTAGTTTAATTTAGTAAGGTTCTCTTTTAGGTGCATGGCCCTTTTTTTAAGAAAGGGAGCCCATGTATTGGCCATCTTTCCTGCACAGGCTTAAATGGGAAAACTTTTGTGGGATATATCTCTGCACCTGCTCATGCTGGAAGGGTCAGAGTTGGCTCTTTCTTCTTCTCTGATCATGCTTTGTCTCATGATGAGGTTTACATAGTAACATAGTAATTTAGGTTTAATGAAGACACAAGTCCATCAAGTTCAACCTTTGTTAATGTCCATAGGAATAGCTGTGCTCCACAGCCTGAGAGCCACTCTTTCCTATGTAACAGTATTGGAGAAATACTACTTTGTGCGCTCTCTTTCTCTCTCTCTCTCACTCTCTCCAGTTTAACCATTTGCATACCAGGTAAGTATTTTCCGTTCTTCCTGGGGGCTTTGCATTAAACTGGGAAACTTTTTAACTAGTTTTCATTAGTTTTCTCTACTTTCTCTGGACTATGGGGAAAGCCAAACCTAAGGATTCAGGGACTTCTCTTGCCCCCATCTCATTGTTCCTCATGTCATGCTGGATTTCAAGGGAATATTCTTCATCCTTATCTCCCTCCTTTATTGTGGCCTTTACTAAGAGAGCTAACTAGGATTTAATCTCGGTGGCATCCATTCCCTCTTCTATTCAAGGGGTCCTCCATTCTTGTAAACCTTTACACGCCATCAGGCAGGTTGATCCAGTTTTTATAGAACAGACCCAGGTTAATGGGGCACCTTCTGATGAGGAATTAGACAAAGAAGATATGCACTCTTCCTTGTCCTTTGGGGATTCCTATGAGACTGACCCCATCCCTGCTGCTGAGGGGCGCATCAGTGCAGTGTTGGAGATTCTTCAGGTATCTGAAACATCTGATGGGGTGGTCTGCTTATTCTGATATTTTCCAGAGATGCAAGGAAGGCTCTCCAGTCTTCCCTCCTAACAAGACCCTAGATCACATTCTCCCAGAAGAATAGAAAACACCAGATAAGTTGCTTTTCCTTAACAAGTATATCTCCAACCAATACCCATTCATGGCTGAAGTAATACTGCAGTGGGCTTCTCCTCCCCAGCATTCACACACTATATCATCATAGCCCAAAACACAGAATTTCCATTGGCAGATGCTTCTGGACTTAAGGATCAGGCTGGCGAATGCCTTGTGGCTGCAGGGGTAACCCTGAGACCTATCTTTGCTTCTGTGTGGGTTAATAGGGCTATAGCTATTTGTGGTGAACCTCTTGCTGACACACTGCACTCTGAGGCTCCTGGGGAAGACATTTTAACTATGATGGCTAATAGTTTGGAAACCATTGATTCTATTACTGAAGCCCTTTTGATCCAGCAATGTTCTCTGGCAAGTTCTCGACTTTCTCTTTTGCTGTACTCCACATCTTGTGGTTAAAGTTTTGGTCTGTGGACCAGTCTTCCAAGAAGCCTCTGGTTTCATTGTCATTTGAGGATAAGACCTTGTTTGGGCCTGACCTGAAACAGATCATTAGTGATACCATTGGTGGAAAGAATATTGTCTTATCATAGACATCTTCAAAACAGTCCTTTCTGGCAAGGAAGGCACAGGTATTTCACCCCCCCTTCCCATTTGGTTAGCAGAAGGCCCAGTTCCTTCATCTCCCAAAGACGTTCAACCACGTAGCCCAGAAAGACTTGGCAGAACCAGAAATCTAAAACAAATAAACAAACCTATGCTTCTCCATGCAAGTTACCCAAATGTGAACCCTGTATAAAGCATATATTATTCCAATGTTTGATAAACTTCAAAATTATGTTTTTGTTGCATAGTTTAGTTAAAATATAGTTAAGCTCACTTACCTCGCCAAGGTACCTCAATACAAGCGACTTCTGTCTAATTCATATTGCCAACTATCTGATACATGTTGCCATCTATCTGATACATATTGCCATCTGTATCTATGTTTGAAATTGCCTCTGACGAATTCTTGTGAGGAAATATGATAGAATTAAAAGCATCTAGCTAAAAAACATGAAAAGATAGCAAAAAACAAGGAGGTGTGAGGAGCTAAAATGTCCTGAAGTACACACAAACAATACATATGATAAACCATTGGTGAGCTCTACTTTACATATCAGAAGCGTTCAAATAGTTACATGTTTCTAACCAGTATGGAACACCGATAACAGTTGAGTCCCTCCTCCTGGAGTGCAAGGCACAACACAAAAGGCAAGGTCTTTGGGGTGGAGACTCCCTCCTCCCCTACTCCTCCAGCTCAATCCCCCACCTGCTAACTCACACAATTCATGTGTTCTGCAATTGTGCTGGGCAGACAGGGCCAACCTCTTAGTTTTTTCTTCGGCTTTCATTATTTTCATCTTGGATATTGGGCTGTATAATCCCCCATTGTGCCCAGTTCACAGCTGCTCTGTGGAGGGGATCTTACTTAAAAGTTTTTCCTCATGACTGAATCTATATAGATTCCTTCCTCTTTTATGGTGATAACCTGATAACAGAAGATTGGTGAGTAACCCTTTGAGTGCCTTGGTCCACTTTCTGTCCCAGTATTATGTTGCCTTCCCCTGCAGGAGCTAATGTGAGCATGGCTGTGCTCTGGCACTCTTTCTCTGAGGATTTTGGAGTGAGGGTGGCTGCTTTTTCTCTGTTATTTTAATTGTTTAACCCTTCCTAAGCTGTTTTGGGAGTTTGGTTTGTTGGAGTGTTTTGATGGGGGCTTATTTCTGTTCAACACACTACTTAATTCTTACTTTTTATACTCCCCCAGGAATTCACTGGGGGTTTGGTTTTCTAACCACAGTTACTTGGTAGACTCATTTTAGTGCAGTGGCCATCTTTGATTCAATGACTTCTATGGAGAAAAATTTTTTTGGGGCTTATCTCTGAAACCGTTTGGGCTAGAATGGTAAGAGAACGCTCTATATTCTTGTCTCCTCATGCCCTATCATCTGGAGTGGCCCCTGCAATCTGCAAACAGAGTTGTAGGCATTGCTAGTCATCAAGCAATAGAGAAGACTACAGTACACAGACTATCTGTTTTGCTGGTTTTCTTCTGACAGTTTTGCAATGACCATCTTAATTCTCTATTGCTTATCCTACACAGATACTGGCTCTCCTTATCCAGATTAATCCTTCACTTGCCAGATAAGTGTATTTCACTGTCGTTCAAAATAGTTTACAGGCACCTTGGGGAGGCGACAGCTCCTCCCAGTAGGCTGGAACAAATTTTCAAAGAAGTGCATGGGTGGAGCCTCCCTCTCCTCCGTAGCAGGCTACCTAGCCGCTCCCCTCTCCAGTTAAGATTTGTTCCTCATTTTGGTGGGAAGGCTGTGAACAGTTCTGCTTAGGTTTTAGTTATTTTAGTATTTTTCTTTAGCTATGGGGTGTCAACATTCCCCCATTGCTTCCCCTGCTGAATCGCCCAGTTTACAGGAGCTGGTTGTGGACTTTTTCAGCCCTGGGAGAGAACCATGTAACACATGTCTTTCTCTCCAGAGGGAGTCTCTCTGAGGCTTCTTCCTTGCAATGGTAATCTGAAGAAAGAAGACCTGCAGAAAAGGTGAGCAACCCTTTGAGTGCCATGGTCCACTTGTCCCACAGTTCCCTTTTGCACAAGGGTTTTCATGGAGTTCTTTGTAACTCCTGCACTCATGTTGGGTATTATTTATTGCTGTTCTGGGGAGCTTTGGCACATTTTGTGCTGTTTTGTGGTGATTAACACCTTCTCTGCCAGCCTTGGTCAGTTTGGTGACTTTTTTCTCAATTTCCCTTTGTTGAATTCACGTTTATTGGTGTTCTATGTGTGTTTCTACACTTTTTAGACATTTTTTATTTTGCACGTTAATTTCAAATTCTGCTTCTTTAAGGGGGCGCACTTTACCACATAACTGCATTGCTTCATTGATCTCTGTGGGATAGACGTTTTGGGACATCTCTGCAACCGTTCTATGTACCGAGTTGAGAGACAGCTCAATCTTCTTTTCTCCCCTTGCCTAACTATCCAGTGGACATTCTCAGTGTCTGGAGGTATTTTGTCTGCATCGCCTCAGGCTACTTCTGATGTCTTTCAGAGGTGCAAGAAGTCCTGTACTGTTTTTCCACCTAATCCCACTCTGGATCAGATTATTCTGGATGAGTGGAAGACTCCTGACAAGCGTCTAGCTAGGTCAACGAGATTAGCTAAGCTGTATCCCTTTTCTGAAGCTGCCTGGACTCAATGGGCTACTCCTTCTCAGGTTGATTCTCCCATTTCCAGGCTTTCTAAGTCCACTGCCTTGGCAGTTGCGGACACTTCAGCTCTTAAGGACTTAATTGATTGGAAACTTAAAACTATTTTGAAGGCTAATTTCACTGCAGTTGGTGAGTCCATGAGACTCACCTTGGCTTCAGCATAGGTCAGTAGGGCAATTGCTGTTTGGATTGAATAGCTAACTGCTGCAGTCCACAAAGGTTCACCTAAGGCTGACCTTTTATCCCTTTTGGCCAAACTTCTGAGTCTCAACACTATGTTACTGATGCTCTTTTTGACACCATTCGGCTTGAAGCTAAGGCCTCTGCTTTTTCTGTGACTGCTAGGCGTATGTTGTGGCTGAAGATCTGGTCTGCAGGCTTGATCTCTAAGAAATCACTCATTTCTCTTCCCTTTCCGGATTCCTCTCTTGGCCCTGAATTGAAGAACCTTATCAGTGAGTCCACTGGAGGTAAGCGCACATTGTTGCCTCAGGTTCCTAAACGTAATCCTCAGGTGAAGTGACATTGTCTTTTTTGTCCCAAAACATGGCGAAACATTCAGGGTGAACCTGGTGGCGCCTCAGGCCCTCAGTTCCACCCCCAAGCCCAGGCAGTAGTGGAGGTCTAAATACACCTCTACCAAGACAAAACCCACTAAACCTTCTTTAGCATGACTCGCCGAACCCTGGTCCTCATCCAGTGGGGGTCGCCTGCATCACTTTTTGAGTGTTTGGGCAGGCTCTGTTGCGGATCAGTGGGTATTACAGGTGGTTTCCGAAGGTTACAAGATTCCCTTCAAATCCCTGCCCCCTTCAGGTTCTTCCCTTCTCGCTCCCCTCAAGGACAAGAAAAGCTTGGGCATTTCAATGGGGCAGTCCAGTCCCGCTTGGACAGTGGGGTTCTGGCACTGGTTCCACAGCAGGAGGGAGGTTCAGGCTTTTATTCCAACCTCTTTGTCGTCCCCAAGAAGGATGTTGGCTGCCTCCCTATCCTGGACCTAAAAGCTCTCAACAAGTTTGTGGTCAAGACCTGATACAAGATGGAGTCCTTGCATTCAGTCATCGCATCGATGTGTCCGTGGGAATTTCTGGCATCCTCTTCAGGATGCATATCTGCACATCCCTGTACATCCAAACAGTCAGCCTAATCTCCACGTTGCCTGCAACATGGGCCATTTCCATTTCACTGCTCTCCTTCCTCAGGTGTTCAGTCGAGTTTTGGGTGCTTTTATTGCCTTTCTGCACACCAAGGGGATTCAAGTGACAACTAAAATGGACGACCTTCTTCTCAAGCCACCCTTGTGGACCGCCAGGTTCAAGAATGTACTCAGATCCTCCTCCAACATGGTTGGATCCTGAATATGGACAAGTCTACTTAGGTTCTCTCTCAGGATCTGGTGTTCCTTGGCCACCGGTTCGACACTCTACAGAGTATGGTTTATGTGACGGAGAATTCGATTCAACAGCTCACCTCCAAGGTGTCTTCTGGCTTGTCGTGAACATCAGCTCCAGCAAGGAAGTTCTCCTCTCTGGTGGGGAAGAGGATATCCACCATAGAGGCGGTGCCATTTGCCATGGCCCATGTCAGAGAGCTTCAGAGGTTTGTGATCCATATTTGCAAGGGGAACCCGGATCTTCTGGATCATCCAATCTCCTTCCCTGCGGAAAGGGGGCCTTTTGTGATTGTCCATACTGGACCGTTGTGACAACGGATGCCAGCTTACTTGGTTGAGGCGCAGTCTTGGGTCACCTGAGTGTTCGGGGCCGTTGGTCACCGGAGTAGACCCTTCTTCCCATCAACATCTTGGAGGTCAGGGTGATATCCCATGCACTGAGGTATTTGTCCTCTCATCTGATGGGGTGCCCGGTCTGAGTCCAGTACGACAATGCCACGGCCGTGGCTTACATCAACAAGCAAGGTGGCACAAGAAGCCCCACAGCTTGGTCTGAGGTCAAAACTATTTGGGCCTGGGCAGAAGACAATGTGCCTATTATCTCTACCGTGCACATCCTGGGTGTAGAAAACGTCCTAGCAGACACACAGTGGACACACAGTCGACACACAGTGGATCCTGAGGAGTGGGAACTTCATATAGAAAAAACTTTCGCTCCTAAAAACACACTTGCAAGTGTTGTTGAAATCAATATAAACTTTATTGAAGAACAATAAAATGATAAAATCCTTAACGTACCGATATAAGAGAAGACATGGAGGAGAGATTCGGGAGGTGTTCAAATATACTCAGATAGGCGTACTGCACCCGACTTGACAGATCAACGCGTTTCGCGCTGTTTGCGCTTAATCATGATCTCAAACTATGGTATTGTCCGTTAGGATTTTTAAACTGCTTCCAGCCGATCAATTCACCTCATCAATTATCTAAAACAAATCCCATTACCATTTGAGTCTATACAACTGAGTATTCTCATGTCTATTTCAAATGGGAATTTTAACCCCCTCAGTGCCATAATGAGTATTCCTCCAAATCAAATGCAAGGCGGGATCACTCGAACTTAAAAAAGAGGAGACAAAGCTCCAATATCCCACAATCCAATCCTCTCCGTAACACAAAGGAACACCCCAGACACTGAAGGCGGTCAAATGATAAAATGACGAGATCAATCCTAACGGACGATACCATAGTTTGAGATCATGATTAAGCGCAAACAGCGCAAAACGCGTTGATCTGTCAAGTCGGGTGCAGTACGCCTGTCTGAGTATATTTGAACACCTCCCGAATCTCTCCTCCATGTCTTCTCTTATATCGGTACGTTAAGGATTTTATCATTTTATTGTTCTTCAATAAAGTTTATATTGATTTCAACAACACTTGCAAGTGTGTTTTTAGGAGCGGAAGTTTTTTCTATAAGAGTTACATTGTGTTCAAGAGCACATGGGGAAGCTCTTGTATCGCTCCAAACCAATATTGCAGACTGTACCCGGATTACTATATTTTGCTTCATTGTGACTCAGCTGGATGAAGATTCATACACTGTAGAAGTTTGAGCAGCTAAAAAGAATTTGTTTGTTTGAAGTATAAGTCTTTTCTCCATGCTTAGCTCCTTCTACTGAATCTACAAGATACACATTGATAATATATACATTGTATCAGGTTACATATTGTGGATTGAGTCATCTATTGATTGATTATAACGAATCCGGATAAGTTTACCTTTGAGAAGAAAATAAATTGTGTGTAATAATGGATAGTGAGAGTGAAGTTGTGGAGGGGAGTTCATATACCAGTAGGTGCTTAAGAGCTGTAGAGGATTTTACTTGTAGACTCTCTAAAGCAGACAGCTTGTTTGGTGATAATATTGATCAACAAAATTTAAGTGATCCATCCGAGCTTAAACCGTTATTTAAAGAATTAGAAAAACTTATGGATAAAGAAACACGAACGTGGTGGGAAATCACGACACTTCAGCAATATATGAAGGTAAAGAGAATTCCAAGGGGTCTGCGTATAAGAAAAATCCCTACTTTTATTAAAGAAAATGTCCAATTTATGGAAAAGTGGAATGAAATCTTGACTGCATGTTCAAATTCGCTGATGGCTCTCATTGTTCAGTTTAAAACGGACATTTTGAAAGATACACAACTATTAATTAAAGAAAAACAACAGAAAATGGAATTATTGAAAGATGTGTCAGATTTTCAAAAATTGGATGCTCAGCTTGCAACCTATTTGGGAAAAATTAGAGAAATCCATAATGGAAACGAAGCAAATCAAGTTTCAACGGGATAAATTGGATTATGAGACGAATAGTGTTTATATTTGGAAAGACCAACGAGATATATTATACAGAAGTGGCAGACAAAGGTCAAGATCCATACTTAAAACACAGGGTAGACAGAAAAAGGTTAGCTTTTCGAGTATGGAGATGGATTCTTCAGATCAACATGAACCAGGGACTGGCGATTCAACTGTTGTTTCTATCTCTTCAGCATCTTCATCTTTTTTGTCCCCAGGACGGGGGGACAAAGCCAACAAGATTTTTGTCAGCGAACCGGAAGAAGAGACAATACAGATTCAGCAACCCAGGAGATCATCCTCGAGGATAAGACCAAAGAAGAACAAAGGAGGAAAATTAACACAAGGAGGAGTGGCAGAAGGAAACATTATGGGTGGAAACAAGATATAAATGTTTCACATGATGTAATAAATCTGTCAGATTATGAATTATCCTCAATTGAAAAGTCTGTATTGAGAAAAGGACTCAACTTCTCGCCCACGGTCCATTTTGATCTCTTCAGCACCATAGTTGATTTAAATAGATTTACACGCAAACTTGCATTGAGAAAACATTTTGGTGCTGTTGAGCTCAGTGGAGAGTGGAACGAGGACATGAGCCCAGATGATGTTACTTTATCTAACTCTTCCCCTTCTAATATTGCCCTATCGTCTACAACATCTTATCAGGCAGTTTCTTCCCAATTTACCACTTTTAGGGATGCATGTGCACTCCATGATCTGGAAGCATTGGGTTCAGAGAGTTGTATTAAGGAAGTCATGGGTTTGCATCGTGTTTCAGTTAAGCTCAAGAGAAAAAAATCTTCATTTTATCCAGTGTCTGTGAGGGGAAGTATATTGGACTCCTTTCAAAGTTTAGTTGAGCGGGACTTGGTCCTATTGAGCAAGAATAAAAAGCGCTCCAAATGTAATATGAGCAAAGAGGAGTATCATGCTTTATCATCTTTATCAAAGAATACCAGCATTGTAATCAAGGCTGCGGATAAGGGTGGCGCAGTAGTTGTTCTTAACGCAAGTTATTACAAAGATGAAGCCTTAAGACAACTCAATGATAGGGAGTCTTATACTATACTATCCAGGGACCCCACTAGAGAGTATCTTGGCCTTCTGGGCTCTCTATTGGAGCGAGGGGTAAGATTGGGTTTGATTACCAGTGAAGAGGCTGACATTTTATCTAATCCTTTTCCTATTATCCCAATCTTTCATCACTTGCCCAAAATTCACAAATCTTTGGAGAGCCCAGAGGGGCCGACCCATTGTCTCTGGAATAGGGTCATTGAATGAGACACTTGGTGAGTGGGTGGACATTTTGTTGCAGCCTTTTGTTTTGCGTTTAGATAGCTATCTTAAAGATAGTACTCAGGTGATACAACAATTGAAAGATTTAGAATGGTTGGAACCATATGTTTGGGGTTGGAACCATATGTTTGGATCAGTTGTGATGTAAAGTCATTATACTCTTGTATTCCACACAAGTTGGGTTTGAGAGCAGTGGAATATCACTTAACGAAGTATAGTCATTTCTCCGAGGTGTTGATTGAATTCATTTTATTGGTTATAGAGTACCTCCTCACACACAACTTCTTTATGTTTGATGGTTCATTTTATCTCCAGAGGTGCGGGACTTCAATGGGGGCAAAATTTGCCCCCACATATGCCAACCTTTATATGGGTTGGTGGGAGGAGTCCCACGTCTTTGGAGATGTGAACCCTTGCAGGGATGAGGTTGTGTGGTTTGGTAGGTTTATTGATGACCTTTTATTCATATGGCGAGGTCCTATCGGTGAGGTACGTGAATTTTTGGCATATCTGAATCAAAATGATCTGAATTTGATCTTCACCTCGGAGGTCTCCACTGAATCTATTTCTTTTCTAGATCTTCGTTTGTCAGGTAACCCATTGACAGGAAGAATTTCTTTTGATGTTTTTCGAAAACCTACTTCAGGAAACAGTCTGCTCAGGGCTGACAGTTGTCACCCTGGGCACACTGTAAGGGGTATCCCAGTGGATCAGTTTCTCCGTCTACGACGCATTTGTTCTACGGATGCACTTTTTGAGAAAAGAGCGGGAGAGCTGTATCACAGATTTTTACAAAGAGGGTACCCCACCTGGATATTAGATAGAGCTCTAGAACGTGCTAGACAACATAATAGGTGTGATCTCTTGTACTATAAGTCACAGAAAAATGATGTCATTGACAATTCTGGAAAAAAGAAAGTGGATATGTCCTCTGAGAAGGTCATTTTCTCTACTGCATACAGTACGGAATTCAATGACATTGTTAGAGTAATTAGACGGCACTTGCCAATTTTGTATGCGGATTCAGAATTACATAAAACTTTAGAAAATGGATTCAAGTTTGTGTCACGTAAAGCTCCAACAATCTCTTCTCAAATTTCACCTAGTTTGTTTACAACGAACACTAGAAAGTCCACTTGGATTGACACTACAGGTACTTATAAATGTGGTAGTTCGCGATGTGGTTGTTGTAAACTAATTAATGTGAGTAAGACCTTTCGCTCTACCGTTACTGACACAGCTTATGAGATGAGAGGATACACCAATTGTGTCACAAAGGGAGTTATTTATCTTATAACGTGTTCTGTGTGCCACATACAGTATGTGGGTAAAACCACTAGAACGATGAGAGAAAGAATGAATGAACATCAGAGTGACATAAGAAGTAAAGATTTTCGGTCTGGTGTGTCCTCTCATTTTAAGTCTGGCCCGTGTGGTGGTGTTGGCTTTACTGTGCAGGGCATTGAGCGTGTTACTTTGGGACCGCGTGGAGGTTGCCTTGATGATAGATTATCCAGAAGAGAGGTCTTCTGGATTTTTGAGTTGGGGACTAGATACCCACGAGGTCTCAATAGGGAATATGATGTTGTTTGTTACATCTAACTTTGTGTCTATTCTATTTGAGGGAGAATGTCTAGTTATATAATCTGTGATTTATGATGATACATGACAATATAGATTTATCTGCATTAACTGCGGAATCATTATAATAAGAGTTATTGTCCGCTTTTATTTGACAATGACAGCTTTAGCTCATATTTCTCCTTTGATTATTTTGCTTATATACTAATTGTCATAAATTTGAAGTTTAAAAGTTTTATATTGAACAAATAGGGTGTGAAATTAATTGTTTAGAATCGGAGGAATTTATTTGAAAGGAACATGCATTAGAAATGTACTCTCCATGGTCTACTTTTTAATATAAGTTCAAACACAGCTCTTAGGGTTAACATCTTCCCGACAAATTGGTTTTTAACTTTGATTCTATTTTGTTTTTTATTGTATTGTAGAATGTAACAAGTCGTCCGTTTTGGGCTTTAACTGTGTTCCAGCGCATACATTTGGTTAACTTAATATGTGAAATGAATACATTCTTTGCGATTGATCTCGTCATTTTATCATTTGACCGCCTTCAGTGTCTGGGGTGTTCCTTTGTGTTACGGAGAGGATTGGATTGTGGGATATTGGAGCTTTGTCTCCTCTTTTTTAAGTTCGAGTGATCCTGCCTTGCATTTGATTTGGAGGAATACTCATTATGGCACTGAGGGGGTTAAAATTCCCATTTGAAATAGACATGAGAATACTCAGTTGTATAGACTCAAATGGTAATGGGATTTGTTTTAGATAATTGATGAGGTGAATTGATTGGCTGGAAGCAGTTTAAAAATCCTAACAGACGATACCATAGTTTGAGATCATGATTAAGCGCAAACAGCGCGAAACGCGTTGATCTGTCAAGTCGGGTGCAGTACGCCTATCTGAGTATATTTGAACACCTCCCGAATCTCTCCTCCATGTCTTCTCTTATATCGGTACGTTAAGGATTTTATCATTTTATTGTTCTTCAATAAAGTATATATTGATTTCAACAACACTTGCAAGTGTGTTTTTAGGAGTGAAAGTTTTTTCTATAAGAGTTACATTGTGTTCAAGAGCACATGGGGAAGCTCTTGTATCGCTCCAAACCAATATTGCAGACTGTACCCGGATTACTATATTTTGCTTCATTGTGACTCAGCTGGATGAAGATTCATACACTGTAGAAGTTTGAGCAGCTAAAAAGAATTTGTTTGAGTGGGAACTTCACCCAGAAGTGTTCAACCTCCTGGTGCAGAAGTGGGGTCTTCCTTGTATAGACCTGATGGCCACAAGGGACAACCAAAAAGTTTGGATGTTCTGCTCACGATGGAGGGATCACCTAGCTTTTGCAGTGGACATCGATCCCATGGAGATTTTGTCTGGCCTACATCTTTCCTCCACTTCCTCTGATGCCCAGAGTCCTGTGGAAGATTCAGATGGATGGAGCCTCAGTCATTCTGATAGCACCTTATTGAACCAGACAGCCTTGGTTCCCAGAACTGCTGGCCTTGTCTACTCAGGAACCGTTTCCTCTGCCATGCAGACCGGATCTCCTTCTACAGGGTTACCCATAGAAGGAGGATGTGGACCATCTGGCTTTGACGGCATGGCTGTTCAGGCCTCCATCTTGAGGAAGAAGGGCTATTCTTCTGCAGTGATTTCCACCATGATTCAGACTAGGAAGCCAGTTTCTTCTAAGGCTTACCACAGAGTTTGTTCTATTTTCCATGCTTGTTGTGTGGGCAGGAATCTGTCCACACAGGTCTTTGATCTTCCAGCTATCCTGTCCTTTTTGCAGGACTGCATGAACTAGGGCCTTAGCCTTAGTCCTTTAAAGGTTCAGACCTCGGCTTTCTTTTTTTCAGAGACGCATTTCCACCTTGCTGGATGTCTTTCAGGGGTTGCCCATGCTTTCACTGCCTATAAGGCTCCCACTCATCAGTGGGACCTTAATTTGGTTTTGGGAGTTTTACAAGGGCCTCCTTTTGAGTCCTTGGCTACCATTCCTTTATGTATTTTGACGTGGGAGATGGCTTTTCTTTTGACTATGGTCTCTGTCTGCAGAGTCGCAGAATTGCAGGATCTGTCCTGCAAGCTGCCTTTCCTGGTGTTTCGCAAGGATAAGGCTGTTCTCTGTACCTCTTAGGAATTTTTTCTTAATGTGATCCCAGAGTTCCAAAACAACAAGACTTTGTTGTACCTTCCTTCTGTCCTGACCCTAAATCTGACAAGGAGAGGGATCGTCACTTGTTGGATGTAGTGCGTTGCCTTAAAGGGATAGTAATGTTTCACAAAAACAGCAGCTACAATTAATCTTCATAGTATTTGAACCATATAGTGTGTTATTTCAATACTGTCAGAGTTTTAGTTCAAGAGTAATTGAATGATAAAGTTTTCTCCTCCCGCCCCTTTTACCTAGTGTAAGCCGCCTCTCCTCAGATGTGGAATCTGGTCCATAGATCAGACAGCTCACAGCAAGGAACAATCGTACTGTGAGAACAATGAAAACCCTGCCCACTTGACAGGTTTTCCCTGATCTTAATTGAAGATTGTCCCTCTGCAATCTACTTGGACACACCCTGCTGCTCTGAGCTGAGCAGTGTTATAGCAGTAAAAGGGGTGGGAGGGGGATACTTTATCATTCAATTACTCTTGAACTACAATGCTGACAGAATTGAAATAACACTCTCCAAGGCCCAAATACTATGATGATTAATTGGAGCTGCTTTTATTATGAAACATTACTATCCCTTTAAGCTTTATGTACAACATAATGAGTCTGTTCGTCAGACTGATGCCTTGTTCGTCATCCCTGAGGGTCCTAGGGCTGGTAAGGTGGCATCCAAGGTAACCATTGCTTCCTAGATTAAGTCCACTATTCGCAAGGCTTACAAACTCGGGAAGAAACCTGTTCCCTTTTGCATCACATTGCATTCCACTAGGTCTGTTGGGGCCTCCTGGGCCTACAAGAATCAGGCCACTGCTGATCAGCTGTGCAAGGCGGCCACTTGGTCTTCTGTGCACACCTTTGCCAGACATTACAGTGTTGATGTTCTGGCCTTGGCTGAAGCCAGCTTTGGCAGGAAAGTCCTGGAGGCAGTTTTGCCTTTAGTTCTCTCTATCTCTTTTAAGCCCTGTTGGCTCTTGTTTTGTGTGCTGTGTTAGTTATTCAGTGTCCGTTGAAACTTTGTTAATTTGGGCTGTTCCACGTCCTGGAAAGTCCTTTGTTAGCTCTGGTATCATGGGGACCAGTGTTTGGCCCTTTCCTTCTTTTTTCCCACCCTGGGAACTCAATGTTGGTACATTCCCATGGTACCTGGAAGGAGGACAGAAAAAATAGGATTTTATTGTTACTGTTAAATCCTTTACATGGAAGTCCTGTTGCATCCGTGCTCACAGGAGTTTTCCTCTTCTTCTTCTCGCTGTCTTGCTAAGTAGGTTTAGTGTCACAAATCTAACTGGAGAGTGGAGCAGCTAGGTAGCCTGCTATGGAAGAGGGAGACTCCACCCCTGCACTTCTTTGAATAATTGTTCCAGCCTACTGGGTAGAGTTGCCGCCTCCCCATTGTACCTGTAAGCTATATGTACTACGAGAAAAGGTAACAGGTGAGACTAAATTCCTATTTTCTGGATATTCAGGGTTCATATCTTTACTCTGGGACATTTTATCTAGTGTTTTACTAGGCTTGAGACATTTTCCTCAGAGACATGTCGGACTCTAAGGGGAATCAGACATGTTGGACTCTTAAGGTCATGGTGGAAAATATAAGGCAAAAGATTCAGGGGCTTCACTTACCACCCTTCACCCCGTCACTGTTCCTCTTGCCATACAGGGCTACCTAGGGAATATTCAAGGTCATGTGTGATGGCCCCTACTACTCCACTTCACTCCTGGACACTTATGCCCACCTTTAAACAGGTTGACCCTGTATCCAAGGGTCATTCTCAAGTTACTGGTTATCAATAACTCCCTCCCACGTGTGGAAGACGCAAGCCTTAAGGATCAGGCGTAGGGTTTGATTCACTTCCCAGTGCCTACTTTGCAGCTACCAGGTAGGCACTGCCTCTGTCTGGGTCAATTGAGCTGTAGTTGTTTGGGGTTAGCAACTCTCTGATGCTGTGTGTGCTGATGTTGCCAAAGAAGACTTTTTGGTTCTGATTGCCAACATCACAGAGGCCAATACCTATGTCTCTGAGGAGCTATTTGACGTGCCCAGGTTCTCTGCAAAGGCTTATACTTTTTCATTTGCTGCTCCGCACCCTGTGGCTTGAGGTTGCCTTTTCAGTGTAAGTCTCTTTTTGACCCTGAACAGAAACAGATCATTGGTGACGCTACAGGTGATAAGAGCACCTCGTTGCCTCAACTCTCCATCAAATATTCCTTTATGGTGAGGAAGGCACTTGTCTTTTTCATCCCCACTCCCCCTGCCAAATGGACACAGAGGGCGTAAGTTGCATAATCCTATCAAGCACCCCGCAGCAAAATCCAAAGGCTAAGTCTGACAAGCCCACCTCCGCATTACTTACGCAATCCTGGTCTGTAGTTTCCTGTACAGGGGGTGTCGCCGTCGTTTTCGAGACATCTGGGCATAGATTTCAAATCCCTTCTTCCATATCCATTCTTTTCATCAAAGGTTCCAAAGGACCCAGACAAAGCAAGACTGTTCCAAGAGTCCTTGACCTCTTTACTGGAAAAACAAGTGCGAGAACTGGTCCCGATCCCGTATCACTCTTCAGGTTTTTATGCCAACCTGTTTGTGGTTCCCTTGGAGGATGGCGGCTGCTGACCCATTCTGGATCTCAAGTGCCTCAACAAGTGTGTGGTTGCTACGTGCTTCAATTTGGATTTGCATTCTATCGGCACTATGATGTGGCCGGTGGAGTACCTGACCTCTCTACATCTTCAGGATGCCTATTTACACATCCCGATCCACCCGGACAGTCAACTTTACCTGTGTTTTGCCTCCATCTCTAACTTTTACCAATTCACGGCTCTGCCATTTGACTTGGCTTCAGCCAAGAATCTTCACAAAGACCATGACCGCACTGGCTGCGTTAATTCATTCACAGTGATTCCGTATTTATACAACATCCTCATTAAGGCGCCCTTGGGGAAGCTCTTGGCTTGTCATGTCCAAGACTGAGCCCACATTCTGTTGCACCACAGCTGGATCTTAAACCTGCAGAAGTCTCCGATTGCCTCCCAGGTTCTGGTCTTCCTGGGCATGAGATTCAGCAAACTTCAGGGGAAGGTCTTTCTTCTTTAGGAGAAGATTCAAGTGCTGTTACAGGACATCTCAGGCACTGGAGTGGTCATTGGCCACTTCACGAGGGTGTTAGTTCACTTGGTGTTGGCCCTGGAGATGGTCCCGTACTCTAAGTTCCACACAAGGGAACTTCAGAGGGTCGTCCTCAGATCCTGGTCCAAAAATCCAGCACAACTTCTTCAGCAGATGACTCTCTCTGGAAGTCAGGTAGGACCTGCGGTGGCTGCATCAGCCAAACCAGGAGAGGGGGAGGCCCTTTGTGATCCCAAAGTTGACTGTGGTCACCACGGATGCCAGTCTGCGGGTCTGGGATTGCAGTCCTGGAACATCTGAGTGTCCAGAGCAGATGGACTCAGGGCGAGAGTCTGTTGTCCATCAACATTCTGGAACTCCAGGCGACCTGTCTGGCTCTCCTTCATTGGTCCCCAGTTCTCACGGGTGTTTCGATAAGAGTGAAGTCTGAAAACATCACAGCCGTTGCCTTCATCAGTTGCAAAGGAGGAACTTGCAGTGTGGTAGCCTGAAGGGAGGTGAAGTATCTCCTCAGCTGGTTGGAGACATATGTTCAAGCCATCACAGCTGTGCACATTCCCATAATAGAAAATGTGCTGGCAGACTTTCTAAGTCGCAGAGACATGAAACAGGTAATTGGGAACTCCATCTAGAGGCATTTTACCTGATAGCTCAGCACTGGAGGGTCCAGGGATAGACCTCATGGCAATCAGAGGAAACAGGAAGGTTCCTCCGTTCTGCTTTCGAACAGGGGATCCCCTGGCTTTCACTACAGACGCAATGACCATCCAGGGGAGTTTTAATCTCTGTTATGTGTTTCCTTCGATTCCACTCATACCCAGGGTAATTGGAAGGTTAAAATGTATGGGGAGTTGGTCATTCTGATTTCTTCTTACTGGCCCTATCACAGTGCCTGTGATTCCTGTCAGTCTCATCTATGACAGATACTGATTTGCTGTGTTGGTTTGGCCTGCCCCCTGGTGACCTTTTTATACCTGGCTAGCACAACTGTCAGGCGCCCTTTCGTGGTGTTTCTGTGCCAGTTACTGTTGCTGTGTTCCTGTGTTCTGGATTCCTGTGTACCGACTTGGTTTTGTCTTGACTATTCTCCTGTGTTCCTGCTTGTGTATGACCCGGCCCGTCTGACTACCTCCTTTGGATCCTGACCCGGTTTGGCTGACATTCCTGCTTGTGTTCGACCCGGCTTGTATGACTGCCTTCTACATGCTCCGACCCGGCCTGGCTGACTTCCCGCTCTGAAGAACGACTCCTGCTTTCTACAGTGACCTGTGTTCCAGTTGCCGCCGCCGCGACATTTCTATCTGCTGTTCCAGCTTTTGGTGTGACTGCCTTGCCTGGTGTACTCCGATCAGTGCAGTGCATTTTCCTTTGCAGAGTTGTGCGTATACGCGCCTCCCTCAGACTGCAGAGCCTTGCTATACTGCTGAAAAGCCTCGAGTAAATGTGCTAATTAACCCTAGCAGTGCCGCTGGGTTCCACTCTATCGCTACTCCTGTAAGAGTCTCTTTCTCGGTGAATACTACTGCTGAGCTGGCCGCTCTTCGTCGGCAGCTCCACACATCCTTGCAGAGTGTTTACATCCGTTTGGGCTGGTTGGGCGCCTGAGACTCTCCCTCTTGTTCAGTTAGTGATTCCGCTTTACCGAGTGGTGGCAGGCACAGGCATCAGCATTCGTATTCCGGTAATCACGCCCGTGGGGGCTGTCGGCTCTAGCGTGGGCTATCCCGTTGTCCGGTTAAGTCTGAGGAGGCTTGGCAGTTCTCGCATTGAAGGCCGGTTCCAATCACGCCCGTGGGGGCCTTTTGCACTTGCACTAGTTGAAGCAGTTCCAGTAGATACGCCCGAGGGGGCTACGTGGACTCTTGTGCTTCTTACTGAACACCGTGGCGAGGCAGTCCAGTATCCAGCCGGTGATAGTCTTGGTCTCCAGCACAGCCTTATAACACCCTGGGCGTTCCAAACATCCACATCTGAGACTGACTGTTATCAAGGACTTAACCCCTGAGGGGTATACGCTATTCTATTACTGTGTAATTGTACTTATAAGTCATTTGTGCATTTACCATTGTATCTATATATTACCACTGTGTATATTTACCACCACTAGAGGGCGTGTTATTGCCTTATCTTATTTTAATAAAACTGTGTTCTTATTCACCCAATGGTCTGAGTGTCTTAAAAAACCGTAACAGGCCCAGGAGGACGTGGTTCTTGGAACTGGTCCGTCTGTTCCTCTCTGACCCCCCTTACTTATTGTTCCACATGCCAATCGGGGCTTCCCAGAGAGTACTCAAGTCACATATGCCCCTCATGTGCTGTGGCCCCTGCTTCTCCACCAGGCCCCTCCAGTCATGAACAAGAGTTACACTGGGTCAAGGACTTAAAGTCCTCTATGGCACAGTTTCCTCTTTCTCTTCAAGGGGTTCTTCAATCTTGAAACCCCCCCACTTATTTCAGATTTGTGGCCCTTAAGGCCCCTGGCATTCCTGATTAATCTGATCCCTCTGAGGAGGAGTCATTTGAGGAGTCTGAGGTTGGTGTGTGTTCAGAAGGGGCTTATTCCCAGTTTCATGGCAACCCCTTTGAGGCTAATTCTGAACGCTCTGTTGAGGGTCTTATTAAGGCAGTTTTGTCTACCCTTAACATTCCTGTTAACCCTGTAGAGTCTCAGTCTACTTCTGATATATTTTCCAAGCGCAAGAAGTCCTGTACTGTTTTTTCCTCCTAATCCCACTCTGGATCAGATTATTCTGGATGAGTGGAAGACTCCTGACAAGCGTCTTACTCTTTCCAAGAGATTCTCTAAGCTGTAGCCCTTTGCTGACACAGCTTTGGCTCAGTGGGTTACACCTCCTCAGGTTGATTCCCCTATTTCTAGGGTTTCAAAACCCTTGAAACAAGCAGCCTTGCTTGTTGCGGCTGCTTCGGCTGCTGACATAGGTGTGTCCTTGAGACTTACCTCGGCTTCCGCATGGGTTAATAGAGCTAATGCTGTTTGGACTGAACAGCTGACTGATGCTGACTGCAAAGGTGCCCCTAAGGAGGACCTTTTACACTTTTTGGCTAATATTTCTGAGGCTCAGCACTATATTAATGATGCCCTGTTTGATTCATTTAGGCTTGAGGCTAAGGCTAAGTCCTTCTCTGTGGCTGCCAGAAGCCCTCTGTGGATCTGCTGACCTGATCTCTAAGAAATTACTGGTCTTTCTTCCCTTTCAGGGTACATCCCTGTTTGGCCCTGAACTGAAGAACATTATTAGTGAGACCACTGGAGGTAAGAGCACCTTGTTGCCTCAGGTTCCTAAGCGCAATCCTCAGGTGAGGAAACAGCAATCGTTTCATTCTCGCCAAACTGAAGCACAAAGGCCCAACCTGGTGCCACCTGAAGCCAGCACCCTGCATTCCACCCCCAAGTCTAGGCAGCAATGGAGGTCCAAACACACCTCCACCAAACCTGCTTCGGCATGACTCGCTGAACCCTGATCCACATACACCTGTGGGTGGTCTCCTGCATTATTTTTATGAGTACTTGGACAGACTCTGTTGCGGATCTGTGGGGTTTATAGGTGTATTCAGGAGGTTACATGATTCCCTTCACATTCCTACCTCCTTTCAGATTCTTCCCTTCTCGTTCCCCTCAGGGACAGGAAAAGCTTTGTCTTTTCAGTGGGGCAGTTCAGGCTCTCTTGGACAAGGTAGTCCTAGCGCAGGTACCTCAGCAAGAGAGAGGTTTAGGTTTTATTCCAACCTCTTTGTAATTCCCAAGAAGGATGGCGGCTGCCGCCCTATCCTGGATTTCAAGGATCTCAATTCATTTGTAGTCCGTACTCACTACAAAATGGAGTCCTTGCGCTCTGTCATCACAGCTATATGTCAAGGAGAATTTATGGCATCTTGGGTCTGCAGGATGTGTACCTGCACATTCCAGTTCATCCGGACAGTCAGAAGTACCTCAGGTTCGCTTGTGCCTGGGGGCACTTCCAGTTCACCGCCCTACCCTTTGGGCTCACCACGGCTGCTCAGGTGATCGCCCGGGTCTTGGGGGCATAGATTGCCTTTCTGCACACCAAGGGGATTCAAGGACAACCTTCTCTTGAAGGCTTCCTCCAAGGATCTCCTGAACTGTTAGGTCCAAGACTGTGCGCAGATCCTCCTCCAGCACGGATGCATCCTGAATATAGACAAACCTGCTCCAATCCCTTCTCAGGACCTGGTTTTCCTTGGTCTCCGGTTCAACATTTGTCAGGGCATGGTTTTCTGACAGAGGACTCTGTACAGCAGCTCACATCCAAGGTGTCTCGTGCTCTGGAGTGGACTTCTGCTCCAACAAGGAAATTCTCCTCTCTGGTGGTCAAGATGATATCTACCATGGAGGCGGTGCCGTACTCCATGGCTCACACCAGAGAGTTTCAGAGGTTCATAATCCAGGTTTGGCAGGGGGATCCGGCCCTTCTGGATCAACCTGTCTCTCTTCCCCCAGAGATGAAGCTAGACCTCTACTGGTAGTTGGACAGCTCCAACCTGAGGAAGGGGAAACCCTTTGTGATTCCGTACTGGACCATACTAACAACGGATGCCAGCCTGTTCGGATGGGGAGCTGTCCTGGGTCACCTGAGTGTTCAAGGTCGTTGGTCAATGGAGGAAACCATCCTTCCTATTAACATCTTAGAGCTCAGGGCGATTCTCCATGCTCTGGGGTATTGTTCCTGCCATCTGAGGGGATGCCCTGCCCACTCCCAGTCAGACAACGCGACGGCCATAGCCTACATCAAAAAGAAAGGAGGCACCAGAAGCGCAGCTGCTTGGCTGGAGGTAAAGGCTATTTTAGCCTGGACAGAGATGCATGTTTCTGCTCTCTCCACCATGCACATTTCAGGTGTAGAAAACATCCTGGCAGATTTTCTCAGTTGCCAAACAGTGGACCCCAGGCAGTGGGAACTCCATCTGGAGGTTTTCTACCTGTTGGTGCAAAAATGGGGTCTTCCTTGGATACACCTGATGGCCACCAGAAACAACCGGAAGGTTCAGTTCTTTTGCTCTCGCTGGAGGGATCCTCTGGCATTCGCAGTGGATGCTCTGTCAATTCCATGGCGATTTCATCTGGCCTACATTTTTCCTCCTTTTCCTCTTTTTCCTAGGGTACTGAGGAAGATTCGGATGGACAGTGTGTCAGTCATTCTAATTGCACCTTATTGGATCAGACAGCCTTGGTTTCCAGAATTGCTGGCACTGGCTGCCCAGGATCCGTTTCCTCTGCTGTGCAGACCGGCTCTCCGCCTCCAGGGTTACCTCTGAGAGAGAAGATGTGAACACTCTGGCTTTGACGGCATGGCTGTTGAATCCTCCATCTTGAGGAAGAAGGGTTTTTCTTCTGAGGTGGTCTCCACCATGATTCAAGTCAGGAGCCAGTCTCTTCTAAGGCATACCACAGGGTTTGGTCTGCCTTTCATTCTTGGTGTATGAACAGAGATCTGTCCTCACAGGAGCTTGACGTTCTGTCCATCATATCCTTTTTGCAGGATGGTGTGAACAAGGGCCTTAGCCTTAGTTCCTTGAAGGTCCAGACCTCAGCTCTCTCTGTCTTTTAACAGAGGAGCATTGCCATGTTGCAAGGTTGTCACTTATGCTTTCCCTGCTTACAAGGCTCTCACTCCTCAGTTGGACCTTAATCTTGTCTTGGGAGTCTTGCAGTAGCCTCCCTTTGAGTCCTTGGCTACCATTCCTCTTAAGTCTTCTAACATGGAAGATGGCTATTCTTTTGACTGTGGTCTCGGTATGCAGAGTTGCTGAGTTGCAGGCTTTCCTGGTGGTTCACAGGGTTAAGACTGTTCTCCATACCTCCCATGAATGTATTCCTAAAATGATCTCTGAGTTCCACATCAGTTAGGAGATTTTTGTGCCTTCCTTTTGTCCTGACCCTAAATCTGACAAGGAGAGATTCTATGTGCACTGTACTGAGTCCATCTGCAAGACAGATGCTTTGTTTGTCACCCCTGAGGGTCCCACGGCTGGTTTGGCTGCGTCCAAGTTGACTATTGCATCTTGGATTAAGTCTACCATCTGCAAGGCTTACAAACTCAGAGGGAAACCTGTTCCCTTCCGCATTACAGCACATTCCACCAGGTCTCTTGGGGCTTCCTGTGCCTACAAGACTCTGGCCTCTGCTGAACAGCTGTGTAAGGTGGCCACTTGGTCTTCTGTGCACACCTTTTCCAAATATTATTGTGTGGATGTTCTGGCTTCAGCTGAAGCCAGCTTTGGTAGGAAAGTCCTGGAGGCAGTTTTGCCCATCTAAGACTTTAATTTCCTGTGCCTTATAGCTCTTTAACTGTTGGAGCCCTTTTGGCTCTTGTTCTTGTGTGCTGTGTATTGTTTTTTCAGTGTCCATTGACACTTCATTTGCAAGCACACGTAGACCGTTCATATGAGGTATTTCTTTGCAACTAGCGCGATTTTGGCACTGCTGAAGAGACGCAGGACGGTCTGTGAACCTGGATCTCCGTCTGTAAGTTAGAAAGCTGATGTCCACGCAAGGGGAGGGAAGGGGTAACTTTGCAAACTGATCTCTCTCAAACCATTAAGGTTTGGGAGATCGGAAACTGCGCAATTCAGTTTTTTAATGTCTACCAAATTAAATTTCTTTAAATCCATGTATTACTATCACTTTAAAGGGATAGTAATACTTCAGTATTACAAATCCCTATATTAAAGCCCTTGTAAAAAGAAACGTTTTGCCCCCAGTGTCATCTCTCAAACCTTTATGGTTTGAGAGATGAACGCTTGTAAAGTTGCCCTCTCCCTCCCACTTCCCCGTAGTCAGCATTTTAGCTGACTGCAGGGAAGAGAGTCGTACGACCGTCAGGCGGCTCTCCAGCACAGCCTGATCGCGTTAACTAAAAAAAAAAACTTTCACTGAAATGGTCTTCTACGTGTCCTTGGCTTGCAAGTTAATGAGATCACGGCTCTGCTGCAGAGCCGCCTGATGATCTCTGACCGGATTTCCCTGAGTCAGCTAAAATGCTGACTACGGGGAAGGGGGAGGGAGAGGGCAACTTTAGAAGCGTTCATCTCTCAAACCATAAAGGTTTGAGAGATGACACTGGGGGCAAAATGTTTCTTTTTACAAGGGCTTTAATATAGAGATTTGTAATACTGAAGTATTACTATCCCTTTAAGGATCTAAAAGATAGGAAGCTAGAGGCTATTTCTGAAGTCTGCCTTTGCTACCATAGGTGCGTCCTTGAGACCTACCTTAGCTTCTGTCTGGGTCAACAGAGCCATTGCTGTTTGGAATGAACAGCTGACTGATGCTATCCGCAAGAATGCCCCTAAGGAAGAGCACTATGTTACTGATGGCCTGTTTGATACTATCAGGTTTGAGGCTAAGACTTCTGCCTTCTCTGTTGCTGCTAGACGCTCATTGTGGCTTAAGATGTGGTCTTCTGACCTCACATCTATGAATTTGCTGATCTGGGCCCGAATTGAAGAACAGAGAGGCCACTGGGGGTAAGAGCACCTTGTTGCCTCAGGTCCCCAAACACGTCCCCGCCAAGGTGAAAAGCAGAAGCTGAATCCAGTTGGGTCTCAGGCCATCACCCCACTCTCCAACTCCAAGACCAGACAGCAGTAGAGGTCTAAACACACCTCCACCAGATCCTTTTTTGGCATGACTCACCGAACCCTGGTCCGCATTGCCCTGTGGGTGGTCGTCTGCAAAATTTTTTCAAGCACTTGGACAGGCTCTGTTGCGGATCAGTGGATATTACAGGTGGTTTCAGGAGGCTACATGATTCCCTTCATATCCCTGCCTTCCTTCAGGTTCTTCCCTTCTCACTCCCCTCAGGGGCAGGAAAAGCTCAGGGGAGGTTCAGGCTCTCTAGGACAAGGGAGTCCTGGCTCTGGTACCTCAGCCAGAGTTAGGTTTAGGTTTTATTCCAACCGCTCTTTCGTTTCCAAGAAGGATGGCGGAAGGTAACATAGTAATTTAGGTTGAAAAAAGACTTGCATCCATCTAATTCAACCCTTTTCCTATTCCTGTTTACCATCCTTGATCCAAAAGAAGGCAAAAAAAATACAGCAATTTGAAATTCTGCCTTGAATGGGGGGAAAAAATTCCTTCTGGATTCCAAATAGCAATCAGATTTCTCCTTGGATCAACAAGCACTAACTAAATATTAATCCCAATACTAACATACATAGCCCTCTATGTTCTGCTCTTTTAAACAAGTATCCATGCCCTTTTTAAAGGCATCTAATGTATTCGATAGCACCACCTGTTCAGGCAGTGAATTCCATACCTTTATTGTCCTTACTGTAAAGAAACCCTTCCTCTACTGTAGATGAAATCTCCTTTCCTCAAGTCTAAGCTGGTGGCCCCTTGTCCTTTGTACTGTTCTGTTAATGAACAGGTCTTTAGAGAGCCCATTGTATGAGCCCTGAACATATTTATATAGTGTTATCATATCCCCTCTAAGACGCCGTTTTTCTAGTGTGTACAAGTTTAACTTTTCTAGCCTTTCTTCATAACTTAAACTTTCCATTCCCCTTACTAGTTTTGTAGCCCTCCTCTGCACGCTCTCTAGTTCCATAATGTCCTTTTTCAGAAAGGGCGACCAGAATTGAACAGCATATTCTAGGTGGGGTCTTACCATGGACCTGTAAAGAGGCATAATAATATCTTCCTCCCTTGAGTCAATACCCCTTTTAATACATGCCAATATCTTATTGGCCTTTGCAGCTGCCAGCTGGCACTACATGCTACTGCTAAGTATATTGTCTACCATTACTCCCAAATCCTTTTCATTAGTAGATTTCCCCAGAGAAACACCATTTAAACTATATGTTGCATTTTTATTATTATAGCCAAAATGCATAACTTTACACTTGTCTGTAATGAATCTCATTTGCCTGCCCAGTTACTCAATTTGTCCAAATCCTCTCGTAGTGAAGACACATCCAGTTCAGACTTTATTACCTTACTTAATTTTGTGTCATCGGCAAACACTGATACAAGGCTCCCTATGGCCTCTGGGAGGTCATTCATAAACAAAAAGAAGAGGACCCAGGACAGATCCCTGAGGTACTCCACTTATCACATTTATCCAATTGGAGAACTTGCCATTTACTACCACTCTTTGCATTCTGTCTTTCAGCCAACTTCTAATCCACACACAAACATTTTCCCCTAGGCCAATTGTACAGCGCTGCGGAATTAGTTGGCGCTATATAAATAAAGAATAATAATAATAATAATAGGCCTATTTCATTCAATTTGTACAGTAAACTTTTGTGTGGAACCGTATCAAATGCCTTGGCAAAGTCTAAATAGATCACATCAACCGCCCCACCCGCATCTATATTTTTACTCGCTTTTTCATAAAATGCGATCAAGTTAGTTTGACAAGACCTGTCTTTCACAAAGCCATGTTTGCTCCTGCTAATGATATTCCTGTTCAAGCTGAATTCTTGAATATATTCCCTTAGCAACCCTTCAAACAGCTTCCCTACCACAGATGTCAAGCTTACAGGTCTGTAATTTCCTGGCTGTGACTTTGATCCCTTTTTAAGTATGGGCACCACATCTGCTTTCACTGTCGTCCAATACAGGTTACTGGTACACCGGGAGGCGATCCGCCCCTTTAAGTAGGCAGGAACATTCTCAAAATGTATGCAGGGGGTGGAGCCTCCCCTCCCTCCTAGGCTGCTCCTCAGTCAGCACAAGCCAGAATGATTTGTTCCTCGGTGTGTTCACACCAAGTGGAGAACATCTCTCTTCAAACTTTAGTTTATTATTTTTTTGCAAATATGGAATACCACCATTAGGCGGGTTACCATGGCTGTCATATGCCCTCTTGAAAGTGGATAGCACAGCTTCCAGGGTACTTCTGGTGGACCTTTTGCCCTGATGAGGGAACAACTTGGTTTCAAGTACTTCCCTGAGGGATTATCCTCTGTGGTAATTCTTTACTTTCTTGGTAACCTGAAGACAGAAGTCCTGCAGAAAGGTGAGCCACCCTTTGAGTGCTGAAGGTCCACTTGTCCCACAGTGTCCCTTCATTGGGCTTGTATTTGGGAGTTCTCATTGCTCACTCCGGCACTCATTGAGTGTTTTTCTGTATCTTGCACTGTATTTTATTGCAATGTGAAGTGTATGTCTGGGGTTTTGGAGCAGTTTATGTGGGTTTTAACCCTTTCTCTGCTGGTTTTTCCACTTTCATGGGTATTTGGGACATTTCTTTTTAGGGTCAAGTTTTCTTATTTAGTATATGTGTTTACTATGTGTTTTGCACCTCTTAACTATAAAGGTTAACTTTATTAGAAATTATGTTCCGCGCCTTTAAGCGCGCTTTTCCCGCATAGACGCCTTTACTCTCTATGGGCTTACACTGTATGGGACATATCTCTGGAACCACTTCACACAGCGACTTCAGAGTGGGCTCTTTTTGTTTGTCTTCCGTTGCTCTATCATCCGGTTGCATGTTTGAGTGTGTTGAGGGATTCAGGGGGCTTCGGGTACTGTTTTGGGGTACTTGGTGAGGAAAACTACGTTTCCCATGAGCGCTTGTTTCGCGCCCTTTTTCTGATTGGCTCCCGTCGCGGCAGCCATTTTGTGAGTTCTTCTCATCGAGTATACTACGCAGGGACCGGACCTTCTCCCTCTCCTCTGCTGATTAACCCTTCGCTTGCCAGATAAGTTTAGTTTTAACTGTTTCTGGGGTGAATATTTAATCTTTCACACTTTAACTGGGTGATTTCTGTCTGTGGGGTATATCTGACACTGTGAGTATGTCTACTCCACTGGAGCCTGGGACTAGACCTAAGACGAAGGAGGCTGGGGTATCTGTCTCCCCCATTGCGTTTTGCTCCTCCTGTCACTCAGGGCTACCTAGAGAATTTTCTGGTCATTTATGCCCAGCCTGTGCGGAAGGTCATGGCAGCAACCCAGGGCCTTCCAGTCACGCTATTGAGCCAACATGGGTGAAAGAGTTCAAAGCTGCAACTAGGGATCTCAGATCCACTCTTCAGCTCTTTCCCTCTCAGGTTCAGGGGGCTCTTCAAGTATGGCAGACCCCCTCCACTGTCAGGACCTCCCTTCCCAAGCCACAGGGAGCTCCTGACGTATCTGATTCTTCTGAGGAAGAATTGTTGCAGGATTCTGATGTTGAGAATGGTACAGTTATTGAGTCTACCAGATCGGCTGGGGACCTTTTTGAATGTGATCCTGAACTCTCTGCTGAGGGTTTGATCAAGGCTGTGCTGACCACCCTCAATCTTCCCTTGTGCCAGGAGGCTCCACTTGTTTCAGAAACCGTCTAAGGCTGTTACTTGCTTTCCTACTAACCCTACTCTTGAACGTTTAGTTTCTGATGCATGGAAAAATCCGGATAAGTCCTCTTCAGTCTCAAAAAAGTTTGCCAAACTTTATCCTTTTCCTGAGACTGAATTGGCTAAATGGGTTCATCCTCCTAAAGTGGATGCTCCAGTTTCTCGGTTGGCCAAATCTACTGCTTTGGCTGTATCTGATGCTTCTGCTTTACAGGATTGGACTAACAAAAAGTTAGAGACTTTCCTGAGGTCAATTTTTGCCTCTATTGGTACTGCCATGCGTCCAACTTTCGCTGTGGCATGGGTTAACCGGGCCATTGCGGTCTGGACTGAACAACTTACTGTGGCGGTTCGCCAAGATGCGCCAGTGTCAGAGCAGTTGCAATTACTTGCTAATATTTCTGAAGCTCAGAATTATGTTTCTGATGCTGCTTTTGATGCCGTTCGCATGATGACGAGGGCTTCCACTTCTTCTGTGGTGGCTAGGCGCGCTCTTTGGTTAAAAATTTGGTCTGCTGACACCGCTTCTAAGAAAGTCTTGCTTTCTTTGCCCTTTCAAGGGACTTCCCTGTTTGGATCTGAGCTAAAGGAATTGATCAGCGAGGCTACTGGGGGTAAAAGTACCCTGCTACCCTCAGTCTTTAAGAAGAAGTTCCCAGCTAAGCGCTATCGGTCCTTTCGTTCCTCCCGCTCCGCGCACCTCCTCCAAGCCCAAACAGTCCTGGAAGCCCAAAGTTGCCCCCAAGGCCAAGACTTCCAAGACTGCTTCGGCATGACTCGCCGAACCTGGGTCCGCATCCGGCTGTAGGTGGACGTCTTCACCTTTTTCGCCGGGTTTGGGAGGATTCAGTGGCAGACCCTTGGGTTCTTCAGGTGGTGTCAGAGGGATACAAGATCCCTTTCTTTTCCCTTCCTCCTTTTCGCTTCCATTTTACTCGTCCTTCTCAGGACACCACAAAAAGTCTCTCAGGAGGACATAGGTTTAGGATTTTACTCCAACCTGTTCATTGTGGCCAAAATGGACGGCGGAGCTCGTCCTATTTTGGACCTCAAGGATCTCAACTCCTTTGTTGTGAGTACCCACTATCGACAGGAATCTCTGCGCACTGTGATCGCTGCTATGTCTCCGGGGGAATTCCTTGCTTCCCTGGACCTTCAGGATCCATATCTATACATCCCTATTCATTTGGAGAGCAGGCGGTATCTCAGGTTTGCCTGCCACAGGGGTCATTTTCAGTTTTCGGCTCTTCCTTTTGGGCTGACGACAGCTCCACAGGTTTTCCAATGCGTTCTGGGAGCTTTGATAGCGGTGATCCATCGGGATGGCATCAGAGTGACTCCATACATGGACGACTTGCTCTTGAAAACTACATCAGCAGAGATCCTTCACCAGCAGGTTCAGGCTTGCATTCAGACACTCACTCGCCATGGATGGATTGTGAATCTGGACAAGTCAGACTTGGTTCCATCTCAGCGGATAATCTTCTTGGGCCTTCTGTTCGACACTCAGCAGTGCATGGTGTTTCTCCCGGAAGAGGTGGCTCATCAGATTGCTCTCAGGGTATCGAAGATCCTGGCCCTCGAGCGGATTCCAGTGCCGAAATTGACTTCTGTGGTGGGGAAATTCATTTCCACGATAGAGGCGGTGCCCTTTGCTATGGCACACACCAGGAAACTTCAAAGGTTCGTGATCCAGACGTGCAGGAATCATCCAGACGATCTGAGACTCTCAGTTCCTCTACCTCCTCATGTCGAGTTGAGCTTGGAATGGTGTTTGGACCTTTCCCATCTCCTGAAAGGGAGATCCTTTCGGATCCCTTATTGGACCACGGTCACGACGGATGCCAGCCTCCTGGGATGGGGGGCGGTGTTGGGTCGCTTCAGTGCACAGAGGAAGGGGGGACTGGAGGAATCTCTTCTCTCCATCAACATTCTGGAACTCCGTGCGATCTTCCTTGCCCTACGCCATTGGGAATCTCAACTGGAGGGTTGTCCAGTCAGGGTAGAGTCCGACAACGCCACCGCAGTGGCTTACATCAACAGGCAAGGCGGAACAAGCAGTCTCGCCGCCTGGTTAGAGGTCAAGGCCATCTTGTCTTGGGCGGAAGTTCATGTTCCCGTCATTTCTGCGGTTCACATTCCAGGCGTAGACAACGTCATGGCAGACTTTCTCAGTCGTCACACAGTCGACAGCGGAGAGTGGGCTCTTCATCCGGAGGTGTTCCAACTCCTCACTCAGATGTAGGGGGTTCCTGTGGTGGATCTGATGGCAACCAGACACAACAGGAAGGTTTCAGTGTTCTGCTCTCGGTGGAGGGATCCACTGGCTCTGGCAGTGGATGCCTTGTCAATCCCTTGGGAATTCTCCCTAGCTTACATCTTTCCTCCTCTTCCACTGTTGATCAGAGTCATCTAGAAGCTGAAGATGGAGCGTTGTCCAGTTATCCTAATCGCTCCGAATTGGCCTCGTCAGTCCTGGTTTCCAGAACTGATGGCCATGTCTGTAGCTGAGCCTTTTCCGCTTCCCTCTCGCCCAGACCTTCTTCTACAGGGCTATCTGTGGAAGGAGGATGTTCATCGTCTTCATTTGATGGCTTGGAGGTTGAATCCTGAATTTTGAAGAAAAAGGGTTTTTCCTCTGCTGTGGTGTCTACGATGCTGCACGCTCGTAAGCCTGTGTCCTCCAAGATTTATCACCGCGTCTGGTCGACCTTTGTAGCTTGGTGTGCTGATAGGGATCTATCGCATGATTTTCATCTTCCTACTGTCCTAGCGTTCTTACAGGACGGTGTTGATAAGGGGCTCAGTCTGAGTTCTCTTAAGGTCCAGACTTCAGCTCTTTCTGTGTTTTTCCAGGAGCGCATTGCTGTTCTTCCTGATGTTAAAGTGGTCTTCCAAGGTGTGGCTCATGTTCGTCCTGCCTTCAGGAGTCCGGCTTCTCAGTGGGATCTTAATCTGGTTTTGGGGGCTCTTCAACGACCCCCCTTTGAGTCTTTGGCTACTATTCCCTTGCGCCTTTTGTCTTGGAAGATGGCCTTCCTTTTGGCTATTGTATCGGTTCGCCGGGTGGCGGAACTACAAGCATTGTCTTGTAAACCACCTTATCTGGTGTTCCATAAGGATAAGGCTGTGCTTCGCACTTCAAAGGAGTTTTTGCCTAAGGTTGTCCCCAATTTTCATATCAGTCAGGAGATTGTGGTGCCCTCTTTCTGCCCTAACCCTTCCTCTGACAAGGAGAGGGATCTTCATTTGTTGGATGTTGTGCGTTGTCTCAAGTTTTATGTCCATCGCACTGAGTCTATCAGGAAGTCTGACGCTCTGTTTGTCATTCCTGAGGGGCCTAGGGCAGGGAGACCGGCATCCAAGGTGACCATTGCATCTTGGATAAAATCTACTATTCGTAAGGCTTACGAATTGCGGAATAAACATGTGTCCTTTCGGGTCACTGCTCATTCTACCAGATCAGTTGGGGCCTCTTGGGCCTATAAAAATCAAGCGTCTGCTGATCAGCTGTGTCGTGCGGCCACTTGGTCCTCCGTGCATACATTTTCAAAGCACTTCCGTGTGGATGTGCTGGCATCGGCTGATGTCAGCTTTGGGAGGAAGGTCCTGGAGGCAGTTTTGCCTGTTTAGGATCTTCTTCTGAGGTTCTCAGTGCTTCCTTACTGTTGAGCCCTGTTGGCTCTGGTTCAGTGTGCTGTGTTTTGTTCTTGGGGTCTGTTCTTACCCCTAGTTGGTGTCCGTTGACACTTCTGATTGTTGGGATCTCTGACCGGTTGGTTCATAGAGGTTCTGGTGACACTGGGGGCCTTGCGCCTGGTCCTTGCCTTCTTCCCGCCTCTGGGGAACTCAATGTTTGGACATCCCAGTGTACCAGTAACCTGTATTGGACGACAGTGAAAATAGGATTTCAGTCTTACCTGTTAAATCCTTTTCACTTAGTCCATACAGGTTACTGGTCTCCCACCCTGCCAAGAGACCATGCTTGGCTGTCCTGTGGCATTCTGTGGGAGTCCTTTGGGGCATGCTCACAGGGGTTTTCTTCTTCTCTTCTATCTCTGGTCAGTGTTAGTGTCTCAAATCATTCTGGCTTGTGCTGACTGAGGAGCAGCCTCCACCCCCTGCATACATTTAGAGAATGTTCCTGCCTACTTAAAGGGGCGGATCACCTCCCGGTGTACCAGTAACCTGTATGGACTAAGTGAAAAGGATTTAACAGGTAAGACTAAAATCCTATTTTACGCCAATCCATGGGCACCATACCTGAAATAAAAGAATCCCTGAAAATCAAATATAACGGTCTGGCCAGGGCCTGGCTTAGCTCTTTAAGTACCCATGGGTGTACACCATCTGGCCCAGGGGCTTTGTCTACCTTAACACCATTCGATTGTTTTAACATTTTTCTTGTGTTAGCCAGTCCCATGCTTGCTGTGACTGTTCTGTAAAAGTAGTTTCCAGATTCTTGCCCATTGGGTCTTCCTTGGTAAAAACAGAAGAAAAGAAATTATTTAAAATATCTGCCTTCTCTCTGTCCCCCTTGACCATCTCACCTGTTTCAAATAACAAGGACCCAACATTGTCAGACTTTAATTTTTTGCCATTAATGTATTTAAATCATTTTTTTGGGTTGCTCTTGCTCTCCTTAGCAATATTTTTTCATTCTCCAGTCTAGCTAATTTGATAGCCTTTTTACAGGTTTTGTTGGCATTTTTGTATTCTGCAAATGCCTCTGCTGATCCCTCAGCTTTATAATGTTTAAATGCCGCTTTCTTGTTATTTATTTCATGAATTACTTTACTGGTTAGCCACATTGGTTTTAATTTGCTTCTTTTGTATTTGTTTCCAACAGGGATACATTTATATGTATATTTTTGCAATGTTATTTTGAAGGCATTCCACTTACCTTCTGTGTTTTTTCCTGAAAATATTCTATCCCAGTCAATGAGCCCAAGGGATGAAATAAACCTGCTAAAGTTGGCCTTTTTAAAATTCAGTGTTTTGGTGGTACCCGTACCAAATTGCTTTTTTGAATTAATCTCAAATGATACCATGTTATGTTCACTATTCCCCAAGTGCTCCCTTGCTTGGATGTTGGAGGTAAGTTCTTCATTGTCAGGTATTACCAGATCCAGACACGCATTCCCCCTGTTTGAGGTCTGCACTAGTTGAGACAAAAACATGTCATTCAACAAGTTCAGAAACTTACTGCTTTTAGCAGAATTAGCTGTTCCATTTTTCCAGTCTGTTTCTGGATAATTAAATTCCCCCATAATTATAGTTCTCCCTATTTGAGAAGCCTTTTCTATTTGCATTAATAGCATTGATTCCTCAAGGTCACCAATGTTTGGTTGTTTATAACAAATACCCACTAATATTTTTTGGGCAGTTTTACCCCCAGTGACTATTTCAACCCACAGGGATTCCACATGTTCACTACTGTCATCACATATATCTTCCCGCAAATGAGGCAATAATGCTGGTTTGATATACAGACAGACCCCACCACCTCTCTTGTATGACCTATCTTTTCTAAATAACATGTAGCCCTCCAAATTGATTGACCAGTCGTGTGTCATCCCACCATGTTTCTGTTCTGCCTATCAAGTCATAGTTTTCGATTTCAGCTACCAGCTCCATTTCCCCTAATTTATCAGTTAAACTTCTGGCATTTGCAAGCATACAATTTATGCCACTGTGTTCCATTTGTGACTTAATTTTGGTGTGGTTTATAGGCTTCTCCCTATCATCTGTACTAACCCCGCCCCCAGATACACCCACCTGGTTATTAACTAAATTGCCTTCCTATACTATCTAGCCCAGTATTTAATTGCCCCCCCCCTTCCTAGTTTAAAATCTCCTCCAACCGTCTAGTCATCCTCTCCCCAAGCACTTGAGACCCTCTTGCATTTAGATGCAATCTGTCCCTGCTATAGAGATTGTACCCCAAAGCAAAATCAGCCCAGTGCTCTAAAAACCCAAAGCCCTCCTTCTTACACCAAGACTTCAGCCATGCATTGAGCTCCCTTATCTCCCGCTGTCTCTCTCTGGCGTAGCGCATGGCACAGGTAGTATCCCTGAGAATACTACCTTGGAGGTCCATTTCCTAATCTTTCTCTCTAAATCCCAAAAATTACCTTTTAGGACTCTCCACCTTCCTCTTACTTTGTCATTGGTACCAATATGCACCAAGACTGCTGGATCCTCTCCAGCCTGGTGTTCTATCTTGGACCTCAGGGATCTCAGATCATTTGTGCTCCGTACTGACTACAAGATGGTCTTTGCAGCGATGTGTCCAGGGGAATTTCCAGCCTCTTTGGATCTGCAGGATGCATACCTGCACATTCCAATTCATCCTGACAGTCTGAATTACCTCAGGTTCGCTTGTGCCTTGTGGCACTCTCAGTTCACCGCTCTGACCTTTGGGCTCACCACTACTTCTGTTCTCACGCAACTTAGGGGTATTGATTGCCTTCCTTACCTTCTGCTGAAGGCCCCGTCCAGGGATCTCCTGGACAGTCAGGTTCAGGACTGTGCTTAGATCCTCCTCTAACATGGATGGGTTCGTAACATGTATTAATCTACCCTGGTTTGTTCTCAGGACCTGGTTTTCCTCAGTCTCCGGTTTGACATCTGTCAGGACATGGTCTATCTGACAGAGGGTTCTGTTCAGCAGATCACGTCCAGGGTGTCCCATGCGCTGGAGTGGACCTCCGCCTCTGTACGCAGGTTCTCTTCCCTTGTGGGCAAGATAATATCCACCATGGAGGCGGTTCCGTACTCCATGACTCACACCAGGGAGCTCCAGAGATTCACTATCCCGGTTTGCCGGTGGAATCCAGATACTTTGGTTCGTCTAGTGAAAGCAGACCTTCTCTGGTGGTTGGACTGCTCCAACCTGAGAAAGGGGAAACCATTTGTTGGCCAGTACTGGACCACAGTGACGACGGACGCCAGCCTTTATGGCTAGGGAACGATCATGGGTCACCTAGGAGTTCAGGGTCGGTGGTCAGCGGAGGAGACCCTTCCTGGAGCTCAGAGCGATTCTCCATGCCTTGGTGTACCAGTCCTCTTATCTGAGGGTTTGTCCAGTTCGAGTCCAGACTGATAATGCTACGGCCATGGCCTACATCAACAAGTTAGAAGGCACAAGAAGAGCTTCTGCTTGATCAGAGTTCAGGGCTATTTTGGACTGGGCAGAGGAACATGTTCCTGCCATCTTTGCCATGCACATTCCAGGTGTCAAAAACATCTTGGCAGACTTTCTCAGTCACCAAAATTTTTGACCTGTTGGTGCAGAAATGGGGTCTCCTTTGGATAGACCTGATGGCCACCAGGGACAACTGGAAGGTTCAGATCTTTTGCTCTCGCTGGTAGGATCCTCTGGGGTTCACAATGGATCCTCTGTCGATTCCTTGGTGCTTTCATCTGACCTACATATTTCCACCTTTCCCTCTCATCCCCAGGGTGTTGAGGAACGTTCAGATGGACGTTGCAGCAGTCATTCTGATCGCCTCCTGTGCGACCAGACAGCCTTAGTTCCCAGAACTGGAGTTGTCTGTTTAGGATCCATTTTCTCTGCCACACAGACCAGATCTCCTTTTTCAGGGCTATCTCTGGAAGGAAGAGGTCGAGCATCTGGCTTTCACGGCATGCCTGTTAAAGCCTCCATGTTGAGGAGAAAAGGCTGTTCCTCTGAGGTGGTTTCCACTATGATCCAGGCTAGGAATCCGGTTTCCTCTAAGGCCTACCATAGGGTTTGGTCCATTTTCAATGCTAGTTGTGTGGACAGGGATCTGTCTTCATAGGAGTTTGACCTCCTGGCCATCCTGTCCTTTTTGCAGAATGGCGTGAACAAGGGTCTTAGTCTTAGCTCCTTGAAGGTGCAGACCTCTGGTCTGTCTGTCTTTTTCCAGAGACTTATTGCCATTTTTCCAGATGTCAAAGTGTCGCTCATGCTTTCCCTGCCTTTAAGGCTCCCACTCCAAAATTGGACCTTAATTTGCTCTGGGAGTCTTGCAGTGGCCTCCTTGCGAGTCTTTGGCTACCATTCGTCTTTCGACGGGTAAGATAGCTTTTCTTTTGGCTATGGTCTCCGTCTGCAGAGTGGCTGAACTTCAGGCCTTGTCCTGCAATCAGCCTTTCCTGGTGTTTCTCAAGGGCAAGGATTTCTTTGCACCTCTCATGAATTCCTTCCTAAAGTGGTCTCTAAGTTCCACGTCAATCAGGAGATTGTTGTGCCTTCCTTTTGTCCTGACCCTAAATGTGTCAAGGAGAAGTATCCCCACTTGTTGGATGTGGTGCGCTGCCTTAAGTTCTGTGTGTACCGTACTGAGTCTTTCTGTAAGATCGATGCCTTATTTGTTATCTCTGAGGGTCCCAGAGCTGGTATGGCTGCACCAAGGTGACTATTGTGTCCTGGATTAAGTCTACCATCCGCAAGGCTTACGAGCCCAGAGGTAAACCTGTTCAATTCCGCATTACAACACACTCTGCTAGGTTTCTTGGGCCTACATGAATCAGGCCTCTGGTGATCAGCTGTGCAAGGCGGCCACTTGTCCTTCTTTTGACACCTTTGCCAAACACTACCGTGTTGATGTTCTGGCTTCGGCTGAAGCCAGTTTTGGCAGGAGAGTCCTGGAGGCAGTTTTGCCTGTGCCTTATGGCTCTTTAACTGTTGAGCCCTGCTGGCTCTTGTTCTTGTGTGCTGTGTTATCAGTTATCCAGTGTCCATTGACACTTGTTAATTTTGGGCTGTCCCATGTCCTGGTTAGTCCATAGGATCTCTGGTAGCATGTGGACCAGCTCTAGGTGCTTTCCTTCTCTTCCTGCCCATGAGAATTCAATGTTGGTACATCCCCATGGCACCTGTAAGCTATATTGGATGATAGAGAAAAAAGGATTTTAGTCTTGCATGTTAAATCCTTTTCTCTTAGTCCATATAGCTTAAAGGTCTCCCTCCCAGTGAAAAGGACCATGCTCAGTCTCCTGTGGCTGGACGTGGGAGTCCAATTGGATCCATGCTCACAGGAGTTTTCCTCTTGTTCTTCTTGCTATGTAGCTCAGTAGGTTTATTGTCTCAAATCTATCTGGAGTGGGAAGGGGCTAAGTAGCCTGCTATGGAGGAGGGAGAGGCCCCAGCCTGCACTTTTTTGAAGAATTGTTCCAGCCTGCTAGGAGGAGCCTCCCCATGGTACCTTTAAGCTATATGTACTAAGAGAAAAGACTGAAATCCTATTTTAAGCTTCAGTAGATGAGTTTTATAATTAATTGGTTTAATGTAATAATTTTATGTTGCTCACATTTATTAAAAAAAACAGCAGCTGCTGTTAGCAGGTCAAAAAGGGACCTACATTTATCCTGCCCAATGCTCCAGTGCTGAAGAGGTTAATACCCCCAACTCTAGCCTCTGTTTCTTCCTTTGTTTGTTCTCAGCTTCTCTCTCCCTTAGGGGTGGTACATTTTCTTTGCAAGCTCTTGAAGCACACAAGCCCGTCAAAGACCCCCTCTCTCTCTCTTTGCAGTAATATTAGGCCAAGTATCCCTTCTTAACGTGGATAGTAAACTTTTTGCTAAACTCATCACTAGCAGGTTACAATAACTTCTCCCATCACTTATCTCCCTGACCAGTCTGACTTCATTCCCTCTAGAGAAACTAAACATAACACAACCAGGGTCCTTCGTTTACTGCACTTTGTTCAAGGCAGTGATATCCCTACATTATTTATATCCACACTTGCAGGAAAAGCCTTGAATAGGATGCAAGTTAGAATCAATTAGAAGTAGTGCTAACATAAATTGGATTGGCTCCTAACTCATTACATGCCATTGTGTCATTGTATTTCTCCCCATCGGTTATAGTACGTCAACGATACCTTGTGTTTTTCCTACCCTACACTAACAGTGCTAGGCAGGGATGCCCCCTTTCACCTTGCTTTTGACCGAGAATGTCAAACACCACCTCACTAATATAGACTGTATTTTTAGGGTCATCCGCATACATTGGTGTCGGGGGGAGGGCCACCTTGCCAGCCATATGGAGGCTGCACTTTTGAATATCCTTGATAACCTGGTTGTCCAGGCTGAAATCCTCCAGGTCCAGAGGAATAACAGGGATACAGTCCCAGGACACCTGGATGCTAACCATAAAGCGGATACAGAGCCAGTGCTCTTGCATATGGGGAAGGATTTTTGTAAATAATTGAGAAAACTGTTCCAAATGCTTATGTTGTCTGTGCTACTTACTCAGCTATACGCTGGAACATTGGTGGGGGAGTAAGATGAAGGCAGAGTGATTGCTCCTAGGGAGTGCTGGGGAGGGAGGTGGGAGGAGATTTGCAGAACAGGGGACTTCCTGCAGAGCTGTGCAGTACAACTTGTACTGCAGTAAGTGGAAATGGTGACATCACTGGGTAAGTTTTAAAATCCAATATATAATAAAATAATCAGATTAATATTCATATCTCCTCCATACTGACTGTGTAAAAGATACAGCGGGTTGTGACTTTGATAGGAGTGGTCAGGCATGGTCACTCCTGTCAAAATCTCTTCAAAAACATTTCTGTCGTCCAATATAATTCACAGGTACCATGGGGAGGTGACAGCTCCTCCCAGTGGGCTTGAACAATTCTAGAAGAAGTGCAGGGGTGGAGCCTCCTCCATATCAGGCTACCTCTCTAGCCCCCGCCCATATAGACTTGTTCCATGTTCCTGGTAGAAGGCTGAGAACAGTTCTGCTTAGTTTTTAGTACTTTTATTATTTTTTGCTCGATATGGAACATCCAAATTCCCCCATTAGGCAGATTACCATTACTGGCTTCCCCTGGAGGATTGCCCAGTTATCAGTTGCTGTTGTAGACCCTTTGCAGCCCTGGGAGAGAATCATGCAACCCATGTCTCTCTCTCCTGAAGGTCTCTCTCTGAGGCTTCTTCCTTCTCAATGGTAATCTGAAGAAAGAAGACCAGCTAAAAAGTTGAGCAACCCTTTGAGTGCTATGGTCCACCTGTCCCACAGTTCCCCTCCGCACAGGGGTCTCTCTGGAGTTCCTTAAACTCCTGCACTCATGTTTGGTATTTATTTGTTTGTTCCCTGGGTCATTGGAGCTTGGTTGGCTGCTTTTTTGGTATTTACCCCCTTCCCTGCTGTTTTCACTGGGTTCTGGGACTTATTCTTCACTTTTCCTTCCAGATTTGTGAGTTTTATCGGTCCCTTCATGTTCTGTATGTGTTTGGGATACTTTTATTCATTTTTCAAAACTTTGTAATTTTTTTTTTTATTCCACGCCTTTAAGGGCGCACTTTACCTTGTGGTCGCAGTTGCTCCATTGACTTCTATGGGACAGACTGCTTGGGGACATATCTCTGCAACCATTCCACTTACAGAGTTGAGAGAGGGCTCGTTCTTCTTGTCTCCCCTTGCCCTGCTATCCGGTTCACATCCTCAGTGTCTTGGGGGTCCCTGTGGGTTCGAGCTCTGCTGGGAAACTACAAAAAGAAAAACTACAATTCCCAGAATGCCCGTTTCCAGGACTTTTTTCTGATTGGCTCTGAGTTCAGTCGCTAATTTCTTTATCTCTTTGGAATAGTATCCTACACAGAGGCTTGGATTCCCTTACTCTCCTCCACAGGTTAACCATTCGCCTGCCAGATAAGTACTCTTTTGTGCTTTCTGAGGTGATTTATTAATCTGGGTGACAGTAATTGGGTTCCCTCTTACTGTTTAGACACTTCTCCTGTTAGGATGTCGGATCCAGAGGAACATGGGGCTAGTAATTCAGGGGCATCTTTGACCCCCATTGATTATTGTTCCTCATCCCAAAGAAAGTATTTAGAATATATATGCCCCTCGTGCAATGCCCTGCTTCTCCACCCGTGCCCTCCATCATTGAACAGGAGCCACTCTGGGTCAAGGACTTAAAGTCCTCTATGGCACAGTTCCCTCTTTCCCTTCAGGGGTTCTCCTGTCTTGGAAACCCCCCACCTCATTCAGGTTTGTTGCCCCTAAGGCCCCTGGCATTCCTGACCTTCCTGATTCCTCTGAGGAGGATTCACTTGAGGTTGATTCAGAGAAAGGGAAGTGTGCAGAAGGGGCTTCTTCCCATACATATGGTGACCCCTTTGGGGCTGACCCTGAGCCCTCTGCAGAGCGCCTCATTAAGGCGGTTTTGACTACCCTACAGATCCCTTCTAATCCTGTAGAGAACCAGTCTTCTTCTGACGTCTTTCAAAGGCACAAGAAATTCCTTACTCTCTGGACCAGGTTATCCTGGATGAGTGGAAAACACCAGACAAGTGTCTTTCTCTTTCCAAGAGGTTTTCTAAGCTGTATCCATTTTCTGATGCAGCCTTGGCTGAGTGGGCTACTCATTCTCAGGTTGATCCCCCTATTTCTAAACTGTCTAAATCTACTGCTTTACCCCTGGCTGACGCCACAGCACTTAAGGATTTGACGGGCAGGAAGCTTGAGGCTATTTTGAATTCTGTCTGTCTGTGCTGCCTTGAAACCTACCTTGTCTTCTGTCTGGGTTACCAGAGCCATTGCTGTTTGGACTGAGCGGCTTACTGACGCTGTCTGCAGAGTTGCCCCTAAGGAGGACCTTTTTGCCCTTTTAACATGTCTGAGGCTCAGAACTATGTTACTGATGCTCTTTTTGATGCTGTCAGGCTTGAGGCTAATGTGTCTGCCCTTTCTGTTGCAGCTAGACACACTTTTGTGACTTAAGATTTGGGCGTCTCTCTTTGGGTCTGAACTGAAGCAAATAATCAGTGAAGCCACTGGGGGCAAGAGCACTTTGTTGCCTCAGGTTCACAAACTCCCTAATCTGGCGTCTTTTTCGTCCCCGCCAAAGTGAAGCGCAAAGGCCGAATCCGAGTGGGTCTCAGGCCAGCACCCCACTCTCCACCCCCAAGTCCAGGCAGCAGTGGAGTTCAAAACACTCCTACACCAAATCTGCCAAATCTCCTTCGGCATCACTCGCTGAACCCTGGTCCGCACCTACCTGTGGGTGGTCGCCTGCAGCATTTTTCGAGCATTTGAGCAGACTCTGTTGCGGATTCAGAGGGTATTACAGGTGGTTTCAGGTGGCTACAGGATGCCCTTCGTATCCCTGCCTCCCTTCAGATTCTTCCTTTCAAGGACCCCTCTAGATCAAGAAAAGCTACGTCTTTTCAACGGGGCAGTGCAGGCTCTCTTGGACAAGGGAGTCCTGGCTCCGGTTCCACCCCAAGAAGGACAGCGGCACTCGCCCTGTATTGGACCTCAAGGATCTCAACTCTTTTGTGTCCATACTCACTACAAGATGGAGTTTTTGCGTTCTTGTGTGTCCACGAGAATTTCTGGCCTCTCTGGATCTGGATGCTTACCTGCATGTTCCAGTTCTTCCAGACAGCCAGAAGTACTTCAGGTTTGCTTGCACCTTGGAACACATCCAGTTCACCGCTCTGCCCTTTGGGCTTACCACTGCTCTTCAGGTGTTCGCAGGGGTCTTAGGAGCATTGAATGCCTACCTGCATATCAGGGGAATTTAGGTGACTCCTTACATGGATGACCTTCTGCTGAATGCTCCTTCCAGGGACCTTCTGGACCATGAAGTCCAGGAATGTACTCAGATTCTCCTCCATCATGGGTGGATTCTGAATATGGACAAATGTTCTCTGGTTCCTTCTCAGGACCTGGTTTTCCTCTGTCTCATGTTCGACACCTGCCAGTGTATGGTCTTCATGACAGAGGATTCTGTTCAGCAGATCATGCATCGGGTATCCCGGGCCATGGAGTGGACCTCAGCTCAGGTGCGCAAGTTCTTGTCTCTGGTGGGCCACTTGTTTTCCACCAAGGAGGTGATTCCGTACTCCATGGCTCACACCAGGGAGCTCCAGATCTGTGGGAATCCAGATCTGTTGGACAGTCTGGTCTCTCTCCCTCATGAAGTGAGGTAGGACCTCCTTTGGTGTTTGGACAGGTCCAGCTTGGTGACAGGGAAGCCCTTCATTGTCCAGTATTGGATTCTGGTGACAACGGACGCCAGCCTCTTCGGCTGGGGAACTGTCTTGGGTTATCAAGGGGTTCAGGACCAGTGGTCTGCAGAGGAGACCCTCATACCCATCAATATCCTGGAGCTCAGGGTGATTATTCACTCTCTGGTGTCGTGGTCCTCCCCTCTGAGGGGATGTCCAGTCCGCGTCCATTCGGACTACGCCACGGCCATGGCGTACATCAACAAGCAAGGAGGCTCAGGAAAAGCTTCTGCTTGGTCTGAGGTAAAGGCACATCCCAGGTGTAGAAAACGATCTGGCAGACTTTGTCATTCGCCAGGTGCCAGATCCCGGGGGGTGAGAGCTCCATCCGGAAGTTTTAGACCTGTTGGTGCAGAAGTGGGGTCTACCTTAGATAGACCTGATGGCCACCAGAGACAACAAAAAGGTTCAGATATTTTGCTGTCACTGGAGGTACCCTTTGGTGTTAACAGGGGATGCTTTGTCGATTCCATGGAGCTTTCGTCTGGCCTACATTTTTCCTACATTCTCTCTCATCCTCAAGGTGCTAAGGAAGATTCAGATGGATGGTGCGGCAGTCATCTTGATCGCCCCTTATTGGACCAGACATCCTTGGTTCCCAGAACTGGTGGCCTTATCTGTTCAGAATCCGTTTCCTTTGCAACTCAGACAGGATCTCCTTATCAGTGTTACCTCTGGAGGGAAGACGTGGATCATCTGGCTTTGACGGCATAGCAGTTGAAGCCTCCATCCTAAGGAGGAAGGGCTATTCCCCTGAGGTGGTTTCCACCATGATCCAGGCTAGGAAACTGGTCTCATCTAAGGTGTACCACAGGATTTGGTCTATTTTCCATTCTTGGGGTGTTGACAGGGACCTGTCTTCACAAGAATTTAATCTACCGGTAATCCTGTCTTTTCTACAGGATGGTGTGAACAAAGGGCTTAGTCTTATCTCTTTAAAGGTTCAGACGTCCGCTCTATCACGGTGCCTGTGCTATACTGGTGACATTCTGTCAGTTTCCTCTATTGATCTCGCTCACTGGTTGAAGTGACACATCTCCGCCCAGTATTTGTCCTTAAATACTGGGCCTTGTCACTTATCCGGTTCCCTTTCGTGGTGTTTCTGTTACCAGTGCTTGTTCCTGTATTTCGTGTGATCTCTATGTACCGACCCGGCATGCCAGACGACTCTGCATCTTGTTCCTGCCTGTGTACTGACCAGGACTGTCTGACTATTCTGCATCTTGTTCCTGTCCTGTGTACCGACTCGGATTGGCTGACGTTCCTGCACTGTGCATCGGCCCGGCTGACATTCCTGCTCTGTGTACCAACTCGGATTGGCTGATGTACCTGCTCTGTGTACCGACGCGGCCCGGCTGGGCTCCTGTGGTTGCGTATCCCTTCTGCTACGCCTCATCCGGACTCCGGTTGGGGTTGTGACAGGATCCTCTCTGTCTCCGGACAGTCTCTCTCTGCAGTCTAGTCTCCGTTGTTATCTGTGTCGCCCAGGCGACATTGCTGGCGTGTGCCTTCCATCCGTGCAGTCCCCGGTTGGGTGCCTTTCCGGGCAAGTTGCTCTAGTCTCCGTTACTGCTACGGCAGTCCACAAGCTGCTCTAGTCTCCTTACTGCTACGGCAGTCAACAAGTTGCTCTAGTCTCCGTTACTGCTACGGCAGTCCAAAAGTTGCTCTGGTTTCCGTTACTGCTACAGCAGTCCACAAGTTGCTCTGGTCTCCGTTACTGCTTGGGCGTTACTCGATATTGTGCTCTCTCTTCAAGATTTAGTTTCTTAAAGGGCCTCGCGCTATTAGGGCCTGTCAGTCCTCCCGGCCTAATAGTAACCCATTCAGTGCTGCCTAACTTGAGTATCACACAAAAACTGCCTGACCTGTGTCAGTATATTGTATTCTGTATTACTTGCATATACTGGACCCGTGTGGGTATACCTCCTTGTAACCTGTCCTGTATCTGTACTATATTGCTGATATATTACTGGACCCGTGAGGGTTATTGTTATTGCAACTGTTCAATAAAACTGTGTTTTATCCAACCCTACTGTGTCTGTGTGTCAAACAAACCGTCACAGTACGAAAAGGCCATGACCTCAGATGGTACAGGTGATGGTAATGCACAAAGCATCCATTGGAGGATGGATTTACATGAGCAGCGTTTGGACCAGTTGGCACTGGCTGTACAAACTATTCTAGAGCGCACTGCTCACTTTGATAAATCTGTTCAAGCCTCGGTGGTCTCCCCCGTTTCAACACCGGGAGCTCAATCCATGACGCAAGTGGCCTCGTGTAAAGGGTTAACCGCCACAGCTCCATTACTGCTAAGATACGATGGCGAACCCACCCTGTGCAGAGGGTTTATTAACCAATTGGTGATTTTTTCTGGAATTAACTCCCCAAGCCTTTCCTAATGACCGTAGTAAGGTGGGCTTTATGATATCGTTACTGACGGGCAGAGCCCTGGCATGGGTTAACCCCTTGTGGGAATCTGCCAAACCTTGCACGAAGAATTTCAAGGAGTTTGTGCGTGCCTTCCGCAGAGTATTTGAAGTCCCAGGTAGACCCGCCTCTGCTGCCAAACGATTAATGTAGATACAACAAGGTTCTCGTACAGTGGGAGATTACGCTATTGAATTTCGTACATTGGCAGCAGAGGTAGGTTGGAACAACGAGGCGCTGGTGGCAGCATTTGCTCAGGGACCAGCTGACCGTATTAAAGATGAAACGGCAGGCAGAGATTTGCCTAACTATCTAGGCGAGTTTATTGATTTCGCTATATTGATTGATTCCCGCATCCGTGAAAAACTCGTGGCTAAAGATCGTAGGTAGCAGGCCAGTGGTGTCGGACTAGCTAATCAAAATTTCACACCCATGCCTCCTGAGCGTACCCAGGAGACAAATGAACCTATGCAGCTAGGGCTCACCAGGTTAACCAAGGAGGTACGGGTGCATCGCCGTAGGCAGGGCCTATGTCTGTATTGTGGCCAACCCGGACACCTGCTACGTACCTGTCCTGTACGGCTGGGAAACGAACGCACCTAAGTTACCTTGGGGGACAGGCCCTAGGTGGCGTTCAGCAGTCCCTAGACCCAATTATGCAGAAACCCACGATTCAGGTGGCATTTTCTTGGGCAGAACACTCGGTAGAGGTTCTGGCCCTGGTTAATTCCGGCGGAGCCGCATACTTTACGGAAAATTCCTTTGCTGCTCTACACCAGATTCTGTTGGTTGAGAGGGAATCTCCCTTAGCCATTGAGGCCATTGATGGCAGACCTTTGGTACCAGCTCAGATCACTATGGAAAAGATACTGCTGTCCATGAGTATTGGGGCTCTCCACACTGAGAAACAGAGGTTCCAGATTATCCAGTCTCCTCACCATGCGGTCATTCTGGGGTTCCCATGGTTACATTTACACAGTCCACAGTTTGACTGGCAGACTTGCGAGATAACGTCCTGGTCTGAGTATTGTATGGGGCATTGCGTTTCTCATCCAACTAAAATCATGTGTACCTCTGCCTGAGTACCATCAATTCAGCAATGTTTTTAGTAAGGGAGAGGCTAGCGTTTTGCCTCAGCATAGGGAGTATGATTGCACTATTGATCTGCCTCCTGGTACCGTTCCTCCCCGAGGTCGTGCGAGGAGAATCGGGCCATGGAGGAATATATCTCGGATGCCCTCAAACGAGGCATTATCAGAAAGTCAACCTTGCCCGCGGGGGCTGGTTTCTTTTTTGTAAAAAAGAAAAATGGCGAGTTAAGATCCTGTATCGATTACCATGGGTTGAATAGGCTTATGTCTAAGAACGCCTATCTGATACCACTCATCACTGTACTGTTTGACAGGTTGAAAAGTTCCTCTATTTTCACCAAGCTATACCTACGGGCGGCATATAACCTGATCAGAATAAGAGCCGGGGATGAGTGGAAAACTGCGTTCAATACCAGATCTGGGCACTACGAATACTTAGTGATGCCTTTTGAACTATGTTACGCACCCGCAGTTTTCCAAGAACTTATTAATGACATTCTCCGTGATATGCTACAGTCTGGCGTAGTAGATTATCTGGATGATATACTCATACACTCGTCTAGTTTGTCTCAACACATCAGGGATGTGTCTGAAGTTCTGCTCAGATTACGAAAAAATAAATTATTCTGTAAAATCGAGAAACGCGAGTTCCATCAGTCCATGGTGCCTTTCCTGGGCTTTGTGATCTCTAAAGATGGCATTGCTATGGACAAGGAAAAGCTTGCAGCAGTGTTGCAATGGCCACGGCCCAAGGGACTGAAAGCTATACAGCGCTTTCTTGGCTTTGCGAATTATTATAGGTAATGTATTCAAGATTTTTCCACGATCGTTAAGCCATTGTCCGACCTTACACATAAGGGTGCCAACCCCTCCCAATGGTCTGAGGCAGCAGATTGAGCTTTCACTACACTCAAGTCCGCTTTTGCATCCGCTCCTGCGCTATCCCACCCTAACCCTTCTCTTCCATTTACCCTAGAGGTTGATGCCTCTGAGACTGGGGTAGGGGCAGTGTTGTCACAACGTCCGGCCTCTGGGAGTGCGCTAAGACCATGTGGGTTCTTCTCCAAAAAGCTGTCTAGTGCCCAGAGCCATTATGAGATTGGGGACAGAGAACTCCTGGCTATTAGCCTCGCTCTTAAAGAATGGCGTTACTTACTGGAAGGTACCAGGACCCCGATATTAATCCTGACTGACCACAAAAACCTGACATACCTTTCGGAGGCTAAGAGGTTGTCATCACGACAAGCCAGATGGGTGTTATTTCTGTCCCGATTTAACTTTATTGTATCTTACTTGCCTGGGTCCAAGAATGTTAGGGCAGATGTCCTGTCCAGGCAATTTGGCCCAGAGGTAGATAAAGATGAGGTTCCTGTACCCATCATTCAGCCTGATCACATTTTGGCTACCTTACGTACCAGCATCACTTCGCCTCTGGGGGAGGAGATTCTTGCTACCCAGGCTACTGCTCCTCCTGACACCCCTGTGGGCAGGTGCTTTGTAGCAGAGCCATTCCGTACCCGTTTACTCAAGACATACCACGCATCACGGGCAGCTGGGCACATTGGGAGGGATCAATTGATTTGGTCTCTTTCACAATTGTTTTGGTGGCCTTCCCTACGAGCTGACTGCACCGCATTAACTGCAGCTTGCACTACATGTGCCCGGGCCAAGTCCCCTAGACACCTCCCAGTTGGTTTAGTTCAGCCAGTACCTAATGGCGAGCGTCCTTGGTCCCACGTTTCTATTGATTTTCTGGGGGAGTTGCCAGTGTCTAGGGGCTACTCTTTTATACTGATGGTGGTCGATAGATTTTCCAAAATGGCCTACTTTGTACCTCTTCCTGGCCTTCCCTCGGCCCAGGAGTTGGCTGTCATTTTTGCCAGAGAGGTGTTCCGGTTGCATGGGGTACCCAGGGTGTTGGTGTCAGACCGTGGGAGCCAATTTGTGTCCAGATATTGGAGAGCATTCAGTAACCAGATGGGCATACAGCTGTCCTTTTCGTCTGCGTACAATCCCCAGACCAGTGGAGCCTCTGAGCGTGCCAATCAGGGATTGGAACAATTCTTACGCTGTTTCGTGTCCAATCATCATTATAATTGGGCCGACCTGTTGCCATGGGAAAAGTTTGCCAGGAACTGTGCGGTTAATTCATCGTCCGGGAGCTCCCCGTTTCTCATCAACTACGGGTTTCAGCCATGCTTGCTCCCGGACTCATTCCAGACGCAGCAGATTCCAGCTTTGGACGAGCATATCGAGCAACTCCGCTCCACCTGGGCACAGGTTCAGAGGGCCCTCAGTAATTCGTTCCAGCGTTATCAGCACCACGCTAATCGCAGACGGTTGCCAGCGGTCTCCTTCCAGGTTGGGGATAGGGTACGGCTATCCTCCAGAAACCTCAATTTGCAAGTTCCGTGTAATAAGTTGGCTCCCCGGGTCATTGGTCCCTTTAAGGTGATCTGCAAAATTAACCCTGTTTTGTACGCTCTGGATCTCCCAGCATCCATGTGGATTCACAATGTGTTCCATGTATCCCTTCTGAAACCTCTGATATGCAGCCGTTACACTACTACTCCTGCGGTCCCCGGTCCTGTGCAAGTTCAGGGTCAGGAGGAGTACGAAGTCCAAAGTATTATTGATTCACCTAGATTTAGAGGAAAATTGCAATATTTGGTCCATTGGAAGGGCTTTGGCCCTGAGGAGCGTTCCTGGGTTGATCAGAGTGAACTTCATGCTCCTTTATTGTTGCACAGTTTCCATTCCAAATACCCTCTGAAACCAGGTCCCTCTTCTGGGGGGGGGGGGGGTACTATCACGGTGCCCGTGCTATACTGGCGACATTCTGTCAGTTTCCTCTATTGATCTCGCTCACTGGTTGAAGTGACACATCTCCGCCCAGTATTTGTCCTTAAATACTGGGCCTTGTCACTTATCCGGTGCCCTTTCGTGGTGTTTCCGTTACCAGCGCTTGTTCCTGTATTTCGTGTGATCTCTGTGTACCGAACCGGCCTGCCAGACGACTCTGCATCTTGTTCCTGCCTGTGTACCGACCCGGACTATCTGACTATTCTGCATCTCGTTCCTGTCCTGTGTACCGACTCAGATTGGCTGACGTTCCTGCACTGTGTATCGACTCGGCCCGGCTGACGTTCCTGCTCTGTGTACCAAGTCGTATTGGCTGACGTTCCTGCTCTGTGTACCAACCCGGCCCGGCTGGGCTCCTGTGGTTGCGTATCCCTCCTGCTATGTATGCCTCATCCGGACTCCGGTTGGGGTTGTGACAGGATCCTCTCTGTCTCCGGACAGTGTCTCTCTGCAGTCTAGTCTCCGTTGTTATCGATGTCACCCAGGCGACATTGCTGGCGTGTGCCTTCCATCCGTGCAGTCCCCGGTTGGGTGCCTCTCCGGGCAAGTTGCTCTAGTCTCCGTTACTGCTACGGCAGTCCACCAGCTGCTCTAGTCTGCGTTACTGCTACGGCAGTCCACAAGTTGCTCTGGTTTCCGTTACTGCTTGGGCGTTACTCGATATTGTGCTCTCTCTTCAAGATTGTGTTTCTTAAAGGGCCTCGCACTATTAGGGCCTGTCAGTCCTCCCTGCCTAATAGTAACCCATTCAGTGCCTAACTTGAGTATCCCACAAAAACTGCCTGACCTGTGTCAGTATATTGTATTCTGTATTACTTGCATATACTGGAACCGTGTGGGTATACCTCCTTGTAACCTTCCTGTGTCTATACTATATTGCTGATATATTACTGGACCCGTGAGGGTTATTGTTATTGCAACTGTTCAATAAAACTGTGTTTTATCCAACCCTACTGTGTCTGTGTGTCAAACAAACCGTTACACGCTCTCTCTCTGTTTTTCCAGTGACTCATTGTCATCTTGCCAGATGTCAAGGTTTTATTTCAGGACATCGCTCATGCTTTCCCTGCCTATAAGGCTCCCACTTCTCAATGGGACCTTAATCTGGTTTTGGGAGTCTTGCAGCTGCCACCATTTGAGTCCTTGGCTACTATTCCTCTGCACCTTCTGATGTGGAAGATGGCCTTCCTTCTGGCTATAGTGTCTGTCCACAGAGTGGCTGAATTGCATGCATAGTCCTGCAAACTGCCTTTCCTGGTGTTTCACAAGGATAAGGCTGTTCTTCATACCTCCCAGGAATTTCTTCCTAAAGTGGTCTCTGAGTTCCACATCAGTCAGAAGATTGTTGTGCCTTCCTTTTGTCCTGACCCTAAAACTGACAAGGAGAGGGATCTCCACTTGTTGGATGTGGTACGTTGCCTTAAGTTCTGTGTGCACCGTACTGAGTCCTTCTGTAAGACCGATGCCTTATTTGTCATCCCTGAGGGTCCCAGGGCTCGTTTGGCTGCGTCCAAGGTGACTATTGCATCTTGAATTAAGTTTACCATCTGCAAGGCTTATGAGCTCAAAGGGAAACATGTTCCCTTTCACATTACAGCACACTCCACCAGGTCACTTGGTGCCTCCTGGGTCTACAAGAATCAAGTCTCCGCTGATCAGCTGTGCAAGGCGGCCACTTGATCTTCTGTGCACACCTTTGCTAAACACTACCTTGTGGATGTTGTGTTTTGGCAAGAAAGTCCGGGAGGCAGTTTTGCCTGTCTTGGTCTTTTCTTGTTCTGTGCCTTATATTGCTTTAACTGTTTGAGCCTGGTGTCTTGTTCTTGTGTGCTGTGTTATGTTCATTCATTGTCCTGTGACACTTTGTAAGTCTGGGCTGTACTGTGTCCTGGATAGTCCATGGGAACTCTGGTATCATGCAGGACAGGCGACTGGTCCTTCCCTTCTTCTTCCCACCCTGATAGCTCAATGTTGGTACATCCCCACGGTACCTGTGAGTTATACTGGACGACAGAGAAAAGAGGAGTTTAGTCTTAGTTGTTAAATCCTTTTCACTTAGTCCATATGACTCAGAGGTCTCCCACCCAGTGAAAGGGACCATGCTGGGTCTCCTGGGGCTGGACGTGGGAGTCCTATTGGGGTCATTGCTCACATGAGTTTTCCTCTCTTCCTTCTTGTTATCTTAGTAGGCTTTTCACAAGTCTATCTGGGCGAGACCTAGTGAGGTAGCCTGCTATGGAGGATGGGGAGGCTCCACCCCTGAACTTCTTGAAGAACTGTTCCAGCTCACTGGTAGGAGCTGTCATCTCCCCATGGTACCTGTGAGTTATATGGACTAAGAGAGAAGGGTTTAACAGGTATGACTTAAAATCATCTTTTCACTGGCTGCAACTAGTGTGGGGGCATTTGCCTGCGCTCACTTTCTCCTGTTAAAAAATAAATAAAAATGTCTGACTCGCTTTATACACCACTTGTATAACGGAGTACTTTCATTGCAACCTTCTCAGTATCATTACATTCCTACTGCTCTCTTTGTCTTACTCTGTCCCCATCCATCCTCCTATGTCATCTGCTCCCTCCATGCCTCGCTCCCTACAGACTTTCACCATGCTTTGGCTCACCTCCTAACAGATGTCTCATTCACACCCTCAACCTTCTCCATCTCATTGCATCCCTACTTATTCTCCTATGTCATCTGCATTCTCCCATTTGTCGAACATGACTTCTTTCCTTTTTCCCGAAGCACCCTCCCATCTATTCGTGCTTCTGTAAGAAGCCTGGATGTCATAGACATGTGACATGTTAACCACCTCAGTATCATCTGATCATCTAGCCTCTTCTCATGTCCCTCTTCATCTTTATCTTTTCCTCCCCATCTGTCTGTCCTTCCTCCATTGCACCTCTTCTGTCATTTTCTTCCATTTGTTCCATGTAACTTGCTCTCCTTCTCCAAAAAACAAACATACATTCCCACAAGCCATGCAATGTTTCCTTCACCTCTGCTCTGCAATGCTGTCCACTTCAGTTTGTTTCTCCTTCCCCTCTGCCTCATAGTCTCTTCTTCACCACATTGCTGTTTAATCCTCTGTTCTAGAATGAGCAGTGTGCTACTACTCAATATGTTGCCCACCCCTCTGGCACTCAAAATGCAAAATGAGCTCTGTCACTGTTTATGTAGGGGAGGTTTTTGAGCTTTGTCTGTCTCCCCCACATGTTGCTCCATGTATCAGTGTGTGTGAGACAGTAAATAATTCCCTTCTCTGTGACACACACACATACTGATAACTAGAGAAGAACGACACTGCTCCTCTGCCTGGGAAATATTTGCAGCAGCCTTCCCCTCATACACACTGATGGTGCTCACAAACTTAACCCTCTCAGTGACAGAGGGGAGAGCACCACACTGACAAGCAGTGCCTTGCTAATCCCTCTCCTACTCAAAGAGTTAAAGCGGAACTACCATCTCCACTAAAATCTCCCTGCAATACTTATGCAGGTGGCGACTAGCTTACTAATCATTATTTTACCTTTAAAAAGTGCCCACGAATAAAGTTATGCTTAAGTTTCCAAGACTGACGGCCAGGTTACTGCAGCATTTGTGCTTGCGCCGTCAGTCTCTTCTGGAGCAGTCCGGGCCAGTGCTATGCCTGTGAGGAGGACTGACTGCAAAGGTGCGCATTCAAGATGTCCTCGGTGATGCTTGGCTTCCGGTCTCGGAAGCTTAAGCATAATTTTATTTGTGGGCACTTTTTAAAGGTAAAATAATGATTAGTAAGCTAGTCGCCACCTGCATAAGTATTGCAAGGCAACTTTAGTGGAGGTGGTAGTTCCACTTTAATAGCTTCATTCACAATCCATCCTACAGGAGGCCAGAATGCAGAGTAAGTAATAAAGGGAAGTCTCTCTCCCCACTGTATTTTTCTCATTTTATGCTCCTTTCTCCCTCTCATGTCTCTCAACCCCTGTCCTCCATGTTCAGCTTCCCTCTCTGTCTCCCCTCCATCTGTCACAAGAACTGAGTCCATATGCAACACTCGAGGCTCGATTCTATTCTCCCCGGTAAAACAGCCAGTAATGGGAAAAAAAGTCAGAGCAATAAACCCCCTTATGTACCTCAGCTATTCTGTAGCTGGCGAGGGACATGGAACAACCAGTGTTGGTGGCCAAAACTCCCAGGCCAGGGATTGGCTGAAGGTGAATATATAGGTGTGTCATTCCCTTTACCTGGGTGACTTTTTTTCAAGCTTGTTTCTCTATCATCCAATACAGGTTACAGGTAACTTTGGGAAGGCGACCGTGTCTTTAAATAGGCAGGAACAATTCTTGAAAAGAAGTGCAGGGTGGAGCCTTCCTCTCTTCTTAGCTGGTTCCCAGCAAATCCCCATCCAGTAAGGTTTGTTCCTTGATCAAGCAAGGCATGAGACCAGTTCTGCTATGGTTTTTATATTTGTTTTCTGTTAGTTACTGATGTCTCAATGATGGAGTGCTCAGTTCCCAGGTGCTGCTGTGGACCTTCCAGCCCTGAGGGGAAATTGTTGTGTAGCATGCTTTTTACCTAGAAGAAGCCCACTGAGGCTTCTTCACAAAATGGTAATCTGAAGACAGAAAACCTATTAAAAAGGTGAGCAACTCTTTGAGTGCTGAGGTCCACTTGTCCCATGCTTCCCCTCCACACTGGGGTCTCCTATGGTGTTCCTAATACATACTCCTGCACTCATTGGGTTTTTATGTATGCCCTTTGGGGTTTGGAGCACTGGGGTTTCTGTGGTAAATTTACCCTTTATTTGCCATTTTAAGCACTTTTATGGGGTTTATTACACTTTCCCTACTGAGTTCAGTGTTTTCTCTTATTCTGGTGATTCTTATGTGTTTTTCTACTTTTAGAATCATTTTGCTTATTTTGCATTATTTGAGAAAGGTGCGCTTTACTGCATAGACTCCATGCTCCATTCACCTCTATGGGACTTTACACTTTGGGACATATCTCTGCAACCACTCAAGGTAGCGACTTCAGAGAAAGCTCATTCTGTTTGTCTACCCTTGTCCTGTCATCCAGTTAATGTTCTGAGTCTTTTGAGGGCTTCGGGCACTGTTTTTGGGGTACTTGGAAGGGAAACTACATTTCCCATGAGCTCCCGTCTTGTGCTCTTGGTTCTGATTGGCTGCAGTCACGGACTCCATTTTCTCCTTTCCCTTCACGAGTATCCTATGCAGGGCTTGGACTCTCCTTCTCTCCTCAGCAGATTAACTCTTTGCCTGCCAGTTAAGTGTATATTCACTATTTCTGGGGTGAAATATTAATCTAAGACGCTGTATTTGGGCTTTACCTAATACTTTAAGACATTTATACCCTGTTAGGATGTCAGACCCGTTGGGACTTGGGGCTAGGCCTAAGACTAAGGATACAGGGGTGTCTGTAACCCCCATTGTGCATTGCTCCTTATGTCAAGCAGGGCTTCCTAGAGAATCCAGTCCTGGCAAAGAAGTTAACCTCTCTAGTGGGGAAGTTCATCTCCACCATGGAGGCGGTTCCGTTATAGCAGTGGCTCACACAAGAGAACTTCAGAGGTTAGTGATCCAGGTCTGCAAGGACAAGGCGGATCTCCTGAAGATGTTGGTTTCTCTACCTCTTTGTGTGGAGCTGAGCTTGTCGTAGTGGCTCGACCTGTCCAGTCTCCTGAAGGGCAGGTCCATCATGGTATCCTTCTGGACAACGGATGCCAGCCTCTCCATCTGGGGAGCAGTCCTGGGTCACCTGATAATTTTAGGTGACTCGTTGCTAGAAAAAGACCTGGGTATCCTTGTCAACTACAAACTTGGAAACAGTGACCAGTGTCAAACAGCAGTAGCAAAGGCAAACAAAGTCCTGTCTTGCATAAAAAGAGGTATTGGAGCAAGACTGGATAACATTATTTTGCCATTATACAAATCATTGGTAAGACCTCACCTTGAGTACGCAGTGTAATTTTGGGCACCGGTTCTGAAAAAGGATATACTAGAACTAGAGAGGGTACAGCGGAGAGCAACAAAATTAATTAAGGGAATGGAGGACTTGACATATGAGGAACGACTAAACAAACTTGGTTTATTTACTCTAGAGAAAAGACGACTAAGAGGAGACCTTATCACATTGTACAAGTATATGAGAGGTCAATACAAGGATCTCTGCGGTGAGCTATTTATTCCAAGGCCAGATCAGGTGACCAGGGGACACCCCTTGAGATTAGAGGAAAGGAGGTTTAAACTTCAGCAGAGGAAGGGTTTTTTTACGGTAAGGTCTGTCAAATTGTGGAATTCATTGCCCAGGGAGGTAGTTATGGCAGATACAATGGATACATTTAAGAGAAGATTAGATACATTTCTTTCAAAAGGGAACATACAGAGTTATACTGTTTATCAGTAGGCTGATCAGGAAGGTCTGATAAAGACTAATTTAATTGGTAGCAGGAAAGCTATAAAATTCTCAGTTACTGAGGTATGAGGCAAAGGTTGAACTTGATGGACTTGTCTTTTTTCAACCTAGTTTACTATGTTACTATGAACACCCAGGGTCGGTGGTCTGGGACGGAGTCGTCTTCCCATCAACGTTCTGGAGCTTTGAGTCATATTTCATGCTCGCCAGTACTGGACACTCAAGCTGGAAGATGCCCTGTTCGAGTCCAGTCCGACAAAGCCACAGCTCTGGCTTACATCAACAAGCAAGGAGGAACAAGAAGTCTTGCAGCTTGGCTGGAGGTCAAATCTATTTTGTCTTGGGTAGAAGAACATGTTCCTGCCCTTTACGCCATTCATATTCCTGGCGTAGACAACGTTCTAGCAGACTTCCTAAGTCGTTACACAGTGGACAGCGGAGAGTGAGAACTGCATCAAGAAGTGTTCAACCTCATTGTCCGGAAATGGGGACTTCCTTGCGTTGACCTGATGCAGACCAGGCACAATCGGAAGGTTCCAGTGTTCTGCTATCGATGGAGGGACCCTCTTGTTCTGGCAGGGACGCCATGTTGATTCCATGGCTCTTTCCCCTGGTGTACATTTTTCCTCCCATCCCCATTCTTCACAGGGTGTTGAGGAAACTACATCTGGAGGACTTTCCAGTTATTCTGATCGTTCTGTATTGGCGTTGCTAGGCATGGTCTCCTGGGTCTCTCGTTGGCGGTGCCCTTTCAGCTTACTCGCAGGCCAAATCGTCTTCTGCAGGGCTATCTGGACGTAGACCGTCTGGGTTTGATGGCATGGCTGTTGAATCCTCAATATTGATGAGGAAGGGATTCTCTTTAGGCGTAGTGGCTACCATACTTAGTGCTCGGAAACCTGTTTCTGGGGTGAAATACTTAATCTTAGACGCTGTATTTGGGCATACCTTATACTTTCAGATGTTTTCACCCTGTGAGGATGCCAACTCCATTGGAACTTGTGGCTAGGCCTAAGACTAATGATACTGGGGTGTCTGTGACCCCCATTGCGCATTGCTCCTCATGTCAATCAGGGCTACCTAGAGAATACTCAGGTAATTTATGCCCCTTATGTGCTGCTGCCCCTGTGTCTCTTCCAGGGACCTCCAGCCATGCGATAGAGCCACTGTGGATGCAAGAGTTTACGGCCACTACTAGAGACCTAAAGTCTACCTTACAACTCCTTCCATACCAATTGCAGGGAGTCTTCCAGTCCTGGCAGCCCCCTACTTCTATCAGGTCTTCCTTACCTAAACAGCACTGTGTTCCTGATGTATCAGACTCCTCTGAGGAGGAACTGTTTGTGGACTCGGATGAGGGTGAATGTTTGTGGTGGTGTCCTCCCAATTCTTTGGGGACCCCTTTGAAGTTGACCCTGATCCCTCAGCTGAGGGCCTGATCAGGGCAGTACTCGCTATGTGGAGACCCCCATGGACCCTTCTGATGTGTTTCATGACCCTAAGAAGCAATGTACCTTATTTCCACCTAATCCCACTCTTGACCAACTTGTGATAGCTGAGTGGAAGTCTCCTGATAAGAAATCTATGCGTCTAGAAAGTTTGCTAATCTGTATCCCTTCTCTGAAGCAGCCCTAGCGCAATGGGCTCATCTTCCTAATGTGGACACCCCAGTTTCTAGACTTTAAGTCCACTGCTTTGCCTATTGCGATGCTTCTGTCCTTAAGGATTGGACTGACAGGAAGCTTGAGGCCTTTCTGAAGGCCATCTTTGCTACTGCATGCACTTCATTATGTCCCTCATTTGCCGCTGCTTGGGTGAACAGGGCCATTGCAGTTTGGACTGAGCAGCTCACTGTGGCTGTCCGTCAGGGTGCTCCCACTGCTGACCTGCTGCGGCATCTGGCCAACATATCTGAAGCTCAGCATTATGTTTCTGCAGCTATCTTTGATGCCCATCCGGTTGGTGGCTAGGGTTTCTACCATGTCTGTCGTCGCCAGATAAGCTTTTTGGCTCAAGATCTGGACCACTGACACTGCTTCTAAGAAGGCTTAACTTTCCTTACCCTTTCAGGGAATGTCTTTGTTCGGGCCTTAGCTTAAGGACCTCATCAGTGAGGCCACCGGGGGTAAGAGTACACTGCTACCCTTAGTCCCCAAGAAGAATCCTCTGGTTAAAAGGAATCGGCTTTTTCGTCCCTTTCATGCTGAAGCGCGTCCTGTGAACCAGGCAGTTCCCCAGGCCCCGCGCTCCTCCTCCAAGCCCAAGCAGCAGCAGAGGTCCAGGCAGTCCTCCAACAAGCCCAAGGCCTCCAAATCTTCATCGGCATGACTCGCCGAACCCGGTCCCCACGCGCTGGTGGATGGCCGTCTGCGCCACTTCCTCAATCTCTGGACAGACACTGTGGTGGATCCATGGGTTTTGCAGGTAGTCTCGGAAGGGTACAGGATCCCTTTCACTTCTCTTCCTCCATTCAGGTTCTTTCCTTCTCACACTCCTCAGGAAGCGGAGAAGTGCCGTCTCTTCAACTGCGCCATCCAGACCCTTTTAAACAAGGAGGTTCTGGAACCGGTTTCCGAGCTTGAACAGGTTTTGGGTTTCTATTCCAACCTGTTCGTGGTTTCCAAGAAGGACGGCGGCTGTCGTCTGATTTTAGACCTCAAGAATCTCAATTCCTTTGTGGTCAAGACTCATTATCACCAAGAGTCCCTGAAGACGATGATCATGGCCATGTTTTCTGGGGAATTTCTCACCTCTCTGGACCTTCAGGATGCATACCTGCATATTTCCATACATCCAGAGAGCCTGCAGTACCTCAGGTTTGCTTGCGACCAAGGGCATTTTCAGTTTTCTGCTCTTCCCTTTGGTCTGACTACAGATCCCCAGGTCTTCAATCGTATCCTGGGTGCATTAGTGTCCGTCCTACACAGGGACAGCATAAGAGTCACTCCATACATGAACGACTTGCTCCTGAAGGCCCCCTCTCCAGAACTCCTTCGCCAGCAGGTCGAGGACTGCCTTCATGTTCTCACCCATCATGGATGGATCCTCAACACGGACAAGTCGGATTCGATGCCACCTCAGAGACTGGTGTTTCTGGCTCTTCTTTTTGACACCAGGGCTGCCCAGTTTGAGTACAGTCCAACAATGCCATGGCCGTGACTTACATCAACAAGCAAGGCAGAAAAAGAAGTCTTGCAGCTTGGTTGGAAGTCAAAGCTATTTTGTCTTGGGCAGAAGAACATGTTCCTGCCATATCCGCAGTTCATATTCCCGAAGTAGAAAAGGTTGTGGCAGACCTCTTAAGTTGACACACAGTGGACAGCGGATAGTGGGAACTGCATCAAGCAGTGTTCAGCCTCATTGTTAGGGAATGGGGACTTCCTTGCATCGATCTGATGGCGACAAGGCACAATCGGAAGGTTCCGTTGTTCTGCTCCCGTTGGAGGGACCCTTTAGCTCTGGCAGTGGATGCCATGCCAATCCCATGGCCCTTCCTTCTGGCATACATCTTTCATCCCATTCCCATGCTACACAGGGTGTTGCGGAAACTGCATCTGGAAGGTTCTCCAGTCATTCTGATTGCTCCGTATTGGCCTCGTCAGGCTTGGTTTCCTGAGCTTCTGTATCTCTCTGTGGCGGAGCCCTTCTGGCTTCCTCGCTGTCCGGATCTTCTTCTACAGGGCTGTCTGTGGAAGGAGGATGTAGACCGTCTGGGTTTGACGGCATGGAAATTTAATCCTTATTATTGAGGAAGAAGGGTTTCTCCTCGGGTGTGGTGTCCACTATTCTTAGCACACGCAAGCCCGTTTCTTCGAAGGTGTACCATAGAGTTTGGTCCACTTTTCTCTCTTGGTGTGCTGATAGGGATCTTTCCCATGATATTGATCTTCCTACAATCCTGTCCTTTTTGCAGGATGGGGTAGATAAGGACTCAGCCTGAGTTCCCTAAAGGTTCAGACGTCTGCCCTCTCTGTTTTCTTTCAGAGGAGCATCGCCATCCTTCCAGATGTCAAGGTTTTTTTTCAGGGCATGGCTCATGCTTGTCCTGCCTTTAAGAACCCTGCTCCTCAGTGGGATCTTAACTTTGTTTTGGGCATCCTTCAGCGCCCTCCATTTGAGTCCTTAACTTCTATTCCTCTATGTCTGCTGATGTGGAAGATGGCTTTTCTACTGGCAATTGTGTCTGTTCACCGAATCACTGAGTTGCACGCCTTGTCCTGTAAGCCACCCTTTTTGGTGTTTCACAAGGACAAGGTGGTTCTTCACACTTCTCAGGTGTTCCTCCCAAAGATGGTCTCTGAACTTCACATTAATCAGGAACTCGTGGTGCCCTCTTTCTGTCCTGACCCTGTATCTGACAAGGAAAGGGATCTTCGCCTGTTGGATGTGGTGCTCTGCCTCAAGTACTGTGTGTACCGCACTGAGTCCATTCGTCAGTTTGACACACTTTTTGTCATTCCTGAGGGTCCCAGGGCAGGTAGACCGGCATCCAAGTTTACCATAGCTTCCTGGATTAAGTCTACTATTCGTAAGGCTTACAAACTACAGAAGAAGCCTGTTCCGTTTCGGGTTACGACTCATTCCACCAGGTCTATTGGGGCTTCTTGGGCCTATAAGAATCAGGCCTCAGCTGATCAGTTGTGCAAGGCGGCTACTTGGTCGCCTGTGCACACCTTCTCTAAACACTTCCGTATTGATGTCCTGGCATCAGCCAATGCCAGCTTTGGTAGGAAAATCCTGGAGGCAGTCTTGCCTGTCTAGGGTCTTCCTTGTCTCTACAGTACTCCTTAACTGTTGAGCCTGGTTGGCTCTAGTTCCGTGTGCTGTGTACAGTTCCTGGTGTGTTATACCCCAGGGCTACTTTATGACCTGATGGTCCCCTGGTGACTTTGGGGACCTGCGCCTGGTCCTTGCCTTACTTTCCACCTCTGGGAAACTCAATGGTTGGACATCCCAAAGTTACCAGTAACCTATATTGGACTACAGAGAAAAGAGGATTTTAGTCTTACCTGTTAAGTCCTTTTATCTTAGTCCATATAGGTTACTGGTCTCCCACCCTGTCAAGGGACCATGCTTGATTCTCCTGTGACCGAACGTGGGAGTCCTTTCAGGTTCATGCTCATAGGAGTCTTCTTTTCCCTTCTTGCTACCTAGTCAATAGTTATCATTACTGGAGGGGATTGGCTGGGGACCAGCTAAGGAGACAAAGAAGGCTCCGCCCAGCAATTTCTTTCCAGAATTGTTCCTGCCTAATTAAAGGGACGGTTACCTTCCCAAAGTTACCAGTAACCTATATGGACTAAGAGAAAAGGATTTAACAGGTAAGACTAAAATCTCTTTGTTGCCTCAGGTTTCCAAGTGCCCCAACTTGGCCAGGAAACAGCGTCTTTTTGTTCCTGCCAAAATGAAGCGAAAAGGCCGAATTCGAGCGCGTCTCAGGCCAGTACCCCACTCCTGACCACCAAGCCCAGACAGCACTCAAAGCACGCCACCACCAAGCCAATGTCTGGCCAGTCTGCCTCCGCGTGACTCACAGAATCCTGTTCTGCAGTTCCCAGTGGATGGGCACCTGGGCCATTTTTCAGGCACCTGGGCAGCTTCTGTTGTGGATCAGTTGGTCTTACAGGTGGTTTTCTGAAAGGTACAGGATTCCCTTCAAATCCCTTCCTCCCTACAGATTCTTCCCGTCCAGGACTCCTCTGGGACGAGAAAAGCTGCCTCTTTTCAGAGGGGCGGTTCAGGCTTTCTTGGATAAGGGGGTCCTGACTCCAGTTCCTCCTCAAGAAAGAGGTTTAGGTTTCTATTCAAACCTGTTCATGGGGGCCAAGATGGACGGTGGCAGTTGTACTATCTTGAACCACAAAGACCTCAGTTCCTTTTGTGTAGGTTGCGTGCTTCAAGATGGAATCCTTGTGCTCTGTCATTGCAGCTATGTGTTAAGGAGAGTTCTTGGCCTTTCTGGATCTTCGGGATGCTTACTTGCATGTCCGAATTCATCCAGACAGCCGGAAGTACCTCAGGTTCGCATGCTGCTTGAGACACTTCCAGTTCACCGCTCTGCCCTTTGGGCTTACCTCCACTCCTCGGGTGTTCGCCAGAGTCTTAGGGGCACTGCCGTTCTGCACACCCAGGGCATTCAGGTGACTCCCTACATGGACAACCTTCTGCTGAAGGTGCCAACCAGGGAACTCCTGGACCAGCATGTCCAGGACTGTGCTCAGATTCTCCTCTACCATGGGTGGATTCTGAATAAGAAGAAACCTGCTCCAGTCCCCTCTCAGGTCCTGGTTTTCCTTGGTCTCAGGTTCGATACTTGCCAAGGGAAGGTGTTCCTGACCGAGGATTCTATCCAACAGGTCATGCATCTGGTGTCCCGAGCTCTGGAGTGGCCATCTTGACCCTGATGGGCACATGGTGCCCACCATGGAGGTGGCTAAAACCAGGGAGCTCCAGAGGTTCACAATCCATGCTTGGCATGGGATCCCAGATCTCTTGGACCTGCTTTGGTGACTGGACAGGTCCAACCATGAGAAGGGGAAACCCTTTGTCATTCAGGACTGGACCCTGGTGATGATGGATGCCAGCCTCAGAGGCTAGGGACCTGTCTTGGGTGCCCTGGGGGTTCAGGGCAGATGGACTGCGGAGGAGACTCTACAGTCCATCTATGTTCTGGAGCTCCAGGCGATTCATCATGCTTTGGTGTACTGGTCCTCTCCACTGAGGGGTTCTCCAGTCCGCGTCCAGTTGGACAACGTCACGGCTGAGTGCAGCACCTGATGAGAAATATCCAGAGTGGCCATCGGCTCCAGTCCGCAAATTCTTGACCCTGATGGGTGCATGGTTTCCACCATGGAGGCAGTTCCATGTTCCGTGGCTCAAATCAGGGAGCTCCAGAGGTTCACCATCCTTGCTTGGCATGGGATCCCAGATCTCTTGGACCTGCTCTGGTGGATGGACAGGTCCAAACAGGAGAAGGGGAACCCTTTGTCATTCAGGACTGGACCCTGGTGATGACGGATGCCAGCCTCAGAGACTGGGGAGCTGTCCTGGGTCCCCTGGGGGTTCAGGGCAGATGGACTGTGGAGGAGACTCTACAGTCCATCCATGTTCTGGAGCTCCAGGCAATTCATCGTGCTCTGATGTACTGGTCCTCGCTACTGAGGGATTGTCCAGTCCGCGTCCAGTTGGACAAGGCCATGGCTGTGCAAAAAGAAGAAGCGCAAAAAACCTTTGAGTGTAGTACCTGATGATAAATATCCGTATTTATCTTATTTAGAGTGCTTATACTCATAGATAGTATGATTAGGCTCCAGTAGAATATGTACCACTGCGGAGTTCGATACAGAGATCCTCACATGGGCTCAGAAGTAATCCTCCCAGGAATTCAATCATATGGCCCAGATATTTCTTCAGGTACAATTTTATTCATAGACAAAGCTTGAAAACATAAGGACACACACACTGGGCAATACGCCCTCTAAGGGTAATACCATAAGGGCTAAAAATGATAACCCCACCACCTCTTACCATGTTGAGAATAAATCAGTGCATTAAGCAAGGAAATGGATGTAGAGATCAAATGGTCCTTGTACTCACAGATGCGCCAGAAATTATTCACATAAATGGTTATATAAAATAATATTTTATATACAAATGTTATATAAAAATTGACACCACATATACATGTGTCACGCTACAATGTAGTTCTCCCTATGCGTTTCTTAATATTCTATTACTTCATCAGGGGATCAGTAGGATGCAGAACATACATTTTATTTATACCAACAAACTTTATCAAATACAAAAGACATACCTCTGTGTATCTCTCCCTGTGTAGCACCTCCATATTTGGCGGGCACAGGCCGCTGGAATGCTGTCTGCATTCAAACCTTGTTTCTATCCTCCGTTGTCATCATAGAGAACAGCGGAATCACCAAAGAGTTTTATCTTCCCCACTGGACAGTGCAACAAACCACCAGGGAGAAAGAAATAAAATACACACAGCTATTGAAATTCTCACCACACGTGAGTGAATACTTAACATTAAAAATATATCAATAAATACAGTGAGAGACATGTAAACCACATTCTCCCACATTAAGAAAATAAATACATAATATAAAAATCTGTTAAAAAGATTAATATAAAACACATATTCACTCCTGTAGGAACAAAGTTTTTACCCTGTAGTGGTACACAAAATACAACAGAGTTCATACCTATTGGCCATTCATTCATTATATTTCCACCTATGTGAACTAGAAACATAAAACACATACAAGAGATTGCAGCATACAAATATATATATATATATATATCACATGGCCATACCTGGGAACTTTCAATTGAGGTCTGCCTGGAGGCGGGTCCTCTGGTGCAGCAGGGGGTGACAATAATGACGCAAATTGTGTCAAAAGGGGGCGGGGCTTAACCATTTGAGTGCCAGAGGGGTACGCAACGCATTGCGAAGCAATGCGTTGCGTATCCCTCTGGCACTCAAAGGGTTAAAGGTGACACACAGAAGGCTGGGAAAGGAGGAACACTGGGAGAAACAGCAGATATGGGCAGAGTTTCAATAGAAACTCCTCACATCTGGAGGAATCTGCCTTTGCCCCAGAGACCCCGTAAAGCTCTGTCAAAACCGGAGTCTCCGGGTCAAATCCAGAGAGTTCCCAGGTATGCACATGGCAAACTTCCCAAAAGCAACAAAGGTAGTATTCCTGCAAATCCACATAAAGAAAAAAGAAGCTTAGGTTCACACATCAAGCTAGAAAATTGATCCTGGATCTTATGCAAAGTCTTATGGTTGTGGCATACATCAACAAGCAAGGAGGCACAAGAAGCACTTCTGCTTGGTCAGAGGTAAAATCTATCTTGGCCTGGGCAGAAGATTATGTTCCGGCTATTTCTGTTGTGCATATTGACTTAGTTTAGTTTGGGCTATTCTATTCCTGGATAGTCCGTGGGAATTCAGGTATCATAGGGGCCGGTGCTGGTCCTTTACTTTTTCTTCCCACCATGGGAGCTTAATGTTGATACATCCCCATGGTACCTGCATCCCCATGGTAACTGTATATCATATTGGACAACAGAGAAAAGAGGATTTTAGTCTTACCTGTTAAATCCTTTTCTCTTAGTCCATATGACATACTGGTCTCCCACCCATTGAAAGGGACCATGCTTGGTCTCCAAGTGCTGGATGTGGGAGACCGCCTGGATCTGCTGCTCACAGGAGTTCTTTCTTCTTTCTTGCTGTCCTACTTAGTAGGCTTGTCTCAAGTGTATCTGGGCGGGGTTAGTGGTATAGCCTGATAAGGAGGAAGGGGAGGCTCTACCCACAACTACTTCTAGAATTGTTCCAACCTACAGGGAGGAGCTATCACCTCCCCATGGTACCTGTATGTCATACAGGTACCATGGGGAGGTAATAACAGGTAAGACTAAAATCCTCTTTTAAAAATGTGGCCGTTGAGTTTCAATGTATGATAATGGAAATGTCCATGCGCAGTGTGTATATTACCCTTCATAATGCCCTTGATAAAAGAGATAAAATGTTTGGGTGTCCCACAAAATTTAGATTGTGAGTTATGGGTGCCCTAAACAAGAAAAGTTTGAGAACAACTGATCTATTTGCAGTGTCAGAAGATCTCTAGTGCATTAAAATAGTCTGCTATTTCACAAATAATAGACAATGTAATGTTTTTCCATTAAAAAATAATAGACAATGTAATGTTTTTCCATTAAATAGTCATTTATTTGCATTACATGCTGCTTGCAGGGCTCTCGTGCAGTGAAAGGATTGCCTGGTGGAGTTTGATGAATATGTATCAGTGCTTCCACATCCTTTGTTAGATATTTGTTAAAATGCAAGTGTAGCACAAAAATGCTCTTGGTCTATATCCTCAACAGTGAATGAGCAAACCCTTTAATACGATTTTTGCTTCCCCTACAGAGTCTGGAATCCGCAATGAAAGATTTGAAGATCAAGTAATAAAAGAAATTAAAATATCTGATGTCTGAGGCCACGCTGCTGCCAAATTGCTTCAAACTTGATTCCAATATGCAGAGCTTTCGTCATTAACAGAAAATCTGAAGTTGCAAAGGTCAAAGTTCCAATGCAAATCTTTTGCTTAATGCAACCTTAATAAGGGAACAAAATATGCTGGTCATAATTTTTATTTCAGTTTATCAAAGAAATTAAAATTTTAATTTTTTGTGCCAGATAAATATTTGTGTGTTTTCTGTGTTGGGATGGTGTATGTATTTCATTTAGAATTCTATATAATGCATCTTGTAACATATTGCAAAAACTAGACAAACAAGATCATCAATTAATACATTTTACTGAAGGTTCTAATGTTGACAGTGTGCTCAGTAGACATATGGTTTTTGTCTCACAACAGAGTAAACAGAAGTAATCTATAGGCCTTGAATGCCCAGATCTTTCCAGGTAGGCAACTTCAGATGTAAATATAAAAAAATACAGGGGCAGAGACAGTGCTACAAATTCTCAATAAGAGAGGTAAGTAGGATTGCCACCTTTTCTTCAAAAAAAATACTGGCCTTGGCATTCCCTCATTCAGTTACCCTTGAACTACAATTCTGACAGTACTGAAATAACACTCTCCGTGGCCCAAATGCTATGAAGATTCATTGGAGCTGCTTTTATTTTGAAACATTACTTTCCCTTTAATACCAACATTGCCATTTTAAATAAATCTACTGAATGTAAAAAACTATGCAAGAATTGGTAGACAAATGCCTAACAGATCCATTCTCAGCTAACGGGAGGTGGCCATATTGACCCTCAGAAGTTAACAATTACAAGTACTGAACATTGTAATATATACGGTATATATATATAATATAATATACTAGCAGTATGGCCACCGCTATGCCCATGGGGATTATGTCCTTTGAGTGCTTGAGGGGTATAGAATGCAGTGATTGACAATGGTTTGGGTATGTTTGCAGCAGTGAAACTGTTAAGTGTTTGAGAGCAAAAGAGGTATCCATGCAGTGGAATATGTTGGATAGCTCTTTGGCACTGAAGGGGTTTAAAGAAACCAAATAAAACCTGCAATGTGCTGGGTTCCTTCAGTGGCAAAATATCCAAGACATTGCACTGCATGGATTCCTCTGAAGCTCATATGACTTAATCCTTAATCCCTATATATATATATATATATATATATATATATATATATATATATATACACACACACCGTACTGTGCAAAAGTCTTAGGCAGTGTAAAAAATGCTGTCAAGTAAGAATGCTTAAAAAATTAGATATATTAATAGTTTATTTTTCTAAATCAAATCAATATTTGGTGTGACCACCATTTAACTTCAAAACAGCATCGATTCTTCTAGGTACTCTTGCACACAGTTTGTGAAGCCACTCGGCAGGTACAGTTGCTTCTATTTCTTCATGTAATCCCAGGAAGACTCAATGATGTTGAAATCATAGCTCTATGAGGGCCATGCTTTCATTTCCAGGACTCCTTGTGGAGACCATTAATTTTGACCAAATCCCCAACTCCATTTGAAGAAATGCAGCCTCAAACTTGCAAGGAACCCCCACCATGCTTCACTGTTGCCTGGAGACACTCATTCTTGTACCACTCTCCAGTCTTCGTAGAACTCATCAGTCCAGAGCACCTGCTGACATTTCATGTATTTTCATGCATAGCTGAGTCACTTAGCCTTGTTTCCATGTCAGAGGTATGGCTTTTTGGCAACAGGTCTTCCATGAAGACCACTTCTGAAGATACTTCTCCGGACAGTAGATGGGTGTACCAGGATCCCACTGTTTTCTTCCAATTCTGAGCAGATGGTACTGCTGGGCATCTTCTGATTGCTGAGGGAAGTAGGCATCATGTGTCTTTCATCTGCTACACTAGGTTTCCTTGGTCAGCCACTGCATCTACAGTCCTCAACATTGCTTGTTTCTTTGTGCTTTTTCAAAAGAGCTTGGACAGCACATCTGGAAACCCCTGTCTGCCTTGAAATTTCTGCCTGGGAAAGGCCTTGCTGATGCAGTGTAGCTACCTTGTGTCTGTCTTACCATGGTGTAGGACTTTTGACATTAAACTGTCTTCAGCAACCTCACCTTGTGAGCCAAGTTTGGTTCTTCCTCATGCAGGTTTATTCCTCCTACACAACAGTTTCTTTTTCAGTTAATTATTGTGTTTCAACCCAGATATTAAATTGATAATCATCACCACATTTGGTATAGTTGTTTAATCATACACCTGACTTTGTGCAAGTGTACCTAGAAGAATATATGCCGTTTTGAAAGCAAAGGATGGTCACACCAGTTATTGATTTGATTTAGATATTCTTTTAACTCACTATCATTTTGATAATTGATAAATATAAACTATTTTTGAAAGCATTCTTACTTTACAGCATTTTGTCACACCTGCTGAAGACTTTAGCACAGTACTGTATATCTTCTATGGTTGGGAAGCACTCTCATTTTATAGTGCTGAATCTTGCTTGAGTGCTGAAGTGTTGATGGATATTAGTATAGAGAAAGGAGGTCAAGCACTCACAGGACTTTAATCAAAGAGACAAGCTTTTATTTTATGATCAACATTTCAGGCAGGCACAGATCAAGACAAGTGCACACTTGCAAAATGGTTCCCTGAATACCCTTCCCATATGAAACACTGAGATCGGCATTAACATGTGATCATGACATGACGCTAAAACCCCACGGTGAAAATAAGTTAAACATTTTATACTAATTACGTACATTGTGAAATAATGTATCATTGACTACATGAGTGCATAAAAAAGAAGTGAAATGAGGATGTACATTTGTCAGAAAAGGGATGTATAGATATTGTTATAAGTGTATGTGGACTGGTGTCAGAGATAAAAAGGCACATTAGCTGATAAACAGGGTTATGCTTATTCCTGCTACCATATTACAAGGCATCCAAGGAGACAGTGTGAGTTAGAGGAGCTCCAATTGCCAGTATGGTGGTATGAGCCTGCTTGCAAGGTTTAGCCGATTAAAAACTTTCACCAAGATGTGGGTATAAAGAGTATGTGACTGAGCTTCATATAAATGAGCTTTGCCAATTTCAATTCACAAATGTCCCTGCTGATTGCTTGCCATTATGCCAGTGTTTTGTAAAGCTCTGGGGACATGTGGCACTGCAGCCAGCCAGGCAAAGTATAGAGCTTGTCTGGCATAGAGAATGAAAGAGTAACCTATGGGCTTTTATAGTGTGTAATAGTGATCATACTCAAGCAAATAAAAGTTAATGTCATGCCAATTCGATTTAGACAGTTGACAAGAATAGGCAATATAGATATAAAAAAATAACACTCTGGGTGAATAACAGCATATGCACAAAATGTACCCAGATAGTTGACTGTCTTCCCTTCTTGTTGGGACTCCAGCGCACCGTGCAGCATAGGATCTGTGCAGAGCAGCATCGAAGAGATCAAATCCATGGCACTCAGTAGTGTTGGCAGGATTGAGTAGATAAACAATAAAAAAGGGGAAGCAAAAAATAGGGCGATAAACCAAGGTAGACAAACTTTATATCATAATTTGGACATAATAGGCACATAGGGCTGGTAATATTAGTTACTCATCACCTCCAATGGGATCATGCGGGGAAAGGGGAATCATTACCTTTTGAGTGTCAGAGGAGTCAGTAGTGAGGACAACAGGAGCAGGTGGTGGGCAAGAGAGATGTGTATATGTGTGTGTCGGCCATGTTTTCTTGTTGCTCCAGGCGGATGTTGGAGGCAGGCCTGACTCCTGTCAAAATCACACACCCCTGTATCTCCAGGACTGGCAGTATGGAGGAGATATGAATATATCCTCCTTACTGCTGCCCCTGGCTGTGTGTGTGTGTCATAAATTATGTAATGAGGCTTTCTCTTTTATATATATATATATATATATATATATATACTAATTGAACAGCCCGTGTCTAAATTCAGAGCGCCCCCTCTGTTATCAGCTGCAGTGTGAGCAGTCTGTACTGCGCATGACTGCAGCACGCGCAGCCGTCGCTACTGCGCATGACAGTTTCTGACAAACTTACATAGCAAATTATTATATAGGATAGATGTATATGATATATACAAAGTGTCAGTGTGTCAAAGAACATTTTACATTATGTAATATTTATGTCCATGTTGCATCCAGTTTTTCTTTTTTTTTTTGCTCGTTCCAACTTTACCTCCATCCCTCATTTTCAAGTACCCTGCCCCAGGAAAAGGGCAAATTGGTACTGTTCTTTTTGGGCCTTACCTGACTAAGGTCATTAATGACTACTGGAGACAAAAGAACACTCTTGCCTCAGATTGCACCTAAACATGCATTTCTCCTTAAAAAGAATTTTGGCTTTCATTACCCATGCCAGTTTGGGACTTCTAGGGTTAAACCCCTTCAGGTCTTTCAGACCTATCCACCCCAAAGCCCAAACAAGCTTGGCAGAACATGAAGTCTGCTCAAAAGCCTAGGGCTGACAAGCCCATGTCCGCATGACTTGGTTCCTGGCCCATCTCTACCCATAGGAGTGTTGCGGTTCAGTACACTCAGAAAAGGAAGGTTTTGGTAAAACACAGTTTTATTTGCACACAATGAATAACAGTGACCCTCGCGGGTCCAGCATACAGATAAACGGTAGACTGACACAGGACAGGTTACAATGATATGATTAACCCACACGGGTCCAGTATGTAGATACAATATTGACACAGGTCAGGTAAATCGCATATGATACAGTGTAAATATGACAGAGTGATACTTATTAGACCAAGGACAGTAGTTGGCCCTAATAGTGGAAGGCCCAATGTAGTTCTGTACGCAGAGAATAACAGTGACTGGAATATATGGAACGGGTGAAGCCAGAGTAGAACTGGCTAAGGCACCATAGGAGGAAGGCTGCCAAAGTGAACGCCCACCGGAGACTGCAAAGATATCGTGAGCCAGTGCTTAGTGCCATAAGGAATAACGTATGCCAAACTGAGACTACAATTGCTGATATGAATGCCTAGCACTGCCCCTGAAGGGGTTAACGAACGCTCCAGTCTGCAGATGGGAAATAGCCTGAGGCGCCCAACTGAACCCAACCTCAGGAACGGCAGTAACAGACCAAGCGAACGTGGTGCAACCAGGATCAACAGGAAAGTAGCACAGGCACTATGAGTGAGCGGATCACGGACTTGACTATTGTACGGAGCCGAGGCAACTGGAGGTCTGGCAAGACCACTGAAGCATGAGCAACAGCAGAAGCAGGGTGACTAGCAAGCAGGAACAGTGCAGGAACAGGAACTTCAGCCGGGTCGGTACACAGAGCAGGAACGTCAGCCAAGCCGGGTCGGTACACGGAGCAGGATCGCCAGTCAAGCCGGGTCGGTACACGGAGCAGGAACGTCAGCCAGGCCGGGTCAATACACGAAGCAAGAACGTCAGCCAATCCAGGTCGGTACACAGAGCAGGAACGGTAAACAGGCAGAGTAGTCAGACAGTCCGGGTCATACACTGGTATCATATGAGAGTAACGGAACAAGCGCTAGGCAATGGATACACCACAAAAGGGCAGCGCATAAGTGACAGCCCAAGGTATTTAAAGGCTGTCACTGGGAGGAGCAAAGACAGCGTAGCCAATAAAGAGATATCAGGAAGTAAATATGTCAAAATGTCGCCCGTACTCACGGGCACCGTGATAAGGAGTTAATCTCCGTTTCAAGTCCCTTCCACCACGCTGTTTCTTTTTGGCATATTTCTCTAAGTCTGGTTTAGGATCATGTATTCATAGACTCTGTATCTTCCCTGTTGGTAGAGCAGTTGCTTGTTCCCGTTCCAGCCCAGGAACTCTTCACTGGATTTTACTCCAATCTTTTTATTCTTTCTAAGAAGGGCAGCACCTGACATCCTATTTTCGATTTAAGTTTCTCAACTATTATGTACTAGCTCCACTCTTCAAGATGGAATATCTGTGATCTGTCATTGATTCCATGTGTCCTAGGGGATTTATTGCCTCCATGGATCTCCAGGACACTTACCTTTATGTCCTGATTGGTCCAGACCATCATTTCTTCCTTCAATTTGCCTTAAAGAGCAGTTACTACCAGTTCACTACTCTTCACTTCAGTCTAGCGTCTGCTTCATGGATCTTCATGAAGGTGATTGCTGCTTTGGCAGATTACATCCACAATAAAGGAATATTGTTGGCTCCTTATTTAGTGGACCTTTTACACAAGGCTTCTTTGAAGTTTGTTCTACTTTCTCAAGAAATCATCTCTGGTGCCTTTATAGGTGCTGTACTTCTTAGGCATGAGATTCAGTCCCCTCCAAGGGAGGGTGTTTCTACTTGTAGGCAAAATCCAGTCTCTACATGTGACTCAAGCGATATCCTGGACATTGGCAATGATAATGGAATATATGATTAATAGGCTGCTTGGCCTCTGCTCTGGAGATTGTTCCCCATGCTCAGCTTCCCACAAGGGAGTTGCAATTTGACGTTATCAGAAGTTGGTTCTCATGCCATATCAACAGACAAAGGAGGATTTTCTCTGTTGACTCCACCATCCTCATCTAACACAGGGACATCCATATGTCATACCAGAATAGGTGTTGGTCACCACAGATGTCAGTCTGACAGGCTGGGGAGTGACTTTGGGTACCCTAATGGAGCTCGGCCTCTGGATAAAGGAGGAGAGTCCTCTTCCAATTAACATTTTGGTAATATGGGTCAATCACTTAGCACTGAGATTCTGGTCCCATGTTCTGACGGGTACACCAGTGGGCCAAAGCTCACGTTCCATCCATCTCAGCGATTCACATCCCAGCCGTGGAAAATATGGTTGCAGATCGTAAGGCACCAACATCTGGATTTTGTGAACATAGAACTCAACCCAAGTGTGTTCGACCAGATTGTGGGCTGCTGTGGTCTTCCATCAGTGAATTTCATGGCATCCTGCAATAACCTGAAGGTTCCTCTGCTCTGCACCATTTTAATTAATTAAAAAAATACCTAATGGGAAAAAAATTAAAGCCAACAAATGAAATCAATATGGGGCCTGGAGGCCCCTCAATGAATCATACACTGGCCAACTTAAAAAAAAAAAAAAAAAAAAAAAAAAAAAAAAGTGATATGGTGTTCAGAGCCCTCTGTCCTCACCAAGGAAGAGGATGTGACAAAAACAATGAATTAGCGGGGGGGGGTCCCTGGACATCTTCTACCACCCCCTCCAACACCCCTGATGATATGGTGTGTATGAGAAAAACATATACTCATCTTGATACTGGAGGTCCAGAGGTGTCTGCTGCACATCCTCCACATCATTCACCAAAAATAAGACCTTTAAAACCCCTAAAATCCTGCCACCGCATTTGTCCCCACTAAAAAGAATAAAGTGAAGCCCACCTTTTCCTGTCTGGACTCTTACCCAGGCCACTGGCAGACTAAAAAAACAGGGACTGGCTTATGTCTTTAGATTACAAGCTTTTGGGCACTTTACAAAGCACTTCTAACCCTGCATTGTCTAAACCCTTAAATTGTAAAGAGCTGTGTACACTTGTATAAACATATTAATTCATTATGTATGACCAATACCTGTTTAAATGCCTTCCCACATTCCAATGGGCTGGGAGATGGGGTTACACAGGGTTCAAGTGCCCTGGAGTAACCTCGCCTCCCAGGCAATCAGAGATGAGGAGAAGGGGTCACACATGTACAAATACTTGACCCCTTCATCAAGCCAATCACAGAACAGTATTAAAGTTGACATTTTAGTAATTTAATATGGCCATAGTATTTTAGATTTTCATCATCCTGAGGTACCCCATTATAGGTAAAAGAAAAGCAGGAGAGATTCAGAAACTTAATGTTAGGACTTGCCTGTAATATGGTACATTGAAGTGATGGGCAAGCTTAAAATAATTTGGCCATATTATGTTACTAAATCCTCAATGTCAGTGCAATGATTATATGCAGGTAATATACCACATTATAAAAGGCTGATATTGAGTAATGTGGACTGTGTCAAAAGTACTCTTTAATTTTCTACCTTCTGTCTTTGGATCAGCCTGAACACACACTCTTCTATGCTGCAGAGATACTTCACACACAGGACGAGTATAATTCAAGACTTGTATTTGTCTCCAACTGGTGAGACATAAAAATAAATCAAACAAAACAAAATTCCTTGCTCTACTGAGCACTAATTAAACAAATCAGCTCCTGACTCTATTTGGACGGCTAGGCCGTTTACGAGTTTAGAAAAATTAAGGTACAGCAGCACAGTCCACCAAGCACAAGTAAACTTACATGTTTCACAAGTTGCAGGCTGTCAGATGTTAGTTCCCTCCTCTCTGAGAACTCAAAAATAGAGCATGTCTCAGTGCAGGGGGAAGTATTTGACTGCCTGCTGCATTAATTACCAGATGCAGGTGAGTAAAAGTAGAGAATGATAGAACTCTGGTGTAGATTCCTCACCTGACATATATCAGTCACTATGAAACTCTGGAGTGAAGCACTGGCCTGCCCTTCTCTCCAAATGTTCCACCATAGGGACCCAAAATACACAGATTTACAATGTATAACAAATAACCTATACACTACATTTCCCTGGGCTAATCAGGGTAGACACCCTGCAGTATTTGGGGAGCTACATATACACCCTCCGTCACTATTCCTGTATTGAGGTACTTCTATATTCTGTGTTTGCGCTCCAGCTATTTAAATGTTTTTTGCAGCTTTGGTTATGCCTGCCAAAACCTGTGCTGGAATTGTATATTTAGAGGTTTGACAAGCTTCTACTGGTTTAAACGCCCTTCCACTGCGATGTACTGTGTTTTTTCTTTAGAACACTATAAAAATGCTAGCTGAAGAGTATAAGAAATAAACAGCTAGAAAGACAAAGCAAATTAAGGTTAGGACTTACCTATAATGGGGGGCAACTTGGAATAGTGGCAAGAATAGCATACTATGGACATATTAAGTGCTGAAAACATAAACTTTAATAAATTGATTATGCAGGCAATATGCAGCAGTATAAATGGTTGATACTGTGTATCAATTAAAACAAGAGAGATTCACTTCACAAGACCAAGCAAATTAAGTTTAGGACTTGCCTATAATGGTATACCTTGGGGTGGTGGCAAGCTTAGCATACTATGGCCATATTGTGTCAAATTCAAATTCTTGTGCTAATGCAATGTACGCATGGTATTTTATACAGCAATAATAATTAACGTAATAATGATCTAAAAATATCCAGGTGGAGGTAAACCTACTTGAACAAGTCTCGTGGACGTTCATCAATTAATTCAATATAAAGTGAAAGAAATGCTTGAAGAGATAGTAATGTCTGCATATGAAGTTAAGATCGAGTATTCATTATACTTTCTTTTATAACAAACTGTATTTTTTGGAAAATGTCCATAATGTTGAATTCTGTGTGTAATTTTATTTTAAAGTTTTCCCTTTCCGCCCCTTTTCCCAACGTCATGCTCACTTCCCTCAGATCTGAAAGCGGGTCACTTGACTAGACAGATCACAACAAGGGACAATATTGTGTGTATCGGTATAATGAAAACCCTGCCCCCCTTGACGAAGGGGAGCAGGGTTTGAGCAAATAATATAGTATAAAATATCAAATATTGATCAAATAATGTAGTATAAGATATCAAATATTTCTAATTCTTGCTTATTGTAAAACTGAATTAATGTGCATTCACAGTATCATGCTGATTATGAATTTTAAGAAAGAACAGAGTAGTTTATCTAGAAATAATACATTCTACAGGAGACAGGTAGAGTAAAAATTACACCTTTATTGACTATCTAAGTGGCCCTAGGATGCAAATTTCAAGATAACTTAGGTCTATTATATGAATTAAATATGAATACGCAATACATGAGAGGTTAAACACTCATGCAAATTAGTTTAACATTTAAATTCCACTGGTAGTGAATATTCTTATCAGTATTGTAATTCATTCTGTAGGCTCATGCAGAGTCTCTTTGTAGTCATCTAAATGATACAAACAAGGGGTAGCAAACCATCCCTTGCTATTAGTTTCACAGCCCCCTGGCACTCTAACAGTCTCCTGTTTTTCTACGGAAAGCAGGCTATCAGCCTTTACCCATATACCCACAATAAATTATGTGGTACCATGTTAGCCATAGAAAAAGCAAGAGACTTGTAGAGTAAAAATGATACGTTTATTGGCTGAGTGGCTCTAGGATGCATTGTAATATGGGTAAAGCGCTGTACTGTGTTAAACATAAAAAAAAAAAGCAGGAGACTGGTAGAGTGCATCCTAGAGCCACTCCATTAGCCAATAAAGGTATCAGTTTTACTTTACCAGTCTCCTGAAATAAATTCTGCAGCAAAGTGAATGAAGTGATCATGTGCTAAATAGATTAGTCAATAATAAAGACAAAGATATCAATGCAATTAAAACATTTTTTCACAGTCTATCAAATTTCACTATGGGAGATCTAAATATAAGAGTGATGAATTGTACATGAAATAACAAGAAGAGAAGTTATTGAAAAAATAATTATATGTAGTTGGATAGCCAAGCTGTCATCAAAAACTGCTGCTTCTTCCTTATATATATTGCAGAAATAAGTCTCTTCTTCTGTATGTCAACTGCCAAAACTGTCACTCAGGCCCTCATTCTCTTGAGACAAGATAATTTCAACACTCTACTCTTTGGTCTTCCTGCCTCTCATCTGTCTCCCCTTCAGTCTATTTTTTTATTAATTTTTTATTGAAAAGAAGATAAGTACCAATAACATGCACAATATTGGTATACCAATACAACTTCAAAGACTAACAGCCACTGACATGAGGAAATAACGCAAGACAAGATGCTCAGCCAGCAGTGAATCCCTTGGCTGCCAAGTGAGTCTAAGTCATTGTCAATGGTACAAATATTTATTATGGGAGGAGGGCAAGTCTTCCATGACAGCAGCTAAGAGTGTGTAGTACAGTAGAGAGAGAAGAAAAAGTGGAAAAGAAATAACTGAAAATAAGAAGAAAAAGGAGGAGAAGAGAAGGGGGGTGGGGACCACACCCCAGGGAGAGGAACCTAGCATAAAGATTCAAGGAGATTCTCCATCTGCACCCCTAGCCAGTCTGGGGTCATCATCCACCAAGGGAACCAAATACTTACTATCAAGGATCCCAACACTCCTGAAAGTCAGCAAGGTGGCCTGTTACAAAAGTGTGACATTTTTTCATGAGCATAAGAGGATTTTAGTCTTACCTGTTAAATCCTTTTCTCTTAGTCCATACAGGTTACAGGTAACTCTGAGTAGGCAATCCGCCCCTTTAAGTAGGCAGGAACAATTCTAGAATTGTATGCAGGGGGAGGAGCCTACCTTCCCTCCTTGGCTGCACCTAGCCAACCAGCTCCAGACAGATTTGAGACACTAACTATTGACTAGATAGTAGAAGGGAAAGAAGACTCCTGTGAGCATGACCCCGAAGGGCCCCCACGGTCTGCCACAGGAAAGCCAAGCATAGTCTCTTGACAGGGTGGGAGACCAGTAACCTATATGGACTAAGAGAAAAGGATTTAACAGGTAAGACTAAAATCCTCTTTTCTCTGTCGTCCAATACAGGTTACTGGTAACTCTGGGATGTCCAACCATTAAGTTTCCCAGAGGTGGGAAGAAGGCAAGGACCAGGCGCAAGGCCCCCAAAGTCACCAGAACATATATGGACCATCAGATCAGCAACTGAATTGTCAACGGACAGAAAACAGGGGTAACGGCACCCCAGGAACGTTACACAGCACACTGAACTAGAACCAACAGGGTTCAACAGAGAAGGAAGCACTAAGAACCAAGGAAAATCCTAGACAGGCAATACTGCCTCCAGGATTTTCCTCCCAAAGCTGGCATCAGCCAATACCAACACATCCACACGGTAGTGCTTCGAAAAAGTGTACACAGACGACCAAGTGGCCACCTTGCATAACCGATCAGCGGAGGCCTGATTCTTGTAAGCCCAAGAGGCCCCAATAGATCAAGTAGAATGAGCTGTGACCCTGAAAGGGACAGGCTTCTTCCTCAATTCATAAGCCTTGCGAATAGTGGACTTGATCCAAGAAAAGAGAGTCACCTTGGATGCAGGTCTCCCTGCCCTAGGACCCTCAGGAATGAAGAACAGAGCGTCAGATTGCCTGATAGACTCAATGCAATGCACATAAAACTTGAGACAACGCACCACGTCTAACAAGTGGAGATCCCTCTCCTTGTCAGAGGTGGGGTCAGGGCAGACTATCACGGTCCCCGTGATCCTGTGTGTCACTCTTTGCTGTGCTGCCCCCTGATTGGCTGAGCTGCGTTGGCCCGCCCCTGGTTACCCTTTTTATACTGGCCGCTGGCACCTGTCTGGTGCCCTTTCGTGGTGTTCCTGAGCCTTGCTGCTGTTCTCTGCGTTCCTGATTTCCGGTGTACCGACTTGGCCTGCTTGATACTCTCCTGTGTTCCTGCTCGTTGCTGATCCGGCTTGTCTACGAACCCGCTCTGGTATCCGACCCGGCCTGGCTGACGTTCCTGCTTGTTGCTGATCTGGCTTGTCTACGAACCCGCTCTGGTATCCGACCCAGCCTGGCTGACGTTCCTGCTTGTTGCTGATCCGGCTTGTCTACGAACCCGCTCTGGTATCCGACCCGGCCTGGCTGAAGTTCCTGCTGTTGCTGATCCGGCTTGTCTACGATTCTCCACAGTTCCCGGTTCCAGTCTGTCTACGTTCCTGCTGCTGTCTACGGGGCAACATTCTTACTCCTGGAGTAGCGCTTGTGCTCGAGACTGACCTTAACCCTTGAGTCACTGTTCACTGTTAACACTACTGAGCTGTACTACTGCTGAGTCTCCTTAAGCTTGCAGAGCTATACTATCAGGGCGATTCCGATTGCTGAGCCGATTCCTTGCTGTGCCTCATCTCCTACCAGGTGCCGAGTTAACCCTTTCAGTGCTACGCTACTACTGCTGAGCCGGCCGCTTGGGCCTGAGAGACGGCGGCTCATAGTCCATCTATGCAGGGTAGTTGTTCCGGTACCGTACCGGTGGTCCTCTTGCCCACGCACTTGCACTGGTGGAGTCATTATACGCCCATGGGGGCTACCTGGCACTAGCTGTTGGCCTCCGTTACGCCCGAGGGGGCTTGAGTCTTACACTTGCAGCTTGCAGTCTCCTTTATACGCCCGTGGGGGCTATCGTTCCTTGCTCTTGCAGCTTGTAGTCTCCGGTTTACGCCCGTGGGGGCTAACGACTCACAGTTCCAAGTACTGGTGGCATTTGTTACACCCGTGGGGGCTATCCATTATTGCTCTAGCGTTCTGGGTCAGTTCTGCCGTGCAAGTCGATTGCTCTCCTGCACTCGGTATTGACTCCTCATACTTATACAAGCTTCAGCTATACCTTGGGCGTGCCTACACCACAACAAAGACTGATGAGGACTGAGTTAACTATTGTGTGCTCCTCTCTGGGTTACCAGCCCTAGTATATATTTTCTGTACATATATTCTACTCTGTCTATATCCAGTCTACTGGCCTGTAAGGGTCTAGACACTTATTTCGTGTTTACACTGTGTGGGCAATATTGTTCATTATTTTTTTTTTTATAATAAAACTGTGTTTTATCATACCCTGTGTCTGAAGTGTCTGAAAACCGTAACAGTACGAAAGGGACATGACCTCAGACAGCAAGGGAGATACTGGCACACATAATATCCATTGGCGAATGGATGTTCACGAGCAGCGCCTCGACCAGTTGGCACTGGCCTTGCAGACCTTACTTGAGCGAACGGTACACCTAGAGAAACCTAATCAGAATCCGGTGGTCACCCCAGTCTCGACACAGGAGAACCTGCCTGTAGTTCCTACTACGCAGACCAGAGGGTTCACGGCGGCGGCGCCGTTACCGTTAAGATATGATGGCGAACCTAACCAATGCAGAGGCTTTGTCAACCAGTTGGAGATATTCTTTGAGCTCACGCCTCAGGCATTTCCTAACGACCAAAGTAAGGTGGGATTCATGATTTCCCTATTAACTGGCAAGGCATTCTCTTGGGCGAATCCTTTGTGGGAGAATGCCAAACCCTGTACCCTGAACTTTAAAGAGTTCATAAGACAGTTCTGCAGAGTGTTCGAGGTACCTGGCAGAACCGCTTCTGCTGCCAAGAAGTTGCTGGAGATGCAACAGGGCGACCGTACCCTGGGCGATTACGCTATTGAATTTCGAACCTTGGCAGCAGAGGTGGGCTGGAATAATGAGGCGCTAGTCGCAGCGTTTGCCCAGGGCCTATCAGACTCCGTCAAGGATGAGATTGCGTCCAGAGATGTGCCTAATGATTTGGATGAGCACATAGATTATGTTATGCTCATTGACTCCCGCATTCGCGAGAGACGGATGGCTAAGAGGGCGAAATCGAGGAGCTGTGGGCACGGCAGTCTTTTGAACCCACCCTCGCCACCCTGTCCTCCTGAACGTACAGCTGATACTGGAGAACCAATGCAGCTCGGGTTCACCAGACTGACAAAGGAGGAGAGGGCGCACCGTAAAAGAATGGGCCTATGCCTATACTGTGGTAAAACTGGGCACCAATTACGCAATTGCCCGGTTCGGCCGGGAAACGAACGCACCTAGGGTACCTTGGGGGACAGGCCCTAGGTGGTATACAGCAGTCCCCGGATACCAGACCCACCATTCAGGTGGTTGTTACATGGGCAGACTTCTCTGTATCAGTTTTGGCTCTGGTAGCCTCCGGTGCAGCTGGCTATTTCATGGATCACTCCTTTGCTGAGTTACATAAGATTCCGGTAGTCAAAAGGGAGTCCCCTCTAGCAATTGAGGCCATCGATGGCAGGCCGTTAGAACCGGCATTTATCACTATGGAAACAATTCCTATTGCCATGGCGATTTGGGCCCTCCACAAGGAGGAGGTGCGTTTTCAAATAATTAATTCTCCTCACCATGCAGTCATCCTGGGGTTTCCATGGCTATCATTACACAACCCCCAGTTTGACTGACAAAATTGTGAAATACTGTCCTGGTCAGAATACTGTGCGGATAATTGCCTCTCACACCCTGTCAGGTTGTTGTGTACCTCTCCCTCCGTGTCAGCTGAATACCAAGAATTCATTGACGTATTCAGTAAGGGGGAGGCTGGCGCTCTGCCTCAGCACAGACCTTATGATTGTGCCATTGATCTGCCCCCAGGCGCTGTGCCTCCTAGGGGTCGCACCTATCCGCTGTCTGTGGAGGAGAATAGGGCGATGGAGGAATATATTGGGGATGCCCTCAAGAGGGGAATTATCCGCAAGTCCACTTCACCGGCGGGTGCCGGGTTCTTCTTCGTAAAGAAGAAAAATGGCGAACTCAGACCTTGTATCGATTACAGGGGTCTAAATAAATTAATGTCTAGAAGTGCCTACCCCATTCCACTCATTACCGAGTTATTCGACAGGTTAAGGGGCTCTTCCATCTTTACTAAACTCAATCTCCGGGCTGCATATAACCTGATCAGAATTAAAGCTGGAGATGAGTGGAAAACGGCATTTAATACCAGATCAGGGCACTATGAATATCTGGTAATGCCATTCGGCCTATGTAATGCTCCTGCGGTATTTCAAGAGTTTATCAATGACATCCTTCAGGACATGCTACAGTCCTGCATTGTGGTATATCTTGATGACGTATTGATTCACTCTAATAACCTTACACAGCACATCAAGGATGTCTCTGAGGTCTTGACTAGACTACGTAAAAATAAATTGTTTTGTAAAATTGAGAAGTGCGAATTTCATAGGACCCAGGTACCCTTCCTGGGATTCGTGATTTCGGTAGATGGCATTGCTATGGACCAGGAGAAGTTGGCAGCAGTCCTACAGTGGCCTCGTCCCAAAGGGTTAAAGGCTATTCAGCGCTTTCTGGGCTTTGCCAACTATTATAGGAAATTTATTCAGAACTTCTCCACTATTGTGAAACCCTTGTCTGACTTAACTCATAAGGGTGCCACTCCTGAGGCAGCTGAGAACGCATTTGAGACACTGAAATCTGCATTTGCTTCTGCTCCAGTACTGTCCCACCCTAACCCAGCCCTGCCATTTACCCTAGAAGTTGATGCCTCTGAGGTTGGGGTTGGGGCAGTGCTCTCCCAACTCCCGGTGGGAGGTGGTACATTGAGACCCTGTGGGTTCTTCTCTAAGAAACTGTCCAGCGCCCAGAGCCATTATGAGATTGGTGACAGGGAACTCTTGGCTATCATTCTGGCACTGAAGGAGTGGCGCCACCTATTGGAAGGCACTAAGACACCAGTACTAATTCTGACTGACCACAAGAATTTGACATATCTTTCAGAGGCCAAGAGACTCTCCTCACGTCAGGCCAGATGGGCGCTCTTTTTGTCCAGGTTCAATTTTGTGGTTTCCTACCTGCCAGGTTACAAGAATGTCAGGGCAGATGCCTTGTCCAGACAGTTTGTGTCAGACATTGAGAAGGAGGAAGAGCCAGTACCTATCATTCAGCCAGATCGTATTCTGGCCACTATTCGCACTAGTATCACTTCGCCACAGGGGGAAGAAATTTTGGCCTCTCAGGCTAGGGCTCCTCCGGAAACCACAGTAGGCAAGTGTTTTGTCGATGAGCCATTCCGTACCCATCTATTAGAAACCTACCACTCATCTAAGGCGGCTGGGCACATCGGAAGGGATCAGCTATATTGGTCCCTGTCCCAGTTATTTTGGTGGCCGTCCCTTAGGGCTGATTGCTCCGCGTTTACCGCCACCTGTGCCCGTGCCAAGACACCCAGGCATCTCCCTGTTGGTTTGCTCCAGCCTGTCCCTAATGGCGACCGCCTATGGTCCCATATTTCCATCGACTTTCTGGGAGAATTGCCAGCATCTAGGGGGTACACATTTATCCTTATGGTGGTTGATAGGTTCTCTAAGATGGCTCATTTTGTGCCTCTCCCTGGTCTTCCATCGGCTCAGGAGCTGGCTGTGATATTTGCTAAGGAGGTGTTTCGGCTGCACGGGGTGCCCAGAGTGGTGGTGTCTGACCGAGGGAGCCAATTCGTGTCCAGATTCTGGAGGGCATTTTGTGGGCAGATGGGCATCCAGTTGTCATTTTCTTCCGCCTATCATCCCCAGACCAATGGAGCCGCTGAGCGTGCCAATCAAGGACTGGAACAGTTCTTGCGCTGTTTTGTAACCGATCATCATGACAATTGGGCCAACCTGTTGCCTTGGGGGGAGTTTGCCAGGAATTGTGCAGTTAATTCATCGTCCGGGAGTTCCCCATTTCTCATTAATTATGGGTTCCAGCCCTGTCTACTCCCAGACTCGTTCCAGGCACAACAGATTCCAGCTCTGGATGAACATATCGAGCAGCTTCGCTCCACTTGGGCACAGGTGAAGAGGACCCTCAGCCAGTCATTTTAGCGCTACCAAAGGAATGCTAATCGTAGACGGCTACCAGCGGTATCCTTTCAGGTGGGGGATAGAGTATGGCTTTCCTCCAGGAATCTCAAGTTGCAGGTGCCCTCCAATAAACTGGCACCTCGGTTCATTGGTCCATTCAAAGTTATCCGTAAGGTGAACCCTGTCTCCTATGCATTGGAACTTCCAGCTTCTATGCACATACATAATGTGTTCCATGTATCTCTGTTAAAACCATTGGTGTGCAACCGCTACACTACCACTCCAGTAATTCCTGGGCCGGTGGATGTTCAGGGCCAGGAGGAATATGAGGTACAGAGTATCATTGATTCTAGGAGATTTAGGGGAAAATTGCAATACTTGGTCCACTGGAAGGGATATGGTCCTGAGGAACGTTCCTGGGTAGATCAGAGGGACCTCCACACGCCCAGGCTCTTGCGCAACTTTCACTCTAAATACCCTCAGAAACCAAGACCTCCGGCAGGGAGAGGGGGTCTTTAAGAGGGGGGTACTATCACGGTCCCCGTGATCCTGTGTGTCACTCTTTGCTGTGCTACTCCCTGATTGGCTGAGCTGCGTTGGCCCGCCCCTGGTTACCCGTATATATACTGGCCGCTGGCACCTGTCTGGTGCCCTTTCGTGGTGTTCCTGAGCCTTGCTGCTGTTCTCTGCGTTCCTGATTTCCGGTGTACCGACTTGGCCTGCTTGATACTCTCCTGTGTTCCTGCTTGTTGCTGATCCGGCTTGTCTACGAACCCGCTCTGGTATCCGACCCGGCCTGGCTGACGTTCCTGCTTGTTGCTGATCCGGCTTGTCTACGAACCCGCTCTGGTATCCGACCCGGCCTGGCTGACATTCTTGCTTGTTGCTGATCCGGCTTGTCTACGAACCCGCTCTGGTATCCGACCCGGCCTGGCTGAAGTTCCTGCTGTTGCTGATCCGGCTTGTCTACGATTCTCCACAGTTCCCGGTTCCAGTCTGTCTACGTTCCTGCTGCTGTCTACGGGGTGACATTCTTACTCCTGGAGTCGCGCTTGTGCTCGAGACTGACCTTAACCCTTGAGTCACTGTTAAAGCTACTGAGCTGTACTACTGCTGAGTCTCCTTAAGCTTGCAGAGCTATACTATCAGGGCAATTCCGATTGCTGAGCAGATTCCTTGCTGTGCCTCACCTCCTACCAGGTGCCGAGTTAACCCTTTCAGTGCTACGCTACTACTTCTGAGCCGGCCGCTTGGGCCTGAGAGACAGCGGCTCATAGTCCATCTATGCAGGGTAGTTGTTCCGGTACCGTACCGGTGGTCCTCTTGCCCACGTACTTGCACTGGTGGAGTCGTTATACGCCCGTGGGGGCTACCTGGCACTAGCTATTGGCCTCCGTTACGCCCGAGGGGGCTTGAGTCTTACACTTGCAGCTTGCAGTCTCCTTTATACGCCCGTGGGGGCTATCGTTCCTTGCTCTTGCAGCTTGTAGTCTCCGATTTACGCCCGTGGGGGCTAACGACTCACAGTTCCAAGTACTGGTGGCATTTGTTACGCCCGTGGGGCCTATCCATTATTGCTCTAGCGTTCTGGGTCAGTTCTGCCGTGCAAGTAGATTGCTCTCCTGCACTTGGTATTGACTCCTCATACTTATACAAGCTTCAGCTACACCTTGGGCGTGCCTACACCACAACAAAGACTGATGAGGACTGAGTTAACTATTGTGTGCTCCTCTCTGGGTTACTAGCCCTAGTATATATTTTCTGTACATATATTCTACTCTGTCTGTATCCTGTATCTCATTTTTCATTTTTAACCTACTGTATATTTGGTTATATATTAAGGAATTTTTTTATAAACGATACCACTTCTATTCCCCCTTATTTATATACCTTTTATCTATTAAAGAATTGATATTTTGTTGTTCAAGTTTATCTGTATATTATTTCCCATTACACCACGGACTACTCTTAGATCTCTGGGGCTCTGTCTCTCCTTTTCTTCTGTCTGTATCCAGTCTACTGGCCTGTAAGGGTCTAAACACTTATTTTGTGTTTACACTGTGTGCCTGTAGAGGGCGATATTGTTCATTTTTTTTTTTTTTTAATAATAAAACTGTGTTTTATCATACCCTCTGTCTGAAGTGTCTGAAAACCGTAACACAGAAAGAGGGCACCACAATCTCCTGATTGATGTGGAACTCAGAGACCACCTTCGGTAGAAACTCCTTAGAAGTGCGAAGCACCACCTTGTCCCTGTGAAACACCAAATAGGGTGGTTTACAGGGCAGAGCACGTAACTCCACGACACGGCAAACTGACACAATCGCCAGGAGAAAAGCCATTTTCCACGTCAACAGATGTAGAGGAATTGTAGCCAAAGACTCAAAGGGAGGGAGCTGAAGGGCGCCCAAAACCAAGTTAAGATGCCACTGAGGAGCAGTAGACTTGAAAACAGGATGAGTATGAGCAACGCCCTGGAAGAAAATCTTGACCTCAGGAAAGATTGCAAAGCATCTCTGAAAGAAAACAGAGAGAGCAGAAGTCTGAACCTTAAGGGAACTCAAACTGAGGCCCTTATCCACACCATCCTGCAAAAAGGCCAGGACCATAGGTAGATCAAATCCTGAGACAGGTCCCTGTCAGCGCACCAGGACAGAAAAGTCGACCACTGACAGATCCAAGAGCTCCGGAAACCAAGACTGGCGAGGCCAGTATGGAGCAATCACAATGACTGGGCAACGCTCCAGTCGTAATTTCCGTAACACCCTGTGCAACATGGGAAGGGGAGGAAAGATGTAAGCCAGAGGAAAGGCCCAAGGAATGGACATTGCATCCACCGTCAGAGCCAGAGGGTCTCGCCACCGAGAGCAGAACACCATTATGTCGATGTAAGGGGGACCCCATTGCTGAACAATGAGTTGAAACACCTGTGGATGCAACTCCCGCTCTCCGCTGTCCATTGTGTGTCGACTGAGGAAGTCCGCCATGACGTTGTCTACACCTGGAATGTGCACTGCGGATATAGCAGGCACGTGATCTTCTGCCCAGGACAAAATAGCCTTGACCTCTAACCAATCAGCGAGACTTCTTGTTCCGCCTTGCTTGTTCATGAAAGCCACCGCCATGGCATTGTAGGACTCCACTCGGACTGGACAGTCTTCCAACCGAGATGTCCAATGTCTCAGGGCATGAAATATCGGCCAAAATGTTGATCGGAAGGAGATACTCCACTGGAGACCATCGACCATGAGCGCTCAAGCGACCCAGGACTGCACCCCAGCCGGAGAGACTGGCGTCCGTTGTAACTTTGGTCCAAAAGGTCACCAGAAATGACTTGCCTTTCAGCAGGTTGGGAAGGTCGAGCCACCATGACAAGCTCAGTTCCACATGCAGAGGAAGGGAAACAAATGACTTCCAAAGATCCTGTTGACCCTTGCACACCTGGATCACAAACCTCTGGAGCTCCCTGGTGTGCGCCATGGCAAACGGAACCGCTTCTATGGTAGAAATTAATTTCCCCACCAGAGATGATAGCTTCTGGACTGGAACCGGATCCTGAGACAGAATCTCTGAAACCCTGTAGGCGATCTGGTGAGCCACCTCTTCCGTGAGGAACACCATGCTCTTCTGAGTGTTGAATAGAAGGCCCAGGAAAACCAGACGCTGGGATGGGACAAGATCTGACTTGTCCAAGTTGATGATCCACCCATGACGGGTGAGAGCCTGAATGCAGTTCTGAACTTGCTGATGAAGGCGTTCCGCAGAGGGGACTTTCAGAAGCAAGTCGTCCATGTATGGTGCAACTCTGATGCCGTTCCGGCGGAGGACGGATATCAAGGCACCCAGGACACAGTTGAAGACCTGAGGAGCCATCATCAGACCAAATGGAAGGGCTGAGAACTGAAAAATGTCCCCTGTCACAGGCAAACCGGCAATAATGAGTCCATGTCACAAAGGAATTGAGGTCCTTCAACTCCAAAATAGGGCGACAACCGCTGTCCTTTTTGGCGACCACAAAGAGGTTTGAGTTGAAACCCGAACCCCTGTCATGGAAAGGCACTGGCTCTAGAACATCCTTGTCCAGAAGAGCCTGAACACTGCTGTCGAGCAGACAGCATTTCTCTGTACCTTGAGGAGTATGAGAAGAATGAAAGCGAAAGGAAGGAAGAGAAATTAAAGGGATCGTATACCCTTCCTTCATTACCTGTAAAACCCATGGGTCCGCCACAGAGCCCTCTCAAACACTGTGATAGTGTCACAGATGACCACCCACAGTGGGGTGCGGACCCAGGTTCAGCGAGTCATGCCAAAGAAGTCTTGGAAGCCTTGGACTTGGAGGAGACCTTAGGCTTCCATTGTTGTTTGGACTTGGCGGAGGTATGAGGATCTGAGGGAACCATCTGGTTCGCCGGACTTGTCTCATTCTGAAAGGAACAAAAAAAATGCTTACGCTTAAGTGGCAATTTCTTCCTAGGAACCAAGGGTAGAAGAGAACTCTTACCCCCCCGTGGCCTCACTGATCAGATCCTTAAGATCTGGCCCAAATAAAGAGGTACCCTGAAAAGGCAGGAAAAGTAAGACTCTTAGAAGCTGTGTCAGCAGTCCAAATCTTGAGCCAAAGAGCTCGTCTGGCCACCACAGACATAGTGGAAACCCTAGCCATCATATGGATGGCATCAAATAAGGCAGCTGAACATAGTGTTGTGCCTCAGATATGTTGGCAAGAAGGCGCAACTTATCCAAAGTAGAGGCATCCTGATGGACAGCCTTGGTGAGCTGCTCAGTCCAGACCGCAATGGCCTGGTTCACCCACCAGCGGCAAATGCTGGACACATAGCTGAACCAGCAGTGGCAAAAATGGACTTGAGGGAAACCTCAAGTTTCTTGTCAGTCCAGTCATTCAGAGCAGAGGCATCAGAGACTGGCAACGCAGTAGATTTAGACAGCCTGGAAATAGGGGCATCCACTTTGGGGGGATGAACCCACTGAGCAAGCGCAGCCTCAGAAAAGGGATAAAGCTTAGCAAATTTTCTGGACACAGAGGCTTTCTCGTCTGGGGATTTCCACTCCTCAGACACAAGGCGGTCAAGAGTGGGGTCAGGTGGGAAGTATGTAAGGGGCTTAGCAGGCTCCTGGAATACATCAGAGGGAACAGAAGGAACCTCCTGAACTAGGGGAATGTTAAGAGTAGTCAATAAAGCCCTGATTAGGCCCTCAGCGGAGGGTTCAGGATCAGCCTCAAAAGGGTCCCCAAGAAACTGAGAGGACTCCAACACAGAACATTCCTCAACATCCGAGTTCACCAGCAGTTCCTCCTCAGAGGAATCTGACACGTCAGGTTCTCCCTGAGGTTTAGGCAGGGAAGACCTGACTGAGGAGGGGGCCTGCCAAGACTGAAAAGCCCCCTGTAACTGGGATGGAAAGAGTTGCAACGTGGACCTAAGGTCCCTAATCGCAGTCTTGAACTCTTGCACCCAAGCCTCTATGGCATGGCTGGAGGTCCCTGGAATGGTGTCAGGGACATCAGAACATGCTTGGCATAAATGATCTGAGAAGTCTCTAGGTAGCCCTGAGTGACAGGAAGAGCAATGCGCAATGGGGGTACAGAGACCCCAGCGTCCTTAGTCTTAGGTCTAGCCCCAAGCTCCAGCGGTATAGACATTCTCATAGTGTCAAAATAACCAACTGTACAATAAATCACCCAATTATAGTGTGTAGGATTAAAGTTTCACCCCAGAAATCGCTAAAATAAACTTATCTGGCAGGCTAAGGGTTAATCTGCAGAGGAGAAAAGGAGAGTCCAAGCCCTGCTCACAAAATGGCTGCCGCGGTGGGAGCCAATCAGAAACAAGGGCGCTAAGCAAGTGCTCATGGGAAATGAAGTTTTTCCAGAAAGTACCCTAAACAGTGCCCGAAGCCCCCTAACGCACTAGAAACATGAACCAGATGATAGAGCAAGGGCAGACAAGTAAAATGAGCCATCTCTGAAGTTGCTAGGTTAAACAGTTGCAGAGATACTTCCCAAACAGTACAGTCCCATAGGAGTGAATGGAGCAATAGAGTCTATGCAGTAAAGCACGCCTTAAAGGCTCAGTACTCAATTTTTGCAAATATTAAAGTAAAACATAAAAAGGTGTAAAACATCAATAGAACATGTGAGGACACCCACAAAACACTAACCCAGTAGGAAAAGTGTCAGGAAACCTCCCATTAAAGTACCAAATCAGCAGTTAAAGGGTTAAGTTACCACATAAACCTGCTCCAAACACCCAACAAACATACAGATATACCCAATGAGTGCAGGAGTGTGCAACAGGAATTCCAGAAATACACCCCTGTGCGGAGAGGCACTGTGGGATAAGTGGACCTGCAGCACTCAAAGGGTAGCTCACCTTTCCTGCAGATCTTCTGTCTTCAGATTACCATGGAGCAAGAAGTACCTCAGTGGGTAACTCCTGGGGAAGCACTTGGAATCAAGATTTTCCCCCTCAGGGCTTAAGGTCCACAAGAAAGCCACATCTAAGGGCATTGTCAGTCATGGTAATCCACCTAATGGTGGTATTCCATATCTAATCTAACAGAAAAATAAAAAAGATTCTAAAACTATAGCAGAACTGTTCTCAGCCTGGTGTTTTCTTCACCGAGGAGCAAATCTTTCTGGAGCAGATTGGATAGCTGCAGCCAAGGAGTGAAGGGAGGCTCCACCCCCTGCATACACTTTGAGAATTGTTCCTGCCTACTAAGGGGCAAATCTCCTCCCAGAGTTACCAGTAACCTGTATTGGACGACAGAGAAATACTCATTCATGCATTGCTCTTCCAAGAGGACACATGAGAGAGCTCTGATTTCCAGTGTGCCAGAATCTCAGCTCTTGCAGAAATTAACATGATAGTAAGTAAAGAGCCTCTGTCAAATTTATAAGTGTCCAGTGGACAGTGGAAGAGAACAGCAGGAAGGTCATCAGGCAAGGTGGAATCAGTAACTTCTCTGATAATAGACAGGTCAGAAGCCCAGTAAGGCTTTATTTTTGGCCAATCACAACACAGGTATTACGGTTCCCGTGATCTCTCTGTCACTCTCTGCTGTGTTGCGCTTCCATTGGCTGAGCTTGTTTGGCCCGCCCAGTATGGCCTTCATATACCAGGCCTCTGGCACCTGTCAGGTGCCCTTTCGTGGTGTTCCTGTACCAGTGCTACCGTTGCTGTGTTCCTGCGTTCCTGTGTACAGACTTGGCCTGTCTGTCTATTCTTATTGGTTACTGCTCCGTGATTGACCCGGTGTGGCTGACGTTCCTGCTCCGTGATTAACCCGGCTTGGCTGACGTTCCTGCTCCGTGATTGACCCGGCCTGGCTGACGTCCCTGCTCCGTGACCTGATTCCGGCTATCCTGTCATCCTGAGAGTGTACCTGCTGAAGATCCTGACTCTTTGTCGCCTGGCGACATTTTGGACTTTGTGTGCAGTGTTGTGCAGACTGAACATTCAGTTAACTCTTGCAGAGCCGTTGCCTCCGTTATACCGAGCCTGTCCGTTAACACTTGCTGAGCATTGTGGCCTCTGTTATACCGAGCCTGTCCGTTAACACTTGCTGAGCATTGTGGCCTCCGTTATACTGAGCCTGTCCGTTTACACTTGCTGAGCATTGCAGCTTCCGTAATACCGAGTCTCCTGGTTACACTTGCAGAGCATTGTGGCCTCCGTTTACCTGTGCTTCCGCTTAACACCTTATTTGCACAGTGTATAGGTTACCGCACCGAGTGGTGCAACTGGGCGATTCCATCTGCTCTCGCAGTGTACCGGGTTCCGTTACCGCACTGGAAGGGTGCTATTGGCTGTGGTTCCATTTAGCTCTTGCAGTGTTTGAAAACCCACTACTGCACTGGAAGGGTGCTATTGGCTCTGATACTATTCAGCTCAAGCAGTGTTTGAAACTCCGTTACCGCACCGGAAAGGTGTTGTTGGCTCTGGTTCCATTAAGCTCTTGCAGTGTGTGGGGCTCCATTACTGCACCGGAAGGGTGCTATTGGCTCTATTTCCATTCAGCTCTTGCAGAGTGTTGGGTATCTCCGCTCATTGCCTGTCCTAGAGTGTTTCAGTCCTGCCTCACTGCCAAGGAACTATCATACCTTGCTACACAGTCTCTTGCTGCTTTTACCATCTACTGGGCGTTGGGTAGACACACCACAACAGAGACTGATTATCTACCTAGGACCTTAACCCTTTTGCTACTGTTGTCTCATATTTATGCGCTGTCACGGTGCCCGTGATTGCTTGCCCTTGCTGTCAGTCAGATGTGTGTATTCCCCATTGGCCGCCTTTTTAACGCCCGCCTAGCACTGCCTATTTAAACCAGCATGAGGCACCCTTTGGTTGCCCTTTCGTGGTGTTTCTGTACCTGCAGTCACCTGATGTTTCCTTGGGCCTGTACGTCCGCTACCAGTGTCAGCGTTTCTCCACTGTCAGAGCTGCTGCTGCTTGGTTCCTGTCCTCGTTCCAGATCCGGTTGTCTATTGTTCCTGATCCTGCTTCTGCTCCGGTCTTGGTGTTGTTCCTGCTTCCGTTCCTGATCCGGCTTGCCGTCCTGCCGCTCCCGTGGTTGTCCAGGAGGCAACCTGTTCCTGAGGTGTATCCTGATTCACTGCTTCTGGCTGCCTGTCGCCTGGGCGACATTTTCATTATGGGGTTTACTCCAGATACCGGTTGCTGATTCCGTTGTACTGAACCGGTTGGGCGTACTGGTTTACTCCATACACCGGTTTACGCGGTACTGGTTTACTCCATACACCGGTTGCTGATCCCGTTGCACTAGAACTGGTTGGGCGTTCCATTTTGCTCCAGTACGCGGTACTGGTTTACTCCATATACCGGTTGCTGACTCCACTGCATAGAACCGGTTGGGCGTTCCATTTGCTCCAGTACGCGGTACTGGTTTACTCCATATACCGGTTGCTCACTCTTCTGCATAGAACCGGTTGGACGTTCCATTTGCTCCAGTACGCTGTACTGGTTTACACCATATACCGGTTGCTGACTCCATTGCATAGAACCGGTTGGGCGTTCCATTTGCTCCAGTACGCGGTACTGGTTTACTCCATACACCGGTTGCTGATCCCATTGCACTAGAACTGGTTGGGCGTTCCATTTTGCTCCAGTATGCGATACTGGTTTACTCCATATACCGGTTGCTGACTCCATTGCAGAGAACCGGTTGGGCGTTCCATCAGCTCCAGTACGCGGTACTGGTTTACTCCATACACCGGTTGCTGATCCCGTTGCACTAGAACCGGTTGGGTGTTCCGTTTTGCTCCAGTACGCGATACTGGTTTACTCCATATACCGGTTGCTGACTCCATTGCAGAGAACCGGTTGGGCGTTCCATTTGCTCCAGTACACTGTACTGGTTTACTCCATACACCGGTTGCTGATCCCGTTGCACTAGAACCGGTTGGGCGTTCCGTTTTGCTCCAGTACGCGATACTGGTTTACTCCATATACCGGTTGCTGACTCCATTGCAGAGAACCGGTTTGGGCGTTCCATTAGCTCCAGTACGCGGTACTGGTTTACTCCATTACCGGTTGCTCACTCCTCTGCATAGAACCGGTTGGGCGTTCCATTTGCTCCAGTACTCTGTACTGGTTTACTCCATATACCGGTTGCTGACTCCATTGCATAGAACCGGTTGGGCGTTCTATTTGCTCCAGCATGCGGTACTGGTTTACTCCATATACCGGTTGCTGATCCCTTTGTATAGAAACGGTTGGGCATTCCATTTGCTCCAGTACTGGTTTACTCCACACACTGGATGTATATTCCATTGCAATAACTGATTGAGCTATTTCACTGTCATTGCTGGTAATCGGTTTGCTCCACTCTCCTCACTGGGCTGCTGCCTTACTATCTCAGCCTCAGTGGAGCTGTCCTCATATTCCTGCAGGCTGCCTTGCCCGGTATATTGGCAAGGCCGGTAGAGCCTATTTTCATTCCTTTGTACCATCTTACTGGCTGCCTTGCCCGGTATATTGGCAAGGCCAGTAGAGCCTATTTACATTCCGTTGTACCATCTTACTGGCTGCCTTGCCCGGTATATTGGCAAGGTCTGTAGTGCCTATTTACGTTCTGGTGTACCATCTTACTGGCTGCCTTGCCCGGTATATTGGCAAGGCCGGTAGAGCCTATTTACATTCTGGTGTACCATCTTACTGGCTGCCTTGCCCGGTATATTGGCAAGGCCGGTAGAGCCTATTTACATTCTATTGTACCATCTTACTGGCTGCCTTGCCCGGTATATTGGCAAGGTCTGTAGTGCCTATTTACGTTCTGGTGTACCATCTTACTGGCTGCCTTGCCCGGTATATTGGCAAGGCCGGTAGAGCCTATTTACATTCTGGTGTACCATCTTACTGGCTGCCTTGCCCGGTATATTGGCAAGGCCGGTAGAGCCTATTTACATTCTATTGTACCATCTTACTGGCTGCCTTGCCCGGTATATTGGCAAGGCGGGTAGAGCCTATACTGCTGTATCTTGCTACTACTGTTTGCACCCAGATTGTGTATTGACATACGTGTATGTACCAGACCCATGGGGGTTTCCATTAAACTTTTCAATAAAGTTTGATTTTTATCTTACTCTGTGTCTGAGAGTCATAACAAACCGTGACATACCTGTCTTGTGACAGTATATGTTATTGCTCTATACTGGGCCTGTGAGGGCATTCATAGGTATCCATTTACCTGTCATTGCAAACTAAGCCTGTAGTGGGCAGTGTTCCTAGTTTTTCAATAAAACTGTTTTATTCTAACCTCCTGGTCTGAGTGTCTTACAAAACCGTTACAGTACGAAAGGGCCATGACCTCAGACAGTAAAGGTGAAGGTAATAAGCAGAATATCCATTGGAGGATGGATATGCATGAGCAACGCTTGGACCAGTTGGCACTGGCCTTGCAGACGTTACTGGAATGTACGGTACACCTTGACAAACCTAATCAGAATCCGGTGATCCCCCCAGTTCCGACACCTGACAATCTTTCTGTGGTTCCTGCTGCTCCTCCCAGAGGCCTAACGGCAGCGGCGCCGTTACCATTGAGATATGATGGCGAACCTACCCTATGCAGGGGGTTTATCAATCAATTAGAGATATTCTTGGAATTGACACCTCATGCCTTTCCTAACGACCAGAGCAAGATTGGGTTCATGATATCATTGTTAACGGGCAAAGCTCTGGCATGGGCTAATCCCTTATGGGAGAACGCCAATCCCTGCACTCAGAACTTCAGCGAGTTCGTAAGGAAGTTCCGTAGAGTGTTTGAGGTACCTGGTAGAGCAGCCTCTGCTGCCAAAAGATTAATGGAGATTCAAATGGGCGATCGTACAGTGGGCGACTATGCCGTAGAATTTCAGACATTGGCAGCAGAGGTAGGATGGAATAACGAGGCATTAGTGGCAGCTTTTGCTGAGGGGTTGTCTGACTCCATCAAAGATGAAATTGCTGCCAGAGATGTCCCCAGTGACTTAGACGAATACATTGATTATGTCATGCTTATTGACTCTCGTATCCGTGAAAGGCGCCTGGCTAGAAGGGAGAGATCCAGAAGCTATGGGCATGGCAGTTCTTTAAACCCACCCTCGCCTCCCATTCCTCCTGATCAATCATCTGAACCGGGTGAACCAATGCAACTCGGGTTCACCAGACTTACAAAGGAGGAACGGGTACACGGTAAGAGGCAGGGTTTATGCTTATATTGTGGCAAATCTGGGCACTTACTACACACCTGTCCGATACGGCCGGTAAACGGACGCACCTAGGGTACCTTGGGGGACAGGCCCTAGGTGGCGTACAACAGTCCCTAGACTCATGTATACAGAAACCCACCATCCAGGTGATATTTTCCTGGGCTGATCAGTCTGTGGAGGTGGTTGTGCTGGTAGACTCTGGTGCAGCTGGGTACTTCATGGATTGCTCTTTTGCCGAACTGCACAAAATTCCATTGGTCAAAAGGGACACTCCCTTAGCCATTGAGGCCATTGACGGCAGACCGTTAGAACCTGCATTTATCACTATGGAAACGACTCTTATTACAATGTCTATTGGGGCTCTCCACAAGGAGGAAGTACGCTTCCAAATAATCCGTTCACCTCATCATGCGGTCATTCTGGGGTTCCCATGGTTGCTATTGCATAATCCCCAGTTTGATTGGCAGAGATGTGAGGCCAGATCATGGTCTGAGTATTGTACAAAGAACTGCTTGTCACACCCTGTCAAGATTTTGTGTACCTCTCCCTCTGTGCCAGCTGAGTATCGTGAATTCAGTGACGTATTTAGCAAGGGAGAGGCTAGTGCATTGCCTCAGCACAGACCGTATGATTGCACTATTGATTTGCCTCCGGGCGTGGTGCCTCCCAGGGGTCAGACATACCCTTTGTCCTGCGATGAGAACGAGGCCATGGAGGACTACATTGACGACGCCCTCGAGGGGAATCATATGCAAGTCTACCTCACCGGGTGGTGACGCGTTCTTTTTTATGAAAAAGAAAAATGGCGAACTAAGACCATGTATTGATTACCGTGGACTGAATAAGCTCATATCTAAGAATGCCTACCCCATACCACTCATTACGGAGTTATTTGACAGGTTGAAGGGCTCTTCTATCTTTACGAAACTTGATCTGCGGACTGCGTATAACCTGATCAGAATTAAGGCTGGGGATGAGTGGAAAACTGCATTCAATACTAGGTCGGGGCACTATGAATACTTAGTGATGCTATTTGGTTTATGTAATGCACCTGCAGTGTTTCAAGAGTTTATCAATGACATCCTCCGTGACATGCTTCAGTCTTGTGTGGTCGTATACCTCGATGATATATTGATACACTCTGCTAACCTAACCCAGCACATCAAGGATGTGTCTGAAGTTTTGCTTCATCTACGCAAGAATAAACTGTTCTGTAAATTAGAAAAATGTGAGTTTCACAGTCCCAAAGTACCCTTCCTGGGGTTCGCAATATCTAAGGATGGCATTGCCATGGACCAAGAGAAACTGGCAGCAGTCCTACAGTGGCCACGTCCCAAAGGATTAAAAGCTATCCAACGCTTTTTGGGCTTTGCCAATTATTATAGAAAATTTATCCAGAATTTCTCTACAATTGTTAAACCTCTATCTGACCTCCTGCATAAGGGCGTTAATCCCTCTCAATGGTCCGAGACAGCTGAAAACGCTTTTGAGACTTTAAAATCTGCTTTTGCATCTGCTCCTATAATGACCCACCCTCCCTGCCATTTACCTTGGAGGTTGATGCCTCCGAAGTCGAGGTAGGGGCAGTACTCTCCCAGCGCCCTCTTGGTGATGGTACCCTGAGACCTTGTGGATTCTTTTCTAAGAAACTCTCCAGTGCCCAAAGCCATTATGAAATTGGTGACAGAGAACTCTTGGCTATTATCCTCGCATTGAAAGAATGGCGCCACCTATTGGAGGGCACGAGAACCCCGGTGTTAATCCTAACTGACCACAAAAAGGCTGTCCTCTCGCCAGGCTAGGTGGGCACTGATCCTTTCTCGATTTAATTTCATAGTGTCCTACCTGCCAGGTTCAAAGAACGTTAGGGCAGATGCCCTGTCCAGACAATTCAGTCCTGACATTGAGAGGGATGAAGAACCCGTACCTATTATTCAGCCAGATCGCATCTTAGCTACAGTGCGTACTAGCATCACTTCGCCACTGGGGGAAGAGATTTTGGCATCTCAGACGAGGGCACCCCCAGAAACCCCAGTTGGCAAGTGTTTTGTGGATGAGCCATTCCGTACCCGTCTGCTTGAGACATACCACTCCTCTAAGGCTGCCGGGCACATCGGGAGGGATCAATTAATATGGTCTCTCTCACAAGTATTTTGGTGGCCTTCCCTTAGAGCCGATTGCTCCGCTTTTACTGCAGCCTGTGCCACCTGTGCTCGTGCCAAGACCCCCAGACACCTCCCAGTGGGCTTACTCCAAACTGTGCCTAATGGTGAACGCCCATGGTCCCACATATCCATTGATTTTGTTGGAGAAATGCCAGTGTCTAGGGGGTATAAATTTATCCTAATGGTGGTTGACAGGTTCTTTAAAATGGCTAATTTCGTGCCCCTCTCTGGTCTCCCTTTGGTCCAGGAATTGGCAGTAATTTTTGCCAGAGAGGTATTCCGCTTGCATGGGGTTCCCAGAGTGGTGGTGTCGGACCGTGGGAGCCAGTTCATGTCTAGATTCTGGAGGGCATTTTGTAGCCAGATGGGCATCCAGTTGTCCTTTTCCTCTGCCTACCATCCCCAGACTAATGGGGCCGCTGAGCGTGCCAATCAGGGACTGGAACAGTTCCTGCTCTGCTTTGTGACCGATCATCATGACAATTGGGCTGACCTGTTGCCATGGGCAGAGTTTGCCAGGAATTGTGCAGTCAATTCATCTTCCGGGAGCTCCCCGTTCCTTATCAATTATGGGTTTCAGCCGTGCCTGCTCCAGGACTCATTTCAGTCGCAGCAGATTCCGGCTCTGGACGAGCACATTGAGCAGCTCCGCTCCACTTGGGCACAGGTTCAGAGGACCCTCAGCCAGTCATTCCAGTGACATCAGCAGCATGCCAACTGTAGACTGCTGCCAGCAGTCTCCTTCCAGGTTGGGGACAGGGTATGGCTCTTCTCCAGGAATCTCAATTTGCAAGTGCCGTCCAATAAGTTGGCTCCCCAGTTCATTGGTCCTTTCAAGGTAATCCGCAAGGTTAACCCTGTCTCGTTCGCACTGGAACTCCCAGCATCTATGCGCATTCATAACGTGTTCCATGTGTCTCTGTTAAAACCCTTGGTATGCAACCGCTATACTACCACTCAGGTGGTTCTTGGGCCGGTGGATGTTCAAGGCCAAGAGGAGTACGAAGTTCAGAGTATCATTGATTCTAGGAGGTTTAGAGGGAAATTGCAATATTTGGTTCATTGGAAGGGCTATGGCCCTGAAGAGCGTTCTTGGGTCGATCAGAGGAACCTTCATGCCCCGAGATTATTGCGCAATTTCCACTCTAAATATCCCCAGAAACCTAGACCCTTTGCCAGGGGAGGGGGTCTTTGAGAGGGAGGTACTATCACGGTTCCCGTGATCTCGCTGTCACTCTCTGCTGTGTTGCGCTTCCATTGGCTGAGCTTGTTTGGCCTGCCCAGTATGGCCTTCATATACCGGGCCTCTGGCACCTGTCAGGTGCCCTTTCGTGGTGTTCCTGTACCAGTGCTACCGTTGCTGTGTTCCTGAGTTCCTGTGTACCGACTTGGCCCATCTGACTATTCTTATTGGTTCCTGCTCCATGATTGACCCGGTCTGGCTGATGTTCCTGCTCTGTGATTGACCTGGCTTGGCTGACGTTCGTGCTCTGTGATTGACCCGGCCTGGCTGATGTCCCTGCTCCGTGACCTGATTCCGGCTATCCTGTCATCCTGAGAGTGTACCTGCTGAAGATCCTGACTCTGTCACCTGGTGACATTTTGGACTTTGTGTGCAGTGTTGTGCAGACTGAACATTCAGTTAACTCTTGCAGAGCCGTTGGCTCGGTTATACCGAGCCTGTCCGTTAACACTTACTGAGCACTGTGGCCTCTGTTATACCGAGCCTGTCCGTTAACACTTGCTGAGCACTGTGGCCTCCATTATACCGAGCCTTTCCGTTAGCACTTGCTGAGCTCTGTTGCCTCCGTTATACTGAGCCTGTCCGTTTACACTTGCTGAGCATTGTGACCTCCGTTTACCTGTGCTTCCGCTTAACACCTTATTTGCACAGTGTATAGGTTACCGCACCGAGTGGTGCAACTGGGTGATTCCATCTGCTCTCGCAGTGTACTGGGTTCCGTTACCGCACCGGAAGGGTGCTATTGGCTCTGGTTCCATTTAGCTCTTGCAGTGTTTGAAAACCCGCTACCGCACAGGAAGGGTGCTATTGGCTCTGATACTATTCAGCTCAAGCAGTGTTTGAAACTCCGTTACCGCACCGGAAGGGTGTTGTTGGCTCTGGTTTCATTAAGCTCTTGCAGTGTGTGGGACTCCGTTACCGCACCGGAAGGGTGCTATTGGCTCTAGTTCCATTCAGCTCTTGCAGAGTGTTGGGTATCTCCGCTCATTGCCTGTCCTAGAGTGTTTCAGTCCTGCCTCACTGCCAAGGAACTTTCATACCTTGCTAAACAGTCTCTTGCTGCTTTTACCATCTACTGGGCGTTGGCTAGACACACCACAACAGAGACTGGTTATCTACCTAGGACTTTAACCCTTTTGCTACTGTTGTCTCATATTTATGCCTGTCTTGTGACAGTATATGCTATTGCTCTATACTGGGCCTGTGAGGGCATTCATAGTTCCGTATCCATTTACCTGTGATTGCAAACTAAGCCTGTAGTGGGCAGTGTTCCTAGTTTTCAATAAAACTGTGTTTTATTCTAACCTCCTGGTCTGAGTGTCTTACAAAACCGTTACAACAGGTCATGTTACAAGATTATAAACAAATTTTATAGAGCTTTTTCCTAGAAGATAAGTCTCAGACTGGAGAAGCAGGAGGAGAATAGGGTCCTCGTACAGAACATAATTGAGAGGGAGATCATCTTGTACCCAAAGGAGAGAGTCAGTGGTCTTGGTGCTAATAAGAAGGCCGTCCGGCATCAGGTCCTCATCAGAGTCAATGCTGTCTCCGGCTGCTAGTGGACCATGGAGTCGATAAAGAAGCGGTGAGGTGATTGTAAGAGGTATGTGAAGCACAAGATAGGAGAAGTTGCCATGCACGCCGAGGCCCTAGAGGTGATCCCCTTGTCCAGCTCAGCTTCAACCCCTGGGAGGAGATGCTGAGGCAGAGCCTGTTTCAACAGCCGTTGAGGGGGTCCCTGGAGAATGTGACAATGGCAAGGACAGTGCCATCCACACTACCGGTAAGTGCATCATTCCATAACTAGACACCACACAAAACCTCACCCCTAGTACAGCCCAACACAGTGATAGCTTAACACATGGCCAACACTGATTCCCATACACAACACTGAGAGGGTTCAAACAAGGACAGACTACCGGACAATCCAAGTAGAAATGGGAAGGGTTCAGCAGAACAAATCCTGTCCAAGTACAGGTTTAACCCCTCATTACTGTGTTGATCATTATACCCACTCCACAAAAACAATGCTAACATCACATTGTTATATGAAGCTGTTATATTCCTCCACATGTAGCCATAGAAAGGTCAGCACCTAACCCTTTGAGTGGTAGAGGGATAAGTAAAACATTGTTCCAATATGTGATGGGTACCCCTTCTGGCACTAGAAGGGTTAACAGAGGATGAACACAACAGGGTTACATTGCACGCATCCACAGGGGTCATTTCACACATCACAGTTCTACTGAGACAAACTGATTGCACTTACAACACATAGGCCTCAAACTCAAAAACACTAGGGCCTCTAAGCAAATTAATGCACCATTGAAAAAAACAATGACAAAGTAGAAACAATGTCAGAAACACATACAGACAAAGCAAAACCAAAAAACCCACATAAGCTTTGGTTATCATATGTGTCCTAAGGAGTGGGGATGGCAAGGGGGGGAATTTGTGTGTTTGGAGGCCCTAGTTTTTTTTGTGTCTGAGGCCTATGTGTTGTACATGCAATCGGTTTGTCTCAGTAGAACTGTGATGGTTATCCTTGGTATCATAAGTAGAAGAGTGGGGATGGCAAATAGCTTAAGGATACAAATGATTACCAAAGCTCAACTACTGTATGTTGCTTACATCAATGTACATGATCCTGTCAAGCTCATCAATCATTGACTGCCAGGCTGGTATCCCATGCATTGCAACTCAATACATTGGATACCATCCTGGCACTCAATGATTCACAGTGCTGTGGAATAAGTTTGCAATATATAAATAAAGAGTAATAAAGAATAATCAATGTAAATGTCTTGCATCCCTCTTGTCATAGCTTAGGTTAATAATCGCACCATATAATTTCCCCACACAGCATCCACGCCTGCAGCACAGCAGAAGGAGAGTGATGAGGAGGATGCGTATGACATTCCCCTCCACCCCCCCCCAACCGTGACATACCCCATGAGGAGCCAGGAGAGGCCACAAGCAGGAGGTCTCCATCACCACCACCATCCCCCCTGGAGTTCAGCCTGCCACCCACAGACTGGATAACTCCTGGGAGGTGTATGCCTCCAACCACAACAGGTCAATATTAACCCAATGAGTGTCAAAGGCATAACAACGCATTGCTAAGCAACGCCTTGAGTATCCCCCTGGCACTCAATGGGTTACAGAAGGACCTAATGGTAAAGTTCCAAGGAATGTATATTGCCCACTCATACCATACACATTTACTTGCTCATCAAGTTGCTTATGACTCATCCATATGTCCCCATAGGGGTCCTCATTATTCCACAGAGGCAGATAATGTTTCCCTGTTCCACACACTGTGCATACATCCCACACTGCAGTGGAGGAGGACAGACTGAGGGACCTCATGTACTCTCCATGAGGAGAACATGGCCCTGGTGCAGAGCATCCTCAACACGGAGCACATTGAAAAGGCCATGGGGATTGGTGCAAGGAAGAAGCTAGCCTGGCATCAAATCCAGAATGCAATCAACGCTGGATCTAAGTGTAAATGCACCACACCTGCATGTGAAAGGCATTGGAGGTGGTCCACCAGAGAACATCATATTAAGTCCCTGGGCGGAGATGCTCAGACACAACTTCTCCACGATGGCTGTTGTGGAGATTCAAGGCAGCTGTGACAAGGGAGATGACAGCACCCTTCAGCCTCCTGGTAAGTCAAATCATACATAACTCTCCGCCGTACAAACCAGCTTAACTAGTACCACACAGCACTGTGCCAGCTGAACACATGGCCATCAGTGAGCTCTCCAAGTTGACCAACACAGAGCTGATAGGGATAAAACAAGGAGATAACGGTGTACATCCAAACCGAAATGTGATGCAGTAAGAAGTCCAAATAATTTCCAGTCACAAGGTTAACACCCTCATTACGGCATTGCTCAAACATGCTCACCTCACACAAACAATTATTGCTATCACATTGTCATACAAACATTTGTTATGTTCATGAACATTGTTACACATTTTGCCACAGGGATGTCAACACTTAGCCCTTTGAGTGCCAGAGGGGTACGAAACGCAACTCAAGGGGTTCATAGAGGATGAATACAGTACACCAGGGCCATGATCCACATTTCTACAGGGATCATCACACCCATGATAGTTGAACAAACACAAAATAATTGTATGTCCAACACATATACTGAATGTGCAATACCCCCATGGCCTCAAATAACATATTTGCACTGTTGCCACAACCCTAACAGCAAAGTTGAGACCATGGTAGTACCGGACACAGGCAAAGCAACTATAAAAAAAAACAAAAACATTTATGGGGGAACACATCAAGCCAAGCAGTGGGAATACATGTTTCACCCAGCAGAATAAAAATTACAAACACACATTCAAAATGTGATGCTGGAACAAACAGTCAATCTAGGGTTTACAAAACTGGTCAACCATATTCATAGGGAACCACAACACACACCTTAACATGCAAATGATACATGATTGTGGATAATGGGAATGGTGGTCACAATATCCGTGTAGCCAGAGTTGACACCCTTAGGTTCAAACATATGTGTTGTCTATGTCACATAATATGTCCTCAACGTGTATGCGTCCCGCCTTGCCATCCCCAGTGTTCAGGATACATATGATAATGAAAGGTCAATCACAGTAGGTTGCTTGCATCAATTTATAGGACACTGTCAATCTGTTGAATCAATGATTGCCAAGACGGTATCCCATGAATTGCAATTCAATGCATGGGATACCATTCTGTCACTCAAGGGGTTAGATGTGAATGTGTGTGTCTTGCATTCCCCCTTGTCACTGCCCAGGTTATTAATCACATAATATAATTTTCCTCACACCTCATCCAATCATGCACATAATATAATTTTCCCACCTCATCCATGCCTTCAGCAGAGCAGGAGGACAGTGAAGAGGAGGAGGAGCACACAATGACCCTCCAGTGACAGAGCCCCTCAACAGCCAGCACAGCTGTCTGGATGCCACCACCACACCCCCACCACAGTCACAGTACAGGCTGCTATCCACAAAAGCCCATCAGTGGATGATGCAGGAGTCCCAGTAGATGAATGCTCCCACCACCAGCACCACCTATATTATTAGATGCTCACCACACAGTATTATGGGTCACTGGGCCCCACAACACCTCCACAGGAACACAGTTGTATACCTACACAGCAGCCTGCAGTCACAACCCATGTGAGAAGGGAACACATCACAGTGGCCACAGTATGACCCATGGCCATTCAATTTCCAGCATCTTGGCCTCATAAGTGAGCCACAGAGACCACTACTACGACTCAGTACACACCACCATCACAGACTGAACCAGTTGAACACAAATCTGAAGTCAGTGAGGAGACCATGGATGTTTGGGGGCAGAATGCTCACCCTTAAATGTATCACAGGCTGGCCCCCTTGACCTTCACACTTGTGTATACATTTGTCTCACCAGCAGCTGCAGCATCAAAGACGCACTCAGACTATGAGGGAACAACTGTTCAAGGGACAGACACAAAGAAAGGATTAGAGGCATTAGCAGCACCTCCAAGTGCACCATCCATGCTCTCATGTGCCACAGCTAGTAGAACCAGCAGAACGGATGAGGAGTATACCACCATCCAGAGGAGGCTACTGAGGGAGACCAGGTGCTTCAACAGGAGGTGTCTGCACTCCATGGAGAGAATTGCTGCCAGTGTCAGTGGTCTGAAATCACAGCATGCCATCTTCCACACTGAACTATGCCATATTTGGACTGTACTCAATGACTTGCTTGGCCAGCTGCTCATTGAAATATGTGTGCATAATCACGTCAAGAGGCTGCTGTTGGAGAGAGCTCTACAGTCAACTGAGGGTCAGCTGCAAAAAAAGAAAGAAAAGAAGAAGTTTGCCATAATTCTTCTCCACCTGCCCCTCCTCCAAAATCATGGGTGTGTTACTAGAATAGAAATGTTTCCCTTGAGAGCAGGAACTGTGCTTCTCACCAGCAACTGCAATGTGCACAGAATGTGTGGTAAATAACACCTGGCGCAACGCTATCCAAACACCATGACACCAGAAATCAAGTACTGCTGCTGGCACTATGCCCTTTGTCCACATCCCGCTAAGGACACATGAAAACTTGCTGACATTTTAATAGCAATGATGAACCCTCCCTGCCACCAGCTTAGCATATTCTGCAGGACAGAATCTCCTCAGATGCCACTTGATGCCCTGCTTGTGATTCTCCTCCACTAAACTGCCGTGTGTGATCAGTGCACCACACAGTATGCAATGGGTGGACACGAAATGCCACATTCTAACCTCTACAGAGTGGCTATCATTTGGCAGGGGAGACAACGATGAACAAGATGGATAGGCAGAAGATGTAGTTACCCTAGGCACAAAGGTGATGGCAAGCTAGTTGTTTTGATCTCCGTCTCACCTCTTGTTGCCCTTCGGGAGAGTCAAGGTGTACAGCAACAGTGGTGCTTGATTTCTGTGGTGGTTGTTTGGCTTTAACATGTTTGACATAAATATCATGGTGTCTGTGTTTTATGTGTGTTATCAAGGAGCTTGTGCCAAGGCGCATCCTCTCCTTTCCCCTTCTCACTGACTTGTCACAAATTGTGCACAGTGCCGTTGCTGATGACTGCACTGTGCCTGCCTCAAGAGATAAACAGTCCCACACCCTTGACTTCAGAGGGGAGGGAAAGGTGGAGAAAAATGGCCTCTTTCTTCTTCTCCTCCACATTCCCCTTCAATGTATGCGGCAGAGGATGATGCTACTGCTACTGCTTCAGAATCAGCACTGCAACTAGGACCTGGAGTATTGCTGCTGCTGGCAAGTGGAACCTATCCTAGTAGTCCCGTGTCACTTGTTGACCCCATTCCCACTGTGTTCACGTGGTCTGTGGCACACTAGCCTGCTCCTCAGTATTCTACTGCACTTGCAACTCAGCAACAGGAATAGTTGCAAATTCCACAAATTCCAAAAGCTCATTGCTGGTGGTGGTGATGCCCATCCCGGTCTCCCATTCCTCTCAGTTTGGGCTAAAAAGGCCTTTAATGTCTCTTCCACCCCAGCTTCTCCACAATCATCATCACCACCACCACCACCAGTCCCTCTGTGCTGCTGCTACTGTATTACAGACATTTTACTGTTGGAGGAGGTGATGAGAAATGTGACAGAGGATCCCCTACTGTCTCACTTGCCATTTCTTGTTGACCTGCTGTTACAGCTTACCTTGACTTCAGCATTATTACAGGTGCAAGGCTTCAAGCAGGCTGCAGGCCTCTGTTTTATCTGTTTGCTTACTGTAGTCTCCTACTACCTACTTCCTCCCTCTGAGCTGCTCCTCCTACTTCCTGTGGAGGGGTTTAAAAGGCAAACTGAGGCTTGACTCAGATGCCCTTGCGCTGTTGTTCTTAGGTGAAGTAAGAAGCTCACAAATTGTAGTGTGCTCTGAAATAAGTGAACAGTTGGGACATCACAGCATTGGAAAAGTGTTGTGATATACTGATTTTTGTGCTTACATTCTAACCTGCAGTAAGAAGGTTAAAGGGTTAAAAGTTTAAAAGGTTGTATTTTTCTGGGAGTGTGTGTAATTAATTAAGGGTGGGGTTTGTGAACAATCCCCTGTGTAGGCCTGTATAAATCTAGGTACAGGACTGACAGAGTTTGCTCACAAATTGTAGTGTGCTCTGAAATAAGTGAACAGTTGGGACATCACAGCATTGGAAAAGTGTTGTAATATACTGATTTTTGTGCTTACATTCTAACCTGCAGTAAGAAGGTTAAAGGGTTAAAAGTTTAAAAGGTTGTATTTTTCTGGGAGTGTGTGTAATTAATTAAGGGTGGGGTTTGTGAACAATCCCCTGTGTACTAAGTGTTCTGGAATAAGTGCACAGTTTGTGAAACACAGCAGTTAGTGCAACACAGGAGGTAGTGCAACACAGGTAAATTAATTGTTTGCATTTTAGGAACTCACATTTGCACCATACATGATGAGCAAGTTTGGAGATCTCACTCAGTGCACATCTTGCCATATGTATGCATGCTTGGAACAGCAGTTCCAGGGTCCATACCGCTGTGGCAAGTGTGAGCAAGTGGCCCTTCTAGAAGCTCAGATTGGAGCTCTAGAGGGTCATATTGCAACACTGAGAGATATTGACAACCTTGAGAGGAGTCTCTTGCTAACAGAGCAGAGTCTAGCTGGGTCACCTATCAAAGAGGGAGGAGATCAGCTAGAAGGGAACCAGGCACGTAGCTGGGTGACAGTTAGAAGTGGTTGCAGTGGGGGAGGGAAGAGGAAGAGGGCAGCCAGTCCTGAGTTTTTCCATCCAAACAAATTTGCTCATTTAAGTGAAGATGTTGGGGAGGCAAACCCAGAAGTGGAATTGCTGGAGAAGACTGTTCTCCCTAACAGCCGGGAGAACAGTTCCTCTAGCACAGAGGGGATTCAGAGGAAAGTGAAGCCTAGGCAGGTTGTGGTGGTAGGGGACTCTATTATTAGGAGAACTGTGGCTCTGATCGCAGCAACCGAATGGTTTGCTGTCTCCCGGGTGACCGGGTTCGGCATGTTGCAGACAGGGTGGACAGATTATTGGGAGGGGCTGGAGAGGATCCAGCTGTCTTGGTGCATATTGGTACCAATGACAAAGTAAGAGGAAGGTGGAGAGTCCTAAAAGGTAATTATAGGGATTTAGGCACTAAGATTAGGAACTGGACCTCCAAGGTAGTATTCTCAGAGATACTACCTGTGCCATGCGCTACTCTAGAGAGACAGCGGGAGATTAGGGAGGTCAATGCATGGCGGAAGTCTTGGTGTAAGAAGGAGGGCTTTGGGGTTTTAGAGCACTGGGCTGATTTTGCTTTGGGGTACAATCTCTATAGTAGGGATGGATTGCACCTGAATGCAATAGGGTCTCGAGTGCTTGGGGAGAGGATTACTAGACGGTTGGAGATTTTAAACTAGGAGAGGGGGGGGGCAATAAATACTGGGCTAGATAGTATAGATAGGGAAGGTGATGTAGTTAATGACCAGGTGGGTGGATCTGGGGGTGAGGTTAGTACAGATCATAGGGAGAAGCCTACAAACCACATCAAAATTATTTCACAAATGAAACATAGCAGTGGCATAAATTGTATGATTGCAAATGCCAGAAGTTTAACTGGTAAAATAGGAGAACTGGAGCTGGTAGCTGAAACTGAAAACTATGACTTGATAGGCATAACAGAAACATGGTGGGATGACACACATGATTGGTCAATCAATTTGGAGGGCTACATGTTATTTAGAAAAGATAGGTCAAACAAAAGAGGTGGTGGGGTCTGTCTGTATGTCAAACCAATATTATTGCCTCATTTGCGGGATGATATATGTGATGACAGTAGTGAACATGTGGAATCCCTGTGGGTTGAAATAGTCACTGGGGGTAAAACTGCCCAGAAAATATTAGTGGGTATTTGTTATAAACCACCAAACATTGGTGACCTTGAAGAATCACAGCTATTGATGCAAACAGAAAAGGCTTCTCAAATAGGGAGAACTGTAATTATGGGGGATTTTAATTATCCAGAAATAGACTGGAAAAATGGAACAGCGAATTCTGCTAAAAGTAGTACGTTTCTGAACTTGTTGAATGACAGTTTTTTGTCTCAACTAGTGCAGACCTCAACCAGAGGGGATGCGTGTCTGGATCTGGTAATAACTGACAATGAAGAACTTATCTCTAACATCTAAGTTAGGGAGCACTTGGGGAATAGTGACCATAACATGTTATCGTTTGAGATTAATTCAAAAAAGCAATTTGGTATGAGTTCCACCAAAACACTGAATTTTAAAAAGGCCAACTTTAGCAGGTTTAATTCATCCCTTGGTCTTGTTGACTGGGATAAAATATTTTCAGGAAAAAACACAGAAGGTAAGTGGAATGCCTTCAAAGCAACATTGCAAAAATACACATCTAAATTTATCCCTGTTGGAAACAAATACAAAAGAAGCAAATTAAAACCAATGTGGCTAACCAGTAAAGTAATTCATGAAATAAATAACAAGAAAGCGGCATTTAAACATTATAAAGCTGAGGGATCAGTAGAGGCATTTTCAGAATACAAAAATGCCAACAAAACCTGTAAAAAGGCTATCAAATTAGCTAGACTAGAGAATGAAAAAAATATTGCTAAGGAGAGCAAGATCAACCCAAAAAAATTCTTTAAATACATTAATGGCAAAAAATTAAAGTCTGATAATGCTGGGTCCTTGTTATCTGAAACGGGTGAGATGGTCAAGGGGGACAGAGAGAAGGCAGACATGTTAAATAATTTCTTTTCTTCTGTTTTTATCAAGGAAGACCCAATGGACAAGAATCTGCAAACCACTTTTACAGAACAGTCACAGCAAACATGGGACTGGCTAACACAAGAAAAAGTGTTAAAACAATTGAATGGTGTTAAGGTAGACAAAGCTCCAGGGCCAGATGGTATACACCCACGGGTACTTAAAGAGCTAAGCCAGGCCCTGGCCAGACCGTTATATTTGATTTTCAGGGATTCTTTTATTTCAGGTATGGTGCCCATGGATTGGCGTAAAGCAGATGTGGTGCCCATATTTAAAAAGGGATCAAAGTCACAGCCAGGAAATTACAGACCTGTAAGCTTGACATCTGTGGTAGGAAGCTGTTTGAAGGGTTGCTAAGGGAATATATTCAAGAATTCTACTGGAACAAGAATATTATTAGCAGGAGTCAACATGGCTTTGTGAAAGACAGGTCTTGGCAAACTAACTTGATCGCATTTTATGAAAAAGTGAGTAATAATATAGATGCGGGAGCGGCGGTTGATGTGATCTATTTAGACTTTGCCAAGGCATTTGATACGGTTCCACACAAGAGGTTACTGTACAAACTGAATGTAATAGGCCTAGGGGAAAATGTTTGTGTGTGGATTAGAAATTGGCTGAAAGATAGAATGCAAAGAGTGGTAGTAAATGGCAAGTTCTCCAGTTGGATAAACGTGATAAGTGGAGTACCTCAGGGATCTGTCCTGGGTCCTTTTCTTTTTAATTTGTTTATTAATGACCTCCCAGAGGGCATAGGGAGTCATGTATCAGTGTTTGCCGATGACACAAAATTAAGTAAGGTAATAAAGTCTGAACTGGATGCGTCTTCATTACAAGAGGATTTGGACAAATTGAGTAACTGGGCAGGCAAATGGCAAATGAGATTCAATATAGACAAGTGTAAAGTTATGCATTTTGGGTATAATAATAAAAATGCAACATATAGTTTAAATGGTGTTTCTCTGGGGAAATCTACAAATGAAAAGAATTTGGGAGTAATGGTAGACAATAAACTTAGCAGTAGCAGACAGTGCCAGCTGGCAGCTGCAAAGGCCAATAAGATATTGGCATGTATTAAAAGGGGTATTGACTCTGGGAGGAAGATATTATTATGCCTCTTTACAGGTCCATGGTAAGACCCCACCTAGAATATGCTGTTCAATTCTGTGCGCCCTTTCTGAAAAAGGACATTATGGAACTAGAGAAAGTGCAGAGGAGGGCTACAAAACTAGTAAGGGGAATGGAAAGTTTTAGTTATGAGGAAAGGCTAGAAAAGTTAAACTTGTATACACTAGAGAAACAGCGTCTTAGAGGGGATATGATAACACTATATAAATATGTTCAGGGCCCATACAAAGGGCTCTCCAAAGACCTGTTCATTAACAGAACAGTACATAGGACAAGGGGCCACCCACTTAGACTTGAGGAAAGGAGATTTAATCTACAACAGCGGAAGGGTTTCTTTACTGTAAGGACAATAAAGGTATGGAATTCACTGCCTGAGGAGGTGGTGCTATCGAATACATTAGACGCCTTTAAAAAGGGCCTGGATACTTATTTAAAAGAGCATAACATAGAGGGCTATGTACGTTAGTATTAGGATTAATATTTTACTTAGGGCTTGTTGATCCAGGGAGAAATCTGATTGCCATTTGGAATCAGGAGGGAATTCTCCCCCCATTCGGGGCAGAATTTGAAATTGCTGTATTGTTGTGTTTTTTTTTTTGCCTTCTTTTGGATCAACGATGGTAAACAGGAATAGGAAAAGGGTTGAACTAGATGGACGCAAGTCTTTTTTCAACCTAAATTACTATGTTACTATGTAACTACTTGGGCTCTGTGTGTGACCTGGCTATCTACGAAAACCCACTCTGTTTACAACCTGGCTAAGTAAGAGAACCCTCTCTGTGTATGACCCAGATACGTATGAGAACCCTCTCTGTGTAAGACCCAGCTAAGTACGAGAACCCTCTCTGTGTATGACCCAGTATGACCGGAGTACCCCTTACTGTGATCAATTTGTGCTATTGGCCTAAGTCAGACCACTGTTGTGGACAGAGGGTCTGATTGGTGTTACGGTTTTCTGACACTCAGACACTGGTAGAGTAAAAAAACAGTTTTATTGACATAAATATAAATGAACAGCGCCCCTGGGGGCCAAGAATGGTAATGGCAAGATACAGGCCCAAATAAGTATAGCGTAGATATACAGCTCAGGAAAGCAAAATATACAGGGTTAAATGTGGAGAAATAGACTAGTTTAGTAAGCTGATTGGCCAACACCCAGAAGTTAATATCAGTCTCTTGATGGTGCAGAGAAGGGTGTATTGTGTGACTGAACTAATCACTCTCAGATACCTTTGCACTTGAACGCCCAAATTGACCAACGCCTGACCAGACCTGAGCCTATACCACCGTAGTGGGATAATCAGGAGTAAAGCCACTGCAGGAGCAAACGGACCAGAACCTGAATCGCCCTCAATACTCTCACGGATGTAATCCTGCATGTGCCAACGGAACCAGAGCCCTAAACACCCCATGGGTGCCAGAACGGAGCAAACACTGCACAAGCAATAGTGAGCCAAAGTAAATGGTAATACGGCAGATTGATTAACACATTGAGCACTTGATGACCAGAGCCGGGACACCCTTCCGATGTCGTACAGAGCACACACTACAAGAGCCAATGGAGGTACCAACACCAACCGTCGCGGTACTGCACGAGCACCGGAGCTGACAACTGCTCTGCTAGTGTGAATAGGTAGGCTAGGTCGATAAGGCACAGGCTCAGTAAGTGTTAACAGGCTCACACGGAACACACTGGCTTGGCAAGCGTAAGAGAACAGGCTCAAATAACGGAGGCAACCGGCACAGCAAGGGTTAAAGCAGGTTCGGTAAGGAAGACTACAGCTCAGCAGCGCTATAGGACAGGCTCAGGCAACAGCTCTGTAGACTAACATAGTAACATAGTAAATTAGGTTGAAAAAAGACACAAGTCCATCAAGTTCAAGAGAGAGGATTAGGCAGAGCAACAAAAACACAGTTCAGAATGTCGCCAGACGGCTACCAGAATCACACTGGAACTCAGGAACGATCACGGAGCAGGACTTCAGCCGGAACCGGGTCAGTACTCGGAGCAGGAACGTCAGCCACAGCCAGGTCAATCACAGAGCAGGAACGTCAGCCAAAGCCGGGTCAATCACGGAGCAGGAACGTCAGCCAGAACCGGGTCAATCACAGAGCAGGAACGTCAGCCAGAGCCGGGTCAATCACGGAGCAGGAACATCAGCCAGAACCGAGTCAATCACGGAGCAGGAACGTCAGCCAGAGACGAGTCAAATCACGAGCAGGAACAGCGGAATGGTCAAACTAGCCGGGTCGGTACACAGGAATGCAGAAACACAGCAATAAGGCGCAGGTTCAGGAACACCACGAAAGGGCAACTGACAAGTGCCCAAAACCCAGTATATAAAGGAACATCCTGGGCGGGCCAATTAGCTTCCTCCAATGCACAGTAACAACAGCAAAGACTGACAGAGAATCACGGAGACCGTGATAATTGGTGACTGTAGGCGTAAGTCACAGGGTCTCGATATAGTGACTGCAGGCAGAGTCACAGGGTCTGGTGTAGTGACTGCAGACGCGAGTCACAGGGGTCCAATATAGTGACTGCAGGCAGAGTCACAGGGTCTCTTAGCGGTGATTGCAGGCGTGGGTCAGTTCTCCAGTCCAGCAGTCCTTGTGTTCCTGTTCATCGGATCAAGATTACTGAGCCAGTGTTCACAGTGGTCGCCTGTTCCAGTGTTCCAGTTGACGGATCAAGAGGTGGTGTTCCTGTTTCCTGCTGAGACTCACAGGGGCTTTTTCCCAGTCTCCAGCTTTGTGGTCTAGCGAGAGGCCTACTATTTCTGGTAGTAGTGTCGCCTGCTAGTAACCCTTTGCTTGTTGTACTACATATTTATTGCTGTGATTTATTCTAATAAATATTTGCATTATATTACCGTACTGAGTTCTGAGCATTCCTGGGTGCCCGTGACACCTGCAGAAGGTAGACTGGTAGCACTAGCAGAAGGCACAGGAAGATGATCTGTGTTCCAGGTGGTGGTGGTTTTATTGCTTCTAGGTAACAATTCTGCCTTCTTCAGGATTATGTTCCACCTGGACAATGCTGAGAGGGGATTTGGACTCCCAGGGTCAGGTGAATGGTGTGGGCTCCCTTTACCGCTAGTCTGGACACTCTGCATTGCTTCCCCAACTATTTCCCTAACGCAAGTTCCACCAGCTGCTTCACCATCACTGTTACTACCACTTACACCAACCACATCAATTTCAGTCCCTGAGTCTTCCTCCTCACAGTCACTAGTAATACGGTGATCACCCCCTCATTCACTGCTAACACTAACAAGCTGCTGGACCTTCTTAGTAGTAGTACTAGAGGCGGGACTGCTTGGAGATGGCAAGTTTGACTTAGAGTCCTCTGCTGTCACACTTGGCATCATCTTCTCCTTTCCCCCTCCTGAGAATTACAAGACACACCGGCAGCAGAGCAGCACTGGCAGCAGGGGCAGCACTGGCAGCAGGTACAGTCACCTGACCTGTCCCGATCTCACTACTACCCTCTTCTTCCTCCTGTGAAACTAATTTCCCCAAGATCCCTGGGGGTGATTTAGGGGGACTGACCAGCATTGGGTCTGGAGGGGTTACTTCCTCCTCAGACTCACTGGACACATATGGGTCCTTGTAGCTCCTTCTTTTATTGTTTGTACACCTGCTTATAGAGATAGCAGTCACTAGGAGCCTCTCCTGCCTCAATTGTGCTATAAATATCACATCACAACAGCAGAGCTCCTCTTGCTCTGTAGCTGCTTGAATTGTGTTTCACTTCCTGAAAAGGGCAGTTTTTATAGTGAAAAGGCAAAATAAATAAATTAAGGGACGAAAACTTTCTAGCCATTGAAAAAATAGTGAATAATTTTTGCCAGTGGGCAAAACATGGAAGATTTTAATCAATGTATTTAAAGCAGATTTTCCTGTGAAAAAGCAGACAACCACAAGGTTGCTGATTTTTTCACAGGAATATGACAGGACTTTTCTCCAACCCCTAGTTGTAAAAGCAGAAATGAACAAAATGGGGTTCTAAATACGCTCCACTTAAAGTGAAAAAAATATTCTGACTACCCTACAAATACTTATAAATAGGGGCAGCAAGGAATACAAACTAACACCACCACTCTATGTGTTATAATACATACATATAAAAATAAAATTAAATAATATTCCTGCGCCCTAAGTAATTTATAGATAAATTATAACCAGAGAGAGAAAAAAAACACTCTAAGAGAGAAAAAAAACACTCTAAATGGTGTCTCTTACACCTACTTTTCTCCAAAAAACATATATGCATGGAAGAAAAGCTCACTATTAAAGCTCCTATATATTGGTAGAAAAAATGTAGTAGAAAAATATCAATAAGGATCAAGGTAATAATTTCTTAAAATCAAACCACACTAACATGAATATTAAGTTCTATAATGGAACAACACAAATAACTATATATCTAAGCAGAAACCCAAAACATGATAAGTTCTGCATAAACAAATCAATGTCAGACTAACGTACCCCACGATAAAGTTTCCGCTTCACACTAAGTAGCGGAACCACCACTGCAAGTAGGAATTTGAGATAAAATGTGGTAATCCCCTAAAACGCTAACACAACAAGCAGTCTTATAAGGATAATAAACAGGGACCTGGAAGATAGATATAAGGAGGAAACCACTCTACCTTGTAGCAGTTGGTGTACTACGCCGCTCAGTAGTGGAGCGAAAAACTATCATCATAAGACATACACTCGGATGCAAAGTATAACCATGTCAATTCATCAAGAATGTTTCACCATAAAGCCACAAATGGATCTATATGTGCCATCTTTCTCCTCGAATCCCGTAAAAAATTAACCGAATTATAAGAAAAGTGACTACACCTATAGTGCAACAAAGAAATAATCAGATATATACCACAGTAATAATGCTATGGAAGAACTCGCTATATAATAACATATAACAAATCTTTATAGGTTGAAATACAAAAGACACTGTATATATCAAATATATAAAAAAAATCACTATTTATTAAAAGTATGATTAATACATAAAATATGCCTATTATATTATTAAACACATTGGGCCCACGTGAAACATTGCGTTGGTGTAGACTTAGTTGGAAAACATGTTGCTGTGTTCCAAGGTGGATTAATCAAGCATTTGATGAAAATCAAGGTGAATCTACAGATCTCTAGCTGCAATTAAACATTGAAGAGGGATAGTAATACTTCGTTTTAACTTTATTTTATTTTGTAGGCATTAAAAAAACATGAAGAATGATATAAGTCTTATCTCTCAAACCTTTATGGTTTAAGAGATATTCACAAGCAAAGTTCCCCCTCCCGTCCCTTTTTCCTAGTGTAAGATGTGAATCTGGTTGTAAGACCAGACAGATAACAGCAGGGGACAATCTTCTTTGTATGAAAAGAATGAAAGCCCTTCCCCCCTTGACAAGTTTTTCAGCTTTTTCCCTTATCTTAATTGAAGATTGTCCCTCTCTGCAGTCTAGCTGGGCACCTCCCTTCTGATCTGGCCGAACAGGGGGGGGATACTTTGCTTGTGAATATCTCTTAAACCATAAAGGTTTGAGAGATAAGACTTATATTGTTCTTCATGTTTTTTTAATGCCTACAAAATTAAATAAAGATAAAATGAAGTATTACTATCCCTTTAATGATAAGTTCACTGTGTTACTCTATGCCAAGACTTAATGGCTGGTGGAATTAATGATGTTGTATACCTTGAGTGCTTAATACCAAGATGACATATAGGAAAGGACTCACCACTGCCGTCTTCACTTGGACTTACAAGTTGTTATTCACAGTTTCCATGATTACACCGATCTCCGATCTTATGATATAAATGAACTCCCATGATTAACGATGTTTGAACTCTTGTAGTTCAATCTGCTTGAACTCGACTTATATGTCTCATCAGAAGTATGGAATTCCACAGCTTTGTGCACCGCCAGCTTAATGATTGTAGTCCAACCACTGAATATGGACAATTTTAAGTATAACTGTCCTTAAATGCTATCATAGCATATCCCTAATAAATCTGGTTGTCTACGCGTTTCAGAAGGGCACTCCTTCCTTTTTCAAGACAAAAAAACATATACTAAAAACACATTGATTTCAACCCTTTTATCTAAAAACCCGCCTTCCAATTAAATGTATACTACCTCTCATTACCAATTACTTCAAACACAGAAAACTTTATTATACACTCTTACAAAAAGCCAAACAATTCAAATTCGGCATTTAAAGGGATAGTAATACTTCGTTTTGTCTTTATTTTATTTTATAGGCATTAAAAAACATGAAGAACGATATAAGTCTTATCTCTCAAACCTTTATGGTTTAATAGATATTCACAAGCAAAGTATCCCCCCCCTGTTCAGCCAGAGCAGAAGGGAGGTGCCCAGGTAGACTGCAGAGAGGGACAATCTTCAATTAAGATAAGGGAAAAAGCTGAAAAACTTGTCAAGGGGGGGAAGGGCTTTCATTCTTTTCATACAAAGAAGATTGTCCCCTGCTGTTATCTGTCTGGTCTTACAACCAGATTCACATCTGAGAAGAGATGGCTTACACTAGGAAAAAGGGGCGGGAGGGGGAAACTTTGCTTGTGAATATCTCTTAAACCATAAAGGTTTGAGAGATAAGACTTATATCATTCTTCATGTTTTTTTAATGCCTACAAAATAAAATAAAGTCAAAACGAAGTATTACTATCCCTTTAACCACTTAGGTTGAAGGGTATCTATGTCGAATATCCATTTAGCCTCCCTCTGTGACATAGCTGCCAAATGGTTACCTCCTCTCCAATCTCGTTTAACTCTTTCAATGGCAAAGAAGCTCAGACATTTAGGATCTGAATTGTGTATCTCCTTAAAATTTAAAGAGACACTATGTTGTTCATATACCTTCTCTATATTACGAATATGTTCAGACACTCTCACATTAAAAATTCTTTTTGTACGCCCTACATACTGTTTTTTGCAGCTACACTGCAGGACATATAGCACGTCTTTGGATTTACAGGAAAATAAGTTTTTTTTAATTTTAAATTCCTCCTTAGTACTAGTGGATGTAAAACTCGCTATTTTTTTATTATTATTTGTTTTCTTACAGCATACACATCTGCCAAAACTGTGGAAACCAGGCACATCCCCACCAAACCAATTCCGGTGTCCAATGTCTCTGTTTCTCACAGTTGGGGCTAGAATGGTACCCATATTTTGAACCCTTTTATAGATCACTTTGGGGCTATTATGTAGGATAGTTTCCAACCACTTATCCTGTTTTAAATAATGCCAGTGGTGTCTTATAATTGTGTTAAAATATTTGTAATCAGTATTATAGTTTATTATTAATGCTAATTGGAAGGGTGTATTGTTTTTCTCTTTATTTTCCATACTTTTAGGTATTAGTAATTGACTTCTATCTATTTCATTGATCTTAGTTACTGCTTTAAATCTATCACATAATTTAGGTAGTTCTTCTTCAAAAACTATTGGGTCCGTACAATTTCTTTTAAGTCTTCTAACCTCTCCAAATGGTATGTTCATTAACCATTTGTCAAAATGACAACTATTTGAAGGAATCAGACTATTTGCATCCACAGGTTTAGTAGTCGTACACCAACCGCTACGAGGTGGAGTGGTTTTCTCCTTATATCTATCTTCCAGGTCCTTGTTTATTATCTTTATAAGACCGTGTGCTGTGTTAGTGTTTTGGGAGATTATCACATTTCACCTCAAATTCCTACTTGCGGTGGTGGTTCCGCTACTTAGTGTGAAGCGGGAACTTTCTCATGGGGTACGTGAGTCTGACATTTGTTTATGCAGAACTTATCATGTTTTGGGTTTCTGCTTAGATATATAGTTATTTGTGTCGTTCCATTATAGAACTTAATATTCATGTTAGTGTGGTTTGAGTTTAAGAAATTATCACCTGGATCCTTATTGATATTTTTCTACTACATTTTTTCTAGCAATATACAGGAGCTTTAATAGTGAGCTTTTCTTCCATGCATATATTTTTTTTGGAGAAACATAGGTGTAAGAGACACCATTTAGAGTGTTTTTTCTCTCTCTGGTTATAATTTATCTATATATTATTTAGGGTGCAGGAATATTATTTAATTTAATTTTTAAAAGCAGAAAGGGTCTGTAATAAGAAACAGAAGTTCCTTTCTAATCCTGGGAATTGCTCAAACACATGCCATCCATGTGTGCACTGTAATTGCCTGATACAGGCAAACATTTTAAAATGTAATGCACAAGTATACATTTAGTTTATATCCCAGTGGGTTGGGATATCTGGGTAGAACTACGCTCTCACTTAAGACGAGAATAGGACAACACAAACCAGATATACATACAGAAGAGGGCACTTCAGTGGCATGAAATTTTGTGTGGGTGGGCCACCAGATGTCACGAATGAGATACTAAATATTGTATCATGTACCACCACTGAATTGGTGTGGAGACAGAGATAGAGGCAAGAGGGACATATACATTGAATACCTTAAAACCTTTTGGGTTGAGTGAAATAATTGAAAACAGATTATTCTATTAGCGTAATATTGGTTGTCCCTAATTTGTTGTCCATTACAGTCTTTAAAAAAAAAAAAAAAAAAAAAAAGAAGAGATGATTTATGAAAAAAATGGTGCAATACTCATGTTAAGCGATGAGAAAAGATAAAGCAATTGTGCTGCTTTGTGATATATAAATATGTATTTATTACAGATTTATTTTCTCTTTCTCTTAAATTGTTATATCATGGACAGTAGAGGTTTATGTATATAATGCAGACTCTTCATGCAAATGTTGCATGATGAACAGAAAATCTTACCAAATTTTATGGTTTCAGTTTGATGCCTCCTTGTCATTATAAACATCTGATTGATTATGTTTGTGCGGCTGCTTTAGCAACATTAGTGACATCTGTTAGAATTATTCAATAGTAAGCGTGCACATGTATATCATGTCATAGGAAGTGAAGTGGCAGAAGTGACATGGCAACATGGGCTTGCAGAAGTGGGTGGCAGATTTTATTTATCATGGCCATTAAAATGGTGCTTCATTTGTGTAACAAGGGCACTGATGAGGAAGGAGTAATGTTCTTTATGGCCTGTGCTGTAACAACACATCACTAAATTTTCTTTCTACAATAAATACATTTCAGGGAATACCATTGGTTGGGTAAGTCCTTCTCTTCTTCTTGTTCAAATAAGGTATTCCATGATTTTCAGTGATTTCAGTATATTTTAAAAGGATGCATGAAGACTCTGCATTTTACACATAAACCTTATGGGCATGATATAACAATCTAACATAAAGAGAAAATAAAAATGTAATAATTATGTATTTATACATCACAAAGCAGAACCATGGGTTTATCTTTCATCATTGCATAGCATGAATATTGCATGGTTAATTTTTTCATAAATATTTTCTTTTTGTCTGTAGCACCACCAAATTTTATAGCAAACCAGCATAAGGATAGCAATGAAAATGTACAATTCCTGAAACTGGTGTTAGAGGACTGATGGGGATAAACACTAACAATTGTTTTCTGGGTGCGGGTGAGAAACCTCCTGCCTCTGACCCAGGCTTCTGTTGCTGTCTCTGGTATTATCCTATTGGCACCCTACAGTTACTTTCAACTTGGGCATCTGCATCTATCTAGATGGCCTCTGGCCAACTCTGCTCGACAGTGTGTATGCACAGTGTGGCAACTCGAAGCCAGATGTGTTTCATCCCTCACCGGTCCCATCTCCTAAGTGTTTCAGGGTGGCCGACTATACTGGCATCCAAAGAAACAAAATGCAAAGAGAGCTATTATGTTTCTCTTAAACAGTATATGGATCAAATGAGAGTAAGGGTTAATACTCACATGCTCACATCACTGTACAAGCTCTCAACAGATTTCCAAATTAATGGATAAATGTTATCTCAGCATATGGAACATCCAAAGGAGCAGCAGACCAGATGAACTAAATATAAAATGTATTTAAAAATTACTAAAAAATATTGTCCTCGACATGTTTCATGGCCAACATGCCACTTCTTCAGGAGGAATATACTATTGCAAATTTCAAAATACAAACTCTGTTCCATATGCTGTGATAAAGTTTATCCATTAATTTGGAAATCTGAAGTGAGCTTGTACAGTTTTGTTTCAGGGAGAACTAGCATCAAAAATCCCTGCTTGTTTATAAACCGGTTGTGTGGGATTGCAGCCGGTAAATATTGCACATGAGTATTAAAACTTACTCTCCTTTGATCCATACACTGTTTAAGAGAAAATGGATAACTCTCCTTGCATTTTGTTTCTGTGTTTTCCTAAAGCCCTTCCAGGAAGTGGTGGTCTTGAAGAGGATTGAGTGTGAAGGATCTGGATATCTGTGTGGAGGTAGTTTAATTTCCTCCACTGGCTATTTTTGTCATTGTGATTTAATATCCATGACAAAACTTTAATGTGAGTATAACAGTTTTCTTTTTATATTCATATTCCAATTGTTGGGCAAGATTTCTACACTATGAAACTCTCCCCTCTTTCTTTTGTGTTTTTTTGTTACTGGCATCCAGTCTTGAGGTCAGTGTTAACCACGGTGAGTCGCTGTTACCCTCCTGATTGGTCATTTACCTATCTTGTATTACCCTATACAACTTTGGGCACTAGTGGCTTATTAGGTGTATGATTGCTTGTCGATCCTTAGGTGGCAGTAGTGCTGCGCTATGCTCTCTCTGTGGGGATGTCAAGATTTTGTCAGGCCTAGTCGTATACGAATATGACCATCACACTAATCTTTTCTGTTGGACTTGCTTCAACTTCCAGTGGTAGATTATATCCTGCATTTCCTGTTGAATATTCTTTGACTTTCAGTCGAAGATATTCCTTTCTGACAGTGACTGGATTATATCCAACTCTTGGTTGTAGCTCCCCTACAGGTCCTTGTTTGCTGTTTATATCCAGTTCTTATCAATTCTTGGTGAAAGAGATTCCTTTGGTATTCCTGTCAAACTTGAACATTCTCAGCCTGCAGTGAATCCGTGCTGTTCCATGAAACAGAACAAAACCACAAGGGGGCGCCAATAGTGCCTTATCAAACTGATAAAATCAGTAGATCAGTATAAAATTAATGCACTCACATATCATATATGCCGTGCATATACATATGTACAATCACAGCAATGAGAGCTCTGCAGAGATCTTATCACTATCTCTGCTTGGTTTTCCAATGGACAATTCACATCCTCGTGAATCTAGCAACCCAAGGTAAAAGAAAGAAACCACTCCAATCCAATCTCTTTAGCTGGGACAAGTTTATTAAAATAATAAAAATAAAATGGATATATACTTCTTGCTTTCTCAAGATTTGTAGGTGAATAAAAAACAATGTTAGCTGGAGAGGTTAAATCAGTGGTTCTCAAGCTTGTTTTGCTCAAGGTACACCTAACACACAGTCTGGCATTTTTGGGGCACCCCTATCATTTTTTGTCATTTGTTAATGGTGTAATGAAGGTTACAAATACATAAATATAGAGTTATTGTTAGACCTCACAACTAAAATAAACATATTGTGCATAGTAATAGCCTTAAATATACAGTTGGAAATCTAGATTCACATTTTTGTCAAAGCATTGTAGACACAATGGGGCACCCTAAGTGGATGTCCGTTGCACACCAAATTGCCACGGCACCCTGGTTGAGAAACACTGGGTTAAATAATTGGGTCTGATATCTGATAGGAGTTATATTGGATACTTATTTCAACTTTTGGAGAGATTCTGAACGTTTTACATATTCGGCAATATAGTATTTCCCAGCTGATTACCCTTGGTACCAGGATGCAGAAGGGATAGATATATCATTCGTATATAGAATTTTTTTTATATATATATATATATATATTTTATTACATTTTTCAGTCCATCTTGTTTCTCTTTAAAGTAGGACATTGTCCTTATTTCCCCCTCTCTTCAGGGGCATTACCTGTTCCAACACTTGATAGCTCATCTGGGATATATTATGGCCCATCTGGTTAAAGTGTCTCGCCACAGAGGTATCCTTATATGTCCTGATGTCAGATTTATGCTGTCCAATCCTTTCTTTTAAAGTCTCAGTAGTTTTCCCTACATGCCCCAGCCCACATGGACACTTAATTAAGTAGACCATAAACGTGCTGAGGCATGTGAAAAAAACTTTTACTTTGTATAGTTTTCCTGTGCGTGGATGCCTGATCTCATCCCCTTTAATCACTCCATTGCAATGTAGGCATGAGTGACAAGGGTAAGGACCATGCAATTTAGTAGACAGAAATGACTTATCCTACAGCCAGATGATAAGGGCTATATGAATTACTAGCTGTGCTGACAAGGTGGGAGGATGCTAGTGATAGTGTGTATGAAAAATTCAGATGAGAGGCTATGACCATAAGTCCCTGACAGTGGCCAAGGAACATGTGAACACTACTTTGTTAAGAAGTCAAAACAACCTGACAACAGGATTAACCCTTTCAGTGCCAGAGGGGTAAGTAACTCATTGCTTTGCAATACGTTGCATACCCCTCTGGCACTGAAAGGGTTAAGTTTCTTCATACATATAACATCCATTCTAGAGCTATCCAGAATACAATTTTGAGGAACTGGCACTCAGGAACAGAATAGTTCATGCGGAGAGGGAGATGGAGAAAAAAAACAGACATTTCTGTCTGCTAATGTGCACGGCACTTAAAATCATTGCAAATTATGCTGTCTTCTCCAATTATAAGTTATACATAGACAAAACCATGGTTCTGGATAAGAATTTAAGCCAGAGTACAAAGGTGGAGATAAAAGATAAATATAGGTTCACCTGGGTTAAAAGGGAATTAGTATTCTTAGTTGTTAAAATAACGAGAAATCTGGGAAGACTCTTGGAAGTGAATGTTTTATCATTGTTAAAACAGACTAATAGTAAATTGAAGGAATTGAAAAATTCAGAGATTTCTTGGATGGGGAGAATAAATGTGGTCAAAGCTTATATTATTCCAAAATGGGTTTATTTATTCCGTATGATCCCAAGAAAGATCCAAAATATTTGGTTAAGTACGATTCAAAAAAGTTTGCGTAATTATATATGGAAATATAAGATCCCAAGAATAAGTCAAAACTTTTTATCCCGTAAAATAGGGCAGGGTGGGTTAGGGATGCTGGTAATAGCTGATATACATAAAACTTGTTTATTTTCCCATGCAATAAATATATTGAAAGAAAATACGTTCAAGGATTCGTGGTATTATATAGAGTCAATAAATTCAGGGAAAATAGACATACAGGAACATTTTTGGCATGTCCATAATTTAGGTAATAAGTTGGATATGGCGGGGGTCAAACAGTTATATAGATTATGACTCAATATAAAGAATAAGTTAAATATGCAAGGGAAAATTTTGGATTGCATACTACTTAGAATAATAGAGGGTAATGTACAAGATTTGAAATTAGATAGATGGAAAGAAAAAGGGATTAAAATTATAGGAGATTTAGTTAAACAGAATAAGATTAAATCAGTTGAGGAACTCAAAAATCAGTATAATATCCCCATACGTGAAATATATACATATATAAGAGTAAGTCATTTTCTGGTGAAACATAGGATTAATCATCCCTCTAAAAATATATTGATGTTAATAGAGATAATAAAAAACCCTCTCAATAAGAATTTGATCACATATTGCTCAAGATTACTGTCTAATATGAAAATGAAGTTTATTTTTCCAGCTTTGAAAGAGTTGGAACAAGATTTACAGGTGAAAATAGAGGAAAAGGATTGGATACGTGCATTGCAATCAGTTAATCAGGCGGTTCACTGTTTAAATTTGGTAGAGAACCATTATAAAGTGGTTAACAGATGGCACTATGTGCCATCTAGGCTACATAAAATTTATGAAATGGTTCCGCATAGTTGCTGGCGCTGTAATGCGGCACAGGCAGATGTTTTGCATGTCTGGTGGACATGCATAGAAGTTCAGTATCTGTGGAATGAGGTTACTTTGTGTATAAAGGAGAAATGTAAGATAGAGCTGGACTGTACGCCAAGACAGATTTTGCTCCGCCTTAGTTGGCCAATAATGTGTAAGAGTCAAAGGTTGATGATAATTCATATTTTAATAGTGGCAAAATTAGAGCTAGCGAAATGCTGGAAAACGAATGTTATACCGACCTGGGCACTTATTAAACAACATTGTAAACAAAATTTTAAGATGGAGCAAAGTCTTACTAGATGGATTGGGATGAAAAAAGGATGGTTTGAATTATGGCAGAGTGCTATAGACACAATAGATTGATATTGTGATAATAGAATAAATGATCACTCTAGTCAAAAGAATTAAAAGGTATAGGATTTATAAAAAAAAAAGGATACTTGCTGGTCTGGATTTTTGTGTGTGTCGTCTGTCTGTCTTATATGTAATGTTAAGTTATATGGAACATTTTAAATGGTTATATTGTGATGTATGAAGTATACTATAATTGAATAAAAACTTAAAACAAAAAAAAAAGTGCATGGCACTTACCCTTGTCTCTCATTCCTACATTGCGATGGGGTGATTAACCCCTTCCCGACAAGTGACTTGCCAGGTACGTCACGAAAAAATGTCACTTAGTGACAAAGGACGTACCTGGTAAGTCACGGAAGTCATTCGCTACAATGAAGAAAAAAAAACCCCCCGTCGTTAAGTGCCGGCCGCGTGCGCTCGCGGCCGGTCACTAAGGGGTTAAAGTGAATGAGATTAGGCATCCACGCAAAGGAAACATTTACAAAGTAAAGGTTTTTCTCCTTCCAGACTCCCTGGTAGCACACCAAGTGAGATAAGCCCCTCCTCCCTAGTTAGGGCAGGTAAAACATTTATAAAAGGGACCTCCCTCCCCCACCATCCCCAGTGTTTTTTATCTGTCCTCCCTAGGAAGGTGTTGTAACGTCTCGTTTGTTATTTTCTGAGGGCCCCGCTGAGTACCTCTTTGGCTCCAGATGCAGAGAGCCATCAGGGGTCAGTTTTGGAGGGAGCGTGTGTCCTGTGCCATCCCCCTCTTCCATGGTACCCTGCTGGGCATCTCTGTTAAATGTATGACAGCAGCTAGCTGTCTCAGCGGACGCGTAGCTAAGTCTCCGTTCCAGGTCGCTCTGGAATGCATAACTCCATTGTTACCTATAGTACTTCCGGTCTGTGTGTTCCACAGACCGGAAGTACCGCTCTAAGGCTGACGAGAGTCTCATTCTTCTGTTTTTTTTTAATGGAGAAGTGGGTTTATGTATAAGGGAGCCAGATATTCTCATCCTCCCTTGCAGCAGCGCTAGCCAGGCCAGCCCCAACAGGTTTCCTGCTGTAAAACTGTAAGTACCTAGTCTTGGGTACTATGAAGACAGGTCTGTTCCTTTGTTTTCGTCATGTGGGAATGATCTCTTATGTATGCTGCATGTGTTTTTTTTTGACGGATGGATGCACAATCTTGTCTTCTCTGCAAGTCTGCACAGCAAGATTGCTATCTTAAGAAGCTGTGTCCCTCCTGTCTTGTGGAAGTTAACCTACATACAGTACCCCAATCACCACAACCTCCTCCGGCCACTATGCCTACAGACATGACGTTCCTGGTTTCTGTTTTCTCTTCTATCACCAAGAAAACTTGGAAAAGTCTCAGAGCGGAGGAAGAAATGGCAGGTACGTCAGCCCCTGCTGTTTCCAGAGAGGGATCATCTTCTAGAAGACCTACTGAGAAGTCAGATACAGGTTCTTCTGTAGAAGACTCATGAGGGTTGTAGGGAGGATTCCTACCTCTTTCCAGCAGAGAGTGTGGATTCCCTCGTGAAGAGCATGCGGGAGTCCCTAAACACCACGGAAGACGAACAACCAAGGTCAGTAGCAGATGAGCTCTACCTGAGGTACAAGAAAAAACACACACGGGTTTTCCAGTTCACTAGGTAATCTCAGGGCTTATCAAGCAGAAGTGGGCAATTCCAGAGAAGCATCTCTCCTTTCCTAGGAAGCTAAAGAGCTTATTTCCATTTGATCCTAAAGATTCAATCCTTTGGGATAAGAATCCCAAAGTAGACATCCATGTGGAACGTCTATCCAAGACGACAACTATCCCACTTGAGGATGGATCAGGGTTCAAGGTTCCTATGGATAGGAAGCTTGAGACAGCTCTTCGTCTGAATTATGACGCTTGCGCCAGTTCCTTTAGAACTAGTATCGCTTCCATTTGCGTGTCTAGAGCCCTGAGGCTTTTGCAACTGGAGGAAGACCTTGTTAATAAAGTACCCAGGGAAGAACTTTTAAAGTCCACATCCATGCTCTGCCTAGTGGCAGATTTTCTCTGCGATGCTTCCATGGAGAATGTCAGGATGGCTGCCAGGGCCACAGCATTGTCTGCAGCAGATCACAGAGTCCTTTGGCTCAGGCAATGGGCAGCGGATGGCCTCAAAGACAAGCTGTGTGCTATGCCTTTTTGAACGTGACTTCCTCTTTGGGAAATAACTAAATACTCTTCTTCAGAATCTTTCTGCAGAAGAAGTTCTTACCTCAGGATAGAAAATTTTCTTCACAGAAGACCTTGTTTCGTCCCTTCAGGGATCAGAAGAGTTCATCTAAAGGGAAAAGGCTGGCTTCAAGGCCTTATGTGCCAAAGGGAATCAAGACTCAGAAACCAACCCAGGGTGCTTTCCCTAATTCCCAGTTCTGCACCAGGCCTACAATTCCATTGGGAGGAAGACTTTGTTCTTTCTTGGATTAATGGCAAAGCATTATAATGGATTCCTGGGTATTGAGAATAATTGCAGCGGTTACAAAATCCATTTTCACACTGTTCCACCACAAAGGGTCCTCATGAAACAGGTCCAAGGGTAGAATTTCAACAAGTCATTCGAAACCTGGTCCAAGACAAGGTTATGATTCCAGTTCCCATGTCCTGTCACAAGATAGGAACATACTCAACTGTTTTTCTGGTTCCAAAGAGCTCAGGAGGTTTTCGCTTAGTAGTAAACCTTACCTTCTTGAACCAGTTCATTCGGAAAGAACATTTCAAGATGGAGACCCTCAGGTCCACAGTCAACATATTTCATTATGGAGACTGGATGGCAACAGTTGATCTGCACGATGCCTACCTAAATGTCCCTGTTCATCCAGATCATCAGAAGTATTTAAGAATTGCCATCTGGGACAAGGGAATAACATCTCATTACCAGTTTGCAGCACTTCCCTTTGGCCTGACTTCGGCTCCGCGGGTATTTACCAAAATTATGGCAGTTGTGGAGGCTTTCCTAAGGGAAAAAGACGTCACAGTAGTCCCCTAACTGGACGACTGGCTGGTAAAGGCAGCATCTCCGACCCTACTGGCGGATCACCTGGCCCTGATCACATCAACATTGACCTCCCTAGGCTGGATTTTGAATCTAAAGAAGTCATGTTTCTTTCCAGAACAAAGAAAATTATTCCTGTGAATGATCTTAGATTCTTCTGTGGGGAAGACGTTTCTTCCAAAACTCAAAATGCAGAAACTGTTGGACCAAAATCATACAGGCAGCTAACTCTCAGACAGCTGATGTCTATACTGGGAATGATGTAGTCATCTATAGATGCAGTCCCTTGGGTGAAATTTCATATGAGGCAGTTACAGCAGCTGATCCTGTCTTCAAGGAACAGTTTCTGCATCATCAGATACCCATAACCCTAGCGGTCAAGAGCTCTCTGAATTGGTGGTCCAGACAAATTGTCAGCAGGTCTGCCCTGGAGAATTCAGGACGAGTCTCCATTCAGACCACCTGGAACTACTGGCAGTTTGGAGAGCCTTGAAGATGGCAGCCCCCTTCATAAAGGGACAACCAGTAAAAATCAGTTCAGACAATATGACGGTGGTGTGCTATCTAGCCCTTGGGGGGGGGGGGCATTTGAAGCCCAGCCCTTCTCCTTTTAGCCTCAAGGATTCTTCAGTGGTCAGAAAACAACCTCTTGGCATTGACAGCGGTTCTCATTCCTGGGAAATACAACAACTGGGCGGACTTCCTGAGCCAAAGGATGATTCTACCTGACAAATGGTCTCTTCATCCGAAAATGTTCCTGGAACTTATGGAGAAATGGGGCATACCTCAGATCGACTTGATGGCCACCAAGCAGAATGCAACGGTACCCCAGTTTCTCTCTCAATATCCCCAGGATCGTACCTTGGCAGTGGATGCTCTGGTTCAGAGGTGGGACTTTCATCTGGCCTATCTCTTCCCGCCCCCTGAGACTAATTCTGGTTGCCTTGAGAAAAATCTACCAAGAGAAGACCACATACGTCTTTGTAGCTCCATATTGGCTGAGGAGGTCATGGTTCATACTGCTGAAATCGATGACACAGGAGGAGCCCCTGTTCCTCCCATCCTCGACAGATGTCCTCTTCCAGGGGTCCAGTACCTCATCCACAAGCAGAGAATCTTCGACTTTCCATGTGGTTCCTGAAGCCCAACTGTTGAGTAATCAAGGCCTTTCCAAGGAGGTGATTTCAGTTCTTTTAGAAGCTAGAAAACGCAGCACAATATTAGTCTACAATCGGACACGGTCAAGAGTTTCATTTTGGGCCATTGCATCCATTCATTCCAGCCATCCTGTATTTCCTGGCTGAAGGCTTTTCTAAGTGTCTAAGTCCTGGTACCCTGAAGGTACAAATAGCCGCCCTGGGCAGTTTCTTGGGACAACAATTAGTGGTCCATCTGATGGTGCGGAGATTTCTGCATTCTATAGCCAATCTACGACCTAGGCCAATTCCCACTTTGGCTCCTTGGGATCTAAATCTGCTCCCGAAGGCACTTCTGGCAGCACCATTTGAACCTCTGGACTTGATACCTTTATGGCTGCTATCCTTCAAGAAGGCTCTTCTGGTGGCTCTCAGGTTAGTCAGACGTATAGGAGAGCTTCAAGCATTGTCCATTCTGGAGTCATATTTACAGTTTAGACCATAATCTGTGATTCTTAGACCCCCTGCAGAATTTCTTCCAAAGGTTGCCTCTTCATTCCACAGGAGTCAAGAGTTGTGTCTACCATTATTTTTTCCTCAACCTCAAACTGCAGATTAATCAAGTCTTCATTGCCAAGAAGTTAAAAGATGTCTCTTGTGCTACATCCACAGGACAAAATAATTTAGGACCTCTTAATCCCTTTTTGTAAATTTCTTGGGCAAGTCCAAGGGTAATCAATTCTCAAAATTCATCTTTGCAAGAGGGCTACGAACGGCGATAGCAGAAGCTTATGTTGTATCTAACATGGAACTGCCACCTGGTATCAAGGCTCATTCAACCAGATCGGTTTCAGCTTCCTGGGCAGAGAAGGCACAAGCATCAGTGAAGCAAATATGTAGGACTGCCACCTGACGGAATATTCATACTTTTGTCCAGCATTTTCGTCTAGACCTACAAACAGCAGGGGAATCTGCTTTTGGGCAGAAAGTGTTTCAGTCAGCCTGTGATTCCACCCCCTAGTGCCTTGAACTTTGTTTTCTCACTTGGGGTGCTACCAAGGGGTCCGGAAGGGAAAAGAGAATTTTCCTTACCTGTCAATTCCTTTTTCCTCCGGATCTCTGTAGGTAGCACACGGATTTCCCTCCCGTCTATGACCTATTATTCGTTTGTAATAAATACTTTTTGCATTATATTGTTGCCTGGTTAGCTTTGTTCAAACAGTGGGGATGGTGGGGGAGGGAGGTCCCTTTTATACATTTTTTTTTACCTGTCCAAACTAGGTAGGAGGGGCTTACCTCGCTTGGTGTGCTACCTACGGAGATCTGGAGGAAAAAGGAATTGACAGGAATTGACAGGTAAGATCTTTTTCACATGCCTCAGCACATTCATGGTCTTCTAAATTGTCAATGCAGGCTGGGGGATGTAGGGAAAACTACTAAGACTTTAAAAGAAAGGATTGGACAGCATAAATCTGACATCAGGACACATAAGAATACCTTGGTTGCAAGACACTTTAACCAGATGAGCCATAATATATCCCAGATGAGGTGTCAAGTGTTGGAACAGGGAATGCCTCTGAAGAGTGTGGGAAATAAGGAAAAGTTCTTCAGAGAGAAGCAAGATGGCCCACAAGGCCTCCATGATCGTATAGAATAGAGGTAGTGCTTGTAAATTCTCTATACCTACACTGATTATGGTATCTGTGTACCTGATTTATTTAGGCCGTATCTATAAAGCATGTTTCTGTTTTGCAGAACTTTTTATAGGATTTAAAATCAAGTTTTTAATCTATAATTTTATTATCTTGCTCTTCTTGTAGATTGTCATTTATGGGATTGCATGCTGTGAAAAACATTTCAGCTAACTCTGTATGGTTACCCAGAATTGGGTATCCACGTGACTTTGTTTATGTTTGTTTATAATGTTATGACGACCGATGTGGGATGTCGCACTCTGATGACACCAGGGCTCATGGCGTGTCAGAGCAGGCCTTGTACACTGAAGCTATTAGGGGAGGGTACTTATATGCAGTTGTTTCAACAAGGCTGTGTGTAGGGGCAAAGCTGAGGAACGGGGATTCCCACAAAACATCTATGACCTAACATGTACATTATCCGAACAAAACTTTGGAGATTACCAGAGATTATAGGCCACCAGGTGGTTTATCTAGGGATTTATGGAATTTAGGGATGGTACACAAGACTAGAATCTTTGGATAATTCTACAAGAGGAAATCCTTAGTTTCTTTTGTTAGTGAACCCAAGATATCAGAACTGAATCAATCTCCTTCTTATCCAAAATTGTAGGATATAGTTCTTTGTAACATTCCTTCTGGTAATTTTCATAATCCATAATAACTATACCAGCCCTTTTTGAACCTTAATAATAATTGAATCATCATTAACCAAAGCATTAATGGCTAAGTTCCTCCTTGGAGATAAAATGAAAACTTGCACAGTTCTTATGAACAATATGTCTAATTTAGCTAGAGGGAAGGTTGATAAAGGTAGTCATCACATGGTCATTCAGATAGGATCAAATCTACAAGTTTTTTTGTTTTTTTTTAATGATTGTTTTAATCAAGCACAGTACTCATAGGTATGTTTGCTTACTATAAGTTACTGTAGATGAATGAAAAGAATTTAACAGTAAACTAAATTCCTATTTTCGCTTACCTTCAATTTATAACACAGGAACGATGGGCATATGGCAGAGTGTCTTAAAGATTCTGGGGAGTGGAAAAAAATCTCAGCAGTATTCCATAGTTCTAAGCTGGATCTGTATAACATAAGGTGCCAACTAACACAGAACAAGCACAGCAAACCAAACAAAAGTGAACAAGGCTCAAACAAGTGAGCAGTAGATAAGAAAGAGATGGTCCTCAGATAGGCAAAACTGCTTGAAGGAACTTCCCACCAAAGCTAGCCTCAGTCTGATGCCAGACATTGACAGTGTAGTTGGTATACATGTGCATGGAGGAGAATGTCGCAGCCTGGAACAGCTACTCCACTGAGGCCAGGTTTTCGTAGGGCCAGGAATCACCCACAGATCTTGTGGAATGATATTGTTTGCAACTGGTAACAGAGATAAATCAATGGGTACTCACAAGATAGGTTGGCAGCAGAATACCAACTGACAACGTGTTCATATGAAGAAATCTGCCCAGTCTCCGTTTGTGTTACCTCCAGTAATCGGATGTAGAAGTAAGATGTTCCGCAACAGGCTCCACCGATATAAAAAAATTTAATAAGAAAGCAAATATATAACATTTTTTAAGAGGAGCAAATTAAGACCAATGTGGCTTAATAAAGAGGTCTGCAAGGAAATGAGAAATAAGCAGGATTTAAAAGCATTTGTCAGGCAGGTCAGATACATCATTTAAAATAAAGAATGTAATAAAAGCAAAAAAGAGCAAGGAAAATCCTAAGTAATTCTACAAGTGCATGTGACTTTTTTTTTTTTTTTTTTTTTTTTTTTTTTTTTTTTACTGTTTTATTACATGCTCAGGCAAAGTGTCTCTACTATAAAAGAGAATGTGGTCAAGTGACCACAAATTCTCCAGACATCACACAACACACACAGGGGCTGGAACAAGGAGGACTATTCATATCCTAACTGCCTGTCTAAAAAATATAGGTGATATGGGGGGCGGTGTCTCTGCACAGACTTTATACGCCCTCAGTATCCCCTGTTCAGGAAAAAAAAAACATGGCCAAATGTCATCGCTACACCAACCCACACATTGCCTAGCAAAACACTTGAACTCTGTTTAAGACCCTCCAACCCTTGACCGTTGGCCCTTCACAGACCTGAGTGCTAACCAACATGACCCTACAGACTCCTTTACAACACCTGAAGCTGAGTTGTCAGGCTTGATATGGTTGGAGCGTAGGAGCAGGGAATGCTATCTCTTGCCAGATACCCCTACCAGGTGATCCACAGAGGTATACAGGTAGAACACCTAGGTAGGAGTGACAGCACGGGAGTGCAAGGGTTAAGCAAAGCGTAGTCAAAAACAGTCCAGAAGATCAGGGCAGGCAGCAATCAGGCAGAATCAGTAAAACTAGCCAAGGTCAGGAAACAGGCAAGCAGGGAAGTCCAGGAGGCAAGCAGAAGGTCAGGCAATGGGAAATCCAGCAGAGGGTCTGTAGCACAGCAAGGAAAGAAGCACTGAGCACTGGAAGCTTAGAGCACACAGGAACCAAAGTTCTGGAACACTGAAGCAAAAGCATGTTGTGCTTGAGGTAACCAGGCAAACGGAACATGTTTCTTCGTTAGCTGGGTGATGGGAGCGATAACTTTAGAGAACCCGTGGATGAATTTTCTGTAGAAATTTGAGAACCCCACAAATTGTTGCACAGTTTTAACAGAAGTAGGAACAGGCCAATCCAAGGTGGCTGATACCTTTTTGGGGTCCATTTTGATATTCCCCGGAGTTAATATGAATCCCAAAAATTCAACAGATGTTGTCTCAAACACACATTTTTCTAATTTCGCATAAAGTCCATGTTGCTGAAGCCGAGAAAGGACACGTTTAACATGCTCGCGATGGGTGGTAAGTGATGGTGAGTAGACTAAGATGTCGTCGAGATATACCACTACGAATATGTCCAACATATCTCGGAATACATCGTTGAGGAAATGTTGAAAGGTGGCAGGGGCATTACAGAGCCCGAACGGCATGACCTGGTATTCATAGTGGCCATACCAGGATCGGAAAGCCGTCTTCCATTCATGTCCTTTTTTTATGCGTACCAAATTATAGGCTCCTCGTAAGTCCAACTTAGTATATATTTGTGCCTCTCTAAGTCGATTCATTAACTCTGAGATTAAGGGCAATGGATATTTATTTTTGATGGTAACCTTGTTAAGCTCTCTATAGTCCACACAGGGCCGGAGGCCTCCATCTTTTTTCCCCACGAAAAATATGCCAGCCCCGGCAGGAGAAGTGGATGGCCTTATGAATCCATTCCTTAGGTTCTCTTCTATATAGTCCTTTAAGGCGCTTAATTCAGGTTCAGAGAGAGGAAATATACGACCAAATGGAATGGGGGCCCCAGGAAGCAAGTCTATAGGACAGTCATATGGACGGTGTGGGGGCAGTTTGTTGGCTTCTTGTTTGCTGAAGACTTGGCTGAAGCACGGTAGGGTATCGGTATTTCCAATGTCTTAGAAGAAGTAGCATGCAAGGTGGAAACTGTGGTGTGAGAGAGACAGTGTTCTTTACAGTAGGATGATGCAAAGGTGATTTGTCCTGTGGACCAATTAATGGTGGGGTTATGGTGTTTAAGCCAAGGAAGGCCAAGGATAATGGGAAACAAAGGAGATTGCACCAAATTAAAGCTAAGCGTCTCCACATGCTTAGCCCCAATGCTCACAGTGAGAGGTATAGTCTCTGTGGTGACAGGTCCGGAGTTAATGTTGCTGCCATCAATAAGAAGTATTGTGAGGGGTTGTTTCTTTAGTCGTGTAGGTATGTTCAGACTCTGGGCTAACTTGTAATCCAAGAAACAGTCACTTGCCCCGGAGTCAATGATAGCATCTTGTGGGATCTTGTTATGCGTCCACTGTAGGGAGACAAGAAGAGATAAATGAGGTGCTGTTCCACCCAGGAGTAATGGGTACTGTGCAAGATCTGGCTTACCTCTGGCTGCCAATTCAGGACAGAGACGGACTTGGTGACCAGAGCCACTACAATAAAGACAAAGGTTCATGCGTCTCCTCCTGTTCTTTTCAGTTTCAGTGAGTGGTCCACGAGTAGCACCCAGTTGCATGGGTTCCTCTGAAGTAATACCGGGAGTCAAGGAGACAGGTAATGGAGGATGAGGTGTAGAGGTTGAACGGAGAGGAGGGTTAGTGGTACGCTCCATGCGTCTCTCCCGAAGTCTCCGATCAATCTGAGTTACCAGGACAACTAGATCATCCAGAGAGTCAGGAATGCCAGTCCGAGCTAGTTCGTCCTTTAATGAGTCAGCAAGACCCAGGCGGAATTGGTCACGCAAGGCAGTTTCGTTCCATTCCATTTCTACTGCTACTCTCCGGAATTCTGATACGTAATCCTCCACAGGACGGCGCCCCTGTCTTAGTGATCTCACAGTGGCCTCAGCAGTGGCCCTCTTATGGGGATCATCATAAAGGGCACCCATTGCGTGACAGAAAGCAGTCCAGGAGTCTAGTATAGGGCTGTTAGCATGTAGTAGGTGATGCGCCCATGACAGAGGAGCATCTGTGAGTAGTGATATGGCAGTACGAACTTTAATAAAGTCTGTGGCATATGTCCTAGGTTTCAGGACGAACAACAGTTCACAGGACGTGATGAATGACCGGTATTTACTACGATCTCCGGAAAAACAAGCAGGAAGCTTGACATGTGGTTCTGGAGTGGCAGTGGCCCCAATACCAAGGGGTCCTGCTTCATTTGCTGAGAGTGGTTGATACATAGCTGGAGGTGTCACTGGAGCAGGTTGTAACCCCTGGAACTGGGCTTGTAAAGCAGCTTGGTTTTCTTGGATACCTTGTACCGTGTGGGATAATGCAGTGAGTTGCTGAGTCAGTGACGTGATAGCATCAATCATCCCTGTCAGCTCCATGGGCTTCAGTGTATTGTCAGGCTTGATATGGTTGGAGCGTAGGAGCAGGGAATGCTATCTCTTGCCAGACACCCCTACCAGGTGATCCACAGAGGTATACAGGTAGAACACCTAGGTAGGAGTGACAGCACGGGAGTGCAAGGGTTAAGCAAAGCGTAGTCAAAAACAGTCCAGAAGATCAGGGCAGGCAGCAATCAGGCAGAATCAGTAAAACTAGCCAAGGTCAGGAAACAGGCAAGCAGGGAAGTCCAGGAGGCAAGCAGAAGGTCAGGCAATGGGAAATCCAGCAGAGGGTCTGTAGCACAGCAAGGAAAGAAGCACTGAGCACTGGAAGCTTAGAGCACACAGGAACCAAAGTTCTGGAACACTGAAGCAAAGTGGACACAGCCTGAGGGGTTTTTATAGTGTCATGGGTTTTCACCCCTCCCCTCTGCTGAACAAACCTCTCACTGGATTGGCCAACAGAGGGGTGTGCAACCACAGCACCTGTCTCACTGTTTACCTGGAGGCACACTATTGGTGGACAGTTGATGAGAGAGGCAGGCTTCACCTCCCCCCTACAGGTGTACAACACCATGGTTTGATCTGGGCACCCTGTGGATACCTTTACTGGAGACTCCTTCAACTTTAGGCCATGGCTTAGGCCTACCGCACTATCGCGCCCGCTACTCGAGGCCGTGGCTTCGGCCTACTCAGTGATCGTGGAGCATCTGGGAAGCACCCAGCAGCGGAGGATGGCTGGGACATGGAGGTAGGAGCTAGAAGGGCATGACATGAGTCCACTCAAGTGCTCAGTTCGCCTGGTCTGCCACAGAACATATGCTACATCCAAGGCTTCACTCCACTCTCACAAATTCGTAAGAGTGTTCAGATGGCGCTCCTCTTCTTCTCTGATAAGAGCCTTTTGTGTTAACCCTTTGAGTGCCAGACAGCTAATGCAATACATAGGGTTAATTCTCTCTATACTCCAATGCCGCATGCTTAACTCCGGTCCCTCTTATGTTCCCTGGCAAGAAGGAAACCTAAGAGAGCGGAGTCCAGTGAGAATTAAACCCTTGAGTGCCACAAATGCATACAATGCATTAGATAGCCATCTGGCACTCAAAGGGTTAAGATACAATAAGATCTACCACGGGAGCTCCGTATGAGCACTGCTATCTCAGATTACAAAACTATGCCTGTAACTACTTGAGTGACTTTTAACCCTTAAAGTTGCATAGGGATACGGAACGCTTTGCACCAAGCTGTAGAGTCCTCTGTCACTCAAACTGTTTCTAGGCGCTCATGTCTCCTGCTCTCCCTGTGTCACTAAGAAGGGTTAACTTTGGTTTGTTCTACCCATCTGGTCCTCCAGGGAATAATGTGACCTTCACAGCCACAGCCTCCAGAGAAGAGGTGCACAGATTGTCCCACTTAAATAAACGTCCAATTGAAATATAGTAGCAATTGTTTTAGTTCCACATAGAGTAGTGGGTTTGCACCAATTGCTTACTACATCAGCATCAGTGCAACACATTCAGCACATTGCAAGTGTTAACCCATTGAGTGTTAGAGGTGTGCAAAGCAATGCGTTGCTCACCCCGCTGTCAGTCAAAGGGTTAATCACAGTACAATTATAATGTACTAGGTCATATAGTTGTCTGTCTACAGGCAAGTATGTACTCTACTCCTTCGCTCCATTTCTATGTCACCTGTCCCTAGCCATCACTCCTCTTTTAACACTGCATTGCAAGCCCTCCAACTGTACCTTCTCAGCAACTACACTATCTGTCTGAGCCTTTCTAACTCATAAAACATTACCATCTTGCATATTTTTCAATAAGGTTTCAATCTTCGAAAGCTGGGACTGGTAGTTCCATTAACCCTTTCAATGCAAGAGAGGTATCCAATGCATTGCCTTGCAATATGTTGGCTACCTCTCTGCCACTCAAAATGTTCAGCAAGCAGTGCTCTCAGTCCTTCCAGTGCTGTTGCATATGGACACTACAGCCCATACCTATTGTAAAGCGATGCAGAATAAGTTGGCGCTATATAAATAGAGATTGTTTATTATTATTCATACCATTCTGTTTGTGCTACTGCTTTTGTTATTTGATAGATATGCATAAGCAGAAGTGTGTTTTGATGGCATATAAACATGTATATGTAGCTGTGAGATGTGTATGATTTTAGAATATTAGCTCAGTGTGTTGCAACAACATTATATACTAGCAAATGGCCACTGTGTTGACCGTGCTAATTAAGTCCTTTAAGTGCTTAACCCCTTTGTGCCCGATGACGTACCCGGTCCGTCACGCTGGTCCGGCACTTAAGGACCAGTGACTGTCCTAGCACGTCATGGAGTTCAGGGCTCCCGGCATGGCTGCACTCCGCTCTGGAAGCCCTGAACCAGAAGTAATAATAATAGAAAAAAAAAAAAAAAAAAAGACCCGTGGTCATCAAGTGCTGGCCGTGCGTGCGCACGTTGGTCATTAACCCCTTAAGGACCGGCAAATCTGAGGTGGATTTCACTTAAGGACCAGAGCAATTTTGACTTTTTTGACTATGTCTTTGTTCAAGCATATTTTTTCTTTAATTCCTTTAATACTCCCACACAAATTATATACTGTTTTTTTAAGCACAAGTAGGGCTTTCTTTTGGTACCACAATTATATAACTATCTCTTCGTTTAATTTGATTAAAAAAGAAAAAAAGAGGAAAAAAATAAAAAAACAACAACATTTTGCTTACATTTTCCTGTCAGGATTTGTATACTATTAGTTCATTACAAAAAAATACCCCTAAATATATTAATTTGCTTCTCCTGAATATGAGAATACCCCACATGCCTAGTATTCAATCACTTTCTCACATTTACAAGGTAAATATAACAAGATGGACGCCATTATATCCAACCTGTAATTTTTCAACAATTGGCATGTGAGTATCATAGCTTAGTTGACGGTGCCAGAACCCAAAAAAGTCCCACAAAGGTACATGTTTCTGAAAAGTAGACAACATAAGGTAAATAATCAGTAGAATTTTGGAGTTTTTTATGTAGCTATTTTTCCAGAAATATGTTCCAAAATTGTGTTAATATTTTTTTTTTTGCAAATTTTCACACTTACATTTCAATATTAATGTTGATATCAAGCACAGGATAGGGGAACATTTTTAAAAATGCATTGTTTAGTGTTCGTCTCCTTCTTCTGAGTACGGCAGTACCCCATATGCATAGGTTTCTCAACGTTTGGGGGAGCTACGAGGCCCAAATTAGAACATACGCGTTTCCAGTTTCACACTGAATTTTCACAGCTTGCATCACTGGTGCCATATCTCATTTGGGGCTGTGTAACAGTGCTCCACTCTAAGATTTCCCCCAAAAACTGTATATTTTTGGAAAGTAGATACCCCAGGCTTTCATTTTATGTATGTTTTCAAATTTTTTACGCAGCCATTTTACCACGAATCCTTCGTAAATCGTGATGTAAGTAAAAAATTCAGCGTTTTTCACACTTAGGTTTCAATGTTGATGTGAATTTCAAGCACAGGATAGGTGAAGATTTTTAAAAATGCATTGTTTAGTGTTCGGCTCCTTCTTCTGAGTATGGCAATACCCCATATGCATAGGTTTCTCAACGTTTGGGGGAGCTACGAGGCCCAAATTGGAACATGCGCGTTTCCAGTTTCACACTTTGAATTTTCACAGCTTGCATCACTGGTGCCATGTCTCATTTGGGGCTGTGTAACAGTGCTCCACTCTAAGATTTCCCCCCAAAAGTGTATATTTTTGGAAAGTAGACACCCAGGCTTTCATTTTATCTATGTTTTCAAGTTTTTTACACAGCCATTTTACCAGGAATCCTTCGTAAATCCTGATGTAAGTAATAAATTCAGCGTTTTTCACACTTAGGTTTCAATGTTGATGTGAATTTCAAGCACAGGATAGGAGAAGATTTTTTAAAATGCATTGATTAGTGTTCAGTTGCTTCTTCTGAGTACAGCAATACCCCATATACATCGCTTTCTCATAGTTTGTGGGAGCTACAGGCCAACTTTTGAACAAACATTGAATTTTCACAGTTTGCATAACTGGTGCCATGCCTCAATTTGGGGCTGTGTAACAGTGCTCCATTGTAAAATTTCCCCCAAAAGTGTACATTTTTGGAAAGTAGACAACCCAGGCTTTCATTTTAGGCATGTTTTCATTTTTTTTTACGTAGCCATTTTACCACCAATCCCTTGTAAACTTTACTTAAATTAAAAATTCAGGGTTTTTCGCACTTAAATTTCAATATTGATGTGAATTTCAAGCACAGGATAGGAGAAGATTTTTTAAAATGCATTGTTTAGTATTCTGCTCCTTCTTCTGAGTATGGCAATACCCCATCTTCATAGGTTTCTCAAGGTTTGGGGGAGCCACGGGGTCCAAATTGGAACATGCGCATTTCCAGTTTCACACTTTGCATTTTCACAGCTTGCATCACTGGTGCCATGTCTCATTTGGGGCTGTGCAACAGTGCTCCACTCTAAGATTTCCCCCCAAAAGTGTATATTTTTGGAAAGTAGACAACCCAGGCTTTCATTTTAGGCATGTCTTCAAATTTTTTTACGCAGCCATTTTACCACCAATCCCTTGTAAAACTTTACTTAAATTAAAAATTCAGCGTTTTTCACACTTGGGTTCAATGTTGATGTGGATTTCAAGCACAGGATAGGTCAACATTTAAAAACCTGCATTGATTAATGTTCAGTTGCTTTTTCGGAGTACAGCAATACCCCATATGCATAGGTTTGTCAGGGGTTGAGGAATCTACTGGGCCCAATTGGTAACAAGCGCGTTCCGTTGTCAGACGTGGCATATTTTTACAGCTCTCTTAATTGGTGTCTTTTGTATTATTTGGGGTGTTAAGCAATGTTGCATTTAATATTTTACCCCCAAAATATATGTTTTAGTAAGGAATACAACCCTGGGTTTTAGTCTAGGTACATTTTACCACCAATCCCTCCAAAAATCTGCAGTAAGAAAGAGAAAACCCTGTAGTTTCACACCTATATTTCGGTGTTGCTGTGGATTTCAAGCACACAATATTTGGAGATTTGTAAAAATGCATTGTCCTCAATTCAACTACATTTTCTGAGTATGGCAATGCCCCATATGCATAGGTTTGTCAGGGTTTGGGGGATTTACTGGGTTCAGTTAAGAACATGCACGTTTCCATTTTCACACATTATATTTTCATAGTGTTAGATCTAAGGAGGGATGTGTTTTGGAGAGAAAAAAAAAAAAAAAAGGATATTTCAGGGGGAATGTGTGGCCTAATAATTAAATTACAGAATTACTGCATTGCACGTAAGTGATACTGTTTGAAACAGTCACCAATGCAGAGCCCAGGTTTTGTAGGACAATAGAAGGTGGTATCTGTCCTTTTGCCATTGGCGTAGCACACCCTGCAGCGTTTCTGTGGGTTACTCTTTTGGGGGGTTGGGGGGATTTTAAATGCAAAGTGTCCTAAACGGGGTCTCTGATGTAAAACTGCTGTTGCCCCTTCAAACAAAAAACTGGAGATGACATGCATTTGAAATTGTAAAAAAGTGATTTTTGGAGTGGGGTTTGCCAGTTTAAAAATGATATAGGAATTATAAACTGCAGTCTGCATCAGGAAAATAGCAACCTTCTTATACCAGACCCTCGATTTTCTCATGGTGAGGTACGGCTGCATGAGTTGATCACAAAGATCAACACCCCCCATGTGTTTATTGTAGTCTCTGATGCAGACTGGTTTTCTGATGACCGTGCCACGGACAGAGACTGGCACAGTTCCCTCGTCATGCATAGTTGTCAGCATGAACACGTCCTTTTTATCTCTAAACTTCACTGCCAGCAGCTCCTCTTGGCACAAAGCTAAGGACGTTCCCCTTCTTAGCTTGCAGCTGATCATTTGTTTGGGTATCTCCTTACAATTTCTCCTAACAGTGCCATAGGCCACAGTGTCAAAATAAAAAAGGGATTTGAATAAAAGGGGGCTTGTATAATAGTTATCTACAAATAAATGGTATCCTTTATTTAATAGGGGGGGAAATGAGATCCCAAACAATTTTGCCGTTGGTTCCCAGATATTCAGAGCAAACGGGAGGATCAAGCTGGCTGTCCTTGCCCTCATAAATGCGAAAAGCATAAGTGCATCCTGTGGCGCTTTCACATAACTTATAAAATTTGACGCCAAACTTGGAGCGCTTGGAGGGGATATATTGTTTAAAGCCCAACCTTCCCTTATATTTCATTAAGGACTCATCAATAGATAGTTGTTTTTTGGGGGTATAGGTTTCAGAAATTTTTTTTTTTGAAAATGAGTTATAAGGGGGCAAATTTTATACAGCCTATCATACTGGGGGTGATCTTTGGGGAGGCACAGGGAATTATCATTGAAATGCATAAAGCGCAAACGCATTTCATAGCGTCTCCTGCTCATTTTTTGGCCAAAAATTGGGGTATTGCATACAGGATTTTTGCTCCAGTATGATTTGATGCTTGGCTTTTTAATTATCCCCATAGCCATAGTTAGGGCCCAAAATATCTTGAATTCAGCAACATCTGTGGGGTACCAGGATTGCTGCTTGGAAACATAGCGTGTGGGATTGGCTGCAACGTATTGAGCTGCATAAATATTTGTTTGTGCTACAATCTCCCCCAAAAATAAATTAAAAAACTGCTCCTGGTTAAACCCAGCCACATCTGCATTTATTCCTGGGCTGCCTTTGAAATCGGGTATTGCTGGACTAAATCCCACTGGTGGTACCCATTCTGTAGACTCTGGATGAGGGACAGGCCTTGTGGCAGGTCTCTGAGCATGTCTTGGGGCTGCATCTGGGGCGTTTTTTTTTTTTTTTTTGCTGCTTCTGGGGCATGTTGTCTTGGGGCTGCGTCTGGGGCATTTTTTCTGGCTGCTTCTGGGGCATTTTGTTTTTGGCTGCTTTTGGGGCAGTACGCCTCTTCCTAGAAGATGGCCCAGCAAGCTCACTGGAGCTAGCACTGGAGCTCTCTGTGAACTGTGAGACATCAAAATCAGAGGCGGTATCCGTGGCTTCAGAATCAGAATCCAAAAAGGCATACGCCTCTTCAGCAGAGTAAAGACGCTGCATCTTAAACTACCTACCCTAATTTTTTTTCTAAATAGCTTCTAACTAAACCTACCTACCTTAATTTTTTCTAAATAGATACCCACCCACTCAAGTCTCTATTCCTACGTACTAACCCTAAACCTTACACTAACCCACGTCAACCCTAATCCTACCTAATTTAACCCTAACAGTCACTATTCCTAAATAAAACTATATATTTTGTTTTTTTCTTCTGTGCCTAACTCTAACCATAAATCTTACCCTAATCCTACCTAACTTAATCCAAACAGTCACTATTCCTAAATAAAACTACATTTTTTTTCTTTTTTTTTTTTTCTTCTGTGCCTAACTCTAACACTAAATGTTACCCTAAACCTTACCCTAACCCCCGTCAACCCTAATTCTACCTATAGTTACTATTCCCACAATAAAACACTCTCTTTTTTTTTTTTTTTTTTTTAATGAAACCCTAATCTTTAACCCTAAATTCTATACTAAATCTTACCCTAACCCACGTACACTCTAAACCTAGCTAGCCGCACTAAACGTACCTATCTAAACTACCTAAAGACCCTAAATATTTAAATAAATACAATTTTTATTAAAAAAAAAAAATAATTCCCTAAACCTAAATCTGACCTAAATTCAAAACTAAACTTACCCTAACCTGCGTACCCTCTAAACCTACCTAGCCCCACTAAAATTACCTAACTTAAATTACCTAAAAATGTAAAAAAAAAAAAAAAAAAAAGAAAAAAAAAAGGGGATTTCAATGGGGGGGGGGGGGGGGAGGCGCAAAAAAGCAGAAGCTGACCTGCAGAACTTGATCACTAAACTGAGTGATCAAGGGGGAGGGGGAACAATTGATCACTGTAATATAGTGATCAATTTGGGGGGGGGGGGGGGGGGAAGCTTTTTTAACTGTGTTGCAAGCCTGCAACACTAACTGGAACACTGTATCAATCTCTCTGTCTCTCTTCTCCTCAGATTTGTGTCTGAGGAGGAGAGAGACAGATAAATGACAGACGCAGTGTTTTGAAAACACTGCTTCTGTCATATGCGGGGAAATACATGTGATTCGCTATTTTAGCGAATCGCATGTATCAACAATGCGGGCATTGGCTGAAACTAGATGCTCCGATATCGGAGCACCTAGTAACAGGCAGCCCGCGTCTCTCCCATCGCGCACAGCGGCGGCAATGGGAGAGTTAACCCTTGACGTGCCAGGACTGTCAATGGTCCTTAAGTGCAGGACCAGCATGACGGTCCTTCCACGTCAATGGTCCTTAAGGGGTTAAAGGGATAGTAATACTTCAAAAATGACTAACCCCGAGTTTGTAGCACTTAAAGAAGAAAAATGCCCCCAGTTGCATCTCTCAAACCCTTATGGTTTGAGAGAGATAACCGCTTACAAAGCTCTGCCCTGCCTGAAGTCAGCATTCTGGCTGACAGCAGGGGAATCCGTTCCTGGGATCAGCCCGCGGCTCTGCAGCAGAGCCGAAATCGTGTTAATGAAAAAGAAATCCTTCATTGAAAAGGTCTTCTATGTGTGCTTGGTTTGCAAGTGCACGTAGAAGACCTTTGAAGTGAAGGACTTCTTTTTCATTAACACAATCTCAGCTCTGCTGCAGAGCCTCCACCGGTCCCGGGACTGGAATTCCCTACTGTCAGCTAGAATGCTTTGTAAGCGGTTATCTCTCAAACCATAAGGGTTTGAGAGATGCCACTGGAGGCATTTTTCTTCTTTAAGTGCTACAAAATAGGGGTTAGTAATTTTGAAGTATTACTATCCCTTTAAGTTGTATTCAACGCATTGATTGACAATGGTTTTGCGCCACTGAAAGAGTTAACAGTTTGAGAACCAAACAGCTGTCCATGCAGTGCAATGTGGTAGATGCCTTTCTGCCATTGAAGCTCTTTAACCAAACCAAAGAAAATGGGTAATGCGTTGGGTTCCTTCAGTGCCAAAGAGGTATCCAACACATTCCCACTGCATGGATACGTATTTGCCTCTAAAATACTTCACCTTTTCTCTGCCACAAACGTACCTAAACTATTGCCAATCAATATGTTCAATACCCCTAAAGCACTCAGAGGACATATTCTCCATGGCCAATGCAGTGACCCTTTTGCTGCTTATGAAAGATTTAACCCTTTCAGTGCCGGAGGCTCGGGCCATTTCCTGTACCCTGCAGGCCAGACACATTTTCAGCATTTTTGCTATCCTTCTGTTTACGCTTGATTTCCTCTGGGGATTTTTAGTTAAATATGGAAAACTATATATTGTTTTTTTCAGAACGAATTGAGCTTTCTCGTGGTATCTTACATGAAGAGAATTTTGCATCGTGCAAAAATCTATGATGTCATAATGACAAAAAAAGTGAAAATTTACTAATTTTGCTAAAATCGCATACTATGTATCAAAAACATTTACCTTGATTGAAAAAGTTTCAATTATTTGAAAAAGCCCTGAGTCCCCCGAGTAAAAAAAAAATTAAATAAATAAATAAATACCAAAATTGTATAGTTTTACCTACGTCCATGGCTAGCATAGAGCCCTAATCACCAGCAGCGCAAAATGACATTTTCAACTTTATAAACTAATATGCGTATTATAGGGTTTTTGTGGTAAAACTACCCTAAAACAGTGGGATAACTATATAAAACTATATATTTCTGAAAACTAGACAACCTGCCGCATCTAATGAGGGGTAACTTACCTTCTTGCCCCAAGCCTGTTGTGCACAAATGCTTCCAGAACGTGGCACTATAGGGAAAAAAAATGGCATTTTCTTACGTTTCTGCCCCTTCATCTGTATGGAAATCTGTGAAAACCATGGAATTTCCAACTGTATCCATTAGCTAGTGCTCTTAGGAGAAAAATGACACCCAATTGGCATGAGTTGACCTAGCTCAGGGGGCGCTACAAGTGCAAAACGACACCTACTACAACTTCTAATTTTTCTAACATTTTCTCAAACATTACTTGTCTAAACAAAAATGGTTATAACAACTAGAGAAGTGAAGAAAGTGTACACAAACCATACCATTTTGGAAAGAAGACAACCTGCCGCATCTAGTGAGGGGTGACTTGCCTTCTTACCCCAAGACTGGAGTGCACAAATGCCTCCAGAAGGTGGCGCTAATGAAAAAAGGCATTTTCTTACATTTCTGCCCCTTCAAATGTACTGAAATCTGTAAAAACCATGGAATTTCCAACTGTATCCATTAGCTATTGCTCTTAGGAGAAAAATGACACCCCATTGGTATGAATTGACCTACCTTAGGGGGCGCTACAAGTACAAAACTACTACTGCTACAACCTCTGATTTCTCTAACATTTTCTCAAACATTCTTGCGTGTATGAAAATGGTTATAACAGCTATAGAAGTGAAGAAAATGTAGAGAAACCATACCATTTTGGAAAGAAGATAACCTGCCGCATCTAATGAGGGGTCACTTGCCTTTCTACCCCTAAGTTAGTGTGCACAACTATTTCCAGAATGTGGTGCTACAGAAAAAAAAAACCAAAAACCAAAAAAAAAAAACAAAAAAAAACACATTTTTTTTTTACTACAAATCAGTCACTTCAAAGATACGAAAATGGTTCAACACCATGGGATTTTCTAGGAGGACCTCCTGCCAGCCTACGATAAATGGTACCCCACTGCTGTGGGATGACATACCATATTGGGTGCCAGGAGTGTAGCTACCAGTTGAACAAGGATGGGGAACAGTGTATGTATGATTCTATGGCTATCAGTGGTCAGTCAGTGTACGTGAGGACCTGTGACTGCCAGTGAAACCAGGTGGGGGGAGGGACGAGGGGTCAGGCAGTGTATGTGGGTATATCTACCAGTGGGCAGAGCGCAAGTATGGCAGTTGTGGTGGTAAGGTAGTACATATGGGGGATCTGTGACTACCACTGTGCACTGTAAGTCCCCCACATACACTGTGATTTCCAGCCTGAATCCAGTGCGTACTGGGCACTTGGGTCTACCATTAGGCAGTGGAACCAGGCGGGGGGGGGGGGGGTCAAGCTGTGGGAATGGGACTGCCAGTAGGCTGTGGAACTGGGCTGGTGGGTAGGGTACGGGGGGGGGGGGGGGATTGAGTCATTTTGTGTGCATTCCACAGGGATGTCCGATGCATTGCAAAGCAATGCAATTGATCCCCTGTGGCACACAGAGGGTTCATTTAAAGAAAGAAAAAAAAAAATCTTCTTTATTCATAGCTTGTTGGGTGGCCTTAGGGCCCCCCAACAAGCTTTGAATGTAAAGCAATAGTAAAAAAAAAAGTCCTGTGTGTGCCACAGGAGGGGGTCTAAAATGAACCCCCTCCCCTGTTGCACACACAGGGTTAATTTTTTTTTGTTCATTTTGTTTTATAGACCTCATTGGGGGGCTTCAGGACTCTTCCTGATGTCCCCCAATTAAGTCTTATTAAAAAAAAAAAGTCCCAAAAGAATTGACCCTGTGAGTGTCACAGGAGTCTCCAGCTCATTGCAAAGCAATGTTCTGCGGACCACTGCTGCACTCAGAGTTATTTTTTTTTAATTATATTTTACTTTTTACTATCAGAAATTGTGGGGGGACATCAGAACCTTTCCTGATGCCCCCCCCCCCAACAAACTCTGATTACAGTTCTGTGAAAAATAGCTCTGTATGTTCCACAAGAGAAGGGGGGGGGGATCTGCAAAGAATTCCCTCCCCTGTGGCACACACAGGGTTAATTTTTTTTTTTTTCCTGATGTCCCCCAATGAGGTCTTAGTAAGAAAAAAATATGGGCTAAAAGAACTGACCCTGTGAGTGCCACAGGGTTCTCCAGCACATTGCAAAGCAATGCACTGGGGACCCCTGCAGCACTCACAGAGTTAATTTTTTTTTTTTTAATTATCACCAGACCTTGTGGGGGGGACATCAGGAGAATTCTCCTGATGTCCCCCCAACAATCTCTGATTATAAAATACTAAAAATATTCCTATGTCTGCCACACATAGGGTTAATTGTTTTTGTCTATTTTTTATAGACCTCATTGGGGGGCTTCAGGACCCTTCCTGATGTCCCCCAATGAGGTCTCTGTAATAAACATATGGGCTTGATCAATTGACCCTGTGAGTGCCACAGGGGTCTCCAGCGCATTGCAAAGCAATGCGCTGGGGAACCCTGCAGCACTCACAGGGTTAATTTTTTTTTTTTTTTTCAGACCTCGCTGGGACACATCAGGACCCCTCCTGATGTGCCCACAGTTCTTGATCTCCCAGCCGATTGTGCTGGGAGATCAATATGGTGACTGAAGGAGAGCTAAAGCTCTCCTTCCATTCACTCCTACCTCCGGTAGGAGTGAATGCGATCTGGCTAAGCTTGCCAACGTCATCGGTGAGCATGTCACCGATGACGTTAGGAGGCTTCCCCCGGCCCCGCCCACTCCTACCCAGAAGTTCCGGTAGGAGAGGGGGGATAGGAGAAGCTCCGCTTCTCCTTCGTAAATATTGATCTCCCAGCGCGATCGGCTGGGAGATCAATACCTGGGGGGACATGAGGAGTAATCCTCATGTCCCCCCACGAGTGCCAGGCAATTTTTTTTTTTTTTAAATGCGGCCACTGCATGCCGGTTATACCGGCCTATGCAGTGAGCGCATTTAAGCTGTACAACGTACGAGCTTGGCACAGCAGGTACAGCTGTCCAAACTCGTACGTTGTACCCACTTGGCACTCTAGGGGTTAACCTTTTGAATGCTACAGAGATCCCTAAAGTACTGCAAACTTAATATAAGGATAAAAAAAAAAAAAAACAGATGGCCAACGCCGTCCCACACTGCTAGTATACTATATACATAGCAAATGTTTTTTTTTTTTTGCCGCTGGAGTTTCCTGTTCATAGCTCTCCACCCCCCTTGCCATATAACTGGCAGAAGATTCACCAAGTAGGGCAAATCAGTCATCACTGGTCTGCCATTATCTTTCTCATCAATATCCCAGTAGAGCTGACCACAGAAACTGGAGGTTGGAGGGCTACTGGAGAGGTAGTTATAGTGAAGCATTGAAGGGAGCACAGAAGGCATTTTCTTCTATACCATGCAAGTACATTTTTTTACAAGTGCGCCAGTCTGATTCTGGTTCAGCTCATGTAACAAGATAAAACATTACACTGCCTGCAACATTTTGCTTACCTGAAAGGACATACTGTCTGTAAAGCAGTGGTTTTCAATCATGGTGTGCCCCCCCCCCCCCACACAATTTGTTTCCTTTTCAACACTGTCAAACATTACAGTAGAGTTTCAAAAGTATGTTTATGGAAATGCTTATGCATAATAGGTTTATTTTTGTTATTCTGTTTGCGATATTTAACAATTACTACAAATCCCTACCATTCATTACCCAATACACAAAACATAAAATATTAGGAGTGCCACACTGTGTGTTGGGGTACCTTTAGAAGAGAAGAAAAAAAAAAAAAAAAGATTGAGAAACTCTGCTGTAAAGGTTCTGGACACCCTGGGTTTTATTCAGTACAGAGCCAGGCAGCAGCTATGTTGAGACAGCTTCTGCATTCACACTACTCTGCTCACATAAAATGTTTATGTATATCTTACATTTTGAGTAACTGTATAAAGTCCTGTTTACAGCTGTTCCACTTGAAAGATCTTTGAGCCTCTAGCTTCTTTCTACTGGGAAAGAAACAGAACAGAAGCGTTTTCATTCCAATTCCAAACTTTATTCCCCTTCCTCCGGGAAACCAAGCTCTTCAGACACTTAAAGAGTTCATTTCATACATGCCAAATGTTTGTCCAGTCTCTGATTGCAGTGTCCCCGGACTGGAAACTCTGTGCCGACTTGGTTGGTGGGGTGGCGAGTGGGGAACATATACATAGGGAGAGCAGGAAGATGGTTTGTTGAGTAGCCTATAGACTGTGTTGTGGCATTGACTCAGGGACTGTTGTCTTGCGGCTGCTTCTTGATGGTTGCCAGGTTACTAATTAAGGGACATTGACTGCAATCCTTTAGCTGTTGCTCCTGCAGCGTCTTTTACTGAAAAAGCAAAATGCATCCTGTTAATAACAGGACCACTTATCATATAGGACTCAAAAACTGTACAGGTCTGTACCCTATATATTGATTCAAATCTGCATATCTGAAAACTTACATGTCATCTATATTTATTATATACACACACACACACACACACAATATATAACATAAGTGAATCTGGTTCGCTGTCAGGGGGTGTGGCTGGAAAATGTTGATTGGTTGAGAAGTAGGCTTTTAACCAACCACCGCTGCCACTATTAAAAAAAAAAAAAAGTCCCCTGTCTCCTCAACCAAAAGATTACAAAACTAAAACTCAGACCTCATGGTGGAGCATCAGTAACCCCCATCCTGATGACCTCAGGCTTTCGATCTCGCAGATGATTCGGCAGGGAGATCAATAATGACAATGCAGGGGAGAAAAAGAGCTCCCCTGATTCCATTCTACACTGAATTCCCGGGTAGGAGTGTGCGGGATTGAGACACCCTCTCACATCAATGAATAAAAGCCTCACTCATTGACGTGAGAGGGTTTCCCAATCCCTCCCTCCGTTATCTGGCTTCAGGGGAGTCCGGTGTCACCACAATTGATCTTCCAGTCGAATCAGCTCGGAGATCAGTAGCTGTGGGGCATTAGGAGTGGTCCTGATACCCCACCATGAGGTCTGACTTTTAATACAATTAACACTTTCAGAGACAGCTGATAGCCACAAATCCCCCTTGGAATGCTGCCTGACCCCCAGCCTTGTTCCCTTGCTCACTGTTAGCCATAAATAAATATGATGGGCAATGCCATCACTACAATGCTAGATTTTATTATAATTTTAAAAATAAACACACAAGAGACAGTGGCACACAGGTTAAATATCCAATATAACATGTAGCCAACCTGGCTCAAACAGTTGAACTCTAAAAAAAAAAAGTACAGAAAAAAATCAGGTCCTTAGACAGGCAGGACTGCCGGAAAGACCTTCCTGCTGAAACCTGAAAACCCAAATGATAGTGCTTGGTAAAGGTGTGCATGTAGGATCAAGTTGCAGCCTTGCCAAACTGATCAGCAGAGGCCTGATTCTTGAAGGCCCAAGAGGCCCCAACAGACCTAGTGGAATGTGCTGCAACACGGAAGCGAACAGGTTTCTTCCTGAGTTTGTATGCGCTGCGAATGGCAGAATTAATCCAAGATGCAATGGTAACCTTGGAAAAGGCCGGACCTGCCCCAGGACCCTCAGGGATGACAAACAAGGCATCAGTCTTGACAAAAAACTTGAGACGGATCTCCACTTGTTGGATGTGGTGTGCTCTCTCCTTGTCAGACTTGGGGTCAGGACAAAAGGAAAACACAACAATCTCCAGACCGATGTGGAACTCAGAACACCTTGGTAATAAATTCCTGGGAGGTTTGAAAGAAGTCTTATACTTGTGAAAAATCAGGAAAGGCAGCTTACAGTACAAAGCCTGCAACTCAGCAACTTTGCAGAAAGAGACCACAGCCATAAGAAAAATACATCTGTGGGGGGCACCTAAGAGACAGGTCCCTAGAAGGGAAGCCCCCAACCTGGATATAACAGCAGGGAAGTGGTTAACTAGTCCCAAGGCAGCCATCCATGCTCCATAATTCAGGAAGAACAGTATAATAGAAATAAAATACCCAACATGAGTGCAAGAGACTCAAAGTTTTGTTGGAAGAGGTACAAGTAGGGACACAGTAGACCATGGCACTCAAAAGGTTACTCACCAATTTTCATATCGGCTGTCTTCAAGGTTACCATTGTTAAAGGGATAGTAATACTTCATTTTATCTTTTTTATTTTGCAGGCATTAAAAAAAACATGAAGAACAATATAAGTCTTATCTCTCAAACCTTTATGGTTTGAGAGATATTCACAAAGTTTCCCCTCCCGCCCCTTTTACCTAGTGTAAGCTATCTCTTCTCAGATGTGCAATCTGGTTGTAAGACCAGACAGATAACAGCAGGGAACAATCTTCTTCCAATGAGAACAATGAAAGCCCTGCCCCCCTTGACAAGTTTTTCCCTTATCTTAATTGAAGATTGTCCCTCTCTGCAATCTACCTGGGCACCTCCCTTATGATCTGGCAGAACAGTGTTACAAAGGGGTAGGAGGGGGATACTTTGTTATTGAATTACTCTTGAACTACAACTCTGACAGAATTGAAATAACACTCTCCAAAGTTCAAATACTATGATGATTAATTAGAACTGCTTTTATTATGAAACATTACTATCCCTTTAAAGAAGCAGAGCCATAGAGAGACTCTGCTGGGAGTGAAAACTTGGATAAGAGGATTCTCTCCACAGGGCTGCAAGGGTCCACACAGCACCTGCACACTGCAGGGAAGCCCAGTAATGATAACCCTCCTAATGGGGGTGGTGTGGGGGGGTATGAACAGCCCCATATCTAATGGAAAAATAAATGAACTAAAAGTAAGAGAAATGCTCTGGCCATGAATTTTACCTTCAAGTACACATCATAACAGGAGGCGGGGCTGGGTTGAGCTGCAGAAGGAGCTATGTAGAATTTCTCTGTTGTCCAATATGGAACACATGTACCATGGGGGTTGAGATCCTCCTTTGGAGGGCAGAACACATTCTCAGAAAAGACAGGATCTTGTGGGTGGTGACTCCCAGCTTCTTCTGCAGCTCAACCCAGCCCCACCTCCAGTTATAATGTGTACTTCAAGGTGAAATCATGGCCAGAGTCATTGCAATAATCAGAATAATATTAGGAACACAAAGTATTCCAGATTGGATAAATTGAATTTCTCTAATTATTACAATGACTTTGCATGTGGTTTAAAAGTTTGTTTGGTGACATTTTGCCATGTTGGGCAGATCTCACAAAACAAAGGAGCTACCCAGCTTCCTTTGCTCTCTACAGCTCTTGAAGTCCCCTTTCATCACTTGCTTTCTGTTCATTGGAGCTGGCTCTCCCTTCTCATACCCATACAGACACTGTTGAGGTGACTCACAGTGCCGCTCTTCCTCTGTGCAAAGTGGTGGAGGTCACAGCAACGCAAGGCCGTCCTCACTGGCTCTTGCAGGCACCAGGTGTGTGATTTGAGCACCGGGATCCTTTGCAGGCTGCTTTGTGCAAGTTAGTGTAGGATCATGTTTGACTGTGTTGTTCCGTGAAGCACAGGGGATAGTGAAGGTGTGGAAACTCCCTGCAGAGATTTTAACAGGAGTAAGCAGGGGCAGCTGTATCTCCCTGGAAAGGCAGTATGAAAGTCATGGATAGCTCCTCCTTACTGCCTGGAGGGTGTGTGTGGCTGGAGACTGAGAATCTGGCACCCTGACAGCCTTCTCATTTTATTAATACAGAAAAAATTGTATATTTCTGCATGAATATGCGTAATTGAGTTTAATAAATGTATATACTGTGCAGTAGTATGTCAAACCTAGTTTGTGAAATGATCTCAAATTAATCTAATTATTATTATTATATATTTGTTTGCAAGGTGTACAAATTATTGTGGGTCTACTGTATATTCTTGCCTGTATTGCTAGCAGGAGGGTAAAAAAAGCTTTGGCATGGATGCAATTAATTTACTTAATTTGGTGTGCTGTCTCTTAGGATGCCAGGAGGTTCCTAGAGAGAAAAAAATTCTAATCATATATTCATCAATTAACAAAATGATAGTGAGTGAACAGAAAAGGAATCTATATCAAACCAATATTTGGTGTGACCACTCTTTGCCTTCAACACAGCATCAATTCTGTGGCTTGCATGAACTAACCACAATTCTTCTGTGGATTTAGGCTGCCTCAGTTGCTTCTCTCTCTTCATGTAATCCCAGACAGACGTAATGTTGAGACTAGGGCTCTGTGGTGGCCATACCATCAGTTCCAGGACTCCTCTTTTATGCTGAAGATAGTTCTTAATGACTTTTGCTGTATGTTTGGGGTCATTGTTATGTTGCAGAATACATTTTGGGGCCAATCACTGCACGATGGATAAGTATCTGCCTGTACTTCTCAGCATTAAGACCATTAATTTTAACCAAACCCCCAACTCCATTTGCAGAAATGCAGCCCCAAACTTGAAAGGAACCTCTGCCATGCTTCACTGTTGCCTGCAGACACTCATTCTTGTACTACTCTACAGCCTTTCAGCACACAAACTGCCTTCTGCTACAGCAAAATAGTTTACATTTTGACTCCTCAGTCCAGAGCACCTGCTGACATTTTTCTGCATCCCAGTTCCTGTGTTTTCGGGCACAGTTGAGTCGCTTGGCCTTGTTTCCATGTCGTAGGTATGGCTTTTGGCCGTGAGTTTTCCATGAAGACCGCTTTTGACCAGACTTCTCCAGACAGTAGATCAGTGTACCAGGATCTCAATGTTTTCTGCCAATTCTGAGCAGATGGCACTACTGGACATCTTCCGATTGCGTACGTAAGCGTGATATGTCTTCCATCTGCTGCACTAAGTTTCCTTGGCTGACCAAAGCATCAGTGGGTCCTCACTGTTGACCGTTTCTTTGTGCTTCTTCAAAAGAGCTTGGGCAGCACATCTGGAACCAGTCTGTTTTGAAACTTCTGCCTGGGAGAGACCTTGCTAAAGCAGTATATAACTACATTGTGTCTTGTTGCTGTGCTCATTCTTCCCATGATGTATGACTTTTTACATTGAACTGTCTTCAGCAACCTCACACCTTGTTAGCAGAGTTTGGCTGTTCCTCACCTAGTTTTATAACTCCTACAGAGCTGTTTCAGTTACGGATTGTGTTTCGACCTACATATTAAACTGAGGATCATTAGCACCTGTTGGTATAATTGTTTAGTCATACACCTGACTATATGCCTACAAAATCCCTCACTTTGTGCAAGTGTACCTAGAAGAATTGATGCTGTTTTGTAGGCAAAAAGTGTCAATTTTTGAAAGCACTTCACAGCATTTTTTCCACACCTGTCTAAAAAACATTTGCATTTAATGTTCTTACCTGTTAAATCCTTTTTTCTATAGTCCATATGGAACACAGGTACCATGGGCCTCCTCCTCCTCACATAACAAAAGACAGGTTCTTTGGAGAGTCCCTCCTCTTCAACCCTCCCGCCCCCGCTGTTTCCCAGAATTAGTAACAAAAAAGCAATGGTAAAAGAAAGCAGGTAAGAAGATTCTCCTAAGAAAGCAGATTTTTCACCAGTTGGGAGACCTGTGTTCCACATGGACTAATGAAAAGGGGACTTAACAGGTTATAATACCAATATACTTTTTTCGCTTATGTCCAACATGGGACACAGATCCCCATGGGGATATACCAAAGCTTAGATTTCCAGGGAGGTCACCAAACTAGCACAGCACACCAAACAAGAGCCAACAGGGCTCAAACAACTGGCAGTAGAGAAGGAAAAAGGAGAGAACTCTAAACAGGAAAGACATTGATGTGGTAGTATTTGGTGAAAGTATACATGGAGGACCAAATGGCATTGGAAAGCTGTTCAGCCGAGGTCTGGTTCTTGCAGGCCTGGAAGCACCCACAGATCTGGTGGAATGCGCTGTGATCTTGAAGGGAACCAGTTTCTTAATCTCATGCGCTTGACAAAAAAGACAATGTTTACCTCGGAAGCAGCTTGAACCTCTCTAGGACCCTCAGTGATGAGTCAGCCTTACAAAAAAAGATTAGTGTGGTGCATGTAAAATTTAACGTAGAAAGAAAGAAATGCCGCACTGAACGTGAGCGTTTATTGGAAAAATTCAAAACAGACACCTCATGGAAATTTTAATTTAATATATGTATATGGCTAGTTAATGCACCATGACTTTGTTGAGGATTATAAACGCTGTAGTGCTCTTCTGCAATTGTTATGGTTACATAGTACATTCAATATTATTGAATTTGGATGTGAGGGAGTTAATTCTCCTTCACTATTTATGTTTTTCCAATTAGAGAATGGCGTCATTTCCTTTATAGGGTCATGGAGTATTGAGGCTGTTTATGTCTATGATTAACCACATGTGCGAAACGCGTGAGACGTTTATTTCCATGTGGTGTCGGTTTTTAATTTTTCCAATAAATGCTGGTTTTACCTCTTCACGTTCAGTACGGCATTTCTTTCTTTTGCTACGTTGACATTTGAGATTGGGACTCCTGCCTGCACCATTTTTGGAGGTTCTAGTGGTGAGTGCCGCCATGACATCTGAGCGTTTTATCAATACTTACATATTATCAGCTTGGTGCCTTTGATTTTTTTGATTATGCATGTAAAATTTAAGGCAGAGCACAAATTCCTAAACAAGGAGATCACGCTCACGAGTGGATGCCATGTCAGGGCAAAAAGGCAGCACAACAATCTCCTGATTTATGTGATTAGGAATAACTCCTGAGGGATAAAAAAATACTGTCTTATCCTGGTGAAAAACTATCATCTGATTTTTGCAAGACACAGCTTACAGCTCAGCTACCCTCCAAATAGAAAATTGCCAAAAGAAAAGTTACCTTCAGTGACAGCTGACACAAAGAGATGGAAACTAACGGCTCAATGGGAGACCTCTGAAGAATGCTCAAGACTAGATTTAGCGATCCCGTGCCTCCATGATAACTCAAAGGGGGAAAAACGTGAGCTACCCCAGTAGAAAAGTCTTCACGTCCCGGTTGACAGCAATCAGTCTCTGAAAAAGATCTGGACCTTGTAGGAAATCATGCTGAGACCCTTCTTGACTCCATCCTGAAGGAAGAGCAGCACCATAGGAAAGTTAAAGACCTGTGGGGACATGTTCTTGTCTGAGCACCACTGGTGAAAAATGTACCAAGCCATATGGTATAAGTTAGAGAAGACCAGCTTCCGAGACTGTATAATGGTGGAGATAAATCACTGGACAAACCACCTTGAGAGCTATACTTTTTCAAGGAAATCCTCTCCATATCATACCACAAGGGACCTTGAAGTTACAGATCCAGTCTGGACAGCAGACAAATTTGATCCTGAATGGACAGGCTGACCAAGTCCGCAAACAATGCTCTCCTGGGCCAGAATTAAGCAATTAGGATAACAAGTGCCCTGTCCATTCTGATCTACCGGATTGGCCTGGTGAGGACAGTAATAGGGGGAAACACATAGGACAGGTGGAAACTCCTTGGAATGGACATTGCTTCCATAGCTAAGGCCATAGGATCCCTTGTGCAAGCACAGATTGTTTGGAACTGGTGAGAACCATGGACCAATGAAAGAGCTAGAAGAATCACTCTGTGCTCCAGAATGTTCATAGACAGTAGATTTTCCTACCCTGTCCCATTAGCCCTGGGTGCCAAAGTGGACCAGGACTGCACCTCAGCCTCTCAGGCTGGCATCCGTTTTCACAAAGGAAGATTCTAGGATGACAGTCTCCCTCTCACCAGGTGTGGCTGATGCAGCCACCACTAAAGAGTATGATCTGATGAGAAAGATGCTCCAGGTCCCTGGACCATGTCATGAGGATGGCCTGTCAAACTGCGAGTAAGGAACCACTTAGAGAGCGGATACCAAGCAACCTAAGACACTCATAATTCTTGATCATGGCTGACTGCCACTCCAGTGTCCTGGAACAAAATTGGAATATTCTCCACACAAGAAAGCCTCCCTGATAGTCTCCACGTAAGAAAGTCTCCCTGAAAGGTGTCAAACTTAATTCCCAGGAATACTAAAACCTGGGATGGGGCTGGAGAAGTCTTCTTGAAATTGAGAATACATCTTGATGCACCAAAAGCTCCTTCTGAAGGAGCTTTGTGTAGGAAATCGTCCAAATACAGATTCAGGGAAATACCTTGGATATGGATGTATGTGGCCAAGGCTGCTGTGATCTTTGTGAAGATTCTGGGCACAGATGCCAGGCAAAGATTCCGAGAGCGCAGGTACTCCATTGGGCACATCACTGCAATGACAGAATGCAAAAATTCCATCTTGAATACTGGTTGAGACCTCTGAAGTCTAGAACAGGACACCAGCAGAGGTCCATCCTGAAAACAAAAAACAAACAAAAAAAAAAAAAAAGGTTGGAATAGAAACCTGAAAAGCACTCTTGGACTGGGACTGGCACAAGAATCAATTTTTGTCCAGCAGAGTGACAGCTTAGTGAAACAGCTTGGCCTTTTCTGGTTTCCTTGGAACATCTGAGGAGAAAAAGAGATGGAGGAAGGGATCTGAAATCTATGCTGTAACATTCTGAAACCACCTGCAAAACCCACTGGCCCATCATTGAAGATGCACAACCTTCTTGTAAAAGGCGGAGACAGCCCCCTACAGGCAACGACTGACCTGGATTCCATGAGTCTAGCAGAGGCTGGTTTGTCAGACTTATTGATCACTTGGGTTGTCAGGTCTGTGAGATTTCCGTTGGGGCACAGAGGTTTGCGCCCCCTGCTCTCCAGAGTGCGAGAACTGGTAAGAGTTCTTCTAGGTTCGTGCCCCCTGCTCCCCTGATTGTCAGGGGAAACGGAGATAGAAAGGAATGAAATCTACTCTCCTTGCTTGCAAGAAAGTAGTACCAATGATTATTTTCAGGTCAGGTGTAAAGAGAACCTTTCACTGAAAAAGTCAAGGACACTAGTGACTTCTTAGAAGACTGGTCCACAAACCAACTCTTGAGCCACAATGTGTGGTTGCAGAAATCAATGCATCTTCCTTAGCCACGTCAGCACAAATAGCATCTGACAGCTGTCCGCTCCAGATGGCAATGGCCCTATTGACCCAGGAAGAAGCAGAAATGGATGCCAGAGTCTCTGGAAAATGTCTGGAGAGAGAGAGGTCCCCCATCTGTGGCATGAGAGACCTGAAGCGTCTCTAATACCGCATTAATCATCCCCTCAACAGAGGAGACTGGATCAGCCTCGTAGGAATATCCATTAGAGTAGGAAGAATCTATATACTCATACTCTTCATCCTCACACTCCAGTTCTTCCTCATAGGATGACCCAATAATGTGTGCCCCTTGAATACGGGGTCAAAAGCTTTGAAGGTGGGCAAGGGTTTCCAGGAATGGGGAACCCCTATTACCGAAGAAAGGATTTGTGCATTGGATGAGAGTAGTATTTTAACCTATGCAGGCCCTTGTTCAGTGATGGAAAGGCCCAGAGATGTGGTAGGGGCCACAGCACAAGATGGGCATAGAGTCCCAGAGTATTTTCTTGGGAGCCCAATATGACATGTGGATAACTGGGTAAGGCTAACCCATGAATCATTTGCCTTGCATTCCCCCATATGACCCTTAGTGTCAGACATGTCTCTGAGTGTCAAAATCTAGTTAAAGTAAATTAAAATGTCCCCAGAACAAAGTTAGAACCCAGAAATACCAAAAAAATGCACTTTTCTGGTATGCAAAGATTTAAGCTGAGGAGGAGAGCAAAGGAAATCAGCCACTGCATAGGGTAAGTGGACACCACTGAGAAAGTGCACTAGATGACAGAGCACTTTCTGACTATTGCAGCCCAAAGGGTTACAGAGATAATGATGTGTTTCAAAGAAAGTATACCCTCTTTGAATTTTATGGTTTTACATATCAGGACATAATCATCTGTTCCTTAGCAGGTCTAAAAATTAGGGAAATACAGCCTCAGATCACCACCACCACCACATGACATATTACACAGTGTCACAATTTATTTAACAAAAATAAAGCCAAAACGGAGAAGCCATGTGATCATCAGCAAGTGTGACCACCTCTATAAAAGCCGAAGTTTTAGCAGTTTGCTGATCTGGAGCATTCAGGTGTGTGTTAACACAATGCCAAGGAGAAAAGACATCAGCAATGATCTCAGAGAAGCAACTGTTGCTGCCCATCAATCTGGGAAGGGTTATAAGGCCATTTCCAAACAATTTAAAGTCCATCATTCTACAGTGAGAAAGATTATTCAAAAGTGGAAAACATTCAAGACAGTTGCCAGCAAATTCATCCCAAGGTCAGACCGTGTAATGCTCAGAGAAACTGCAAAACAATCCAAGAGTTACATCTCAGACTCTTCAGGCCTCAGTTAGCATGTTAAATGTTAACGTTCATGATGGTAGAAATTGGAAAAAGACTAATCAAGTATGGTTTGTTTGGAAGGGTTGTCAGGAGAAAGTCTCTTCTCTCTAAAAAGAATATGGCAGCACGGCTTAGGTTTGCAAAGTTGTATCTGAACAAACCACAACATATCAGCACAAACACCTCATACCAAGCATGGTGGTGGAGGGGTAATGATATGGGCTTGTTTTGCAGCCACAGGACCTGGGAACCTTGCAGTCATTGAGTGAACCATGAACTCCTCTGTATACCAAAGTATTCTACAGTCAAATGTGAGGCCGTCTGTCCGATAGCTAAAGCTTGGCCGAAATTGGGTCATGCAACAGCACAATGATCCCAAGCACAACAGCAAATCTACAACAGAATGGCTGGAGGAAAAAAAAAAAAAAAAAAAAAAAAAAAAAAAAAAAGAATCAAGGAGTTGCAATGGCCTAGTCAAAGTCCAGACCTCAACCTGACCGAAATGCTGTGGCGGATTAAGAGAGCTCTGCATAAACAAATGCCTGCACACCTCAAAGGGATAGTAATACTTAAAATGTAGAAAAATATATGTTATAGGGTTTATCCCCCTGAGTAAAACAAGGGTACTCCCACCGCTGAGATATTTTATTAAAAAATTATAACAGCTCAAACTTGAATTTTTTAGGCGCTGTTGCTACACCATCCTATGGACTGCTCTGGTCTATAGACCATAAATCGCCATAGGATGGTGTAGCAACAGCGCCACTGTAAATTTTCAGGCCACTGTGATATTGCACCTAAAAAATTCAAGTTTGAGCTGTTATAATTTAATAAAATATCTCTCAGCAGTGGGAGTACCCTTGCTTTATTTGGGGACATAAACCCTATAACATATATTTTTTTACATCTTAAGTATTACTATCCCTTCAATGAACTGAAATAACATTGTAAAAAAAAGAGTGGGCCAAAATTCCTCAACAACAATGTGAGAGAATGATAGTGTCATACAGAAAACTATTACTTCCAATTTATTGCTGCTAAAGGTGGTTCTACAGGCTATTGAATCATAGGGTTTACTTCGTTTTTCCACACATGGGTTCTCCATTTTGGATTTACTTTTGTTAAATAAATCATGACACTATGTAATATATCATGTGGTGTTCATCCAAGGTTGTATTTACCTACTTTTTAGACTTGCTAAGGAACAGATGATTGTCATCATGTCCGGATATGTAAAAATATAGAAATCAAAGAGGGTGTACTTTTTTTTCCACATGACTATGTCCCAGAGAAGTTTCTCCCATAGAAGTCAATAAAGCAAAGATGGACATGAATGAGTTCCGGTTCTTAAAGGAGCAGTTAGAGAAATAAGCCCCGCAAAGCACCTAATACCCATAATGAACCCCAATCAGTAAAGAGACCTCTCAGAATGGGACATATAGTGGATCAAGGCACTCCAAGGGTTACCTACCAGTCTTCTTTCTTCAGGATACCATCATAAGAGAGGGCAGAATATCATGGCCTCAGCCATGAGGAACAGATGTTTCATAAAATAAATTTCCACAGGCCAAGAAAGGTCCACAAACACCAGTGATCTGGGCAATCCAACTGCAGGAAAGCCCAGTGAAGGTAACAAGCCTAATATAGTCCCATATCGAAAGAAAAAAATAACAGGATGGACAATGAACCTCAAACTGTTTCTCAGGACAGAGGTTCTGGGAAATAGGCGGGGTGTTTGAGCTGGAGGAAGAGAAAGGAGTCTCCACCCCAAAGATCTGTTTTGTGCTATGCGCTTTGCCCTCCCGTAGGGACTCAACCCCATGGTACCTGTGGTCCATACTGGATGGAAGAGAAAAGGGTTTATACAGAATGGAGTGGAGATGGTCTCTCTACCTCCTAACCAAAGACTGAAATCTCATGACCATTTGGTAAGAAGATTGTGTGAGACATTACTCTCAAGAGGGGATATGCATGCTTAGATAGCAGAGGTGGTGTAGAAGTTGTGAGAAACGTTGCACTCTGCCTGTATTACAAAAAAAACCTCACCTTTCTTTTCTTCCTCCTTTTTTTTTGCCGCCTCTTCTCTCTGTTTCCGGATGATTGCTAGCCGAGCCAAATCTGCCTTTGCCTGGTCAGTTTTCCCTGCTAAATGCATCTTCATATAGCGTTCTTTTGCTTTCTGCTTCTCGATTTCTTCCCTGTCAAAACACAGAATTCAGATAATTTTATTCAATCGTGTTCATGGCTTAACCTTTTGAGTGCCAAAGGTTTGGGTAATATTTTTGTATCTAGGAGACTAGACACATTCTCAGCATTTTACCATTCAACTGTTTCAGTAGGATTGCTTTAAGTAACTTTCTACTTATACATGGACAAGCCAAAAGATGTGAGAAGCTCTTGGCATGAACAAAAGCAATGTTTACTTTTTACGTCTAGTTACTGCTCAAGAGCATCACATTTTAGCTCTCTACTGCCATTACAGAGGATACATTTCAACATACATATTAGACTTATCCTGCCAAAAAGAGTGGTCCAATTCCAAAATAATTGGCAAGTCTCCCCCCACCCCCGCATGGGAAATACCAGCTAACACCAGATGTATGTTTCAGACTTTTCAGTTAGGTGCAGCTGGTTCGGGAAACCAGCTGCACCTCACTGGCAAGGACCAAACAAGGCCGAAACTTACATCTGGGGTTAGCTGGTATTTCCTGTGCAGTGGGGACTTGCCCATCACTGGACTGCTCTTATGGGCGGGATTAGTCATAGGTCTGTGGAAATTTCTCCTCCATAATGATACTACAGAGCTAAAATGTAGTTTTCTCGAGTGGTGACCAGGAGTAGAACAGTCAAAATTGCTTTTGTTCGTGCTCAGTGTCTCTCACATCTCGACTTGTTTTTGAAAAGCTCTTTGGGTCTCTCCCTAAGAGTAAAGGGTAATCCGGACGTGGACCCCTTTGCTCTCATTGCCTAGGGAAACCAGCTGCACCTCATTGACGAGTCCCAAATAAGTCTGGGGTTAGATGGTATTTCCCATGCAGAGGGGGCTTGCCCATCATTTTGGAACTGGACCACCCTTATGGGAGGGATTAGTCTAATATGTATGTGGAAATGTTTCCACTGTAATGGCACTAGAGAGCTAAAATGTGGTGCTCTTGAGACCCTCTCACCCCGACTAGCCAGATAACCGGCAACGTTGCTTTTGTGCATGCTCAGAGCCTCTCATCTCTTGGCTTATACTCACATACATAGGAACTTACATGTTTCCAGAATCAATTCAGCTTCATCAAGTTGCCATATGTAAAGTAAATTCTGCATCACGCTACTAGCCATAATGTCAAACAATTTATTTTGTCAATATACAAATACAAATATTTACAAGTACACCGGTAACAAACATTAAATTTTCCTAAATTACATATATGGCCTGCACAACTTTATGAACTAAAATGTGCATTATTGCACTAGTCACATAGCAAAATTACCCTAAAACAGCTCAATAACTGCATATTTCCTGAAAGTAAGCCAACTTACGATTCAGGAAAAAGTCTGAAGTTTCTTCCTATAAGAAATGAAGTGAAGAAAAACCCTGATGAATTCTTAGTCCATTGGGGGATACAGTAACAATGGGTAAATGTCCTTCCACCAGGAGGTAGTTACTTAGAGATAACAATTTCAAGAACTCAACTCTTCTCACTCTCCAGGCCTACTTTACCCCTCTAGGCTCAGCCCACTACATAATTTTCCTATAATAAAAGCAGAGGAAAATAAAGAAATCAGAAATGATGGGACACCCCAACCCACACGGTATCTTTTTAAAAGGTCGAATGCAGAAAAGCGTGCGACCAAATGGAGCATCAACCATGTCGCCATTTAGAATCTCGTGGTACATTAAAGTGGGAGATTCTCATGCCACGTACTGATGCCTCTAGAATAATTATTCACCAGATAACGGACATGCACTAACAAACATGAGGTAATCCAGGTCACTGATATCCAAGTAATCATAATGATAACACACAGAATAATTAGAGCTATCCATCCATCCATCATAATGGAATTTCTTTCTTTAACAATTGAGCATCCTGAACCCTGCCCCAGTCTCTTTCCCCTTCTCTGCATGCAGAATGACAGGGCAGAGAGGAACACGCAGAGAAGGGGGAGAAAGAGCCAGGGCAGCGCTCAGAATACTCAATGGGTAAAGAAATTAATACTATTAGAGACGGATAGCTCTACTTATTCAGTATGTTATTATGATTATTTAGATATCAGTGACAGAAATTCCCTCATGTTTATTAGCGCATATCCGCTATCTGTTGATTATTCTGGAGGCGTCCATACACGGCATTGTGCACTTTAATGCACCACAAGATTCTCATGTCGCCATTTTTATCATGGCGACATGGTTGATGCTCCATTTGGTCGCACAATCTTCTGCGACCTTTTGAAAGTGAACCAACCCACACAGACTAAAACATTTCTCAGGAAGTTGATGGCCTGTGTCCCCCAGTACAGTAAGAGAAAAGTATATATCGGTATATATAAAAAGGTGATTTTGTCTACAGACCGATAAATACTTCTCTATGTCACTGTGGAACACAAGAAAGATGGGTAAAATTACTATAAATGTAACGGAAGCTAAAGAGACCGGGAAGTCCTTAGCCATTCTTCCTGCTTTCGCTCTCCTTGAAGTGGCTACAGTGGTGTAGCCGTTACGGTTCTGCAGAGCAAATTTCCTAGGAATGGAGGTCAAAGGAGACACTTTAATCCATTCCTGCAGTAAAGACAACGGAGATTCTATTCCCAAACTAATCATTTATTGGAAGTGGCCAGGGTTTATACTGTCACATTGTCAGGAGAAGGGGGATTTGACATCCAATCAGATAAATTCAATGCACACACAGCACAATGGAAGGAGGTTTTTACAGACAACCGTGACAGACTAATCTCATCACACAGACGACAATGGTGAATACACAACAGTGCTGAAGGGATTAGGGAAGTAACACTTTGACTAGACAGTGAGACACACCCAATCGAAGACCATAAGGTGACAACACGTAAAAACCCCCCATCAATTTAACCCCTGCAGGCCCATGTAAAATAGTACATACAATTTCTTAAAACAGGGGTCCAGCATTCGTTAAAACATGCATTACAGATGCACTAACAGTCCTCAAATCTGGACTGTGGTAACGGCCTCAGGTCCGTTACATTACTCCCCTTCCTACGTCCCAAGCCAGAAGAAAATCTTTGGAGGTGGCTTGAGAAAGGGATGTCCGTGTCTCCAGCACCCAGTGATGGCTTTGGGAAAATCCTGGTGGGTCTGGAGTCAAGGGCTCAGTGTCCAGTAAAAGTCTGTACTTTGGGGCCCGGTAGTTCATAGTGTGCTGGTTGATTCCAGGTGGAAATGGAGGACAAAGAGGCATTCAGTTAGCCTTTCCCCCCTCCCAAAAAAAGACTAACCTAGGGCACAGCTCTTGGACAAAGTCTATTCTCATAACAATATAGTCCCTGTCCTTCCACCTGCTGCTGGAATAGGGATTCTGGTACGCAGCACTCAGGCATCTCTGACTGCCCCGGGGATGAGGCTCTGGCACCTCACATCCCAGCGCTCTGGACTGCCCCGGGGACTAGGCTCTGGCATCTCGCATCACAGCGCTCTGGACTGCCCCGGGGACTAGGCTCTGGCATCTCGCATCACAGCGCTCCGGACTGCCCCAGGGATGAGGCTCTGGCACCTCGCATCCCAGCACTCCCGACTGCCCCGGGGGATGAGGTTCTGGCACCCCTCCTGCCAGCATCTCTGACTGTCGTTAATGTGGAGGCTCTTCCTCCATGCATTCCTGTACCTTTACCTACTGTTGGGAATGAGGTTCTTACATCTCGCATATCGGTACTTCTGACAGCTGCTGGTGAGGAGGCCCTTTTGCCCCGCATCCCTGTATCTTTAACTTCTCTGCTGGGGATGAGGTTCTGGCACCCTGCATGCTGCTGCTGAGGGAGAGGATCCTCCGCCCTTCATCCCTGTAACTCCTCCATCTGCTGCTGGAGATGAGGCTCAAACATCCCACAGGACAGCATCTCCATCTGTAACTTGGGACGAACTTCTGGTGACCCCACATCCCGGGATCTCGGACAGCCGCATCTCTGTCAGGTTAACTGCAGCTGGAGATTAGGCTCTTCCATCATGCATCCCGCATCTGGGGATGAGGTTCTGACTCCCACAGGATGGCATCTCCGGCTAACATGGAACAAGCTTCTGGTGCCCTGGATCCCGGACTGCAGCTAGTGTCTCTCAACACTTTCCATCAGGGTCTTGTAAGACCACTCGAGTATCCACTCATTCATAACAATATTGTGCAACTCACGCCATATGTCTGGGGTTTCACAAAGGTTCAGCATTGCTTCTCTTTGGTCTCTTAATTCCCAGACACGAATGTTCCACTGGCCTTGACAGTTAGGCCCATGGCAAAGCGCATCCCACACCAGCCCTGGGCCGTCATAGCCATAATCTGCAGAGGAGTGGAGGATGTGTTCCAAGTTGGGGTACTTCTGGTCTGGCTTTCCAAGGAAGATCCATGGACAGGTCCTCTATCACGGTTTACTATTAAAATGGCTCCCTCTATTTGGTGACCATCAGAAGGGCGAGATCAGAATGTTGCCCGAATCATGCAGGTGACATCAGAATGTAGCCGGCATCAAAAGGGAGACATTCTGATGTTGCAAGCTTAAGTGTCCCCAAACAGAGGGCAATATTTATATATACAAATGTTGCTCAATGCTCTCCCATACCTTTTCGTATCTGATCCCATCTCAGACTCCTCTCATATAGGCCAGTGATACTGAAATGGTTTCCAGGCAAGTTAAAAAGATGTAGGTGTTGGTTTACAGACTGTATGTTTTCATGCCCTTTTTTCAATATGCTGCAACCTAAGAAATGTTTCTGAAGTTAGCCACTCAGAACGAGGATTGTTGACTGAGGTCTCCATAGCTCAGTTCAGAATGTGGCCAGGGTCTGAGCGGCTGGACTGGGTTTAATGGGTGATGGATCACTGGCTTGCATGAACTAACCACAGTTCTTCTGTGGTTTTAGGCTGCCTCAGTTGCTTCTCTCTCTTCATGTAAACCCAGACAGACTCCATGTTGAGATCAGGACTCTGTGGTGGCCATACCATCAGTTCCAGGACTCCTTGTTGTTCTTTACGATGAAGATAGTTCTTAATGATTTTGATTTTGGCTGTATGTTTGGGGTCGTTGTCATGTTGAAGAATAATTTGTGGTCATCAGATGCCTCCATGATGGTATTGCATAATGGATAAGTATCTACCTGTACTTCTCAGGATTGAGGAAACCATTAATTAGGACCAAATCCGCAACTCCACTGGCAAAAATGCAGTCCCAAACTTGCAAGAAACCTCCACCGTGCTTCATTTTTACTTTTATACACTCATTCTGGTACCGCTCTCATTGAACACACAAACTGCCTTATGCTACAGCCAAATATTTCAAATTTTGATTCATCAATGCAGAGCACCTGCTGCCATTTTTCTGCACCCCAGTTCCTGTGTTTTTGTGCATAATTGACTCGATTGGCCTTATTTCCACGTCGGAGGTATGGCTTTTTGGCCACAAGTCTTCCATGAAGACCACTTCTGACCAGACTTCACTGGACAGAGAAGGGTGTACCAGGATACCACAGTTTTTTGCCAGTTCTGAGCTGATGGCACTGCTGGACATCTTCCAGTTGAAAAGGGAAGCAAGCATGTTGTGTCTTTCATTTGCTGCACTAAGTTTCTTTGGCCGACCACTACGTCTACGGTCCTCAACGTTGCCTATTCCTTTGTACTTCTTCAAAAGAGCTTGGAAAGTGAAATGTACTCACCAATGCACTGTTTTCTTCTGTGTCCTTCAATGGCAAGGAACAATGGGTATTAGCTCTGCCTCCTAGCTGGCAGGACCAATCAAATTAAGAGATTCCTCTCTTCTGCAAATGTCAGTTATACTTTTGTCCAATACAAAATAAGACACGTTCCTAATCAGAAAATGATAAAAACAAATATATAAATATTTGTAACTAGAACAAGTATACAAATAGGAAGAGTTCCTTCCCTCAATCATAAGGAGGGAGTGCCATGGAAAGGCACAGAAGAAAATGTATTGTTGAGTTAAAGGGATAGTAATACTTCATTTTAACTTTATTTTATTTTGTAGGCATTAAAAAAACATGAAGAACGATATAGGTATTATCTCTCAAACCTTTATGGTTTATGAGATATTCACAAGCAAAGTTTCCCCTTCCTGCCCCTTTTACCAATGTAAGCAATCTCTTCTCAGACGTGGAATGCAGTCTATAGACCAGACAGATAACAGAAGAGGACACTCTTATTCCTATGAAAACAATGAAATCCCTGCCCCCCTTGACAAGCTTTTCAGGTTTTTCCCTTATCTTAATTGAAGATTGTCCCTCTCTGCAATCTACCTGGGCACCTCCCTTCTGCTGTGGCTGAACAGTGTGACATCAGTAAAAGGGGCAGGAGAGGGACACTGTCATTGAATTACTCTGGAACTACAATTCTGACAGAACTGAAATAACACTCTCCAAAGTCCAAATACTATGATGATTAATTAGAGCTGCTTTTATTATGAAACATTACTATCCCTTTAAGATAAGGGAAAAACATGAAAAACATGTCAAGGGGGCAGGGTTTTCATTGTTTTCATTGAAAGAAGATTGTCCCCTTCTGTTCTCGGTCTGGTCTTACAACCAGATTCCACATCTGAGAAGAGATGGCTTACACTAGGTAAAAGGGGCGGGAGGGGGAAACTTTGCTTGTGAATATCTCTCAAACCATAAAGGTTTGAGAGATAAGACTTATATAATTCTTCATGTTTTTTTAATCCCTACAAAATAAAATTAAAACAAAGTATTACTATCCCTTTAACTTTACCTTTTATTCAGTGTCTTATTCACCGCAAGGAACAATGGGACTTCTCAATGCAGTACCATGAAAGGGAGGGAAAACATCAGGCAAAGGTACTACTCTTAATCTGGAACAATTGACTGAAGAGACTTTCTTCCAACTTTTGCATCTGAAGAGGCGTGGACTCCAGCTGATAATGCTTAATGAACACGGATAAAGATGACCAAGTTACTCTAACATAGTTACCACTTTACAGATTTCTTCTGGGGAAGTAACTGCTTGCTGTGCCCTTGAGGTTCACACAGCCCTCACAGAGTGGGCCTTTACCTGAATTAGTGGATCAAGCCCTGATCCACCTATCAATATAAGCCTTAGAGGTTGCATATCCTCTATATATAAAAAAAAAAAAAAAAAAAAAAAAAAATGAAGAGGGAATCAGATTTTGTCTAGGTAAACAGATATGCAATGTACCAAATCCAGGTTGTGGCACAGTTTCTCTTTTTCATTTTTTGGTTGAGGACAGAACGATAACATTTCCTGATTAACAGGAGTCTGACGCAACTTTGGATCTGAACTAAAGGCAAGACCATCAGACTACTTTGTCCAGACGAAGGGATATTACACAAGAGAATGCTTCTAGCTGAAGTCATTGCTGTGAGAAAAACTGCCTTGAGGGTGAGATTCCTTAAATAAATGTACTGAATAGGTTCAAAGTCCTTACAAGTGGCCAACTGATGCAAGACCAGATTCAGATCCCATGAGGGAACTATTTCCTTGATAGTAAGCTTAGCCTTAGAGATGCCCTTGATTATTATTATTTTATTATTATTTTTTTTTTTTAACAAAGTAAACTTCCACAGAGGGTATAGCCAAGATAACAGATGGTGTAGAAAATTGTATCTTGATGGATAAAGGTATAAGACCATTTGGAAACCTTTCTTGCAGAAAATCCAGTAATTTACCAATAGAAATATTCTCACCGGACAATTTCTTATCCTTGCACCACTTCTGAAAGTTGGACCAAACTCTAAAACAACTACTCGATATAGAGGATCTTATACCTGCTAAAATGCTCTCTGAAAAAGCACTAGATTAGTCCTTAGAGCTTACTGGACCCTGACACAACAGATCCATGGATACCAGGAGAGTTATGGGAGGAAAGACTGACATCCTTACAAGGTCCGAGAATCAAATTCTTCTTGGCCACAAAGAAGCAATGAAAATGACATTCACTTAGTCTTTCCTTCTTTTGTGTACTACCTCCAACAAGAGAGGGATTGGAGGGAAAATGTAAGCTAGGGGACAGAACAAACTGATTTTGAATGTGTCCTGGCCCATTGCCTTCTTTCATCTGGCCAGAAAACCGATGCACTTGGCATTCTTTGCTAAACCATGAACAAGGTCCTCTGATGGCTCCCCCCAAATAGCTGTTACCGACATGAAAACTTTCACACTCAATGACTATTACCCTGGGTTCAGGGTTGTCCTGCTTAAAACAAAAATAGCCTCCCTGTTCAGTTCTCCTGATATATGGGATGTTGGTAACATTAGCAAATTATTTTCTGCTTTTTGTTGTGAGCTGGACTCCTTGTCCCTCCTTTTTGTTGGTGATTTTACTGCTGAAATGTTGTCCCACCTAACACAACCTTCCCTTTGGGATATATCTGAAAAGATTTTAGGCAGTACCAGTTTGCCCTTTGCTCCGTAAGGCTAATGTGCAAACCTGACTACTTTTAACCACCAACCTTAGATTGTATTCTGATACCAAACTCCTACCTAGTCTGACTTGCTTGCATCTGTAGTCAGGGTTTTCCATTATGGATACTACAATGAAATTCCCTTTCAGATGTTTCTCGGTTTAAACCACCATTTCAGTACTCTCCTGTGAGACACCTGGAGAGGAATTAGATGTGAGAAGCTAAACGAATCCTTGTTCCAATCTCGCTCTCAAAAATTGCCTAGGTCTTTCTGAAATGACATCTGGCCCATGGCACAGTCTGGATGGCTGAAGAAAGATTCCCCAGAAGGCAGGATGAATTTTTTTTTTTTTTTTTTTTTTTTTTTTAAGAAACATTAATACTCTTTCCATAAGCCTTACTTTAATTTCCACCAATAGAAAAACCATCTCTTCTAAAGTATCGAACCTTGCTCATACTTATTATGAAACATTACTATCCCTTTAAGTATAACAATTTCTTATAAAGCTTATACATTATTATAGGTACAAGTTTTGGTTATACCCTCCTCTTTGTTAAGTATCTTAAAGTGAATGTAAGTATCTTTTTTTGTCAATGATCTTTATATAAAGAACTGTGCGTGTGAATTTTCTGATTTTTTTTTTTTTTTGTAGCAAAACAAGACATGTCAAGAATAACAAAAAAAGTGCACGTTTGTGTGTGTTCTTAACATGGCTGTTACCTCTCTCTCCGAGACAGCTCCTTCGGTCTTTCCAGATCAAGCTGTGTGACCTTCTTGGCAGTCTGTGCTGCCCGGTTGGGATTCTCTATGTCTATTAGACCTTCTACTCCCTTACGCTTTTGCTGAAACAAATATCACAAAGATTAATTACAGAGCAAAGGCTAAAACAATTGCAGACAACACATACATGCGTGTAAGCACCAGAAAGCATGCATGTTAGGACAGTTACATCTCAGTCATTGGTGCTACCCAAAGAAAGATTATACATACAGTTCAATGTGGTAACAGCACTCACAGAAACTAGATAGTCAAGATGTAGGCGATCTTTATTTAAAGCAACATTTCAACCACATTTCTCGACTTTGTCAAGATTTACAGACTAAACGACTTTTTAGTTATACTTCATGTTATCAAGTTAACATGCAACATTTTGGTCCAATAGATTGCTTGTTGTACATTCGGGGCTCGACAACATTTTGTTTCAGACACAAATTACGCTATGAAAAATACAGCAAGGTGGTGCAATTGTGGGACAAAACAGTTGCAAAATATTTCCAAATTTAAAGCGGAACATTCACATCCCCAAAGATTTTCACTACTGTTTTTAAAATATAAAGCAATATCAGCGCTGGCTTTATTTATTTTCTCCACTGACTAAGAGTAGAGATATTAATCGTTGAAATGTGGACACTTCTGAATTCTGGTCAACCATGTATGAGCGGTAGGACTTCCCACCTCCCTCCCAGCAGCCCCTGGGGCACGGCTTTGCGCTTCTCTTCGGAGCTGCATTTTTCTGGACCAACGTGACAGTGAGCTCCATTTACCATGCTACTGAGGAAGCATGAATGCACGCCCCAAGGGCTGCTGGGAGGGAGGTCCTGCAGCTCCATGCCGCACATACACGGTGCCGCTGACCCACAAGTGGCATATTTCAAAGATTAATATCTCCACTCTTAGTCAGTGGAGAAAATTAATAAAGCCAGCACTGATATTGCTTTATATTTTAAAACCAATGGTGAAAATTTTGGGGGATGTGAATGTTCTCCTTTAACAGAAGAACTATGAAGTAGCTTCCTCCAGAATGCAGAGAACTGGAAACTACCACCAAGCTCAACTTTACACCTGCCTAGCAGCCGCCGTATAGTCAACACAGAAGACGAGAAATAACTCATGTTTAGGAAAGGTGTGTAGCAATGGCTATGTCGCTGCGTTGCACAAATGCTGTGAAATCTGGTCCTTGTATCATAGTAATTTATGTTGAAAAAAGACTTGCGTCCATCTAGTTCAACTCTTTTCCAATTCTTGTTTACCATCATGGATCCAAAAGAAGGCACCCCCCCCTCAATACAGCAATTTCAAATTATGCCTTTAATGGGGGGGGGGGAATTCCTTCTGGATTCCAAATAGCAATCAGATTTCTCCTTGGATCAACAAGCACTACCTAAATATTAATCCCAATACTAACGTACAGAGCCCTCTATGTTCTGCTCTTTTAAAAAAGTATCCAGGCCCTTTTTAAAGGCATCCAATGGCTTTGATAGCACCACCCCCTCAGGCAGTGAATTCCATTCCTTTATTGTCCTTATTGTAAAGAATCCCTTCCGCTGTTGTAGATTAAATCTCCTTTCCTCAAGTATAAGCGGGTGACCTTGTCTTTTGTATTGTTCTGTTAATGAACAGGTCTTTGGAGAGCCCTTTGTATGGGCCCTGAACATATCTATATAATTTTATCATATCCACTCTAAGAAGCAGTTTCTCTAGTGTGTACAAGTTTAACCTTTCTAGCATTTCTTCATAACTAAAACTTTCCATTCCCCTTACTAGTTTTTGTAGCCCTCGTCTGTACTCACTCTAGTTCCATAATGTCCTTTTTCAGAAAGGGCACCCAGAATTGAACAGCATACTCTAGGTGGGGTCTTACCATGGACCTGTAAAGAGGCATGATAGATAATATCTTCCTCCCTTGCGTCAATACCCATTTTAATACATGCCAATATCTTATTGGCCTTTGCAGCTGCCAATGCATGCTACTGCTAAGTCTATTGTCTACCATTACTCCCAAATCCTTTTCATTAGTAGAGTTCCCCAAAGAAACACCATTTAAACTATATATTGTAGTTTTATTATTTTATTTTGTATTTTATTTATTATTTAAATTATACAGAAAAGGAGCATATGCGGTCGGAGATCAAAGCGGAAAGATTGAATTATGTTCCTTTGTATGTTTTTACTAAAAAATGTTTCCAAATAAAGGCTGTTCGTTTTGCAACAAACCGCGTGATGCTCTTTATTAGAGGAATGGTTTAAAGGATCCACTTTGACCCCCATTCCCAGGAACTCTACCGGACTGGCACAGCTAGGCTTTTTGCACCTGCTTCAAGGAGAGGGAACCCCGGAACGATGGCTTAGGACTACAAAAGTCTCCTGGTTCTTATACTCTGGTGGCAGGGGTGGGGTCCTCTCCATACCAGAGATCCAAAGCACCACCTGGGATCACGCCGGTATCAGATGGCAGGAACGACAGTACTCCAGACACCCTAAGCCAGTTCGTGCCAAACCAAACCAGCAGCACTATTCAGATCTATGGGCCCTGAGAAAGTTGCTTCTGGGAGAGCAGCCTCTGGCCGAATGGGAATCAGCTTTAGCCATCTTCAGCCACGTTAAGCTGGCGATAGAAGACCGGTAAATGGCTCTTCAGCGGAAGCCAAAGAGGCTGGTAAGCGGGGTGCCAGAATCTCATTCCCAGCTGCAGAGGGAGATATCGGCCTGAAGGTTGCCAGAATTGCATCCCCAACGGCAGTTAGCAGTACAGGGAGAACCATCTCCAGCAACAGTCAGATGCTGGAATGCGGGGCGCCAGAATTTAGTCCCCACTCACAGATGGAGATGCCAGCCTGCAAGGTTTCAGAACCTCATCTGCCACGGCAGTTAGCAGGATAGGGATCAGAGGAGGAAGAGCCTCGTCCACAGCGGAAGTCAGAGCAGGTGGCCTGCTGGGTGGTAGTGCCTTCTCCCGAGCAGCAGACCAAGACACCAGGGAGCTGGGTACCAGAGTTCCCTCACCACCGGCAGGTGGAAGGACAAAATTCAGAGTTAGGGACAAAATTAACTGACCTGCGTGTGAAAGGCCCGGCTGCAGTATGCACTTCCCCCCCAGGCCATTTTGAAAGTAGACTGTTCCATGATTGGATGTCTACCATATTGTAATATGTATTAGACAGGTAGGTGGCTTTCTGATTGGCCTCCTACTGTTCCAGGTTAAATGTGGGTCGGGTTACTTCCCTTTCTAACCCTAGGTTAATGTGCATAAATGTTTCCAGAAGGTGGCACTAAAGGAAAAAAATGTGTTTTACATTTCTACCCCTTCAAAAGGTACAAAAACCACTGAAAACTATTAAATGTACTCCTGCATTCATTAGCTACTGCTCTTCTGAGAAAAATGGCACCCTACTGATATAAGCTGAAGTACTGTAGGGGGTGCCAGAAGTACAAAACGACACCATCTGCAATTTCTAATTTTTCTTATTTCATCAAATGTGACTTGCCTGAAACATTTATAACAATTGCAGAAACAAAGAAAATATAGACATACTGTAACGCTAGACTACATAGAAACTGGAATTGATCTGAGTGGTCTGCTAGTAACTGGGGAGAGAGGCTTGGGAGAGTTAGTAGTGCTGTGTGCACCTTTGCTGTGGCAGAGCTGGATTTAAAGGTGCAGGCCGAGAAGCCTGATAGCAGGATGCGTACACCCAAACACCACTGGAGGGAAAACCACTCAGACTGAGAAATTAATAACGAGCTGAGGCCCTATAGGTGTAGAATATACATAAGTGGAGTGACTGAACACTGACAGTGGTTGTATGCTGCAGTCAGATATAGTAAGAGAGTCGTAGCAGAGCCGAGGTCAGATGCCGTGGTGTTGCAGGAGCAGGGTTTGTCGTAGGCAAGCTGATGTCAGTAACCTGGAAAATCGGAGAGACAGGACAGGCTGAGGTCGGCTACTGGAGTGTGGGAGAAGCAGAGTTGGTCGTAAACAAGCAGATGTCAGTAACCAGAGAGTCGCAGATTGGCCGAGTTCGAATACTAGAGAGTGTTGCAGAAGCAGGATTAGTCGTACACAGGCCAAGGTCAATAACTGAAGACCCGGAGATGCAGAGTAGGTCAGATACAAGCCAAGGTCAGTACTGGAGAGTATATCAAAAGGGATGGTCATGGATAAGATTAGGAACCAGAGAGTCATAAAAGCAAATCAAACAGGTAAGACAAGTGAAGTTGGGGATGGAGCAAGGTAAAAAAGCTGAACAACTTCAGGAACAGCAGCAAGTGGTTCAAATAATGTGCATCTACCTGCAACAGAAGCCAGGTAGATAAACACGAACCAGCCAACAGGGAAACTCAGAGGCGGAGATTACAGAAGTAAACAAAGGAAAGGATGTGACGGTCATGGACCGGAGGAAAGCCCATATGAGGGCTGGAGCGCGTACATCAGATATTGGAACCCAGGACCTCTCTTCAGGACCATACCCCTTCCAATCGATCAAATATTCCACAAACTCGTTGAGAGTCCAAGATCTTCTGAACCTCATATTCCTGGTGATCCCCTACCACTACAGGAGGTGGGTGACTGCCCCGGGAAGAGTACAGATTCCAGATCACAGGTTTAATAAGCAAGATGTGAAATGTGTCAGCATTCGTCATACAGCAAGGGAGATAGAGAGTAAGTTACCAGGGTAACTTTTTCTGATGCGGAAAGGACCCTCAAATCTTGGTCCTAACTTCCTGGAAGATTCATGGATTCTCATATTTCGAGCAGAGAGTCAGACAGTCTCCAGACTGATATTTGGGTTCAGTACTCCTGGAGGAATCAGCAGAACGATTCTAGGATGTTAACGATCGCTGAACCTGTTGACGTATCTCCGGCAACGTTTCTGTAGATCCTGCAAATGTCAAGGGGATGCTGACCACAGCAGCTCAAGTAAAATGAACCCAGAGAGCAAAAAAACTAACACACACACACACACACACACACACACACACACACTTACTTACTTAAAGGGAACACCAATGTACTGAACATTTGCATACATGGACAATTAAACAGCACTACAAACACATACAAAGAAACTGAAAAGGGCAGTGACTCAGGGCTACTAGGGACAGGACCTCTGGGCAAAACCTGGGGCTACTGAGAACGGAGCAGGGGCTACTGAGAACAGTGAACAGGGACAAAGTCAACACTGGAACTCTGGGGGTGCTGCCAGGCTCGCAACACAAGGGGGTGCATAGCCTGCACTGGAACAAGGGGGTGCACAGCCTGCACTGGAACATGAACACAGGAGAGCAACTGTCAATACAGGAACACAGGAGGGCAATTGGCAGTTCAGGAACACAAGAGGGCCCAGGGTCAAATGGGAAAGGAAATGAAGACAAGTATCAAGTATAATCTGGCCCAGAGCAAGGGGAGAGACTGCACTAAATAGGGCAGGGGTGTTTGCACGTGATTGGGGCCAGCTGGGAACAGAATAACTCTTTAGACTGAGTGCAGCAGCCTGCAACAGCACCAAAGGGAGGTACTGGCACTGGGAGGTACTGCACCAGGCTGAGGAGAGGGCAGGGTCCTGACAGATGGTGAGAGTTTATGGCTGGTACTCAAGATCTGCATAGAATGGAGAAGTATGTAGGGTATTATGATAAGTGTTACTGTATGCAAACTCTGCCAAAAGCAAGATGATCACCCCAGTTGGAATGGCTAGCATTTATGTAATGTCTTAGGAAGGTCTCCAGAATTTGGTTAGCTCTCTCCATCTGGACATTGCTCTGCGGATAAGAAACTGTTCAATACCAAGTCGACAGCAGAAAGTCTTCCAGAACTGAGAAATGAATTGGGTACTTCGACCACATACCAACTGCTGGGGTGCCCCAAAAAGATGGAAAATCTCCTTCAAAAACATATATCTGCCAACTCTGGAGCTGATGGCAGTCCATGTAAGGGCAAGAAACGTGATTGGTGGAAATAAGATGATCCAACACTTACTGGGATTTAGGGAGATATACGATGAAATCTAGGGCATTCAAGGTTGCGGGGGTACAGGTAACTGCTACAGTAAACCAGGTGGTTTGGAATGAGAAGTCTTATTTTTGGCGCAGGTAGTTCAAGTGTGGATAAAAGAAGCAGTATCTTGATGTAGAGAGGGCCACCAAAAATGCCGAAGAAGCATCTTGGCTGTCTTCCTTACCCCGTGATGACCCTTGTATGGTGTTCCATTGGCACAATGAAGAATCTCCCATTGGTACTCTTTTTAGGTACAAACAGTCAACTCCGTTTGTAGTAAAGGGTCAACTGAGACCTTGGAATGATACAATTCGAAGAGTTGACTTGGAGAGGCTAGTGATGATCAGATGTTTTGGAATAATGGGCTCAGATGAAAAACCTGGGAAATCAGGAAACTGTTGTGCTAAAGTGTCTGCTTTAACATTCCTTGGACCAGGTTGGCAAGTAACAAAATTAAATAATGAGTGAACAGAGCCCATCTTTCCTGTCAAGGATACAATCGTTTGGCCTTCTCCAAATATGGTATGTTTTAATGGTCTGTGAGGATGGTGAAGAGGACAGTAGTACTCTCAATAAATTGTCTCCAATCATCCAAAGCCAACTTTACAGCCAGCAAACCCATGTTCCCAATGTCATAATTTCTATCTTCCGCGTGAATTTTTTGGAGAAAGGAATAGGGATGAAGATAAGTGGACCCCTCAGCCCACAATGAGACAGGACAATCACAGCACAGACTTCACATGTGTCCACTAATTACACCCAGAAAGTTATACTAGATTCAGGATAATGGAGGACTGGGGCAATAGTGAATAAAGTATTCAACTGTTTAAAGGCCGGGATAGTGTCTTTTGACCATACTTTGGGGTTAGCCCCCTTGCAGGTCAACGCAGTGTTAGATGCTACCATCTTGGAAAATCCCTGGATGAATTTCCAGTAGTAACTGGAGAAGTCCAAGAAGAGTGGTGGGCTGAGGCCAAAGAGTGACGGGTGAAACATTCTTAAGGTCCATCTGACATGAGTGCGATTTAGTTCCAGAGTGAGAGAAGACTAGGACAGCATCCAGATATCCCAAGACATACAATGAAAGGAGATCCCTGAAGAAGTAGGTGATGAAACTCTGGAAGAATGCTGGAGCTATACAAAGGCCAAAATGGCATTAGATATTTATAATACCTTTACCTGGTGTTAAAGGCAGTCTTCCATTTGTCTCCTTGGTGGAACTGGATAAGGTTGTAGGTGCCTTTTAGGTCAAGTTTTGTGAATACCGTGGCACGTAACCTTTCAAAACGTTCTGAGATTACATGCAGTGAATGTTTATGGCAATCCGATTCAGGCCACTGTAATTGACACAGGGCCTAAGAACTCCTTCCTCCTTGTTCACAAAAAAGAACCCAGCTCCCGATGGTGAAGTAGAGGTGTGAAAAAAAAAGCCCTTTGTCAGATCCTCTTTAATATACTCCAACAAGGTGATTTTCAGGCTTGGACAGGAGATATGTTTAACCCAGAGTGAGCATAGTTCATGGAAAGAGGTCAATTGGACAATCATATTCTCTGTGAGGAGGTAGGAGCTCAGATTTACCTTTAGAGAACACATCCAAGTACACCCAGTACTCCTCCGGGACTAGAGTCTTAGAAACCTCCTAATGCATGTTGTAGCTACTGATTCCAAGAAACACACATGACGACAAGACTCCACGGGACTCTTTCTCCCTTCTGCCAATCATTTCTTGGATTTTGTCTCTGGAACCAGGGTAATCCCATTGAGCTTTTGCATACCATTGCAAGCTCATGAGCCTAGTTGAGCATCTCTGACTTCTTCGATCTATATGAAAATTGCTCTTAGGGTTAGTCACCCTGAGAGGTAATGGGGGAATCCAGACATGGACCCCTTGCTCACAAGTGCCTAGAGGGATCAGCTGCACCTCACCGACAAATCCCAACAAGGCCAAAACGTACGTCTGGGGGTCGCTGCTTCAATTGTTTGGAGAAGAATTGTCTGGCATTTCGTGGCTGGACTGTCATTTTGGCAGGACCTGTATGATATGCTTCAGAATATTTCTTCTCTGTGTATAGCATTTGTGAGCTAAAAGAGATTGCACCCTGGGCATGAAGACAGTCCCAGTGAGCTTTTGCATACCCTTGCAAGCTCACGAACCTAGTTGAGCATCTCTGACCTTTTATCTATAAACCCGAAATGAGGGAGGCAGGGGAGACTGAAGGTTGAATTGGATCTCTCCTTTATGAAGAATTCCTGTGTGTTAATAGCATTTGCCCAAAGGCTTCCCATCAACAGCTGAAAGGTAGAGGGGTTCGGACCACTCCCTAACAGGTATCTGACGTGAGTGGGCAAAAGCAGAATCCATAAACATCCACGTGGCACCTGAATCGACAAAACACCAGAGTAGAGACTGATTTCTCCTTCCAAGAAATAGTAACTGGAACCAGTAGTCTTTGTAATCTACCATGGGAGGTTCTCTGCTGGCTTGTGGTGGGTGTCTGAGGAGATTACATTTCTGGCCACAGTAGATGCAGAGCCCTAAGGTCCAGTGTCTGGACTTCTTATCAGAGAGCCGAGTGACTGTTCCCATCTCATATGTTACACTTTAGCAGGGGGATAATCTGGGAGAGAAGAAGTCCCAGTGAGTAGACTTCCACTAGATCGGCAATAACAATCCCTTTCATGCTTACGTTCAAGCACCCTGAGGTCCAATTCCAAAAAATGAAATAAAGGTCTTCAGGAATTTCGCAGCAGGCCAGCACATCTTTGATGCCTTCATTCAGGCCCTTACAGAAAACTGCCTTAAGTGCCCCCATGATCCATTCTATTTAAAAAAAAACGCATTCAGACCGCAATAGTGTATTGTGCCACACTGTGGTTCCCCTGGTGGATCTGCAGAAGCACTGCAACCATGAACAACAAAAACACCCTGAAAGTGGAGAAAAAAGGTATCAGAATCTTCCAGCAGAGGAGAACCTCTCTCTACCAGCGGAGAAGCCCACACCAATGCCTCCTCCTTCAAGAGGGAACTCTAAAGGCCACTCTAGAAGCACGGCTGGTAAAGGACTGAGCAGGGCTCTAAAGTGAAGCAGGCACTGATAAATTAAATCTTTGCATTCAGATGGACGGCCAGAGTATATTTCTGGGAGAGGAAGTTTAGCTCGTTCTAAAGCTGTGGAGGTCAAACCACCTGGAGCAGGCACACTAGCAGTCTGGAAAGGCTCAGCCATAAGGGTTCTGAAGGTGAGAGGCATGCAATGAGAGCACTTGTTCTTGATACTCCTGCCAACTCATGTAAACTTAGCTGTATCCATATATAAATTATGGCGTGTTCTTCCTGTAACACTACACTACATAGCAACTGGAATTGATCCGAGTGATCTGCTAGTACCTGGGGAGCATTGGTAGTGCTGTGTGTACCCTTGTTGCGGCAGAGCCAAATTTAAAGGTGCAGGCCATGACGCCTGGTAGTAGGCAGAGTACACCCAAACACCACTGGAGGCAAAGCACTTGATAGACTGAGATATGAATAACCAGCTGTAGGTGTCGGATATACAGGGTCAGTGAGTCGAAGAAGCACAGTCTATAATAGGCTATAAGCCAAACTCAGAAACTGAAGTGATCGAATAATGACAGTGGTTGTATGCTACAGTCAGCAGACGGACTGAGGTTTTGCAGGAGAAATGTTTGTTGTAGGCAAGCTGTCGGTAACCGTAAAGTCGAAGAGATAGGGTTAGTTGAGGAGAGGTCAGATACTGGAGTGTCAGAGAAGCAGGGTTTGTCATAAACTAGCTGATGTCGATAACCAGAGAGTTGAAGAGTTAGGTTAGTCAAGGACTTGCCGAGGTCAGATACCAGAGTGTTGAAGAAGGATTAGTTATAGAAAGGCCAAGGTCATACTCGAGAGTCGGAGAAGCAGGTTTGGTCAAGGACAGGCCGAGTTCAATTACTGGAGAGTAGATGATGAAGGGTTGGTTGAGAACAGGCCAAAGTTGATAACCGGAGAGTTGGAGATGCAGAATGAGTTGGATACAAGCCAAAGTCAATATAAAAGTACAGTAGTAAGGATTGTTGTGGATAAGCAGAAATCAGGAACCGGAGAGTTGTAGAAGCAAAATCAGAAGGCTGATAAAAGAAGTTTGGGATGGTACAAGGTCAAAACGCTGTAACAGCAGCATCCAGAAGCGGCTCAAAGAACGCACATCTACCTGTACAGAAGCAAGGTAGATAAATACAAACCAGCCAATAGGGAAGATCAGAGGTGGGGATTCCAGAAGTAAACATAGGAATGAATGTGTTACAAACCATACCATTTTTCAGAGAAGACAAAACACAGCATTAAAATGAGGGGTTAGTTGTTGTTCTACCCCTAAACTGATGTGCTCAAGTGTTTCCAGAATGTGATGTGAAAGGGGAAAAAAAAAAAAAAAAAAAAAAAAAAAAGAAATCACCCCCCACCATTCAACTCCTACAAATGTATTGAAATCTTTGAAAACAATCTAATTTCTTACTACATTCTTTAGCTACAAACCCTCCAAAAGTGGTAACCCTTTGGCATGGCTTGACGCACCATAATAGGTGTCACAAGCACAAAATGAAACCTACCAGTTTTCTTTTTTAAAGGCTGCCTGTGCTAAAATGGTCCTAACCATCAGTGATATGAAGGAAAGGTATACATGTCATACCATTTTGGAAAACAGACATTCCCTGCATCAATTGAGTGATTGTTTTGCTTTCTACCCCTAGAGTACAAATATTTCCATAATTTGGCAGTGTGTGATAGAAATCTGTGGTTGCCAGCAGGCAGGGTGAAAAGGTTAGGTGGGGGGAAATAGTGGATGTGGGGAATCTGTAGTTACTAGTGGGCAGGGAACAAAGCTGGAGTGCAGACAGTGGATGAGAGGAACTGGTTGCTACCAGTGGGCAAGGGAACAAGATGTGAGCGTGGGTGTTGGGGGAGGCAGACATTGGGTGTGGGGGAATCCATGGCTACCATGGGGCAAAGGAAAAAGGCTTGGGGGGGTGGAGGATCTGACCCCCCCCAGTCTTGATCCCCTGCCCACTGGTAGCCACAGGTCCCCCACATACATGTTGACCCCCCCCCCCAGTCTTGTTCACCTGACCAATGGTAGCCACAAAGTGTACAAGAGATATCTGTGGCTACCAGTGGGCAGAGAAACAAGGCCTTGGGGAATATCGGGACCACTCCTTATGTCCCCCACCCCCCCGGGCACTGATTGCCTGTATGAAGGGTTATGGAAGTTATAACGCCCGACACATGTAGTTCCAGGTGCTGGGCAGGGACATTTTTAATCACATTTAGCCCCGCTTCAGGCAAGTAGAGCTGGACCGATGGTGAAGCTGCAATTTTTTTTTTATTTTCCATTTTTTTTTTTTTTTTGTAAATAAATAACATTGTGAGGGCCACCCTGTGCTGCTGCCTTAAGTGCCCTGCAGTCCGCTCTGAATCCCGGTGCTACAGCTCCCATCACTGAGTCTATTGACTCAATGAAGGGAAGCTATTGTGAACTGCGCATGCGTGTGCGTGGTTATGTCGCATCTGGTTGGGCCAACAAAAATGCTTGGCACGCAGTTGAACAGAGAGCGCCAAGCCAGTTCTCCAGCAGCTTTCTGGCACCAACATCACTAAGGTCCTCTTGGCTCAGCTGCTGAGAGGGAGGCTGGCGGCAGCACTTCAGTGACCGGAGGTGGAGGAGCCTTCATTGAAGGTAAGCCTGGTATGAGTGCCAGTGTGGGCAGGGCAGACACAGGGTGGCGGTGGACGCGGACACAGGGTGGCGGTGGACGCGGACACAGGGTGGCGGTGGACGCGGAAACAGGGTGGCGGTGGACGCGGAAACAGGGTGGCGGTGGACGCGGACACAGTGTAAAGGCAGACACAGGGTGGGCAGGGTGTGGAGGCAGACACAGGGTAGAGGTGGACACAGTGGGCAGGGTGTGGAGGTGGATAAAGTTTGAAGGTGGACACAGGGTGGGCAGGGTGTGGAGGTGGTATATTGGTGGCTGTACTGAAATAATTATTGTGTATCAGGACAAGTATATTGTCATGATGGACAAGTGGATTGGGCTTCCGTTTTATTCCCTTGGACAAGTAGTTTTCTTTTTTTACATTTCCACACCTGCTGTATGGTAGGGTAAGCTTTCACTGCAGTGACCAGGAAGTCAATTAAGCTTCCCTGCCGCATCCGGAACTGAACCCGGTGGGGTCCCAATGCCCACACACACTGATTTAATTTTGAAAAGGCACATGTAAATTATTTTTTATTATTGATTTTACATTCTGGGAAACCACTGCTAATAGGGAGATAGTTACAACTATCAATATAGGTAAGCTCTGCTTAGAAAAATTATAGAAGCTGTAACTAAAGTACTTTTTGTAATCCCATACGTGCTGCAGCCAAAGACTTACAATCATGTTAATACTACCCAAGCTTGGGCACTATCACAATTAAGCAAGAAACTATGGCCAAATCATGAAATGCAGAGGCATACTTGTCCATGTTCACTTTTAACATACAGTTATATTCAGAAATGAGAAGGAGGACATCTGATGGGTATTTGCTAGATGTACTTGGGTGTTATTGTTTTGGCTGCATTTTTAACTTTGGACATTTTATTGTCTTTTACATATAAATCTGAATGGTTACCTGATAATCATCATCGTCATCACTTTCCCCTGAACTCTGGTCTTTCTTCTCCTTAGTGGGATCTCCAGCAGCTCCCCCTCCACTTTCTTCCAGCTCCGCCTCCTGTGAGGAACGAGTGGTTTATGAAAAAGACCCAGAATACATAGTAGGGCAAAGAATAAGATGTACCTTGCTACAATACAGAGTGCCAACGAGAAAGATTATGATAATATACCATGTATATATAAAAACAGTAAGATACTTTTGTGCATCTTTTCCTTGATCTTTGGGATTTTGATTCTATGCAAAAGCAAATATAGCTATAACCAAACCTAAAACCCATTACATTTCTTAATACAGGTTAAAGGTTTAAAACATACCGAAATATTGTAGATATAAAAAAAAAATACACTAAATGATCCTAGTCCCTTCTCTCTAACCTTTATGGTTGGAGAGATAGAAAGTTTTAAAGTTGTCCCCCTCCCCTTTCCCTGATGTCAGCTGTAAGCTGACAGCAAAAGATCCTGGTCCGGGGAAGGCAGGTGGCTCTTCAGAGCTGAAATACCTAAATCTAAAAACAAGAAATACTTCATTGGAATGGTCTACAAAGTGTACTTGCAAACCAGGAACACTTTATAGACCACTCCAATTTCTTTTTCGATTTTGGCTCTGCTGAGGAGCCACCTCGAGTAGGCTGACAAGAATCTCCTGCTATCAGCTTTACAGCTGACATCAGTGACAGGGGAACTTTAAAATGTTCTCTCTCTCAAACCATAAAGTTTTGAGATGGGATTGGGATCATTCAGTGTATTTTTTTTTAATAGCTACACTATTTTATGTTATATTTTAAAAGGACATTACTACCCCTTTAAGGGCTCCGAGTGCAAACTCTATCTCTAATAGTCAACTTATGCAACAGCGATCGCCCAAGAATTCCGTGAATAATGGGACGGACTAAAGTTAAAAAAAAACAAACAAATTTGGTTCCCAGCAAAACAGTGGGTGGTGTGTGTGTGATGCCCTGGTGCAAAGTGCAATGTAGTATATCCGTAGGACTCTACTGGAGAAGGATAGGTTTACACGGGCACCTCTTTGTAGTAATTCTTGATGCAATCAAATAGCATGGGGGTTGCATTTTACTCTGCTATACACCCACATTTGCAGCAGTTTACTTTCTCCAGACATCCCTTGCTCTCAATATAAACAGCAAAACAAGATTGAATGAAAATGCAACTATCTCAGCAGTTATTGGTCTATGAAAATCAAATCTTTAAATATATCCTCTCTTTTTTTAAGCTTCATAATAGAATCTCAGAAGTACCTGATTCTAAAGTAATCTTAATCTTCGGAGACCGGAAACCAGGTATCAGCACAAACATCTTGTCTTAGAGACATCTGTGTGCCTGCGCTGTCAGTCCCACTCTCCTCCAGGAGGCATTGCACGTTACCTTAAGGCAACTGGAAGGGACAGATGACGCAGGCTCGCAGACGGCACTAACCTGGCTGCCAGTCTCCGATGATTAAGGATTACTTTAGAAACTGGGTACTTTTGAGATTTAATAGCACTCACTGTGAATGTAACAACATTCAAACAGCTCAAACATATTAAATCTTAGATGTTATTTCACAACCCTGTTGAGGGTGCCCGAGATGTGTGATGCTGAGGTCGCCTTTAAATGGTCTTCTGCCCACTGCAGAAAGGTTATGGCCTGGGCAAAGACTGACAAAGACTGTCATTCCTTGTGCCTCTTTGATATACATCACTGCTGACATGTGGTTGGACCTTGTTGGACAGACTTTCCATGAAAAGACTTCCTTAAGTGTTTCCAAATTGCCCAGAGCTCCAGAAGACTGAAGTGAAAAGACCTCTCTGATCACCACACCTGGGCTCTAGCAGAGAAATCCCTAAGTCCTGGCCCGTTAGTGGGTCCTGAGGATAGGAGTTGAGAACCATTGCTTTAGAGGAATACCCCTTTTGAAAATTGGATTATTTCAGCCTCCACTTCAGCTCTCGTCTCACAGAAATTCTTAAAAGGATTTTTCTGGGAATTGTTCCCAGAATCTCTGTTCTGGAATCTTAAAATTAACTGAATTAAGAGCCCGCAGATAAACCCATTACAAGGGAACCACACCTGGTGAATGAGGAAAATACTCCCAGAAGAGCCATGAAGTCTTGTGTTGTATGGCAGGACTGCCAGATGATGGAACAAACTCTATTTTGATAATCCTGTAGTTCCTGTCCAAAGACCCATGATTGTATTGAATTTTACCCCCCTGAGACAGAGAGATGTCTTTTCTCTGAAAAGTTGTGAGGGCCTCCGGAGATTCTATAATTTCTCCTTCTTCGGAGTCTAGGTCTAAAATACTTTTTTACAAATGCGTTCTCCTGCTCCATATGAGGCGATGGGCCTTCCCCAGGGTCTAAAGGACTTTTCTAAGCAACTTCACACTCCTGCATAGAAGACTTCTTCCATCCTAAAAATTTCTGGGTTTGAAAGGGTATATCATTGCATGCCACTTTGGCAAACATTCAGGACATAACTTGGCAGAACCAGCTGAGGAAATATCACAGGATAAGCAGACCAGCAGCTTAGGTCCCTTGTCCACTTTATAAGGATCTTCAGGAATGGGCCTGTCCTTCGAGAACTGAGATTTTGAATGAGCAGACATGATGTACTCTACACTATACAATGAGCTTCAAAACAAGCAAACCTCCACAAACTGTGACCTGTACCTTTAAATATGGTCCAAGAAACAAGGAGTTGTCTGACATTCCATCAATGGCAAATTATCCAGAAAATCTGGAAGGAAGAGGAGGCTGCAAACACGTGTCCCAATGTAGGTGCATACGCAAAGTCCTTAAATATCCGGAAGAGGTGGGCTGGCATATGGAGGAGAAAAGGACAGATGTTCCACCAGAGGAACATACACCTGCAGCACGGAGAGAGGGACTGATCTGGGTATAAATAATCAGCTAAAGAGCAGACATCAGACTAGCAACAACCGAAGAAAACTACACTGATCTTGCCCAGAAAGGACTGCAGAGAAGGAGATAAACACAAGAGACTAAACCTCCCACCTGGAGAAGTGCACCATGCACAGATACAGGGGCTTCAGGGATACATTCCTTGAAAGCATGGCACAAAAAGGTATCCAAAGGCACTAAGAACACCACAGGCCATCCAAATGGTAGGACCAAAGAAACTGAAGGCCGGCCTTCTCAAGTTCCCTTTTAAGAATTTTCATTGGTCCTACCAAGCAAGAGGGAGGAGATATTAATCACACTTAAAGGGGATGTATCACCTTATAAATTTTTTTTTTTACCATAGGTTTTGTTACTAAAGCCGATTTTTCTTTCTTTAATGCATGTACTTTTGCAGATATTCTATCTTCTGTGCTGTGCACTTCTGTATAACATGCACAGCACAGCTCGTCTTCTCCTCCCACCTCCCTCACAGCTGCCCCAGGGAGAGTGTTCCTGTTGGTGTGCTGTGAATGGCTTCTATTGTTATATATCAAGCTTCGGTTAGCATTCTACTGAGGTTGCAACCTCAGTATAATGTCAGCTGTCTCCTGGAAGACACTTGAGATGAGTATACCGAAAGCAGTTGGTTGAATCCTTCTTCCAGTAACAGAGAAGGTTTCAGAATTATATTTGGCTGATGGCAAAAACTAGACGACTTGATGAAAGATTCTCCAGAAGCTTTAAAATTCCATGGTCGAATGATGTTCCATCTTCGTAAACCTTCCATGAGTCTTATTCATTCTGTGAAAGAAAACAATCCTGGAGGTATTGTTTGAACATAGATGACAGATTTAACTTGAACCTTTAGGTTCTGAAAAGAAATTGAATATCATTCTCATCTAGAAAGAATCTGATACCACATGAAGGCTTAGGGACGGTAATCAGATAGCTTAAATACCCAGAGATTCTAGATGGTTTTTAGTCCTCTAAAAACAGCTCTGTACAACTTCCTCCTGATGGAGACCAAATTAATCACTGATCTCGTGAATCTATAAAAAGTTGGAAAAGAAACTATAGAGGAAACCTCCTCTTAACCACTACAAACTTACATCTGACTGATGAGCCAGTCATGCATCTTGTGGCTGTAGACTAGATGCATAACATAAAACAAAAAACCTGAAAAGTAAGGAGATACTGAAACCTCCATACTACAGCTAGGCAGGACCAAAATAACTACCAGGTAAAGGGGAGAATGGCATTTTATCTGTTTTGATTGGTCCTGCCAGCTAATAGGCGGAGTCAATACTCATTTTTCTTGCCGTGGATAGGACACAGAAGAAACTTCTTGTAGTAATGGTCAAGGCAGACAATCTTGCATCAACTTGGTAATGCAAAGACATCTCAGGAAAACAGATCCCCCTGAAAGAAGCTGTAGCAATCACCCCAGTACAAATGTTTGTTGAACGTTAGAATACCTATCCATTACGTGGAATTCTTGAATATATATATATATTTTTTTGTAATTGTCTGTTGCCGAAAGTTAACGTTTAAAGACTGCACTTCCGTACAGACTGCGGGTACAGCTCTATACCCGCAGTTTGCAACTCTACCTCCGCTCCCCTCCCACTAGCCAGCCTCCTCCGATGAAGTAGGCTTGTGTGTGTAAGCTGGAGCGGTCTCATTGGCTAGATATGGATCTCTGCCAATGAGACCACTCCGGCTTACAGACAGAAGCCTCCGTCATCAGAAGAGGCTGGCTAGAGGGAGGGGAGCGGAGCGGAAGAAGCATTACAGAATGCAGATATAGAGCTGTACCCGCAGTCCGTACGGAAGCGCAGTCTTTAAATGTTAACTTTCGGCAACAGACAAAAAAATGTAAAGAACCCCACCTAATGGATATGTAATCTAACGTTTAACAGACATTTGTAGTTGGGTGATAGATCCCCTTTAATAGTATTAACTTCCTTCAATATAGATCAAGAGATAAAGGATTCACTTTTTCCATCTAGCTCTGATAAGGCAGGCCATAGCAGTAACTGCTTTCATGTTCTGAACAAATAAGGAATTTTTAAGGCACTTTTCATTTTTTCCTCCATGGTATCCTTTAGAGATGAGCCATCTTCCATGAGAATGTTAGTCCTATTTGACAACTCTGCTATGGCTGTATCAAACCCTGGTTGAGTTATCAAATGTTTAACTTTCACTTCCTTTAAGAAGGAAGTTGTTACACTTTTCTTTGTCTCCCTTATCCCACTATGGTCTGATAAGATCTAGAACTGAGAGATAGATGGGAAAATAGGGCATACCTTGTTGTTGCCCAGGAAGGCAGTGCCTAAAATAAACTCTTTCTGGGCTTCTGAAAGCCCTAGTATCTTGTGCATGTCTTTCAAGAAAGGTTCAGCCTACATCATCAGTAATTTTGTCTTCCTCCCTAGAAAAGAGTATTAAGATAGAAGGTCCTGTAAACTTGACTCTTCTGCAAACTTGACTCTTCTGCCTTTTCATCAAATCTGGTGGACACCTTCCTAAGGATCCTCTAAAAAGGATCTCTCCTTACCACTTACCCCACTTGTACTACTGTAAAGGTATTCAGTGTTGAAGCACTCATCCAGCCAGGAAACTCCTGAAAGTCATGTCTTGCCATGCTACCTTCTTAAGACAACCATGGCATAATTTGGCTGCAATAGGTAGCTCGGCATAACAACCTAAAAATTATTTAGTCTTCTGTTGAGCTTAATCTTCCTTAGGCTCGCTAGATAGATTCTCTTTATCAGAGGACAGCATTGGAGTAGCAGACATGATAGCAGTAGCTAAAAACACATTTTATTTCAAACATGCAGTATGCTCCCAGAATCCTTGCTTAAATATCTAGTCTCTGCATGCATTCCAAAATTATAACCTCTCACCTTGAAGCAAAAGAGAACTGAGGGGGAACTATCCATTCCTGGTGAAAAGGAACGCTGGCCAGCTGTAAAACATATGATGTGCATGCATCATAAGAAGGAATTATTTGACATGCATTCCAGTGTGGAACTCAAAAGAAATTAACAAGTAGGAGCTGTGAATCAGCTCAACCTAACTCCAGCTATGTAGGACCATAAACCTATAGACTACCATGTCTTCCTGGGAACTTACTTTTTGATTTCTTCTACCCAGAAGGAGCCAGTACCCACTTTGCACTGCCAGGGGTAGGGACACAGAAGAAAAGAGTAGTGTCTTTTTTGAACTTCTTGAAAACATCAGGGGAAGAGAAACTAGAGCCTGAGACCTTTAGCATTTTCAGGACAGCCTGAATAAAACCATAAGCGGAAGAACCAGGGTCTTCCTCATTTAAATCACCAACAGAGAAGGACAAATCCAGGTCATCTGCATCAATCTCCCCTTTTTCAGTGGAGTACTCCCCCTATAATGGAGGTATCACCTTCAGTAAAATGGCGCCAGTTGCGGGGGGAGGGGGGGTTTATGACGGCATGATGGCCCTGGGACCAAGACCTCTGGAACTGAGGAAGGGATAGAGAGCTCACAGAGGGAATTAAAGCCTGAATCCACACAGGCTCTTGTTCTGTGGAACCCACACAACTTTTGGAACCCTCCTCCATTGGCAGAGGGACAGATTAACAGAGAATTCCATAGGAAACAAAGGGTTAAAGGAACCCCTGAAACCTTACTAGCCTTAGCCTCTGACACAGTCAAGAGACCTCCTTAAAGTGTTAGTAATGTTTTTTTTTTTGTTTGTTTGTTTGTTTTTTAAGACAACATTTTTGCATATAGAACACCAGGCACACGTTTTAGACCATTCCAATAAAGGGATTCCGTGTAAGTAACAAGATCGCGGCACTTCTCAAGCGCCACCGTGACGACCGACACAAATCTCCTGCTGACAGCTTTACAGCTGTCAGTAGGAAACAGCAAACTTTAAACGCCCGTATCTCTTAAACCATAGCGGTTTGAGAGATACGGTTCTTTGCATTTAGATCAGCTTTTTAAGCTCTTCTAAATGCAAAAAAGTTTTTTTTAGACATTACTAACACTTTAAAGTATGAAGTAGTAAAAGTAGAATACAAGTACTTGCGCAGATTTAAACACTTATCCGACTACAAAAGGGTTAAACGTTGTAACAAAGGAGAGAAACCAGCCTGAGAGCAGATAAAAAAAAAACAAAAAAATAACACTATTTGTCCCATCTTGTTTGCCATTTTTCAACTGTAAAAACTTCAAACTTTATTTGGTCCTCGGTCTTGTCTTATGTTCAGGATAGCCTTATGCCTATCAAATGCATGCTTAAATTTCCTCACTGTACTAACCTCTATCACTTCTGCAGGTAGGCTATTCCACTTTTCCATCATCCTGTCAGTTAAGTAAAAATATAGCTGCAACCACTGTCAATCTACTGCAAGATGAAGGACTCTACAGCAAGCCAACATGACGGCGTGGACCATAATCTGCCACGATGATCCATTGTGTGCTTGCGGATAGCTAATCCTGCTGGAAACTAGAACATGCAACTCTGATGTTTTGGACAGATTCCACAGTCTGTGCATTAACCAATTGAGCTCTCTCACCAGAGAGACTCTCTGCCTCTGAGACGCCCCATACATTTAATCAAAGTTTTACCTCACAGTCCCTGTGTTCCAATTAGACTATAAAAGAAAACCACTTACCAGTCAGACTTCAGATACCTCATCCTAAATGCTCTTAAGCTTTGTCTGAAAGAACAGAAGGAAAAAAACAAAAAACATACCTGTGCTTCTGCATACAAGTTACCCAAATGTGAACCCTGTATAAAGCACATATCATACCTGCATTCATAAATTTGCAAACAATAAGGGTTTTGATATTTGAAATATTGTTTTTCATGTTTTTAACTAGGTGCATTTAAATCCTATACATTTCCTCACAAGAATTCACATGGGGCATTTTTGAACTTAGATAGGACTCACTTGAAATGGGGTACCTTGGCGAGGTAATAAAGCATAAACATACTTTGACCAAAGATTGCAATCAAAACCTCATTATTTACAAATGTATTAAAACAAGGACGATACATGCGATTATACAAGGTTCACGTCTGAGTAAATTGTATTAAGAAGCACAAATGTGTTTTTTCTGTCATGGCTTGTAATTTAGCTTATATTGGGTGCTTGGACAACTCCCTTATTCCTTGCTACACTCCATACTTTATTCACTTGGGTTCTCATTTTGTCTGAAAGAACACCTACCTGGGCCTTTTCATGTTCTGCTTTAATTTGTGCATCAATTTCTTCTGGACTTGTATACTGCCTCATCCGGCCTTTATGGCTACCTTTTCTTCCTTTAAAACAAAACACTGTTACATTAATGCAAACATGGTGCAGTTTATAGGTATGGAGCAATCAATGAAAATCCTTGTATATGAAAGTTTCAGAATCTTGAAGAAATAAACAAAAATTATATACTATAGCTATTTGGTCAGATCCATGAAAAAACAAAAACAAAACATTTGTGGACTTACAATGTGTGGAGCAGGAAGCAGACACTTAACCCCTTGATTGTCAGAGAGGTACGGAACGCACTGAAAAGAAATGCTTTTCATACCCCTCTGGCACTCAAAGGGTTAATATTTCAGTTCATACCTTGGTAGCTAGAAAGCACTTCCCATTCTAATGTACAACAGCCCTGCTAGATGTGAATGATTCAGTGATTACAATCTAGTCTGTCACTGATGCAATTATCACTTCTGAAGATGTAACCAATTTTTTTTTTTTTAAGGACTATACATAGTAGAAATAGCCAAAACAACCCAAACTTCTGGCTTTTTAAATTTCAACAAAATGTTTATAGTTCCTAAACTATATACAGTAAATCAGGGATAGGGACTTGGTGGACCTCCGGCTGTTGTTAATATACTGTTGGCTAGTGTATGATGAAAACACTAGTCCCCAACATCTGGCGTTTCAACTACACTACTGCAAATGATTCTAATCAGATAGAAACTCTTTGTCAATGAATATAAGTGTATCCAATTTTACCATAACTATGAAAAATATATTTTATTTTCAGGTTGCATATTTATAGCACAGTTTGTATGAGTAGAGTCGTCACATAAAGGAGTGTGAACAGCACAAATGAACTAACATGTATACAGAAAAGACTGACATGAACAGTACACCTGCAGTTGTACCGCGGTCCGCGGATGATACAGCAATTTCGGAAGAAGGTGTAGATGTTTAGCTATAAGAATGTGCCAGATGTCTGCATTAAACATACACAGTGCCATAAAACTATTTAAGGTTGTAGTCCAAATAGACCACCACATTCAGAGCATTCTCCTTACAAAGAAACAAATAGCGCCCACCCTCCCTATAGTACATTCGGTTAATTTCGTTCCACTCTTCCCTAACATAGCCATCCCACTGTTACATTTCACTTTCACAGTACAAACCGCATATTTTCCGTGTATCTATTTGTACGCATTTCTCACCTCCCTTAGGCATCTTTCCAGTATATCTTCCTATCACCCCCCGTTGGCGGGCACGCGGCTGAGGACCCTGTGTTGCAAGGCTGCCCTAGACACTGCCTAATTCCTGGTTCGGATACCAATCAGTAGAATGGTAGACAAAATGAAGTAAACAGTTCTATGCGTACTGAATCCTTTCTTCAGCTCAATCTGTAACTGCCACCACTGATAAAATGTCGCTCTGAGCTTAATGCCAGTGTATTTTTACACAGGCACTACCACAGTCAGCTCGTCTGATGCAACTGATTAGTGAACTGTTTCCAGCAGTCCCCAGCAATAACTCCTCGCCCAGAACCGGTTACATCTGCCTCCTATTTCCCGACTTAATAGTAATGAGTTAACGGGAAGAGTATTACAGCGAAGCACATCCGTGACGTACTCAAAGAGCGACCGGAAGCATGGGAAGGACGGACCTCAAAATTGAGCCTGGTATGGGTGACATCATAAGTCTGCGCCTCCGTGAAGAAAAGTGTTTGCGAGTAGTTTCGAGAGACAAGGCTTAACGTAAGACTCTTTATTATTAATTGGCATGGAGATACTTTTAGTTACAGTGTAATGGGTGTGCTCTGGTTTTTGGTAGTAGGCTGGAGTTACATTAAGTTGTATGTTCAGGTTTAAATTAATGCTTACACCTAAAAACTGGGGTTGTTTGCTTTTGACGCGTTCAATCCACTCTTACATTATACTCTCAGGGAGCAGATATTTCTACCTTTCCAGGGCTGTAACAGGGAATTCGCTAGGGCTTGGAAACTTCTTACAGAGATTTTGACAGGAGTGGCCAGGGGTCTGAAAATCTGCCCCAAGTAAGTCCTGCACAGACCGTAAGTAGGAGATTAGAATATCTCCTCCTTACTGCCGTCTCAGAATGTGGCTGGCATGGATGGAGAATTTTGGTCATGTAATAGCATTCTCCTACTGTTAATATAGTGTTTAATATAGAAAGTTTTTATGGTCCATATACCATGAAAAGCAATATGCAATACCATGTTACACACTCTCTGCAGTACTGAATGTTGTGTGCCCCCTTTTTATTTATTTATTTATTAATTCATTTATTTACATTGTATAATTTTCCGTCATTTACTTTGGCGGATGCTCTCTACAAACATATACAGGGAAGTCTTTGTTAAGGACAAAAGTTTAGGGAAAAAAAATAAAAATCATAACTTGCAGAATATAAAGTGGTACTTTTCATTTTAGGAAATAACTGCTGGATAAGTTAAGTGACTGTAAAAAATAAATTTTCATGACAGTATACACTGTTGATATCTATTTAGGCATAGGGTTGCCTACCTTGTTCAACGTACAATTGGGTAGATTAGAAATATTATCCAAAATGTTCTGTGCAGAAACTTCTGGAACCCCATAAGATTGGATTGGCTTCCTTATAAATTATTGTTATTCCTTTAAAATATATATTTGCCCTTTGATTGCCAGTGGATACCTCTCTCTTTCACTCAGAAGGTAAACATTACATTTAATATATTTTCTAATTTCTTTTCCATGATGAGATGTCTTGGGCAATGGCATTTGTTGCAGTACATTTTGTCTTGAGTCCTAATTTCTGCAGATATGTTGACTGAAATAAGTGCCTCAAGAAGAAGAACATTGCTGAAGAATATGTCATTCATACAGCTCTTGGGTATATTTATTTACTGTGTTTCGCAACTGAACTCTGAGATGGCCTGTAACTGAACATGAACTTATTACTACATTGAAGTAGAATTCATGTCCCATTAGAATAATGTTTTGGCATTTCTCTCTATGGTTAATATCGTTTGGACTGATAGTATGTTATTTGTGTTGTGGAAGTGATAACTAAATATAGGCTTAAAATGGTGCAAAGCAAATGCAGAAATATACAGACAGATGATATTGACTGCCTGAAGGGTATCTACCTATGTAAGTTACTGTTAAACAAATTTAGAGCCAAATATTAATATAGGTATAGTTTCCCAATAATTTAAAGGAACTCTCATAATACAATTTGGTAATGGGTTGTATGGGAAACTGGTCACACCTGTTAAAGTAATAATACAAATTCTTAATACTGGAATGTGATGTACATACATTCTATTACCAGGTCATTAAAGAAGATGCCTAAAGTCAAGCGCAGCAGAAAGCCTCCTCCCGATGGATGGGAGCTGATCGAACCAACCCTGGATGAGCTGGATCAGAAAATGAGGGAAGGCAAGTGGATATATTCTAATTGCAACTGTTTTAAACAAAAACGAAATATAAATAAATCTGATATGTTGACTGCCAAAAGCATCAATTTTATAGCTGAGATTGGTGGATATGTTTTTGACTGGGAGATTGGGTGGATGATGGCCTTTTTCTACCAATAATATACAGTAATTCCCAAAGTCTTCATGTATTTTGAGCTTTCTTCTGTGTCCCTATCCATGGTGATAGAGATGAATGGGTATATGATAGCGCCCCTGAGCTGGTGTAGGACCAAACGAATAATACAAAAGGAAGCCCCCTGCTTCCTCCGGCAGTCATTTTTGGTCCTACGTCAGCTGGGGTAGGGCGCATGGCAGTCGCTCCTACCTTTTTTATTTGCCAGTCCTTTTAGGTGGCCGTATTCTTGCTGCCCAGTCCGGGAAAAGGATCTCCTGAAGCCCTTGTTCCACTCTCTAGCTGGCATGGGAAACCCTCTCTGGTCTACCACCTTGAATCTCCTGCCTCTGGTAGTGATTCGGCAAAGGTACAGAGTGTGGGCACCAACTTCATCAGCATGCGCTCCAGTTGTGGAACACACAGGCCTTCGGACACAGCCGCGTATCAGGAAGCCAAGGGAGGTTTCTGCAGGCCTGGGGCGCTCTCTTCAAAGGAGTCTGAGGAATGGGAAGGTAAGGGCTGTATAACAGCTCCTTTTTATCCCTCTGTTTCAATTCAATTATTTTGGCAGGGCCTATGCATTCCAGGCTGAAACGCACGCCCAGGGGCCATACTATTTAAGAAAATTGCTTACATCTGTATTGCAGATAGCAGGGCATAGTGCATTACCTGTTTAGCATTTTTTAATGTGATAGTTATATTAAAAGTTAAGTTTTATTTTCCATAATAGTGGAAATGTCCTCCTCTGCTAAAGAAAAATAAAAATGCAACACTGATAAAGAGGATAAGGTTCCCCAAAAGACTAAAACTTGTTTGGGGTGTGATTATAAACTCTCGGGTTCAGATGTATCAAAGTTATGTCCTGAATGTTTAAAGAAGGCTGCAAATACTGAGGTGTCTTCCCAATTCCAAGATTTTTTTTTTTATCTTGGATTTAGAATTCCATGCAGGAAACTTTTAACTCTCTCCAGTCCTCTGCTCCTTCAAAGAAGAGACACAGACTTGAGGATCCTGAAGAAGATATTTCCTCTAGAGCCTTAGCTATGGATGACAACCTTTCTGACTATTCACCTGAGGAAGAGGGGGAACTATTAGAGGAGGACGAATGATCTTTTAATATTGAAAAGATGGAACCCTTTTTGAAAAGTATGCGTAAGACTTTCGGATTGGCCGAAGAGAGCAAAGAACAAGGAATCCTGGCTGTGGCCTTCCTGGGGAAAAAGAAAGATGCCTCCTTTTTTCCAGTCCACCATGCTGTATCAGACTTAAAGTCTGAGTGGAAAAAGGGTGACGAGAATTTCACCGTCAAGAAGATTTCAAAAGATGTACCCCTTCAAGGAAGTAGATTCGGCTGCATGGGTAACCCCTACTAGAGTGGATGCTCCTATTGGCCAAAAAAGACCACCCTCCCAATGGAAGATGGCTCGTCATTAAAGGATCCCATGGACAGGAGAGTAGAAGGCACCTTAAAAAAAAACAGTTTGCCATACTAGGACAGAATATCAAAGCAGCTACGGCATTGGCTTGTGTTTTCTAGAACAGTTAGAATATGGTTATCTGAACTAGAAGAAAAAAATCGAGTCCTCAGTGTTCAAATACAAGTTGATGAGGAAGGTCGCCTCCATAAAAGAAGCCATAGGGTCTTCCTGTGACTCCTCATGGGACATGACTAGGTTAGCAGCAAGGTCTTCGGCTTTATTCATCATGTCCAGAACAGCTCTTTGGGTCAGACCATGGGGAACCGATCCTTCTTCAAAAAACAAACTGGTATCTCTGCCTTTTTCCACACGAGGGCACTCCAGTCCCTTTTTCTCTCCAAGTGGAACAAAAATCCAGACAAACTTAATCAAGAGGGATAACTTTCTAACTTTTAGATTGATACCTCGGATTTCTACCCTGTTAGGATCTCCTCTTTACCAGGTTCTCTCCAGAGTTAGCCAGTTTTCTAGTTGTTTTTCATTCATCTAGCCCTCCTTCCCTCATTTCATTTCCTTTCCCCTATTTTAGACTGTCCGTTCTGTAGAACTGGTGTCTAATTGCTCTACTCCTGGCTGAAAGGGATTCTGTTTCAGACTGAAGGTGTTGGCCAGATCTTAGTAGCCATTCTTAATTCCTGGTTTAACAGAGTATTAAGTGTCTGTGGTCATTATCTTGGCCATATTATGGAACATACTTTAAACCTTGGTGTTAAAGGTATCTTCCTGGTTTTAAATTAATCTGTGTTGAACATTGGCTATGCCAGATGTCCAGACAGCAGCTCTCTGTATGCTTCCTTGGTTGAAGCATCTTTCTATCATTCCTTCAGTTTGTTTCAACTGGACTAGCTATCTGGATCAAAGTCAGGTGAGGTTCATTGCCTTTCTTTAAGAAGGAACGTTTTCATCCCATATTGGTTTGAATCATAATGATCAGGTAATAATCAGGTACTTTCTAAAGAGAAGTTTCTCTGACCATCTTGAAGAGGGGACATATTTTCCTCATACTTAGGTCTTTCAGACCTAGTGTCAGTACCTTTTTCATTAGCAAGGATAGCCTTTAGGTAGGCTATTGATCTTTCCTTTATGATCTTTAGGCTCTTCTCGTCATTCAGTAGAAAGCAGTCTGGAGCTTTTTAATTTCAGACCAAGGAAGTGGTCTTGCTGGACCTCCGGGTCGGGAAAATTTGATAGGGCTGGTGATATGTGCTACCAGCAGGATTGGTTCACAATACATAGGTCTTGGGGTGAGCCTGGGTGGCTAGCTCTCTGCTGAACAACTCATTGCTCTCCAGTTCTACAGGACTGCTACTCCCATCAACCTCAGCCCCCGACAACTTGACAAATACACTCTTCATTCCTACCTGGTATTTCACTCCTGTCCCTTCAATGAAACTTCGGCCTGCATCGACACCAATTGTGTTCACCAAAGTACTATCTGTTATCATGATTGCTCTTCTAAGACAGGATTGGTTCTGCCCTACCTGTAGGCTTAATTTCATTGTACAAAGAATCAAGAACACAGAAATTAACTAGTATCTCCAGGAGTTTGACCCGCTAGACAGCCTGGGCCAGTCCACTCTACTTCCTTGAGCAGTTATTGCCATCTTAGAGGCTTGTTTATTTGGGCCTTAAGCTTGACAGGATGCTACACTTAATGGTACTCTCCTCTACTGATTACCATCTCCTTTTCTGAGCCTCGCCCTTCCTTATTAATCACATCCAGACAGCCAGAGATTTCTCTCGCAGCCTCTGGGGAACTTCTCGTCAGCCCAACACGTGATACCTTGGTCATGTTCGCACAGATGCCCATTTTAGCACCGATTTCTGTGCTGCTATTTGAAGGATCCATACTATCCATTTCAAGGATTCACAGTCTACTTTCCACAAGACTAGATATATTGCCAGCCCAGTCCACTATAAGTAATCCTTACAAGACCCTGAATGACTGACTGGTAGTCTGCACAGATACCAGCAAAACAAAGGGGGAAGCATTTGGAATGCAGGTACTATATAGGAATCTAGAATCACAGTCTGATTTACCTACTCCTCAATCTTCTAGAACTGACTGCAGTTTGGAACTCCCTTCAGGAGCTGAATCTTGGGCTACGTCACGTCTGCTGTATGTGTGTATCGGGGCTTAAAATGTGAAGTCCTTTGCTACTGGCAAGACCTGAGAGGTTACTCGCCACTGCAGGCCATGGTATGCCCACTGGGGCTGAATTTCTACTCGCCAGGGCTAGTGGTGAGTGGAAATTTTGAGGTGTGTGTGTGTGTGTGTGTGTGTGTGTGTGTGTGTGTGTGTGTGTGTGTATATGTATATGTGTGTGTATTATGAGAGTTTGAGTGTGTGCAAGATATACAGAGGAGAGGGATTCTTTCTCCAACTCCATTATCGGCCATTCAGGACATATTGTTACAGAGATTTGTTTATGTCATTATGCATGTTATCTGAGCCAGTCATCACCCCTCCTATACGACGATTTACTCAGGGTCCTTTTTTCTCCAGATGGGGCTGGGATAGACATTTTGTCTGATCCCAGTTGTTGCCTGAATGTATGGCTAACGTTCTCTAGGAAGGTCTACAGAAGGGATTAAGTCTATATCTTTCTTGGTTCGGCTCTAAGTTTATCAGCTGTGCTCCCTACTACATTTCTGCTATCCATAGGTTAACAGGAAATTAATTTCTGCTATTACAATATTTTTCCACTATCAGGGAATTATTCTTCCTTGGGATGCGATCCTCGTATTTAAACAGCTATGCTTCCACATCTTGAGCCTTGGGCAGATACCTGTATGCATCTCTTAATCCTTAAGACTATTCTGCTCTTGGCAGATGCATTTGTTTCGATGGACTGCAGGCTCTACTGTGTTCTCCTCCACAGGGAGTGTCTCATCAGGACAAGATTGTTACTCAACCTAATCCACCACCTTGTTCCAGGGTAATGTCAAGATTCCAGTTTAGACAATGTCTTTCCTTCCATTATTCTGTGATACTCCGTTTGACACTGAAGGATCATTGCACAATCCTGACCTGGGCAGAGGTCCGACAATAGATTTGACAAACCTAGGCAATTCATGACTCCAATATCTTGCTTGTTCTTTCTCCATAAAGGAACTGCAGCATCCAACCTTCTTTCATTAGAGGGTTTTTAGGACTGCGTTAGTCTGGCTTATACATCGGGCAACCAGACTACTCCTGTACAGATTAAAGGGTTAGTAATACTTCGTTTTAACTTTATTTTATTTTGTAGGCATTAAAAAAACATGAACAATGATATAAGTCTTATATCTCAAACCTTTATGGTTTGTGAGATATTCACGAGCAAAATTTTCCCCTCCCGCCCCTCTTACGTAATGTAAGCAATCTCTTCTCAGATGTGGAATGCAGTCTATAGACCAGACAGATAACAGAAGGGGACACTCTTATTCCTGTGAAAACAATGAAATCCCTGCCCCCCTTGACAAGCTTTTCAGGTTTTTCCCTTATCTTAATTGAAGATTGTCCCTCTCTGCAGTCTACCTGGGCACCTCCCTTCTGCTGTGGCTGAACAGTGTTACATCATAAAAGGGGCGGGAGGGGGATACTTTGTCCTTGAATTACTCTGGAACTACAACTCTGACAGAATTGAAATAACTGTCTCCAAAGTCCAAATACTATGATTAATTAGAGCTGCTTTTATTATGAAACATTAGTATCCCTTTAAGGTACATTCTACAGTTATCTCACCAACCTGGACACAAAGCAGTAGCTATGCCTACTGAATCTACATGCCACTGTGTGGTCGACAGTATTCTCCTTTATTGTGCTTATAGTATACTGGCCTCAGCAGACTCCAGGTTCGGCAGTAAAGCGCTAGCTTCTGCACTTCCTGTTTTGCAGATCTGTATTGTTCCCTCCCTATAAGCTGGGGCACTGCTTTGGTAAGTCCCACAGTCATTGCCGTGGATTGGACACAGAGGAAAAGGTGAAATTTACTCACCGATATTTTGTTTTCCTCTGTGTCCTTCCACAGCACCCCTCCCTAGGATACACGGTACAGTATTGTTCCGGTCTTACTCTGGATTAGCTTGATATATGATTTCTTATGCCTTAAGATGTATCTGGTTTCTAACCTTTGGTATTTTGCAGCTTGGACAATAGTATAACTGAGAGGGAGGAGGAGGAACCGGATATTTATAATTATTAGGTCCTACCAGCTGAGAGGCGGAGTTAACACCCACAGTCATTGCCGTGGAAGGACACAGAGGAAAACAAAATATCGGTGAGTAAATTTCACTTTTTCTCCAAGAAGAAGCTGGTCTCCCTCCCGTTCTCAGGATCCCTGCTCTTATGTGAACATCTAGAAGAGATTATTAAAAAGGTCATGGGAGGTAAGAAATCATTCCTCCATCAGGAGAGAAGATCCAGGGTGTCTCCTCAACGTTCTTCCTTTCAGAACAGACGTCAGCCATTTCGGGACTCCAGATGTACTGAGCCATCAAGAACCTATGACTCCAGAAAACAGTCTTCATTTCAACATTCCAGAGGGGGCTTTCAGAAAAAGATGGAATCTGCACTTGACTTTCTACCCCTATATCTACTAATATATAATAATTAGAATTATGTACTTCCACACTTAATAAGACATTTCAAGTCCATGGAGTTTCCTAATACAGGTTGAGCATCGCTTATCCAAAATTCCAAAAACCTAAATATTTTCCGCACGTGCGCAGATTCCCAACTGATTACACAGGGCATTTTTTTTTTTTGTTTGTTTCCTCGGTGGCATAACGGATAATGTCTATGGAAGATGCACCTATGGGCTGTGGCATAAAGGATGTCTGCAGAAGATACACCTATGGGTGACCGTGATAAGAAGAAGAGGAAGCGTTTGTTTTATCTACAGCACAAAAAATCCAGCTGTTGGAGAAACTGGACAGTGGTGTAAGTGTGAAATGTCTTCCAGAAGAGTGTGGTGTTGGACTGACCACCATATACGACCTGAAGAAACAGAAGGATAAACTGTTTAAGTTCTATTCTGAAAGTGATGAACAGAAGTTGATTGAAAAATAGAAAAACACTACATACACCTAAAAATGAAGATCTAGATCGTGTATTGAAAGAGTAGTTCCATCAGCGTTGCAGTGAACACATGCCATTTAATTGTATGCTGATCATGAAACAAGCAAAGATCTATCATGAAGAACTGAACATGGAAGGGAACTGTGAATATCCAGCAGGCTGGTTTCAGAAATTTAAGAAAAGACATGGCATTACATGTTTAAAGATTTGTGGTAATAAAGCATCTACTGATCACGAAGCAGCGGAAAAATTCATTGGATGGTTTACCAAGGTCATTGCTGATGAAAATCTGACCCCAGAACAAATCTATAATGCTGATAAAACATCACTTTTGGTGTTATTGCCCCAGCAAGACACCGACTACAGCTGATGTGATAGCCCCTACAGGAATTAAGGATGCCAAGGACAGAATAACTGTGATGGCATCTGCTAATGCAGCAGGCACACTTAAGTGTAAACTTCCTGTGATAGGCAAAAGTTTGCATCCTCGCTGTTTTAAATGAGTGACTTTTCTACCAGTCCATTATTATACTAACAAAAAGGCATGGCTCACCGGGGACATCTTTTCTGATTGGTTTCATAAACATATTGTACCAGCAGCTCGTGCTAACTGTAGGGAAGCTGGACTGGATAACGACTGCAAGATTTTGTTATTCCTTGACAACTGTTCTGCTCATCTTCCAGCTGAAATTCTCTTAAAAATGTTTGTCATGTACTTTTCCCCAAATGTGACTACATTGATTCAGCCATGTGACCAGGGTATCCTTAGATCAAAAAAACACTGTATTCGCTGCTGCTAGCATGCTGTTCGAGAGGTGTGGAAGGTTTCCAAAAGGAGTTTAACATGAAGGATGCTGTATATGCTGCTGCCAATGCTTGGAACACAGTGACTAAAGACAGTTGTTCATGCCTGGCACAACCTCTGGCCTGCTACTATGTTCAGTGATGATGATGAAGAACAGGGTGATAAATTCCGTATTTCAAGTGAGAAAAAACTTATGTCTGACCTCATTTAGATATGCGAGAAATATAACTTCAGAGTCTGTCAGCAAGCTGGAAAAAGTGGATATAGAAGTTTTTAACATCGATAATGAGGCTCCAGTTGTTCATTCATTGACTGATGATGAAATAGCCGAAATGGTTCTAAATCAAGGTGATTGTGAGAATAGTGACGATGAAGAGGACATTGTTGCCACTGCAGAAAAAGTGAAATGGTGAAAATGTGTGATGGAGCTATTGAAGGGCTAGAGCAGCGTGCATTCATAACAGAACAAGAAATCATGTCCGTTTATAAAATCAAAGAGAGACTTCTAAGACAAAAACTGTTGTTAATGAGGCATATGACTCTGGAGTGTTACTCTCCATTACTTTACATGATGCTTATACAGTGACTGTGCTTTAGTCTCAGTAAAAATTAATAAAGTTGGTTTCGTGTGTTTTTTTTATTCATAGCAAAAAAAGTTATATTGTGTCCCTATGGTACATTCTCTGCACTGGCACTTTGATATATCCAACCTAGTCGCCTGGCAGATTTTGAGCACTTGGACCCAAAAAGGTTCGCCATCACTGATCTAGAATATGGAGTAAAGGTTTTCTGCACCAGTTCTTCAAAAGACATTTCCTCTGTGTCCTTACCATGGCGGGAAATCAATGAGGTTAGCTCCACCTTCCAGCTGGTTGGGCCAATCAACAAACTCCTAAGAGCCTCCTGGGAGAGAAGGTTCAGTTTTTTTTTTTTTTTTTTTTTTTTTGGTCCTACCAAGCTGGTAGACAGAGGCCATTGGTCTTCTGCCTTTCAAATATTTCTTTATTATTTTCTTTCCATGCGTCCAGCCTGCAAAGGCTGGACACATTTCTGGGAGCACTACGGTCCCTATACTTGTATAGGTCGCATGGGACCAGAAATCCTAAGTCTGCCGTGTTCTCTGCCTCTTACCTTGCTGTTCGCATCAATTTCCCCTCTCCCAGTGCATAGAAGACGCTCCAGGAAGTCAGCGTCCTCTTCTAAACTTAAACGGGAAGTGTGGCCCAATGCGTTACACGAGTGGAATGCACTTCCGGCGGTCAGTGTTCAAGAGCTCCAGGAAGATTTAAAGCCTGCTCCAAGGATGTATGGTCCCTTTGGAGGTGAGTGACCACCAAAATATGTGCTAATTTGATGTTTTTCTGTGTCCACTTCTTCTTTTTGCCATATCTTCTGCTGCTAAGTCATCCTCTGCAGACAAGACTAAGCTAACATCAGATGCAGTGCCTCCCACCAAGTCTAAGACTTGTGCAGGCTGTGGCTCTAACCTCTCTGCAACTGATTCAACCAAGTTATGCCTAACTTGCCTGAAAAAAGTAGCCAACACTGAAATTCCTGCTCAGTTTCAAGACTTCCTGGGCTGGATGAGGTCTCTGGCGCATCATCGGTTGAGGAAGGTGATGTTACCGGTTTTAACTGGGTCAGCAATAATGTAACCCAGAGAAATATGTATGTATATATAAATATGATGATTTTACATATACATAAATATTTCCGGTTATGAGGATTCAGGCGCAAAAGAGATGGTTAAATCAAAAACAGAATTTATTAGAACACCACAGAATCGTAACATAACACGGTAAATTAATCTAAAATTCCTTATAAGGAAATAAATGGCATGCACAACAGAAATTAGACTAACTACAAAAATACATTTAGGACTACAGAACATAAAACATTAATATATTTCTATACACATAAGTGCACTGGTGTCATGGCATAGTTACCTGGGCAGAATCTCCTCCAGCACATGTCTTGTTACAGCTCTCCTTCACTGCCCCTTCTCTCCTTTCCTCCATCTTTCTCTTTCACTGCATCTTCTTCCTCCTTCTCCTCCTTCTCTCTCCCTTCTCTCTCCCTTCTCTCTCCAACTAAATGGAATCTAATCCCTTATTTTATACTCTTTACTGCCCATTGCTTTCAATGTAAAATAGGCCTAAACACATGACAGTGCACTTATTTAAGACACTTCCCTATAAGGATCATTTTAAGAAGCCAACTTGTGTGTATAAAGAAACACATTAGAGCGGAGTTTGTGATACACTTATTTTGGGACCCTCCTGAAAATGCCTATTTCTCTGAAGGATAAGGGAATGTCATCCTAAGCTTAGCAACCCTCATCCTGCAAGATATGCACATCTCTACTGGTTCCCAGGCCATTTGTCTTGTCAGCGAACAGGTGATACCCTGACTGAGTGGGTAAAGGCAAGGATGATACATACATCTGATTTGTGTATATAAATATATATATATAATAATATATATTTACATACACCGTCTGCATTTGCAGAATAAATATTATGTATCAGTATCATGTGTGCACTATAAAACATACTTGTTTATCCCATTATTACTGTTACATATTCACTCATCCATTGACCATCCAAAATAGATCTTCCAGTGCTCACAGAGCCCACCTGTCCACAAACAAGCTGACCCCTGTTATTATGAGAGAAAATAGATCTGCATCTCAGCAAGCCTGTGGGCCACCTGTCCCAGAACAAGCTGCCTACTGATTGTTATATAAAATGCAGACATATTTCCATATCTATCTATCTATCTATCTATCTATCTATCTACTGTATTGGTATAGAAACAACATCTATTTACATGAATATTTACATGAAATGGAGATATTACACAAGCAATAACCCATCTGGTAACAGTGAGTTGACAGAGGAAAGCGGTTCCTTCAGTCTTGACAAACTGGAGGGTTTTCTTAGGGCCATGAGGAAGATGCTGGGACTTTCTGATACCCAGAAAGAACTCGACATTATGGATGTGGCCTTCATAGGCCACAAAAAGCCTGCACTTGTGTTCCCAGTACACAAGTCCATACATGACACCATCAGAGGCAAATGGGGCCTGACTGATGGCTGACCTTCTATGTCTAGACGCTTTGTGAAGATGTTTCCCTTCGCTATAGAAGACACTGCTTCTTGGACTTCTCCTCCCAAAATCGATGCGGCCATCACTCAAATCTCTAGGACTACCATTTTTTTGGAGGATGGAGCTACCTTAAGATTTACCATGGAGAAAAGAGCTGACAGTGCATTAAAAAAGCAATTTTCAACTATTAGTAGTAATTTAAAATCGGCAACTGCCCTAGCTTGTGTCTTCCGTACCCTTCGGATTTGGCTCACCAAATTAGAGGAGAAAATTGATTCATCTGTGTCCCGCTACATACTTCTAAAGGAAGTTGCTTCTATCAAGGACGCGGTTAATTATTCATGTGATGCATCCTTGGATGTCATCAAAATGCTTGCCAGATGATCAGCCTCATCAGTTGTGGCACGAAGAGCTGTGTGAATCAGAGCATGGGAGGCAGATGTCTCTTCAAAGAACAGACTGGTATCCCTGCCCTTTACAGGTGAGATGTTGTTCGGGGATCATCTTCAAGACATTATTAAAAGAGCACTTTCCTGCCTCAAGATAGGAAAATCAGATCCTCTCCTTCCAGGTCTTCCAACTTTCTCAGGCAGTCCTTTCGGGAGGCAAGCAAATACAGGCCTGGCTGGAGCTATGACCAGAAGAAAAGAGGTCCTGCTCCGAACCCCAGAGGAGGAGCCAGAAGGGAATTCCCTAGGAAGGGTCAGTTACTGAAAACTTCGCAATGAAGGGTCCAGGGCCCCATCTCTATTCCCAGTTGGGGGCAGACTGGGACAGTTCCTAGATTCTTGGCGAGCAATCCAGCCCGACCAGTGGGTTCTGAAGATAATAGAGATGGGCTACCCTTTGGAATTTTGCCCTGTCCCAAAAGTTTCAAGATTTGTGACATCGCATGTGATGAACAGGAATCTCAAGACCAAAGTTTCCCATATGATCAGGGATCTTCTGACTGGTCAGATCATAGAAGAAGTTCCTTTGAACCAGAAAGGTTCTGGAATTTATTCAATTCTTTTTCCAGTGAAGAAATCTTCGGTTGGTTTAAGGATGATCCTAGATCTCAAGTGGATCAATTCCTTCATCAAGACAAAGCGGTTCAAGATGGAGACTCCAGCATCTGTGATCCGGGTAATTCCTCCTCAGTCCTTTCTCACGAAAATAGATTTGAAGTATGCTTACCATCATATCCAGATTCTATCATCCCACAGAAAATTCTTGAGGTTTGCGATTTTTGGAAAACCCTACCAATACAAAACTCTTCCTTTCGGGCTTGCCTCATCCCCCAGAGTTTTTACAAGGTTCTGTCCCCAATCATGGCAGCCCTAAGAAGACAAGGTATGAAGATAATACCTTATCTTGACAACATTCTTCTAATAGAAGAAACCAGAGAAAAACACTTCAAAGTACATAACACTGTCTTCAGTTTGTCACATCTAGGCTGGGTCATCAACCATTAGAAAAGCCAGCTGATTCCGTCTCAGAACTTGGTGTTCTTAGGCATCCAATTCAACACTCAGCTAGGTCTGGCCTGTCTATCTGAGGAGAGACAGATCAGAATCCGATCCAGAGTGCTATCCTTCCTTCGGAAGAAACAACACACAGCAAGGGACTTCTCCAAACTACTAGGCAACCTATCAGCAGTTCAAATTGTCCCTTGAGTTTTCCGGATGTGGAATTTGGCCCAAGTCAATTTTCTACAAAACTGGAGAAAACATCCAGGGGACTTTTAACAGATCCGCCTACAAGATGCCACGAAGACAGAGTTAACCTGGTGGCTCAAGTACCAGAACTTAGAAAAAGGAAAAACCATGTTGGATCCCATATGGCACATAGTCACTTCAGATGCCAGCAGCACAGGATGGGGAGGCATCTACAAACAAAGAACAGTTCAGGGCCTCTGGACCCAGAAGGAACTCAAGCTTCACATCAATATTCTGGAGCTGGAAGCCGTATGGATGACTTTCAAACACTTCAGCCGGGACAAGCAGTCTGGGTCAGATCAGACAATTCAACTGCAGTAAGTTACATCTTACATCTAGGAGGCACAAGAAGCCGCACCTCGAATGCTCTAGCTGCAAAGATTCTAAATTGTGCTCAGCTCAATCTGATTCACCTGTCGGCATCTCGCCTATCAGGGGCTCTAAACATCCAGGCAGACTTCCTCAGCCGTCATGCTCTGGATCCAGGAGAATGGTCCCTGAAGGAGAGTGTTTTTCAGACCATACTATCTATTATGGGCCACCCAGTAGTGGATCTGATGGCTTCAGAGAACAATGCCAAGTGTCATTTGTTTTATTCCAGATGGAGGAACCACAGGGCTCTCGGGCAGGATGCTCTCAAGTTTCCCTGACATTCCAGTTGGCCTACATATTCCCTCCAATTCCTCTCCTCCCGGAAGTAGTAAGGAAGATCAGGAGGGACAAGGCGCAAATAATCCTAATTGCCCCAGACTGGCCCAGAAAGATCTGCTACGTGGATCTGGTGAGGATGTCCATTCTTACCATCTTCCTCAAGTTCCGGACTTACTGTCTCAGGGTCCTATTCTTTACTCCAATCCAACATTCTTGAAGCTGATGGCCTGGAGGCTGAGCGGAGATCGGTCAGTCTAAAGAATATTTCATCTCAAGTTGCTAATACTATTATTTCAGGGAGACGATACTCTTCTTTTAAGATCTATTATAGGATTTGGTCCATTTTTCACAGATGGTGCCTTGCAAAGCATTTTTCAAGGAAGGATATCTTCTCCAGTGTAATCTTGGATTTCCTTCAAGAAGGTTTTCAGAAAGGGCTGAAACCTGCCTCTTTAAAAGTTCAGCTCTCTGCCCTTTCTGCAGTATTAGCCGTAATGTATCTTTTGACAATATATTCATCCGCAAAGGGAGTGGCTATTTCCAAAATCAAGCCTACCATTAGAGAAATCATTCCAGCCTGGGATTTGAATCTAGTTCTTACTCGGCTTGCATCCCATGAATCATTTGAGCCTCTTCAGTCATATCTTTAAAGAATTTGACCCTTAAGACGGCATTCCTAACCGCTATCACCTCAGCTAGAAGAGTCGGTGAGCTTCAGGCCCTTTCCTGTTCACCTCCTTACACAGTGTTCCATCAGGACAAAGTGGTACTTAGGACAAGACCATCCTTCAGATGCAAAGTATCATCTGAATTTCATCTCAGTCAAGAAATTGTTTTACCTTCGTTCTGTCCAGACCCTAAACATCCCAAAGAAAAGACTTTCAATAACCTGGATTTAGTCAGGTGTCTATCCATTTATCTCGAAAGGACTAAATCCTTTCGCAAATCAGAAGCCTTGTTTGTTCAGTTTTTTTGGAAGGTTTAAGGGCTCTGCTGCCTGTAAGCATTCCATTTCTAGATGGATCAGGGACTGCATCAAATTGGCATATGTTTCTGCTGGTCAGGATCCTCTGTTTGGGATGAAGGCTCATTCTATCAAGGCAGTCTCCACCTCTTGGGCCCAAAAGGCGGTTGCCTCACCAGAAGAAATATGCAAAGCAGCAACCTGGTGTCAACTTTTATCAAGCACTACAGGCTTGACATCCAGGCTTCAGCTGACGCCAAGTTTGGCAGGAAGGTTTTACAGGCGGTTGTACCTGTTTTTAAGGTCTGGTATCCCTCCCTTGTTCTACTGCTTTGGGAAATCCCCATTGATTTCCTGCCGTGGTAAGGACACAGAGGAAAAGGTGAAATTTACTCTCTGATATTTAGTTTTCCTCTGTGTCCGTCCATGGCACACTCTCCCATATTTATGACTATGCATCTTAATATACCAGTGTATGTGTAGTGTATATGTGGAAAAAGGAGCAGTAAACTTTTTTATGAAAAAATATATATTGTAGGGATTTTCCTATTGAGTAAGACAAGGGTACTCCCACTGCTGAGAGATTTATATTTCCAGAGTTATTACAGTTTAAACCCATGTTTTTTTACATTAGCATTGCCCTCTAATGTTCAAATTCTAATTAGTTTTCCTGTTATATTCTAATGGAGAGGAAAGTCTGAGACACACAGTTCTCCATAGAATGTGATAGAAACTGCCTGTCAGTTTAAATAATCAGGAAGTGAATTTACTGTGTTTACTTCCTGATAGTTCTAACTGCTATAATTTGGAATAAAACACCTGACAGTGATGGGAGTACCCTTGTTTTATTCAGCAGGAAATGTTTTATGAAATGTGTTTTTCATAAAAAAGGTTACTGCTCCTTTAACTGTACCTTCTCTCCCAGGAGCCTTTCTTATGAGTTTGTTGATTGGTCCTACCAGCTGGAAGGCGGAGCTAACCCCATTGATTTCCTGCCGTGGACAGACACAGAGGAAAACTAAATATCGGTGAGTAAATTTCACCTTCTCTTAAAGTACACAAAGTATAGACGTCCAACAAAACTGCTAGTGATTGAGTTGTAAAGAAAGATTAGCTAAAATGGGCTTATTTACATTGAAAAGAGATGTTAAAGGCAATATGATTTAGCATTATCTGTATATTCAAGGTCAGTACAAATAACTCTCCAAGGAAGTATGTACTCAAAGAGCTAAGCCAAGAACAAGATGTAATCCATTAAGACTAAAGGAAAGGCTCTTCTAACTAAAACAGAGACGGATTTTTTTTTTTGTAGCAAGGGCAGTAATGTTATGGAATTCTTTGCCTCAGGATGCCGTGCTTGCAGATACTGTAATAGTTTTAAAACAAGTAATGGATACCTTTCTAGCACAGAACAGACAGTTGTCATCAAATAGGATGTTGGTCCAGGGAAATATCAAACTGCCATTACGAGTCAGGAAGGAATTGTTTTACCTAGTTTGGGCTTAATTATAACTGTTTTTGTGTGTTTGTTTTTTTTTTTTCCTCTGGATCAACGGGTGATTTATGGCATGGGTTGAACTTGATGGACACATTTAATTTATTCTTGGCCTCCTTTTTAGCCTCAACAACTGGTACTATAGGGCTACACTGGTGAATCACCTGGAATTAATGCCTTCATGTATACCATTTTTGGAAGGGTGAGAGTCTTCTCAAGAAGAGTACTCCTGTCGTGATTAGAGTTGGTGGTCGAAGGGTGAGAGTCATATTGTGATGCTAAGAGAACCCTCATGCAATAGATATATGGTTATACAAAGTGATCATCTTGTATGAACCCCTTCATGTCTACCTTTGTTAAAGAAGAAAAGTTGTCCCTTTCCCACAAAGATACTCCTGGCATGATGGGGCTTGATAAGGCTCTGAAAAGAAGCCCCCCCCCCAGACCCTAACAAAAACAAAACAAAAAAACACCAAAATATATGTGTAATCTAAGTGGTTTCTAGTTTGTTGTCCTTCCCGCCCCAGGGTGGTATAGGGTCTGAGATCACCCGGATGCAGCTAATCAGGGGCAGCGTTTTTTCACCATGGCAGTGATCCGCCCAGTACACAACGTGCAAGGTGTGCCGAATCGCACAGGCAAACATCTTGCACCAGAAGGTTCAATAAGAGTAGTCCGCCAATCTGGGTCAAGAAGCCAGATGACAGAGTGGTCAGCCAAGCCAGATCAGGAGCCAGAAGGTACAATCACAGAAATAGAGAATTCAGTAGAACAAACTCTATCTCCTGGAACGGACAAGGAATGCTGGGAGAGGGTAGTGTAAATAATGAGACAAACCAATAGCAAGTAGGGGTAATCAAAACCCTGCTGGTCAAAAGGCTTATCCAGTGGAGGACAGGAAACGTAGGAGGCTGGCAGATATAGTGGGTGTGATTTTGACGGGCGTTACCCCTGCCCTCAACATCCACCTGAACCAAAAAAAAAAAAAAAAAAACTCTACCTCTCCTATGCCCACCATTTTGATTTCCTGCTTCAGTTACTCTGCTCAAGGACACAGCAGCAGCCCCAGTGAGAGCATGAAATCACAAAGTTCTAGTCCAACTCATTAAAGAAGGAAAATGAAGGAATATAAAATTACGGATGTGCTTAGGGGAATAGCCAATACTGCATGAATGCAGTAGAAGCTCATAATACCCTGTACTCACTCACATTGCAATGCATAAAAGCACAATAATATGAACATCTAACGGTGCAATGTAAGAAATACTACAAATGGGGTATATAGAGGCACTATATAGTACAGCTAAAACATAAGTTAGTTAGTAAACGGAAGATTGGACATACCCACTGCTACCTCATAATGCAATGCTCTGAGCCACAAGAGGAAATATATAATATAGCTATAGCAAAAGAGAGCTGATAGAGTTATGATGTATTAAAAAGGAGCAGATTCTGTGTAAAGTGGGGCTATTGGAATGAATGGCGACATGGGAGCCTATATAGCATGACCGACTAGTATAATTTGATTAACTGCGTTACAAATCAGCGGAACCAACCATTATGCATAAGATGATTCAATCACAATGTTATGAGTGGCTTCTACGTTACAAGAGAGCAATATCAATTACTCTGTTACTGGTACTACACATATACTCAGAAATAGTAAAAGTGTGGCTGCAACATTAACATTGTCATGCCTGAATATAACACACACACACACACACACACACACACACACACACACTGTGTAGGTTTGTGCCTTTGTCTCGCCGTGTGCTTTGCATGTATGTCTCATACTGTATGTATGTGTTTGCATGTTCTACGGACGGACGAATGGATGGATGCATGTGGGTGTATCACTTTGTGTGTGTGTGTGTGTGTGTGTGTAATAATGTCTGTGTGCGCGTATGTATATCAGTGTGTGTATATTTGTGACAGTGTTACAGCCAACGCAGTATCGTTTGTAACATTCACTGCAAACAAATGATACATTCCCTACATAACCTGACTGGCAACACTGTTCCACATTACTAATATGTATGTGTGTATATATAAATATGTGTATGTGTGTGAGTTCATTTTAAACACTTGTGTATATGATCATGTGATAAACTGGCATTAAACCAATCCATGCCACAACCCTTTAAACAAGGGAGACTTTCCCCTTTCAACAAGGTTTCTTCTGATTTGATAAGAGCTGGAGTGCTGAGTTAGCCCCGAGCCCCCCCCCCCTCCAGCTCCTTTTTAAAAATCGCTTACGCCTCCCCCCCTCACACACGCAACCTCTTACTGTTGAGGATGTTGTGGACAATGTCCTTGGCAATTTTAGATGTTCTTCTAAGAATGTTGCCCAAAATATCCTTTGCAGCCAAGTGAGACAAGGATGATTTTATTCATTTTATGTGCAGTAAGGCTGTGTTCATCCTTGCTTTGGGAGACTGTGTTGGAAGTTACTATTCTGTATCAGACACATATTTAATTAAGAATAAAGTAGATCTGTTATTCTCTGCTCACTAAAGTAAGCACCGGCAACTCAATCATGATGAGTGATCCATTACTTATTCACCTGTGATGAAGCAGGGATATGACTAAAATCTGACATTTTGGTGTGCCCCAAGGACTAACTTTGGGAAACGGTGACATGGATAATTATGACCCTTGTTTTAAATGCAGGTAGGATATAGATTCAAGGAGAGTTTCAACTGCCTTTTTGGCATTAGGAAGGAATTTTTTTTTTTTTTAAACACAGATGATGTATATTTGGAAATAACTTAGAGTTGTTTTGCTTTCCTTTGGATGGATAAATAAAGGAGATTTGACAAAAAAATATGTCTTTTATTCAACTTGCTCAACTTTGAAATGGTAGCACATTAAATTACATTCAATATTTGGTAGTTAATAATTTGGTAAAAGGTAACCAAGGAAGTTTCAGCAAAACATGGGGTCTGTGTAAGGTAATGCAAAAGGGCCCTGCACATTTAAGCTTTCAAGGAGCTTGATGTGATGATGCACTTCCTGGCGTTTGATGCCACCAAGAGTTTCAACCAAGCATGCGAATGCTTGAAGGAGCAGGTTAGGTTAGCTGTTACTCAACACTGCATCTCTCTTGCGTTATGTTAGGACATTCTGAATGTGCTTAATGATTTCTTTCCAACAGGGAAAAAGTAATATATTACGCACAACTGGTCTATCCTGATCAGAATTTTATTTATTTGTAGGCCCATAATGGCGAATCCCATTGTAAATGCTTCTAATTTTTATTCTGCAGCGGAAACAGAGCCTCATGAGGGAAAGAGAAAAGTGGAGTCCCTGTGGCCCATCTTCCGGATTCATCACCAGAAAACTCGCTACATCTTTGACCTGTTCTACAAGAGGAAAGCTATCAGCAGGGGTAAGATTAGAATTTTAATAATCTGCATTAAAATAATGAGGTACCTTGTTGCTTAATCCAAGTAGGATATTTAAAACCATTGCACACCTGCCCAAACTACATGTCTATGTTGATTTTCTAAGTAAAATGAAGGTAAAACTACCCCTGCCACGAACAGCTTAAAAAAAATAAAATAAATAAATAAATAAAAATTGAAATTTCGCACGTACAAAAATTTGGGAACTTGGTAATACCACATCTGGCAAGAAATCACAGCCTCCAAATGTCTTTTGTAGCGAGCTAACAGTCTTTCTATTCTTGCTTTATGAATTTGTTCTCAGTCTTCCTTGCAGAATGCTTCTGGTTAAGAAATATTCTTGTATAGTCTTGCATTCACTGCATGTTCGAGAACTACCCACAGATTTCCAATAATCTATTATGGTGACTGTGAAGGCTATTCCAAAACCTTAAGCTTTCTTTTCTGATTCTTAGTAGAATTAATTCTTCCCTCTACTCCTTAAAGGGATAGTAATACTTCATTTTAACTTTATTTTATTTTGTAGACATTAAAAAAACATGAAGAATGATATAAGTCTTATCTCTCAAACCTTTATGGTTTAAGAGATATTCACAAACAAAGTATCCCTTCCCTGTTCAACCAGATCAGAAGGGAGGTGCCCAGGTAGACTGCAGAGACGGACAATCTTCAATTAAGATAAGGGAAAAAGCTGAAAAACTTGTCAAGGGGGGGAAGGGCTTTCATTCTTTTCATACAAAGAAGATTGTCCCCTGCTGTTATCTGTCTGGTCTTACAACCAGATTCACATCTGAGAAGAGATGGCTTACACTAGGAAAAAGGGACGGGAGGGGGAACTTTGCTTGTGAATATCTCTTAAACCATAAAGGTTTGAGAGATAAGACTTATATCATTCTTCATGTTTTTTTAATGCCTACAAAATAAAATAAAGATAAAACGAAGTATTACTATCCCTTTAATTTCCTGTGCCACTGGCTTCCACATAACATCAAGCATCATAAAGTCAGCCTTGTGCTTAACAGTTGGTAAGGTTAATCCCCCCCCCTCCTTCCAAAGGGTTAAATTTTAACTCCATCAGACTATAAAACTTTGTTCCAAAACAGCATATCTATCTTCTGATGACTTTTCTGTGCATATCATGTTTGTGCAAGCAATTCTGCACAACTACTCCCTAGCCAGTTAAAATTTTCTGCAGGTTCTTTGCAGTGATACGGGGGTTTTGATTTGCATTTTTGACCAGTATGCTAGAGATTCTGTTATAGACTAGTTTTAAAGCCCGTGTACATGGGCCAACACTGGCGGTGCTGCAGTCATGCGCAGTACTGACTGCCTGCTCCACGGCTGCTACGGAGAGGGGTGCTCTGAATTCAGATCGTAGTCTTCTCTGCGCACCTTCCTAGGACCAAGAAGTCCCAGGAAGGTGCGCAGAGAGGACTCCAGTCTGAATTCGGAGTGCCCCGCTCCGTACCAGCCATGGCGTGGGCAGTCAGTACTGCGCATGACTGCAGAGCGTTCAGCAGTCTCTACTGCACATGACTGCTTCTGACAAACGTACTTGGTGAATTCTAATATAGGATGTTTCTTGGTTTTCCTGCAGCAGTTCCCCCTTTACGTCCATTTATTAATAACATTTCGGGCAGTAGACATTGCAAGTAGAAAGTGTTTAGCTATCTTTTTATAGCCGCCTCCTGCTTTTTAAGAGTAAAATGGATTTAGAAGTTGAATCTTTTGTGAGGTGGTGTTCCTGTTACAGAACCTCAGCAGGTTGTTCTGGACCTTCTTGAGATGAGTCTGGCCCACAGGACATTCTGAGCATCTGAAATGAGGACCTCTTGGCTCCAGATAATCCTGAGATTTATGGGTCCACAGCCTTCTCAAAGCCTTAACCCTTCCTGCTAATCTTAATTTCCTCTGTGTCCAATCCACGGCAATGGACTGTGGGTATTGGCTCCGCCCTCCAGCTGGTAGGACCAAAGAAAATTATAAATTAGTTGTTCCTCCTCCTCTTGCTCAGTTAATTTGGTCCTACCAAGCTGGAGGACGGGGCTTTGCCCACAGCTCCAACTATGGATTGGACTTGAAGATCCCTTTTATTGTTTTAGATGTAGCCTGTCTGTTAATGCAAGCTACATAGGTTAAGGAGAATGATCGGGCACTTATTGAATAAATTGGCAAGTTTCTCCATGTACTCCTTACCTGTTTGGGCAAAACTGTCAAGCAAGTTCCCTGATCTCCCCGCCGGGTCTCCCTGCTGTCTCGCTGCATCCTCGGTCAAACCGAGTGGATCAGCGAGTACATGCGCATTCCTAGGCGCCAACCCGGAAGTCGCGCCGCGTGCGTTCCAACAATGGAACGCAGAAGCTGGAATGGATCGGGGGAGACGAGGAGTGTTTAAAAACACGTGGAAACGGCGGGGTAAGTCCCTAATGTGGATTATTTATTAATGCTTACAGCTCACTTATGCTATTAGCCGTCGTTTTTTGTTTTTTTTTCTCTATTGTATTATTAGGATTAGGTTTACTATATATCAGTATGTCTAAAGAGAAGCGTGACAAGGTTTTGATGCCCTCTGAAGCACCCAAGGAGGATAAGGCTGCCACAAAGATGAAGAACTGTGCTGGCGGTGAAAACAAGCTACCTGCTTCTGACACAGCAAAGCTATGCACAGATTGCTTAAAGAAAATTGCAGGTCCTGAAGTGCCACCTCAATTTACAGAATTTTTAGGCTGGATAAAATCCTCCTATGCAGAAAACATTCCAGTCTCTGCAGGAAACTACAAGAGAAAGGCAGAGACCATCTGACCCACAAGAAGGTACATCATATCTTGAAGATGAGGATATTCCCAGCTTAGTGGACTTAGAGTCCGGTGCATCTTCAGTAGAAGAGGGAGAATTTACAGAGGATAGCACCTCCTTTAATGCCCCTGACGAAGTCTGTGGAGGATGAAACGCGTTGGGTGTTTCCTGTTATAGAATATATGTATTTTAATATTTTTATATGCTGTTAAGCAGTTTGCAAGTTTGCCAATAAATAGAGGCTTTTTAAAAAGCTCAGGCAAAATTTATTATTACTCCTTCTGTGGATATCTATTGAATGAGAAGAGCGGTGGAGTCCCAGAGACAAATATTGTGAAGAGCCGTTATACCTAGAGGCGGGTGAAGCCTCCAAATCTAGTGAGTACCCATCCTGATAGGGGGGCATTCACAGTGTGAGTGATATATATATATTGTCCTACGGTGTACTCTTAGATGCGCATTGGCGCTGCATCTCTCTTTCTTGTGTTGCTGTAGTGGAACGTTTTTTTGAGGTCACAAAGCCAGGTGACCGAAGATTCAGCAGCCGGCCTATCCTAGAGTTACACTTGAAGTATTGATTGGAGAAGAGCAAGAGTTGAAAAGAAATCCCAAGTGGGGACTGTGTGACATCTAAAGTACTTTGTAGCGCTTATCCGATTGGGTGACCATCACGGGTGGTTTTTTGTATCACTTTTTGATAGGTCATCCTTTTTTTGTTTGTGACAGATATCAAAAGGAACAACTTTGTTATTAGAGGACGGAACTACTCTCCGTGATCCCATGGACAAAAGAGCTGATTCTGCACTCAAGAAGCAGTTTGCAGTCATTGGATAGGGTCTTACGACAGCAACGGCGATGGCATGCATGTTCCGTACGTTAAGAATTTGGTTGAACGACTTCGAGGAAAAACTGGATTCTTCAGTTTCTAGATCTCGTCTAATGAAAAATTAGTTTCTATTATAGATGCAGTCAACTTTTCCTGCGATGCCTCACTGGACAATATTAGAAGTTTGGCAAAATCATCTGCCCTATCTATCACCTCAAGACGTGCTCTGTGGATAAAAGCCTGGGAGGCAGACGCCACTTCCAAAAACAAGCTTGTCTCACTTCCATTCACTGGAACAAAGTTGTTTGGTAGCCAACTTGAAGAAATAATTAAGCAGTCTTCTTGAGGGAAAAGTCAGTTCCTTCCCCAACCAAAGCGAGCTAGAGTATCACCTTCGAGAGCTTCATCTTCCAGGAGACAGTCCTTTCGGGAAGCAAGAAGATATAGACCAGGGAAAAACTTATGACCAGAAGCAACGTACTAAAAGCCAAGGGGCTAGACCAGGGGGCCGAAAGCCATACCAGGGTAAGCCTCGCTTTCAACAAAATTCCCAATGAGATAAGCTTAACCCCATCTCCTACTCAAATAGGGGGCAGATTGGAATTTTTCAAGGACGCCTGGGAGACCATCCACCCAGACCTTTGGGTGCGTCAGATTTTGGAGATGGGGTACAGCTTGGAATTTCGGACTGTCCCTCAGACTCAAGCCTTCAGAACTTCAAGAATCCGAAACAGAGAAACGGCGACAAGAATGAACAGGGCGATCCAAACTCTAATCCGCAATCAAGTAATAGAGGAGGTACCCAAGAACCAACAGTTCCATGGAATCTACTCCACAGTCTTTTCAGTTCCCAAGCCTTCAACAGAATTAAGAGTTATATTGGATTTAAAGAAGATCAACTCCTTTCTCAAAATAAAAAAATTCAAGATGGAGACAGTCTCAACAGCAATGAAAATGGTTCGCCCCCGATCCTTTCTAACCAGGATAGACTTAAAGGATGCGTACTACCACATCCCAATCCACCAGTCGCACAGAAGATTTCTCCGTTTCCACTTCCAGAACAGACATTACCAGTACAGGGTATTGCCATTCGGTCTAGCCTCGGCACCACAGGTTTTTACAAAAGTGCTAGCAGTAGCCATGGCAGCCCTGCGCCAACAAAAGATAAGGGTCATCCCTTATCTGGACGACATTCTAATAGCAGACTCCAGGCAGGAATCAGAAGTATACACAGCAAGATGTCTAGACCTACTGTCAAGACTCGGATGGATTGTGAATCTAGAAAAGAGTCAGCTTCAACCAGCACAAGAGCTGGTGTTCCTAGGAGTCACATTCAATACCTTACAAGAGATGGCATATCTATCAGAAGACAGACAGACTCGCCTGCTGCAAAGAGTTCCCTTGTTTGCAAAGAAAAGATCACAGACAGCAGAGGAATTCTCAAGACTGCTAGGAAACCTATCTTCAACATTTCAGATTCTTCCCTGGGCTCGTGCCCACAGCAGGATAACCCAATTGAATTATCTCCAATTCTTCAAAAAGGATCCAGCCAACACCCGGCAGATAATTCCAGTCCTACCATCCACCAGAGTGGAACTCAGATGGTGGAATCAACCAGCACATCTCTCAAGAGGAAGATCCCTAAAACCAATTCAATGGGAGATAATTACCACAGACGCCAGCAAGACGGGTTGGGGAGGACACTGGCGTCACCTTTCAGTACAAGGAAAATGGACAACAAAAGAACAATCTCTGCACATCAATGTCCTGGAGCTACTAGCAATTTGGAACACACTACTTCACCTGAAAAAGAACTCAGGAATTTGCATGTCAGAGTTCGTTCAGACAACACAGCAGCAGTAAGATACCTCCAGAACCAAGGAGGCACAAAAAGCAGAGCTCTCAATTGTCTGGCTATCAGGATCCTCAGTTGGGCAGAAAGACACTTAGCAGCCCTAACTGCAACATATATATCAGGGAATCTGAATGCAAAGGCAGATTACCTAAGCAGAAAACAGCTGGATCCGGGAGAATGGTCTCTAGACAGGCAAGTCTATCAGAACCTCACTATCAAGCTAGGAACTCCTGTGATAGACCTCATGGCAACAAAACAGAATACAAAGTGCCGGGTATTCTTCTCCAGATGGAAATCCCAGAAGTCAGCAGGTCAGGATGCTCTACAGTTTCACTGGGGGACTCATCTGGCATACATATCCCCCCCCCCCCCTTCCCCATTCTGACGGAGGTTGTTCAGAAGATCAGAAGGGACAGAGCAGAAGTAATCCTAATAGCCCCAGATTGGCCAAGGAAGATCTGGTATGCCGATCTGTTGGGCATGTCGGTGAGTCCATCAATCCCCCTTCCTCAGATTCCCCATCTACTGACTCAGGGCACAATCAGCCATCCAGACATATCATTCTTGAAGCTGAGGGCATGGCGGCTGAGCGGAGCTCTTTAAGGCTTAAGGGCCTTTCAGATTCAGTTATTGATACTATTCTAGCAGGCCGCAGATCATCCTCCTCCAGGATATATTACCGCATATGGTCCATCTTTCACAGATGGTGTTCATCTAGAGCACTTTATAGAGAGGACATTTCGTCAGCAGTAATACTAGAGTTTCTACAGGAAGGATTCAACAAGGGTCTCTGGCCAGCTTCATTAACCCCTAGAGTGCCAGCTACTTACGCCATACGAGTGGACACAGCTGTACCTGCTGTGCCACGCTCGTACGGCGTAAGAGTGAAATGCGGTCACTGCATGAGCCGGTATAACCGGCATGCAGTGGCCGCATTAAAAAAAAAAAAAAAAAAAAAAAAACCCTGGCACTCGTGGGGAGGCATGAGGATCACTCCTCATGCCTCCCCAGTTATTGATCTCCCAGCCGATCGGGCTGGGAGATCAATAAACACAAAGGAGAAACAGAGTTTCTCCTTCCCCCTCTCTCCTACCCGAACTTCCAGGTAGGAGTGGGCGGGACCGGGGGAATCCTCCCAACGTCATCGGTGACATGGTCGCCGATGACGTTAGGGAAGTTTCCCCGGTCCTGTTCACTCCTACCGGCTGGGAGATCAATGACTGAGGGGACACCAGGAGGGGTCCTGATGTCCCCCACGAGGTCTGAAAAGTTTAAAAAAAAAAAAATAAATAAAAAAAATAAAAGTAACCCTGTGAGTGCCACAGGGTCCTCAGCACATTGCTTTGCAATGTGCTGGAGACCCCTGTTGCACTCACAGGGTCAATTCTTTGGGGGGGATTTTTTTTTTTATTTAAAGACCTCATTGGGGGGATCAGGGGGGATCCTGATGCCCCTCAATGAGGTCTATAATTGCAAAAAAAAAAATGTAACCCTGTGTGTGCCACGGGGGGGGGGGGTCCATTGCACCCCCCCCTCCTGTGGCACACACAGGGCTTTTATCATTATTTTGTTACCAGAGATTGTTGGGGGGCCATCAGGATTGCTCCTGATAATGATAAAAAAAAAAAAATTAACCCTCTGAGTGCCACAAGGGTCCAATGTATTGCTTTGCAATGCGCTGGAGACCCCTGTGGCACTCACAGGGTCACTCCGTTTGTGGACATATATATTTTTTTACTAAGACCTCATTGGGGAGGGATCAGGGGGTCCTGATGCCCCTCAATGAGGTATATAATAAAAAAAAAAAAAAAAATTAACCCTGTGTGTGCCACTGGGAGAGGGGGTTCGATGCCGACCCCCTTCCTGTGGCACACACAGGACTTTTTATCATTACTTTGTGATCAGAGCTTGTTTGGTGGCCATCTGAATACAAAGTAAAAAAAAAATTAACCCTTTGTGTGCCACAGGGGCCCAATGCATTGCTTTTCAATCCACTGGACACCCCTGTGGCACCCAAAGGATTATTTTTTTTTTCCCCTTTTATTTTTTATTTAGACCTCATTGTATGGGTTCTGATGCCCCCAACAAGGTCTATACAAAAATATTGGGGGAAAAGCCCCAAAAAATGCATGTGCCACGGGGGGGTCCAACGCAGTGCTTTGCAATACGTTGGACCCCCTGTAACACACACACACTTTTTTTTTTTTTTCACTATTCTGTTTTTAGACCTGGATGGGGGACACCAGGAATGTTCCTGACACCGCCTCCCCAACGAGGTATGAATACAAAATAATGTGTGCAACAGGGGGTCCAACGCATTGCTTTGCAGTGCATTGGGTACCCTTGTGGCATGCACAAAAAACGCCTCCGATTTCCCCCCCCCCCCCCCCACCCACCCACACACACGTACCGTATTCCCCTGCCTGGTTCCACAGCCAACTGGCAGTCCCATTCCCCAGCCTGACCCCCAGCCTGTTTCCACTGCCTATTGGTAGACTCAAAGTACCAGTATGCACTAGATTCAGGCTGGGAATCAAACTTTGTATGAGGGGGGCATACAGTGCACACTGCTAGTCACAGATCTCCCATACACACTCTGACACTGCCCCACCATCTCCACCATCCTTGCTCCTCTGCTCATACCCACACACACTGCCTAATCCCTCACCCTCCCACACTGTTACACTGGTAGTCACAGGACCGCGCGTACGCTGGCTGACGCCCTAGCTTCTTTCATCTGTTAGCCATAAAATCACACATACACTGTTTGCTTTCCCATTCCTATTTCACTGGTAGCTACGCTCCTGTCACTCAAATTGGTATGTCAACCCACAGCAGTTGAGTACCATTTTTCTTAGGCTGGCAAGAAGTCCTCCTAGGAAATCCCACGCCATTGAACCATTTTAGTATGTTTGAAGTGACTGAAGTGTAAAAGAAATGTTTGTTTGTTTTCCTGTAGCACCACATTCTGGAAATAGTTGTGCCAACTAACTTAGGGGTAAAAAGGCAAGTGACCCCTCATTAGATGCGGCATGTTGTCTTCTTTACAAAATGGTATAGTTTATCTACCTTTTCTTCACTTCTGAAGGTGTTATAGCCATTTTCATAGAGGCAAGTCAGGTTTGAGAAAATGTTAGAAACATCAGTTTGTAGTAGGTGTAGTTTTCTACTTCTAGCACTCCCTAAGGTAGTTCAGCTCATACCAATGGGGTGTCGTTTGACTCCTAAGAGCACTAGCTAATGAATGCAGTTGAAAATTCCATGGTTTTCACAGAGCTCCATACATTTGAAGGGGCAGAAATGTAAGAAAATGCCTTTTTCATTAGCGCCACCTCCTGGAAGCATTTGTGCTTACCAGCCTTTGGGTATGAAGGCAAGTGACCCCTCATTAGATGCGGCAGGTTGTTTTCTTTCCAAAATGGCATTGTTTTCTACCTTTCCTGCATATCTATTATGGTTATAACCATTTTAGTGCAAGCAGATAATTTAAAAAACAAAAGTGTCAGGTTTACGTACGTGTTCCTAGCACCCACATATTGTATGTTAACCCACACAAAAGGGCTACCATTTTTCTCATGTTGGTAGCAGGTACTGAATACAGCAGGAAATGTTATGGTTTTCAAAGATTTTAGTATCTTTGAAGTGGTGGAAATGTAAAAAAAACATGTATTTATTCCCATAGCGCCACCTTTTGGAAATATTTGTGCACTTCAGCCCCGGGGGTAGAAAGGCAAGTGACCCCTCATTTGATGCGGGAGAATGTCTACTTTCCAAAATGGTATACCTTTTATACCTTTCCGTCATGTCTCTAACAGTTATGAACATTTTACTACAAACAGCCATTTTCGAAGAAGCAAACAGGTAGGTGTAGTTATGCGTTTCTGGCACCCCTAAGGTATGTCGATTCATTCCAATGGGGTGTCATTTTTCTCCTAAGAGCACTAGCTAATGAATACAGTTGGAAATTCCATGGTTTTCACAGATTTCCATACAGATGAAGGGGCAGAAATGTAAGAAAATGCCATTTTTTTCCTATAGTGCCACATTCTGGAAGCGTTTGGGCGCAACAGGCTTGGGGTAAGAAGGCAATTCACCCCTCATTAGATGCGGCAGGTTGTCTTCTTTCCAAAATGGTATGGTTTGTGTAGCCTTTCTTTACTTCTCTAGTTGTTATAACCATTTTTGTATAGACAAGTAATGTTTGAAAAAATGTTAGAAAATTTAGAGGTTGTAGTAGGTGCCTTTTTGCACTTCTAGCATCCCCTGTGGTAGGTGAACCCATACCAATGGGGTGTCATTTTTCTCCCAAGAGCACTAGCTAATGAATACAGTTGTAAATTCCATGGTTTTCACAGATTTCAGTACAGTTGAAGGGGCAGAAACGTAAGAAAATGCCATTTTTTTCCTATAGTGCCACGTTCTGGAAGCATTTGTGCACAACAGGCTTGGGGCAAGAAGGCAAGTTACCCCTCATTAGATGCGGCAGCTTGTCTAGTTTTCAGAAATATATAGTTTTATATAGTTATCCCACTGTTTTAGGGTAGTTTTACCACAAAAACCCTAGAATACGCATATTAGTTTATAAAGTTGAAAATGTCATTTTGCGCTGCTGGTGATTAGGGCTCTACGCTAGCCTTGGACGTAGGTAAAACTATACAAATTTGGTATTTTTTTACTCGGGGGACTCTGGGCTTTTTCATATAATTGAAACTTTTTCAATCAAGGTAAATGTTTTTGATACATAGTATGTGATTTTAGCAAAATGAGTAAATTTTCACTTTTTTTGTCATTATGACATCATAGCGTTTTGCACGATGTAAAATTCTCTTCATGTAAGGTACCACAAGAAAGCTCAATTCGTTCTGAAAAAAACAATATATAGTTTTCCATATTTAACTAAAAATCCCCAGAGGAAATCAAGCATAAACGGAAGGATAGCAAAAATGCTGAAAAAGTGTCTGGCCTGCAGGGTACAGGCAATGGCCCAAGCCTCTGGCACTGAAGGGGTTAAAGGTACAGCTTACAGCTCTATCAGCGGTACTAGCAGTCCCCTTTGCAGAACATTATCTAGTTAAGTGATTCATTACAGCCGTCACTAAAATCAAGCCTACAATACGTGACATCACTCCCCCTTGGGATTTAAATTTAGTGCTCCAACAATTGTGTTCTCATGATTATTTCGAACCTTTGGATTCGGTTTCTTTGAAACACCTAACTTTAAAAGCGGTCCTACTCACAGCAGTAACCTCAGCTCGTAGAGTAGGGGGAATTACAGGCTCTACTATGTTCTTCACCCTACCTTGTTTTCCACCAGGACAAAGTGGTTTTAAGACCTAGACCTTCACTTAAGTCAGGAAATTATTCTCCCCTCTTTTTGTGCTAATCCCTCTAATACCAAGGAGCAAGAATTGCACAAATTAGATTTGGTGAGATGCCTGAGGATATATCTTCATAGAACTCAGTCATTCATAAAATCGCAATCCTTATTTATTCACCATACAGGAAAATTTAAAGGTACAGCGGCCTCAAAGGCCTCTATTGCTAGATGGATCAAGCAAGGTATCTGCCTAGCATACGAATTGGCTCATCAGTCCCCGCCTCCGGGCATTAAGGCACACTCAACCAGGGCCATATCCACATCATGGGCCCAGAAAGCTGTAGCTACCCCAGAAGAAATCTGTAAGGCAGCCACTTGGTCCTCAGTTTCCACCTTTATAAAGCATTACAAGCTGGACATTCAAGCCTCCACAGATGCAAAATTTGGCAGGAAGGTGCTGGAGGCAGCCATTCCGGTTTCAGACTGACTATTCCCACCCTGGCCTCTGGGGTACTGCTTTGGTAAGTCCCACAGTCCATTGCCGTGGATTGGACACAGAGGAAAAGGTGAAATTTACTCACCAATATTTTGTTTTCCTCTCTGTCCTTCCACGGCAACCCAACCCTCTGGGTACTCTATGGTAATTGTATCGTTCCTCAGACAAATCCTATAAGATATTAGACTATCCTAAGTTTCTCAAGTCTACCTTGTTGCTTATACAAGTCTAAGGTCATAGAACTAACGTTTTCTTTGTCTTACAGCTTGGTTAGCGGGAAATAACTGAGCAAGAGGAGGAGGAACAACTAATTTATAATTTTCTTTGGTCCTACCAGCTGGAGGGCGGAGCCAATACCCACAGTCCATTGCCGTGGAAGGACACAGAGGAAAACAAAATATTGGTGAGTAAATTTCACCTTTTCTTCTGTGTCCTATCCCTGGCTCTTGTACAATGGGTATTGTCTCTGCCCATTTGCTGCGGTAGGACCAATCGGAGAGAATATAAGGTAACCCCCTCCTCCCATCTGGTAGTCTTTTGGGTCCTACCAAGCTGGGTGTAGGGCTGTTAGCCTTGCTCCGCTTGTTAGGAGTAAGAGCCTCTTTTAAGTTTGTTTGCAGGTTTATTTTTTTTTTTTTTTATTTTTTTTTTTTTTGCTCCTGTTTCATAGTCTGATCCCCTCTGATGTGCCCCATCTCTGCCTCAATGCCAGAAGTGTGTGTGTGTGTGTGTGTGTCTGTCTGGACCCTCCGTTTGGCTTCCGTGCAGTGCAGAGCCGCCAGTAAGGACCGGAAGTGAGCCAGGACACTTCCGCGCCGCATGATCTCCCCCCCCCCCCTTGCGCATTCCACAGCTGGAATGCATCTTGTTTGGGTCTGCTGCATGCCTCCATAGACACGTGTGCAGGTATGTGCTTAATTTATAATTTCATGGCACTTTGTCGGTTTTACTAGGAAGTATTGAGACATGACTTATGTGTCATCTGTCCTGTTAGTTCTTCAGAGAAGATCTGGAAAGAAAAGGACTGAGGGCTTTTTATTCCTTCATCTACCCTATGCATGTTACTGGATACAGTCTGTGCAGGACAGCAATGTGTTAACCCTATCTGTTCCAGGGGGTTGTGTATTGATTTACTTGACAGCCTAAATCCAAGACCAGCCTGTTTTGATGAAGTTTTTTTTTCACCATATCCCAGTCGTTTGGCCCTTTGAGCAGGGGGAGGTATGCAGTGCAGTACATAGTAATATCAAAGTATTTTTACCAGAAAGTATATTTTGAGATTATTTCTCATTTCAAGTAGGTCCTGGGGCTATAGATATTACCAATTTAATGGTACTCGTTTTATCTACCTCAGAAGGATAAAAGGCTGAGTCGACCCTTCTGGGACTAGAACCTGTGACCTTGCGGTTTGAACAGATTCTTCAGCTGGTGCCTTGCATTGCGTTCCCCTCTGGGACTCTGCGGGAATATATGTAGCATTATCCCTTAGCCTTCTATACGGATTACATCCTGGTACGAGTATGTTTAATTCACCTACATGGCAGTCACAAGAGAGAGGCCTGCAGGGGGGGATAGAGAGCCACATAACCTTGTACAGTTAGTTTATGATGAGGAAACATTAGGCCTTACTGATTCCCAAATAGAATTGGGAGTTCTGATGCAACCTTTTTTAAATAACCACACATTTCCCCTGTTTTCCTGGTGCTTCATTCCATTTTGGAATTAATTAATGGGGAAAAAGTAGATGGAAGAACTAGGGTTACTAACATTCTGTAAGATGTGCCCATTTTTTGGAGAATGACATTAAAGTAATAGTAATGTCAGGAAAAAAAAGTATTAACTATATGGTGGATACAATTAAAAGAGAGTACTTACACTTATTTGTATCTCAAACTGTTATAGTTTGAGAGATATAGGAAAATAAAGTTCTCTGGTCCCTCCCCTTTCTGCTTGATGAGCTGTAAAGCTGTCAGAAGCAGATTCTGGTTGCGCGACCAGATGCGGCTCTTCAGCAGTGCTGATATAACGCTATCTAAAGACAAATACTTCATTTAGAACGGTCTATAAAGTGTGCCTGGTTTGCAAGCACACTTTGTAAACCATAAAAATTTGAGAGATAACACTTACATAGATGTTAACTTTTTTTTTTTTTTTTTTTTGTCTACAATATTAAACCATCTTAAAGGGATAGTAATGGTTAATTTTAACTCCTGTTTTCCCCTCCTAAAGTTGATACGGCAGTAGCTCATATAGCCAGAAAACCCATTATGAAAGATGGCTCATTACTCATAGACTCTATAGACAGAAAAATGGAGTCCGCTTTAAAAAAGCATTTATATTTTTATTTCTAAGTGGTCAATACTTAGATCTGTCAGTTGCCTTCGCCTTCATTACTAGAACGAATATGGTTGAATTAATTGGATGAAAGGATAGATTCTTCTGTTCCTTGCTGTAAGTTCATCAAGGAAATACTGGCAATTAACAAGCAAGAAGTTTATCTTGCTATGCCTTTCTAGACATAATCAGGTTAGCAGCCAGAGCTTTGCCCCTTCTCATGATAGCAAGAAGGGCACTATGGTTTCCTTCATGCGGGACAGATACTTCATCCAAGAACAAATAATAGATATCCCTTTTTCATGCAAAATGTTTGGTGAGCACCTGGAAGAGATTGTTAAAAGGTTAACTGGGGAGTAAGCGCTCCTTTTACCACAGGAGAGAAGGCCCAAATCACCAGCAAGGACAGTTGATGTCGAAAGATATCCCTATGGAAGTAAAGCGTGCTCAGTCTCCTATTCCAGCAGGGGGTCGACTGGGTTTATACCTTCATGCTTGGCCATCAGAACCAATCCTGGAGTGATGGGTACATCAAATCTTGGAGACAGGGTATCTACTGGAGTTAGTTCCCATTTCATCAACCAATCTGAGACCAAAGTTAGAGGTTGGAGATCAAAAGAGCAACTAAAGGCCTTCTGTAAAGGACTGAGATAGAGTTAGTGCCTCCTGCCCGAAGGAACTTGGGAACTTATTCATTCTTATTCTTAGTTCCTAAAGTCACTGGCGCATTCAGAACAACCTTAGATTTAAAGTTCCTAAAATTCCTTTGTCTAGATTCTGCGCTTCAAGAGGGAGTCGGTAACATTGGTCTTGAAGGCAGTTTCGGAAAAAATCCCTTTTCTCACGACTATGGATTTGAAGGACGCATACTGCCACATTCCAGTTATGATGTCACACAGGAAATACTTGAGGTTCTGCCTGGTAGACCAACATTACCAGTTCAGGACCCTCTCTTTTGGCCTTTTTCCTCAGTACCAAGAGTATTCACTAAGGTATTGGCGGTGTCTCCAGATTCTGAGACAAAAAGGGATATGCATAATTCCATATCTAGACGATCTATTGATTCAGTATCCAGATAACTGATTGCGGATCACACCATTCAGAGCCTAAGGAGTCAGTGGGAACAGGAATGGTTAGTAAATCTCCAGAAATGCAGTTAACTCCGTCTCAGACTATCACCTTCTTGTGAATGATAATGGACACCTCCAAGAAAATGGTGATCTAACAAAGGAAAGAATTTCCAAAATGAAGACGAAAGTCAAGGAGTAATGAACTCTTCCATTAAATAATTCCATGGGCAAGATTCCACCTAAGGCAACTGCAATCTGCAAGTATAGGACAAAAAGAGTCAGAACAAATCTCAGAAGATTCCTTTACCCAAGGAGGTCAAAAAGAGTCTTCTTTGGTGGTCCAGAAAACAGAAATCTCTCAAAAGGAGTTCCCTTAAAATAATCCGTATGGGAAATAACGACCAAGGATGCCAGACTCACGGGTTGAGACATATAACAGCCTCACTGCTCAAGGGAGGTGGTCTCTAGCGGAATCTAGACTGCACCTAAAGGTATTAGCGCTAAGGGCAGTAGCAAATTGTCTAAAACAATTCAAACCTCAAATTATCCGAAAACCAATCCTGGTCCACTCGGACTGTACAGCAGCAGTAATTTACATTAAAAAATTTAAGGTGGCACCAAAAGCAAAACTCTACTGAAAGAAAAAAAATTCTGAAATCCATTACGGCATAGCACGTATCAGGATAAGCAAATTGCCAAGCAGATTTTCTGAGCACAACATGCTTGGATCAGGGGGAATGGTCACTCAGTCTTGAAGTCTTTCTTTGGATCACCAGGAGATGGGGGTCAAACAGTAGATTTAAAGGGATAGTAATACTTTAATATTACTAATCCCCGTAATGTAGCTCTTTCAAGAAGAATTCAGTTGCCCCCAGTGTCATCTCTCAAACCTTTATGGTTTGAGAGATGACCGTAATCAAAGTTTCCCCCTCCCTCCCCCTTCCCTGAAGTCAGCGTTGTACTGACTGCAGGGATATCTGGTTTTATTTTCATCAGGCGACTCTGCAGCATAGCCAAGATCGTGTTGGTAAAAAAAAAAAAAAATATTTCACTGAAACGGTCTTCTACGTGTGCTTGCAAACCAAGCACATGTAGAAGACCGTTTCAGTGAAATAATTCTTTTTTACTAACGTGATCTCTGCTCGGCTGCAGAGCTGCAAACCCGTCGTACGACAGACTTTCCCTGCAGTCAGTACAACGCTGACTTCAGGGAAGGGGGAGGGAGGGGGGAACTTTGCTTACATAAAGGTTTGAGAGATGACACTGGGGGTAATTACATTCTTTTTTTAAATAGCTACACTATGGGGATTAGTAATATTAAAGTATTACTATCCATTTTAATGTCCTCAAGCAAGAATGCAAAGTGTCAGAGGTATTTTCCCACTGGCAGGATCCAGCAGCCCCGGGGCAGAATGCTCTAATATTGGAATGACTATTTCATCTGGCCTATGTGTTCCCTCCGATTCTGGTTCTTCTAGGGGTCTTAAGAAACTAATATCAGACCAGGCGGAAGTAATTCTAATCGCTATCCAGTGGCCTAGAAGAGCTTTCTATGCGACTCTGGTGACATTATCTGTTCAGCAACCATTTTCTGTACCTAAGACATAAGCTACTGAATTAAGGGCTGCTGTATCACCCAAATCCAGCCGTCTGTAAATCCCATATCTGATTATACATCTTGATATAGTAGTACTTGGATATTAGCCCTCCTTTTAGATGCGAGTTGTGGTCCTGTGTCCACCTGCATCAGGAAATTGGCCTCCCCTCTTTCTGTCATAATCCTCAGAATGAAAAAGAAAGGAAATGCCTTTAGCTTGACCTAGTCTGCTGCATATCTTGTTACTTGGGTAGGACTAAGGAATTTAGAAAAACAGATATTCTTAGTGCACTTCTTTGGGAAGTTTAAGGGATCCCCTAATTTTAAGCAATCAGTAGATAGATAGTTCTAACAGGGTATTAGTCTAGCTTATTTGGAAGCTAAGCTGCCTCCCTCTGTTAAGGCACATTCCACTAGGTCTTTATCAACCTCTTGGGTATGTAAAGCTGCGACCTGGTCATCTTTGTCAGCATTCATTAAGCATTACATGGTTGGTGTCCAGGCTTCTGCGGATGCCAGGTTCAGGAGACAAGTTCTGCTAGCAATCATTCCTGATTTAATCTGGTATGTAAAAAGTTTAGATCTGTATTCCTACCCTTGGTTACTGCACTATATACTGCTTTGGTATATCCCATTCTACAAGAGCTGGGGATAGGACACAGAAGAAAAGGAAATTTCGGTAAGTAAATTTCTTCCTTTCTTCTGTGTCCTTCCACAGCTCACTCTACCCTTAACCTAACCTGTCTGTATTATATATTTTAGCTTAGACAATGGTAAGACTTCCGGAAGGGAGCAGGGGGCTACCTTATATTCTCTTTGATTAGTCCTACCCCAGCAAATCGGCAGAGACAATACCCATCGTACAAGAGCCGTGGAAGGACACAGAAGAAAAGGAAATATCTGTAAGTAAATTTCTTCCTATTTAGTCTTCTGGCAGGCCATCCTTCTGTGAGTATTCAGTCTTACCCACAATGTTCTGAGAGGGCTGTCGGTCACAATCTCTGTTTATTAGCCATATTTGTCTGCTTGGATGTTCTATACTTCTTATAAAGTAAGCCTCTTGACATCTTGATGTAGAAATACTACCAGAGTTTTAGGGACTACTCTGGGTGCTGATCATAGCAGAAGGAGAGAAACTAGAAATGATGGTTTCCCAGTGCAAATCTCAAGAACTTCCTTTGGAGTGGTTTTATGAGCATGTGGCAGTAAGCAACTTGTAGGTCTGTTGGCCAGAAAGCCTGATTTAGAATCTCCTTGATCACCAAGGGTATAGTTTCCTTTTGGAACAGGGTTGGTTTGATTAATCTGTTGCGGTACTTCAAATCCTATACAGTTCTGTAATCCTGTGAGGCCTTGGCAACAATGAACAGAGTAGACTATATCTCAGTGCCTTTGAGACAGAGAAACACACTATCAATTTATTCTGTATCAATTTTTGAACAGCCTGCATCAGACTCTTTGCATTTGAAGGCAATCTTGAAGATATTCAAGTGGGTACCCCATTTGCACCACCTGATGAACCTACCTGTCTGGATGACGTTGGCTTAAAAGTCCTTTAACCCCTTCCCGACAATGGACGTACATGTACGTCCAGCAAAAAACTGTCACTTAGTGACAGAGGACGTACATGTATGTAAGTCTGGGTCCCGGCGTGGCTGCAAGCTGTTCGGGGACTCTGGAATAATTAAAAAAAAAAAAAAAAAAAAAAAATCTTAGCCGGGCTTTAAGTGATGGCCGCATGTACGTGCGGCCGGTCACTAAGGGGATATGAAAGATACCAGTCTGCCCCTAAATTGAATTGGGGATGGGGCTCTCATTCTCATTGGAATTCTATTTCATATTGTCCCATTCAGGAGAATCCTTATTGAAATACCCTCTTGTCATCTTATAGGCACCATGTCTTCTAAACTCATAGGGTCTGAATGTTTGGTACTTGTATATAAAGGCAGTGTCCATCACATCTAATTCTTTTTTGCATTTCTATCAAACCCAGGGTCTTCCTCATAATCTTAGTGAAGGCTTCCATTTTATCCATATTAAAAGAACCAGTTTCCTTAGAAATTTCTTCTTCTGATGAATACAAGGACTCCGTCGCCTGGAGCTAGCTTCTTTATTATCATCCCTAGAAGAAGGGCCCTCTCTGGGTCATTCAGCAGCTGCCTCTTCCTGGGGTTTACTACCACCAATGGTTCCACCTTCCATATCTCAGACATCCACATCTGGACATAGGGACTTATTTCCAGAACGCACCTGCGTTTCATTTTCTATCTACTTCCTCTATGAAAGCTCGTGCGTTCTGTCTTTTAGACACGCTTATCCTCTAATGACATATTCAAAACACTTCTCTCCTTGCCATCAGATGGAATGCCAATTAGTTATTTGATTTATATCTTATACCCATTAAATACACACTTGTCTTTTACCAATTTTAAGTGGAGAAAAATGCTTAATACCCATAGACACCTCTAGTATAGAGTTTTAAACCTAGTCATGATAAAATGTATTCTACATAGCTTACTCTCCAGTTGGATATAAAGGGTGACACACTTTTCAGCCTAAAGAGCCCAAAGAGAATATCCAGAAGGCCTGTCTTTTGCACAGACTATTATACCTTTGGTCCGAAACTGGAATATTCTTAAGTCCTACAACCTTTAAATTTCTTACCCCATGGTCATTATCACCATTGCAGATCTTTCTGCAGTGTTCCCAAACCCTATCCCATAATGTGTGAGTAGTTCGACACTGCGGACTCCACAACCACAGATGAGCATATACATTACATATTTAGTTGCATGGTTGAAAAAATGTCTTATTTCATATTCTTCCTTTCTTGGTTGATAAAATGTCTTATTTCATATTCTTCCTTTCTTGATTTAATCTCTAAATATATTTGTTCGATGAGCCATATACATGCAATTTTCACACCTCCTGGTGTTACATCTATAAGTGCCCACACTGCCTCCTGGCTGAAAAAGCTTCCTGCATGGAGGACCTCGTCCATGTAAAGAAACTGATGACATTTCCTGTCCTGCTGCCTTCTTCAGACTATTGGAATTGAGCTTATCTAAAAGTGCGACAGTTGTTATCGCTGTTGTTGTTTCCTCCTTAGGTGTAGTGGACTGGCAGCTATTGACTAGATAGTTTTATTATAGGACTCGGCAGCTTACCGTTAATTGCTTCAAGGCATTCACCTGATATGCACATAAAAAGTACTTGCAAAATTGCACCTGTACCTTTAAATATCCTCCTAAAGTCGGCATGTGTTTTTAACCAGTGGAATGCATACTAGCTACGTTACTTCCTGAGCCACAAAGTGTAGTAAGTAAAGGGAATATGTCCATCTGGAATCTAAAATTCTGTGATGAATGAGAAGAGGAGGACCGTGAACTGATGCTTTCCAGTGCGGAATGAAAATCATGCAAAACTGAGACTTCATATGCCACATAAGGAAGGAAGGCAGGTCAGTAAGAAGCTTGGTGAAAATAAAATAAAACAATTTACATACTCCAATTCCTTAAGCTTGCCTGTCCTTCACCAAATGCACAGATGCAGGGAACTTGAATTCAAGCAAAAACCTCAGGGTGGGCAGTATTATGATGGAGGCTAGACCTTGTACACATCATGACACAACTCTGATAAATAGCTCTCTCAGGTCTTAACCCCTAGAGTGCCAGCTACTTACAGTGTATGAGTTTGAACAGCTGTACCTGCTGTGCCAAGCTCTTACGCTGTAATAGTAAAATACGGTCACTGCATAAGCCAGTATAACTGGCATGCAGTGGCCGCATTTAAAAAAAAAAAAAAAAAAAAGCACTCTTCCAATACATTTGCATGACCACCTTCCAACGCGTTTCAGAATCAAACAGACCCCTTCTTCAGGGAATATTTGTGGTTCAACCCACACTCTCCTTCTTACCTCAATTTTATACACACATCTCCCATAATGATCAATTAAAGACTCCACCATTTAAAGACAATGTCAAAACCTTGATTAAAGGCAATGTAACATAAAAAAATCTCAAAAATTTTTTTTTTAAAAACCTACATTTTCCCAACATCAAAAATTAATAAAAACAAACAAAAAATAAAATAATAAATCCTTAAAAATAAAATAAAAAATAGATCAAAAATAAAATTAAATAAAAATCAAATAAAAAATAACAATTCAAATAGAAATTGCTCTCTCACAAGCAATATAACACCAAAAAATTTTTTATATTCCCACCGTTATTCTCTATGATGTTTCTTCACAATAAACAAATTATTTATATTTATGCCATATTTGATGCTTCTAATAGATTTATATCTTATTTATACCCCTAAATGATTATATCTGGGTAAAGATAATACAACGCAACTAAAACTAACATAATGCATATTTCTAAATCCTTATCATTCTACAAATGTCTCCCTATCTCTACCCTCTAAAAGGCAAAACCTACTCTATTTCATAAAAAACCAAATATTTCAATCTCGGCATTGAATCCCCAAGGTTGCATGGTACTCATATTATATATCCATTCCGATTCTACCCATGACATCTTATGGATATAATTACCTCCTCTCCAATTTGGACAAACCGTTTCTAACCCACAAAATTGCTAATTTTCAACCCTACATATACTATTATTGATGAAATGGGCTGACAAACTATGTTTAACCAACTTCCTTTTCACATTATATAGATGTTCTCTTATTCTATCTTTTAATTTCCTTTTTGTCCGTCCAATATATTGTTTTTTACACTCACATTGAATCAAATAGATAACCCCCTTAGTTTGACAAGTTATCATATTTTTGATTCTTCTCCTGTCTTCTTTGAAATAACTTTTTTAATATTTTTATTATTTTTGCATATTTTACAACCTTGACATTCTCCACACTTATAAAATCCTTTATTCATATTCCACCAATTATTCTTTTTTCATTCTTTACACTCGGAGCTATCTTACTTGCCAAATTTGAAGCCTTCGTGAACACTATATTGGGTTTATCTGGAATTATCTCAGTCAATGTTTTGTCTCTCCTCAGGATATCTCAATGTCTATTAATTATATTTTTAAACTGCTTATATCCAGAGTTAAACGGAATTATAATTGTAATCTTATCCTCCTTATTTCTCTTCTCTTTTTCCACCAACAATTGCCCCCTATCCAATTGTGATACTACCTGTATTTCTCTATTAAGATCTTCTTCCTTATATTTTTTCTCTAAAAATCTATCTTTTAACATATTAGCTTGTTGTTTGAACACCTCCTCTTCAGAACAATTCCTTTTCACTCTCACAAATTCTCCCTTAGGGATATTATTAATCCATGGGGGAAAGTGACAACTATCAAGTTCTATATAACTATTACAATCCACTGCCTTAAAATGTGTTTTAGTTTTAATCTTCTTATTCTCATTCTCTCTCTCTCTCTCTCTCTCTCTCTCTCTCTCTCTCTCTCTCTCTCTCTCTCTCTCTCTCTCTCTCTCTCTCTCTCTCTCTCTCTCTCTCTCTCTCTCTCTCTCTCTCTCTCTCTCTCTCTCTCTCTATATATATCTATATATATATATATATTTTCAAATCCAAGAAATTAATCTCTTTATTATCAAAGTTAGTTGTGCATTTTAAATTATAATCATTATTTATATATTTTAGAAAATTATCAAGTGACTCTAAAGTGCCCCCCCAAATAAAAATAACATCGTCAATGTATCTATGCCAAAGCACCAGATCCGCGCCGAATGGATTGTTACCGAATATATATACCTCTCCTCCCAATGGGCCATATATAGAATTTGTTTATTGTGAAGAAACATCATAGAGAATAACGGTGGGAATATAAAAAATTTTTTGGTGTTATATTGCTTGTGAGAGAGCAATTTCTATTTGAATTGTTATTTTTTATTTGATTTTTATTTTTGATCTATTTTTTTATTTTATTTTTAAGGATTTATTATTCTATTTTTTGTTTGTTTTTATTAATTTTTGATGTTGGGAAAATGTAGGTTTTTAAAAAAAAATTTTTGAGATTTTTTTTATGTTACATTGCCTTTTATCAAGGTTTTGACATTGTCTTTAAATGGTGGAGTCTTTAATTGATCATTATGGGAGATGTGTGTATAAAATTGAGGTAAGAAGGAGAGTGTGGGTTGAACCACAAATATTCCCTGAAGAAGGGGTCTGTTTGATTCCGAAACGCGTTGGAAGGTGGTCATGCAAATGTATCGGAAGAGTGCTTAAAGAGAAGTGGCACGGAGGAAGAAGTTTAAATGTATCTATAAGTTGATTCAAGTGAGAGATCACGTGAGTGATGAATGGCGGGAGGACGCCGCAACATAAAGAAACCTATGAGAAAGGCACGACCCTGAAGTGGGATTGTTGGAGCTCATTGTAATCGTGAGTGATTGGAACAACCGTTAAACATAGTATATCTGTTACGATATCATGGAAGAAGAGGTTTGAAGTGGATGAGGAGATATACATGAGAGTTGAAGGTTGTATAAGTGTCTGGTTTCTTTAAAAGTTTGTTGCAATCGAGAATGTCCTTTAAGCTCTACGTGAAATACAAAGTAATAATATAATTTTGGATACAAAAATGCAAACCGGTTAAGAGAAACATTTTGTGTGCTTGAAGATATTTAAGGGATCCTCCGTGTAGCACTGGATTGATACAATTGTATATGGAGAGCAATTGTTATTGAAAGTGGAAGAAAGGTGGATTGACACCTCAAAGTGTGTTTTACGAGACATTGTGGAATATTTGCAACTAACAGAGTCATTGGTTTAAAATATATTTGGGACTTTTTTTGATTTTTAATTTTCTTGAATTCTAATTTGATTTTTTGTATAATTTTTTGGATTCTTTTGTTTTTATATATATATATATATATATATATATATATATATATATATATGTGTTTTTTAGTTTTGTATTTTTAATTATGATTTGGAGTATTCTTACTGTTATGAGGTGTTTATGATATTCGGAGCCCTATGCCCCATCTGTAATACAACCGTTCATACGTGCAACATAGGGTATGATTGTGATCTGTCTGACGGTATTCTTTCGCGCCAATTGCCGACAGCGGGGCGAGTTAGCTGTCTCAGGATATTGTGGAGACGGTCGTCGCCTAAGGTGGAGGTTAGTGGTACGATAACGGTCAGGACAGAGCGCATCAATCCCTAGTCACGTTGAGGAGGTGTAGAATAAGGAGGGGACATAGGGGTTCTTGTTTAATGTTTCGTTTTATAATACAACAGAGAGGAGACATCAGGAACACTCTGTAGTGTTCATTTGAGGTTATTCCCAACTCTGACAATTTTTTTATATGTGATGGATATATTTAGGAGGTTGGCTTAAAGTATTGTATGTGTATAACACTTTTAGTAGTAAATATAATTTTTATTATAAAAGTGTAAGGTTGGATATTATATGATCTACAGGGAGGAGGGGGATTGGTTACAGCGCCAGAAATAGTTTTTTGATTCTTTAAATATCAATACTTCAAAACTATCCCTACCTACTGAATTTAAGACTTCAATTAGACTGCTCAACATAATTGCCGATACTGGCCTCCTAACATCAGACCTATTTTTACGTTTGCAAAAATCAAAGACAGGAGAGCAGGAAAAGGGAATCTATCTAAGAGTAGTATTTATTAAATTCAACAAGACCTAAAATCCCACCACCCTTCAGGGTGTAAACTCACAAGATTGATTCCATAAAAGTGCCCATAACGCATAATAGATCCACCGGTCAGGAGACGCTGCTCACAGCACTGCCACAGGCTTCCTCGCGCTTCAGACAGCCGATCACACACGGATGACATCACTTCCGGTCTCGCCGCTGCGATGCGCCTCAAGCCTCACTCCAGCACTAGAGCCCAACACGTCCTCCAATCCTCAAGGATCTCTACACCTTCTGAATGATCGTTTCGTGGGCTATACCCACTTTGTCAAGAGATGGTGTGTAACACTAACCCAACCATATTTATACCTCCTTTAACAATATCAAAAACTATATAAAATATACATAAATAAAATATATTCCATTACACAGAAACAGCTAAGCCCTTTCTTTTTCCCGCAAATTGAATGAACAGATTATCAGATTTCCTAAATTCCTTAGTCCTCTGCAAGTATATAGAAATACACCTAACTAGATCTAGGGCATGCAATCTTTTCTCTTTGTCATTACTGGGGTTAGCGCAGAAGGATGGCAAAACAATATCTTGGTTTAAATGGAAATCTGAAATAACCTTTCCTCTAAAGGAGGGTTTAAATCTGAGGACTATCTTATCCTGATGAAAGGATAGATAGGGGGCTTCACATGATAAGGATTGCAGCTCGCTGACTCTCTTAGCTGAAGTTATTGCCGTTAAGAAGTTTTTAATGATAGGAATTTTACAGATACCTCCTCTAATGGTTCAAAGAGGGGAGAATCAACTTGTTGATTCAAAACCGTATTTAAATCCCATGCACGGATAGTTTCCCTGATTCTGGGTCTCAATTTGTCAATAGCTTTTATAAACCTAAGTCCTCTTCTGCCCAGTGCTTAACTAATGCTGCCGAAAGAGCTGAGATCTGGACTCTAAGAGATGCCGGGCTAAGTCCCATATCAAAACCACTTTGCAGAAAATCCAAAATGACTGGAGCAGACACCTGATCCTTTTTTATATTCCTCTTAATACACCAGGATCTGAACACTTTCCAAATTTTGTCATAAATTTTCAGAGTTGACTTCTTTCTGCCTGCCATAATGGTATCTGCTACTTTATTAGAGACCCCTTGATGCTTTAAATTTTGCCGCTCAGTCTCCATGCTGTCAAGTGGAAAAAAATCTGGATGAGGATGGAATATCGGTCCCTGATTCAACAGATCCTTTCTGTCCGGAAGACTCCATGGTTCCTTTGTGGACATCCTCATTAATTCTGAAAACCAGATGCGTCTCTGCCATCTGGGTGCTATTAATATCGCCTTCACTTTCTCCTTCCTGATTTTTCTTAATACTTCCCTTATCAGAGGAATAGGAGGGAAGATGTATACCAGATAGAAATTCCATGAATGATTGAAGGCATCCTGTCCCAATGCTTGGCTTGTTTTCCACCTGGAAAAGAACCTCCTGCACTTGCTGTTTTCTGGGCTGGCTATCAGATCCACCCCTGGGATTCCCCACTTTTTGGTTATCTGCAGGAACACCTCCTGGTTGAGTGACCATTCTCCTGGATGAATTTTGTTCCTGCTTAGGTAATCTGCTAGCAAGTTCTGTTTTCCGGCAATGTGAGAGGCTGATATGGCTGACAGATTTCTCTCTGCCCAACAGAAGATTTTTGCCATTTCTTTGTTCAGCAACACACTTCTTGTGCCTCCCTGATTCTTTATGTACATTACTGTGGAGATATTGTCTGACTTTACATGAACCGCCTGGTTCTTTAAATCTTCCTGAAAGGTGATTAGTGCATATCTAACTGCTCTTAGTTCTAATATGTTTATGTGCAGATTTGTTTCTGCAGCAGACCATTTTCCCTGAATTGTCCTGGTTCTCCACACTGCCCCCCATCCTTGGGGGCTAGCATCTGTTGTAATGAACTCCCAATCCAGGTCTTTTAGTGATGTTCCTTTTTGAAGATTCGTTTTCTTTGTCCACCAATTCAGTTCTTTCTTGATACCCTCTGTCAGGTGGATTCTCTGAAAAGGGTTCTGCTGATGTCTGTCCTAGGACCTCAGAAAAAATGAGTGCAGATGTCTTGAATGGAACCTTGCCCACGGGACCACTTGTATGGCTGATATCATTGTCCCTAGACACTGCATGAATCAATGTGCGATAAGGGTCTTTTTCCTTTTGAACTTTATTACCTCTGCTCTTATCTTGTTTATTCTTTCTTCTGACAATGTAATAAGTGCTTTTCGTGTGTCGAATTTCATCCCCAGGAAATTCAGACACTGGATGGGATCTAGACTGCTTTTTTCTACATTTATCAGCCATCCTAGCTTCTTGAGATGACAGATCACAGTCTGCGTACTGTATGTTGAATGTTTCCTGTTCTGAGCCACAATCATCATATCGTCCAGATAAAGTATGACTGCTATTCCCTGCTCCCTTAGTGGCTCTAGAGCAGCTGCCAGAATCTTGGTAAATACCCTTGGGGCTGTGGATAGGCCAAAAGGAAGAGCTCTGAACTGGAAATGATCTTCTCCTATGGCGAATCTGAGAAACTTTCGATCCTCTTTTCTTATCAGGATGTGATGATAGGCGTCTTGTAGGTCTATCTTTGTGAGAGAGCTCCCTGGAAGGACTGATCTTATTACCGAATTTACTGATTCCATCTTGAACGACTTTTTTATTAGACAAGAGTTCAGCTTCTTTAGGTCTAAAATGGTCCTGCAAGAACCTGATGGTTTGGGAACCGTAAATAAGATTCCTTCCAATCTCTGATTCTCTGCTACGTGCTGAATCACTCTCTTGTCTAATAGAGCCTCTATTTCTTGTCTGATCACATTCTGCTTCTTGACATTCCTGGGTATTTTCAACCTCTTGAAGACATGGTCTCTTGGGGTCTGTATGAAGGGCAGCGGATATCCCCTTTCCAGAATTTTCTGAACCCAGAAGTCCGGGGACGTCCAGTGTTGTCGAAAAAAGGTTAATCTTCCTCCTACCTTTTCTGGAAAGGGGACCCGCTGACCCTCAGAACTCTTTCTTAAACTGTTGCTTTCTAGAGAAGTCTTTTCTGTATGCTCCTCTAGTAGACGGACCTGATGCTTGTCTCTTCTGTTCAAAACCTTTCGACTGGTAACGCCTTGAGTCCCGAAAGGAATAACTTCTGTTCCTGTATGCTGAGCTCCTAGGCGGCGATCTTCTTCTCTTTTCTTGAGGCAGAATGCACATTTTCCACCTGATAATTTTTTAATCAAGTCCACTAGATGTTCTCCAAATAACATCTGTCCTTTGAAGGGAATATTAACTAGTTTATTCTTCGAAGAGCTATCTGTTTCCCATGCTCTCAACCAAAGGGCCCTTATTTAGGCGACTGATAGTGCTGAGGACTTGGCTCCCAGTTTTACTGCATCCAACGAAGCGTCACATATGAAGTTGTTAGCTTCCTTAATGGCTGCTACTTCCCTAACTAATTTTGATCTAGATGTACCTGCCTCAATACTTTCTTCCAGACCCGATAGCCAAATACGTATGGATCTAGAAACACAGGCCAGAGCTATAGCTATTTGAATGCTACTACCTATAACAGAAAACTGTCTCTTAAGGGCAGATTCTAGTTTTCTTTCCATTGGATCTTTCAAAGAAGATCCATCTTCTAAAGGGATAGTGGTTGCTTTAGCCAACCTAGAGACGGCCGCATCCACCTTGGGAGGCGTAACCCACTTTTGAATGAACTCATCCTCAAATGGGTACATCCAATTGAACCTTTTAGAAACAGAAGATCTCTTATCTGTTCTACTCCATTCAGTTGTAATAGTCTCGGAGATGGATTGATGAACTGGGAAGGTAGGGACCTTCTTTATATGCCCAATAAAGGCTGTATCCATGATACCCAAATCTTTTTGTTCATCAACCAATCCCAGGGACTTTCTTACTGAAGACACAAAACTGTCTACTTTTTCTAAGGAAAAAGCCCCAGATTCTTCAACTATCTCTCCTTCCTTCTTCTGAGGAGAAATCTGATGGACCCTGGCTATTTCTGTCTTCACTATCCCCCTGCTTAGGAGAAGATGTACCTTCCCCAGGATCCTCTGTCCTTTGCCTCTTCCTAGGAACCACAGCCTCCTGCATGGCTGAAAAAGTCTCCTGCATAGAGGCCTTCATCCAGGAAATAAAATCCTGGAACTGACTAGGCATTTCTTGTATGGCTGCCTTCTTTAACATTCCTGGCAAATCTTAGAATTCTCAGAAGCTGAAATTTTTTTCTCACAAGCACTGCAAGAGTTTAACTTTTGAGATTTATCTTCTTTAGGGGGAGTAGGTTCTACTTTCTCCTTACTAGCAGAGGACTTGGAAGAAGACATTCTAAAACTTATAAACTTTAATAAGAATACCTTTAAAATCTATAGCTCCTACTAAGAAAAAACACAAAAAGGGAAAGTCCTACCTTATTCCTGTAGGGCTGCAGTCTTATATCTGGCGTGCATTTCAACTGTGACCCGCATTGATTGCTTCCTCTATCTCGCCCTAAACTGATAAAGAGGGCTTGCTTCATGTCTGTTGTCTCCTCTGTTCCCTGTAGAATCTGCTCATTGCCATCGGGGTAGAACCGCCCGCCGCTTCCTGGGCCTCAGGCAGCAGGAAGGAAGGCCGCGGCTGCCTTGCGTTCCATAGATGGAACGCACCAAAGGGTTTCCTGTTTTTTGCTTGGCGCGGTGCTGAAGCACGCCGAATCAGCCTCATACTTCTCCGAACTTTTTTGAGCGTCTTGCGATGCCGCCATACCTCCGATGCCTTGGAGCTGTCTGACCGTCCACCGCCTCCGACACCACTCTTTCCTGAGGTAGGCTATCAGCACAGCAGCTCCTGAGTCCTCCAGCCGGCTAGGACCAAAAGAAACTGGCGGAAGTTGGGGGAACACACTATTTAAATTTTTGTGGGTGGTCCTACCGGCTGGAGGAAGGAGATAACTCCCCATAATGTCTAGTGACTGGGAGTACACAGAAGAAGAATTTATTCCTGCTAAATGTTTTTTAATAGCAGAACTTGACACTGTTTTCAATCAGAAACTGAATATAACCTAACAAAGAATCTTCATTAACGATGAAAGTATCAGCTGACTTCTCTAACCTTAACCTAAAACATTCGTTCCATGACAAGACATAGCCTGACCATGTAGCAGGTGCTAAGGAGTTAATAATGTATTGCTTTAAACTCACTAAATCCAATCCCAAAGGTACTGAGGACATGGATAACCTTGGAGCTGTGCCTGCGGAGCCAACTCTCCTAACTTGTTCATCTGGAATCGAGATACAGAGTCAGCTAAATCATTACTATACCCTGGTATGTGTTTCATTCTTAGCCGAATATTAAGTGACAGACATTTCACAACCAGCTATCTCAACAGAGTAACTACTGGAGCTGATTTTGCTGACAGACTATTCACTGTTTGCACCACACTCATATCACCAAAAATTGTTATTCTTTTATTTGCAAAGTAGTTACCCCACAACTGTATAGCTACAATGACTGGAAATAATTCTAACGACATTAGATTTTTGCAATAGCCTATCTGTAACCATCTATCCGGCCATTCCTGAGCACTCCAATGGCCATCCCAGTAGGCCCCATATCCTGCGGCACCAGCCGCATCTGTATAAAGTCTAAGGCTGCTATTAGTCACAAATTTATCTTGAAAAATTGTTCTCCATTTTATAATGTTCCAGAAAAGCATCCCACACCAATAAATCTGCCTTAATTTCTTTAGTAAATCGGATATGGCAATGGGGTGATTTCATACCTGCCGTGGCTGCTGACAGCCTGCTGGAAAACATTCTCCCTATAGGCATAATTCGAGTAGAAAGGCTAGCAGACCCAAAGCAGATTGCACTACTTTCAATGTTGCTTTTTTGTTCTCCAACAACAGATGTATGTAGTAGCGAAATTTAAGAATCTTCCCAAAAGGTAGTCTAAATTCCATATTTAGAGTATCTATAGTTATGCCCAGGAAAACTAGTTCAGTTGTGGGTTTCACTGTTTTCTCCTGTGCTAACGGAACACCAAACTATTCAGCTACCTAGCAAAAGCAATCTAACAGCCTCTTGCAATCTAAAGAAGCAGCAGGTCCTATAAAAAGAAAATCATCTAAATAATGGAGTGTCTGCGAACCACTTCTAAATTTCACAGCCCACTCTAAAAATTTAGCAAACTCCTCAAAATAAAAACATGACAATGAGCACCCCATCGGTAAACACTTATCAAATTATAACATCCCTTGGAATTGAAAACCTAGTTTCCCATCATTATCGTGATGAATGGGAAGCAGCCTGAATGCCGACTTGACATCCACCTTTGCCATTAGAGCTCCTGGACCACATCTCCTCACCAGCCAAAGGGCCCCTTCAAACGATGCATATGTAACAGAACTGTCTTCTTCACTAATTTGATCATTCAACAAGGCCCCTGGTGGGAAGGACAAATGGTGTATCAACCTGAAAGAATTTGTCTCCTTTTTCGGTACTAAACCTAAAGGTGATAACCTAAAATTAACAAAGGGGGATTGGTGAAAAGAGCCTTCTACCCTACCTGCTTCAATTTCTTTCTGTATTTTTTTCGAAAGCTATTGCTGGAGATTCCTTAATTGATGCCAAGTTATCAACCCATTTCAATTTCCCTTCTGGGCAGCTGGGCAACACAAAACAGTCTGTAAAACCTTTTCTAATTAGAGAAGCCCTCCCCTTGTTTGGGCAATGATCTAACCACGGTGACATTCTTGTCATGTTCACCGGCGTTATTGCTTTTGAGAAAATTACATTTTGACCCAGTTTGTTGTGTGGGTAACTGTTTCTTGAAACAACGAAAACTAGGGTGTCACCCACTACGCACTGAACACTCGTAGCAAAATTTGCAATCATTTGGAAATTTGCATTGGGACTCGTTGAAGGCCCAACAAACACCCTTCTTAAGGCCTTGATTAGCAACTGTTGATTGCGCTTTGTCCAAAGCTCCTGATACCTGCTGGGACATCGAGACCCACAATACAACGTCTTTCTGACCCCAAGTGACTGAGGTATGGAAGGACAAATTCTGGCTGAACTGCTCATCGTAAGAGAAACATTCAAATCCGCCAAAAGTACGAAAAGCCTCCAAGACTATCTCCAAATGTTGGAACATGCCAGAACAAAATTCGAAGTGTTTTTCCCCCATTACAGCAGCATATATCTAAAATGCTTGTAACCAGTTGTTAAAATTCTTTGATACAGGTCTTCGCCTATCCATTTCACTTTTGTCATCATTCCTTTTAGATGTAAAATCTTTAGGCGCTGGGAGTAACAGCAAAATGTCAAAAAATTCACCCTTCCAAATTCTAGCTTTAATTTGGATGGATAAATGAAGACCAAGAGGGGAAGTATCACAAGTAAGAGATTCTCTTAAGCAAGCTTCCCCCACACTAGAGACATTATCTCTTCTAATATATATATATATACACTAGTGTTACCCTGAGACCTGGTTTCTTCTAAAACTCTAGGGCTACTTGTAGTGTCCCACACACTAGCTATGTTCTTATCCATATTCAACTGACCAGTCAGCTTTTTTAGGGAACTTGCCAATTCCCCTAAAGATTGCACACTATTGGCATCATTATACTCGCCCATCTGTAGTCCTGCAATTTGCAGACTTCCTGATGGTTGATTTGAGTTTGTCTGACAGGAAGTAGATTGATTAGGTCTCTGCTGCTGTCTTTGCTGTTGTTGTTGCTGGGAGATCTGAAGATGGTCTTGAGATGGAGTGCTGGGGTATGGTAAAGGGGGGGGGGTTATGAATGACGATGGAATGAGAAGATGAGGGGTGAGATATGTGAGATTGGCTAGTTACAAGGGGCTGGCTTGAGATGGGCTAACTTGCTGGAATGGGCTGGATTGATGAAAAGTGGGGAGATTGGACAGGAGAAGACTAAGGTAAATTAGGGGAAGATAAGGGGGAGCTATTAGAGACAGTATCTTCTCTTGAAGCTCTCTGCCTCCTGTGCAGGGAAGCCGCTCTGGAATTGGTCCTCTCAGGAGAGTATGGGCGCTTGGGAGTCCTCTTGCATCTAGCTTTGTCTCTAGATGGAACGCAAGAGCCACCCTGCTTTCCAATGTGAGGACTCTGTCTTTTTAAATCACTTTGGGCATGCCTGCCCTGGGACGTGTAGGCAGGATGACTGGGAGGAGGAACAGACACAGTATCTGACGCGGCCGGCTGGGAGGTGCTTGCCTGAAGTGATGCGTCTGCTTGACGTGAAGAAGACGGGGCGGAACGGAACTAAGACAGTCCCTCAGCCAAGTTCCATCCCCACATTCAATAGCTTTTTTTTTTCTTCAGCGAGCCACAGCAAATCTTTAGATGCTTCGCCTGGCATAGCTGCTGGCACCATCCAAGCATTCAAGTAATTTTAAAAGGTGAGGAGAAAAAGCGGGATAACTGTATATATAGTACCCTTTCCCGCTGGGAAATACAGACATTTCAGTGAAGCGATGTACAATAGAGCTTTACCTTGGTAATAACCAAAGGCTTTAGCCAATCACTTAATATTGGTACAGAGGCTCAAAGAATAAGGGGTTAACAAGATAGAATCACGTATAAAAATGAATAACCCTAGAATGCCTGTGTAGAAAACAAAATATGAGTGCCGAAGAAATTATGGATTGAATAAATTATGAATCATAAATTCAATCTTATGAAATATGTAAGTCAATAAACAAACAAGAAAATATGTAACAACAAAGTGTTATAAACATATAAGACTAAGGGAGAAATTATATACTATATATGCAGATATAGAGTGGTCATTGAATCAATCTGCAAACTAGCATATACTAATAGAGACATACTTCCAAAACCATTACGCTGATATAGGAGTATATATTATAACTAGAGATAACAATTATTAGAGATTCAGTGGAATGTTGCAGGTCTGTATTAACCCACCTTTTCTTTTATAGGAAGGTTGGACATTACCACCTTCATTTTAATTGCCCCTCATTAAGAGTACTAACATATGGGCACATATTTTCTCTTTGGTTATAAGTGTACACTAAGTAAAGGTTACGTTTTATATACCGTGGCTACAAGGACTAATAAACACAGAACTGATCTCTAAGTTATTATATGTTTGAGAAAAATAATCTCTCACAAAAAATTGCACTATTTTCTTTATTTTTTTGTCCTCATTAACTTATTAGATTTGCTGTGTTAAACAAAAGTAAAATTATAGCCACGTTTTGTGTAGATCTAAAAGGAGATCTTATCACAAGGTATAAGTACATGAGAGGTCAATACAAGGATCTCTCTGGTGAGCTATCCATTCCAAGGCATAATCAAATAATCAGGGGACACCCCCTTGAAATTAGAGGAAAGGAGGCTTCGATTTCAGCAGTGAGGTCTGTTAAATTATGGAATTCCTTGTCCAAGGATGTGCTTATGGCAGATACAATGGATACATTTAAGAGAAGATTAGATACATTTATTTCAAAAGGGAACATACAGGGTTATAATTTGTATTAGTAGGGAAATCAGGAAGGTCTGTTAAAGACTAACTTATCTGGTAGCAGGAAAGCTATATATAATTCTCATGCCTCTGGGTTATGAGGCAAAGGTTTAACTTGACCTTTATCTTTATTCAATCTAATTTACTATGTTTTTACTTTGCCTCTTACCTAGAGTTATACGACTACTGCATCAGGGAGGGGTATGCCGATAAGAACCTCATTGCAAAGTGGAAGAAGCAGGGGTATGAGAATCTGTGCTGCTTACGCTGTATTCAGACAAGAGACACCAACTTTGGAACAAACTGTATTTGCCGGGTCCCCAAGAGCAAGTTGGAAGTGGTGAGTATTGTGCTTTACTGTTGCTAAATTGTGTGCATTAAATGGCAAAGGAAAATATTGTGTTCTTTATTTGTCTTGGTAGAGCATACTCGCACACCACACCAAAGTGCCTTTTCAGCATGAACCAAAATGATCTGTACTCTCTGGTAGCTGGAATAAAATAATTTTGTTTCTAACCTCCCCAAAAAATGTAAGCAGTTTGAATTTAGAAAGCTGTTTTTTTTTTTTTTTTAACAAGATGTTTGCAAGGAATACATGACCTTTATTCAACAAAAATGATTGTATAACCTATGTAATACGAAATCGATATAGTAAGACTATGTATTTCAGACCCATACGGTATTTGTACAAAGAGCAAGTACAGTAGAACACCATAAGAATAAATAAAGCCTGGCCTTCCTGCAGGCAAGGGGGCGCTAACATTTTCACAAGACATCTGAAAGTTGTGATGGACGTTTCTTTTATAACCTCTATAGGAGGACATTATCTTGGGTCTAATGCAGAAAAGAATAGTAGCAATTCTGGAGCAAACCAATTCTGGAGCAAACCAGTGACCTAATTTGGCAAACTAATGAAGAAATTCTGGGTAAAACCAGCTACACCATAGGGGTCAAATGCAAATTCCTTTTGAAATAAATGGCTAGAGAGGTGACTAATGCATTGCTCCACAATGTAGTGGCGACCCCCTAGTATTCAATGTGTTAGAAACCCCATTTAAAAAAAAACTGATTTGGGTGAATTATCAACTATCTGCTATGGTGCAGTGGATTCCCCTAGAATTGCTCCACTTGAGCTTGCTCAATTAGGCCCCAAGTGCACATTTGGCGAGAAAGAACCATACCCAGATTCGAAGAGGCTTTTCAAAGCCTTGAACAGCAGAGGCGCAATGTATTGTGATGCAGTGTGTTAGAAACTTCTGTATCATTAAAAGGTTTAAAAGCCCCATTTAAATCCATGGGAGTACTGGCAGTTATTGTTTTTCATCTGTGGTTCAGTTGATTTTGCTCCAGAAATGCACCTCTCTAGATTTTTAGAATACAACGTTGTATATCTTGGCTAAGCATCCATATGCAGTGGGCTGGACTGTAGATGATACTAATAACTGTATTTTATCTCCGATTTCTATTGTAGTCTGATTTAACTTGGGGAAAAAAAGATACATTTGTGTTTTGTCCATTGTGGAACACAGGAACCATGGGGTAAAGTAGTGTTGTGTAGGAGGTAGGACACTTGCAACTAAATCTCTCTAGAAGTGGAGACCCCTCCCAGATCCACTTTACCCCTGACCAGCATTCTACATGTACCTTTTGTACTCTGCACTGAACTTTATGCAGAATCTTTGTCAGGACCTGGAGGTCTGCTTGTGGATGGCATGTCGGCTTCCCAGGCAATCTCCTTCCCATCCCCTTATACTAAAAGAGCCTGAAGACAGAAGCAACCAAAGAACCAGAATTGCAGATAATACAGGTCCTGTGAGTATATCCTGTCCCTGCCAGTTTGTCCTGCAACCACAATATGAGGTCTGTGTTGCTATATGGCTTTATTTCTACATCCTGTCTACTCTTTGACTTTTTTTTATTTTCCCTCTTATAACTTGTCCTTCCTTTGAGGGACAAGCCTTTATTTCATAGTGGGACCTCTGGACAATTAAAGGCCTCTACACTTTAATGGCTCAGGGCCTGCGGTCACCATTTTAGTTAAGTAGCTTCAGCCCCCATATATTCTCTTGAAGCATTGAGTGAGTTCCAGGTTGCAAGACAGTTTCTGTGCACTCAGGATGGGGAAACTATAAGCTTATGGTAACACACACGCACACTTCATGAGAATGGCCTTTATCCTCAGTGGGTATGATTGTTTACTAGCAGAGGGTGTAAAAAGCATTTGATTAATGATGGGTATCTATATTAGTGGGTATTTGTTATAAACCACCAAACATTGGTGACCTTGAGGAATCAAAGCTATTAATGCAAATAGAAAAGGCTTCTCAAATAGGGAGAACTTTAATTATGGGGGATTTTAATTATCCAGAAATAGACTGGAAAAATGGAACAGCTAATTCTGCTAAAAGCAGCAAATTTCTGAACTTGTTGAATGACAATTTTTTGTCTCAACTAGTGCAGACCTCAACCAGAGAGAATGCATGTCTGGATCTGGTAATAACTGACAATGAAGAACTTATCTCTAGCATCCAAGTTAGGGAGCACTTGGGGAATAGTGACCATAACATGGTATCGTTTGAGATAAATTCAAAAAAGCAATTTTAGTATGGGTCCCACCAAAACACTGAATTTTAAAAAGGCCAACTTTAGCAGATTTAATTCATCCCTTGGTCTCGTTGACTAGGATAAAATATTTTCAGGAAAAAACACAGAAGGTAAGTGGAATGCATTCAAAATAACATTGCAAAAATACACATATAAATTTATCCCTGTTGGAAACAAATACAAAAGAAGCAAATTAAAGCCAATGTGGCTAACCAGTAAAGTAATTCATGAAATAAATAACAAGAAAGCAGCATTTAAACATTACAAAGCTGAGGGATCAGCAGAGGCATTTGTAGTATACAAAAATGTCAACAAAACCTGCAAAAAGGCTATTAAATTAGCAATATTTTTTTCATTCTTCAGTCTAGCTAAGGAGAGCAAGAGCAACCCAAAGAAATTCTTTAAATACATTAATGGCAAAAAATTAAAGTCTGATAATGTTGGGTCCTTGTTATCTGAAACAGGTGAGATGGTCAAGGGGGACAGAGAGAAGGCAGATATTTTAAATAATTTCTTTTCTTCTGTTTTTACCAAGGAAGACCCAATGGACAAGAATCCGCAAGCTACTTTTACAGAACAGTCACAGCAAGCATGGGACTGGCTAACACAAGAAAAAGTGTTAAAACATTTGAATGGTGTTAAGGTAGACAAAGCTCCGGGGCCAGATGGTATACACCCACGGGTACTTAAAGAGCTAAGCCAGGCCCTGGCCAGACCGTTATATTTGATTTTCAGGGATTCTTTTATTTCAGGTATGGTGCCCATGGATTGGCGTAAAGCAGATGTAGTGCCCATATTTAAAAAGGGATCAAAGTCACAGCCAGGAAATTACAGACCTGTAAGCTTGACATCTGTGGTAGGGAAGCTGTTTGAAAGGTTGCTAAGGGAATATATTCAAGAATTCTGCTGGAACAGGAATATCATTAGCAATAGCCAACATGGCTTTGTGAAAGACAGGTCTTGTCAAACTAACTTGATCGAATTTTATGAAAAAGTGAGTAATAATATAGATGCGGGAGCGGCGGTTGATGTGATCTATTTAGACTTTGCCAAGGCATTTGATACAGTTCCACACAAGAGGTTACTGTACAAATTGAATGAATTAGGCCTAGGGGAAAATGTTTGTGTGTGGATTGGAAATTGGCTGAAAGAATGCAAAGAGTGGTAGTAAATGGCAAGTTGTCCAGTTGGATAAACGTGATAAGTGGAGTACCTCAGGGATCTGTCCTGGGTCCTCTTCTTTTTAATTTGTTTATGAATTGTCGTGCTATTTATATAAAGGTATCCAAAGGGTTAAAACAGAGAACCACTCAGGTTGGATTTCTTCACTTAAATAGGCAAATGACAATATAAAATAATTCGAGAACTTTATCTTTAATATGTATTGACACGCTACTTCACAGTAATGAATTGATCACAAGAATCAATCCTTCATATTTGTGCAAAAATATATATTTTATTAAAATACAATATATATATATATATATATATATATATATATACACAAGTATCAGCAACAATGAAATGTATAAGTGACTAGCAATTATAATAGGTACATAGAAAATCAAACCACACTATTTATCATAAAGATTACCAGCGGTGCAAGGGTTAACCACACATAGGTATATTCAGAGGTAAAATAACAATAATTGCATTCAGCAGCATAGAACAGGTTAATTGATTGTTACAATTAATATAATACAGTTGGCTGCAGGGTCTCTTAATACCTCTGCCCCAGAAACTGTATAGACTATGCCAATTATGACGTAAGGGGTATTGTGAGATGAATTAAATAATTCCTCTAACAATTCCTTGTATCATATATCAATAATAATCAAATTTAGAGAATAACTGGAATAAAATCCCAGATTTAAATCACTATAATTTAATTATCTACTGAATTCAATATTGAATACCTCTGAATAAAATATATAAATTGCAATTAATATAGTCAAACAAAGATTATATAAATAATCTACCAGAATTAATCCAGTAACATATGTCTATAAAGTAACCAACTTCAGGCAACATATATTATGACAATAGCAACCTATATAAAACCTATAGGCACTCCAAGGGTTAATCCACACTTTTAAAACAGATGCCACACCCAGCAGATATTTTGTCTATTGAGATAATACCTTCAATTACAAAATATAAGCCTGGCACATATACAAAGAACTTTAGAATGCACACCACAAATAAATAGACAAACAGCAGTTAGAGAGTTAATAATGAATTCTAAGAATTCCCTTGATTAAATATCGGCTATTATAATTTTACCAGAAACACAATATTCTAGACATACTCAAAATTATATTAACCAATATAAACAAGGATAAATATATCTCACTGCTATCTCTATTTTATGATCTCTCTGGTAATTTATAACAATTAATTAATTTATTAATTAATTCTGCATAATTTCTTAATAACTATGCTAAATATATAGCAAATTAGAATATTTTCCATAAAACTGGCCAGGCTTCTATGGACAAATATGTATATATATAATTTTCCTCAATTATCGAGGAAATATACTTATTTTGAAATTAGGCAGAATTAGAATAAATAAAATATAATTACCAGGTTAATCAGTGTGGATCTTGAAGTTATAAGGTGTGGTCAGGAATTTGATCATCAGCCAAGAGAGCCCAGGAACTTCTTATTCAGGAAGTCACAAAAGAGACCCCTGTTTCAGCCAGTTAAGTTTAGTGAAAGACCCTTAACTAAGAGTAATTGGGGATTATATTTGCAATTTTTGCCTTATCAGTTATGGCCACCTTTTTCCAATGATTGGACAAAGATCCATCTCATTATACCGTGACATCACCGGTCTGCCCTGATTGGATATTAATATATCCCTAATTATTCAAGGAATGTGGATAATCCCAGTCATAATGCTCTCAAGACTCTAGGTGGAGCTCTTACTCTACTTAATTTCTTACCTATAATCAGCTTTTATGTCATCAATGATGTATGTAAGAGGGCATGAAACGTCATATAAATTTGTCATTTTCCTAGACGTTCTCATAGGGGTTTGTTTTTGTCATAAGATAAGACACTAAGAATGTCTGGCAAAACCCACTTTATCACCATAAATGTTGGTTAGTTATTTTCACTCCCTACCTTGGACCAATAGTCCATTGTTCACAGATGATGTAATTGGAACACATTTTAAACAGAATTTCAGCTAATTTCTACAATTAGAATTAACCCTATATGCTCCCCCAGGACAAAGTCTCTGACATAATGACCTCCCAGAGGGCATAGGGAGCCATGTATCAGTGTTTGCCGATGACACAAAATTAAGTAAGGTAATAAAGTCTGAACTGGATGTGCCTTCATTACAAGAGGATTTGGACAAATTGAGTAACTGGGCAGGCAAGTGGCAAATGAGATTCAATATAGACAAGTGTAAAGTTATGCATTTTGAGTATAATAATAAAAATGCAACATATAGTTTAAATGGTGTTTCTCTGGGGAAATCTACTAATGAAAAGGATTTGGGAGTAATGGTAGACAATAGACTTAGCAGTAGCATGCAGTGCCAACTGGCAGCTGCAAAGGCCAATAAGATAGTGACATGTATTAAAAGGGGTATTGACTCAAGGGAGGAAGATATTATTATGCCTCATTACAGGTCCATGGTAAGACCCCACTTAGGAGGGGTCTTACCATGGACCTGTAAAGAGGCGGAATAATTAGGGGTGCACCGAATTTAAAATTGTGAACCGAAACTTAAGGATGCACTAGGCCGAAACCGAAAATGACTTTTTCCCCACCCAACTTTTTTAAAATAGTTTTTGGGATATAATTATATATATATATAATACTCTTAATTAATTTCCTGAACTTAACATAATAATCTGAACTGAAAAAATACAAGCCAATACCAAGATAATAATAATAAATAAATACACTTTTATTAAAAGAAGCACAAATGGGACCAAAAAAATAAACAGTAAATTATAATAAGATCCATAATATTTTAATTATCATGTGTTTATTAATTAGTTATATTAGACTTAGTTATACATAATATATTGATTTGAATTGAAATCAATATAAAAACTATTACTTATTATTATTGCAGCATAATATAAGTCAAGTAATAAACTCAAACAGCAGCTCTTGGCTTATAAATAAATACACTATATAGACAAAAGTATTGGGACACCAGACCAAGACCATTACACCAATAGGGACTTTTCTTTATGACATCGCATTCAAAATACATACATAGACATTATGTAGTTAGTTGGTTCTCCCTTTGCAGCTATATAACAGTCAGCTTCCATTCTTCTGTGAAGGCTTTCCACAATATTGTGGAGTGTTTCTGTGATACTTTTTTGCCCATTCTCACAAATGCTTTACTGGATGGTCAGACACTGACTGGCCCGCACAGAGCCCTGACCTGTCCTTAACACCCATCAAAAAACACCTTTGTTATGAACTGGGACAGAGATTGCAATTTGCGATTTTTGCGAGCCAGGCCTTCTCGTCTATCTACTGGATGAATGGGCAAAAAATTCCCACAGAAACACGACCACAATCTTGTGGAAACTGGAAAGCCTTCCCAGAAGAGTGGAAGCTGTTATCTGCAAAGGGGTGGCCAATTTAATATTTAATGCAATATATCATAAAAGTCCCTGTTGGTTAATGGTCAGGTGTGGTGTCCATATAGTGTATGTGTATGTACTTACACACAGTACAATTTTAATGCAAAAAACACAGGCAAATCACAGAATGCCAAAGGGCCTCTATTCTGTTTTTTTATTTTTTGTAAACTTATTCCACTTTAAAGGGATAGTAATAATTATGTAAAAAATAAGTATTTCTTCTTTCCCTTCTTGCTACCTAGTCAGCAGTTAGCGTCTCAAATCTTACTGGAGGGGATTGGCTAGCTGCAGCTAAGGAAAGGAGATAGGCTTCACTCAGCATTCACTTCTAGAATTGTTCCTGCCTAATTAAAGGGGTGGATCGCCTACCCAAAGTTACCAGTAACCTATATGGACTAAGAGAAAATGATTTAACAGGTAAGACTAAAATCCTATCATATCATTTTTTTTTTTTTTCTCCTCACTTTTTCATGAAGACCTGTCTTTCACAAAGCCATGTTGGCTCCTGCTAATGATATTCCTGTTCAAGATGAATTATTGAGTATATTCCCTTAGCAACCCTTCAAACTGTATCCCTACCACAGATGTCAAGCTTACAGGTCTGTAATTTCCTGGCTGGGATTTTGATCCCTCTTTAAATATGGTCACCACATCTGCTTTACGCCAATCTGTTTGGACCATACCTGAAATAAAAGAATCCCTGAAAATCAAAAATAACGGTCTGGCCAGGGCCTGGCTTAGCTCTTTAAGTACCCGTGGGTGTATACCATCTGGCCCCGGGGCTTTGTCTACCTTTACACCATTCAATTGTTTTAACACTTTGTCTCTGTCGTCCAGTACAGGTTACTGGTAACTCTGGGTAGGCGATCCGCCCCTTTAAGTAGGCAGGAACAATTCTAGAATTGATTGCAGGGAGTGGAGCCTACCTTCCCTCCTTGGCTGCAGCTAGCCAACCAGCTCCAGAAAGATTTGTTCCTTGAAGACACAGGTAAGAGAAGTTTTCTGTTATAGCTGTAGAAGTTTTTTATTTTTCTGTTAGATGTGGAATACCACCATTAGGCGGATTACCATAACTGACAATGCCCTTAGATGTGGCTAGCTCATTGACCAGGTGCTTTTTGTGGATCTTAAGCGCGGGTGGGGAAAATCTTGGTTACAATTTCTTTCCTCAGGAGTTGCCCACTGAGGCTTCTTCTTTAAACATGGTAATCTGAAGACAGAAGATCTGCAGGAAAGGTGAGCAACCCTTTGAGTGCTGCAGGTCCACTTGTCCCATAGTGCCTCTCCACACAGGGGTGTTTTTCATTTGGAGTTCCTATAGCACACTCCTGCACTCATTGGGTCTATCTGTATGTCTGTTAGGTATTATGGCGGAGGTGATAACTTAACCCTTTAGTTGCTGGATTTGCATTTTTTGTGGGAGTTTCTAACACTTTTCCTACTGGTTTAGTGTGGGTGTCCTAACATGTTCTAGTGATGTTTTAGGTATTTTAGATTTACAGTTTCAATTTTGTAAAATTTGAGTTCCAAGCCTTAAAGGCACGCTTTACCACATAAACGCCATTGCTTCATTCACTTCTATGGGACTGTACTATTTGGGACAGATCTCAGGGGGCTTTGGGCCCTGTTTGGGGTACTTTTCTGGGAAAACTTCATTTCCCATGAGCGCTTGCGTCACACGTTCGTTTTTGATTGGCTCCTGCCGTGGCAGCCATTTTGTGATCTTTCCAGAACGAGTATCCTACGCTGGGCTTGGACTCTTCTCTGTTGATTAACCCTTCGCCTGCCAGATAAGTTTATTTTAGCGATTCTGGGGTGAAACTTTAATCATACACACTATAATTGGGTGATTTCTTATACAGTAAGGTTATTTGACACTGTGAGAACGTCTATACCACTGGAGCTTGGGGCCAGACCTAAGACTAAGGAGGCTGGGGTCTCTGTATCCCTCATTATGCATTGCTCTTCCTGTCACTCAGGGCTACCTAGAGAATTCTCAGGTCACTTATGCCCAGCATGTTCTGAAGTCCCTGAAAGTATTCCAGGGACCTCCAGCCATGCATTAGAGCCAGCTTGGGTGCAAGAGTTCAAGGCTGCTACTAGGGACCTTAGGACCACATTGCAACTCTTTCCATCCCAGTTACAGGGGGTCTTTCATTCTTGGCAGGCCTCCTCCTCAGTCAAGTCTTCCCTGCCCAAACCTCAGGGAGTAACTGATGTGTCAGATTCCTCTGAAGAAGAACTGCTGGTGGATTTAGATGTTGAGGAATGTTCTAATGTAGTATAATGTTTTAGGACACTCAGACACAGAAGGTTTTGGTAAAAACACAGTTTTATTGAAAACACAGAATTTAGAGTAACCCACACGGGTCCAGTATATACAGACAGAAATAATACTGACACAGGTCAGGTTACAAATAGATCTAGTAACCCACACGGGTCCAGTGAAGCACAAAGGTACAACGCTGCCACAGGTCAGGTTACAGTTCGTGTGAATCCTAGAAGAGACCGTGGAGAGACGGGTGCTATTAGGCCAGGAGGTATGGACAGGCTGTAATAGGACTGAGGCCCACAGGACACTCTCTACGCAGAGAGTGACACAAAGCGACAGAGGCCACACGGAGGTAAACGAAGGCCCTGGAAATGACAGACTACCAGAACAGTCAAGGGTAACTGATACCGTATTGTACGGAGTAACACCAATGTAACCTGCAGTACACTGTGACCCAGAGTGCAACCGCACCAACCCGCAAGGGGTTAAACGAATGCTCAGACCTGAATAGTAGCAAGGCCATGGGGACAACCGAGGCACCCAGGGAACACACCAACCTTGGGTAATGGCTATGAACAGATCAAGCGTACCGTGGTGCAACCTGATTGATCTCAACCACCGGGGTGGAAGGATCACGAGGCACAATAACCGGAGACTGGGTCACAGGGAACAGGACTGCCGGAGCAGAGTATACGAGGCAACCAAGGACTGTCAGACAGTATGAGCACTGGAGGCACATACTCCAACCGGATGGAGCGGGAAACCAGGCCAAATCGGTACAGAGAGCAGGATCGTAGTCAGGCCGGGTCGGGACACAGAGCAGGAATGTCAGCCGGGTCGGTACACAGAGCGGGAACGTCAGCCAATCCGGATCAGTACACAGAGCAGGAACGTCAGCCAGGCCGGGTCGGTACACAGAGCAGGAAAGTAATCAGGCAGAGTAGTCAGGCAGTCCGGGTCGTACACAGGATTCACACAGAAGTCAGGAACAAGCGCTAGCGACTGGAACACCACGAAAGGCCATCGCAGAAGTGACAGGGCTCAGTATTTAAGGGCTAGCACTGGGCAGAGCAAAACCACAATAGCCAATAAAAGGAATCAGGAAGTAGCACTGAATCACAATGTCTCCAGCAATAACACGGGCACCGTGATATGTAGGCTTTTCTCAGTTTTTTGGGGATCCTTTTGAGGCTGATCCTGAGCCCTCCACTAAGGGCCTGAGCAGGGCTGTCTTGACTACTCTTAACATTCCCTTAGTTCAGGAGGTTCCTTCTGACCCCTCTGATGTGTTCCAGGAGCCCCTTACTTACTTTCCACCTAACCCCACTCTAGACCGCCTTGTGGAAAACCCTCTACGTCCAAGAAATTTGCCAAGCTTTATCCCTTTTTCTGAGGCTGCGCTTAATCAGTGGGTTTATCCTCCCAAAGTGGATGCTCCTATTTCCAGGCTATCTAAGTCTACTGCCTTACCAGTCTCTGATGCCTCTGCTCTGAAGGTCTGGACTGACAAACTTGAGGTCTCCCTCAAATGCATTTTTGCCACTGCTGGTTCTGCCATGCGTCTAGCATTTGCTGCTGCATGGGTGAACCGGGCCATTGCAGTCTCGACTGAACAGCTCACCAAGGCTGTCCATCAGGATGCACCTACTTCTGATAAGGTGCGCCTTCTTGCCAACATTTCTGAGACACAGCACTATGTTTCTGCTGCCTTATTTGATGCCATACGTTTGGTGGCTAGGGTTTTCACCATGTCTGTGGTGGCCAGACGAGCGCTTTGGCTCAAGATCTGGTCTGCTGACACTACTTCTAAGAAAGCCTTGTTTTCCCTGCCTGCCCTTTCAGGGTACCCCTTTGTTTGGGCCAGATCTTAATGATCTGATCATAGAGGCCACTGGGGGTAAGAATACTCTCCTACCCTTGGTTCCCAGGAAGAAATTGCCACTTAAGCGTTAGCCGTTTTTTTTCATCCCTTTCTGATTGAGACACGTCCGGCTAATCAGACGGTTCCCTCAGCTCCGCGTACCTCCTCCAAGCCCAAACAACAATGGAAGCCGAAGGTCTCCTCCAAGCTCAAGGCTTCCAAGCCGCCTTCGGCATTACTCACCAGAACCGGGTCCGCACTCCGCTGTGGGTGGTCATCTACAACACTATCACAGCATTTGGGAGGATTCAGTGATGGCCCCATGGGTTTTACATGTAGTGATGGAAGGATGCAAGATCCCTTTCATTTCTCTTCCTCCCTTTCGTCCTTCTCACATGCCTCAGGGTGTAGAGAAACGCTGTCTGTTCGACAGCACTGTTCAGGCTCTTCTGGATGTTCTGGAGCCGGTACCTTTCCAGGACAGGGGGTTCGGGTTTCTACTCAAACCTCTTTGTGGTCGCCAAAAAGGACGGCGGTTGTCGCCCTATTTTGGACTTGAAAGCTCTCAATTCCTTTGTGACCCGGACTCATTACTGTCAGGAGTCTTTGAGCACAGTGATTGCTGCCATGTCCCTGGGGAAATTCCTTGCTTCTCTGGATCTTCAGGACGCGTACTTACGCATTGCCATTCATCCAGAGAGCCGGCAGTACCTCCGGTTTGCCTGCGACAGGGAAGGACGAATATCAAGGCACCCAGGACACGGTTGAAGACTGAGGAGCCGTCGTCAGACCAAATGGAAGAGCTTAGAACTGAAAATGTTCTCAGCTCTTCCATTTGGTCTAATGACTGCTCCTCAGGTCTTCAACCGTGTCCTGGGTGCGTTGATATCCGTCCTCCACCGGAACGGCATCAGAGTTACTCCATACATGGACGACTTGCTTCTGAAAGCTCCCTCTGCGGAACTTCATCACCAGGTTCAGAACTGCATTCAGGCTCTCATCCATCACAGCTGGATCATCTGCTTGGACAAATCAGATCTTGTCTCATCCCAGCATCTGGTCTTCCTGGACCTTCTCTTTGACACGGAAGAGCATGGTGCTCCTCACGGACGAGGTGGCTCACCAGATCGCCCATAGGGTTTCAGCGATTCTGTCTCAGGATCCAGTTCCAGTCCAGAGGCTATCATCTCTGGTGGGGAAATTCATATCCACCATAGAAGCGGTTCCGTTTGCCATGGGGCACACCAGGGAGCTCCAGACGTTCGTGATCCAGGTGTGTAAGGGTCAACTGGATATTCTGAAGATGTTTGTTTCTCTTCCTCTTCATGTGGAACTGAGCTTGTCATGGTGGCTCGACCTTTCCAACCTGATGAAGGGCAAGTCCTTTCTCGTACCCTTTTGGACCAAGGTGACGATGGATGCCAGCCTTTCCGGCCGGAGTGTGGTCCTGGGTCGCTTGAGCGTTCATGGTTGGTGGTCTCTGGAGGAGTCCCTCCTTCTGATCGACATATTGGAGCTTCGGGCTATATTTCATGCCCTGCGACATAGGACATCTCAATTGGAAGACTGTCCGGTCCGAGTAGAGTCCTACAACGCCATGGCCGTGGCTTGCATCAACAAGCAAGGTGGAACAAGAAGTCTCGCTGCTTGGTTAGAGGTCAAGGCTATTTTGTTCTGGGCAGAAGAGCACGTACCTTCCATATCCGCAGTGCACATTCCAGGCATAGACAACGTCATGGCGGACTTCCTCAGTCGACACACAGTGGACAGCGGAAAGTGGGAGTTGCACCCAGAGGTGTTCCAACTCATTGTTCAGCAATGGGGTCTTCCTTACATCGACCTGATGGTGACAAGACAGGAAGGTTCTAGTGTTCTGCTGTCGGTGGCGAGACCCTCTGGCTCTAGCAGTAGATGCAATGTCCATTCCATGGCTCTTTCCTCTGGCTTACATCTTTCCTCCCCTTCCCATGTTGCACAGGGTGTTATGGAAATTACGGCTGGAGCGTTGTCCAGTTATTCTGATTGCTCCGTACTGGCCTTGTCAGTCTTGGTTTCCGGAGCTCTTGGATCTGTCAGTGGCGGAGCCCTTTCGGCTCCCCTACCGTCCAGACCTTCTTCTACAGGGTTACCTGTGGAAAGAGTATGTTCATCGGCTAGCTTTGACAGCTTGGAAATTGAATCCTCAATACTGAAAAAGAAGGGCTTCTCTTCTAGTGTGGTGGCTACTATGCTTAGTGTCCGCAAGGCTGTTTCTTCCAAGATCTACCATCATGTCTGGTCAACTTTTCTGTCCTGGTGTGCTGACAGGGACTTCTCAGGAATCTGATCTACCTACAGTCCTGGCCTTTTTGCAGGATGGTGTGGATAAGGGCCTCAGTTTTAGTTCCCTTAAGGTTCAGACTTCTGCTCTCTCTGTTTTCTTTCAGAGGTGCATTGCCATCCTTCCTGATGTCAAGATTTTCTTCCAGGGCGTTGCTCATACTCATCCTGTTTTCAAGACTCCCACTCCTCAGTGAGATCTTAACTTGGTTTTGAGCTCTCCCTTTGAGTCTTTGGCTACTATTCCTCTACGCCTGTTGATGTGGAAAATGGCCTTTCTCCTGGCGATTGTCAGTTTGCAGTGTCAGAGTTACATGCTCTGTCCTGTAAAACACCCTATTTGGTGTTTCACAAGGACAAGGCAGTGCTTCGCACTTCTAAGGAGTTTCTCCCGAAGGTGGTCTTTGAGTTCCACATCAATCAGGCGCTTGTGGTGCCCTCTTTCTGCCCTGACCCCACCTCTGACAAGGAGAGGGATCTCCACTTGTTAGACGTGGTGCGTTGTCTCAAGTTTTATGTACGTCGCACTGAGTCTGTCAGGCAATCAGACGCGTTGCTCATCATTCCTGAGGGTCCTAGGGCAGGAAGACCGGCATCCAAGGTGACTATTGCCCCTTGGATCAAGCCTACTATTCGTAAGGCTTATGAGCTGAGGAAGAAGCCTATCCCTTTCAGGGTCACGGCTCATTCTACTCGATCTATTGGGGCCTCTTGGGCTTAGAAGAATCAGGCCTCTGCTGATCAGTTAGGCAAGGCAGCCACTTGGTTGTCTGTGCACACCTTTTCGGAGCACTACCGTGTGGATGTGTTGGCATCGCCTGATGCCAGCTTTGGGAGGAAAATCCTGGAGGCAGTATTGCCTGTCTAGGATTTCCTTGGTTCTTGGTGCTTCCTTCACTTTTGAGCCCTGTTGGTTCTAGTTCAGTGTGCTGTGTAACGTTCCTGGGGTGGTGTTACCCCTGTTTAGTGTCCGTTGACACTTCAGTTGTTGTTGGGCTATCTCTGATCTGATTGTTCATATCTGTTCTGGTGACGTTGGGGGCCTTGCACCTGGTCCTTTCCTTCTTCCCGCCTCTGGGAATCTCAATGGTTGGACATCCCAGAGTTACCAGTAACCTGTATTGGACGACAGAGAAAAGAGGATTTTAGTCTCACCTGTTAAATCCTTTTCTCTTAGTCCATACAGGTTACTGGTCTCCCACCCTGTCAAGGGACCATGCTTGGCTCTACTGTGGCAGACTGGGGGGGTCCTTTGGGGTCATGTTCACAGGAGTCTTCTTTCCCTTCTATCTAGTCATAGTTAGTGTCTCAAATCTTTCTGGAGCTGATTGGCTAGCTGCAGCCAAGGAGGGAAGGGAGGCTGCACCCTCTGCATACACGTTGAGAATTGTTCCTGCCTACTAAGCTGATCAATAGCGCTCGTTGTCAGAAATATTACCTGTTTGAGAAATGTACACTGTTCCCACACCATCAGGCAGGAAACAGTGCATACATATTTCCATACTGACGCCTGTACTGTCAGTCCCTTTTGGAGCTGAACGGCTCCTAGCAACGCCACCTAGAGCAGGCTTGGACTGACAGCGCAGGCATGCAGACATCACTATTGAAAGATGTCTACGTTGTTTCCTGCCTGTCGGTCTGGGAACAGTGTACATTTCTCAAACACCAGGTAACATTTCTGACGCCTACTGCTATTGAGTAGCTAGTCGCCAGATGGGTATTTATTTGGGCCAGATTTGTTCATAGGTGGTTGTCCCGCTTTAAAGAATTTTTTGGGTTGCTCTTCCTCTCCTTAGCAATCATTTTTTCATTCCACAGTTTAGCTAATTTAATCGCCTTTATTCAGGTTTTGCTGGTATTTTTGTATTTTGCAAATCCTTCAGCTTTATAATGTTTAAAGGCCGCTTTTTTGTTATTTATTTCATGAATTACTTTACTGGTTAGCCACCTTGGTTTTAATCTGATTCTTTCGTATTTGTTTCCAAAGGGTATACATTTATATGTATATTTTTGCAATGTTATTTTGAAGGCATTCCACTTACCTTCTGTGTTTTTTTGTTTTTTGTTTTTTTTTTTCCCCCTGAAAACATTCTATCCCAGTCAACAAGACCAAGGGATGAATTACACCTGTTAAAGTTGGCCTTTTTAAAACTCAGTGTTTTGGTGGAACCCATACCAAATTGCTTTTTTGAATTAATCTCAAACGATACCATGTTATGATCACTATTCCCCAAGTGCTCCCTTACTTGGATAATAAGTTCTTCATTGTTGGTTACCAGAGCCACACACGCATCCCCTCTGAGGTCTGTAAAAGTTGAGACAAAAAATTGCCATTCAACAAGTTTAGAAACTTACTGTTTTTAGCAGAATTAGTTTTTCCATTTTTCCAGTCTATTTCTGGATAATTAAAATTGCCCATAATTATAGTTCTCCCTATTTAAGAAGCCTTTTCTATTTGCATTAATAGCTGTGATTCTTCAAGGTCACCAATGTTTGGTGGTTTATAACAAATACCCACCTGCAGGGATTCCACATGTTCACTACTGTCATCACATTTATCTTCCTGCAAATGAGGCAATAATGCTGATTTGACATACAGACAGACCCCACCACCTCTTTTGTATGACCTATCTTTTCTAAACAACATGTAGCCCTCCAAATTGACCAATCATGTGTGTCATCCCTCCAGGTTTCTGTTATGCCTATCAAGCCATAGTTTTCGATTTCAGCTACCAGCTCCAATTACCCTATTTTACCAGTTATAATTCTGCATTTGCAAGCATACAGTTTATGCCACTGCGATGTTCCATCTGTGATTTTATTTTGATGTGGTTTATAGGCTTCTCCTTATCATCTGTACTAACCCATCCCCCAGATCCACCCACCTGGTTATGAACTACATCACATTCCCTTTCTATACTGTCTAGCCCAGTATTTATTGGCCCCTTCCTATTTTAAAATCTCCTCCAACCATCTAGCCATCCTCTCCCCAAGCACTTGAGACCCTCTTGCATTCAGGTGCAATCCATCCCTACTATAGAAATTGTACCCCAAGGCAAAATCAGTCCAATGCTCTAAAAACCCAAAGTCCTCCTTCTTACACCAAGACTTCAGCCATGCATTAAGCTCCTTTATCTCCCGCTGTATCTTTGGTGTAGCGCATGGCACAGATAGTATCTCTGAGAATACTACCTTGGAGGTCCAGTTCCTAATCTTACTCCCTAAATCCATAAAATTACCTTTTAGGGCTCTCCACCTTCGTCTTACTTTGTCATTGGTAACAATATGCACCAAGACAGCTGGATACTCTACAGTCCCTCCCAAGATCAGCACATGCCAAATCACACCTGTTGATCCAGCAGTTAGGTAAAAAAAAAAAAAAAAACACCCCTTTGGAACCACTTCTGTTTAAGCCCCAAGTGGGTAAAAAAAAACAACTTCCTCCTCACTCAAAATGGAAATCTGGTATTTCCCTGGATCAACATCCTATTTGCTTTAAAGGTAAAGATTTACACAATTTTACTGCCCTTATTGTAAAAATCCTTGCCTTTTGTTTTAGATGAAAGCTCTTTTCCTCTAATCTAAATGGATGACCTCTTGTTCTTTTTAATAGAGGTGAAAAGAAATAGCAGATGTAAAAAATAGGGTAATTCTAAGTGAAAGGAGGAATCCAAATCCAATCTTCTAATACTATAAATGAATAATATGTAGTGGTATTTTACACTGTAAAGGTTGAGAAATATGAGTATACCTGGAGATCTGTACCACAGAGAGAACTGCGCTAAGAGGTGACCAAAATGGAGCACCAGAAGTTTAACTGTCTCAATCCCTTAATTTGCTGTCAACACTGGTAAATCATATAGTGAAAACCAGATTTATCATATTGAAATACCAAAAAATATTCAGTACTGTAATGTGGTTATGAGATAATACGAAGTCACAATTATTCAGGAGAGCATTCAACATTGAAAAATAAGAATGCTGAACAACGGTAACTGGGGGAGAGAGAGAGAGAGCTGTAAAATAAAAAATTCAGAATAGAATTCAAATTAGTGATTATATAATGATCCCAGTAAGGCTGTGGTGTCAGCCGGCATTATGAACGTTTTATAGCCTTTGATAAAGTTGGTCTGGTGAAGAGCCAAGAATGATGGAATTTAAACTTCCATCCACTTATCAGATTAGATATTGAAAAGGTGTGCACCGATTAAGTTAAAATATGTGACCAAATCTGCTGTCGTTTGACAATTGAAAATGTAAAGAAATGACTCAAAAATCATAGTAAATATGGGACCACATCTTTCATTCTGCAAGTAATAAAATATGAGATTAACAATAATAATAATAATAACTAGTATTTATATAGCGCCTTTCTCCCAGTGGGACTCAAAGCGCTGTCAGCGCACGCTCTCGGAATTAACCAAATCGGCAGCTGAAATAATAGGTGTTGTTATTACCCAATCAATGGTACTCATTTATCGACCTCGGAAGGATGAAGGGCTGAGTTGGCCCTGCCAGGATTCGAACCTGCAACCCTGAGGTTGTATATATACAAATATATAAGGCAATTATACAGTTAAAGTTCCTTATCAAAAACTGATGCAAACCACGAAGATTGAAGTATCTGCCATAAAAATAGGATTTTAGTCTTACCTGTTAAATCCTTTTCACTTAGTCCATACAGGTCACTGGTACTTCTGGGAGGCGATTCGCCCCTTTAATAGGCAGGAACAATTATGCAAATGATTGCAGGGGGCGGAGCCTCCCCTCCTACTTAAGCCACCTTCAGGCCAGAGCCACTAGATTGATTTGAGACCCTAAAACTGACCCCAGGTAAGCAAGAAGAAAGACTCCTGTGAGCATGCCCCAAAGGTCTCCCACTGAATGCCACAGGAGAGCCAGATCTGGTCCCTTGACAGGGTGGGAGACCAGTGACCTGTATGGACTAAGTGAAAAGGATTTAACAGGTAAGACTAAAATCCTATTTTCACTGTCGTCCAATACAGGTCACTGGTACTTCTGGGATGTACAAACATTGAGCTGATCCAGAGGTGGGAAAAAGGCAAGGACCAGAACAAGGCCCAATTCATTACAACTGCTATGAACCAGTTAATTACATAGCCCAAACTGTAAGTGTCAACAGACACCAATCAAGGGAACAATCCCTGAACTAACAAAGCACACGGAACTAGAGCCAACAGGGCTCAACAGTAAGGAAGCACTAAGGATCACAGAGCGGAAGACCTACACAGGCAAAACTGCCTCCAGGACCTTCCTTCCAAAACTGGCATCAGCCGAAGCCAGTACATCAACTCGATAGTGCTTAGAAAATGTGTGCACAGAGGACCAAGTGGCCGCTCTGCACAGTTGATCAGCAGATGCCTGATTCTTGTAGGCCCAAGAGGCCCCAATAGATCTGGTGGAATGGGCAGTCACCCGGAAGGGAACGTGCTTATTCCGCAACTTATAGGCTTCACGGATAGTAGCCTTAATCCAAGAGGCAATGGTAACTTTGGAAGCCGGTCTCCCTGCCCTAGGCCCCTCAGGAATGACGAATAGAGCGTCAGACTTCCTGATAGACTCGGTGCGATGAACATAAAACTTGAGGCAACGCACCACATCCAACAAATGGAGATCACGTTCCTTGTCAGATGAAGGATTAGGGCAGAAAGAGGGAACCACAATCTCCTGATTGATGTGAAACTCTGACACAACCTTGGGTAAGAATTCCTTGGTAGTGCGAAGCACAGCCTTATCCTTGTGGAACACCAGGTAAGGAGGTTTACAAGACAGAGCTTGTAACTCTGCTACCCGGCGAACTGAAACAATAGCCAAAAGGAAGGCCATCTTCCAAGTCAAGAGACGTAATGGAATGGAAGCCAAGGATTCAAACGGGGGTCGCTGGAGAACTCCCAGCACCAAATTGAGGTCCCACTGGGGAGCAGGACTCTTGAAGGCAGGTCGAACATGAGTCACACCTTGGAAGAAAACTTTCACATCAGGAAGGATAGCAATCCTTTCCTGGAAAAACACAGACAAGGCAGAAGTCTGAACTTTGAGGGAACTCAGACTGAGCCCCTTATCAACACCGTCCTGCAAGAAGGCCAGGACAGTGGGAAGATGAAAATCAAGGGAGAATTTCTTCTCAGAGCACCATGCCACGAAGGTTGACCATATGCGATGACAGATCTTGGAGGACACAGGCTTACGAGCACTGAGCATAGTCGACACCACAGAAGGAGAAAATCCTTTCTTTGCTAGAATCGAGGATTCAACCGCCATGCCATCAAATGGAGAGAGTGAACATCCTCCTTCCACAGATATCCCTGAAGAAGTAGGTCCGGACGGGCAGGAAGTGGGAACGGATCCGCCACTGACATGGCCAACAACTCCGGATACCAGGACTGGCGAGGCCAGTTTGGAGCGATCAGGATAACAGGACAACGCTCTCGCTTCAGTTTCTGGATGACTCTGATCAATAAAGGAAGAGGAGGGAAGATGTAAGCCAGAGAAAAATCCCAAGGAATCGATAAGGCATCCACTGCCAGAGCAAGGGAGTCCCTCCGCCGGGAGCAAAACACCGGAACCTTCCTGGTGTGTCTGGAGGCCATCAGGTCCACCTCCGGCATCCCCCACCTCTGGGTGAGCAAGTGAAACACCTCTGGATGAAGAGCCCATTCTCCGCTGTCGACGGTATGACGACTGAGGAAGTCCGCCATGACGTTGTCCACGCCTGGAATATGAACTGCAGAGATGACAGGCACGTGATCTTCTGCCCAAGAGAAAATATCCTTGACCTCCAACCAGGCGGTGCCGCTTCTTGTGCCGCCTTGCCTGTTGATGTAAGCCACCGCAGTGGCGTTGTCGGATTCCACTCTGATCGGAAGACCGGTCAGTTGAGATTCCCAGTGTCTCAGGGCAAGCCGGACGGCACTTAGTTCCAGAACATTGATGGAGAGAAGAGATTCCTCCAGACCCCATTTCCCCTGAGCACTGAAGCGACCCAACACAGCACCCCAGCCCCGAAGGCTGGCATCCGTTGTGATCGTGGTCCAACAAGGAACTTGAAAGGATCTCCCTTTCAGGAGATGGGAGAGATCCAACCACCAGTGCAGACTCAATTCCACATGAGGAGGTAGAGAGACTGACAGATGCTGATGATCTGGATGATTCTTGCACGTCTGGATCACAAATCTCTGAAGTTCCCTGGAGTGGGCCATGGCAAAAGGTACCGCTTCGATCGTGGAAATGAACTTCCCCACCAGGGACGACAACTTCGTTACCGGCACTAAGTCCAGTTCCAGAATCCCCGCCCCTCGGATGGCTATCTGATGAGCCACATCCTCTGGCAGGAACACCATGCATTGGCGAGTGTCGAACAGGAGACCCAGGAACAGAAGCCTCTGAGATGGGACCAAGTCCGACTTGTCAAGATTCAGGATCCAGCCATGGCGGGTCAGAGTGTGGATACACTTCTGCAATTGCTGGTGAAGAAGCTCCGCCGAGGAAGCTTTGAGGAGGAGATCGTCCATGTAGGGGGTCACCCTGACCCCGTCCTGATGAAGCACAGCTATCAAGGAGCCCAACACTCTCTGGAAGACCTGAGGAGCTGAAGTCAGCCCAAAGGGAAGAGCTGAAAACTGAAAGTGTCCCCTGTGGCAGGCAATCCTGAGATACCGCCTGTTCTCTGGATGAATAGGGATGTGAAGATAAGCATCCTGAAGGTCCAGGGAGGCAAGAAACTCCCCTGGAGACATAGCTGCAATCACAGAGCGCAGGGACTCCTGGCGGAAGTGGGAAGTCACCACATAGGCATTGAGATCTTTGAGATCCAAAATGGGACGAGCCCCTCCGTCCTTTTTGGCCACCACAAACAGGTTGGAATAAAATCCTGAACCTGTGTCCTCCGGAGGAACCACTTCTAGAACCTCTTTGTCCAAGAGATCCTGAATAGCGTCGTCGAACAGACGTCTTTTTGTGGGTTCCTGAGAAGGACGAGTAAAATGGAACCGAAAAGGAGGAAGGGAGGAGAAAGGGATCCTGTATCCCTCTGACACCACCTGAAGAACCCATGGGTCCGCCACTGACTCCTCCCAAGTCCGGCGAAAGATGCGGAGACGTCCACCTACAGCCAGATGCGGACCCGGGTTCGGCGAGTCATGTCGAAGCAGTCTTGGAGGTCTTGGCCTTGGGGGCCACTTTGGGCTTCCAGGACTGCTTGGGCTTGGAGGAGGAGCGCGTAGCGGGAGGACCCGTTTGGGCCGAGGAGCGTGTCTCAGTCTGAAAGGAACGAAAGGACCTATTGCGTTTGGCTGGAAACTTTTTCTTAAAGACTGAGGGTAGAAGAGTATTTTTACCACCAGTAGCCTCACTGATCATTTCTTTGAGTTCAGACCCAAATAGCAAATTCCCCTGAAAGGGCAAGGAAAGCAAGGCTTTCTTAGAGGCAGTATCAGCAGACCAAATTTTCAGCCAAAGGGCACGTCTAGCCACCACAGAAGCAGTGGAGGCCCTCGCCATCATGCGAACAGCATCAAAGGCAGCGTCAGCAACATAATTCTGAGCTTCAGTGGTATTAGCAAGAAGCTGTAACTGTTCAGATACTGGTGCATCCTGGCGAACTGCGTCAGTCAGTCGTTCAGTCCAGGCCGCAATGGCTCTATTAACCCACGCCACTGCAAAGGTTGGACGCATGGCAGTGCCAATGGAGGCAAAAATAGACTTAAGAGAAAGCTCTAGCTTTTTATCCGTCCAATCCTGCAGGGCAGAGGCGTCAGAGACAGCCAAAGCGGTAGACTTGGATAGCCTGGAAACAGGAGCATCCACCGTGGGGGGATGAACCCATTTTGCCAGCTCAGTCTCAGGAAAAGGGTACAGTTTAGCAAACTTTTTGGAGACAGAGGAGGATCTATCAGGATTCTTCCATGCCTCAGAGACTAGACGGGCAAGAGTAGGGTTAGTTGGAAAACAAACAGGCTTAGATGGTTTCTTTTGAAAAACGTCAGTAGGATCATAAGTGGATTCCTGAGTCAGAGGAAGGTTGAGCGTATTCAGTACAGCTCTAATCAGACCCTCAGCCGAGACTTCAGGGTCACATTCATAAGGGTCCCCAATGGACCTGTTAGACTCAATAACAGTGCGTTCCTCAGCATCAGAATCCTGCAAGAGTTCTTCAGAAGAATCAGACACATCAGGAGCACCCTGTGGCTTAGGCAGGGAGGTCCTGATTGTAGCGGGGGTCTGCCAGACCTGGAGAGCCCCTGAGAGGGAAAGAGTTGAAGAGTGGATCTGAGATCCCTAGTGGCAGCTTTAAACTCCCTCACCCAAGATGGCTCAATAGCATGGCTGGGAAGCCCAGGATTGCTATCTTGACCAGTGCAGTTAGGGCATAGATCCCCCACATTATCGCTAGATAGCCCAATGTGACAAGAGGAGCAAAACGCCATGGGGGGAGCGGACCCCCCATCCTCCTTTGACTTGGGTCTAGCCCCTAGTTCCAGTGAAGTAGACATGCTCACAGCGTCAATATACCCCACTTTAAACTCTATCACCCAGAAAAAGTGTGGAACATTAAAGTTTCACCCCAGAAATGCCTAAATTCGGACTTATCTGGCCAGCGAAGGGTTAATCTGTTGAGGGGAGAGAAGGCTCGGTCCCTGCGTAGTGTACTCGCTGAGGAAGAGCTCCACAAAATGGCGGCCATCAGGATAGCCAATCAGAAACGAGCGCGAACCGGGCGCTCATGGGAAATGTAGTTCTCCCCATACAAGTACCCCAAACAGTGCCCGAAGCCCCCCTGAACACTCCACACTAATAAAACACATACCGGATGATAGAGCAAGAGCCTAGCAGTAAAATGAGCCCTCTCTGGAGTTGCTGTGACAAGCGGTTCCAGAGATACGTCCCACACTGTGAAATCTCATAGAGAGTAAAGGAGCCATAGCGTCTGAGCGGGAAAGCCGCGCTTAAAGGCGCGGAACACCAATTTTAATAAAGTTTAACAAAACATTAAAAAGTGCCCAAACATACATTAAACACATAAATAAACACTATTTAAGGCTCCAAACCCAGAGAATACCACAGAAACTGCATTAAAACATTGAATGCAATAAAAACACCCTATGAGTGCTGGAGTGCAAAGCAAACTCCCAAATACAAGCCCAGCAAAGGGACACTGTGGGGACAAGTGGACCTTCAGCACTCAATGGGTGACTCACCTTCCCTGCAGGACTTCTGTCTTCAGGTGACCATGATGAAGAAGGAATAAACCAGAGGTAAATTCCCCAGTAGGGAAGCTGCTTAACTCAAGCTGTTCCCTCTTCAGGGCATAAGGTCCACAGAAAATCCCTGGAAGCTGCACCAGCCACTTTAAAGAGGGCAATTCACAGCCATGGTCACCCTCCTAATGGTGGTATTCCATATTTGAATAAAAAAATAACAAAATACTAAGTTGAATGCATAGATGTTCTCTACCTGGTGTGCACAGCACCCAGGAACAAATCAATCTGGTGGCTCTGGCCTGAAGGTGGCTTAAGTAGGAGGGGAGGCTCCGCCCCCTGCAATCATTTGCATAATTGTTCCTCCCTATTAAAGGGGCGAATCGCCTCCCAGAAGTACCAGTGACCTGTATTGGACGACAGTGAAATAGGATTTTAGTGTTCTTGTGAAATAATTTTCTCTTTAGTCCATATGGAACACAGGAACTATGGGGTTGAGTCCCTCCTCCTGAGGGGCAGGGCACATCACAAAAGTCAGGGTCTTTGGGGTGGAGACCCAGTCCTCCTTCTCCAGCTCAAACCCCTCCCTACAATTACCCACTGACTCCCAGAATTCATGTGACCGGAGCCACACAAAAAGTAAGAGGAGAACAAATAAAAATCTCCTGAGACTAATATCCTAAGAGGACTCCTCTGCCCAGTAATGCAATACCATGAAGGTCTCTTTCTCTGGGTGGGAGACCTGTGTTTTATATGGACTAAAATTGGACTAAAATGCAAAGGACATATCTGGTAAGAACACTAACATCCCTGTTTCTTCTGTGTCCACTCCACGGCAATAGAGTGGGCATTGTCTCTACCCCTCAGCTGGTAGGACCAAACAATATCTCTAAGTCTCCCCCTGTGGGTTCAGTTGTCCATTATTTGTTGGTCCTACAAGCTGGAGGAAGGATGGAACCTTCCTCCTGTCGCCCGTACCTTCAGAGTTATGGAGTTTCTATTTTCCTGGCTCCCCTGCTCCTTCGGCAGCGCTGCAACACTGTCCCAAGGACAATAAGTCTTCCCCTTGAAAGAATAGATTATTCCCAACACCACCAATTGCCGTGGTGAGCTTGGGACATTGCAACCATCCCAGCAGCCTATTCCCTTTGCATGGCAGCATCGCTCCAGCTGCGTTTTGCGATCAGGTCCCTCCTATAACCTTGGTCTCTGGGGTGCCTGCCGATGAAGTCAGCCTTGTGTGTCAGAGTTGGCACGCACACCATTTCTCTACACAGCATATAAGGTTGCCGTAGGGAAAGATGTCTGAAGCAGGTCTGTGATTTACATTTGGCGAATTACATTCATATGTATTTATATTACTCTGTAATGTCTGGGGCATCGACTTTAGACAAACAGACAATCCGTACAAATCTATATTAGCATAAAACGGGAATATTTATTGTCAATGAAATATATGATATATAGTGGAAAAAAAACATATACTTCAGAATAAAAAATAATAAAACCAAATGACTCCGTCTGCTGCTGGGTACTTATTCTCAATTTTGAAGTTCCAAATCACTATTCAGATAAAGAAACTCCAAACTTATTCCCCAATAATATTCTAATATCCCTGTTAGCGCATAAGACCCGCTGTATGCGCTTAACTAGGGATTACAAATCACATATAACAAATATACACAAACTATTCAATCCTATACTCAATCTACCCGCTAAAACCTTTCCCTATCTAAACGATCGATCGTTAAAAAAAGGGGGAAAAAAATAAAAAATCCAAAATGTAAACGCGCGGTCATATAAAAGCAAACAATCCAGTATATACTTGTGGATAACTAAACACCTAATGTGTTATGATATCTCCGATCTTCATAAGGCACTTAAGATCTTCATTAGTCCCAACTAATTGTGCCACAATGTATCCCGTAGTTGGATGTATCAAAGAATGATTACCACTTGACGATATCAATAAGTATCCACTTCCATTGCCTTTAAGAAGGAAAAATACAATCTCTTATACAATTGATACTCTTAACTGGTTATAAAGTTCCAAAATACATAAGCGATTGTACCACTATATCTGAAGCGTATCTTCTACCTCTTCCCCACACGCTAGACTTAGCTTGGCTCTCCAGACCGTACCGACAAATTACTCCTCCCCAGTATTCTTATGTCACATAAAATAATTCAGGTTCTGGAACTACCGTCCTCTTCACATACAAATATATTATGTAGACATGTATCAAACAAAATACGGGGTTATAATACGGTATACAATACACATTACCATCTTCACTGGCTGTTCATACACAAGGGGAATATAAAACTATCTCACCGGTGAAGCTCCATATCATCCTCACAGTATCTCCGTGTCTCCCACGTGAACTTCAGAATGGCGTCCGTGCCGATTTCAACTTGTCTCCCACTCTGACTACGTGATTCCAGGATTCAAACTCCACACATGTGCAGACGTCCTCTAATGACGCTCAATCGTTATATGTATCGTCAAGATTTCACTTAAATCCACATTCACCAAATGATAGATAATACATAAAGATGCAAGAATTTGTCAGTACGGTCTGGAGAGCCAAGCTAAGTCTGGCGTGTGGGGAAGAGGTAGAAGATACGCTTCAGATATAGTGGTACGATCGCTTATGTATTTTGGAACTTTATAACCAGTTAAGAGTATCAATTGTATAAGAGATTGTATTTTTCCTTCTTAAAGGCAATGGAAGTGGATACTTATTGATATCGTCAAGTGGTAATCATTCTTTGATACATCCAACTACGGGATACATTGTGGCACAATTAGTTGGGACTAATGAAGATCTTAAGTGCCTTATGAAGATCGGAGATATCATAACACATTAGGTGTTTAGTTATCCACAAGTATATACTGGATTGTTTGCTTTTATATGACCGCGCGTTTACATTTTGGATTTTTTTCCCCCTTTTTTTAACGATCGATCATTTAGATAGGGAAAGGTTTTAGCGGGTAGATTGAGTATAGGATTGAATAGTTTGTGTATATTTGTTATATGTGATTTGTAATCCCTAGTTAAGCGCATACAGCGGGTCTTATGCGCTAACAGGGATATTAGAATATTATTGTGGAATAAGTTTGGAGTTTCTTTATCTGAATAGTGATTTGGAACTTCAAAATTGAGAATAAGTACCCAGCAGCAGACGGAGTCATTTGGTTTTATTATTTTTTTATTCTGAAGTATATGTGTTTTTTTTCACTATATATATCATATATTTCATTGACAATAAATATTCCCGTTTTATGCTAATATAGATTTGTACTGATTGTCTCTTTGTCTAAAGTTGATGCGCCAGACATTATAGAGTAATACAATTTTTGGTTTGCTTGGGATTTGGAGTGTGGAATCCTGGTCAGGCAGCAAGATTTGGGACTGTTCTTCCTCCTTGTCCATACATATCGCCACTGTTAGGATATTGGATATATGTATTTATATGTTTATACATTTTATTGAATTTTGTCTTGCTTTATCTGGGCAATTGTTCAGCAATGTCTAAATCTGGGGGAAAAGATAAGGTAGTTCTTTTTGAAGAAGATAAGAGCCAGAAGGTTAGGAATTGCTCTGGTTGTGATGTTATCCTCTCTCCCAATGATACTAAGCTTTATGCAGTGTGTCTTAGGCAAGCAGCAGGTCAAGACATTCCTTCACATTTTAAAGACTTCTTTTTTTTTTTTTTTTTTTTTTTATCCTGGATGAAAACTTCCATGATGGAGACTTTTTCCTCAATACAACAAAGTTCAGTTACTAGGAAAAGGCCTCGCATTGATGACGCAGATGAAGGTCCTCCTGTTTGTCCAGGAAATCAGAAGATACTTTGTGTTCAAGATTTGGATTCACCTTATTCCTCTGATGAGGATGTCCCACAGGAATGTTCCTTTTTTAACATTGATAAAATTGATATTCTAATAAAGTTTATGCGAAAAGCCTTAGGTCTTACTGATGCACAGAAACAATTAGATACTATGGATACAGCATTCATTGGTAAGAAAAAAGAAACCCCTATGTTTCCTATACACTCCTCTATTCATTCCTTAATTAAGGCAGAATGGGATACGGTAGATAGAAGATTCTTTGTCCAAGCATTTTCTTAGAATGTACCCATTTGAGGATTATGAAGTATTGGCATGGGTATCTTTGCCAAAGGTGGACATTGCTGTTGGCCAGGAAGACCACTTTGCCTGTGGAAGATGGGTCCTCTCTTAGGGACCCTATGGATAGGAAGATGGAGACTGTCTCCAGAACATGGGAGAACATGAATGCAGCGACAGCCATGGCCTGTCTCTCTAGAGCTATGAGGATCTGGCTATCTGATTTGGAAGAAAAAATTGATTCTTCTATGACCAGATCCAAGCTACTGAAGGTGGTTGCCATTATTAAGGAAGCAAGAACCAATTCTAAACAAAAAAGCGCTCACTACCTAATGGTCTAAAAGCACAATTAGTTAGATAACAATAGTAAAGAAATAGATAAAATGGAGATTAGAGTACATACAAATGAATGATGAGATGATGAAAGATGAAAACACTTAATGGTCCATTAGTAGAAACACAGTTATAATTTTGGATAATGGATTAGTGATGGATGATGAAGAATAAATGGAAACTGAAGATACAGAAGTGCTTGCTGCAGGATGAGATGCGACTGGTGGCCTTGTCCACCGTTGTAATAGATAAATCCAAGAAACCTCAAAAACAGCGCAAACACAAAGAAAACATAAGTAGCATCTAAGTGTAGTAGTCTTTAATATAACATCTTAACGAAATTAAAAGAATTGCACTTACAATAGCCCTTCTTGGGCTTTATGCGTTGGGTATGGGTCTTTGTCCTCGTAGCCCCAAACTTTGGACTTTGTTACTTCTGTGTGCCTCTCTGTCCTTGGAAGATCCGTCCTCTGTGTGCTGGATTCAATCTTTGCTTTAAGCGATAAGTTTTTACTCGTTCGTGCAAGTAATCCAATAGTTCAGCGTAAGTAAAGGGACCGGAGTAATCCCTTCGCTGTTTCCTATGCCCGCCCGAAAAACCTCGTGGCGGCTGCGGCATCCAAATTGCCGGTGCTATGGATGAAGGACCGGGGCGGAGTAAACGATCTCAAAGGGGGCGTGGGAGGGACCCAATGGTGGCAAATAGGGAATGAGTCTGAAGCGCCCTAACGTTTTCGCAGACGTACCGTCTGCTTCTTCATGGGGCAGGAAAAAAACTGGGTTTCCTAATGGATGATATTTATAACCATCAGTCAATCGTTCAAGTAAATTGAACGATTGGATGGTGAGGTAAAAAATGAGACATCGCCAATATACCTTTAAAATACAGTAAAATGAAGGGAAATCAGAGAAATTAAAAACATACATATGATATATAATATAATATTAAGGAAGCCACAAGGTATACCTGTGATTAATCTTTAGATATCGCTAAATTACTAGCAAAGTCTTCAGCTATGTCCATAGTAGCATGCGCAGAGCTTTGGGGATCAGATCTTGGGGGGCTGACACTTCATCTAAATTGGTCAACTTACCCTTCTCGGGCAAGTTACTCTTTGGTCCACAACTAGAAGAATTAATTAATAAATTATCCGGAGGCAAAAGTTCCTTTTTACCCCAGGAAAAAAATCCCTAAAACACTTTAGGAACACATCCTTTAGTTCCAGGAAGGCTCCCTTTCAAGACTCCAGGAGAATTCAGCCTCAATGGTCCTTGGACCAGACCAGACCAGACAAGCCATTCCTCAGACTTCTCACGTAAGGTCCAATTCAAAAAAAGGGTACCAATGAAGATCATTGGGCCCCATCTCCACAGTTAGGCGGGGGGCAGGCTAACTATTTTCCATGGTTTGGACACACACATGCCCAGATCAGTGGGTATTACAGACAGTGGAAATGGGGTATCCACTAGAAATATCATCTGTCCCATACAAGAGAATCTTCAGAAAATCCAGGATTCCTTCAGCCAGGATCAAGGCAAGAGCTTCCTATCATCAATAGATCTCCAGGATGCTTACCACCACATTCACATCAGACCTTGTCACAGGAAATTCCTGAGAGCTGCAATTGGGAAAGATCATTATCAATTCAGGGATATGCCCTTTGGTCTCTCTCCTGCTCTGAAGGTCTTCACAAAGATCTTGGCTGCCTCTCTTCAGACCTTAAGAAAGGAGGGAATAACAGCGATCCCCTATCTGGATGACATTCTGATTGTAGCCCCTTCATATCCGCTAGCTCAGGAACATATCGATCAAACTCTACAACATCACTCCGGTTTACAGTGGATGATAAATCTAAAGAAAAGTCCTTTAAATCCAGAGCAGCAAATTGCAAGCCTATTTGTTGGAAGACAGAATAAAGCGGATCCTTCGTCATGTCAAGACCTTCAGACAGTTGAGCAACCCCACTGCTCAGGACTTTATGGTTCTACTCGGTATAATGGTGTCCACAACTGCCTTGGTCCCGATTTTTCATCTGAGGGCCATTCAGGAAAATTTTCTGATCTTCTGGGACAAAGACTATCATAACAAACTCCAAAGGATCCCAGTATTACTAGCAACAAGGGGGGAGTTGCGATGGTGGTCAAATATAAGCAATCTAAAGAAAAGTCACTCTTTTTACTATAACCAAATTGGCAGACACTAACAACAGATGCCAGTCTAACTGGATGGGGAGCAGTCTGGAATTCTGTCTCGATTCAGGGGACATGGTCTCCAGCAGAGAAAACTGCACATAAAATATATTTGAGATGAGAGCAGTCAGAAAAGCACTAATCCAGTTAAAAAATCAACTTCAAAGAAAAGCAGTGTTTGTAAGGTTAGACAGTCAGGCCTCTGTAATATACCTAAAAAATCAGGATGGCACAAAAAGCAGGAGTCTGATGCTGGAGACAGCAAGAGTTGTGATATGGGCAGAAAAGAATGTTCCATGCCTATCAGCATCCCACATCTCGGGATGTCTCAATGTTCAGGCGGACTATCTTAGCAGGACATTCATGGATCGGGGGAATGGTCCCTGAAACCCTCAATATTTCAGAAAATCACAGCAAAATGGGGAGTACTGGAAGTGGACCTCATGGCCTCTGCAGCCAACACAAAATGCAATCAGTATTTCTCATGTTGGAGGGACACAAAAGTTCTGGGACAGGATACCCTAAAAGAGAATTGGGCATAGAGGTTGGCCTACATATTCCCTCCAATTCCAGTCATAGCAGACATACTCAGAAAAATAAGAATGGGAAAAAAAACAGAAGTAATTGTGCTAGACTGGCCAAAAAGAACATGTTATTCTCAACTAATACAGATGCTGGTAGCTCCTCCATGGCCAGTTCCAGTAACTCACGATCTCCTGTCGCAAGGGCCAGTTCTTCATCCCAATCCAGCCTTTTTGAGGCTGACGGCCTGGAGGCTGAGCGGCAGTCATTACGATCAAAGAGATTATCAAAGGAAGTAATTAATACCATTATAGAGGGTAGAAAACTATCTACCTCAAAGATTTACTACCGGACCTGGAAGACATTCAGAACCTGGTGCTTAGATAACAATATTTCCAGGCATGACATAACCTCTACAGTAATACTGGACTTTCTCCAGAGTGGTTTTAGTCTAGGGTTAAAACCTTCATCACTAAAAGTTCAATTGTCAGAGTTATCCGCCATTTTGGCAATCCAATTCAATGATGATCATATGGTTAAAAGGTTTATCACCGCACCTAACCAAAACCAGACCCACTATCAGAGAAGTTATCCCACCTTGGGATCTAAACCTGGTTCTAGAACAGCTTTCTGTTTCCAAATCTTTTGACCCAATGCACAAGATCCCTGTCAAGAATCTATCCATTAAGACTGCCTTCCTTACTGCCATCACCTCAGCAAGGAGAGTGGGTGAAATGCAGGCCTTATCATGCAAATCTCCATCCTATATAATAATTTGCTGGAATGTTTGTCAGAAGCAGTCATGTGCGGTAGAGACTGCCCGAACGTACAGAATGCCAGGAGCACAGAATGCCGGGAGTTCTGTGATTTTGGGCAGTCTCTACATTGCATGACTGCATCGGCGGCAGGACGCAGAGCAGGACTAGCCTCTTAACCCTTTGACTGCCAGAGGAGTATGCAACGCATTGCAAAGCAATGCGTTGCATACTCCTCTGGCACTCAAAGGGTTAACATCGCCTGGACCTTGGCCTGTGTACACGGGCTTTTACACTAGTATATAATATTTCACTAAGACAAAGTGGTCCTCAGAACTCACTCCTCTTTTAGGTCCAAGGTGGTGTCTGACTTTCATATCAACCACGAAATTCTTCTGCCTTCCTTTTGCCCTAACCCATCCTCAGAGAAGGAAAGAAAGTTCTTGTGAGATGTTTATCATACTATCTAGACAGGACTAAATCAGAAACTCGGATTCACTCTTTGTCCATCATTTTGGCAAATACAAAGATAAAGCGACTTCTAAGGCCGCAATTAGCAGATGGATCAGCGACTGCATTAGTGCAGCATATGGGGATGCAGTAGTTCAGCCTCCGATTTAAAATCAAAGCCCACTCCACCAGAGCTATGTTAGCCTCCTGGGCTAGTAAGGCAGAGGCATCCTCTCAAGATATCTACAAAGCAGCCACATGGACTGCGATATCCACATTTATCAAACATTATAAGCTAGATGTTCAGGCTTCTTCTCCCAGCAATTGTTCTATTGTAATGGTAGTATGATTAATCTATTACCTTATTCTCTTACACCAGGGTGTTTTTGTCTGGAAGTATGCTTTCTCTATCCTTGTAAATTTTGCCTCCCTTCTGCATACTGCTTGGGTATGACCCACTCTATTGCCGTGGAGTGGACACAGAAGAAAGAGGAAATTTACTCACCGATATTCCCATTTCTTTTGTGTCCCTCCATGGCAAGCCCGAACCTAATGTTTTTCTGATACTTTTTGTTCTATTTTTCAGCTTTGTTAAACCCACAGGGAGAGACTTAGAGATTGGTTGGTCCTGCCAGCTGGGGGGGGGGGGGGAGACAGTGCCAACTCCATTGCCGTGGAGGGACACAGAAGAAATTGAAATATCGTTGAGCAAGTTTCCTCCTTTTCTCTTATATCCAGTATGGAACACAGGTAGCATGGGCATACTAGAAAGCTAGGATTCCCAGAGAAGGAAAGGAGAAATGACCTCTCACACTTCTCCTTGATTCCAGAGTTCCCTAGAACTATCCAGTAACTGAATAACACAAGCAACCAGTGTCAACGGACACTGAACTATCACAGCACACTGAACAACAACTGGCATGAAAAAAAAAGCAGATCATTAAACAGATAGACCTACAGGACCTTCCAGGCCAAAGCTGGTCTCCATCGAAGCCAAGACGTTGGCTCTGTAGTGTTTGGCGAAAGTATTCAAGGAGTACCAAGTTGCACCCTTGCACAGCTGTTCAGCTGAGACCTAGTTCTTGTAGGCCCAAGAAGCTCCCATGGATCTAGTGGAATGTACTGTGATCGTAAAGGGAACAGATCTCGTATACCTGGTGTATGGTGGCCTTGATTAACCCTTTGAGTGCCAGAGTGGTATGCAACGCATTGCAAATCAATTTGTTGTGTACCACTCTGGAACTCAAAGGGTTAAGAGGCAGTGGTGACCTTGAAAGCAGTCTGACCAACTTTGGGACCCTCTGGGATGACAAACATAGTCAGCCTTGCAAAGAGGCTAAGTACGATGTAAGGCAGTGCACCACATCCAAAAAATGGAGATGCCTCTTCTTATCAGACATAGGGTCAGGACAAAATGAAGGTATAATAGTCTCCTGATTAATGTGAAACTCTAACACCTTGGGAAGAAAAGAAACTCCTCAGAGGTACGAAGTACCTACTGCCTTATCCTGATGAAACACTATGAAGGGAGATTTACACAACAGAGCCTGTAACTGTGAGATTCTCTGCACCAAGACAACTGTGAAGAGGAAAGCCATCTTGAGTGTCATTTGGCGCAAAGAGTTCCATCTCTTTGTGCCAGTTGAAAGAATGCCTTTGCAAAACATCCAGGACCAAGTTAAGGTCCCACAGAGAAGTGTGATCCTTAAAGGAAGGGAAGGCATGAGCCCCACCCCTTGGAGAAATAATTTGACATCTGGGACGATGGCAATTTGTCTCTAAAAAGGGAACCGGACAGAGATCTGAACCTTAAGGTTACTCAAACTCTGTCCTGTGAGACGTCGCATTGAAGAAATGACAGGGTAAAGAACTGCTGGGACATGCTCTTGTCCTCACGCCACTTGTGTAACATTGAATCATACCCTATGGGTATGCCTTGGAATTGACCGGCTTCCAAACTTCGTTCATGATGGATATGACCTCTGCAGAAAAACCCTCACTTCCGGATCTCTGCTTCAAGAGCCATGCCATCAAAGTCTGTTTCTCCACATCCTCTTACCTCATGACCCTGGAGTAACAGGACTGGTCTGGTAGGTAGACCCGATCCTGAACAGAGAGGATGACCAGGTCCACGAACCACACCCTCCTGGGCCAGTAAGGAGCAATCAGAATGCCCAATCCATTCTGATCTTCTGGATCACCCTGGGGATGAGAGGAATTGGAAAAAAATGCATAGAGAGATGACATCTCCTCCATGGGATGGTTATTGCATCTGTTGCTAAAAGACAAGGGATCTCCTATCCAAGAGCAAAATGGTGAACCCTCCTGTTCCCTCTGGTTTCCATGAGCTCTGTTGCTGACCCATAGCTGGACTATCAGGTAAAATGCTTCCGGATGGAGTTCCCAGTTTCCTGGATCAAAGTCTTGGTCCGCCAGGACGTTTTCTACTCCTGGAATGTGAACGACCATGATGGCCAGGACATGGGTTTTCACCCAACTCAGGAGATCTTTCACCTCCCTCCAAGTGACCTAGCTGTATGTTCCTCCCTGGCGATTGATGTTCACCACCTCCATGGAGTTGTCACTGTATTCTCACCAGAACCCCTGTGAAAATCCAGGTCAGTGAAGGAGGGCTAGCTGGATTGCACAGAGTTCCAGAATGTTGGACAGCATATTCTCATCCGGACTTCACCTGCCCTGGGCACCAAAGGGACCCAGGACCACACCACAGCCCCTTAGGCTGGCATCCGTGATGACCAGGGCCCGCTCTGGGAACATAAATGGCCTCCCCTGCTCTAGGTTTGGCTGATGTAACCACCACCAGAGATCCTCCCTGGCCTCCTGAGAGAGAATCCTCTTCTAAAGATGTTCTGGATTCCTGGACCAATTCTGAGAATGTTCCTCTGCAATTTCCTCCTGTGGAACAGAGTACGGAACCACTTCCAGGGCTGACGCCCACTGACCCAACCCCCTCATGAATGCCTTAGACACGTTCTCGAACAGAACCTGAATGTTCTCCTATAGAAGGAAGACCTTCCTCTAACAGGTGTCGAACCTCATGGCCAGGACAACCAGAAAATGGGGAGGGAATTGGAGAGTACTTCTGCAGGTTTAGGATCCAGCCATGGTGAACTAGAATGCAAGAGCAGTCTGGAGAGCCAAGAGCTCCTCTGAACGAGCCTTGATGAGGAAGCCATCCAGATATGGTGTCAGAGAAATGCCCTGTGAGGGAATGAAGCCAGCCAGGGCCGTACTGATTTTTGTGATGATTCTTGGCGCTGAAGCCAGGCCAAATGGCAGTGCTGTGAATTGGTAATGACGAACTAAAGACAAAACGCAGTAGGCTCTCCATGGCCTTTTGAAACAACCGTTTTGCCTTGTCTGCATCTTTCAGAACCCTTGACAAAAAGAACCAATATAGAGGAAGGGACATGAAATCTATGCGGTAGCTTTCTGATATTACGTGCAAAACCCACCGGTCTATCACGGTAGATGCCCAGGCTACTCGGAAAAGGTGGAGATGGCCCCCCTACAGGCAACAATGGACCTGGATCCCATGAGTCATGTGGAGGTGGATTTGTCAGAATTAGCCTTTGAAGCTAATCGCTTGGACTGCCAGGCTTGTCTGGGATTTGTGGTGGGGCCAGCTTGAGAGGTTTGCAAATTTTGCAGCCTCTGTACTGCTGTTTGGCGTGCTGGGGGTGGGGATTATATGCCTTCCTTGCCAGAAAGGAACACTTGGGGAGATCTATGGCAACAAAGTGTTCTTACTAGCAGTAGCATCACTGATCATCTGTTGCAGTTCAAGTCCTAAAAGGGACATTAGATGAACTCCCTGAAGGCTTGTGAGAGATGGAACTGGCTTCGGAGTGAAATTTGCCTTTTGAAATTTCCAGAGTTGTATGTTTGAGCACCACATGTATTGGTGAACAAGCAAGTGCTCAAGAGTAATTGATTCAGCATGCAACATGAATCAAGAGGTGTGATGCTCTGCAGAGTCACTTTGACACAGTAGCTGTGAAATAATAATCTGGAGATCCAGAAGCTGGATTAAAGTCTTCATATGTGCTATGTGTCTATAATTGCTGGATGGAACTTGCTACATACACGCTGACCTCACTGGTAGTCGTGAGTACATAACGCTGGTTTTGGACATTCCATCAGAACTAACATTCCATCTATGCATGCTACTAACTATATATTTATGGAGTTTTCTCTGAATTATTCATCTTCATATTTATGATGTGATAACTTGCAAATAATTCTCTACACTGTTTTTGATCTATATTGAGGACTTGAATGCATTTTTCCAGCATAAGTGATTTTTTCACTTTCTTACTGGCGGCACTCGTATCTCTCCACTTTTTGCACTTCAGGGATGATTTTTAGCTGTGTATTTTTTTTATATTTTGGTTTCTTGGTTTTGATTATAAGGGGGAATTTAGGGAGGGTCAGGGGGAGACTTCAAATTAGTCTGTCTATTGCCATTTGATTACTGTTTATATTTAATAAATTGATTTATACTTTATCATTTTGATTCTTGTTTATTATTTTGATTATAGTTTGAGTGCCATTGCAGATCCCTCTCTTTAAGTTCTCGTTTATTCCTAAAAGGGACTTGCCCAGAAATGGCAAGGAGAGCAGTGACGACTTAGAAGATTAGTCCGCAGACCAAATATTAAGCCACAGAGAGCAACAGAAAAGGTGGAGGCCTTCACCAAAAAATGTACGCACATCAAATATTGCCTTCGACACAAGTATTGACCTCCTTGATGTTGGCCATCAGAACCAATAAATCCTCCTTGGCAGCAAAATCATGTAGGGCATCAAAGTTTCTCACCCCAAACGTGTTTCAGAAGACCCTGCTTCCCTCCTCTTAGCAGATTAAACAATTTGAACTTAATTGAAGCACACCTTTTCACTATCTGATTTGATTGGTGGATGGAAGTTTAAATTTTAGCATTCTTGGCTTCTCATTTACAGCCTTTGATAAAGCTGGTCTCATGAAATGCTCATCAGGCGTTTTGCTGATAATGCCAGCTGACAGCACAGCTGTACTAAGGGCATTATATAATCACTTATTTGAGCTCAGTTCGGATGGCTATGTATTTTTTTTTTTTTTTTTTTTTTTTTTTTTTTTGCAGCAAATTCTGAGATCATTAAACTTCTGTTGGTCCTTTTTGTCACCGCTTAGCATAGGAGTTCCCTGTCTCCATTATGTGGTACAGATCTCCAGGTATACTCCTATTTCTCTACATTTACTCTCCTCTGTTCACTATATGTTATTCATTTATATTAGATGATCTGATTTGGATTTTTATTCCTTCTTTCACTTATAGGATAAAAAATATATATATATATATATAATGTTTTTTACATCTGACATTTCTTTTCATCTCCCTATTACAAATAACAATAGGCCATCCATTTAAATTAGAGGAAAGGTGCTTTCAACTAAAACAAAGGCAGGGATTTTTACAGTAAGGGCAATAAATTTATGCAATTCTTTCCCTTGGGGTGCTTTGCTTACAGATACTGTAACTGCTTTCATAAAATAATTGACACCTATCTAGCACACTGTGTGTGTGTGTGTGTGTATATATATATATATATATATATATATATATATATATATATATATATTATAATATAATGAGAATAGGACAGTTGGCTTCAAAGCAAATAGGATGTTGGTCCAGGGAAATACCAGATTGCCATTTGTATATAACCACTCAAATGATCTTTTAAATGAGCATACTTACAATAAGATTACAAAATTGATTGCCTCCAAAAATACAGTAAGATTATGATTTTGTCAGAAGTAAAAATAATGAAATATCCTGGTTTGATTTAAGGTGATGTAATCTTATTAAATTCAATGGTGTGTATAGATCAGCAAACTTAATCACATTGTATCTTTAGATTGACATATAATCAAATAAGATTACTGGCATAAACGCACTAGATAAATTTGCAGTTAAAGCCATTCGAGCCTTTCAGTTCCAGGAAGCAGTTCAGGCTGTGGTGAATTTTAGGGTCCTGATTCCTGCCCCTTACAGGAAAGGTTCATAGGGTTCTATTCCAGTCTCTCCATAATCTCGGTCTGAAACTGTGCTGGATTATACAAGTGTTGGTGTCTAGTGTCAGCTCTAGAGGCAGTTTAATATGCTCCGTTCCACACTTGGACCATCCAGCTGGATATCATCAAGATTTGCTTCAGAAAACTGCCACCTCTTCCACATGATGTGCTATGCCCTTGCGAGACTGGAACTTTGCTGGTGTCTTCAAGGACTCACCGAACATTGCAGCACCCTTTGGTCATAATGGAATGGTTACAGTGACTGGACACCAGTTGCCAGGACAGAAACAGTATTCAGCTCCCATGACCTGAGAATCTCGTGCTTTCATGCAGTGTGGGATTCTGAGGTTGCCATTTTTATCGTGGCAACATAGTTAATGCACTATTTGGTCGCACGCTCTTTTGCGTGCGACCTTTTAAAAGTATACCCTCTAGCTGTAGACACATTGGACTTAGTGTGGAGTTTCCATCTTGCCTATTTTTTTTTCTTGCACCTTATTCAGAGTATTGAGAAACTTAAGATGAGCTAAAGAGGTTCTTCATGATATATCATGCTGACAGAATAAAGACTATTTTCTTACCTCTGATCCTCATCAATAGTAAATCCATTCAAACCCCCCCCCCCCATTACCCAAAAGAGAAACTCTCAAACACTACAGTGTTCTACACCAAGAGGAAATGGACAGACACCACCTTCTAGTGTCCTGATTGCCCTTCAAATTCTGGGCTCTTCATTGGTGACTGTTTCAAACAGTATCATGTAGGTGCAGTGCAGTAGTACTGTAAAAATTATTTGGCCACTTTTCTCCCTCTGAAATATCTTATGTATTTTTCAGAACACATCCGTCCTTAGATCTATCATTATGAAAATATGGGAAGCAACACGCCTTAAGTTTTTTTTTTTATGTCTGAAAATGGATATGTGCATGTTCCCTACTGGGCCCAGTAGATCCCCAAACCGTGACAAACCTATGCATGTGGTGCACTGCTGTACTCAGAATATGTAGCTGAATATTAATCAAAGCATGTTTAAAAGTCTAAATAACCTGTGCTTGAATATATATAATAAATAATGTATGTATATTTTTTTTTCCCTTACTGCAGGTTTTGGGAGGTATTGGTGGTAAAATGACTAAGAAATGTGGCAAAATGCACCTAGACTGAAATCCATGGTTGTCTACTTTTCTAAAATATATACTTTTTGGGGTTAAATATTAATTGCAGCATTGCCAAACCGCTCCAAATGAGACAAGGCACCCAGTTAAACGAGCTGTAAAAAAAAAAAAAAAAAAAAAAAAAAAAAAAAGTAATGTCTGAAAACTGAAATGCACATGTTCCGAACTAGGCTCAGTAGATCCCCCCCAGACCTTGACAAACCTATGCATATGGGCACTGCCGTATTCAAGATGTAGCTGAACACTAGACAATGCATTTTTAAATATCTCCAAATAGCTGGTGCTTGAAATCCATAGTAACATTGAATGTGTGTGAAAAGCAAATTTGTCTATTGTCAAGTATGGAACACAGGTACCATGTGGGTTGAGCTTCTCCACTGGAGGCAGAACACACAAAAAAAGACCAGGTCTTATGGGTGGCGACGCTCCCCTCCCTTTGCAGGCCAACCCGTCCCTGCCCCAGTTTGATGTGGTGTTCAAACTGTAAGGATGGCTTAGAACACTGCTTATTTTAGTTAATTTATTATTTTTAATTAGATATGGGGCTGTTACAATTCCACCATTAGAATAGTTACCATTACTGGACGTCCCCTGGAGTGAATTGACCAGTGTGCAGGTGCTGTGTGGACCCTTGCAGCCTTGTGGAGAGAATATCGTAACCCAAGTTTTCACTTCCAGCAATGCCTTTCTGAGGCACTGCTTCCTTTACAATGGTAATATGAAGACTGGTGAGTACCCTTTGGGTGCCATGGTCCACTTTGTCCCTACTTGTACGTCTTCTACAGGGTCCCCCCCCCCCCTGCATGGCTAACCTGCTGGTTTTCCCCGGGTTAGGGGCTTTTCCTAGGCTTGTCTCTTTAATACCCCCTCATGTTCCCTGGGGTCATTGGGTGTTTTGAGGTACCTTCAAAATTGTGGTGTGTGTCACCTTTAAGAAACACTTACTGCAACACCATTTATTTGCTCCATTGCCTTCTGTGGGCAAACTTCTCTGGGACATATTTCTGCAACGGTTTATCATACAGAGGTCAGAGCGGGCTTTCTTCTGGTGTCCTCATACTCTTTCATCTGGTTAACATCCTGTGGACAGAGTTTTTACGCATTGCTATGCAGTAAAGAACACAATCACCCAGAATGCCCATTTTGCAGGCCTTCTTCCAATTGGCTGCATCTTCTGGTCACCATTTTACTTCTCTCTTGTTTATCCTTTGCAGAGGTGGACTCCTTCTCCAGATTAACCCTTTGCCTGCCAGATAAATACTAGGCTCTTCTTAGTTGAACAATTAGTCTGGGGAAGTGTTAATAGTGATTTACACTAGTTTTGGACAATATATTTGTCAGGCCTTTTTATCCTAAGGAACATGGGACTAGACCTAAGGCAAATGACGCAGGGGCATCTCTGACACCCCGTGATTACTGTTCCTCATGTCACACAGGGTTCCCTAGAGCATATTCTAGATCTTTGCCCCTTCTGTGCTATGGCCCCCACTACTCTGTTGGGCCCCTCCAGCACTGATCAAGAGCCAGTTTGGGTTAAAATATTGACAACTATGGCCCAGCTTCCTCTATCCATCCAAGGGGTTCTGCAGTCTTGGAAGCCCCTCTAACACCTTCAGATATGTGAACCCTAGGGCTCCGAGTATGCCTGTGCTCATAGGGGCCTCATCTGAGCAGGACTTTTCTGAGTTTGAACGTGAGGAAGGGGAATATGAAGACATGGATTCTTCCTATTCATATGGGGATTCTTACTACACTGATCCTCTTCCATCTGCTGAGGGGCTAATCAGGGCTGTTTTGAGGACACTTCAGGTCACTGACACCCCTGATGAGGCCATCCTCTACAGATGCTTTCCAGAGGTGTAGGAAATCTTCTACTGTATTTCTATAATGCCATTCTGGATGAGTGGAAGACATCAGATAAGAGATTGTCCAGCTTGAAGATGTTTTCTAAGCTGTACCCCTTTTCTGAAGCAGCTTTGGCACAGTGGGCCTTTCACCCTTCTGTAGATCCCCCAATTTCCAGGCACTGCTCTACCATTGGTGGGTGCAGCAGGAATCAAAGATGTGATGGATAAGAAACTTGATTCTATCCTTCACTCTAATTTTGTGGCCACTGGGGCTGCGCTGAGGCCTATTTTTGCTTCTGACTGGGTCAGCAGAGCTGTTGCTGTTTGGGTTGAACAGATAATAGAAGCTGTCCGTGTGGCTGCTCCCAAGGAGGACTTGTTGGCTTTTTTTTTTTTGCCAACGTGTTGGCTAACACTTATGTTTTGGAAGCCCTATTTGAGTAAGTTTCTGACAAAGCCTCGGCTTTCGCTGTTGCTGCACGATGCACTGTGTGGCTTAAGATTTGGCCTGCTGACCAGTCACTGGGCAAGTCTCTGTTTGGACCTGAGCTAAAGCAGATTCAGTGATGCTACTGGGGGCTAGAGCACCTTTTAGCCTCAGATGTCCAATAATCTCCCTACTATGGAGAGTAAACTGCATCTTTTTCACCCCCTCCAAATGGAGTTCAAACGTCACAGGCCTCCAGCCAGCGAAACCCGCTCCAAGCCCAGACAGCAGCGGCAGCCCAAGCAAACAGCTTCAAGGCCTAAGCCTGTCAAGCCAGCTTCAGCATGACTTGTGGAATCCTGGTCCACAGGTTCCTGTAGGCGGGCATCTTTGCCTTTTTCGGAACACCTGGGAAAACGATCACAGATCAGTGGGTTTTGAGGGTGATCTCAGAATGGTACAGAATTGGTTTCAAGTCCCTTCCACCTTTTCATTTTTCCCAGTCCAGAATCCCTGTGGCTTTGGTCAAATTACAGTTTTTTTTTCCAGGAAGGTAGTGCAATCGCTGCTGTTCAAGAAGGTTGTAATTCCAGTACCTCAGCAAGAGCAAGGCTCAGGTTTTTATTCCAACCTGTTTGTGGTTCCGAAGAACGATTGTGGCTACCGTACCATCCTGGACCTCAAGTGTCTCAAAATGTATGTGGAGATTGCTCGCTTTGAGATGGCGTCATTGCAGCAATGTGCCTAGGGGGGAGTATCTGGGGTCCCTGAACCTTCAGGATGTGTACATCCCTATCCACCCAGACAGTCAATGCTATCTGCAATTTTGCTTTTAGCTCTGAGCATTACTAGTTCACCGCTCTCTTTTGGCCTGGCCAGAGCTCCTCTGGGGTTTACCAAGGTCATGGGGGCCTTGTCAGCCTTCATTCCCGTCCGGGGCATCAGATGAATCCTTATTTGGAAGATCTTTTGCTCAAGGCTCCTTTAGAGGAACTCTTGGCTCAGCAGGTCCAAGAATGTGCTCAAGTCCTGGTCCCCCATGGGTGCATTCTGAGCATGTCAAAGTCCTCTCCAGTGCCATCCCCGGAGCTGGTGTTCCTGTGCATGAGGTTGGACACACTTCTGGGGGAGGTATACTTGTCGGAGGACAAGATCCTGCAGGAGGCGTCCTAAGCTCTGAAATTTCCCTCAGCCTAGGTCACAGAGTACATTAGGGTTCTGGGCCACCTCATGTCTACCTTTTTATAAGTGGTATCTTACGCTAAGGTGCACACTAGGTAACTCAAGAGATTTGTCTTCCAGACATGGCACTGGAATCTGGCTCTCCTGGATCAGCAGCTCTCCCTCTCTATGGAAGACAGATGGGATCTGCAGTAGTGGTTACGACGACACCATGTGGACTTGGGTAAGCCATTCATGAATCCCGAATAGACTATGGTCACGATGGATGCCAGCCTGAGCGGCTGGGGTGCGGTGCTAAGTCACCTAGGGATTCAGGACAGATGGACTGTGGAGGAATATCTTCTGTCCATCAACGTTCTGGAGCTCAGGGCGATCAGTCTTCCTCAGAGTACTGGACCTCTCAGTTGAAGGACCATCCAGTACGAATCCAAATGGACAATGCCACAACCTTGGCTTACATTAACCATCAGGGGGCACTCTAAGCACCACTGCCTGGGTTGGGCAGAAGCCCAAGTTCGGGCCATCTCTGCTGTTCACATTCCAGGGGTAGAAAACTCTCTGGCAGACTTTCAAAGTCATCAAGGTGTGGATCAGGGAGAGTGTGAACTCCTGCCCGGAAGTGTTCAACCTGATTGTACAACAGTGGGTACTGCCACAGATAGATGACCACAAGGAACAGGAAGATTCTAGTGTTTTGCTTCTGTTGGGGAGATCCTCCATTTCCACATCTTCCTAGGGTACTCCAGAAGATCAGAAGGGACAGTGCAAATTCACAAGGATTTCTTACTGAGGTGGTCTCTGGCCGCTTCTAAGGTCACGATTGCCTCTTTGATCACGTCTACCATTCGTAGGGTGTACAAATCAGGAAGAAGCCGGTTCCCTTCAGAGTTACAGCACATTCCACTAGGTCTTTTGGGGCCTCCTGGGCATATAAGTATCAGGCGAAGGCGGAGCAATTGTACAAAGCTGCGACTTTGTCCTCCTTGCATGCCTTTGCCAAGCACTATCTTGTGGATGTTCTGGCTTCAACAGGAAGGTCCTTCAGGCAGTTCTGTTCCTTACTGTTGTTCAACTGTTTGTTTGAGCCTGGTTGGCTCTTGTTCTCCAGTGCTGTGCTACTTTTTTGTTTTGTTTTGTTTGTTTCAGTTGACAGTTTGATTTGGGCAGTTCCGGCTCTGGATATTCCTAGGGAACTCTGGTATCATGTGGATAGGCATGAGGTCCTTTCTCCTTACCACCTCTGGGAGCCTACTTCTGGTATATCCCCATGTACCTGTGTTCCATATAGGACGTTTGAGAAAACGGGATTTTACTCTTACCGGTTAAATCCTTTTCTTTGTCCATATGGAACACAGGGCTCTCACCCAGAGAAAGGTCTCTACTGTCTGGTCAGGAGGCCTTCTAGGGCCTCCCCCCCCCCCCCTTTACAAGATCTTTCTTCTGTCTCTCTCCCTGTCCCTACTTGGTGTGGTTATCTCACATCATAAACTGGGGCGGGGACAGGTTGGCATGCAGAGGAGAGTCTCCAACCATAAGACCTTGTCTTGTTGATGTGTTCTGCCTCCAGTGGAGAAGCTCAACTCCCATGTTACCCTTTTCCATATGGAAGAAGAGAAAAGCATTTAACACACAAGAATAAAATTGTTTTATTTATTTATTTTGCTTACTGCAGGTTGTGGGAGGGATTGGTGATAAAGTGGCCCTGTAAAAAAGTGAAATTACACCTAGAATGAGACACAGGATTGTCTGCTTTTTCTAAAATATACACTAATGGGGCTCCAAAAGGGACTGACAGTGCAGGCGCACGGACGTCACTGTGACGAGATGTCCGTGCTTCCTGCTCCTGTGAGCATCGGTAAAACGGAGAAATCTTTGGAACCAGGTAATATTTCTGGCGACCAGCTCTACTAAGCAGCTAGTCGGCAGATAAAGAATGAAAGCATGTTAAGTTATTGCGGGGTGGTAGTTCCCCTTTAAGTGCCAACCACCCCTGATTTGCCTGGTCTTTAAAGGGGAAAGCTCACCTGTAACAAATCTGTCTTCCTCTTAAAGTGCCATTGTTTTGAAGATGTTAGCCGTTTTTATTTTTCAATATAATTCTGTATTGGCTAAGATATTTGCTTTTAAAGTTAAGCCAGTGACATCAGTTTTGTACAGGCTGTGGATACAGCTCTGTCCAGGCTGTGGATACAGCTCTGTCCCGCAGCCTGTCAATCTTTCTCTATTCCTCTCCCCAAGTATTGCCTCCTTCCCCCCTCCTCCTCCAGTGACAAAGGATTCCAGCCTATGCACTCAGTCCTAACAAAAAAAAAAAAAAAAAAAAAAAAAAAAGCCAGCCTGCTTGCCGAACACCACAGAGGGAAGCTAACTGGCACTTTGACTGCGCATGAACATGCTCAGTCTGTGCCTGTGCAATGACCTGGGCGCGCACTTGCAAGAGAGCATGTCTGGAATCCCCTGTCATTGGAGGAGGAGGGAAAGAGGCAAGGGACACATCCCCCTCCACCTGAAGTCTTCATTCTTTTTTATTGTATTGCTATTGTGTCAAAAGCTTTTGCATATTACACACACATTATTTCTGCTTAGGTCCCACTACTCATAGCTACATTTGTGTATTATACATGCAACCTGAATACATCTATAACTTTCAGTGTTTTTTTTTTTTTTTTTTTTTTTTTTTTAAATTTAAATCTTCTGTAGGGGAGGATCATTGAATGCACACACTGTGGCTGCCGAGGATGCTCTGGATAAAGACCCAATAGGACATTTTACAGACATATTGTTTAAACTTGGCATCCTTTAAGGCATAAGAGAAAGCACGTACAAGAAGTTTGAGATCAGTTATGTAATTATATTTTCTTTTGTTATGTGTATTAAGCATGAACTCTAAAGATCATATTTTCTGCTTTTATGATTTAAGCTCTGCTCCTTCATAAGATAAAGTGTGGCCCCACACAGGGTGCTAGAGGGGTAGGCAATATGTTGCTTACTCCTTTCATTCAGTGTCTTTTCTTATGGTTTTAACTTGTCCTCTGGTATAGTTCAAGCAGGAGTGCACACCACGGTCCTGAAGATGCTCATTTCTTTTGCCCCTTAAAACTCCCTACCTTTGTTGCATAGTGAAATATACATTCATGGGCCACAAAAATAACTTGTATATCTGCATGGTGTGATGAGTATTTTTAACAAAAAGAGGAATGATGGTGGGAGCACTCCGAATACTCAAAACAGGCCAAGGACAGCATCCCCACACAAATAGTACTGGAGCAGGCCACCTTGAGAACTCCACATTTCAAGTAAGGGTTCATCTGTATTTTAGCATTTACATGTTGTGAATTCTACAGTAACTCGAGAAAAAATTCCAGTAAGCTGCCATCCCCACTATTTACTAAGGGACAAATTCATGTAACAGCGTCATGTTATCATTAGGACCATTCTGTTCTCCCATTTTTACTGTGGTATAGAGGCACTAGGGCATACATTAATCTGTTATATTTTGTGACTTATGAATAATGTCTTATGTATATTTGTTGCTTTCAACACACAACATATTAAGGTTTAAGGCTCTATTACACTTAGGGAGGGGTGTACGGTGCAAAAAAAAAAAAAAAAAAAAAAAAAAAAATTTTTTTTTTTTTTTTTCATGCATTCTGTACCACTATTGGTGGGACATCTTTTTGTACTTTTGGACAAGCTGCAAAGAGTGGAAGAAGATGAGAAAATAAACCTGGGGCTTCTGCAGAGCCAGACTATATTTACAATGTAGTTTACGTAGAACATCTATCTTGCAGACACGGTAATGTCCCCATTTGGTTTGAGTGATAGACTTCTACCTCTTATCTGTGGGTCTGGGATAGATCAGTTTTGTTTGTTTATACACACACACTTTACTATAATTGTAAGTGTTTATCTGTAGACCTCAACAAGTAAAGGAATTTAAATAAAAGTCTTCTTAATATTTAAAGTGTTTTTTTTTTTTTGTTTTTATTTTTATAACCAGGTTGTATTTTTTGTTTGCTTGAAAAAATCCATTTACACTTTCACGAGCACCGATGAATTCCTATAGCTTCCAAGTCCCTATCTTTGCACTTGTTACTCTGTGGAGGTCCCTTGTTCATGCTCCTTGGGCTTGACTTTAGTTCTGTATTTCTCCCATGGATGTGACGTTTCATCTACAGCCATCCACTCCAGCCAGCGATTGTAATAACCACGGAAACCATCTATTTTTTCAAGGAATACATTCCTGCATTTGTACTGTAACAAAAGAAAACTAAACATTACAATGTTGCAGCTTAGCTAGTGGATGATTATGGGGAGACTAGCTCCATTATTTCAATTTGTAACAAGGAACAGTGTCTGAGCTAATTTTTCCAGTATTACAAGAGAGGGGTCCTTTTTAAATTAACATGACACCGTGCAATGTCTGCATTCTAAATTTAACTTAAATGCCATAATGCACTTGCCAAACATTCATTCCTTCTAGAACTGCTTACAATAGAAATTTGAATGAGCATTTCTGGTATCCTCTAGAACCATTCATACAGGTGAACACACATATCAGTTGTCAATGCACTGACAAATCCTGTAGATAAATATAAACATGAAGACACAATCCTTGTGAAGACCTCACATGTGCATTATGTAGTATATATGACAATTGTTAAAAATGGGTACCATGAGAGGTGATCGATCTTCCTTGGGAGGCGAAGCATTTCAAGACAGCCTTCCCTCACCACCTTTGGGCTAGCCCTGCCCTTCCAGTTTTGATATGAGACAAGCTCACTAGATAGGACAGCGAGAGAAGAAGACAAAAGAAGGACTCCCACATCCAGCCAGGCAAGACCTAGCGAGGTCCCCTTTCTGGGTGGGAGACCTGTATTCCATATGGACTAAGAAAAGGATTTAACAAGGTAAGACTAAAATCCTATTTTTTTTTTCTTTCATCCAATACAGGTACCATGGGATATACAAACAGTAGGCTTCCAGCAGTTGGAAGTAATAGGACCTAGTGCTACTCCCCATGATACTGGGTTTCCCTAGGACTATCCAGAACTAGGAACAGTCCAAACATAACTGTCAATGGACACTGAAAACAGTAAGCACAGCACATAAGAACAGGAGGCAATTGGGCCCATACAGAAAAGGAAAACCCTGTGCACACTATAATCCTATATCAAACTAGGAGACAATTGGGTGAAAAGATAGGTGCTTATAGGGTAAACATTGTGAATATTGATAAAGAGAAAAAAGACACCCTATATACTCAAGCACACCATTAACACTCCACTCCACCTGTCTCCCGAGTTGAAAAAAATGGAACACGGAGAAAATAGGGAAACATTTAAATAAAACTTAACATTTATTTATATGGCTAAAAACTACCCTAAATCACAGGGTTAAAAAGTAAAAACAAACAGCATTAGCTGTATATAAATATAGGGTGCAGTAAGGCACTCTAGAAATATTCCAAATCTTTATCCATTAGAGTACATTCCAAATTATATTATTTTTATCAATTTAGCTGTCTAATATTTTAATATTGTTTTATTAACTCATCTGTTCCAATATATTTCTAGGAACAGATAGTATATATATCCCATATGATTTTGTAATAAGGGCTAGAATAAATAAAGCAACCAACTTAACGTAATTGCTCCAAATATTCTCTTATTCTGATACTCATAGGGTTAAATATATATATCTTTGGAAATTACCCTATGCATACCTATCGTCTTCCATAAAGAGATCCATCCAAGCCCTCTATCTCTACTTAATGGAAAAAGCAACTTTTGAAACAGCAATCATGATAATCCTTGGCATATAAGACAAAAAATCAATTACTAATGTATCGGTTGTTTAGATTAGCGCTCCCAATAATTAAGCATTATTCGGCATTATTAATGTATCGGTTGTTTAAATTAGCGCTCCCAATAATTAAGCGTTATTCGGCATCTAGATAGGGTATTGTAGACTTCTCAATAATCCTTCTATTATAACAAATTTGCTAAAAGTAACACTGTGTCAATCTATAGTGTCTACATATATGTAAGAGTCTGTACCCTAACTCAATTGTTACCGGGGCTGATTCCGGATTGCCATAAGATCTGACTATAGTGTATCTCCTATTCTATGGATACTACCTACTTATCTTGCCCAAACGCTCTCATTTAAAGAAACAATGTTGATGGCAATTGGTTGATTTGAAAAGCAATCTACAACCAATCCAGTACTCAGTGGATTTTAACCCATTCCTATCACTTGTATTAAGCATATCGATACATATGCATTATATTTTTATTTTATCACAAAGGGATTTAAGTTGTTATTAGCTACACAGATTGTCAACAATATCTAATTTCAATTAGAGGATGCAACACATAATTATACTAAAATCCATACTGATTTGTAATATAAATTTAAATTTAGACCCACACGACCAAGGGTTAATAGTTCTATAACAGAATTAATTCTGCAACTGTGGGTCTAAATTTAAATTTATATTACAAATCAGTATGGATTTTAGTATAATTATGTGTTGCATTCTCTAATTGAAATTAGATATTGTTGACAATCTGTGTAGCTAATAACAACTTAAATCCCTTTGTGATAAAATAAAAATATAATGCATATGTATCGATATGCTTAATACAAGTGATAGGAATGGGTTAAAATCCACTGAGTACTGGATTGGTTGTAGATTGCTTTTCAAATCAACCAATTGCCATCAACATTGTTTCTTTAAATGAGAGCGTTTGGAGCGGCATCCTTCGGATGCATCAAACTATGATCAAGCTATTGTGCGAAACGCGCGTCAGTTATTTTAGTGAGCTGACTTATGTCAGCGCTTGTGTCCAGCGTCTATATGTTTTCTTAATTTTATAAATATGGGGTGCAATATGAGTACAGATTAACTATGTACTTGGCAGTAGACAATTTATTATTATGAGTTAAGGGCAAGATAAGTAGGTAGTATCCATAGAATAGGAGATACACTATAGTCAGATCTTATGGCAATCCGGAATCAGCCCCGGTAACAATTGAGTTAGGGTACAGACTCTTACATATATGTAGACACTATAGATTGACACAGTGTTACTTTTAGCAAATTTGTTATAATAGAAGGATTATTGAGAAGTCTACAATACCCTATCTAGATGCCGAATAACGCTTAATTATTGGGAGCGCTAATTTAAACAACCGATACATTAGTAATGCCGAATAACGCTTAATTATTGGGAGAGCTAATCTAAACAACTGATACATTAGTAATTGATTTTTTGTCTTATATGCCAAGGATTATCATGATTGCTGTTTCAAAAGTTGCTTTTTCCATTAAGTAGAGATAGATGGCTTGGATGGATCTCTTTATGGAAGACGATAGGTATGCATAGGGTCATTTCCAAAGATATATATATTTAACCCTATGAGTATCAGAATAAGAGAATATTTGGAGCAATTACGTTAAGTTGGTTGCTTTATTTATTCTAGCCCTTATTACAAAATCATATGGGATATATATACTATCTGTTCCTAGAAGTATATTGGAACAGATGAGTTAATAAAACAATATTAAAATATTAGACAGCTAAATTGATAAAAATAATATAATTTGGAATGTACTCTAATGGATAAAGATTTGGAATATTTCTAGAGTGCCTTACTGCACCCTATATTTATATACAGCTAATGCTGTTTGTTTTTACTTTTTAACCCTGTGATTTAGGGTAGTTTTTAGCCATATAAATAAATGTTTGTTTCCCTATTTTCTCCGTGTTCCATTTTTTTCAACTCGGAGACAGGTGGGGTGGAGTGTTGATGGTGTGCTTGAGTATATAGGTTGTCTTTTTTCTCTTTATCAATATTCACAATGTTTACCCTATAAGCACCTATCTTTTCACCCAATTGTCTCCTAGTTTGATATAGGATTATAGTGTGCACAGGGTTTTCCTTTTCTTAATATTCTGTATGTCCTTTGTAGAGATTTTTTCTTTTCCTAGTAGCACCTATAGTCAATATTTAAATATGGAAAATGTGACGACATTTAGTCAAAGGCAAGCTAAATGGGCAGAAAAAGCCAGAGAAATATTTTCAAATATTGAAATTGAGAATACTACATGGGAAAAAGTTTTTAAAAGTCTGAAGGATGCCCAGTATAAACAAAATCTTGGTGGGCACGTGCTACTTTCCAAAAATACACAGAGGAAAAGATAATACCTCGAGGGTTACGTATTCAGGTCTTGCCTACTTATAGCTTCTCTGATCCTCGGTATACTAAAAGGTGGGAGGATTTGTGTAATTCTTGCTCACTAGGTTTTCTTGCAATATTAATAGATTATGAGACTGAGATAATTACAGATCTTGAAAATAATATTAAATCTTATGAAGAAAAGCAAAAAGATTTTACGTGTGTAGATAAAATTAAAAAAGACCTTGCTCAACTAAATAAAGAATTAGACAATTTTGAGGAAGAAATTATTGAAAGAAAAAAAAGGAAATTTCAAAGAGATAAAAAGGATTTTGCAGAAGGACAAATCTATGCTTGGAATAAGAGAAAACCTAGGAATACAAATAAAAGTGATACAGAACCAAGTGAAAGTTCTGCATCTGAAACAGAACTTACTGGTGATGAGCAACAAACTCAATCAGAGACCCATTTTTTAGGGACCAGACAGAGGAGGAGGTATCAAAACAGAAGAGGAAGGGGAAGATCAGACGGGGAAAGAGAACTAAGAGACAGGGAAAGATGGGGTTATGGTCAAAGGAGGGGGAGAGGGAATTATTGGGGAAGGAGATAAGTCAAAGCACAGACAACCTGTTAATTGTGAACTTGTCCAACCATATTCTATCTTCTGATCATGTTAGTTTACTATCTAAAGGATTGAATTTTTCACCAACATAGAAGTTGGATAAATTCGCTGTGTTGATTGATGTATTTGCTTTTACCCGTAAACTATTGTTAAAAAAATTTTTCTCAGATGAAAAATCAAGAGAAATACAGCAGGAATTAGAGCATCAAGATGACGAAAGTTTGTCCTACTTGATACAGTTGATAGATGAATCAAGTGATAATACACAAAAATATAAATTACCCCCAGTAACGAAAGTACAATCAACGTTTACTCCCCCAATGACCATATGTCCCATCATACAGACATTTAGGGATGCTGTAATGAAAGAAATAATGAAGATACCTGATATTGTTATAAATAGGAATCTAACTAAGGGTGAAAACTATGCACTGAAAGATATCCAAACTTGGAATGACATAGTGTTGAAACCCTCTGATAAGGGTGGAAACTTGGTTATTTGGCCTACCACTATGTATTTGAGTGAAGCTAAAAGACAACTCAGTGACAATAAATGCTACAAAGCGCTCCTTGGAGATCCGACTAAGGAATTTTTAAATGTATATAATAACATCATTACAAAGGCACATGTGATGGGCTTCATAAATAAAAAAAGATTATGAATATCTACAGGTTAAACATCCTCGTACTCCGACTCTATACTTTTTACCAAAGATCCACAAAAACGTTACAAGACCACCGGGCAGGCCAATAATATCTGGTAATGGCAGCTTAACGGAGAATGCTAGTAGGTACTTAGACTATTGTCTAAGACCGTATGTATATTGTTTAAATTCATACACACGAGATACCTTGGATATTATCACCAAAATAATGAACTTCCTGTGGATGATGACGTGTATTTGGTGACTTGTGATGTGGAATCACTATACACGTCAATTATACATGAGTTTGGATTAAAAGCCATCACATACTTTTTAAATAAAGATAAGTTTGGAACGGATATGAAAGAATTTATCCTAACACTATTGTCCTTTGTTTTGAATAGAAATTATTTTCTATTTGATGATCACTTCTTCCTCCAGCTCCGAGGTACTGCGATGGGAAGTGCGTGTGCACCTACCTACGCTAACTTGTACCTCGGATGGTGGGAGGAAGAGGTGGTATTTAGTGATCATCTTAAAACGTATACAGACCATATACTGCTATGGCAGCGGTATATTGATGATCTGTTTATTCTGTGGCAAGGAGAGTTAGCAAGTCTTGAGGAATTTATAAATATTCTGAATGACAACCAGTATAATTTAAGACTCACTTATCAAACAAGTTTGGAGGTAGTAAACTTTCTGGATATAAAGATCTATCGAAATAGAGACAATAGACTGGCAAGTGATCTATATCGTAAAAGTACAGCGACCAATAATTTGTTACATTTTTCAAGCAGCCATCCAGTCTTTATGAAAAATAGCATACCTATTGGAGAATTTTTACGTATCAGGCGTAATTGTTCGGATGTAGAAACTTTCAAAATGAGAGCCAAGGAGTTATCAACTCGATTTTACAGTCGAGGATATAGCAAAACGTGTATTAAGAAAGCATACAAACGTGCATTGTATTCTCCAAGACCTCATTTGTTATATAATCACCAAAAGACATCTTCTGTCACCCAAATTAAGCCTAGATTCATTGGCAAAGGATAAGAGAGATCTTAAATAATAATTTATTTCTTTTACAAATGGATGAACAGTTGAAAAGTATATTGGGTGATAGAATAGATATCACTTACAGACATTCACCAAATTTGAAAGATCTCCTAGTACCTAGTCATTTTTGTAAGAAGAAACATTTTAAACCTCCAGTGACAGGCTCATTCCCTTGTAGGGATTGTATAAATTGTCAACATATGGTGACTAAAAAGGATTATATTGACAGATTTGGACGTAGACATCCTATTACAGATTTTATTAACTGCCAAAGTACAGCGGTAATTTATTGTCTGGAATGCCCTTGTAAACTTCGTTATGTAGGCAAGACTATTCGTAAAATAAAAATGAGAATTAGAGAACATGCACAAAATATTATACATGCCTCTAGAGATTTGCAAGAAGGTAAGAAAGTTATAACTACAATTGCAAAACACTTCTTGGAGAAACATCAGGCTGACCCAAAGCTATTGAAAGCTACAATACCCTATCTAGATGCCGAATAACGCTTAATTATTGGGAGCGCTAATTTAAACAACCGATACATTAGTAATGCCGAATAATGCTTAATTATTGGGATTGCTAATCTAAACAACTGATACATTAGTAATTGATTTTTTGTCTTATATGCCAAGGATTATCATGATTGCTGTTTCAAAAGTTGCTTTTTCCATTAAGTAGAGATAGAGGGCTTGGATGGATCTCTTTATGGAAGACGATAGGTATGCATAGGGTCATTTCCAAAGATATATATATATTTAACCCTATGAGTATCAGAATAAGAGAATATTTGGAGCAATTACGTTAAGTTGGTTGCTTTATTTATTCTAGCCCTTATTACAAAATCATATGGGATATATATACTATCTGTTCCTAGAAGTATATTGGAACAGATGAGTTAATAAAACAATATTGAAATATTAGACAGCTAAATTGATAAAAATAATATAATTTGGAATGTACTCTAATGGATAAAGATTTGGAATATTTCTAGAGTGCCTTACTGCACCCTATATTTATATACAACTAATGCTGGAGCAATTACGTTAAGTTGGTTGCTTTATTTATTCTAGCCCTTATTACAAAATCATATGGGATATATATACTATCTGTTCCTAGAAGTATATTGGAACAGATGAGTTAATAAAACAATATTAAAATATTAGACAGCTAAATTGATAAAAATAATATAATTTGGAATGTACTCTAATGGATAAAGATTTGGAATATTTCTAGAGTGCCTTACTGCACCCTATATTTATATACAGCTAATGCTGTTTGTTTTTACTTTTTAACCCTGTGATTTAGGGTAGTTTTTAGCCATATAAATAAATGTTAAGTTTTATTTAAATGTTTCCCTATTTTCTCCGTGTTCCATTTTTTTCAACTCGGAGACAGGTGGGGTGGAGTGTTGATGGTGTGCTTGAGTATATAGGGTGTCTTTTTTCTCTTTATCAATTGGGCCCATACAGTTGAACAATCAGTACCGCCTGAAGGACCTTACTGCCAAAGCCGGCTTAAGGCAAAGCCAGAATATCCAAACGACAGTGTTTGCCAAAAGGTGTGCATGGAGGACCAAGTCGCAGCCTTGCACAGCCGTTCAGCTGAGGCCTGATTTTTGTAGGCCCAGTCAGTCCTGGTGGAATGAGTTGTAATACGAAAAGGGAAACCGTTTCTTCCTGAGCTCATTGGCTCTGTGACTGGTAGACATCCAAGATGCAATGGTGACCTTGGAAGAGGCCAGACTTGCCCCAGGACCCTCAGGGATGACAAGGCATCAGTCTTACGAAAAGACTCTCTACAGTGCACATAGAACTTGAGACAGCACACCACATCCAACAAGGGGAGAGCCCTCTCCTTGTCAGACTTGGGGTCAGGACAAAATGAAGACACAACAATCTCCTGATTGACGTGGAACTCTTGTGACCACCTTAGGAAGGAATTCCTGGGAGGTTCGAAGAACCGCCTTGTCCTCGTTAAACACTTGGAAAGGATGCTTGCAAGACAAAGCCTGCAGCCCAGCAATTCTGTGGACAGAGACTACAGCCAAAAGAAAGGCTATCTTCCATGTCAAAAGGCGTATGGGAATGGTAACATGGTACTCAAAGGGAGGCCACTGCAAAACACCCAGAATCAGATTAAGGACCTACGGAGTAGTGGGAGCTTTGTAGGCAGGGAAAGCATGGCTGAACCCCTGAAAGAACACCTTAACCCTTTCATTGCCAGAGGGGTATGCAACACACTGCTTTGCAATGTGTTGCGTGTCCATCTGGCAAGATAGCAATAAGTATTGGGAAATTACTGAATGTGTAGACGTCTGAACCTTCAAGGAACTCAGAATGAGTCCTTTGTTCAAACCATCCTGCAAAAAGGATAAGACCACTGGGAGGTCAAAGTGCTGTGAAGACCGATCCCTGTCTGTATATTAGGAATGAAAAATGGACCAAACCCTGTGGTAGGTCTTAGAGGAGACAGGCTTTTTAGCTTGTATCATTGTGAAGACAACCTCAGAGGAAGAATCCTTTTTCTCCTCAGGATGGCGACTTTAAAAGCCATGCCATCAAAGCCAGCTCCTCCACGTCCCCCTTCCAGAGGTATCCCTGAAGGAGGATGTCCGATCTGGGTGGCAGTGGAAACTGATCCTGAATGAAAATAGACACCAGTTCCGCAAACAATGCCCTCTAGGTCCAATAAGGAGCAACCATGATTACTGCTGGACCATACTTAATGGGGATGAGAAGTTGCAAAATGTCGTTTTGAAAGGCTTTAAAATTGTTTCTAGAAAGGCACCTATTGTAGCCAACTTTGTTTCACCAATTATGATTAATAAGGAGATTAAGAGGTTCAAACTGGTTGTCAACATTAGTATGTTTTAGATGTGAAAGCGTTCACTGTGGTTGCTGCAAACATATAGATGTATCTAAAATATTTATCTTTTATCACAGGTGCAGGATACAAAAAGTGAAGAGCTATATTAATTGTGCCACTAGTGTGATTATCTATATGATAAGCTGTGTAAGCTACACTATAGTGGCAAAACAATAAGAATGTTACATGAGTGACTAAGTGAGCACCTGAGTGGCCTTCAACATGTTGAATTTAGATCTCATGTAGAGTTGCCACCTTTTCTTCAAAAAAAATACCGGCCATGGCATTCCCTCCCTAGACTTACCAGCTGGGTGGCAACCCTAAACTCATGTCTCTTCCCACTTTAAAGGGATAGTAATACTTAAGTATTACTAATCCCTGTAGTAAAGTCCTATTAAAAATAAATGTATTGCCCCCAGTGTCATCTCTCAAACCTTTATGATTTGAGAGATGATCGCTCCTAAAGTTGCCCTCTCCCCGAAGTCAGCGTTGTAGATGACTGAAGGGAAATCCGGTCATAGATCATCAGGCGGATCTGCAGCAGAGCAACGATCGCGTTAATTAAAAAAAAAAATCTTTCACTGAAACGGTCTTCTACGTGTGCGTGCAAACAAAGCGCACATAGAAGACCATTTCAGTGAAAGTTTTCTTTTTTATTAACGCGATTGCGGCTGTGCTGGAGAGCCGCCTGGAAGTCGTACGACTTGCTTCTCTGCAGTCAGCTAGAAAGCTGACTACGGGGGAGGGAGAGGGCAACTTTAGGAGCGATCATCTCAACCCATAAAGGTTTGAGAGATGACATTGGGGGCAATACATTTATTTTTAATAGGACTTTAATATACGTAAGTATTACTATCCCTTTAAAGAGTTTTAATAGTGTAGATGAATTCTAAAAAGGCAATGAACGGAGGGGGCGTGGCCGAAGGCCGGACCGGGTGGATGTCTCCTTGTGCTGCTCCGGGAGTGAAAGAACAATCTGGTCTAATCTACCAGCATATTGGACTTGATTCTGCGCATAAGAATGACTAAGGGGTTCTTCTACTCCTACAGAGCAGATTGATCTTAATTCTGAGCTAATTGGGCGCACTTTGTGGATGCAGGTATACTAGTGGAGGTAGGCCTTGCGGGCCGCGGCCTCGCTATCCACCAAAGCAGACTTGTCTCTTTCGGAGGCGAGTTGTCTGTACCTGCTGGCTTTTCTATATGTTGGGGGCTGAGACTGGATGGATTGCAGTTCCAGCCCGATACGGATCAACTGAGCTGCTTTTGCATCCTCTGCGGCTACAAGATTCCAGTCAGTGAGGCCTGTGACGTGTGGTGAGTGTTGTGGCCGGGATAACTCTACGTGACAACCTCACGGAGGTGGAACTCCTTGCACCGGACTTATTAAACAAGCACCGTACATACTGTGAGCTGGAAGGCTTGATGCAAACTCACCTTAAAGGGATAGTAATACTTGAAAATAATTGTTTTTTTATATTGTAGCCCTTAAAAAAAATGAAAAATTATATAAGTCTTATCTCCCAAACCTTTATGGTTTGGGAGATACACACATGTAAAATATAGTAAAATGCTCTTTTCCTGGCTGTTTCAGCCAAGTCTGCCATCTAGTGGACAGATTTGGAATTCGGTCCACAGAGCAACCGGCAGCTCTTTAGCAGTGCCGAGATCACAATCTTTGAAAAGAACTACTTAATTGGAACTATCTACAAAGTGTGCCTGGCTTGAAAGCACACTTTGTAGACAATTCCAAGTAAGAAATTATTTTTAAAGATGGTGATCTCAGCACTTCTGGAGAGGCACAGCCGGTCCCGGGACCGGATTCCAAATCTGAAGGGTGGAGCAATGACGTCACTCCAGGGGAAACTTTACTTCTGAATATCTCCCAAACCATAAAGGTTTGGGAGATAAGACTTATATCATTTTTCAAGTTTTTTTAAGGGCTACAATATACAATAAACTTATTTTCAAGTATTACTATCCCTTTAATGCGCGTGGCTAAGAGCGTTCTCCAGCTTCTGAGTTGCCTCTCAGGTCCTGGGCCCGCTTTCTTTCATTTACACCTTCCCTCAGAGCATCATCCCTCTTTCTTGTTTTTGTCCCAGTTCCCCTTCCTACCCCATAGGTTGGCTGCACGTTTATGCTGAGAGGAGCTCAGTCTTTATGCCAAGGGAGTAGTTTGTATTTAGCCAGGCCTACTACCTCTGGCTTGATTGTATGTGTTGCTGTGGGGGCTGCATTGGCTGTTGACCACCTGAAACCCTGTCTGTATATCACAGACTGCCTTGGAGACGCATTGGATGTGAACAGAACATTTTCAGCCCCATTAAACGCTTGATGCTGCATAAAGTCCTATAGCGCGGATTGTTGAGGATATCACACTGACCAGCATTTAGCTGAAACCCTGTTTGTCACTCTCTCCTATATATGTGATCCCTGTCTCTCCCATGTATGGTTAAAACTCTCTAACTCCTCTATAAATCAATATCTGCTCAGCTGTAGTTGAAACTGCACTGCTTCACACTTCACAATTCCTCTGCCGCCCTATCAATGAGCCTCTGGCTTTCTGCGGTATAGCTGGGTTAACATTGCTCCTTGGATGTGGAACACTTGTTCAGTGTTGACCCTGGTACCTATACTCTTGGTCCCAGAGTATCTGCCTGATCTATCTGGGCCATCTTCAAACCCCTGTTTGTCTTACTATCCTGTTTATGTGCCCCCATCTGCCCCATTTAAAACTGCAGCCACTCAGTGTCCTGATATTACTCCTCTTTCTCTGACAGCTCTGAAAATATTGGAACTGTAGTGGACATTACAATACGGTGCTCGCCGGAGACCCTGTTTGTCCTCTTTCCTTCTATATATGTGACCTTGCCTCTCCCATGTAAGAGCTAAGCTATTTGTTACCTGCTTATTGCCTCACCAATGAACTGCTGGCTTTGTAGGGTGCAACTGGGCCAACGCTACTTTCTTCTCTTGGTGTCAGTCGTTTTGGATGTGAGGAGTGGAGCCTTTGTTCCCTGAGGAGCCTAGTGCCAATATTTCTAACCTGCAAGCACTTGTCTGTAATACAAGGGCCATTTTTATATGCTCCAATCCCTGTCTGTCTCTCTACCCTATCTATGTGACCCTCTTCTACCCCATGTATAACTGAGGTTACTCACTACCCTGGTATTACCTTTACTTGATCTTATCTTTGTACCATGACTCTGGACACTCTGATTCTTATGAAGTAACACTCCACAGATGTCCCAGGTTGTCTAATCGCCCGCTACACGGCCTTGATCTACTAAAATACTTATCACAGTGCCGCTCTGTTCCTGTTGTTTGATATGATGGGCAAAAAGTCTAAATCAGGGGACATTAAAAATAGGCAGATGGAGGAAGGTGAGGTTCAGGCCATCATGGAACAATCTTCAGCCCCGTCTTCTCCTGCTCGCTCGTCTGATGCTGGAGAGGTCTCTGATTCACACTTTGCAGAATTAATGGCAGCTATCTCTAATTGTCAAAATGTTCTAACCGCTAAAATTTATTCTGTACAGATGGAATTGAACTTGCTACGAGCTGACCAGCACAATATGAAGGAGAAAGTGCTGGATACCCATAGAAGGGTTTCTACAGTGGAGAACTCTCTACCCCCTATTAATGAATCGCTTGAAACTACAGGTTAGGGCACTACAGAAAAAGGCCGATGACCTTGAAAACAGATCACGTTGCTGCAATATCTGTATTATTGGATTACCGGAAATCAGTGAGGACCGCAATCCTGAGCAATTCCTTGAGGGCTGGGTGTGAGAGAAGTTGGGTGCGGAGGGTCTCTCGGGTTCATTTGTGGTGGAGAAGGCACATAGAATTCCTGCGGCGTGCCCGCCCCCAGGGGGTGCTCCGAGACCCTTGATTGCTAAGCTCCTCAATCACAGGGACAGAGATGCAATGTTGAGAATGGCTCACCTGAACGGCCCTATTTTGCATGGTAATGCCCGTATTTCCATTTATCCTGATTTCTCAATGGATGTTCAATGCCAGAGAATGAAGTTTCAGGAGGTAAAACGTAAGCTGCGTGAGAGGGAAATCTCATATGCTATGTAATACCCAGCTAAACTTCATGTAACTCGCAATGGAACTACATCCTTTTTCACATCTGAGATGAGGCAATGAGCTGGATCGAGGCTTTGTAGATGGGAGCAATATCTATGATTGGTGGCTCACTCCACGACACTGTGTATATGCTGAAGCTTCATGGACTTTCGAGAATTGTGCCCTATGGTTGCCACTAACCTTGCTGATGAGGGATGGGTGGTGTCGGGGCCATTATATGGGTGCAATAAGTGAGTAATCTCAATACATGGATATTAATATATGTAGGAACATGATATGTGATGTGTGTCTCTTCTGAAGATAGAGATATATTTCACAGAAATATACGTGGCCTTATACAAGTTCTGGTAACTCTGATTTGGGGGTCTGTGATGATGAGTGTGTGGATATGATATGGGAACCCGCTCGAAATTGCACCTGTTAATATATAGGGGGAGACAACTTCTGATTTATAGATGCACGAATATGGCACTTAACCATATATGTCTTGGGACATATGGCGTGATTACACAAAAGTTATGGGATGGTGTGGTGTATCCTCCTGAGCCTTATGATGTGGGGGTATCCTCAGCGGTTTAGATGCCCCAGCTGCACCTGTAACATCTTAATGGGATCATATATTCCGTTGCCATCCGTGCTACCCTATGTATAGGTACTTTATAATATAGTATATCACACGCTTGGTAGATCGTCTTCCTTATGATCGGTGAAGGTAGTGGGTTTACGTATTTTATTTTCACCTCCAATAGTTTGTCTTTATATCTTACTTGCTTATATTTTATGTGGGTTCCCCCCCCCCCCCTTTTTTTTTTTTTTTTGCCGGCCTTTGCGCTGCTATAATAGGCCTTTTGGCCTATCTCAGATATTATAGTTTTATAGTGCTGAAAGGTGCTGCGGGGGGGGGGGGGGGGAGTGGGGTCACAGTGGACTACTGTTTTGAATCCTCGATTGTTAAACTGATGGGATACCTGGGAGGGTGTTTTTTTTTTTCTTTTCTTTTGGGGCATTGCAGTAATGGCATTTGACATGTATGTGTTGTGGGTGCTTGTACCGGCTGCGTTGTTGGATCACCTAGTGATGCCGGGCGATGTGGTTGGTGTGAGTCGCCATAGACACCCAGGGGACTATTTTAATGTTTTGTAGCTGTTATACATTTTTCATCACTCCAATTGTTTAAGTTGTGTTGTTCATTATGCGGGGGGCGTCCCGGGTCCGGCTTGGGATTTCTCTAGGGGTTATTGTTAGGGTATGGATCCTCTTACGCTTGGGGTTGGATGGGGACACGGAGACGGGTTTAGTTTTCTTTATAGTAATGGGAGCTAGGATGGGGTTTTTTTTAGTGGGTTTTGCCCTTGCCTTCTGGGAGACGGACGTGCATCTTGCATTTACTCTACTGGCTATGGCTAACAAAATTATTACTATTATCTCCTGGAATGTTAGGAGTCTCTGATCCTGTATCACTCCAGGAAATATAAGCCAGATATTTTGCTTCTCCAGGAGACCCACTTACATGGCAGTAAAATATTAGCTCTTAAGAAGTCGTGGGTGGTAGATTTGAAGTCTGACCCATTAGGTCAGTACATCTTTTTGGACTGCTTGATTTCTGACATTCCGGTTATTTTAATGAATATTTACATCCCTCCACCTTTTGTGCCTGAGGTCCTCCTACAGGAGGCTCTTCTATTCGTATCTGCAAAGCCTGGTCGTTGTCTTGTTGTTATGGAGGACTTTAACATGTACACTGACACTGCTCTAGATAAGATGGGTACCAGGTCAGGCCATTCTTTAGTCTCTAGACTTAAATTTTTAAGTTCTATAGAGGATATGAACCTCACTGACGCATGGAGAACTCTTCATCTTAACCTTAGGGAATACTCGTGCCATTCTGCCACTCCTAAATCACTGTCTAGAATTGATCATGCCTTTGTTTCCAACCACGCCTGGCATATGGTTGATGACTGTTCTTATTTACCTAGAGTGGCCTCGGATCATTCTCCAATGAGCCTACGTCTCCGTATGGGTAGAGATTTTTCAACCCCTACTTGGCGACTTCAGCCATATTGGCTATTTATTGATCATATTGCTGCAGGCCACTGGGCTGCACTGGCAGATTACTTTTGCTTCAACGAGGGCTCTGCATCGCGGGGAGTGGTCTGGGAGGTGGAGAAGGCTGTGGCACGAGGCTCACTTGGTTCATTGATTGCTACACACAAAAAACATACAAGAGATAAAATAGACCAATTGGAGAGGGAAGCTAGCGTGGCAGAAAGAACATATGTTGACAAAGGTGACAATATTTCATATGACTCCTCCTTGTTTGCCTCCTCTGTATACAATACTGCGTTAATGGAGCAGAATGTAAATTTAATGATGTTCCAGGAGAAGAAACTATTTGAAAATGGGGATAAAGCAGGAAAACTTATGTCCCATTTGGTGGGAGCCAGGGAGGGCAGACGCTGTATAACGACTATATATAACAAAGCTGGGGATCTTATACATGATGAAATGGGCGTCAATGATGTGTTTGCAGACTTTTATTCCACTCTATATAAGACACAAGCCAACTCTACCTCTCGGCAAGTGGAGGATTATTTGGCAGGAATCTCTCTCCCGTCCTTGTCTATTGACCAGCGACGGATGCTTGATTCTCCCATTCTGTTGGGTGAGGTTATGGCGGCCATTGCCTCCCTTCCCACGGGTAGGTCCCCTGGGAGTGATAGACTACCGGCTGAATGGTATAAGAGATATGCTGACACAGTGGCTCCGCACTTGCTCAACACTCTGTATTAAGCTTTGGAGGTGGGTAGGCTTCCACCATCCCTTACTGAAGCAACAATAGTAGTACTCCCTAAGCCGGGCAAGGACTTAACTAAGTGTGACTCGTATTGACCTATCTCTTTGCTCACATTGGATGTTAAACTTTTGGCCAAGGTGTTGGCAACTAGACTTAATATAGTGATCTCAGATCTCATTCATCCGGATCAGGTGGGATTTATGCCTGGGAAATCAACGTTTCACAATCTAGGAGACTATTTTATCATCTGCATACAAAACATGATAACATTGGTCATAAAGTGGTGGTCTCACTGGATGCATCCAAGGCATTTGACTCCGTGTAGTGGCGTTATCTTTGGTGTACACTACGTGGGTTTGGATTTGGGCCAACTTTTCTGAAATGGGTACAACTTCTTTATACAAATCCAACTGCTGCAGTCTTGACTGGGTCAGTCTGGTCAGGGTCATTCATGCTTGAAAGAGGCACACGACAGGGATGTCCCTTGTCTCCGGGTTTGTTTGCACTGGCCATCGAACCGCTAGCCAGGTTGATTCATAGTGACCCGATGGTGGAGGGATTTATGATGGGCAATAGGGAGGAGAAATTGGCATCACATGCTCATGATATACTATTGTTTTTGGGAGAGTACTCTAGATCTCTTCCACGTGTTCTAGGCCTGGTAAATACCTATGGCAACTATTCGGGATTGCGAATAAACTGGGCTAAATCTTCCATCCTCCCTATAGATCTGATTGTAAATGGGGGTCCTGTACTGTCTGTTCCTTTAAAATACGAAAATCTGGTGAAGTATCTAGGGCTTCTGTTGACTGCCTCCGCGAGCAGTTATGTGAGAGACCATTTGGAGCCGTTAATTGATCAACTTCGGTGTAAAACTACATCTTTGCTTACGTTGCCACTGAATGTTATTGGTCGCTCTAACCTGATTAAAATGGTGTTTCTTCCACAGTTTTTATATGTCTTTCAGGGTTCTCCCATACCTGTCCCTAAGCGATACTTTACTGTAATTGACAAGATAATTAGGAATTTTCTCTGGTCAGGTGGGCCATCTAGGATCAAGTTGTCCACTCTCAAGCGTCCAGTGACCAAGGGTGGAATAGCCCTCCCTGATTTCTATAAATATTACCTGGCTGCACAGGGACAATTTGCACTCACATACGTTCTACCTGATACTCTGCACACCTTCCATAAAACTGATGAATCCCTGCTCAAGCCAGGATACTCTGTCACACATCCCTTTGCTAGGTACAGGAGTGCTTAGGGATCCCCCTGTCACCTCTCGGATGACCTGTAGCATCTGGTCAATTATTCAATCTACTTCAAATTTTGAGGCAAAAGACCCTGGTGTTCCCCCCTCTGGGGGTCAGAAGGGCCGGAACACCTTCGGCACTTGGAGTTTGGCCGATCATGGTCGACATATGGTATTTCTACACTTGGTCACTTATACCAAGACAATGTCTTAAAAACTTTTGATCAGCTGTGCTAGGAATTTGATATTCCTGCTACCTTCTTATATTCATATTTATGGCTGAGACATGCTTTGAATGCCTTGTGGGGTACTAATACTCCAAGCATAAAATAATTTCCACTGGTTACCTTGGCTAAGAAGAGACAGTCCCTTAAACCAGTCTCGTTAATATATACGTGGCTAGATAGGTCTTCTGCAGTGGCGGAGAACGGGCTCAGGCTTAAATGGGAGGTTGATGTGGGTGCCTTTGAGGACTATGAATGGGAAATAGCTTTGAGGAGTCCTGAATAGGTAGCTGCTACGGCCAGGCATCAATTGATCTAACTCAAGATCTTATACAGATCTTATTACACTCCTGTGCGTCTTTTTAAGATGGGCAGGGTGGATAGTGATTGCTGCAGAAGGTGTGGGGGGGCAGGCGCTGCTTTCTTACACCTTTTGTGGGAGTGTCCTCCGGTCCGAGGGTTTTGTGTGGATGTGTTCCGTACTGTGTCGGCTCTAGTGCAGTGGGATGTGTGTCGCTTTCCCCAATATTTTCTATTCTCCCTGATCAACTTCACTTAAACTCTCAAACTGTACTAATCAGGGAACTGTTCGTTATGGCACGAAAGGTGGTGGCACAATCATGGATGTCAGAACCCCCCCCCCCAAGCATGACCAATGGATGGCCTTAGTAACCCATAACCTTCCTCATTATAAGGGACTTTACTTACATAGGGGCACCCTGAACAAATTTCACCAAATATGGGGTCTATGGACCTCTTATTGTAACTCTAGAATTCTCTACCAATGAGGGCTATGTGATACATAATTATTACTCTATGCTCCGTGTGTGGCTTCCCTGGAGGATCTGGCTACTTATTTATTTATATGTTTATGTGTTAATTGATGCCTACGCTTTTATCTGCTACATTTAATACTGATTAATGGAAGAGGAGCTGTGCTTGTCTCCCGGGGAGGGAGGGAGGGTTGAGTCCTGTTAGAGTTATGGTTAGGGTAGGAGATGGGGGGGGTTTGGTTTAGTTTTCCAAATATAAAAATTAAAATGGGACAGCTGTATTTCTATATTATGTCATCTGCTTGACTGCATTGTATATCTTATTTGATTACTATGTGCATTATCTACAATTTTGTATTGTATTATTACTGTCCTCTCAATAAAAATGTTTTAAAAAAAAATTAACATATGAAAGTGGGAGTAAGGGGAGGAGATGTAGATGCTGCTTTATTAAAACTAGAAGTATACTGGATATTTACATTAAGCACATGGCATCCATATAGTCTCAAAGATTATGAAGTGATGTGCTTCATATATTTTGGCTTCTTAATGAAGCTATGTCCTTTCATCCTCTTTTTCCTTCTTTCTATTCTAAATTGTTACATCTTGAGTATACTTTAGAATCCATCATATGTTTTCAAGCTTAGATGGTTTATGGATATGCATTTATAAATTTCATGGCCTCTAATACTCCATCTGTGATTTGGGTGATGGCTGGCCCTTGTTCACTAAATAATTGAAATTTAGAGATTGAAAATGATTGGAGATTATTTTCCTGGAACGTATTTCCTCTTATGGAGCTATCACATAATTCCAGACGCGTTAGATAATATAATCATATGGAATGTGTGATTTTGATTTTTTTTTTCTTTTAACTCTTATTTTTATATTTTTTAATATATATATTTTTTTTAATATGCTGTTTTTATATAGTATATAAAGGTTTACTAAATTATGTTACTGATTTTACACTTTGCATTAGTTGGCTGCTATTAATACTGCTTGTAAAAAGTCTGCTTGACACTTAAATGGAACCAAGTCAGAATGAATGTGTTGCCAGTTTATGGCAGGTTGAAATGTTAACTTGTATCAACATTTTCCTGTTTGGATATGGAGAAATCTGTCTTATGCATTTTTTTTGTTATAGTCCATTTCCAGATGAAGTGACAAGTAGGGGTTTGAGTATGCATGATGTGCCTATAGGGTTTTAATATACATGCTGGAACTTGTTTAAAAGTCAGTTTTTCTGGGCTCAGGTGAGCGCTTCTTGAATATACCTTGGGTAGCTGATGTTGGAAACAGGTGAGCCATTAGGAGAAAGCATGACAGAGGTACCATTACCTTTAAAGTATTGATTAAGTGCACCGTGAGCAAAGACATTGCATTTCAAAAGAAAAGCATCTATCTCCATATAGGAGCTGAAATATGCGTGTCTCAAGTTCCTTAGGTGGTTGCTCTTCCAGATTCGTACGAGTGTTATTTTTTATGCCTTTGGTTGTTGGCACATCCTGCATGTAGGCAGTGTTTGGAATACAAAGGGACAAACTAAACACTTTAAGGCACTGATTAACACACTGCAGTACAACAATGAATGAAAGTGGCTGATTGGTGCTCATCAATCTGTTGGATTGCAATTGGTCTGTAACTATTTAAAAGAGTAAGTCATTAACATGAGTAGTTTGATTATGATTAAGTGCTGATTTAGTGTGAAACACGTTGATCAATATCACCAGTAACTTGTCATTAACCACTCTAAGTCTCACCTCCTCAGTTTCTTGAACTCACAGCATGCAGGTATGATTTTTAATTGTTACAAAATAAAGACTTGCTGATTTTACTATGTTTGGAATTGTCTGAATCACTGCCACTCTATAGGAAGTGGTGAGAATCGCCTTGTTTTGTTGGAATCACTATGGAAGTTTGAGGGAGACTATTTTGAACACAAAAAGTTTCACATTTCAAAATTTTAAAGAAGTTCCCTTACATGTATCTTGCTGAGTGCTACTGTTCATATAGTGAAATACATCAGAACCATAAAGAGATGAAGAAATTAAGGAGGTGGAGTAGCTCATGTGCATGAAATAACACAGAAGTGATAGAAAGTATGTAACAGGATGAGAGAGAAAGGTTAAAGAAAGAAAGATGGTCAGAGAAAAGACAGCAGGGGAAAGAAGGCTGCATGTGGCAGGAAGGGGGGAGGGTATGATGGGGCACAAGGTGCTGTGCTGGGTGAGGGAGTGGCAGATCCTATGTATAAGTCTGTTGTGGCAGGTCTACAAACACATGCCAAGAGGAATGAAATGAAGATAATTCAGGGTGTTTGGCCAAGAAGTAAAAAATGGAGGAGCTCTATGTACAAGATCAACCTCAATCGCAGCTTCCAGTTCATCAGTGTGTGTGTGTGGGGGGGTTAGGTGATCTCCACTATTTGGGAATAAAGTTCTGGCTGCTGTAATCAGAAAACCACTGGAGTAAAGTGGTGCCAGAGCTGGTGTTCCTCTGTAAGGTGTCAGGGAAGATGCTCAAAAGCAAAGCCTTTGGGAGGAAATGGGTTGGCCAAACCAACATCTAGGAGGTATGTGTATGGACCACTCTCCAAAAGGACTGAACTCGTGGACAGGAGCACCAAATGTGATTGTACAGATGGCACACTGCTTCACATCTCCAACAGTTCCCGAGCATAAAGGAACAGTATTTGGCTAGTTAGTTTCCCGAAACGTCACATTCAGAATGTAAAACAATGACGTTTGTGAGCTGTATTCTATTGCGCATCAGTGATAAGAATGTCTAAATCCCTTTCCTAAGATCGATTGTAGGGTCCGGGGGGAGAGGGGCAGAAAAGAGAATATAATTTAGCCAAGCTTCTACATGGAGGGACTGTCAGCACAGTCAGTGTCTCAAACTTAGATAAGTTGCATGGTCAGTAGGTGCAAAGAGAAGGGGAGTGGAGCAAGTGGGGAATCTGAAGATAGTGCCAGTATTCCGAAGAGGGAAGTCTAAAGTGTTGTTAGAGAGTCCAAGGGGGGGGGGGGGTCTCTTGTATTAAATGGTCGAAGTCAATAAACCTGCTGCTGAGCAATGTGTTAGAGTTTGGTGGTTGAGGTCTGGCTCGAAATCTGGGTTGCTAATGATTGAGTACAATGGAGAAGGGAAGGAGGAGAGTTGATGCAGCACATTGGATTTGGATCACATTCCCAGCAAGTGCCTCAGTATGGCCTGAATGTGAATAATAGTAGCAAGGGTCTCTGGGAGGACCTCTGGGAGTACCATAGGAGTTGGTGAAAGAAGTATTGTATTTCCATATAAAGGTCTGAAGCAGGCGTTGGAGTTAGCGTATACTATCGCCTGTAACATGCAAGGGTAAGGACAGGAAGAGGTATAAGATCTTAGGCAGTAGCACCCATCTTGGATAAACTAACACTGCCCATCCATGAGATAAACAGGGGGTCCCAAGATTATATATCCTGTCGGATCTCTGTCTCCAAATGAGTAAAGTTTGTAGAGTCCAAGTCCGCTATTGTACATCCCTAAGTATTTAAGTTCTTTGGATTTCAAGGAAAGGTAGGTTGAAATTGAATTTTGAGCTGTAATGCTGCCAGTACAGACAGTACCAGGATTTCTGACTTTGTAAAGTTGACTTTCATGCAGGAAATAGATCCATAGGCCGTTAGCAGAAAGGTGAGGGTGTGTAAAGAAGAACGGGGCTGAGAAAGGGAGGCTAAAATGTCATCTGTGAAGAAGAGTGTTTGACCTCTCTTGGTCCTGCAGTATACCAGAAATGGTAGCAGATTTGCAGATCACAGCCAAGAGAAGCTCTAGGGAGAGAATAAATATTAAGGGGGATAACTGGCAACCCTGATGTGTGCTGTTGGTAATCTGCAAAGGATGTGAGAGAACACCACTGACTGACGCTTAGGCAGTATGGTTTGGATATAAAGAGTATAGCATCCAGAAAATGAGGCTGCAATCCAATGCACCGAAGGACTTCAGTCATATCTCCCAGTTTACTCTGTCAAAAGCTTTCTCTGCATCCAATGAAAGAAGAAGTGTAGGAGAGTCAGTGCTGATGGCGGCCTGCATCAAACCAATGGTCCGAATAATGTTATCCCACATCTCTTGACCTGGGATGAATCCTGTCTGATCTGGAGCTATGAGGACCAGGAAAAAGGGTTGCAACCTAGTGGCCAACATTTTTGTGAATAATTTTAAAATCATTATTAAGAAAAGATAAAGGCCTAAGGTTGCCACAGGACACGGGATCCTTACCAGGTTTGGGAATCCCTGTGATATGTGCTGCCAGGGAATCACATGGTCACTGGGCTCCCGATATAATGCAATTAAACAATTTGGACAAGTAATTAAGTAAGGGTTCAAGAAATGTTGTGTAGTAGAACCCGTTCGATCCAGGGCTCTTGACGAGAGGTGCAGATTTAATATCCTTGCGGATTTCATCTTGTACTTTCCAGACAGGCAGGGTGATATGGGGGATATTAGCTTTTTCCAAGAAGAGCTGTATTGCTGACAGCGAAGTGGGGGGGGGGGGGGGACAATAGGATCCAAAGCTTCTAAGTTGTACAGGGTTTGGTAGAAATCTTTATAAGCATTTGCAATGACAGCATAAGTATGGAATGGGGGGCCTTGGAAGTTGTGTAAGCGATGAATAGGAGAGGACGAGTGTGTCCACTTGATAAGATTTGTCAAAGTTTTCCCACATTTATCACCATGCCTATACCGGCAGTAACAATGCCACATGTGGGACCTAAGCGTCTGTGCTCGCAGCAGAGAAGAGAACTCCTCACGAAGAACAGAGTAGTCAAGTACAGCATCCAACCCTACATTAAAGTCACCACCCAGTACTAATAAGCCAGATCGGAACTCATCAAACTGCTTTAATGCAGAGCGGAAAGCAGGTGGGAAATATTAGGAACATAGATGTTGGAAAATGTGACAGGGATGCTCACTATGGTGCCCCTGAGGAAAAGGTACAATCTATGGGCATCCACCAGAGTATCTGAGCATACCCATGGTATCAATCTGTCTAGCAGGATCAGTACAACCCTTTTTTTCTGTAAAAAGGCCACCCATACCACAGGGAAGTGTTTGGTGGTCAGTTTATAGTGGTCATTCCACACTAAGTGGGTCTTTATAAGATCATGGTGCGTTTCTTTTGGCTATTGAATCCTTTAACACTGTAGGAGGTGAACTTACATTGCAGCAAGGGCATGATCATGGGTATATAGAGAGTGTAACATCTTTGGACAGTCATGTAGCCACATCATGGGGTTGGGGATAGGGAAAGGGGGAGATGGGGAGGGCGTAAAGAGAAGAAGAAAGCATAAACCAGCGTTGCGGTCCATCACCTGATAACACGGGAGATGGAGGGAGCACTATTCCAAAGTGTAATAGGCCCAAAGCCCTAATAAGTAACAGAGTGTAAACACATAACATTTCCATGTCTAAATAGGGGTTGTCACGACAGTAAGAATGGCGCTTTATGGGACACACAGTAAAAGCAGAACCCTAATATAAACACTGTAAGGGATCCAACTAAGGGTTAAAACACATACAGACGTCAAGCAGCTGTGATACAAAATCACCTGCAGGTTCCCCATCTGCAGCCGGGGAGATCAGGACCAGGGCATTTAGACTGTGACTCAGGCAAAGCCCAAGAGGCAAAGTAAAAAAAGGAAGTGGTTTTCATGGCCCCTGTCATCACCTGGGCCCAGATCAAGACTCAAAACCCCCTACCATCCCATAACCCCACAACTCACTTGTATCAGAGCAGATAACAGGGTAATACCCTGAAGTGTGGGCCCCTCAAAAACACAAGGGTAATCCCACCCCTCAGGCCAGCCAGAAGGGCCTGTAAACAGTGCAAGTCAAGTGGACAATACCCCCCCCAACCCGCCATGGTCAGAAAACGTTCATCAAACAGAGAACATTAAGACATTAGGATGATGGTAGCATAAACAGAAAAATACACAGGTGGGCATCTGCACCACTTCCGTCTGAGGTTGCAATAAACCCTTTCCATATACGACAACATGGGATACATGGAGATAAGTACCGTGGAGATAAAGTCCCAGGGCGGGCGGATATCTGACCACAGTAATCCTGGTGCCAAGGCGAGGTAGGGAAAGTTCCAGTGAGTCCGGGGTAACCAAACAGGCAGCTAAGTAGCAAGTTGGAGCAGTACAGAAGCCATGGCTACTTCAACTCCTCAGGGTTCAGGAGTTGCAGATTCAACAGCTACACCAGGATCTGGTCGATCTTTGCACTTTCTGTGGCGCGGTGCCTTTGCTACCAAGTGCCATTGTAACCTCTGTTAGGTGCCAATGTCGCATGAGGGACGGGTGAAGCTGGATCTGGGGAGGCAGGGACGGATATTCCCAGTGTCGTACAGAAATCTTCCACATCAGCCAAATCACGAACAGCCATTATGATTGGCTGTCAACTGAAAGTTAAAGCCCCACTTGTATTCGATTTCCAGCTTTCTCAGATGTGTTCTGTAAGTGGTCTTAGCTGGCGACAAAGAAGTAGGGTGTATGGTGAGAGGTCCTGCTAGAACTGGATCTCTGCCCCTGCACAGGAGAAAAGTATTTGTTTTTGGCAAGCAGACATAATAGCACCTTTATCCTAGAAATAGTGCAGGTGACAAATGATGTCTGGGGCCTTGATGTCAAGGCTCTGTGTGCATGGTCTGTGAGAACCGAGGTAGACTTCGGCCGCTGGAGTAAGTTGGCAAAGGACAGCCTTAAGAATGGCTGGATACTCTTGGGGGTGGTGGACTCCTGTACATTGCGTACGCGGATGTTGTTTCTTCCCCCCTTGATTGTCCAAATCGTCAAGGTGGTATTGCAATAGAGTTATGGTATCCTGCTGATCCAGGTAGTATTGCTCTTATGTGCGGAAGCGGGTTGAGAGCTCCATAAGTGACTCCTCAACTATTTCTACCTGGATGATAGCGAGTGGATGTCCTGTTTCAGGGTCAGCCAGTTCTGCATGGAGGGTGGATCTGATTTCCCCTACGAGGAGCCTCAAGTCTTCCTTGGTGGATAGGGAAGCCAAATCCTTGGTCGGCAGGAGATGCATGGAGCCTGTAGTCAAGCCAGGAGAACAACATATATTTGTACAGTATAAGCCCTAGAAACTTCCCATAAATTTTCTATATCAAACAAAATTAGCAGTGATATTTTATACGTGTTAATTCTTAATTCACAAGTGGTTTTCAATAACATCAGCCAACAAAAAAACATAACCATATATGTCTACAGGCAGTCCTATGATGATGTTAATATAGAACTTTATTTTCTTTGGGAATATCGGGTACAGTTCATTTACTTCTTCCGACTGGTTCTTTCTTCTTATTGGGATAACTGCCGCTCAGTCCTATGGACTGTTGGATACGCTCTCCCCACGACAATGTGTTCGCAGAAAGAAAAAAAAGCGACAGAGCAAGGATACCCTCTAAGTACAATCTGGTTAATCATTCAATATTAACCCTTCTTCCCACGTTTCCCCTCAATATGGGTACTCACTCTTTAATGAGACTACTGCCACCTCCAGGATATCAGCCTTTACTGGATCAGATCTCCAGTATTGGTCATTCTCCTGGATAACTCCTATGGGAGCCTCTCTCTCTGATTCACCATTATAGGTAAACTAGTGTAAAAACCCGTGTACACGGGCCAAGGTCTGAGAGATGTTAACCCTTTGAGTGCCAGATACCCCTCCGGCACTCAAAGGGTTAAAAGGCCGTCCCTGCTCTGTGTCTGCCGTCACTCACGCGATTCGCTGTAGAGACTGCCCGAAGACACAGAAATGCTCCCAGCATTCAAACAATCTCTACTGCGCATGACGGCTTCTGACAAACATCCTAGCAAATTATTATATAGGTTGATGGTAATAGGGGGTAAAGAATATATAAGTATCTCTTGGGTCCACAAAAATGGAAATACTCTATGGAGACCACCTTACGTTTTATATAAAAATAATCAATAAAATATTAAAACCAGATATCAGCCCTAATGAAAATTTTTATATCCGAATGCGTTTCGCGATGCTATAGTGCTTCTTCAAAGGGATCATGAGCTTACTCTTTAATTCAACCATACATAGGTATCCCACTTACCTTAAATCCACGTCTTACCTGGTGTTGCTGGCTAATTCACTTCCGCATTCCGGTATCTATGTACTTCCTGTTCTGTTAAGTTTATTATTTACATCTATGCATTTCTGGCCTCTCTTTCGTGCCAGAACGTCTCCCTACTTCTCTTCATGGAAATATATATGTTTATCACTGTGGATCGAACAATCTGTTACATTCTTTATTTTCATCCGTTATTTCCTACATTAAACCTTTTGTTTGACACCCTGAATCAAGCTATTAAAATGTTTTTGTTTCTTCTTATACTCTTATTTTCTTTCAAGCTCACTTCAAGTTTTTTTCATAACTTGCATAATGTAGATTTCTATAATGGAATATTGTTATGAAAGAAACCTTAGGGTAATAGGAAACAATGCGTGTAAAACGTAACTACACTCTGAGAACCACAGTGTTCACATATTTGCCATACATGTATGCATATGTAACTTCAAGATCAAATTTCTCACATGCCTGTAATGCGCAAATATACGTATGTCCCCAGCATTACGTATCCATAATTCAGATTCCATCCACAACATCACTGCTGAAACAATACATTGTATTCCCAATCTTTATTATACCTTTTTATCAGATGTTTTATGATATAACACTAAGATTATTCTAAGATTATTATAATAATATATCCCTCAATAATGTATTCTACCCTTCATAACCTTTCTTACAGTAGTACTCATTTTCCTAGTATAACATCTAGAAGTCTATACCCAAAAGAACTGACTCTACATGAACGATGCCAACTCAGTCTCCTCGTTCAATCTGTTAGGAATCATGGTGTTTAAACGGAAGATCCAATATACCTCCTTTCTACATAGAGTACTATATCTGTTGGGTACTGAACTGCCAATGCTCTCCAACCCTAGGACCTTTACATTTTTAATGCCACTTTGTTTGCAAGAACCAAAGTGTCTTGGAACACTATGGTCCAAGGCTCCTCTGCCGATTTTCCTGCAATGTTCTACAATCTTTTCGTGTAGGCTCCTGGCGGTTCTCCCAGTGTAGTGAATACCACAGCCACAGGTGAATCTATAGATCACAAAACTGGTGTTGCACTTTATAAATTGACAAATTTTAAAAACTCTCTCCTTTACCCAAATCCAATGTCTGTGTTCAATGTTAGATATGTTCGCAAGTTCTACATTTTCTGTTGTTGCATCTATAAATTTCCCACCTGTGGTTCTGGTAAAAATTGTTTTAATTTTGTTTGGGGATTCTGATTTCTTATAATCTTTGGTCTGCTCAACGCAATTAAGTTCCATAGATTTTTTTCCTTTTCTATATGTAATTTGTGGTTTTTCACCCAATTCTTCCACCAACAGAGGGTCCTGCCTAAGAATTGCCCAGTGTCTCTTTATAATATCCTGTATGTTTTTATTATATCCAGTTATAAACTGTATGTACTTTGATCTATTATTTTTCTTTTTGTTTGTACTTTTGGGGATTAATAACTGATCTCTTTTTTAGCTATTTTGCTTTATTAAAGGCCTGGTCCACCTCTTTCTCTACGTAACCCTTTTGCACAAAGGTCTCTTTCAGCTCTTTACCATGTCTAATATATTCTTCCATTTCTCTACAATTTTGCCTAAGGCAATGGAATTGTTCATAGGGGACATTTTTGAGCCAATGTGGAAAGTGGCAACTGTCAGCCCCAATGAGTGGATTCCATGTGACTACTTTCTTGGAAATCGTACTACTGATCGTTCCATCCTCCCTATTTATCAGGGTTAGGTAAAAAAAAAAATCTATACTTGATTCATTAATGGAAAAGGTGAATTTTATGCCACTAATATTTTTATTCCATGCATGTATTTTGTGTTTCCAGGGTCTCCCTATCACCCTCCCAGACCAGGAGCACATAGTCTATAAATCTTCCATAGGACACCAGTCGTCCCTTGCAGCCTCCCTCCCTCATTTCATGGATATGCCCAAAATGACCCATGAAGAGGTTGTCATATGAGGGAGCGAATCTGGTGCCCATGGTAACATCCCTGGTACACAAAAAAATTATGACTCCATATAAACTGAATACTTCTTAGCAGATATTCTTTTTGCTGCACTGGTATGTCATCCTGGTCCAGAAAAAAAGCTACTGTCTCAAGTCCCAATTAATGCTCTATCAATGTATATAACGATACTACATCTAGCATAGCCCATAGATATTTCCCACCTTTCCATTTAATATTTCTCATTTTTTCCAATACCATCTGGGAATCACTTAAAAAAGCCAGGAGTAATACAGCATGTTTCTGGAGGTGATCATGCAAAAAGGCTGAGAGATTTGCAGTAAATGAGCCCATCCCCGATATGATGGGGCACCCAGGTGGATTCACCAGGGAATTATGGAGCTTCGAAATATGGTAAAAGAACGCAACCACTGGTTGCTCCACCATTATAAAGCCATATTCATCCCTGGTGTTAATTCCTCTCTGGAGCGCCCCATCCATCAGTGACTTTGGGAAATATGTAGTATCGTTATATATACATTGAGAGCATCAATTGGGACTTGAGGCAGTAGATTTTTTTCTGGACAAGGATGATAACATGCCAGTGCAGCAAAAAGAATTCCTACCCAGAAGTATTCAATTTATACAGTCATAAATTTTATGTGTACCAGGGACGCTACCACTTCCAGACCAGGGGTATTGCCATGGGCACCAGATTCACTCCCTCGTATGCCAACCTCTTCATGGGCCATTTTGAGCATATCCATAAAATGAAAGAGAGAGGCTGGGCGGGACGACTGGTGTCCTATGGACGATTTATAGACAACTAGTTGAACAGCCCGTTACACGGGCCACAGTGCCACTGCCACCCTGTCGCGGGGCAGTCACGCGCAGTGGAGACTGCCTGCGCCACGGCTGATACAGAGCTGGACGCTCCTTCGGAGCGCCTAGCTCTGTATCAGCCGCTGCGATGCCAGTCTCTACTGCACATGACTGCAGCACGCGCAGAAGTGTCTACTGCGCATGTCGTGGCGTTACACAAGAATTAGCAAATTATTATATAGGATGTGCTCCTGGTCTGGAAGAGTGATAGGGAGACCCTGAAACACAAATACAAGCATGGAATGAAAATGCTAGTTGCATAAAATTCACCTTTTTCATTAATGAATCAAGTATAGATTTTTTTGGACCTAACCCTGATAAGTAGGGAGGATGGAAAGATCAGGAGTATGATTTTTTAGAAAGAAGTTGCATGCAATCCATACATTGGGGCCGATAGTTGCCACTTTCCACATTGGCTCAAAAATGTCCTGTATTGACCATTCCATCGCTTTAGGTGAAACTGTAGCGAAATGGAAGAATATATTTAACGTGGTAAAGAGCTGAAAAAGAAATTTGTGCAAAAGGGTTACGTAGAGAAAGAGATGGACCAGGCCAATAAAGGGATAGTAATACTTGAAAATAATTGTATTTTATATTGTAGCCCTTAAAAAAACATGAAAAATGATATGTCTAATCCCCCAAACCTTTATGGTTTGGGAGATATTCACATGTAAAATATAGAAAAATTCTCTTTTCCTGGCTGTTTCAGCCAAGTCTGCCATCTAGTGGACAGATTTGGAATTTGGTCCACAGAGCAACCGACAGCTCTTTAGCAGTGCCGAGATTGCGATCTTTGAAAAGAACTGCTTAATATGAACTATCTACAAAGTGTGCCTGGCTTGAAAGTACACTTTGTAGACCATTCCAATTAAGAAATTCTTTTTAAAGATGGTGATCTCAGCACTTCTGGAGAGGCACAGCCGGTCCCAGGACCGGATTCCAAATCTGAAGGGTGGAGCAATGACGTCACTCCAGGGGAAACTTTACTTCTGAATATCTCCCAAACCATAAAGGTTTGGGAGATAAAAAAAACATGAAAAAATGATATAAGTATTAAGGGCTACAATATAAAATAAACTTATTTTCAAGTATTACTATCCCTTTAATAAAGCAAAACAGTTAAAAACAGATCAGTTATTAATCCGCAAAAATAAAAACCAAAAGAGAAATAATATATCAAAGTGCATACAGTTTATAAGTGGATATAATGTGTTCTCAAAAAATATACAGGATATCATAAAGAAACACTGGGGAATTCTTATGCAGGATCTGCTGTTAGTGGAAGAATTGGGTGAAAAACAACAAATTACATTTAGAAAAGGGGGGGGGGGTTAAAAAAAAAATAAATAAATAAAAATAATCGACGGAACGTAATTGCGCCGAGCAGACCAAAGAGTATAAGAAATCAAAATCCACAAATTTAAAACAATTTTTACCAGAACCACAGGTGGGAAATTATAGATGCAACAATAGAAAATGTGGAACCTGCGAACATATAGAACATGGAACACAAACTTTGGATTTGGGCAACGGAGAACCAGTTTTTAACAATCAGCAGTTTACAAACTGCAACAATGGTTTTGTCATCTTTAGACTCACGTGTCTCTGTGGTATTCACTACATTGGGAGGACCTCCAGGAACCTACAAGAAAGGATTGGAGAACATCGCAGGAAAATCAACAGAGAAGACTTGGACCATAGCATTCCAAGACACTCTGGTTCTTGCAAACAAGGTGGCATTAAAAACTTAAAGGCCTTAGGGTCGGAGAGCATTGGCAGTTCAGTATCAAATAGATACAGTACTCTATGTAGAAGGGAGGCATATTGGGTCTTCCGTTTAAACACCAAGACTCCCAACGAGGAGACCGATTTGGCATTGTTCATGTAGAGTCAGTTCTTTTGGGTATAGACTTCTAGATGTTATACTAGGAAAATGAGTACTACTGTAAGAAAGGTTATGAAGGGTAAAATACATTCTTGAGGGATATATTATTATAATAATCTTAGTGTTATATCATACAGCATCTGATAAGGTATACTAAAGATTGGGAATACAATGTGCATTGTTTTAGCAGTGTTGTTGTGGATGGGACCTGGATTATGGATACATAATTCTGGGGACATATGTATATTTGCGCATGACAGGCATGTGTGAAATTTGATCTTTATGTTACATATGCATACATGTATGACAAATATGTGGACACTGTGGTTCTCAGGGTGTAATTATTTTTGACATGCATTAGTTCCTATTACCCTAAGGTTTCTTTCATAACATTATTCTGTTATAAAAATCTACCTTATACAAATTATGAAAAAAACTTGAAGTGAGCTTGAAAGAAAATATGAATATAAGAAGAAACAAAAAAAATGTAACAGACAGCTTGATTCAGGGTATCGAACAAAATGTTTAATGTAGAGAAATAGGGGATGGAAATAGTGTTAAACTTATATAGTTCCATGAAGAGTAGTAGGGAGGTATTCTGGCAAGAAAGCGAGGCTAGGAACGCACAGATAAGGTTTGATGTAGAAAAATAAGGGATGAAAACAAAGAATGTAACAGTTTATTTGATACACAGTGTTAAACATACATAGTTCCATGAAGAGGAGTAGGGAGGTGTTTTGGCACGAAAGCAAGGCCACAAACACATACATGTAAATAATAAACTTAACAGGAAGTATGTAGATACTGGAAATCAGAAGTGAATGAGATGGCAACACTGGGTCAGACATGGATTTAAGGTAAGTGGGATACCTATATATGTTTGAATTGAAGAGTAAGCTCATGATGCCCCTGAGGAAGCGATACAGCATCGAATAACACGTTGGGATATAAGCGTTTTCATCAGGGATGATATCTGGTTTTATTATTTTATTGATTGTTTATTTTTATATAAATAAATGTTCATCAAAACTTAAGGTGGTCTCCATAGAGTATTTGCATATTTGTGGACCCAAGAGATACATATATATATTCTTTAACCCCTATTACCATCATTTACCTATAATGGTGAATCGGAGCAGAAGGCTTCAAAGGAGAGGTAAGTTGGTGCCATAGGCGATATCCAGGAGAACGACCGATACTGGAGGTCTGATTCAGTAAAGGCTGATATCCTAGAGGCGGCAGTAGCCTCATTAAATGGATAATAATACTTAATGTAAAAAAAATATGTTGTAGGGTTTATCCCCCCTGAGTAAAACAAGGGTACTCCCCACTGCTGGAGATTTATGGTCTATGGACCAGAGTTGGCCATAGGATGGTATAGCAACAGCGCCACTGTACAATTTCAGGCCACTGTGATATTGCACCTAAAAAATTCAAATTTGAGCTGTAATACCTTTTGAATAGAACACCTTTCAGCAGTGAGAGTACTCTCTTTTTTTTCCCTCAGGGGGATAAACACTACAACATATATTGTTTTTTCTACATATTATTAACTATCCCTTTAAAGAGTGAGTACCCATATTGAGGGGAAATGTGGGAAGAAGGGTTAATATTGAATGATTATCCGGATTGCACTTGGAGGTATTCCTTGCACTGTCCTTTTCTCTTTTAGGTCAGGAGAGGAGTCAGAGCCATGATTCTGGGAGATGAGCCACAAGATCAGCCATGGTGGCACTCCTTGGTTTGGTAGAAAGCCAAATGCAGAAATAGTGTCAGTGGGCTGTTTGTGGCTTCCGATTTCTTTTTAGCTGGTATTGGGTGGCTGAACAGGGAAGCCAGGTATCGTTGGATGAGCTATATTTTAGGTATTTAAGTCGGGTATTAGAAAAATAATTAGCGTCAGCCCGGGAGCTACAAGCTCAAGAGGTCATCTTAGTCAACTAATGGTAACACCCCCCCCCCAATTGCTTCTTTAACTGTGTCCTTTTAGAGTCATGTTGTCTTCTTTCCTGTTGGCACCCTTTCTGCAGGCTGTGGTACATGCTTACCCAGACTTTCGGGATCCCACTCCTCTGTGAGTCTTGACCTTTGTCCTTGAGTAGTTCAGAAGACTCCTTTTGAGCCTCTACCTTCTCCTTCAGTCCTTGATTCTTTACATATATTTCTTCATGGCTAGTGGCCGAACTACAGTGTGAAAGCTCCTTTTCTTATAGGGTGGTTTTGTGAACTCCTGTAGTGTTTCTTAGCTTCTCATTACGCTTTATTTTTTTCCTTCTCTTTGTCCGGCTCCATCTAACAGGCTGGAGTGGGAGATTCATTGTTTGTACTTGGGTGTTTTAAATGCTACACTCATTGCACAAAGCTTTTCCCCTTATAAGAAGGGGCCTTGTGCAGGCTGAGTTGTCTGAGTTTCAGGCAGTGGGGGTCTCTGGTTCAGGTGGCCCTCTTTCTGCTTCATTTCTGATTTCAATCCTTGCTATTCGTTAAAAGTGAACATGACTTGTGAGGGTAAAGTGGAGTAGAGAGGGAGTCTCCACATTCAGAGAGCCTTTTGAGACAATTACCCTGTACTCCTGGCTGGAGGATACACTTTACCCCATGGTTCCACATGAACTAGGAAAAGGACTAATCGGTAAGTGCACAAAAACCCCTTTAGTTTCAGCAGAACTATATAAATTATTGTTATAACAGATGACAGGTCTGCTGTAAATAATCCCTCTCCCTTCACATCCCACAGTTGTTTATCATACATACTCTGTCAAAGGTTGGTGGGTACTGGGCTGCAAACTCCAGCTGACGGATCACTACTTGATTAGGAGCCACATTTCTCCTCTTCATGTCACGCAGGATGTCTGTCAAGTAGACATAATCCAGCTGCTTCACAGCCACATTAATCAGGGTGCTGTATATATAAGTGTTGGGGAGAACACCAGATATCTGAAAAAGATAAGTTTTATAGACTGACAAATTAATCTTCAGCATTACTCTCTTCTGCAAAAGCTTTAATTTATAATTAGGGTTTAAGTGTTCAGTGGAGGGTAAAGCCAAAAAGGGTAGATTGATTAACTGTGGTATCTGACACAATTGTTTAAAGGAGCAATAAGTTGTTAAAACAACCTTACTGTATTAACCCCTTGAAGACTATATAGTGTGTATAACACATTGCTAAGTAATGCACCCCTCTGGTCCACAATGGGTTTATCATGTGTTAATTTACACTTTAAGTATTTCCTTTTAATAAATAAATGTTCACCTTGCACAATAAGTCTGCTGTATTATCCTTCTCATTAAGTCCTCACTGAAGCAAGAGACTCTGGCATACTAGAGTAACCAGTAAATAAACCAGATTTAATTTGCAAGATAAAATGGGTTAACCCTTTTGTTTAGAATGTCTTAACTTTGTCATTTATATTGAGTTACAGTGTTTTTAACATTTAATTTTTTTTTTACTTTTTACTACCCATGCAAGCTAAACAATACCACTCAAACAAAAAAGACAAATACAGAAAAAAGTATGAATAAACAAGCACATATAATCTACACAGCACAATTCAGAACTTGAATTTTACTTGAAACAGTAAAAATAATAACATTTGTGTACTTATAGATAAATACTTTTCTCTTGGTCCATGTAGAACACAGAAACTATGGAGTAAAGTATCCTCTCATTGAAGGGCAGGGCACATACATAAAAAGAGCTAAGGAGCTCTCTCGAGGACGATTCCCTCCATATGCCATTCTACCTCTCACCAGACATGCTCAGTTTTAAAGTATAGCAAAGATGGAAAAAATAAGTAGGTGTTACGGTTAGTTTGACACTCAGAGACAGTAAGTTAGGTAAAAACACAGTTTTGTTGAACAATGTAAAATAGCAATAACCCTCACGGGTCCAGTAATATATATATATATACAATATAGTACTGTCACAGGACAGGTTACAGAATTAAATACCCACACGGGTCCAGCAATTGTACAGACAAAATAACAATATACTGACACAGGTCAGGTATTACGTGTGATTCTCAGACAAGGCAGCAATGAACGGGTTACTGATAGTCCAGGAAGATTGACAGGCCCTATCAGCCCGAGGCCCTTAAGACTCTCACTAGGGAGGGAGAGTATAAACAGTGAGTAATGCCACAGGATTAAGCGAAGGCCCTTAGCAAACTTATAGACAGCCGTAGCAGCAGCGGAGGACAGACTGTATGCCCAGAGGTTGCCCAACAGAGACTACAATGCCAACAACCGGTGGAGAATGGCCCTTTTCCCTGAAGGGATAGATGAACACTCAGACCAATGTCGACTGCCGAGGTGGAAGTAGCCTGAGGCGCCCAAGGAAGCCCAACCTCAGCTGATGGCAGGAGTATAGGTCTAGTGTTCTGAGGCACAGAAAGGAAGGCTCACACCGGAGTGTTGCCCACGCGACACGGAAAGTAACCGAGACCAGGCTGCAGTAATGGAGGTATGGGATGCACACTGCCCGGATGCCAAGCCCAATGGAGACACAAAGGAGCAGCAGGCAGTCCTGGACAGATAGCAACGGAAGCCCAATGGGTCGGTACACTGAGCAGGAACAACAGCCAACCGGAATCAGTATCCAAAGCAGGAACGCCAGCCAGTCCGAGTCGGTACACAGAGCAGGAACGTCAGCCAAACCGGGTCGGTATACAAAGCAGGAACGTCAGCCAAACGGGGTCGGTACACAAAGCAGGAACGTCAGCCAGTCCGGGTCGGTACACAGAGCAGGAATGTCAGCCAGGCCGGGTTGGTACACAGAGCAGGAACGTCAGCCAGGCCGGGTCGGTACACAGAGCAGGAACGTCAGCCAGGCCGGGTCAGTACACAGAGCAGGAATGTCAGCCAGGCCGGGTCAGTACACAGAGCAGGAATGTCAGCCAATCCGGGTCGGTACACAGAGCAGGAACTTCAGCCAGGCCGGGTCGGTACACACAGCAGGAACGTCAGCCAATCCGGGTCGATACACAGAGCAGGAACAGAAGCAGCAGAGTGGTCAGTCAATCAGGGTCATACACTGAGATCACACAAGAACTGGAACAAGCGCTGGTACAGAAACACCACGAAAGGGCAACAGCGAAGTGAGAGGACCCAGTACTTATGGACAAATACTGGGGAGGGCCGATACCACTGCAACCAATAGGAGCAAACTGAGAACCAGACTGACAGAATGTCGCCCGCATAGCATGGGCACCGTGATAGTAGGGCAGGAAGGTGGTCACCTGAACCACAGAACCCAAAGAAGTCCTGTGTTTCACTTGGACTAAAAGAAAAGGATTTATTTGCAAGTACACATAAATCTCCTTTTCTCTTTCAAAACACAAATCAGTTTCAAAAGAGATGAAGTGAAACAATCATGAACCACAAGTTTCAAGAGACACCTACACAGCAAACCAAATAATAAAAAGATTACCAGAAGAAAAGACAAGGAGGACATCCTACAAGAGCAAAATGGCCTGCAGGACATCCCATCCCAAAATGGCTTCAGTAGAAGCCAGAACACTGACTCAGTAGTGCCAGAGAGGTCTCCAATGCATTGCTTTACAATGCTCTGGATACCTCTCTGGCATTCAAAGGATTAACAAACAAGTAAAGGGACACCCATGCCACCACCTTGCACAACTACTCCGCAGAGGCCCGATTCATATAAGCCCAGTGGAAAGAGCCCTGACCCTAAATTGCACAGGCTTTTTCCTAAGGACATACACTTGAGAGATGGTCTACTTAATCCAAGAAGCCACAGTCACACTGGATGCATGAGTGGCCCTCAGGAATGAAAAAAGTGATTTTTGGAAAGGCTCAGTTTGATGAAGGTAGTACTTCAAGCACCTAACTACGTTCAAATAGTGATGCTCCTGTTCTCATCTGTTAGAGCCGGATAAAGTAAGCCATGAACAATTTCCTGGTAAACATGAAAATCAGACACCCTACATGAGTTCGCAAAACTGCCCTACCTGACGAAAAATCAGAAAACGGTCTTTACAGGACAAAGTCATGCACTAAGCAGATGCAAGCTCAAACAGAAAAGCAGTCTTGAGGGTAAATAACCAAAGGGAAACAGAAGTCAGAAGAGTAAAAAGAGTATTCTAAAGCAGTCCTATGACCAAGTTCAAGTCCCGTGGAGGACTGGGATCCAGAAGGATTGGGTAGGTATGTACCACCCCCTGCACAAAGGTTTGCATTTTTGGCAAAAGGAGGATTTTAGCCTTACCCATTAAATCCTTTTATCTTAGTCCATATAGCTTACAGGTACCATGGGGAGGCGACAGCTCCTCCCAGTAGGTTGGAACAATTCTTCAAAGAAGTGCATGGGTGGAGCCTCCCTCTCCTCCATAGCAGGCTACCCAGCTACTCCCCTCCAGTTAGATTTGTAACACTAAACCTACTAACCTAGACAGAAAGAAGAAGAAAAAGAGAAAAACTCCTGTGAACACGCACCCAATAGGACTCCCACATCCAGCCACAGGAACCAAACATGGTCTCTCTCACTGGGTGGGAGACCTGTAAGTTATATGGACTAAGAGAAAAAGATTTAACAGGTAAGACTAAAATCCTCTTTTCTCTATCATCCAATATAGCTTACAGGTACAATGGGGATGTACCAACACTGAGTTCCCAGGGTGGGAAAAGAAGGAAAGGACTAAGCGCCGGTCCCCATACCAGAGTTCCCAAAAGACTTTCAGGACACGGAACAGCCCAAACTAACAAAGTGTCAGCAGACACTGAATAACCATAACACAGCACACTAGAACAGGGCTCAAATGATAAAGAGTAATAAGGCACAGAGAAGAAAGTCCTAGACAGGCAAATCTGCCTCCAGGACTTTCAAAGGGTAATGTTTTGTCAACATGTGCACAGTGAACCAAGTGGCCGCCTTGCGCAGCTGTTCAACAGAGGCCTGATTCTTATAGGCCCAGGAAGCCCCAACAGACCTAGTGGAAAGCACTGTGATGCGAAAGGGAAAGGTTTCGTCCTGAGTTCATAAGCCTTGCAAATAGTGGACTTAATCCAGGATGCAATGGTCACCTTGGATGCCTCTCTACCCACCCACCCTAGGACCCTCAGGGATAACAAACAGGGCATTAATCTGACGGACAGACTCAGTGCGGTGCATGTAAAACTTAAGTCAACGCACCACAACCAACAAGTGGAGATCCCTCTCCTTTTCAGATTTAAGGTCAGGATAGAAGTGTTACAGTTTACATTGTTTTCAGAATCATCTGCAGACGCGAGGCTTCAAGCATGCAGGAGGCCTCTGTTTTATGTGCCATGCTTCTTGTAGTCCCCTCCTACCTACTTCCTTCTTCTGAGCTGCTCCTCCTACCTACTTCCTGAGGAGGGGTTTAAAGGGCAGTCTGATCCCTGACTCAGTTCCCCATGCGTTGTTGTTCATAGCAGTTCTATTACCTTGGGCTCTGTGTATGACCTGGCTAGTCTTCCGTCCAACCTGGTGCTGACCTGTGGCTCTGTCTGACTATTCTTTTGTCTATCCCTATAGTGGACACCGAACCTGGTGCAGACCTGTGGCTCTGGCTGACTACCTGAACTGTGTATGACCTGGCTTATCTGACTACCCCCTCTGGTGCTGACTTGTGGCTCTGTCTATTGTTACATTTGTTCCTTGTACTTAGCAGACACCCAATCTAGTGCGGACCTGGGGCTCTGGTAGACTAGCTCCCATACTGACTGCAGGCGTGAGTCAGGTATCACTTTCCTTATACTGACTGCAGGCATGAATCAGTTATCCATTTCCTCCTACTGACCGCAGGCGTGAGTCAGATATCGCTCCCTACCGACTGCAGCCGTGAGTCAGTACTCTCGCTTCGTCAGATTAAGATCCAGTGTTCCTGTTCCTGTTTCCTGAGGCCTAGTCTCCAGCAGAGTGGTCAAGCTTGGCAGTCTACTATTCCTGATAGCAGTGCTCGCTGGCTTGTAACCCTCTGCTTGCTACTTGTGTATATAGTGTGCTCTACGTTTCTATTAATACATTTTGCATTTAACTATACAGTACTGACTCCTGAACGTTATTGGTAAACCATGACAAGAAGGAAGGCACAACAATCTCCTGATTGATGTGGAACTCAGAGACCACCTTAGGAAGAAACTCCTGGGAGATACAGAGAACAGCCTTATCCTTGTGAAACACCAGGAAAGGCAGTTTGCAGGCCTGCAACTCTGCGGACAGAGACCATGGCAAAAAGAAAAGCCATTTTCCACGTCAGAAGACACAAGGGAATGGTAGCCAAGGACACAAAAAGAGGCCGCTGCAAGACTCCCAAAACCAGATTAAGGTCCCACTGGGGAGTGGGAGCCTTATAGGCAGGGAAAGTATGAGTGACATACTGAAAGAAGACCTTGACATATGGTAAGATAGCAATGCGTCTCTGAAAAAAAACAGAGAAAGCCGAGGTCTGAACCTTCAAGGAACTAAGGCTAAGGCCCTTGTTACATAGTAACATAGTAGATAAGGCTGAAAAAAGACATGCGTCCATCAAGTCCAGCCCATGCCAATAACACCCCTGTTAATCCAGAGGAAGGCAACAAAAAAGCCCTCTGGAGCAATTTCCAATGTAGGTGTGTGTGTGTGAGTGTGTCAAATAGTTCCCCGGCTCAATATCCTATTTGCTTTGAAGCCATCTGTCATAACTGTCAATATTGTTCTGTGCTAGATAGGCATCCATTGCTTTTTTGAATGCAGTTACATTATCTGCAAGCACAGCATCCCGAGGCAAAGAATTCCATAGCCTTACCGCCCTTACTGTAAAGAATCCCTGCCTGTGTTTTAGTCGAAAGCGCCTTTCCTCAAGTCTTAATGGATGACCTCTTGTTCTTAGCTCAGCTCTTTGCATAAATAATTCATTGGATAGTTCTTTGTATTGGCCTTGAATGTATTTGTAAATGGTAATCTGTTCATTCTGTCCTGCAAAAAGGAAGATGGAAGATCAAATACCTATGAGGACAGATCCCTGTCCACACACCAAGCATGGAAAATAGACCAAACCCTATGGAAGGCCTTAGAAGAAACTGGTTTCCTAGCCTGAATCATGGTGGAAACCACTTCAGAATAATTGCCCCTCTTCCTCAAGATGGAGGCCTCAACAGCCATGCCGTCATATGGTCCACATCCTCCTTCCACAGGTAACCCTGCAGAAGGAGATCCAGTCTGCGTGGCAGAGGGAATGGTTCCTGAGCAGACAAGGCAACATCTGGAAAACAAGGCTCTCTGGTCCAATAAGGTGCTATCAGGATGACCGATATTCCGTCCAACCGAATCTTCCGCAGCACCCTGGGCAGATGTAGGAGGGAAGATGTAGGCCAGATGAAATCACCATGTAATTGACAGAGTGTCCACTGCAAACAACAGAGGAACCCTCCAGTGAGAACAAAACATCTGACCCTTCCGGTTGTCCCTGGTGGCCCATCAGGTCTATCAAGGGAAGACCCCACCACTGCACTAGGAGGTGAAACACATCCGCCTGGAGCTCCCACTCGCCAGGATCCACCATGTGGCTACTGAGGAAGTCTGCTTGGACATTTGATATGTCTGGGATGTGCATGGCAGAGATAGCAGGCACATGGTCTTCTGCCCAGGACAAAATAGTGTTGAACGTTAACCAAGCAGCGGACCTTCTGGTGCCTCATAGCTTGTTGATGCAAGCCACGGCCGTGGCATTGTCAGACTGGACTCGGACCAGGCATCCCATCAGAACAGAGAACCAATACCTCAGAGCTTGGGCTATTGCCCTGAACTCCAAGATGTTGATGGGAAGAAGAGTCTGCTCCACTGACCAACGGCCCTGAACAATCAGGTAACCCAAGACTGTGCCCCAATTGAGTACGCTGACGTCCCTTCCGGATGGACAGGAATGTGCAGGTACGCATCCTGTAGATCCAAGGATGCCAGAAATTCCCCTGAACACATCGCTGCGATGACAGAATGCTAGGACTACATCTTGTAGTGGGTCTTGACCACAAACTTGTTGAGAGCCTTGAGATCCAGGATAGGACGGCAGCCGACGTCCTTCTTGGGAATGACAAAGCGGTTGGTATAAAAGCCTAACCCTCTCGCTGGCTGAAGAACTGGGGTCAGAACTCCCTTGTCCAAGAGAGACTGGACCGCCCCATTGAAAAGCCTGAGCTTTTCTTGTCCCTGAGGGGAGTGAGAATGGAAGAACCTGAAGAGTGGGGGGAGGGATTTGAAGGGAATATTGTAACCTTTGGAAACCACCTGTAATACCCACTGATCCATAACACAGAGTGTCCAAACACTCAAAAAGTGTCGCAAGTGACCACCCATTGGCACGTGGGGACCAGAGTTCGGCGGGTCATGCCTAAGGAGGTTTGGATTGTTTGGGTTTGGTGGAGGTGTGTTTAGACATCCACTGCTGCTTGGGCTTGGAGGTGGAACATTGGGCCTGAGACGCCACCGGATTCGCCCTATGTGCTTCTCTTTGGCGGAGACAAAAATGACGATGCCTCCTCGTCTGAGGGTTGTGCTTCGGAACCTCAGGCAACAAAGTGCTCTTGCCCCAAGTGGCTTCACTAATGAGGTTCTTCAATTCAGGTCCAAAAAGAGAGGCAACGGGGGCGTTTAGCCACCTGTTATTTAAAGCGGAACTATCATCTTCATAATATTGCTCCCAAATACATTACTAGTATAAAGATAGGCAAAGGCATACTTGTATTATGCTGAGTAAGTCCGTGTTATTGAAGTAATCCAGCTTCTTCTGCAAGCATCCAGTGGACAACAATGCAGACATCTTAGAGGAAAGTTGCCTCTGAGTCTGCGCTGTCTGTCACATGCACTGGCTGGATTATTGGTGACGCTCGTTGGTTACCTTAAGGTGACACAAGTTGCTGCCTTTGCAGGTGCACAGAGCTTCTCTTGTAAGCTCTGTGCCCTGGATGCCTGCAGAAGAAGCTGGATTACTTCAATAACACTGACTTATTCAACAAAATATAAGTATGCCTTTGCCTATCGCTATATTAGTGATGTCTTGGGGGGGGCAATATTATGAAGATGATGGTTCTGCTTTAAGTACTGCTGCATCTGTCTCAGGGGGCCTTTCCTTGGGTTCCCAACAGTCCCATTTTTACTGAAATGCACCAATTTAATGCTTCGATCACATGAAAAGAGGAGGAAGGGTACAAGTAAACTTAAAGCAGAACTTTCACCTATTAATAAGTCGCCATGCAATCATTAAGCATATGGCGACTAGCTTGAAAATACATGTCTTACCTATCACAAGTGGTAGATTCTAAAGAAACCTTTACTTTTTGGAGACTGACAGCCAGGTCCGTGCAGTCTGCGCAGTCAGTCCCTTCCGGTTACCATGTGGCAGTCTGCAATGCTTTACAGAAGACCAGGACTGATGGCGCAGGCGCGCAGACAAGATGTCTGATCTGTTACCTGGCTTCCAGTCTCCAAAGGGAAAATGTTTCTTTAGAATTTGCCACTTTTCATTGTTAAGATATGTATTTTCAAGCTAGACGGCATATGCTTAATGAATGCATGGCGACTTATTAATAGGTGTAAGATCCGCTTTAAGGATTCTATATTTTAACCTATATCAGGGGCCTCAGGGTTTCTTTTATTTCACATCTTTATTGAAGAAATTTCACATTACAGCTTAGGATTCAAAATACAAGAATAAAAAAAATAACGAGAAATATTGCACACTACAGAAATACAATGAATTCAATTAATGTTCAACAATTTAAGTAATGTAAAATAGTGATGTTGGAAGCAAAAACATAAGGAGGGAGATCTGTTATACGACACTCAAAAAGAATATTGAGGTGATAACAAAGTTGTAGATAGAAAAGAGTATACTTATCAGAAAGAATAATAGAGAGGGTATAAGAGAAGGATAGAAGAAATGGAGCAAACACCCCGTTAGGGGACAAGTGGCTTAGAAAGTCGGTACATAGAACGATAAATTACGTAGCGTCAATCCAACGAGGGAGAGGCAACCGCAGGCTGTGCGGGACACTGCCCCTCCGACCAGACGAGCCAAGGCGACCATACCACCTTATAAGCATGAAGCTTGCCTGTGACATGAGCGTGTATGCGCTCATTGGTCATAGTATTATTCACTTTCGTCTGCCATAAATCTAAAGTGGGGATGGTGTCCATTTTCCAAAGCGAAGGTATAATAAGTTTAGCTGCATTAGTCAGAAAGTGGAAGAGGGTACGCTTTTGCATCCGAATACAGAAAGAGGTCGGCATATGGGTAAATAAAATTAGGGTAGGATCACAAGGGATATCGGTGGAGAGAATCTGAGAGATAGCTGTACAACCTCAGGGGTTCTTAAAGGGGAACTTTCACATCTAAAACACTTGGTCTCATATGATTCATCTATTAAAATGATATGTGAATTGGCTTGTTTTTTCTTTACTTACATACTTCAGTAGATATTCGGTATAAAATATATACTTTATGCGGTCACTTTCGCATTCTATGGTACAGGGGTAAAGTCTGCACAAGCTCAGTATAATGACAAATGGAGCCTGCTGTTACAATAGACGTGATTCACATGAATATGAAGGGAAGCGTGAATGCGCCCCCTGGGAGAGCTGCGAGGAAGGTGGGAGGAGAATTGGAGGTCGGCCTGGGAAGTCCTGCACCGCAGTGCCGATGTTACCCTGTGCCTCAGAATGTGCAAGTGACCGCATGAAGAGTATATTTTATACCGAATATCTACTAAAGTATGTAAGTGTAAAAAAAAAAAAAAAAAACCCACCACATATATTAATAGATGAATCATGAGGCAAAATGCATTAGATGTGAAAGTTACGCTTTAAAACCACCCTGAAAGCAAGGAACGTTTACCACATACCTAAACCTGTTATAGTATGCTCTTCTGTGGTACAGCAATTTATCTTTTCATATTGATGTTCCTTTAAGGGAACCGGTCACCATAAGACAAACAGAGTTTCTTTTACACAGAATTTAAATCTGCCTGTACTAGAGGGAAGGAACTTCAAAAGAGACAGGACCTTTATGGCAGAGACTCCCTTCTAGCCCGCCCCCCCCCCCCCCCGGCTTTACCCCCACCCCTGAGTTTCATGTATAGCAAAGAACTCTGCATACACTGTAATGTTTGGTGTAGGTATTGTCAAGGATCAGTATCTGAGTGTCCAACTGTCTAATACCCCTATGAAAAAGAACAGAGAGGGTTGAGATCTGAACCTTAACAGAACTCAAACAGACCCTTGTTGACACCATTCTGAAGAAAGGCCAGAATAGTAGGAAGGCAGAAATAGAGTCATGTGGAAATGGGATTGTCAGCTTTAGGATTCTGAGCAGACTTCTGCCAAGTCTGTCTGAGATTTAGGGTGAGGTGCACCTGAGATGGTTTACCCTAGGCACTCCAAACTGGCAGGAGTAAAGAAAGCCACTCATCTTTTTGAGGAAACAATGCAAATTTAGGTGCAATCTGAGACAGAGGACTTTTGCGCCCAGTAGCGTTGCTAATGACCTTGCCTAGAACAGGCCCTAAAGGTTGTCTTTCTACAAGTGGGAGGGACACCAAAGACGTTTTGTAAGATTGATTAACCAACCAAATCTTGAGCCACAGGGTGCGACTCGCAGCTACTGAAAGGGCTGAGTCCTTTCCAGAAAACCTAAAGGTATCAAAAGCCACCCCAGTAAAGTATAAGCCACCTCAGTAAGGTGTGCATTGGCCTCTATGTCTAGCAGTTCCTCTTTAGGAACATCCCCCAATGGAATATGACAGTTGTTCACCCCAGATAGCCATGGCTCTAGTGACCCATACTGTAGCAAAAAAAAAAAAAAAAAAAATGAGTAGCAGGGCAGTCCCACTGGATGTCAAATTTGCCTTCAAAAAGGAATCTACACACTTATTAGCCTGATCCATAAGGGCCACAGCATCTGCCTAAGGGACCAGGTGATTTTTGCAAGGCAAGAGCTGGAGAGGGGTGAATCAACAGCAAGTGGGGTAGCCCGGGGTAGCCCACTAGAACAAAGCTTCAGCTCAGAAAGGATTAAGGTTGGAAATGCATTTATACACTCTTGTGTCATTAAAATATGTCAGGTGAGGAAGAAGGCTCAGAGAGCTCACAGCTGAGGGGCAAGGGTCATCCTCATGAGCATCCCCAAAAGACAGGAAAGAAACCACGTCTCTCCCATCAGTGTCAATCTCCTCTGCAGAGGTATCTCCAACCGAGATTGGCCCCTAAAGACAGGATCAGCATGTCTGATTGGGGTCATGGAGCACCAAGAATAGAGAACCCCATGAATAGATGAAGGGATAGAAACAACTGAAGTCTTAACCCAAACTGGCCCTTGTTTGCAGTGGAGGCCCCGGAGGAACAGTAGGGGCCACAGTGCAAGAGGGACAGAAGGTACCTGAATATTCCAGATGAAACCCACTTTGGCATGTGGAAGTGTGCTAAAGGTGTTAGGGCCCCGTCATACTTAGGTTTGGCCTTCCGCATGTGTTCCCTAGGATCAGACATGTTCAGAGAAAACCCTTCTAAAGTAAGACAAAGTAGTAGGAAAGTATAATAAAATACACAGACCCAGACTACCTCAGTCCTCCTATGAGGGTATGGATCATCTCAAAATGAATGCAGATACTCACCAGGATACACAAACCTTTTATAGTCTTGGAGAGGTAAAAAGAGGATTTTAGTCTTACCTGTTAAATCCTTTTCTCTTAGTCCATATAGGTTACCGGTAACTTTGGGGAGGTGACTGCCCCTTTAAGAAGGCAGGAATAATTCTTGAAAAGAAGTGCAGGGTGGAGCCTTCCTTCACTCCTTAGCTGTGCACCAGCCAATCCCCTCCATTAGATTTGAAACTCTAACTATTGACTAGGTAGCAAGAAGGGAAAAAGAAGACTCCTGTGAGCATGAACCCGAAAGGACTCCCACGTTCGGTCACAGGAGAACCAAGCATGGTCCCTTGACAGGGTGGGAGACCAGTAGCCTATGTAGACTAAGAGAAAAGGATTTAACAGGGAAGACTAAAATCCTCTTTTTCCTATTGTCCAATATAGGTTACTGGTAACTTTTGGATGTCCAAACTCTGAGTTTCCCAGAGGCGGCAAAAAAGGCAAGGACTAGGCGATGGTCCCCCAATTACCAGATCCCACATGGAATAATCAGATCCAGAACAGTCCAGAACAAACCAAGTGTCAACGGACACTGAACTGTAACACACTATACCAGTAACTGCAAAACAGCACACCGAACAAGAGCCAACAGGGCTCAAAGGTTAAAGATCACTAAGACGCAGGAAATAAAGCCTCAGTGTCAAAACTGCCTCCAGGACTTTTCTGCCAAAGCTGGCTTCAGCCAAAGCCAGAACATCAACATGGTAGTGATTAACAAAAATGTGCACAGACGACCAAGTGTCTGCCTTGCACAAATGATCAGCAGGGGTCGGAGTCACATAGGCCCAGGAGGCCCCAACAGATCAGGTGGAATGAGCCATGACATGAAAAAAGAAGCAGGTTACATTGCGTGGACACAGGTCGCACAAATAGCAAACCGGATCCAAGGTGCAATAGTCACCTTGACTGCAGCCTTGGCAGCCCTGGTACCCTCAGGGACCACAAAGAGCATCAGGTTGGCGAACAGACTCTCTGTGTAGCACATAAGACGTAAGGCAGCGCACCACATACAACAAACAGAGATCCCTCACCCTATGAGAGTAGGGCAGGGCAAAAAATGAATGCACAACAACTCCTGGTTGATGTGGAACTCAGAGACCACCCAAGGAAGAACTCCTGGAAGTACAAGAAACCACAGTGCCCTGAAAACACCATGAAAAGGCAGCTTGTAGGATAAAGCCTGCAGGTCAGCAACTCTGCGAATAGAGATAACTGCAAGGATGAAAACCATCTCTCAATTCATAAGACGAAAGGAATAGTGGCCAAGGACCCAAAAGGAGGCCGTTGCAAGACTCCCAGAACCAGATTAAGATCCCACTTAGAAGCGGTATGCTGAAAGGCAGGAAAAGCAAGAGTGACACCCAGAATAAAATCTTGACATTTCGGAAGGATGACAAAGCACCTCTGAAAAAGACAAGATAGCAGAAGACTGAACCTTCAAAGAACTCAGGCTAAGGCCCATGTTCACTCCATTCAGTAAAAAAAAAAAAAAAAAAAGACAGGACGGGGCGTGGTCTGGAGGCCATACTGGAAAGTCGCACTTTCTTGTTGCTTCTGTGTTTGTTCCATCACCTATTTTTGTTGCTTTCAAGTGACTGAAACCTGCTTAATAGGTTTCCTATTACCGTGAGCTGCCTGGGGATAGCAGTCTTGCTGCTGGAGGACGCCTGGGAACGAAACGCTCCCCCGGCGGGGGCCTAGGCCGCAACCTCGCGGCCTTGTCGGCTGAACTCACTACTGTTGGTGAGAGGGCTTGGACGGCCTAATCGGCAGCCTTGCCAACCACTTCACCTGTTTCCCAGCCTCCCCGATGCTGCCGAGACAGCCCGTTGAACGGACCAGCCGATTGGAGGAGGACGGTACTGGCAGCGTTGTCGGTCTGCTGCGGGGAGTGCTCTGCACTGGATGGAGTGCCCTTGAAAACGGGCTCCTGCTTGCTGGTCCCACTCATCGTATCCATAAAGGCCTCTACTCGGCCGGATTTATGTTGGATCATTCCTTCGTCGCAAGGATACCAAACGGAGGGATTGTAGTGGATCCGGAGGGGATACTCACCATCGCAGCACCCGGTCATGTAAGCAGCCCTCCAGGGGCCTAAACTGGACATCGCGGGGCCTCACGCATGACTTGGCAACCACCCTTTTAGCTCACCAACCTATTTTTTATTTTCTTGCCCTGTTCCCCTACCCTTCCCAATAGGTTAAATACACACTGTCTTGCCACTGGATACTGACACAGCCATCTGTCTGGTATTAACAGCCCTGAGTTGGCAGGGTTTGCCCAATTTCTGTTTTACCCAGTCCTTACCGGGAGTTCTGAAGTTTTGTCTACACTGGGGTTCTGCACCGTAGCCCTTATCCCAGTTTGGAAGAGGACAGACTGTTTTACTTGAACTCTACATCATATTTCCCCCTGTATGTCTGACTTTCCCATTTTTGTTTCCCCACTGCTCTCCCATGTATTTTTGAAGACTTTTCCTGTATTCCCACTGCTCCTGTGGCAAGGCCTTTGAAAAGGTTGCACATTGTTTTCTACATTGGATGGGATCATCTCTATCCCTAAACACCATCTGATAGGTGGCCCAGGGTACTGTCACCTCATCCTCTTTAGCGGGCATTCTGTTACAGTTGTGCCAGATTTGTAAGCAGCTATGCCGAGATTGTATATGTACCTTGCAATGATACTCCCATTGGCTGAGGCCTGATGGCTTGAGGAGATCTTTTCGATGTGACCTCCACTATGTAACCAGTTAGAAGCCCACTCGTCCTACACATTACCCACCTCTGGAATTCTTGCTGTGATAACACTCCTGCTTACAGTTTGACAGCTTCCTCGGCTTCCATGGAACACTTCCTTACAATGTCTGACCAATCTAAGCCGTAACGCCATACTAGAGGAGGAGGCAAACCTGATGGGAAGAAATCAGCTGTTTCTATCTCCGAAGCTGATGACTCTACTATGGACTCTGATGATGTTACGGATCCTGATACTCCCTCTCTGGCGGATGCTACTGCCAAAGCCGTGAGGACTCTGCTTACTCCACTGATTGACACAAAGATGGATTCTCTCAACTCATCCATGCGGGAGATACTGGTTGAATTAAAAGCGCACAAAGAACAACTAGTGGATATAGACTCCCGCACTACTACCTGCAAGTTGTCAATCACTGATCTACAACAAAAGATCCAGACCCTTGAATCAACTGCTAACCTGCTCACTGACAAACTTGACAACCTAGAGAACCGTAGCAAACGGAATAATCTCAGGATTGTGGGTCAAGCAGAATCACTGAAGGGCAGAGAATTGGGTGACTTTCTTTCCAAGGGTCTTCCCGACCTGCTTCATCTGGATAACTTTGTCTCTCTGCTATCAATTGAAAGGGCTCATCGCTTGGGTCCCCCAGGAGAGGGTACCGCCAACCGACCACGAGCAGTCATCTTTCGACTGCTAAATTTTGCTGATAAACAAAGATTGTTGTTTGCCTACCGCAAGATGGATCTCCTGGAATACAAGAATCACAAACTACTGATTTTCCAGGACTATTCTGCAAGAGTGTCCTCGAGACGATGAGAGTTTGCTGAGATTTGCGGAAAACTGTTTCAAAATCATATCAAGTTTTGGTGATATGTCTCAATTTGGTATCACATAATTACCTATTGCACCTGATTGTTAGTTTTAGGAGCTAGAATACTGTGCTATTCATCATCTTGGATCTGGGTGGTCTGATGGGCGCTCTCTCCCTTGCCCTGCGGGGGAAAGGAGGAGTTTCCTAAGAGGATCGGCTGATTTTTCAGCTGGGGTCCAGAACGGTAATCCAATGCTCCCCTCTCTGCCCTTCGGGGGACGGAGGGGACCTTTATCTTTGATTACAGCTTATGGGGCAATCTATTTTGACTGCGTTATTTTGATATGCCTCTTGGGGGGAGGTGGGGTATGCGAGGTTTTCTGACTGGGGGCCTGGGGGGGTGCTGGTGGGATGAGGTTGGGAGGGGGTGGATTCCCAGCTGCCTGGATTAATTCTGGGCAGGGCCGATTGGGCCCATGAGCTGGGGTCCTGCCTCTCCTGGCTTCTGTGTATTACACCCTCTGGTGACCTCCTAGGGTCCCGATGGTCTCCTTGGTGTGGGAGGAGGGTTTCACAAGTATCTATTGTTTCATTAGTTACAGGAGATGGGTTTGGGGGTTCACATTGTTTTGTGGATATTGGAACTGATTAGTTCCTTGAACATGTCTTTTCTGTTTCAGATGTTTGTTAGGTTTGAACTGTTTAGATTTTTGTTCTTTTCCAGCCCATGCAGGGGCACTGGGATTTTGGTGTCTCCTCCCACCCTGTCTGCACTGGCTTTTCTAATAACTGCTATTTTGGGTGTTCTGAATTGTCTCCCTTGGGTGTCCCTCGATGGCTTCTTGCTGGGAGAGCTGTTGGGGACGACCGATAGATTTCATCTGCACACTATAGTTCTCTTCCCTGACCCACCATGAGCTCTTGTTCTACCCAGGGTTCCCAAGCACAATTGCATGATCTCACTATCATAACATGGAATGTAGAGGGAATTCATAGTCCAATTAAGCGCAGGCAAATCCTATCTCACCTAAAACATTTAGACACATGGGTGGCTTTCCTTCAGGAGACTCACCTGTCTGCGACGGAGCATCAGAAGCTATGTAAAGATTGGGTGGGTACTTGTATCGATGCCCCTTTCTCCAGTAAGAAACAAGGCCTGGCTATCCTTGTGCACAAATCTCTTACCTTTCAATTGAACCAAAAAGTTATAGACCCGGAGGGCAGATTCTTAATAGTCCAGGCAGACATAGATGGTCGCCCCCTAGTGTTGTGCAATGTATACGCCCCCAACGATCCGTCTCATGCCTTTTTTGCCACTCTTTTAAATAACTTGTTGAATTTCCCTTTAGATCAACTGCTATATTGATATCTATATTGATAGAAGTGGACGGCCAGTTGTTTCAGTTCGTCATTACCCGGCTCTGCTGGTTAAGTGGATTGACCAAATGGCCCTCTGTGATGTATGGCGGACTCTTAATCCTATTGAACGACAATATACCTTTTACTCCCACCCACACTCTGTTTTCACGAGAATCGATTACTTTCTGGCAGCCTCCGCAGTTTTGTCCCTCATTCAACACTGTCAAATCCATCCCATTCATATCTCTGATCATGCTCCTGTTTCCTGTAGCCTCTCATTCAAACCCCCTCTTCCGGTCTCTCTTAATTGGCGTATGCCTGCTTTTCTAATTCATTCCCAGGAGTTCAAGGCAAGTTTGAAATCGGCTTGGGATTTATACTGTATTGATAACAAAGCCCATGTACAGGATGCCCTTACATTTTGGCCTGTTGCCAAAACTGTTCTTACGGGTCACATTATATCATTCTACATTAAACTGCGCCAGGACACCAAATCCAAAGTGAATTCGCTCCAAATGCACCTGACTGCCAGCTATGCGGCTTATCTGCGCTCCACAACTGCCCATAATAAATCACGGTATCTCGAAGCCAAAAAAGCTTATGACACGTTATCTGAGACCATGGCACAATGGTATGTTAATCGACGCTCATCGCATTATTTCAAACATGCCAATAAGCAAGGCAGGCTTCTGGCACATGTTATAAAGACTTCCAAAGGCCCCAATTCTATTAGCTCTATTATCAATTGTCAGGGAATCATTTCCACCGATACCACTCAAATAAACAACACATTTGAAGCTTATTATAAAGATTTATATGCAGGTGAGGCAGACTGCTCTCAGTCAAGGGAGGCCTTTATATCTGATATCAATCTTCCCAGACTTTCCGCAGCTCAGGCTGAAACCCTTTATGCGCCAATCACCTTACTAGAAATGCAAGAGGCTCTCAAATCTCTTCCATCTGGGAAAGCTCCTGGACCCGATGGCCTCCTGGGAAAATTTTATAAAGTTCTTGGCCTGGATATAGCACCTTCCCTTTTAACCCTGTACAATACGACCCTTTGTGACCACCACCTTCCAAAGGATTTCACTTTAGCTAGGATTATAGTTCTTCCCAAACCGGGTAGAGACCATACTAAAGTCGAATCTTATAGGCCCCATCTCTTTACTCAATACTGACTATAAGCTTTTAACCAAAATTTTGGCAACCAGATTGAATTGTATTCTTTCTCTTCTTATTTCCCCTGAACAGACGGGTTTCCTCACGGGGCGACACTCTGTTACCAATATCCGCACCGCATTAGCAGTGATTATGAAAGCGAACGATTTCCCCCATGTTCCACATCTCTTAGTAAATTTGGACGCGGAAAAAGCATTCGATAACATTCGCTGGCCCCATTTATTTTATCTCCTATCGGTCCAGGGCTTTGGACATCATTTTACTGGTTTCGTTAAAACTCCTGTATAGCTCCCCTAGGGCCACTATCACTACAAATAATCTTAATTCTCCGCTGTTTACTCTTTCGAAGGGTACCAGACAGGGTTGTCCGCTTTCCCCCCTTGTTATTTAACCTTGCTTTGGACCCTTTGCTGAGGAAGCTTAATCTGCTCCATTCGTTCTGGGGGTGTCTCTGGGTGGTCGGGAGGTCAAATTGTCTGCATTTGCTGATGATCTTCTGCTCTTTATTCGAAATCCCCAAACAGCACTAGCTGATATTTCGACTATACTGGGTGAGTTCCAATCAATAGCGGGATTCAAAGTCAACTTTCACAAGTCTGAGGCACTCTGGCTGACGCCACATCACCCTCATCTTACAGCCCCCTTATGTACGTTTCGTATTGTTCATGATCATATCAAATTTTTGGGAATTAATTTGCCATGGCAAGTGAATCGCTTATATGAAAGCAACATTCCACCACTGCTTGGTCGGATTGCCTCAGACCTTCATACATGGTGTTCGCTCCCGCTCTCTTTCATTGGTAGGACTCAATTGATTAAGATGGTGGTTACATCTGTATATGTTACAGACGATGCAATTATATCTGCCCAATTTAGATGTGCAATTCCTTGACAAGAAATTTCAGGGTTTCATTTGGCGGGGAAAGAGGCCTAAAATTAGTTTGGGCAAATTGCAGAGAAGGAGAGAACAGGGGGGGACTGGGACTCCCTAACATCAGATTATATAATGTTGCTTGCCACTTACGTATTGCTAAAGATTGGATCAACCATACTAATACCTTCACAAATTCTACCTGGGACCAGGCTTTTACCCCAAACGTGGCTCTTAGTTATCTCTTACACGCCCCACGTTCTCATATCCCCGACCACTGTTTAAACAATCCTTTAATCAGCTCGACGGTTAAAGCGTGGCAGCACTCCCGACAATTATTGCACAAAACTAAAAATGTCTCAGTTTTTCTCCCTTTCCTCCATAACCCTCTCTTCCAACACGGTTCCCCGGATAGGAGATTTTACATATGGGCGGAAAAGAAGATCTTCTATGTAGGGGCTCTTCTTGACCCAGCCACAGGGAAGCCTTACCATTTTCCAGATCAAACATGATCTCCCGTCTAATCATTTATTCACCTATCTTCAAGCTAAACATTACGTGCATAAGCTCCTTCCCATACTACACTCCCAAATCTCGGATAATCCAGTTGACTGCCTGTTACAAGCCTCGTACCCCATTCCTTTTACGATTTCCAGAGCCTATAATCTCTTACTGAAGGTGTTTTCTACTCGTATTGATCAATCTTACATAGATAAGTGGATCATTGATATCCCGTCATTGACTCCTGATATATCAAAGTTTCCGTAGTCGTTTACGCCACTCACCTGCATCATACTTTCATGAGGTCTCATACAGACTTTTACATAAGACTTATGTCACCCCCAAAGTAGCCCATATAATCGGTTTGTCCACTTCTCCACTCTGTCCTAGGTGTGGTGACCCTCAAGCAACTCTGATACACGCTCTTTATCTCTGCCCACCTATTTTTTTCTTTTTGGACCAAGATCTTTGCATATGTAACTGAGAAAATGGGTCTTTCGATAGATTTTTCCACCCCGTCTTTTCTGTTGGGAGCTTATGAGACCTCGCTCTCACTGACGGTGCCTCAGATGACTTTGCTGGACTGTTCTATATTGATAGCCCTGAAGGTGATCTTAACCCATTGGCTTACACCTGAACCCCGTACATTACTTCAATGGAAAACTCGTATGCTACATTTCACAAAATTAAACTGGATCCTTTCATTAGAGAACAAAGAGGCCCTGTGGAAGAAATTTGCGAAGACGTGGGATCATTTTATCCACACATTAGCCAAGTCCCAGCAAGACGATTTTTACACTTGTTTTCATTACACACGATGGATGGATGAACGGGCAGTGAGTCATTTAGACACATCTTCGGAAACACAGAGGGACTGGTAAACTTGGTGGGATGGGGGATAGCAGGTACTCCTGGGGAGACATTGTGGATGCCCTTATTACTTAACAATGTAAGACCTTCTTGTTTAATTGAGACACCAATTTTCTTTGTTAGTTCGTGATTTTTAGTATACGCTGTATGATAGACTAGCTGTTGGAGTCCCACCTCAATGATGTCGGAATGTCATTTTCTTATACAACTAAAAGTTCTAACAATTAGGCCCTTAACATTATCACTATTTTCCCTTCTGTGTAACTTGCTGTGTATGATGCAATACAATTTCATGTGTAAGGGGCCTTTACCATCAAGAACGGTCCATCAGCTGTGTATGGACTGTGAACCAATGTTGTTTTTGATATACGTGTAATTTCTTATGATGTCATTGTTGTCTGCGAAGAAATAACCTGTATACTTTATGTTGTACTTTCTAATTAAAATTTAATAAAATGTTTTATAAAAAAACGGACAGGACAGCTGGCAGAGCAAACTCTCGTGAGGGCAGATCCCTGCCCACACACCAAGAGTGGAAGATAGAACAAATCCAGTAGAAAGCCAGAGGAAAACAGGCACAGAACTAGGACACAATCTACAAAGCATCAAACCCAGATGCCCCATGAACACCCTCCGCAGGTAGCCCTGTGGTAGGAGATCCGGAATGTGTGGAAGTCAAAACGGTCCACACGCAAACAGGTCCAGCGACCCCTGAAAACAGGGACACCGGGCCCAGTATGGAGCAACCAGGATGATCAGAGACCTCGCCAACCACATCTCCCTCAGAACCCTGGGAAGCATGGAAAGAGGAGAAAAAAAAAAAGAGACTAAGGGTAAAAACCAAGGGTACAATAGAACATCCCCAGCGTAAGCCAAATGGACCCTCCAAGGAGAGCAAAAAACTTGCAGTCGAGACTGACAGCCATCAGGTAGAACCAGGGAAGACTTCATCTCAGAAAGATGATGGCGAACGCCTCCTGGTGAAGTACCCACTCTTCGGTGTCCACGGCGAGGCGACCCAGGTAGACAGCTAAGACGCATTCTCACCCGGAATCTGAACAGCAAAGAGGGCAAGTACATGGACTTCCATACACAGGAAAACAGCCTTGACCTCCAATCAAGCTGCGAGACATCAGAAGCCATCCAGGCTGATGATAGAAGGGACGGTCGAGGAGAAGTCAGACTGGACACCCCATGAGAAGAGATGACCAACCCCTCAGAGCATGGAATATTACCCTGAGTTCCGGAACACAGATGAGCAGAAGAGGTTCCTCTATCAACCAAGGTTCCTGGCAGTCAGGCAACCCAGAGCGCACCCAGCCGGATAGTTGGGCATCCATCGAATCCATAACGGAGATGGAACCACGCGGAGTGTACGCCTCCACAGGTTGGAGAGACTCTGCCACCAAGGGCAGCACGGTGGCTCAGTGGTTAGCACTGTTGCCCTGCAGCGCTGGGGTCCTGGGTTCAAATCCCACCAAGGACAACATCTGCAATGAGTTTGTATATTCTCACCATTTTTGCGTGGGTTTCCTCCGGGTACTCCGGTTTCCTCCCACACTCCAAAAAACATACTGATAGGTGAATTTAGATTGTGAGCCTCAATGGGGACAGGAACCAATAAAGCGCTGCATAATCTGTGTGCGCTATATAAAATAAATAAATAAATAAAATAAGGAAAACCAGCACCACATGGAATAGAAGAGAGAGATAGAGACCAATCGCTGCAAGAATCTAGATACCCCTTGCAAAATGGGACCACAACCCACTGTGGAACCCAGTGGGCCTAGCAACATGGCACCGCCCCCATGGCGGAACCCAAGCTCCCCACCATGGAGACCAATGGTTTGGCCAGAATGGATCCGCAAGCCAGAACCGAGGCCACCCAAAGGTGATCCAATAAGGCACATCCTCCATCAGAAAAAACAAGCCCAGCCAGGTGTCAAACAGGAAACCCATTAAGACCAAGCCCACAGATGGGATAGGGTCCAACCTGGGCATAAGCAGAACCCAACCACAAAAGGCAAGTATGAGGAAGGAGCCCTGAGCAGTGGGACCTGAATACCCTTGTGTGCAAGATAGAATCAATGCATCCAAGGCTCAAATAACCACCAGTGGAGGCGAGGTCAGCCCACAGGAGAAAGCAGATAACTGGGAGTGCCCATGTCACAAATGAACCATGAACAGAAAGTTGCAGGCAGGCACCCTGCGGAGTCAACAAGGCCAGAAACTCCCCCCGGACACCTGGCCGGAATGACTGATCATAGAAGATCCCAGTAAAAACGAGTCTGGACCAGAAAGTAATCGAGGCCCTAGAGGTTCAGAACAGGACAGCAGGAGCAGCCCTCTGACCTGGAAACCACAAACAGGGTGGAACATGAGAAGGATCCATGTTCAGGGTAATGAACTAGGTCCAGAACCTCCTTGTCCAATAGATACAGAATGGATCCAAGGAAGGAAACAAGGCAGATTTGGTCCACAAAGGGAAGCGAAAAGAAGAAAGGATTGAAAAGAAGGAAGGAAGCTGAAAATAATCCAGTACCCTTCAGAAATCACCAGCAAACCCAAGGCTTCGCAACAATGTCTGCAGAACTCGCAACAGAAAAGAAGGGTACCGCAGACAGACACCAACAAGTGCAGACGGTCCAAGGTTCAGCTAACCCTGCAGGAGGAGGAGCTGCCTGGTCTCCAGTGCTTTGGTGGCATAGGGATGGTGTCTGATATAGCACTGGTCCAGACCCCTGAATTTCATCAGGAGAAGCATGAAAAGGAAGATGCCGACTTGCCTGAGGATTGCGCTGAGAGGCCAAGGGGAACCAAGCACTCTGGCCCCCAGTAACCTCACCAATGATGTCCTTCAGATCAGGACCAAAAAGGGATGAACCCTGGAAGGGGAAAGAAATCAGAGATTGCCTTAAGGTCGGGTCAACGGTGTCATGGTTTTCAAGACACTCAGACCAGTAGGTGAAATAAAACACAGTTTATTTAAGAACAAAATAAATGGCAGAATTGCCCTCTATAGGCAGCACTGAGTAATAGCAAGGAGGCAACAGTAGGATCAATATACAGATAATGACTAAACAGCACAGGCAGATAACAGATACCGAGTACAGAGATACTAGGGTTAACACAGTAATCAGTCCATCTCAGTTGTGGTGTTTGGCATGCCCAGGGTGATAATAGGCAGTAAATGGTGGAGAAAACTCAACACCAAAAGTTCATAATACTGAGATAACTGTCCAGCAAAGAAGAACCTGCAACCCAGAGCCTGCTGAACTTGAGCCAGTAGCCCCCACGGGCGTAAAAATGGAACAAATAGATTGCAAGAGCTTGAGCCAATAGCCCCCATGGGCGTGATAACGGAAGCAACCGGATTGCAAGAGCTTGACCCAATAGCCCCTACGGGCGTGATAACGGAAGCAACTGGATTGCAAGAGCTTGAGCCAATAGCCCCCACAGGCGTGATAACAGAAGCAACTGGATTGCAAGAGCTTGAGCCAATAGCTCCCACGGGCATAATAACAGAGGCTTGCACAGTAGCAGCTAAAGCCGTAGCGCCTACCTGGCGCGGTAACGTAAACCAACTATACTGCAAGGAGTGATATGAACCGTCGCCTTACAAGGCCTACTGAACCGGCTCAGCAGTAATAGTGGTAGGAAGAGTAATGGCTCAGCAAGAATAGCAACGCTCTGTACCAGACTGGAGGCTCAGCACCGGGAACACAGCTCTGCACAGGTTAACGGCTCAGGAGGAGGAGTACAGCTCTGCATGGGATAACGGCTCCGTAGGAGAAGTACCGCTCAGCACAGGTTAACGGCTCAGTAAGAGGAGAACAGCTGTGCACGGGTTAACGGCTCAGCAAGAGGAGCGAAGCTCTGCAATGAAACAGCTCGGTTAGCAGGATCTCAGCTCAGCACGGGTCAGAATGTCGCCTCGGCGACAGCGGGAAGCTGAACCATAGTCTGGGTAGATGTAACCGGTGCTGGTCATGGAGCAGGAACGTCATACAAGCCGGGTCGAATCACGGAGCAGGGTTCTCAGACAAGCCAGATCAGATCACGAGCAGGAACGTCAGCCAGGCCGGGTCAAATCACGGGGCAGGAACACAGGAACGTAGTCTGAGCAAGCCAAATCGGTACACCGGAAACGAGGAACACAAGAACACAGCACAGCAATACTTGCTCAGGAACACCACGAAAGGGCACCTGACAGGTGCCAATGGCCAAGTATAAAAAGGTCACTAGAGGCGGTCCAAACAGGCTCAACCAATCGGAGCGCAGCACAAGTGAGAGTGACAGAAGAGAAATCACTGCACCGTGATAAACAGACCAGAACTTAAGCCACAGAGTGTGCCTGGCAGCCACAGATAGGGCAGAGGCGTTAGCCTCAAGCCTAACAGCATCAGATAGGGCATCAGTAAGATAGAGCTGAGCCACAGAAACATCATCCAAATGTGACAAAATGGTAGTTTCTGGAGCACCCACACGGACAGCATCAAACAGCTGGGCAGTCCAAACAGCAACAGCTCTGTTAACCCATGCAGAAGCCAGGCTAGGTCGCAAGGACGCACCTATGGCAGAGAATACAGCCTGTAAATTATAATCAAGCTCCATATCAGCTAAGTGAGAGCAGAAGGATCCACTGCAGGAGATGCAGGGGAAGGGTTGGCAATATAGGCATCAACCTTGGGAGGTGTAGCCGACTGAGCCAAGGCCACATCGAAAAAAGGATAGATCTTAGACAGTCTCTCAGACAGAGAAACTCATGACAGGGGTCTTCCACTCATCCAGGTTAGCCAGGTCAAGAGTAGAGTGAGGCGGTAAAATGTGGAAAACATCTTGCGTCCCTGAAGGACAGCAGAAGCAGACCGAGGTTCCAAAGTAATAGGAACACGTACGGTGTTCAGAACCGCCTTAATTAGACCCTCAGCAGGGGGTCCAGGGTCAAGTTCAATGGAGGTGCCACCAAGGTGGAAGGAAGCCCCAAGTGAACACAGAGATTCCTCTGAAACTTCTAGCGGTTCTTCCACAGAGGAATTAAACAAGTCAGGAATGCCAGGTGCCATAGGGGCTACATACCTGAGGGAAGTGGAGGGCATCCAAGACTGAATAACCCCTTGAAGTGGAAGAGGAATCTGCGCCATACAGGACCTAAAGTCCCTGACCCAGTGTGGCTCTTGTTCGCGGCTGGAAGTCCCTGGCATAGGCACAGGGGTCACACTGCATAAAGGGCATAATTGTCCTGAATACTCCATTTGGCATGAGGAACAATAATCAATGGGGATTCAAGGACACCCCAGAAACAGTAGCCCTAGGTCTAGCCCCAAGTCCCAATGGGTCGGAAATCCTCACAGGTATAAACGTCTGAAAGTATAAGCAAAACCCAAATACAGTGTGTAATATTAAGTATTTCACCCCAGAAATGGCTAAAATGCACTTATCTGGCAGGCGAAGGGTTAATCTGCTGAGGAGAGAAGGTGTGTCCAAGCCCTGTGTAGGATAGTCATGTCGTGAAGGACAGAAAATGTCACCCACGATGGGAGCCAATCAGAAACGAGCTCGCTAAGCAAGCGCTCATGAGAAATGTAGTTTTCCCTTCAAAGTACCCCAAAAAGTGCCTGAAGCCCCCTGAGCCCCACAAAACACTCAGAACATTAACCGAATGATATAACAAGGGCAGACAAACAAAATGAGCAGTCTATGAAGTCGCTATGTTGAGCAGTTACAGAGATATGTCCCAAACTGTAAAGTCCCATAAGGGTGAATGGAGCATGGCGTCTATGCGGTAAAACGCGAAAACTCAAATAAACCCAAAATTTCAGAAAGTGTGTGAACAGTGTAAAAGGCATCAGCAAATACTAAAAAGATGGAATAAACACTGGACCCAGTAGGGAAAGTGCAATAAACCCTCAAGAGTGCCCAAACCAGCAGTTAAAGGGTAAATTTACCACAGAAACCCAAGTGGTCCAAACCCCACAGACAGATAAACCCAATGAGTGCAGGAGTATGCAGTAGGAACTCCAAAGGAGACCCCTGTGCGGAGGGGATGCATGGGACATGTGGACCTCAGCACCCAAAGGGTTGCTCACCTTTTTAGCAGGTCTTCTGTCTTCAGATTACCATTTGCTAAGGAAGAAGCCTCAGTGGGCAACTTCCAGGGAAAAAACATGCTACACAAGCTTTTCCCTCTCAGGGCTGACAGGTCCACAACAGCACCTGGAAACTGAGCTATCCAACTTGGGAATGTCAGTAATTGTATTCCGCCTAATGGTTGGTATTCCATATCTAAAAGAAAAATCATAAATAAGTTAAAATATAGTAGAACTGTTCTCATGCCTTGCTTCATCAAGGAACAAATCTTACTGGAGGGATTGTCTGGTGCACAGCAAAGGAGGGAAGGAAGGCTCCACCTTGCACATCTTTTCAAGAATTGTTCCTGCCTACTTAAAGGGGCAGTCACCTCCCCAAAGTTACCAGTAACCTATATTGGACGACAGAGAAATAGGATTTGTGGTCGGGACTTCCATTCGTCTGAATGATTTAAGTAGCAATAACCCTATCTGTGCCAAACCCCAAGACTCTAACGTGTTCTCAGGTAAGGGGAGACGAGGCAGACCTGATAAGAGCCAAAAGAGAAGAGATTAAAACTGGTTAAACATGCAACAGTTTATTAAATTCTGAAATGAACAAAACACCTTGGCAACTCTTGATGAGCAGTGCGAATGATGCGGGAATAGTATTGTAGCCAGGTTAAACCTCTATCTTATGATTGATGTCACTGAGCTAGGCTAGTAAGAGCTTATTTGATTTCTGAGGTAGGGTTGTATAACGAGTGTAGCAGGCTGAACGCCATCTACCCAATCTTTGAATTATGTACCCTGGAACTCCATGCTTAGAGGCTGTGGTAGCAGCTCCAATTCGAAAGGAATGGCCTGAATAGGCATGAGGATCTACACCTATTCTTACCAGCATGGAGTGCAAATATTGAGCAAACTCTGCCGTAGTAAGGGGTCCATAGGTTAAGGGGAGTAAAGGGCTATTAGCTGGGCGAGATTCTAATAGCCTTAAAAGCTTATGTAAGGCTGCTCCTGGGCACCATGGATCATAAGTGTAGTAGATAGGGATAAACATACCTTGACCTGTTTGGTCTGTTTTAGAGGAAGGCAGAAATAATTTGAAATGGTCTGAGTGATATGATAAATTGTTTTTTTTTAAAGGAATCTAGAAGTGCGTGACCGGGCAGTGAATTCTCCTGGTCTAAGAAAGCCAAAGAAGGCTAAATTGATAGCTACCAGAAGGATAACATTGGTGGACTGTTTGAAAGTTCGTAGAGACGTCTGAAAATTGAGCCATTGATTGGTAACCTATTACGTACAGAGGTTAGGGGATATTTAGATAACCCTTTTAAGAAATAATTTGATCTGATAATTCTGGATGATGGATTGGTGATTGGGATTGCTAACTGCTATGAAATGTTGAATGCCAGCTAGATATAGTTTGATAGTATTGGTCGATAGCTTGAGTGATTTGTGGCAATGGGCACCGAAAGCTAACAGATTTGAAATAGAATATGGATCTGGGGGGTTATAACTGATGATGAAATTCGGGAATGTTCGCCATGCTATCTAGTAAGCTTGCCTGGTGCTGGGTGCAAGGCCGTTGTATATGATGTGAAGGTAATTTCCCAGCTGATCTAAATCATTATGAGCTCTTGGTATTCTGGTGTGGTGGTTGGATGAGGATTGGCTGCTGGAAGGAGTTGGAAGAATTTCTGAAAGTTAAAACGAGATAGTGCATCAGCTGCTGCATTGTGAGTGCCTGGGATATGCGTGCTGTAGTAAGTGAATTTGTAACTGAGTGATGTCAAGGTGAGCTTCCGAAGAAGTGGCATGATGTATGGGTGGGGAGATCTACCTTTGGTAATTGCTTGCGCTGTGGCCATATTATCTGTATGAAATGTGACTGCTTGACCTGACCATAAGTGACCCCATAGTACTGCTGCTGTTACAATCAGATATAGTCGAAAAGTGGAGATGTCGTGAAGAAATGTGGAATGGCTTGTGTTTCGGTGGGCCACTGAGCTGCAAACCATTGTGTCTCGTATATCGTGGCAAAGCCCTGGCCCGCTGCTGCGTCTGAATAAATGACGGGATGAATTGGAAGGGGAGGGAGGAAACATGGCTTGGCTGTTCCATTCTGCTAGGAATTTGGCCCACATAGCTAGGTCTGAAAGTGCATTATTGATAAGGTGGATTGGGGTGGTAGAGTTTGCGGAATCTGACAATAAGGTAAGCAGGTGACTGGTGAATGGCCTACCTTGGGGAATGATCCTGGCAGCGAAATTCATGTGCCCCAGAAGTGATTGGAGCTTATCCCTGGGCAGTCTTGTCTCAAACTTGGCCAAATCCAGGACTATACCTAGAAAATCGACCTCTGTGGCTGGCCCTTTAGTCTTGTGATGGGATACTGGAATACCTAGTTCTTGAAACAACCTAAGCAGTTTGGCGAGACCGGTAGGGGGTAGTGTAGCAGGTTCTATTACTAAAAAGTCATATAGATACTGAATTATGAATGGACATGAGAAATGGAATTTTAGCATCCATACTAAGGTTTTTGCAAAAGTGTAGAATATTTTGGGGCTGCTTTTAGCACCGAAGGTCAGGCAAGTATAGAAGTAATATTGATTATTCCAATGTAGACCATGAAGATTCCAGAGGGAAGGATGTATAGGTAATATTTTGAATACACCTGCAATGTCTACCTTTGATAGCCAGCAGTGTGGGCCTGCTTTTTTTTATGAAAGATATGGCGTCATCTATGGATGAGTAGTTAAGTGAATATGCTGCTGAAGGGATGAGTGCATTTAGGCTAGGAATGGAACTAGAATGAGGTGCCGATAGGTCTAAAATGAGTCGTTTCTTGGATGAGAATTTCCTGGAAGCTAGCCCAATGGGATTGACACGCCAGGATGGAAAGGGAGGGGAAGGAAAGGGGCCTATTAGAAAATCCTTTTCAAATTCTTTGGCCAATAACTTGGTGACCGTGTCTGGATCTTTTAGGGCTGACTGCAGGTTTGGGCAAGCAACGGATGACTCTGGGAGTGAAATGATACCTGTGTGAAAACCTTCCGAGATGCATTCTATAAGAAACTGAGAAATGTGTGGGTATGGTTAATGAAAAATGAGACTCTGGAATGCCTTGATGTAAATTGGTCCTAGTCTTATTACTTTTAGCAGCCTGAGAGCAGACGGCACGGGAATGTGACAGTCTACACACGATACAGATATGCAACATTCTACAACTGCTAAAGAAACAGCCTTTGAAGTTATAGTTATTGCAAATTGGAGAGCCGCAGTGATCGTATTTCGGTCTACCCAACTTGTCTCTGGTAGGGTTGGATGCTGGGATGGGACTGTTGCTGGAAGTGGATGCTACAGCATTGGATGTGGAGGGACTATTATTATCAAGCGACACTGAATTTGGGCAGAGGTTAGGGGAATGGTGAGGGGATGAGCAAATGTGACATACTGCAGTTTTGAGGCCTGCAAAATGTCTACAGTACAATTCTTGGTCTAGAGAGCCCAGTCTACTAAAAAATTGAATTGGCTGTGGGCTGCTGCTGCTTTAGCCGAAAAGGATTTGTGATATTCAAAGAAAGTATTGCCACCATATTTATGTTCCAGGTCTACTATTGTGAACAAATACTGGTCTAACTCCTAACGCCTGTGTGGAAACGTGGAACAGAGGATGTCGCCGTAGATGCTGAAGGCTAGTACAAACTCGGTCAGAGTGAGAGCCCGCGATAACCGAGGATCGTGGGATTTCAAGGTCACCAAAATGTCCCCACAGTTGACCGTTCTCTGTTCCGCCATGTCCTGAGAGGTTATCAGGAGGGAGACCAGATTCACGTCTTTGCCTTCTAAGACGTCTTTGTGAAGATGTTGAGGGACCATGTGAGCTGGAGTGATACGAGGGACTGGGGAGTCTGAATTACCTGTAATGGGGTTTGCTGGTGTTATTGCAGAATTTATGACTGCTGGATTAGCTTCCATCATGCTTAGTCTGCCATGAAGGTTGGACATGGATGATGTAAGATTTGATAACATAGAAGCAATGGAATCTAATTGGGACTGGATATTGGCCATAGATGATGGGGAGAGAGATGGGCCTAGGGAAGGGGATGATATGGTAGCAGCTGACGTGGATGAATTGGAGAACAGAAGACGGAAGAGTTCCGCCTTTCTGGCTGATGCTGGGTAGCTGTGTTCTTGATCCTCAGCTCAGTCATTAATGTAGCCACGGTCCATTCCTGAAGATTAGGTCCTCTAGTTCTTGGAGTGGACGGTGCTTCTACAATGCCTGCTTCCCCCTCTGTTTGATCTTGGAGGTCTAGGTCTGCTGTCTTGATATATAAAAACATCGATAACAGCAAATGGGGGGGGGGGGGGGGCGTGGGAAAGAAAGAATGAAGAGAGCTAGTGGCTGCCTCCTATCAGGGTCCCCTCCGAGGTATGTGTGTGTGGGGGACTCCCCCCCCGTTCCCAGAGGGGATCTGACAGGGAAGAGGTGAAAGAAGTGAACAGTGTGTGGGGGGGGGGGAGGGTTATGAGCGTGTGTGTAGTAGGGGAAGGAATGAGGGATTTACCTTATCTGTGGTAGAGAGGTGAAGGCGAGGTGTATCCTTCTGCTTCGGTGAAGAGATACTGTAAGTAATACCTTAGACCTTGGTGGGCAGGAAAGGACTGTTAATTGAGCTATGGCCTGAATGCGTACCTTTGGTGTCCCTAGTGAAGTACCAAGCAGGACTGAGCGTGTAATCTTTGCCTGAATGAGGAGGTAAGGAGCAGTATGTCACCTTCGGCCTCAGTGAAGAGGTAAGGCCTGAGTGTATTGCCTTCGGCCTCTATGAAGAGGTAAGGCTGCTTATGTCACCTTCGGCCTCTGCGCAGAGGTAAGGTTAAGTGTGTACGTGACCTTCAACGTCAGTGAAGAGGTAATATTAGTTGTATAACCTTCGGCCTCGGCGAAGAGGTAAGGCTAATTGTATGTAACCTTCGGCCTCATTGAAGAGGTAAGGCTAAGTGTGTGTAACCTTCGGCCTCAGTGAAGAGGTAAGGCTAGGTGTGTGTAACCTTCGGCCTCATTGAAGAGGTAAGGCTAAGTGTGTGTAATCTTGGGCCTTAATGAAGAGGTAATGCTTAGCGTGACAAAATATATATATATGTTTTTGTTTTTCTTTCTCCCTCAGTGTCGAGGTAAGGCAAAGCCATTAAGTGCAGGGGAAAGGGGAGGAGGATGTGAGAATAATGACCTAAAACCTGACAATGATAGACCTGACACCTGAGCCTGCGGATGAAGGGTAAGAAAGTAATCCTGTGGCCCAGTGTCCTGTCTGGGTAGCAATGAACTCCTCCTGACTCCCCCAGAAGACGCAGGGAAGCCCACTGCCTCAATAGAGAGGAAGAAATTTGAGTAAGCTCCCTTGTCTTAAGGCTGGGGGAGGAACAACCTCCACTTGGCTAGAGGATATAGGGTGATAGAACCGAGCCCAATGACTGGATACTATGAAAAAGGGGGAGGGGGGTGGAAGTAGGGAGTGAATGGAAGAGTATATGTCTGAATTCCTACCTTGCTGGATCGGTCATGTTTAGGACTGAAGGAGAAGAAAATTGAGCATTAAGGGAACTGATTTAAGGAATATGTGTAGGGAGGGGTCGAAGGGGAGGGATAATATGAAAATTATTGTACCTATGCACGTCAAGATGATGATGTATGACTAGTGTATATGTAATGAAGCTGGTCCTGCCGTGGACTGAACCTGAACCAGATGATGCCTGGAAAGGAAGAAAGTGTGTGTGTGGGGGGGCTGAGATTAAGGTACTGGGTAGATACTAGCTATGCTATTGAATGTTGCTGAAATCTAGAGCCGAACAGAATTCATGCTACCTCCCATAAAATCCCCAAATACTGAGATAAAAGTGTACAAGAGGCTGACAACAAGGTAAACACCCCTTTATACTCAGGTGAAATGCCACATCTTTATAAATAATCAGGAATATTGATACATAGAGAGGTATTCATACCCTATACAATAGGAACAATTGTTAAGCCTATATAATGCCTGTGATTAACCTCTTCAGTGGCAGAGGTAGAAATGCAGATGCATTCTGGCACTCAAGGAGTCAGACAGACAGTCCTTGGCTCTAGCAGTTATTATAGGATAGTATGCTGCTGCTTGCCTGAGCTGAATTGAGTCCTCTGAGCAGTGTATCTTCGTGATGACAGTGAATTGAAAGGATAAGCAATAGCCGGTATCGATCGATGGAGACTAACGCTATCTTGATCAGAGCATCTAGATGATGTCAGCAGCCCAAGTCGACTTGAGACCCGGTGGGGGGGCTGCGGCCCGTATTTGAGGCTTTCAGCCCCTCCCACAAAACCAGGCACCGCATTACACTTTAGTCTTACCTGTTAAATCCTTTTCTCTTAGTCCATATGGAACACAGGTGTCATGGGGTTCAGTTCCTCCTTTGGAGGGCAGAACACATTCTCAAAAACACAGGGTCTTGTGGGTGGAGGCTCCCAGCCTCTTCTTTAGCTCAACCCTCTCCCTGCCTCCAGTTATGATGTTAGAAAACCACACCAGGAGAAGAAGGAAGCTCATGTGAGAATAAAGACTCTAAAGCAAGGATTCCCACGTCCAGACAGGAGAGACCCACAAAGGTTCCTTTCTCTGGGTGGGAGACCTGTGTTCCATATGGACTAAGAGAAAAGAATTTAACAGGCAAGACTAAAATCCTATTTCTCTATCATCCAATACAGAACAAAGATACCATGGGGATATACAACACTAAGCTCCCCGGGTGGGAAGAAGGAGAAAGGACTTCACAACTGTCCCCATGATACTGGAGTTCCCAAGGACTATCCAGTATCGAAACAGCCCAAACAAAATAAAGAGTCAACTGACACTAAGTAAGTGAGCCAACTGGGCTCAAACATCTGAACAACAGTAAAGAAGAAAGAACAAACTAAGGTCCCTAGACAGTCAGAACAGTTGAAGTCAGAAAATCAGCACGTGTTTTGCAAAGGTGTGCACTGAGGACCGAGTCGCTGCCTTCCACAATTGATCAGCACAGACCTGATTCTTGTAGGCCAAGAGGCCCCCACATACCTAGTGGAATGTGTTGCATCCTTGAAGGGAACAAGTTTCTTTCCGAGTTAATACACCTGACATATGGTAGCCTTAATTCAAGAAGCAATAGTAACCTTTTGATGCAGGCCGCCCAGCTCTAGGACCGCTCAGGAACAACAGAGCCAGCCTTGCGGTACGCCTCAGTACAGTGCACTTAAAATTTAAGACAACGCACCAGACTCAACAACTGGCGATCCTTCTCCTTGTCACACTTTGGGTCAGAGCAGAGCAAAAGCCCCACAATCTCTTGATTGATGTGAAATGCAGAAACCATCTTAGGAAGAAACTCCTGAATAGTTCTAAGGACTGTCTTCTCCTTATGAAAGTCCAGAAAAGGTGGTTTGGTTTATTAAGCCAGTTTATAAAGCCTCATATTGTGTTGTTTAATAAATATTTTTAACATTGATATTTAATATCTTTTCCGCCTGCTACTTTGATTGAAAGAATCCGCTACATATGTGAGTCCCAAACGGAGACAGGTGAATCTCTCCGCAAGTGCAGTTGTCAGTTAACTCTGATATCAGAGCTCTGACCAAGAATAAATGTGAGTATAATATATATTATTACATTTCCACCTTTGTGGTTACTATATTACACTATTGGCGCCCCTTGCCTGTTCTTTTTTCATCTTTTTCCAGGTAACTCTGAAGAAGGAGTTCTAGCCTAAGAGGAAAATGGAGCAGGTCCTAAATGGAAAGACTGACCATGTCCACAAATCATGCACCCCGAGCACAGTAAGGGGCAACCAGAATCACAGTCACTCCATCCATCCTTATGTTCGGGAGCACCCTGGAAATGAGAGGAATAGGAGGAAAGGAATAAGCTAGATGGAAGTTCCATGGAATTGACATGGCATCCGTGGCAAAAGCCAGAGGATCTCCCATCTGGGAGCAGAAGGTCAGAACTTTCCTATTTTCTCTGGAGGCCATGAGATCCATAGTGAGCACACCCCACCACAATCAGGTAAAAGGCCTCCTAATTGACTTTCCACTCTCCAAGATCCACGTCTTGGTAACTTAGGAAGTCCGCCAGTACATTTTCTACTCCTGGAATGTGCACGGCAGAGATGGCCAGAACAAAGGGCCTCTGGCGCAGCCTAGAATGTACCTTTAATTGAACCAGGTTGCATGTCTTCAAGTGCTGCCTTGATGATTTATGTATGCCAGGGCCGTGGTATTGTCCGACTGAACCCTCACTGGGTTTTCCTCTCAATTGTCAGGTCCAGTACACGATAGCCAGACTAATCAAATTGCAGCACATTGGTGGACTGAAGAGTCTCCTCTGCAGTTCACCTGCCCTGGACCTTCAAGGGACCCAAAACCACCCCCCAGCCACTCAGGATGGCATCTGTTGTGATCAGAGTCCATTCCAGTATCACAAAGGGGTTTCCCCTGTTCCACGTTGCACCAACGCAACCACCACTGGTGGTGGAAAGAGTGATCTGCCAATAAAGGTGATCCTGATTCCGTGACCAACTCTGAAGGACATGCCATCAAAGCTCTCTCTTGTGTAACAGAGTAGAGCACCACTTCTAGTGTTGATACCAGCTTGCCCAAAACTCTCGTATACTCCCCAGATTGTTTCTGAGGGCCACTTCAGAGTCCAAAACACAACCTGCATTACTAGAGAGAGCTTCTCCTCTGGTAGGAAAACTTTCCCTTGTCGGGTATTGAATCTCATCCCCAGAAACACCAGTTCCTGGGAAAGTACTGGAGAGGACTTTGACATGTTCAGAATCCACCAGTGGTAGACCACTTATTGGTAGGCTAAGGGTTTATCGTTAGAAGAAGAGCAAGGAGAGTCTTCCTCTGTGTATCATAAGCAAAAGAGAAGTAAAATGACAACTGCAAAACAGGCAGCCAAATGGAAGAAAGCCAGCAAAATGGGCATAATGAGTAACATAGGTTTCTCAGTCGCTGTTGCCTAGCAATGCCTACAACTCTGTCCGCGGATCACCATGGGCTCCCCAAGTCACTCAGGATATGAACCTGATGAAAGGGTATGAGGAGGCGAGAAGAAAGAGCCCTCTCTGACTTCTGTAGGTCAAACAGTTGAAGGAGTTATGTCTCAAAGAAGTTCACCCATACAAGTCAATGAAGCAAAGATGGTGGAGGCGTAGGAAACTTCTTAAAGCGGCCAAAATGCGATTTTGGTCAAAATTAATAAAGTAGCCAAAATACCCCCCCCAAAAAAAACAAACAAACAAAAAAAAAAAAAACAGGGGACATGAGGGGAGCCCAAGTGTGATACTCCATATCTTCTAAAATCTCCAATAAATGACTATTTACTATAAATGTTCCATGTCTCATTTAATTTTTCCAGACTCAATCGTTTTCTCAACAGGTATACTCTCTCTCTTCTGGATTCTTGGAAAGTTTCCACACGAATACCCTAAAGACACTTACAAATGTTCAAACCTTATGTTAGCCACCAACGGCCCCTCTACAGCAGACCAGCTGTTAGTGAAGGAGATGGATTATCAGTTTATCATCTGTCTCTTTTCCTCCCCTCTGTTTCCGCACTGTGGAGTCAGTCTCACTGGGATAAGCCTCCAGGAAGTTTTATGCAAAGAAAAGGTTGATCATTGATTTTTCAGTCCCTCACTCCACCTGGGGGGAATGCACCAAGGTATGATAAAGAGGTGATTAAGCGGAGATGACTTCTCTAGTGATATCTAAGTACTATGTTATTATATGGAGTCAATGCACTAAGATTTCTAAACATATATAACATAGGAATTAGTGAAGTGATATCATTGGAGAAGTCATCTCCATTTTATCACCTCTTTATCATGTCTTAGTGCATAACTCCCCTAATATCAGCTCTCTTATTCCATCTGAGGCGTTCTCGATGCACTATGCCAACAATGACCACCCTATACAAACCATTAAAAGTTTCGGAAAAGGGGTTTGGCTCTCAAAGACTGACATAGCCTATACTTTTAAAAATGTACCTATTCACCCTTCTTTATGGTACCTTCATGGTATAAAATGGAGAGGATTATACTATTTAATGGTTAGACTAACATTAAACTCAAAAAGCAGCCTGCAAATTTTTTTACACCTTTGCAGAGACTCTGTGCTGGATCCTTCTCAACGCTTCATGCTCCCCTTCCGTTATTCATTATCTGGACAATTTTCTACTAATTGAACCCCATAAAGTTCCTCTTGCTAGCCTGTCCAGTTTACAGTCCTTATTATCTAAACTGAAAGTCCCCATTGCTCATGAGAAGACTACTGCCCTACCCCATCCACTAAATTCCTTGGGATTGAATGTGACTCCATCAATATGAAAGCAAGTCTGCCTCAAGAAACAATTACTGCCGTCCACCATTCTCTAGTCCAATTTTCATCAAAACCAACTTGTACAAAACTCGAGCCTAGATTCTTGTGCCTTAGCTTCACTTCACTCACTATCTTTCCCTCTCTCGTCTCCTCTTTATCCCAACTTTAAGCTTTGACCACAAATATGAGGCTATAAATGGATTTGTGGGAGGGACTGGAAGCCAAACCTTTATAATCCTGTGGTCCCAGCCCCTCCCACTTCAATTACTTATTTGTTAACCCCACCCTCCTTCACCCTCACTTTCTATCTTATTTCTCTAGGTGGACCCTCTAATCAGGCCTGCTGCTGCTCGAGCCCAGGCTTCAGCCACACTTCACTCACTATCCTTCCCTCTCTCTTGTCCCCTCTTTATCCCAGCTGTAGGCCTTGAACCACTAAAAAATTAAAAGAAAGACTAAAACTTAAAAACACTGCCAGCTTGCCCTTTCCTAAGGCCAGGTCACTTGAAATTGAGGTGCAGGGGTAAAGGTGGAGGGTAAGATGGGAGTCTCTACCACAAAAGCCTTGGTTTGTATGGAGCGCCCTGCCCTCTGGAGGAGGGAACTTAACCCATGGTTCCTGCGTTCCACATTGGACATAACAGAAAAACTAATTAACATAAAAGTGCCAGACTGTGCCACCAACAAATAAATGGTTAATAAAACTATTTATATTACAAACAAATGGTGAAGAGTTTGTTTAAAATGAATTTAACTTAAAGTGCTGCACCCACTTCAATAAAGCATCAACACTTTTAGTAGTTAAAAGAGATGTATATGGTACAAAACATCAGGTCAAGTCAGAAATTTCCATGTGTTTATTACCGTCATGTCCTCAAGGAGCTGTAGTCCATCCTCCTTTCTGTGACAAGCAATGGCCAAATTGCAGAATGTCTTGATATCTGGTGCAATTCCTCTCTGTGCCAAAATGGGAAGCAGTTCCTGTCAGCAAGTAATAGAAGCATCATTAAACAAACAATACAATAACAGAGTTACCCAATACAATACGAGAGGATCACCATCAGACTGAGATTTACAGATTCCCTTGCTTGAGCACTCATTGGATGCTAGATATCTCGCTACAACACTGCAAAGCAATACAATTGAGATCTCATACACCCAAAGGATTAAATAACACAATCATGCATAGGGTTGGGTGAAAAGTGCCATTTTTTCTGAGGAAATAATAACAGAAGACTCACAATTTGATGCTTTTCATGTGGAAATTTCAAGCATACAAACAATATCAAGCATACAAACACCATAAAATATATCCGCCTGAAATTTCTATCAAGAACTTTGCAAGCCTATGCCTTAATATCCCTGATGTTTGTACATATTATATATATATTAGACATGCATACATACAGTGGATATCAAACGTCTACACACCCTTTTTGTTAATATAAAGAATGCACTTCATATTTTTTTTAATATAATTTTTATTGAGAAATTTTCCATACATAAAGAGAAGACGAAAAGATACATCATGAGTACATACATCAAAACCAAGGACAGTCATCAATAAAGGGATCGTGTAAGTACAGGAAACATTATCATGAAATCAGAATATTGTATAGATAGCCATTAAGAAGGTTTCCAAGACAACATAGAGAAATGATACAGTGTAATAAATTATACCACCACAGTTGCAAACCTAAAACTACAATGTCCTGGCACAATATCATCGGAACCATTCCAAAAGGAGTAGTACTAATGATGATAAAAGAAGGAAAAAGAAAATCGAAAGAAGGAGAATAGTAGAAAGGGCTAGATAGACAGAAAAGAGCAGAGAAAATGAAAAAGGAGAAAAGAAGGAGAGGAGAAGGAAAATGAGAGGGCAAAATACAAAAAAGAGGGGTTGGCAAGGAAAGACAGCTCCCACTACTACTCATAATGCAGTACGGCCCGACTCCCAGGTGGTCCATATCCGCTCGTATCTAACCAGTTGCGAAGTGTATGTATAATGTACCCTCTCCATTTGCAAATTGTCAGCGCCAGTAGTCACACATGGTGACTTCCAGGCCCGAGCTATAATGAGTTTTGCCGCTGCTAAAATCTGACCAGAGAGCACCATCAAATGATGAGGCAGAGCAGTGGAAAAGTAGTGAAGGCGTGCCAACAGTGTTTTGCGTAGAGATATAGAAAGGACATGGGTCAATAGATCAAAAACACCCAACCAATATTGCTTCAGTATAGGCCATGACCACCATATATGCTCCATAGTACCAACCCCCTGACTGCACCTCCAACATAAATTAGAAGATTGAGGATAAATATGTGCTAACCTCGCCGGGACCAGATACCACCGATAAAGGATTTTCCAAGAGAGCTCCAGATGATTTGTACAATGCGAGAAGGTAAAAACAGGAGACTGCTTTTTTCCATTGGGATGCAGTCAACTGATGACCCAGCTCTTGTTCCCATGTTAACATAAATGGGAGCCGTAAAGGCTGACCCGCAGTCTCTAACGTATCATAACAGAGAGACAAAAGCTTAGTGGCTTTCAGTGGCTGAGCACACATCTTCACCAATTTGTGGAGCAAGGAGGTCTGCAGAGACCAGGAAGCATGATTTGCCATAAGTAAATGCTGTACTTTAAGATATTAATAAAAATCTGATTTAGGAAGACCACACTCCCGTTGTAATCCTCATAGGTTCGCATCAGACCATTCACCACAAGCTGACCTATTCTGACAATACCAACAGAGCACCAAAAGGAAAAGTGGGAGTGGGGTATCAAATTCTAGAGAACATAAAGGAGTAGCAATAATGAGTTGTTGAAGTTCCTTAGTGTGGGCCGCATACATACTCCATACGGCGACCGACGAAGAACTACCAAGCAAGCGCGGCAAGGCACACTTCAATGGTGACGGTAGCCAGAGTACATCATATACTCTATGGGGGGCTGCCTGAGTGTCCTCCATGTCCACCCAGGTAACCACGCCCGGATCAACGTGGTGCATCACCGCCTGGGCCATTCTGGTGGCTTTGTAATAATGCAAAAGAGAAGGTATACCCAAACCAGCCTGTCTGATTGGGAGAGTAAGCCATCGATTAGAAACCCAGGAGGGACGAGAGTCGTGAATAAATCTACCAATTCCCGACTGGACCTCTTGCAAGAATGTCAGAGGAATTCGAATAGGTAGGGTCCGGAACAGATATAACAACTTGGGGAGAACATTCATTTTGATAGCCGCGATGCGGCCCAACCAAGATAGCATTAGTGAGGACCACCCACACATCTCCTGTCTAATACAGCCTCACAGTCTCCTAAAATTCGATGCACATAAAGCATGCGGAGATTTAGTCAGGTGAACACATATATAAGAAATGTTGTCGGTCCGCCAATCAAAAGAAAAACGAGATTTAAGGTCTTCCACCAGCGCCGCAGGTAAATTGATAGGGAGAGCTTGCGTTTTAGCCTGGTTCACTTTATGATAAGAGATTCCACTATATAGCTGTAATGCATCCATAAGATGAGGTAAAGAGACAGTTGGTTGAGTAACTGCAATTAGAATATCATCCGCAAACAATCCAAGCTTAATTTCCATGGAACCAAATTTGTAACCATGTATAGACGGATGTGATCTAATAAATGCAGCCAGAGGTTCCAGTGCCAATACATAAAGGAGAGGAGAAGAGGGCACCCCTGTCTCAACCCATTAGTAACATTGAAAGGATGAGACATGAAACCCGCATACGAAACCCTAGCCGATGGGGAAGAGTACATTGAGAAGGTAGCATCGATGAACGGGGAAGAGAAATTATATTTCTCCAACACCGCTCACAGGAACCCCCAATGTAGATGGTCAAATGCCTTCTCTGCGTCAATGGCTAAGAGAAGACACTCAGAACCCCCTGCTGCTGCTGAGTTAAAATTACAAATCTTCCTCGAAATCCCACCTGATCATAATGTAAAAGAGATAGCAATAGATCACTCATTCTAGCAGCTAAAACCCTGGCATATAATTTCAAATTAGTATTAAGTAAGGATATCGGGTGGAAATTGGAACAATGCGTGAGTGTCTTGTCCATTTAGGAAGAGTTGATATATTTGCGGATTTCTAGGTAGGGTGAAAGAAGACCTGAAAAAGTTCCGTAGTACAGGCCCGCTGCTTTATTGAGAGGCAGAGCCATAATCTGAGTCAGAATTTCCTCAGCCCTGGTAGGGGCCTGAAGAAGTTCCACCTGGGTTTGGGACAGATGAGGTAGACGAACCTGATGTAAAAAAGACTCAACAGCCTGAGAAGATGGCTGCAAAGTATGTGGATCAGAGTTAAGGTTATATAAGCCCTCATAATATCTTGCAAAGATATCAGGAATATTTGCAGGGTTCATGATTTTTCCCCCTCAGCAGAAATAAAGGGAATAGCTTTCTTAGCCTCCAGCTTCTGAAGTCTCTGCGCCAGCAAAGTGCTCACTTTGTTACCCTGAGAATAATACCGCTGGTTTAATTGTTTGAGCATTAACCATGTATGATAAAGCTGGATATCAGAGACCTCCCGTTTAAGAGTGGTGATTTGCCAAAGCCTGCTCCGTGTAGGAGCAACCTTGTTCAAAGCCTCTAACGAAGAAAGCTCCTGACCCAATCTAAGCAGCCGCTCCCCCCTCCTCCTTTTTTCCTTCACAGCATAAGCAATGAAATGGCCCCTTAAGACTGCCTTGTGAGCCTCCCATAAAGTGTCAGGGGTCACATCCGGAGACTCATTCTATCTAAAATATTCTGCTAACATTTGTCTCATATAAATTTCAGTTCAGGCTGCGCAAGCAGAGAATCATTAATCCGCCATTTACCCGCACCTTTGAGATGGAAAGGCTCCAAAAGTTCTAATGTGATCGGAGCATGATCCGACCATTGAACAGTACCAGTCTTGCAGCATTTGACTCTATGCAGGGTCATTCTATCCAAACAAAAGTAATCTAAGCGTGAATAAGAAGAGTGGAAGTGCAAATAAAAAGTGTAATCTTTTTCACCAACATGGAACACCCGCCATGTATCCAGCAATCTAAACTCCATCAAGGCCTGAACTAGAACCTTACTTTGTGCTGATAATGTCCGCAGATATCGCCCTGCTATTTTCGCTGAGGAGTCTAGCTCAGGGTCAGCTAGAGTGTTAAAATCTCGACAGACCACCACTGAGCCCTGCACAACCGAATCCAACCTGGAGAGGGTGGATCTAATGAACTGAGCCAAATTGGAGTTTGGGGCATACAAATGAATAATCGAATATACCCCAGAGTTTATAGACACTACTAAGGCAAGGAACCTGCCTCGTGGATCTCTTTTGACTGTAAGAACATCGGTTGCTAGAGTATTATGTAACCAGATTGACACTCCTGCACGTTTAGTAGATGTAGTAGAATGAAAAGCAAGAGAATACTTCCTAGTGAGAACTGTAGGGACCTTACCAGTAGCAAAATGTGTCTCTGCACACAAAGAACCTGCACGTGAGTCCTGGCTGCCTCCTGGAACAGTAGACGTCTTTTGTGAGGGGTATTCAGCCCCTTAACATTCAATGAGAAAAACTTAAGACTCATACAGGATAAAATAATACAGAATATCTACAACACACCTACATATTGCAAAAACAGGCCCCTCCCAGACCAAGATATAATACCACCGACCGCAACATGAGGAGTGGGGCAGTACAAAGCTATGGGCTGGAAGATATAGCAGCAACACCAGAGCAGTGGGCCATGAGCGTGTCAATCCAATAGACTAAATGAGTGACAGTAGCGGGAGGGAGGGGAAGACAAGGGTAGTACACACAAGGAACCGGGGAAGAAGGGAAATAGAGGAGCAAAAAAGTAAAGTCAAGAAAAGAAAGGTAGCGGAAAGTAAAAGAACATAAGGCTGCACCAAAGGGCAGCCAAAAAACACTGCAAATAACCACATACTAAACATGCAAAACATGAGCAATGGCACTGATCTCATACCCAGACGAGGAGGGGTTTGTAACGAACAGGAAAACCAGAACATGGCAAGCCTGGGTATCAACCAACACAACATGAAATAGATCTAAGAACCCAAGTACATAGGAAATCCTCAGACATATTATCATCTAGGGGGTCAGCATAGCCCCGAATATATACATGGGTAATTGCAATGAAATCCCACAATCAAAAAGCAAGAGCATGTATACCACATTTCCCCATGAACTGAACACACCAAAACAGTATCCAACCCCCATCCCCCAACTCTGAAACTCAACCTACAGTGGACTATGCGAGTGACGATCACCCGGCCAAGTCCCGACTAAAATACAAAAATAAGGGTGCAATCCCTTTAAGGGTGCATTTATTGAAGGGCTCCCCATTCTAAGGGAGGCATTCCAAGGGAGGTGGACTTAACCAGGACTTCAGCTATATTCTCATACTCTCCATGTCTTTCTGTTTTTCAGGTATGTGTCTACCATTCATACAGCCCCTAACCTTGTGTTAAACCTCATCTGTGCATTAACCATTCAGTGTCCTGGTATGTGTCTACCATTCATACAGCCCCTAACCTTGTGTTAAACCTCATCTGTGAATTAACCATTCAGTGTCCTGGTATATCTTACTCTTCTGTTCACTTTTTCCCTCTGCATTCTGCCCCTAGACTTCTGTCTCCAGTGGTAATTTCTTATTGCACATAGGTGTGAATTAGCTCGTTAAAACAACCCTGAGCAAACAAATGGTCATGCTCTGATTAGTTAATTTCAAACTGGCCTATGTGTATAAGATTTGCTACTTAAAGGCTAAAATATAAGGGTGCATTTATTGAAGGGCTCCCCATTCTAAGGGAGGCATTCTAAGGGAGGTGGACTTTACCAGGACTTGAAGCAAGACTTGGAGAAGGATTTGGCTAAAAGAACAACCAGGATCCACTGGAGAAGAACACCTCACATTTGACAACTGTGCAGTCCTCTTAAAGAGCCAGCTTCCAAACTCACCATCAGTCTCTGGAATTTAATACAAACTAAATCACTCTTTAACACTTGGACTGTCTGGGATATTATAAGACTATGTGCTCGGATGAACAACCATCTCAAGTGCTTCTGTTAAGGACTTTATGGAGTTACAGAAATGTTGGAGCAGAGGTGAGAAGGGGGACTGAAGATGAACATCCTTCCCTGCAGCAACACACACTTCTAAAGACTCTTGTTTTGCTTTCTCCCTGCTCTGTTACTCCACCCCACAATGCAACCTGCCCTTTTACTGCTGTATTCAACTCTGCTCCTATACTGCAGAATTCAGCACTCTATTTATATGCCTACTACTCCCCATATTCATATTTCCCCCTCCTTACTCTTATCAAATCCATTTTGCAACCACGCCCTGTATATATTGCTCAGACCGACCCATCCTTCCACTCCAACCCACAGCAGTCACAAATCACATTCCCACCTACTGGCTGTATGTCTTATTCTCCTCCTTGTGGCTGGAGACATCTCCCCAAACCCAGGCCCCAATCATATCCCCATATGCCACCGCCCACGCCCACTCTCCTCCCCATCCCACAGAGGCTCTAATTTTTCTAATCTCATCCCCATCCCAACCCTGCCACCTCCTACCCAGCCTTTCTCCTGTGGCCTTCTAAATGTCTGTTCTCTCTCTAACAAATCTACTTTCATACATGACCTTTTCTGCTCACAAGCACTCCAGCTTCTTGCCCTTACTGAGACCTGGCTCTCCCAACATGATTCAGCTGTGGAGGCTGCAGTCTCACATGGAGGCCTGTACTTCACACACACACACACACACCACGCACAGTGGGTAGAGGTGCTGGCACAGGTGTACTGCTTGCCTCCTCGTGTCTCTTTCAGCTGATACCTGTTCCCCCATCTTTTTCCACTAACTCCTTTGAGGTACATGCTATCCAATTATTCCACCCTGTAGCAATGCGTGTTGCAGTAGTATACAAACCTCTCACAACCACACCCTCTGCCTTCCTTTCAGACTTTGAGAGCTTGCTTGCATTCTTTCTTTCCTCTGATGCTCCTGCTCTTATACTTGGGGACTTCAACTGTCACATTGACGATCCTTCCCTCTCTTGGGCCTCACGCCTCCTTCAACTAACCTCATCTTTCACTCTTCAACAATGGACTGACTCCAGCACACACACAAAGACGGTCACACCCTCGAATTGGTTTTCTCAAAGAACTGCTCCTTACTAGATTTCTCCATATCTCCTTTCCCACTCTCCGACCACCATCTCATAACCTTCTCTTTCCCTCATCCCCCAACTAACTACGGCCCCGCATTACACCTGCAGCCTTCGCTCACTAGACATTTCTGCCTTATCTTCTGCATTGCACTCAAACCTCTCCACCTTCAACACTCTTTCTGAATCGGACAGACTTGTAGAATACTACAACAACCTCCTCTCCTCATCACTTAATCTGTATGCCCCCGTCCAGGCCCGTAACAAACGCCCCTCAAACCCACGCCCTTGGCTCAACTCACAAACACGCTTCCTCCGCTCCTGTACCCGCACCTCTGAACGCCTGTGGAGGAAGTCCCGCTCTCACGCAGACTTTATTCACTACAAATTCCTCCTGTCCTGCTTCAACACTGCTTTATCCTCTGCCAAACAACACTACTACTACTCACTAATCAATACTCACAAATCGAACCCACGGTGCCTTTTCTGTATCTTCAATTCCCTCCTTCGCCCCTCCCCTCCATCATTCCCCCTCCCCTCCCTTTGCAGAATCTTTCACACAAAAGATTAACACAATACATAAAACAATCCCACCTTCCCAGCCTTTACAACTGTATTTTCCGGATCCTCCATCCTACTTATTTGATTCCTTTACTTCAGTCACAGAAGCAGAAGTCTCCCTCCTGCTGTCCACATCACCACTCACCACCTGCTCCCTTGATCCCATACCATCCCACCTCCTCATTCCTCTGCAACACACATTAGTACCCATGCTAACTCGGGTATTCAACTCCTCCCTATCTTCTGGCATCTTCCCCTCCGCATTCAAACATTCAATAGTATCTCCAATCCTCAAGAAAAGTTCATTAGACCCCACCTCCCCATCCAACTACCGCCCCATATCCCTCTTGCCCTTTGCCTCTAAGCTCCTCGAGTGCCTAGCCTACTCTCGTCTACTTACCTTCCTCAACTCCCATAACACCCTGGATCCCCTGCAGTCTGGCTTTCGGCTCACTTTCTCTACAGAAACCGCCCTTCTCAAAGTAACAAATGATCTCCACACTGCAAAAACCAAAGGCCATTTCTCTCTTCTTATCCTCCTAGACCTTTCGGCAGCATTCAACACAGTCGACCATACCCTTCTATCCCAGATTCTCAAATCACTTGGTATCTGCGGCCTGGCACATTCCTGGCTTCTATCCTATCTCTCTCAACGGTCTTTCTCTGTGACATACGCCAACACCTCCTCACCTCCGATCCCCCTCTCAGTAGGCGTACCCCAAGGCTCTGTTCTGGGACCTCTTCTCTTTTCTCTGTATACACTCTCCCTGGGGCAACTGATAAAATCCTTTGGCTTTAACTACCATCTCTATGCAGACGATACACAAATATATCTCTCAGCACCCTCAATATCACCTGAAATACAACAGCGGGTCTCAGATTGCCTTAATGCTGTCTCTTCCTGGATGGCTTATCGTCACTTAAAACTTAACTTATCCAAGACTGAGCTGCTTATCTTCCCTCCTAAATCATGCACAACACCTCCATTCTCTATAACTGTCGAAGGCTCCACAATTTACCCTGTAGACAAGGCCCGCTGCCTCGGGGTAACTTTGGACTCTTCTCTTTCCTTCTCCACCCACATTAACAACGTTACCAAAACCTGTCGCTTCTTTCTTCGGAATATAGCAAAAATCCAGCCATTCCTCTCTCACTCTACAACAGAAACCCTCATGCATGCTCTTATCCTTTCTCGCCTGGACTACTGCAACTCTTTACTTACTGGTCTTCCTACTAACCATATTGCTCTTCTTCAATCAGTTCTTAATTCAGCCACCAGAATACTGTTCCTCTCCTCCAGAACAGTACTCACCCCACCACTCCTAAAATCACTGTCATGGCTTCCCATAAAGCAGCATATCACATTCAAAATCCTCCTCATCACCTTCAAGGCTCTCCATCACTTGTCCCCACCTTATATTTCATCTTTGATATCCCGCCATATTCCTGCACGTCCACTACGCAGCACACATGCTGGACGACTCACTGCCCCTTTAACCACTATCGCTGTTTCACGATTGAAAGCTTTCGCACATGCTGCCCCCTACCTCTGGAACTCCCTACCACCCAGTATTCGCCAAGCCTCAACCCTCAACAATTTTAAATCTAAACTAAAAGATCACCTTTTATCTCTAGCAACAGCGTAATATGGAAACATTATCATTATTATCATAAGCCAAACACTGCACTTCCTCCTCTACCAGCTTGTATCTGTATGTCACCCATCCTATACTTAGATTGTAAGCTCTACGGGGCAGGGACCTCTTATCCTAATGTATACTCACCTGTCATTCCCCTTATGACTGCCTATATAAGCACTTAATCACCGCACTTATTGTACCCCTGCTATATTAAATGTAATCTGTAAAGTGCCAAGTACATCGGTTGGCGCTATATAAATAAAAATATACAATACAATACAATTAAGTGGTTAAAGAACCTTCTCGGGATATCGGCCCCGCTGCCTCCCCCGCATCATAATAATCCACTAGAGTCTCTAGAGAATTATACAAAATGCAAATCCCATCCCAAGAATCTTACAGATTCTTAAGTCCTGCTCTTGTCACTTGAGGGGCCTCCCCAGGTGCACTGGATAACATACACTGGCATAAGCCCCAAAGAGGTCTCCACAGCCCGCGGTTCAGCGCAACAAAACCCAAAATCGTAACAGTAACCCAGCATCCCCAATAATTGAGTAACCATCCCACAAGGAACACTGAAAAGATAAATAAAACATAAAACCCAACATATACACATAAGCACAACCACAACCTGAGTGCATTTGCATATAATTCTCTAGGCTAGGGAGCTTTGCATGTTAGCGGCCTCACAAGACCACAATCAACCAGAGATAATGTTCAACACCAAAGCATAAAGCAAATGGCAAAGGCGGACAGTCTATAAGACCGGTTTTGTCAGTCTAGGTTCAAAACAGGATACCTGGCTTTCAAATGGACATCTCAACCGCCATCAGGGCGAGGTGCAGGCAAGAATGGACGCGGTCTGGACACTGACGGGGCCGATTGCACCCACGACCAATCTGTCATGAGCCTCAGGGCCAAAGGACGCTGGAAATCTGGTAAATTCGCCAACTGAATATTCCATGAGCCCAGGACACAAATACCTTCTTCTGGAGAGCTCAATCTAGTAGAAGCCCCATTCTGAGACACTATCAACTTCACCTGGAAGCCCTATTTATATTTCACGTCAGCTTGGCAAAGAGCAGTGGCAATGTTGCAGAATTGACGCCATTGCAGCAATGTGGACACAGAAATATCTGCAAACAACTGGACGTTGGAATAAGGTGCAGGTAGTGCAACCTGTAATCTGCTAGCTCGCAAGTTCTCCTCCTTCACATGAAAATAATGTAGCCTCAACAACACATCTCTCGGTGCATCCACAGGGAGGTTTCTAGGGCAGTCTATGAATACGGTCTAACAGAAAATCCTGGTTGGAGAAGTCCGGAAGAAGCCTAGAAAAGAAATCCATGACCCATGCCTTAAGATTAGTAGGCTGTACATCCTCCGGGACTCCCCTGATCCACACGTTGTTGCATCTAGAATGATCCTCCAGGTCTGTAACTTTATCATGCAAAAACTTCACCTCCTTCAAGAGGTCCTCATATCAGTGTAATAGGTCATTATGCGCTTCAACCACTTTGTCCACCTTATCCTCTACTCGAGAGGTGCGCTCACCAATTTCTTTTATGTCCCTTTTAAGCTCCGTCACAAGCTCCTTTACATCGCCTTTTATTTGCGACCTCAGTGTCTTAAGCAGGGATTTTATTTCTCCCATCTGCGGGTTGATGTTGTGAGAAGAGGTGGACGCAGCGTCATCTAGGTCAGATAAGTCGTCCTCCTCGGCACACGGAGGAGCTCCTCTAATGTGCTGCCAGCTACACCACACGTTAGGACAGACCCCGAATGTATTTTGTTTGTGTTAATGTGTGTGGGGGACCTGATGGTGGGGCAATTGCAGATAAAAACAGTCAGGCAACCCAGTTTGCAATGCACTGACAAGGCAGCAGGAAAATAAGCTGTAACAGTTCCTGAGCAGCGTAAAGTAATACTTAATTGTGGCAGGCAATAATATTGTATCTATTAAAGTAATATTGTATTTTTCTCATAACTTCCGCCCCTTTTATCTATGTCACCACTCAAGCTGTCAGACTTGCATTCTGGTCTGTGGACCAGAAGGATCATCTGGAGATAAGAAATAGGTGTGGATACGAATGAAATCTTCATGACTACTGCCTCAAACCATGCCCACTTTGTAGACTGTTGTCATGAAGATTTCCTTCATATCCACTGCTATTCTGGCTCTCCAGATGCTCCGTCCAGTCCACAGACCAGAATCCAAGTCTGTTAGCTTGTGCAGTGACGTGCATAAAAGGGGTGGGAGGGATAAACTTTAGAATGCAATTGCTCTTAAATTATAAAAGTTATGGGAAAAAAACATAGATGTTTTAGTTTATTTCATTAATACATATAATATTATTGCCTGACAAAATTAAGTATTTCTATCTCTTCAAGCTGCTCAGGAACTGTTACTATCCCTTTAACCCCCAGAGTGCCAAGCACTTACAGCGTACGAGATGGCACAGCTGTACCTACTGTTCCAAGCTCGTACGCTGTAAGTGTTAAATGCGGTCACTGCATAAGCTGGTATAACCAGCATGCAGTGGCCGCATTTAAAACAAAAAACTGCCTGGCACTCTTAGAGAGACATGAGGACCACTCCTAATGCCTCCCCAGTTATTGATCTCCCAGCCGATCGTGCTGGGAGAACAATAAACACAAAGGAGAAACTTTGTTTCTCCTTTCCCTTCTCTCCTACCCGAACTTCTGGGTAGGAGTGGGTGGGACCTGGGGAAGCCTCCCTACGTCATCGGTGACATGGTCACCGATGACGTTAGGGAAGTTTCCCCGGTCCCGTTCACTCCTAACGATGGTAGGAGAGAAGGGCAGGAGAGCTTTTGCTCTCCTGCTGTCGCCTTATTGATCTCCCAGCCGATTGGCTGGGAGATAAATAAATAAATGAGGGGACACCAGGAGGGGTCCTGATGTCCCCATGAGGTCTGAAAACATAAAAAAAAATTAAATAAATAAAAGGGCAAAGTAACACTGTGAGTGCCGCAGGGGACCCCAGAACATTGCTGGCACTCACAGGGTCACTTCTTTTGGTGGGGATTTTTTTTTTTTAGCAAGACCTCATTGGGGAGATAAGGGGTGGTCCTGATGCCCCTCAATGAGGTCTATAATTAAAAAAATATATTATTTTTTTATTATTAACCCTGTGTGTGCCACAGAGGGGTCCAATGAACCCCCCTCCTGTGGCACACACAGGGCTTTTACCAGTACTTTGTTATCAGAGATTGCTGGGGGGCCATCAGGATTGGTCCTGATGGCCCCCCAACAAGCTCTGATTACAAAGAAATGATTAAAAAAAAAAATAACCCTCTGAGTGCCACAAGGGTCCAATGCATTGCTTTGCAATACGCTGGAGACCCTTGTGGCACTCACAGGGTCACTTCTTTTGTGGACATATATATTTTTTTAATGTAACCCTGTGTGTGCCACTGGGAGGGGGGGTTCAATGCAGACTCCCTTCCTGTGGCACACACAGGACTTTTTATCATTACTTGTGATCAGAGCTTGTTTGGTGGCCATCTGAATGATTTAAAAAACAAAAAACAAAAAAAAAACCCTTTGTGGGCCACAGGGGCCCAATGCATTCCTTTGCAATCCACTGGACACCTCCGTGGCACACAAAGGATTATTTTTTTTCCCCCATTTATTTTTTATTTAGACCTCATTGTATGGGTTCTGATGCCCCCAACGAGGTCTACACAAAAATATTGGGGGAGAAAGCCCAAAAAACGCACATGCCACAGAGGGGGTCCAACGCAGTGCTTTGCAATGTGTTGGACCCCCTGTGACACACACACACACTTTTTTTTTTCATTATTCATTGGCGTAAAGAAGATGTGGTGCCCATTTTTTAAAAAGAGATCAAAGTCACAGCCAGGAAATTACAGACCTGTAAGCTTGACATCTGTGGTAGGGAAGCTGTTTGAAGGGTTGCTAAGGGAATATATTCAAGAATTCTGCTGGAACAGAAATATTATTAGCAGGAGCCAACATGACTTTGTGAAAGACAGGTCTTGTCAAACTAACTTGATCGCATTTTATGAAAAAGTGAGTAATAATATAGATGCGGGAGCGGCGGTTGATGTGATCTATTTAGACTTTGCCAAGGCATTTGATACGGTTCCACACAAGAGGTTACTGTACAAATTGAATGAAATAGGCCTAGGGGAAAATGTTTGTGTGCGGATTGGAAATTGGCTGAAAGATAGAATGCAAAGAGTGGTAGTAAATGGCAAGTTCTCCAGTTGGATAAACGTGATAAGTGGAGTACCTCAGGGATCTGTCCTGGGTCCTCCTCTTTTTAATTTGTTTATTAATGACCTCCCAGAGGGCATAGGGAGCCATGTATCAGTGTTTGCCGATGACACAAAACTAAGTAAGGTAATAAAGTCTGAACTGGATGTGTCTTCATTACAAGACAATTTGGACAAATTGAGTAACTGGGCAGGCAAGTGGCAAATGAGATTCAATATAGACAAGTGTAAAGTTATGCATTTTGAGTATAATAATAAAAATGCAACATATAGTTTAAATGGTGTTTCTCTGGGGAAATCTACTAATGAAAAGGATTTGGGAGCAATGGTAGACAATAGACTTAGCAGTAGCATGCAGTGCCAGCTGGCAGCTGCAAAGGCCAATAAGATATTGGCATGTATTAAAAGGGGTATTGACTCAAGGAAGGAAGGAAGGAAGATATTATTATGCCTCTTTACAGGTCCATGGTAAGACCTCACCTAGAATATGCTGTTCAATTCTGGGCGCCCATTCTGAAAAAGGACATTATGGAACTAGAGAAAGTGCAGAGGATAGCTACAAAACTAGTAAGGGGAATGGAAAGTTTTAGTTATGAAGAAAGGCTAGAAAAGTTAAACTTGTATACACTAGAGAAACGGCATCTTAGAGGGGATATGATAACACTATATAAATATGTTCAGGGCCCATACAATGGGCTCCCCAAAGACCTGTTCATTAACAGAACAGTACATAGGACAAGGGGCCACCCGCTTAGACTTGAGGAAAGGAGATTTAATCTACAACAGAGGAAGGGTTTCTTTACAGTAAGGACAATAAAGGTATGGAATTCACTGCCTGAGGAGGTGGTGCTATCGAATACATTAGATGCCTTTAAAAAGGGCCTGGATACTTATTTAAAAGGGCATAACATAGAGGGCTATGTACGTTAGTATTGGGATTAATATTTACTTCGGGCTTGTTGAGCCAAGGAGAAATCTGATTGCCATTTGGAATCAAGAGGGAATCCCCCCCCATTCAAGGCAGAATTTGAAATTGCTATATTGAGGGTGTTTTTTGCCTTCTTGAACTAGATGGATGCAAGTCTTTTTTTCAACCTAAATTACTATGTTTTTAGACCTTGATGGGGGACACCAGGAATGTTCCTGATACCGCCTCCCCAACGAGGTATGAATACAAAATAATAATTTAAAAAAAAAATCTGTGTGTGCAACAGGGGGTCCAACGTATTGCTTTGCAGTGCATTGGGCACCCCTGTGGCATGCACACAAAATGCCTCCACTCCCCCCCCCACATAACGTATCCCCCTGCCTGGTTCCACAGCCAACTGGCAGTCCCATTCCCTAGCCTGTTTCCACTGCCTACTGGTAGACTCAAAGTACCAGTATGCACTAGATTCAGGCTGGGAGTCAAACTTTGTATGAGGGGGACATAGAGTGCACACTGGTAGTCACAGATCCCCCATATACACTATCAGACACTGCCGCACCATCACCACCATCCTTGTTCCTCTGCTCATACCCACACACACTACCTAATCCCTCACCCTCCCACACGTTTTGTTACACTGGCAGTCACTGGTCCACACGTACACTGGCTGACGCCCTAGCTTCTTTCATCTGTGAGCCATAAAATCACACATACACTGTTCGCTTTCCCATCCCTGTTTCACTGGTAGCTACGCTCCTGTCAACCCACAGCAGTGGGGTACCATTTTTCTTAGGCTGGGAAGAAGTCCTCCTAGGAAATCCCATGCCATTGAACCATTTTAGTATCTTTGAAGTGACTGATGTGTAAAAAAAATATTTTGTAGCACCACATTCTGGAAATAGTTGTGCACACTAAGTTAGGGGTAAAAAGGCAAGTGACCCCTCATTCAGGTTATCTTCTTTCCAAAATGGTGCTGTTTATTTACCTTTTCTTCACTTCTGAAGATGTTATAGCCGTTTTCGTACAGGCAAGTCACGTTTGAGAAAATGTTAGAAACATCAGAGGTTGTAGTAGGTGTAGTTTTCTACTTCTAGCAACCCCTAAGGTAGGTCAACTCATACCAATGGGGTGTTGTTTGACTCCTAAGAGCACTAGCTAATGAATGCAGTTGAAAATTACAGAGCTCCATACATTTGAATGGGCAGAAATGTAAGAAAATGCCTTTTTTTTTCATTAGCGCCACCTCCTGGAAGCATTTGTGCACACCAGCCTCTGGGTAAGAAGGCAAGTGACCCCTCATTAGATGCGACAGGTTGTTTTCTTTCCAAAATGGCATTGTTTCTCTATCTTTCCTGCATATCTATTATGGTTATAACCATTTTAGTGCAAGCAGATAATTTAAAAAACAAAAGTGTCAGGTTTACGTACGTGTTCCTAGCACCCACATATTGTATGTTAACCCACACAAAAGGGCTACCATTTTTCTCATGTTGGTAGCAGGTACTGAATACAGCAGGAAATGTTAAGGTTTTCAAAGATTTTAGTATCTTTGAAGTGGTGGAAATGTAAAAAAAAAAACATGTATTTATTCCCATAGCGCAACCTTTTGGAAATATTTGTGCACTTCAGCCCAGGGGGCAGAAAGGCGAGTGACCCCTCATTTGATGCAGGAGAATATCTGCTTTCCAAAATGGTATACCTTTTACACCTTTCCTTCATGTCTCTAACAGTTATGAACATTTTAGTACAAGCAGCCATTTTCGAGGAAGCAAACAGGTAGGTGTAGTTATGTGCTTCTGGCACCCCTAAGGTAGGTCGACTCATTCAAGTGGGGTGTCATTTTTCTCCTAAGAGCACTAACTAATGAATACAGTTGGAAATTCCATGGTTTCCACAGATTTCAGTACAGCTGAAGGGGCAGAAATGTAAGAAAATGCCATTTTTTTTCCTATAGTGCCACCTTCCGGAAGCATTTGGGCACAACAGGCTTGGAGCAAGAAGGCAAATTACCCCTCATTAGATGCAGAAGATTGTCTAGTTTTCAGAAATGTATAGTTTTATATAGGTATTCCACTGTTTTCGGGTTGTTTTACCACAAAAACCCTAGAATGCGCATATTAGTTTATAAAGTTGAAAATGTCATTTTGCTCTGCTGGTGATTAGGGCTCTGTGCTAGCCATGGGCATAGGTAAAACTATACAAATTTGGTATTTTTTTTTACTCGGGGGACTCAGGGCTTTTTCAAATAATTGAAACTTTTTCAATCAAGGTAAATGTTTTTGATACATAGTATGTGATTTTAGCAAAGTGAGAAAATTTTCACTTTTTTTGTCATTAGGACATCATAGCTTTTTGCACGATGTAAAATTCTCTTCATGTAAGGTACTACAAGAAAGCTCAATTTGTTCTGAAAAACACAATATATAGTTTTCCATATGTAACTAAAAATCACCAGAGTAAATCAAGCCTAAACGGAAGGATAGCAAAAATGCTGAAAAAGTGTCTGTCCTGCAGGGTACAGGAAATGGCCCAAGCCTCTGGCACTGAAATATATATATTGCTAATAAATCAGCTTCTGAGAAGTCCCACGGGTGCTGCACCATTCTTTAATTATTATATATATATATATATATTTATGAGGATTTTAGTCTTACCTGTAAAATCCTTTTCTCTTAGTCCATATAACTCGCAGGTACCACAGGGAGGCGACAGCTCCTACCAGTGGGCTGGAACAATTCTCAAAGAAGTGCAGGGGTGGAGCCTCCCCCCCCTCCATATCAGACTACCTCACTAAGCCCCTCTCACATAGATTTGAGAAAAAATAAACATATAAGTAAGATAGAACCTCCTGTGAGTGATGAACACAAAAGGACTCCCACATCCACCCACAGAAGACCCAGCATGGTCCCTTTCACTGGGTGGGAGACCTGTGAGTTATATGGACTAAGAGAAAGGATTTAACAGATAAGACTAAAATCCTCTTTTCTCTGTCATCCAATATAACTCAAAGGTACCGTGGGGATGTACTATTATGGCCCGCAAACAAAACAAGGAGTCAGATGGTATAGTTAAATCACCTTTATTAGAATAATAATAGCAAAGCTAAAATGATTATATTACAAGCAGAGGGTGACTGGAGAAGCTATAGACTCTATCAGAAATAGGAGCCTGTCCATGGGTCAACCACAACTGCTAGAGAACAAGCCAAACCAACTGTAGTCTCAAGGAATGGAAGGAACGGAGAACCAAACCTTCAGCAACAAGGGAGACTGCTGACTCTCACCTGCAGTCAGTAAAGCCGAAATCTGCCAGAGCCCCAGATCTGCACCAGGATGGATGTCTGTAGGAAACGGAGCCATACGGAGTGAACAGACAGAGCCACAGGTCAGCACCAGCTAGGATAGTCAGACAAGCCAGGTTCATACACGGAGCGGGTAGTCAGCCAGAGCCACAGGTCTGCACCAGACAGGATGTCCACTGGTAGTAGGTAACACTGGGAGGATATTTGGACAGAGCCCAAGGTCAGCACCAGAATGGATAGTCAGACAAGCTAGGGTCATACACAGAGCGGGTAGTCAGCCAGAGCCACAGTTCTGCACCAGATAGGATGTCCTAAGACCAAAGGAGTGTACAGAGAGAATGGTCATACAGAGCCACAGGTCAGCACCAGGATGGAAAGTCAGACAAGCTGGGTCAAACACAAAATACAAGAACAACTGGAACTAGGACTGCATTGAACAACAATGTAAGGGTAACTGAATTGAGATCCCTTTAAAGGCAGCCAGGAAGTAGATAGGTGGAGCTATAAGCCCCAACTAGTACAAAACAGAGGTCTGCGACATATAGCAACCTAGCACCGGAAAGTGACACATGGCAACGAGATGCGTCAAAACCTCGACCCTTCTCAGAGTCATTCTAAGACGCAGGCCCGATTTGCATGAGGACACGGATGGCCGCTGATGACGCCAAGTGCGCCTAGACCCAGTCCCTGGAGTGACACATGGGATGATGCAACGGCGACATTTCAGGCCATAAACTACCTGCGTCAACCAGGAAGGAAAGGACTAAGCACAGGTCCCCCATGATACCAGATTTCCCATGGACTATCCAGGACACAGAACAGCCCAAACTAACAAATTGAAAATGGACACTGAACATAACATAACACAAGAGCTAAAAGGGCTCAAACAGTTAAAGAGCTATAAGGCACAGGAATGATAAAGTCCTAGACAGGCAACACTGCCTCCAGGACTTTACTGCCAAAGCTCGCTTCAGCCAAAGCCAGAACACAACACGGTAATGCTTGGCAAAGGTATGCACAGAAGACCAAGTGGCTGCCATGCACAGCTGTTCAGCAGAGGCCTGATTCTTGTAGGCCAAGGAGGCCCCAACAGATCTGGTAGAGTGTGCTGTAATGTGGAAGGGAAAAGGTTTTCCTCTGAGCTCATAAGCCTTGCAGATGGTAAACTTCATCCAGAATGCAACGGTCTCCTTGGATACAGCCAAACCAGCCCTGGGACCCTCAGGGGTGACAAATAGAGCATCAGTCTTACGGCCAGACTCAGAACGGTGCACATAGAATTTAAGGCACTGCACCACATCCAACAAGTGGAGATCCCTCTCCTTGTCAGATTTAGGATCAGGACAAAAGGAAGGCACAATAATCTCCTGATTGGAAGAAATTCCTGGGAGGTATGGAGAACAGCCTCATCCTTGTGAAACACCAGGAAAGGTGGCTTTCAGGACAAAGCCTACAACTCAGCAGACTACAGCCAAAAGAAAGGCCATCTTCCATGTCAGAAGATGTAAGGAATGGTGTTACAGCTTACCATGTTTTCAGCGTCATCTGCAGACGCGAGGCCTCAAGCATGCAGCAGGCCTCTGTTTTATGTGCCATGCTTCCTGTAGTCCCCTACTACCTACTTCCTTCCTCTGAGCTGCTCCTCCTACCTACTTCCTGAGGAGGGGTTTAAAGGGTAGTCTGAGTCCTGACTCAGTTGCCCTTGCGTTGTTGTTCATAGCAGTTCTATTACCTTGGGCTCTGTGTATGACCTGGCTAGTCTTCCATCCAACCTGGTGCTGACCTGTGGCTCTGTCTGACTATTCTTTTGTCTATCCCTATAGTGGACACCCAACCTGGTGCAGACCTGTGGCTCTGGCTGACTACCTGAACTGTGTATGACCTGGCTTGTCTGACTACCCCCTCTGGTGCTGACTTGTGGCTCTGTCTGACTATTCTTAAGTTTGTTCCTTGTACCTAGCAGACACCCAATCTAGTGTGGACCTGGGGCTCTGGTAAACTAGCTCCAATACTGACTGCAGGCGTGAGTCAGGTATCCCTTTCCTTATACTGACTGCAGGCATGAGTCAGTTATCCATTTCCTCATACTGACTGCAGGCGTGAGTCAGATATCGCTCCCTACTGACTGCAGGCGTGAGTCAGTACTCTCGCTTCGTCAGATCAAGATCCAGTGTTCTTGTTCCTGGTTCCTGCAGATACTACCAGTGGCTGAGGCCTAGTCTCCAGCAGAGTGGTCAAGCTTGGCAGCCTACTATTCCTGATAGCAGTGCTCGCTGGCTTGTAACCCTCTGCTTGCTACTTGTTTATATAGTGTGCTCTACTTTTCTATTATTAATAAATTTTGCATTTAACTATACCGTACTGACTCCTGAACGTTATTGGTAAACCGTGACAGTACGCAAGAGCCATGAGTTCAGACGGTGATTGTAATGCAGTATTTCAAAGCATCCTGGAAAGGATGGAGACACTGAGTTAACGACTTGATCAGTTGTCTTTGGCCATGCAGACTGTTTCGCAGTGCACTGCTAGCCTCGAACAGATTTGTACCCTATTGGTGGCCCCCCCAGAGACCTCCCGGGCACCAGTGGTTCCAACCTCTCCTGACGCAGGGATGGTCAAGAGGTTGACGGGTTCCACTCAGCTCCCACAGAGTTGTTGTCAGGATTCCCTGAGACTCAAGCTCTACCAACCTAAGTACTCTACCAACTGTAGAATGAGTTGTCACGGATACAGCAACTCCTCCAACAAGGGCTGGTGGAGTGAAGGCTTGAGTGCGTCGGTGGGGAGTGTGGCTGGTGTTTGCAGGCCCCCTGTAGTGAGTTGTGCTGCGGCCAAGGTCACGTAAAGGTGCTGGCCGCGAAGCCAGATGACCCCCTTTGGTTGAGCCGAAGGCGGCCCAGGAGAACGCACGACAGTGAGGACACCCACCACCAACCCCAGGGAAGGTCTATTTCCAATACTAAGGACAAGAATGACTTACCAAAGGTAAGTCCAGAGGCTGGTAGGGCAGAGTGCAGACAGAGGCAGGAATTCCAGAGCAGGAGGCCAGGGAACCAGGAGCAGGTCCCAGGGAAGGAGAGGCAGGGAAGCTGATAAGAGCTGGCAGAAGCAAGATACCCTGAGAGGGAGACTGGACTGCAACAACAGAATAGAGGAATAAGAGGAGGCCTAGGAGGCTAGCAGGGAAACTAGGTAGCTGTAAGAGAGGAAGCCAGGGACAGGCTATGGACTGCAACAGAAACTACAAGTCCTCTCAGGAAGGCACAAGTGGAAACTGGCAGAAGCAGGGTCAGGACAACAGAGAACAGCAAATGGTAGGAAGGCAAGCTGGACTAAGCAAGACAAGGAGATGCTGGAAGAATCAGCAGGCGGAGGCAGATTCAGGAGACCGTAGAGCAGGAAGCAGGTCTGGGCAAGAAGGCACAAGTGCTACTTGACAGAACAAGGAACTCGCGGCAATAAAAGGCCAAAACCCGGTAGTGCGGGTAAAAGACTAAATCACCACGCTAGCGTGGTGAAGCGCCGACCAAAACCCGGAAGAGAAGGAAAGGCGGCAGAGCCCGCAGCGTCAGCGACGGGAAGGAGGACATGACAGTTGTGGTGGGGATCCGGATACTTACCATGACTTCCTTAACCAGCTGGGCATATATATTTCAAGTTAGTACCGAATGCCTTTCCTACTGATCGCAGTAAAGTTGGTTTCCTTATATCCCTCCTCACGGGCAGGGCGCTGGCATGGGCCAATCCGCTATGGGAAACGAATAAACCCATTATTCACAATTTCTCGGAATTTGTGAAATCATTTAAACAAGTCTTTGATAGGCCAGGCCTCGTGGTCTTGGCATCCAAGCACCTTATGACCCTGCAGCAGGGTAATCACATGGTGGGCGACTATGCGATAGAGTTTCATACCCAGGCAGCCGAAATACACTGGAATAATGAGGCCCTGATGGCCGTTTTTTTCAAGGGCTCAGTGACACTATGAAAGATGAGATCGCGGCTCGCGATCTACCTAACGATTTGGACAGGCTGAATGACTTCTGTATTCTAATGGATACCAGAATCAGAGAACGACCCTCTTTTAAGGAGTACCTGCGGAGGTCCTCAAGTAAAGCACCTGCTCATTTTTCTGGCCACCCTATCCTCCCTCGCCTCCCATGCCTCCGGGGCTTGTTTCGGACGATGCCGAACCTATGCAGGTGGATGCCATAGTCAGGGGGAGACCCTCAGTAACTGAGAGCCTGCGGAGGCTTCAAGGGGAGACGTCTTCTCATGTTCCTGACCCTCCCTATCCTCCCATTCCTCCTGATCTAGTTTCTGAGAGTGGTGAAACTAGGATGGTGGGTGTCACCCGGCTTTCCAGGGAGGAGAGAGCCTTTCGGAGATGGGCGGGCCTGTGTCTTTACTGTGGGAGGGCCGGTCGTTTGTTTCGGTCATGTCCAATTCACCCGGAGTGACGCACGAATGTGAAGGGCAGTCAGAGACAGATTATAGGGGGCATTTCATTGTCTCCAGAAAATTTGTTGGATAAGCCTTTGCTAAAGGCCTGTATTTATTGGGCAAACAAATCCACATCAGTTCCAGCATTGCTGGACACAGGGGCTGCCGGCTGCTTTATAGATGTGGAATTTACAGCCAGTAAGAATATTTAATTGTTGCCTCTTGCTTCCCCATTGGCTGTAGAAGCCATTGATGGCAGACCATTACAGCCTTCACATATGACTCATGAGACCGCTCTATTAACCCTAAGGGCGGGAGCCCTGCATACGGAAATCCTGAAGTTTCAGGTGATTAATTCTCCACACCATGCCATGGTCCTGGGGTTTCCTTGGGTACAAAAACACAACCCCAGGATAGATTGGCACACTTGTTATGTGGTGGCCTGGTCCCCACAATGCGAAAAATAGGATTTTAGTCTTACCTGTTAAATCCTTTTCACTTAGTCCATACAGGTTACTGGTACACTGGGAGGCGATCCGCCCCTTTAAGTAGGCAGGAACATTCATCTAAATGTATGCAGGGGGCGGAGCCTCCCCTCCCTCTTAGGCTGCACCTCAGTCAGAACACTAACACTGACCAGAGATAGAAGAGAAGAAGAAGACCCCTGTGAGCATGCCCCAAGGACTCCCACAGCGTGCCACAGGATAGCCAAGCATGGTCCCTTGACAGGGTGGGAGACCAGTAACCTGTATGGACTAAGTGAAAAGGATTTAACAGGTAAGACTAAAATCCTATTTTCACTGTCGTCCAATACAGGTTACTGGTACACTGGGATGTCCAAACATTGAGTTTTTCCAGAGGCGGGAAGAAGGCAAGGACCAGGCGCAAGGCCCCTAGAGTCACAGAACCTCTATGAACCGACCGGTCACAGATCCCAACTAGCAGAAATGTCAACGGACACCAACTAGGGGTAAGAACAAACCCCAAGAACAAAACACAGCACACTGAACCGAGCCAACAGGGCTCAACAGTAAGGAAGCACTAAGAATCTCAGAAGAAGAAGATCCTAGAGAGGCAAAACTGCCTCCAGGACCTTCCTCCCAAAGCTGGCATCAGCCAAGGCCAGCACATCCACACGGTAGTGCTTTGAGAAGGTGTGCACAGAGGACCAAGTGGCCGCCCGGCACAGCTGATCAGCAGACGCTTGATTTTTATAGGCCCAAGAGACCCCAATTGATCTGGTGGAATGAGCAGTGACCCGAAAAGGCACATGTTTATTCCGCAATTCGTAAGCCTTACAAATAGTAGACTTTATCCAAGATGCAATAGTCACCTTGGATGCCTGTCTCCCTGCCCTAGGTCCCTCAGGAATGAAAAACAGAGCGTCGGACTTCCTGATAGACTCAGTGCGATGAACATAAAATTTGAGACAACGCACTACATCCAACAAATGAAGATCCCTCTCCTTGTCAGAGGAAGGGTTAGGGCAGAAAGAGGGCACCACAATCTCCTGGTTGATGTGAAATTCGGAGACAACCTTAGATAAGAATTCCTTAGAAGTGCGAAGCACCGCCTTATCCTTATGGAACACCAGGTAAGGAGGTTTACAAGACAAGGCTTGTAACTCTGCCACCCGGCGAACTGAGACAATGGCCAAAAGGAAGGCCATCTTCCAAGTTAAAAGGCGTAAAGGAATAGTAGCTAAGGACTCAAATGGGGGACGCTGAAGAACCCCCAAAACCAGATTGAGGTCCCACTGAGGAGCTGGACTCCTGAAAGCGGGCCGAACATGAGCCACACCCTGGAAGAAAACTTTGACATCGGGGAGAATGGCAATGCGCTCCTGAAAAAAGACAGACAGAGCTGACGTCTGAACCTTGAGAGAACTAAGGCTGAGCCCTTTCTCTACACCGTCCTGTAGAAAGGCCAGGACAGTAGGAAGATGGAAATCAAGTGACAGATCCCTGTCAGCACACCACGCAACAAAGGTTGACCAGACTCGATGATAAATCTTAGAAGACACTGGTTTGCGAGCTTTAAGCATCGTAGACACCACAGAAGAGGAAAACCCCTTTTTCTTCAGAATTGAGGATTCAACCTCCAGGTCATCAAATGAAGACGATGAACATCCTCCTTCCACAGGTATCCTTGTAGTAGGAGATCTGGACGAGAAGGAAGCAGAAAGGGTTCCGCTGCAGACATTTCCATCAGGTCCGGCTACCAGGACTGACGAGGCCAGTTTGGAGCGATGAGGATGACCGGACAACGCTACACCTTCAGCTTCTGGATGACTCTGATCAGCAGAAGAAGAGGAGGAAAGATGTAGGCTAGGGGGAAATCCCAAGGTATGGACAGGGCGTCCACTGCCAGGGCCAGTGAATCTCTCCACCGGGAGCAGAACACTGACACCTTCTTGTTGTGCCTGGTAGCCATCAGATCCACTACAAGAACCCCCCACATTTGGGTTAGAAGGAGAAACACCTCTGGATGAAGAGCCCACTCTCCGCTGTCGACTGTGTGATGACTGAGGAAGTCTGCCATGACGTTGTCTATGCCTGGAATGTGTACCGCTGAAATGACGGGAACGTGTGCCTCTGCCCAAGATAAAATGGCCTTGACCTCTAACTAAGCAGCGAGACTTCTTGTTCCGCCTTGTCTGTTGATGCAGGCCACTGAAGTGGCGTTGTCGGACTCCACTCTGACTGAACAACCCTCCAGTTGAGATTCCCAATGCCTCAGGGCAAGGAAAATGGCACGTAGCTCCAGAACATTGATGGAGAGGAAAGACTCCTCCAATCCCCATTTCCCCTGAGCACTGAAACGACCCAACACAGCCCCCCATCCCAGGAGGCTGGCATCCATCGTGACTGTGGTCCAATATGGTATCTGGAAGGATCTCCCTTTCAGGAGATGAGACAGGTCCAACCACCACTCCAAGCTCAACTCGACATGAGGAGGCAGAGAGACTGACAGGTGCAGATGGTCTGGATGATTCCTGCACGTCTGGATCACAAACCTCTGAAGTTCCCTGGTGTGTGCCATGGCAAATGGCACCGCCTCTATGGTGGAAATGAACTTCCCCACCAGAGATGTTAACTTCGGAACTGGAACCCGCTCGAGAGCCAAAATCCTTGATACTCGGAGAGCAATCTGATGAGCCACCTCTTCTGGGAGAAACACCATGCACTTCTGAGTGTCAAACAGGAGACCCAGGAAGAGTATCTGCTGATATGGGACCAAGTCTGACTTGTCCAGGTTCACAATCTACCCGTGTCGAGTGAGTGTCTGAATGCAAGCCTGAACTTGCTGATGAAGGATCTCCGCAGATGAAGCCTTCAAAAGTAAATCGTCCATGTAGGGAGTCACCTTGATGCCCTCTTGATGGATCACCGCTATCAAAGCACCCAGGATTCTCTGAAAAACCTGCGGGGCTGTAGTCAGTCCAAAGGGAAGAGCCGAAAATTTAAAATGACCTCTGTGGCAGGCAAACCTGAGATACCGCCTGCTCTCCAGATGGATAGGGATGTGCAGATAAGCATCCTGAAGATCCAGGGAGGCAAGGAACTCCCCCGGAGACATAGCAGCTATCACAGAGCGCAGGGATTCCTGGCGATAGTGGGTACTCACAACAAATGAATTGAGGTCCAATATAGGACGAGCGCCACCGTCCTTTTTGGCTACCACGAACAGGTTGGAATAGAATCCTGAACCTGTGTCCTCTGTAGAAACTGGTTCCAGGACCTCTTTGTCCAAAAGATCCTGAATAGCGTCGTCGAAGAGACGCCTTTTTGTAGGTTCCTGAGAAGGACGAGTAAAATGGAACCGAAAAGGAGGGAGAGAGGATAAAGGGATCCTGTATCCCTCTGACACCACCTGAAGAACCCAAGGGTCCGCCACTGACTCCTCCCAAGTCCGGCGAAAGATGTGAAGGCGCCCACCTACAGCCGGATGCGGACCCGGGTTCGGCGAGTCATGCTGAAACAGTCTTGGAGGTTTTGGCCTTGGGAGCAACTTTGGGCTTCCAGGACTGTTTGGGCTTGGAGGAGGAGCGTGAAGCAGGCGGAACCGCCTGGGACGCAGAACGTGTCTCAGTTTGGAAGGAACGAAAGGACCGATTGCGTTTGGCTGGAAACTTCTTTTTAAATACTGAGGGTAGAAGAGTACTTTTACCTCCAGTAGCCTCACTAATCAGCTCCTTTAATTCAGATCCAAAAAGGGAAGTCCCTTGAAATGGCAAAGAAAGCAAAACATTCTTGGAAGCGGTGTCAGCAGACCAGATTTTTAGCCAAAGGGCGCGTCTAGCCACCACAGAAGAAGTGGAGGCCCTCGCCATCATGTGAACTGCGTCAGAAACATAATTCTGAGGTTCAGAAATGTGAGCAAGGAGTTGCAACTGCTCTGACACTGGCGCATCCTGGTGAACCGCCACAGTAAGCTGTTCAGTCCAGACCGCAATGGCCCGGTTAACCCATGCCACAGCAAAAGCTGGACGCGTGGCAGTACCAATGGAGGCAAAAATGGACTTAAGGCAAGTTTCTAACTTTTTGTCCGTCCAATCCTGTAAGGCAGAAGCATCAGATACAGCCAAAGCAGTAGACTTAGACAATCTAGATACTGGAGCATCCACCTTAGGAGGATGAACCCATTTAGCCAGTTCAGTCTCAGGAAAAGGATAAAGTTTGGCAAACTTTTTTGAGACTGAAGAGGACTTATCAGGATTTTTCCACGCATCAGAGACTAAGCGTTCAAGAGTAGGATTAGTAGGAAAACATGTAACAGCCTTAGAAGGTTTCTGAAACACGTCCGTTGGGTCAAGAGTGGATTCCTGACGCAAGGGAAGATTGAGGGTGGTCAAAACAGCCCTGATCAAACCCTCCGCAGAGAGTTCAGGGTCACATTCATAAGGGTCCCCAATGGATCTGGTAGACTCAATAACAGTACCATCCTCATCATCAGAATCCTGCAACAATTCTTTCTCAGAAGAATCAGAGACATCAGGAGCTCCCTGTGGCTTGGGCAGGGAGGTCCTGACACTGGAGGGGGTCTGCCATACTTGAAGAGCCCCCTGAACCTGAGAGGGAAAGAGCTGAAGAGTGGATCTGAGATCCCTAGTTGCAGCCTTGAAATCTTTCACCCATGTTGGCTCAGTAGTGTGACTGGAAGGCCCTGGGTTGCTGCCATGACCTTCCACACAAGTTCGGTACAGATGACCAGAAAATTCTCTAGGTAGCCCTGCGTGACAGGAGGAGCAAAACACAATGGGAGAAACAGATACCCCAGCCTCCTTCGTCTTAGGTCTAGTCCCAGGCTCAAGTAGAGTAGACATGCTCACAGCGTCAGATATACCCCACAGACAGGAATCACCCGATTAAAGTGTGAAAGATTAAATGTTCACCCCAGAAACGTTTAAAACTAAACTTATCTGGCAAGTGAAGGGTTAATCAGCAGAGGAGAGGGAGAAGGTCCGGTCCCTGCGTAGTATACTCGATGAGAAGAACTCACAAAATGGCTGCCGCGACGGGAGTCAATCAGAAAGAGGGCACGAACCGAGCGCTCATGGGAAACGTAGTTTTCCTCACAGAGTACCCCAAAGCAGTGACCGAAGTCCCCCCAGTCCCCCAACACACTCAAACATACAACCGGATGATAGAGCAAGGGAAGACAATTAAAATGAGCCCTCTCTGAAGTCGCTATGTGAAGCGGTTCCAGAGATATGTCCCACAGAGTGTAAGTCCATAGAGAGTAAAGGAGCAATGGCGTCTATGCAGGAAAAGCGCGCTTAAAGGCGAGGAACGTTATTCTAATAAATTTTACCCTTAAAGTAAAAGTTCCATAACATATAGCAAACAGATATACTATAACAGAAAACATTATCCAACAATGTAAATGCCCATAAAATAGACAAATCCAGCAGAGAGAGGGTTAAATCCCACATAAACTGCTCCAAAACTCAGACATACACCAATACTAGCATTAGTAAAATATATAAAAACAGCCAATGAGCGCTGGAGTGCACAATGAGAACTCCCAAACACAATCCCAATGAAGGGACACTGGGGGACAAGTGGACCTTCGGCACTCAAAGGGTGGCTCACCTTTCTGCAGGACTTCTGTCTTCAGGTTACCAAAATATAAAGGAATCACCACAGAGGATAATTCCTCCCAGGGAAGTTACTTGAAATCAAGTTATTCCCTCTTCAGGGCAAAAGATCCACCAGAAGTACCCTGGAAGCTGTGCTATCCACTTTAAAGAGGGCATTTGACAGCCTTGGTAACCCGCCTAATGGTGGTATTCCATATTTGCAAAAATAACAAAGAAACTAAAACTTGAAGAGAGCTGTTCTCTGCCTGGTGTGAACACACCGAGGAACAAATCATTCTGGCTTGTTCTGACTGAGGTGCAGCCTAAGAGGGAGGGGAGGCTCCACCCCCTGCATACATTTAGATGAATGTTCCTGCCTACTTAAAGGGGCGGATCGCCTCCCAGTGTACCAGTAACCTATATTGGACGACAGTGAAAGTCTTGTTTATTCTGTCCTGTGAGAGTCACTCAAGCCTCGACTCCACTCCCTCTGGAGGAGTATACGTCATTCACAGACATTTTCAGAGAAAGCAGGCTGAGGTCCTTCCTCCTCACAGGCCATATGATTGCGCGTAGGAATTGTTGCCAGTACTACACCTCCAAGGGGCCGTACTTACCCCTTGTCTGTGGAAGAGAATAAGGCCATGGAGGAATAAGTGTCTGATGCACTGGCCAGAGGCATCATTCGTAAATCCACATCTCCTGCTGGTGCTGGATTTTTTTTTTGTCAAAAAGAAGGACGGAGAATTACATCCATGCATTGACTTTCGTGGTCTAAACAAGATATTGGTAAAGAATGCATATCCTATTCCCCTGATCACTGAACTCTTTGACTGGGTCAAGGGGTCAAACATATTTACGAAACTCGACCCGAGAGCCGCATACAACTGATGTATCCAGAGTCCTAAGCCTATTACGCAAGAACAAGTTGTTTTGTAAACTTGAAAAATGTGAATTCCACAGACCTCAAGTCACATTCCTGGGCTATATAACTTCCACTGCCGGGTTCACCCTCAGAAATTGTCTGCAGTTGTGAATTGGCCATGTCCTAAGGGACTCAAAGCAATCCAAAGGTTTCTGGGTTTCGCAAATTATTACCGAAAATTCTTTAAGAATATCTCTACCATTGTAAAACCCCTGATGGACATGACTTGTAAAAGGGCAAAAACCTTGGAGTGGTCACAACCGGCTATTCTGGCTTTTGAAAAACTCAAGACAGCCTTCGCGGCAGGTCCCATATTGGCACATCCCAATCCCTCCCTGCCCTTTACCCTGGAGGTGGATGCATCAGAAGTCAGAGTGGGCGCTTTGCTGACCCAGTGCTCAGCACCTGGTGAGGCCCTACGTCAATGTGGGTTCTCTTCTAAGAATCTGTCCAAAGCTGAAATGCTTTACCAGATTGGGTACAGAGAATTACTGGCTATTATCCTGGCCTTGAAAGAATGGAGGCATCTGCTTGAAGGTACTAAAGCTCCTATTTTGAATTTAACAGACCACAAAAACCTAATTTACCTCTCTGAAGCCAAACACTTGTCTCCCAGGCAGGCCAGATGGGCACTGTTTCTGTCCCGCCTTAATTTTGTGGTTTCCTAGCTTCCTGGCTCTAAAAACGTACAGGCAGACGCATTATCCCGCCAGTTTTGTGGCCCGTCCAGAGAAGAGGTTCCACCTTCTCCGATCATTCCAGCTAACCGTATTCTCGCTGCAAATTGTACCTGTATTACTTCTCCTCTAGAAGAAGAGATTCTAGCAGCCCAAGGCTCTGCTCCTCCTGATAAACCTGATGGTCTTTGCTTTGTTCCTGCAAAGTTGAGCATCAAGTTGTTGGAAACATATCATGCCTCTAAAGTTGCTGGTCACATAGGTCGAGACCGATTGATATGGTCCATGTCACGAGTATTTTGGTGGCCTAGTCTTCGGGCCGACTGTACCACTTTCACCGCTGAATGTACGACTTATGCTCAAAGCAAGTCTCCTAGACACCTGCCAGTGGGCTTGCTTCAGCCAGTGGCCAATGGGCAACACCCCTGGTCACATCTATCCATTGACTTTATGGTCGAACTTCCAAGTTCCATGGGTTATACAGTCATTCTAATGATTGTAGACAAGTTTTCTAAGATGGCCCAGTTTGTGCCACTGAAAGGGTTACCATCCGCGCAGGAATTGGCGGTGGTATTTGCTAGAGAGGTCTTCCGTCTCCATGGCATTCCTAAAGTAATTGTGTCAGATAGAGGAAGCCAGTTTGGGTCCCGTTTCTGGAGTTGCTTCTGTATGCAAATGGGTATTCAATTGGCATTCTCCTCCTCGTATCATCCGCAGTCCAGTGTTACGGCAGAGAGGTCTGATCAAGCCTTGGAACAGTTTCTCCGCTGCTATATCTCTGACCATCATGATAACTGAAAAAAAATCTATGAATGAAGGGCGCAAGAGAGAAATTCCATCTAAAAGCAATGTTTAATAGTATAAAACAAACTGCGCATGTATTCAAGAAATACGTACAAAATATAAAATTCAAATTGCTTATCTGTCTCCCGGAATAAACATCCACGTTACTGGGTCTACTCCTCTGTGTAATATGCCGTCCTTAGATTCACTTGATGTATTTTTCCAACTCCTATATGGGTTGGTTCTTCTCAGTTCTCTCCGGACTTCTCTGGCTTTTACACAGTCACCAAAGTCCTTTGACGAGGATAGCAAAGCGTCCCTAGAGTGTACCGAGGGACATAATCACAACACCATCACAGGATAAAAACCTTCGTTATTCACTTGGCAGATGTCACGGGGGCAGGTATCCCACAAGGGGACTTGCCCGGGAGATAGGAATTAAAAGAAGTTATCTTTAAAAGAAAATATTTAACCCCACGCATATCGCAGGCTTTCCTGTCCGCTTTCACAAGGGTAATTACCCTTGATACCTGCCCCCGTGACATCTGCCAAGTGAATACCGAAGGTTTTTATCCTGTGATGGTGTTGTGATTATGTCCCTCGGTACACTCTAGGGACACTTTGCTATCCTCGTCAAAGGACTTTGGTGACTGTGTAAAAGCCGGAGAAGTCCGGAGAGAACTGAGAAGAACCGACCCATATAGGAGTTGGAAAAATACATCAAGTGAACCTAAGGACGGCATATTACACGGAGGAGTAGACCCAGTAACGTGGACGTTCATTCCGGGAGACAGATAAGCGATTTGAATTTTATATTTTGTACGTATTTCTTGAATACATGCGCAGTTTGTTTTATACTATTAAACATTGCTTTTAGATGGAATTTCTCTCTTGCTCCCTTCATTTATAGATTTTTTTCGGATGTATGTGTGAAAGAGGATGCGCAGAAGGTGCTGCAGAGAAAAGAATTTCATGTGAATACGTGCTATCTCCATCCTATTCATCATTCCATCTTGTCATCTTCATTTCATCCATTCATTTCATCCATTGTTGTGTTTGGACTTTAATGTTCATATGGACGATTGAGATAAGTGATTGTTGATAAAGACGGAAAACATATTTGTTTTATATATTCTCCTTTAACTATTTAGGTTAAAGAATTCAATAGAGTATCTATTATAGGTTGGTAAAGAAATCCATTTTTTCTATAAGTTTGGGTTATACGTGGGCGCATTCTAATACTTAGTTTCTTCAACTGCATCATGATAACTGGGCTACCCTGTTACCTTGGGCGGAGTTTGCCCAGAATAGTGCTGTTAACTCTTCCACTAAGAGTTCCCTGTTCTTGGTCAATTATGGGTTCCAACCCTCAGCTATCCCCGAGACCTTCCAAGCACAAGAAATTCCGGCTCTGGACGAGCATTTAAGGGTGCTCCGTTCCTTGTGAGTACGGGTACAGCATATACAATGTTAGTATATCCCTAAAGTTTGGAGCTACCACATGTTCCAACCCTGGGATATACCAGGAAGCGCCACAATTAATAAAAATCACAAAAATACAAACAATATTCACAATATAAATATAAGAGGTTGTAACTATTTCTTCCAATGATGGATCACAAAGTCCAGTGCTGCTGATATTTGGGTCAGAGAATCCCAGCAATTTTACTAAAGAACAGAGAAATATAATAACAGCGCAAATAGACTCTTCTGAGTGTAGTATTTTCCAAATTATTTTCCTTCACCACGTTCTCCAAATTGGGTACTCACTTGTAAATGAGGTTTTTACTGCCTCCCAGTTTCAATCAGCACTCCTGGTTAAAACCCCAGGCTGGTTCACACCACTCTGCTAACCTCCAGGTATTCACCGCAGTATCCCCCTCTATCAACCAATATTCTCACAATTCTTCAGGGAGTATGGTGTATTGGATACTCAATATTATGGCAGTATAAATATATTTTCAACCAGTAGTCCCAAAGAATTGGAGCACCAAAAAAATGGGTAAGGTATAAATAATCAAATATTTAATACTAGCAATGTGGGACAGAGTTGCCCGTCATATTATTTACACAGAGAGACACTGTGTGAAACAGAAATATGCAGTGTTACAGACACGCACTTAAAGAGACAGAGCGTGTCACACACTGTGAAACGCATACATACAGAGACACACACACACACATACATGGACGTATGTCACATATGTAGACAGTGTGTGACAGACGCAGTGGTGATGTAGATATGCTGAAAAGAGTTGTAAAAAATGTTTTAATTACAGCTCTTCAGCTTGATGAATAAGGCCCTGTATCCTTACAGTCAAAGTGAGTGAGCTGTGTTACTTGGTGAATAAGGCCCTGTATTCTTTTAGTTGAAATGAGTGAGCTGTGTTACTTGATAAATAAGGCCCTGTATCCTTACAGTTGAAGTTAGTGTGCTGTGTTACTTGATGAATAAGACCCTGTATCCTTACATTTGAAGTGAGTGTGCTGCGTTACTTGATGAATAAGGCCCTGTATGCTTACAGTTGAAGTGAGTGAGCTGTGTTATTTGATAAATAAGGCCCTGTATCCTTACAGTTGAAGTGAGTGTGCTGTGTTACTTGGTGAATAAAGGCCTGTATCCTTACAGCTGAAGTGAGTGAGCTGTGTTACTTGGTGAATTGCAGTACATTCGAAGAAATAGTTTGGCAGACAGAGGGTTAAGTGACAGATGCAGTGATAGATAATGTAATAGTGATGTGGGAGTAAAATGGCGAGATTGGAACTATGGATGAATGGCGAGGGGACAGGTGAGTGGAGGTGACAAGGGAGGAGTAGATGAGAGATTGAGGAGAAGAGGGACAGTGAAGTGTTAAAGTAATGGGTGAGGGGGAGAAATGACTGTACATAGACAGTGAAGTAGACATGAAATACAGGGCTGTAGGGTTAATGCATTATACACACCTAGTGTAGCAGTTGGTTGGAGTGAAGCACTTTAACTCTGAGTGTGAGAGAGGTACGCAACACATTGCTGTGTAATGAGTTGTATAGTCATCTGGCAGTGAAAGGGTTAAGTGACACGTTGGGCGCTTATACACTATGTGGGACGGCATTGGCCGTCATGTTATGACCGTTGGGCGCACGTGTGTGAAATGTAGACACACTGATAAACACAAATGTATGCAACACACAGGCAGACACATACACACAGTGAGCGGCAGAGACATGCAAAAGACATGCACACACACACCGGAGATGCACACAAATATGTAACAGAGATGTACACACACACGCAACATATATGCGAAGAAACACATGCGTGCATGAGTTGTGCACCCCTCTGGCACTCAAATGGTTAAGGTATAGTGAGGCATGTCAGAGTGAAATAGCAGTGGGAAGTGTATTCATACCTGGCAACATTGACTTCTGGAGTCCCTGGAGGGGAGTCATGGGGTGCTGATGTGGAGAGACAAATGGGGCAATCTGGGTTAAAAGTAGGTGGGGCTTAATCGCGAGTAGGGGGCAGGGCTTAACATAAATGTGGAAAAGTGTTAGCAATAGGCTGGGGAAGGAGGAGAAGTGGGAGGGAAATGCAAGTTTACAGTGTGAGGGGTTTGAACACACTCCCTGAGGGGTAAAATTTGATACACAACCCTATGGCAGTCAGTGGGTTAAGTGTGTACCTGATGGCTGTTTGTCCTGTGTCTTGCATGGCAAATGATGACAGTGAAGAAATAATTCAGAAATGAGGGTCTACCTTAACCCTTTGAGTGCCATTTTGTTCCACTGGTGCTGTAGCTTCTCTTCAGTGGCTGTACTACAGGTTCTGCTGAGGCCACTGGGAGTCAGGGTGAGTGACTGTGTATGTGTCAGCCATATTTCTTTCTGGCTTTGTGTGTGTGTGTGTGGTGGTGCTGTGTGAGTGGGGCGTGTGTGTGTGTAATACCTGGGAACTTTTACTTGTGGAGTCCCTCATGTGGTGCTGATGTGGAGAGAGCAATGGGGAAATTTGGGTTAAAGGTGGGTGGGGCTTAATCGCGAGTAGGGACGGGGCTTAAGAGAAATGTGGAAAAGTGTTAGTAATAGGCTGGGGAAGGAGGAGATGTGGGAGGGAAATGCAAGTTTACAGTGTGAGGGGTTTGAACATACTCCTTGAAGGCTAAAACTTGCTACCCAACCCTGTGGCAGTCAGTGGGTTAAGTGTGTACCTGATAGCTGTCTGTCCTCTGTGTTGTATGGCAAATGATGACAGTGAAGAAATAATTGAGCAATGAGGACCTACCTTAACCCTTTGAGTGCCATTTTGTTCCTCAGTGGCTGTAGTACAGGTCCTGCTGAGGCCACTGGGAATCAGAGTGAGTGACTGTGTGTCAGCCATATTTCTTTCTGGCTTTTGTGTGTGTGTGGTGCTGTGTGTGTGAGTGGGGCATGTGTGTGTGTGTGTTTGGTGCTGTGGGAGTGGGGCATGTGTGTGTGTTTGGTGCTGTGTGTGGGGGGCATGTGTGTGTGTTTGGTGCTGTGTGTGTGGGGCATGTGTGTGTTTGTCTGTGGTGTAGGAGCAACTGGCAGCCATTTTGTTTTTTTCTGACTTTTATAGTGGTGGGCGGGCTGCATAGTGGGGGCGGGCCAACTCCCTGCATGATTTTCACACCAATAGCAGTGGCCTTCGGCCACTGCAATTGGTGTGAAAATCACGCCCCTATTGAATCACCCAATGGAAGCAGTAACCCCTCCTTATTGACGCCCCTGGGTGTGTGCATCTCCTGAGGAGACATAAATTATGTTATGAGCCTTTCTCTTTTATACATATACATATATATATATATATATATATATATATATACATACATATAGATTAATATCAAAATACAATTAAATCTCAATAAGTAAAAAGTATTAGCAATGCCAATATTATTAAAATACCAGAACGCTCGACGCGTTTCTTAAGTCCTGCTTACTTTCTCAAGAGCTTCTGACAAAATAATTTCCTACCTTAGTCCCATCCCAATGTTTATAAAGAAGAAGATGCCTGTATTCTCCATTTTACTTTCATTTTCGTTTTATCGCCAAACACTAGATTTCAATTGTTTCCGGTATTGTCCTCCAAGATACACGTATGCGCTCCACTAGTGAAACGCACCATATGCGCATGTCAACTGAAAACACTCGCTGTGCGCATGTCCAATTCCCTTCTGCGCTTCAACCCTGGAACGCAACGTACACTCCCCACACAAGAGAAGCATTTCAGTGCGCTCCAAGGTCTGTCGCATCCAACAAGCAACACACGAAAAAATCTCGCTCGTTACTCGGTGTGAATCAATATCTCCACCGAGTCTATTCCATCTGAGCTTATCATGTATTTCCTATTGGGTATATCATGCGTTTCAACCCTGAGGCGCATCACTTGTACACATTCCCCCATTCAGAACAATTATTAAAGTACTTAGATATCATCCCAATTAAGGATATGTATACTTAAACGATCTATTTTATTCACAATACCGGCATCTATCCTTCCACATCTACATCAGGATGTTTATAAATAATAAAAATAAATAATAAATATAGTGCAGAATGGAGTACCAAAAGGGCCATAAAGAGACTAAAGGTGGGATAAACTTAATAAAGAATGGGGAATAATGAAATCCCAATTTACCTATTTGAGGTAGTAAATATTGAAAACCCCAATATAGTAATTATAATAATAATAAACTTATTAGTGTATTGTATATCTCATATAATTTTTTTTTTTTTTTACCGGTTGAAAATATATTTATACTGCCATAATATTGAGTATCCAATACACCATACTCCCTGAAGAATTGTGAGAATATTGGTTGATAGAGGGGGATACTGCGGTGAATACCTGGAGGTTAGCAGAGTGGTGTGAACCAGCCACAGGTACAGCATACCCTACATGATTCTGTGCAGCAACAGAAAAGGCAGGCTGACCGTAGGAGACTGCCGGCACCTACCTTCCAAGTAGGAGACAGAGCGGGGTTGTCTTCCTGCAACTTGCACCTCCAGGTCCCTTGTAACAAACTGGATCCTCGATTCATATCCGTGTGTTGCGCAAAATTAACCCAGTGGCCTATGCCTTGGAGCTTCCTGCCAATATGCGCATTCATAATGTCTTCCATGTTTACCTGCAACCGGTATACCTCAGCTCCTGTCCATCCTGCTCCCGTGAGAGTTGCAGATCACGGGGAGTATGAAGTACAAAATATTCTGGACTCCCGTTTGGTTTGAGGGCGCCTACAGTACCTTATTCATTGGAAGGGCTATGGTCCTGAGGAGAGCTCCTGGATACCTGCCAGTGATGCCCACGCTCCTGTATTGGTACGTAGGTTTCATGCTCGATTCCCTGACAAACCCCGTCCGGCTCCACGGAGGGGGGCCTTTGAAGGGGGCTACTGTTACAGCTTAGCTTGTTTTCAGCGTCAGCTGCAGGCGCGAGGCTTCAAGCATGCAGCAGGCCTCTGTTTTATGTGCCATGCTTCCTGTAGTCCCCACCAAGGTTGATGCATGGAAGACACCAATGCTGGATGATGAGGTTGAGCACCTCTGGATGTAGTTCCCACTCTCTGATGTCCACCGTATGTTGACTGAGGAAGTCTGCCAGAATGTTGTCTACGCCATGAATATGAACTGCGGAAATGGCAGGGATATGCTCCCTCTGCCCATGATAAAATAGATTTGACCTCTAGCCAAGCTGCAAGACTTCTTGTGCCTCCTTGCTTGTTGATGTAGGCTACTGCTGTGGCGTTGACCGACTGTACCCTGACCAGGCAAACCTCCAGTTGCCGTGTCCAGTTTTGTAGGTCACCTTGGTGGGGGATGTACCCATTGCGTAAGGGCAGTTTCAGAGAACAGGTAAAGCTTAGCAAACTTCCTAGATACAGATGGTTTCCTGTCTGGAAACTTCCACTCCTCAGACACCAACCGGTCAAGGGTGGAGTTAGGTGGAAAACAAGTATGGGGCCTAACATGCTCCTGGAACACAGAGGGGTCAGAAGAAACCTCCTGAACCAAGGGAATGTTCAGGGTGTTTAACACAGCCCTGATCAGACCCTCAACTGAGGGAATGGGATCAGCCTCAAAGGGGTCCCCAAAAAACTGAGATGAAGGTACAGTTGAACAGTCATCATCACCACAGTCCACCAATAATTCCTCCTCAGAGGAATCAGACACATCAGGTACACCCAGAGGTTTAGGCAGGTAAGATCTGATAGGGGCGGGGGCCTGCCACAAGTGGAAGACCCCCTGTAAAGTGGATGGAAGGAATTGTAAGGTGGACCGGAGGTCCCTGGTAGTAGCCTTAAACTCTTGCATCCATACTGGCTCTAGTGCATGGCTGGAGGCCCCTGCAGGGGATTCAGGGGCAGCAGCGCATGCTGGGCAAACATTCTCTAGTTAACCCTGAGTGACATGAGGAACAATGAGCTATGGGGAACACAGACGCCCCAGTGTTCTTAGTCTTAGGTTTAGCCCCAAGATCTAAGAGTACACATTCTCACAGAGTCAAACGGTCAAAGTATCAAAACATCCACAAAACAGTGTGTATGATAAATAATTTCACCCCCAAAACACTAAATATAACTTATCTGGTAGGTGAAGGGTTAAACCGCGGAGGAGAGAAGGAGAGTCCAAGCCCTACGTAAGATACTCGATCTGCGAAGACACAAAATGGCTGCCACAGCAGGAGCCGATCAGAAACGAGCACGCAAAGCAAGTGCTCAAGGGAATCATAGTTTCGCTAACAGAGTACCCCAACAGTGCCCAAAGCCCCCTGAGCTCCTCAACATACCCAGAATGTTGAACAGATAACAGAACAAGGGCAAACCAACAAAACAAGCCATCTCTGACCTCACTAGGTGGAGCGGTTGCAGAGACATGTCCCAAACTGTAAAGTCCCAAGTGAATGGAGCAATGGCATTTATGCGGTAAATGCGTGCCTTAAAGCCCACTAGAACAAGTCAGTAGACCCAATAAACACTGGTCCCAGTAGGGAAAGTGTCCACAATGCCCTCAAAGGATGTTAACCAGCAGCAAAAGGGTTAAATTACAACAGAAACTTGCTCCAAACACCCCACAGACATACATATAAATCCAATGAGTGCATGAGTATGTAATAGGAACTCCAAATGAGACCCCTGAGTGGAGGGGAAGCATGGGACATGTGGACCTCAGCACGCAAAGGGTGCTCACCTTTTTCATCAGGTCTTTTGTCTTCAGATTACCATATATCAAGAAGAAGCCTCAGTGGGCAACTCCTGCGGAAAGAACTTGCAGCCAAGATTTCCCCCCCAGGGCTTAGGTCCACAAAAGCATCTGGTAAACTGAGCTATCCACATTTGGGTGATGGGAATTGTCAGTGATGGTAATCCGCCTAATGGTGGTATTCCATATCTAACAGAAAAAATAATGAAGATGCTAAAACTATAGCAGAACTGTTCTCTTGCCTTGTGTCTTGACCAAGGAACAAATCTTACTGGTTGGGGATTGGCTAGCTGCAAGCTAAGGAGAGGAGATAGGCTCCACCCAGCAGTCACTGCTCACAATTGTTCCTGCCTACTTAAAGGGGCTGATCACCTACCCAAAGTTACCAGTAACCTGTATTGGACGACAGAAAAAATGATATATATATACACATACATATATATTAGATATATATTTATATATATTATACACACACTGTGCAAAAGTCTTAGGCAGGTGTGAAAACATGCTGTAAATAAGAATGCTTTCAAAAATAGACACGTTAATAGTGTATTTGTATGAATTAACAAAATGCATAGTGAGTGAACAGCAGAAAAATCTAAATCAAATCAATATTTGGTGTGACCACCCTTTGCCTTCAAAACAGCATCAATTCTTCTAGGTACACCTGCACACAGTTTGTTAAGAAACTCAGCGGGTAGGTTGCTCCAAACAACTTGGAGAACCAACCACAGTTCTTCTATGGATTTGGGCAGCCTCAATTGCTTCTCTCTCTTCATGTAATCCCAGGCAGACTTGATGATGTTGCGATCAGGGCTCTGTGGGGGCCATACCATCACTTTCAGGACTCCTTGTTCTTCTTCACACTGAAGATAGTTCTTACTGACTTTGGCTGTGTGGGGTGTTGTCATGCTGCAGAATAAATTTGGGGCCAATCAGATGCCTCCCTGATGGTACTGCATGATGGAAAAGTATCTGCCTTTATTTCTCTGCATTGAAGAGACCATTATTTCTGACCAAATCCCCAACTTCATATGCAGAAATGCAGCCCTAAACTTACAAGGAACCTCCACTGTTGCCTTCAGACACTCACTCTTTACCACTCTCCAGCATTTGGTGAACAAACTGCTTTCTGCTATAGCCAAGTATTTAAAATTTTGACTATTCAGTCCACAGCACCTGCTGCCATTTTTCTGCACCCCAGTTCCTGTATTTTCATGCACAATTGAGTCACTTGGCCTTGTTTTCACGTCAGAGGTATGGCTTTTTGGCCGCAAGTCTTCCATGAAGACCACTTCTGACCAGACTTCTCAGGACAGTAGGTATTGTTAATTTTTATCGGTTACTTATGGTGCATTTGATTTGCCCCAGAAATGCTGCACTTTTGTCTTGTTACATATAATCTACACAGTGTACAGTCTTTGGGAAGGTACTGTATGTAGACTACTGTGTGACACTGAGACTGTATGTAGACTAATGTGTGACACTGAGACTAATGTACTAAGAACATGTGGTCTTATACATATAGGGCCATATGTTCAAAGTAGCAGCGAAATAGCTTTTGTCGTTTGTAACGACTTTTCAAAGTACGTGTCGTTGGGATCATTAATTTTTTAAGAGAGTGTCGGTTGTAATTGGAAATATGTTGTTTGTCCTGACTGAACTTGTCATATGAAACAACAAAAAAATGTCTTAACTAACGACAAAAATGCCTTAAATTTTTGTCTTAAAATTTTGTCTTTTGAAAGACATTTTTTTGTCGTTCGTTACGACAAATTTTCTTTTCCTCTATACGACACTGGAGAATAGTTTAGCCCCGCCCTTGACCCGCCCCTTTGCCTGTCAGTTCTGGAGTTGTGTCGTACACAACGGACATTACTAGTTTTTTGTCGTATACGCTACAGAAAATATGTCGTTCATGCATTCAATTACTTATTTTTGTCTTTCATCTGACACTGATGTGTAATAACATGTGGCCTTATACATAAAAGTGCAGCAGTGCAATTCTGGCGAAACCAGCTTCACCAAACAAATTTAAATGTAATTAAATAAACCTTTTAAACCATTGAATGCTAGAAATGTCTATACCTCCCTAAAATGTTAGAAATCACCATTTAAATCAGTAGCAATCTGGGAAATTTATATATGCCTCCTATGGTGCAGTTGGTTTGCCCCGGTATTGCACCTTTATAGATAAGGCCCATAGTACCCTAGTGGATACATAAAGCCCGCAGTACCCTAGTTGATGACGTTGAAAACAGACCTGTGTCCATCAAGTTCAGCCTCCTAACCCTATAGGTGAACAAATAAATATTCCCAAAATGTCCACTGATTTAATTGTTTTTTCTTTAATATATTAAATGCTGTTGTTTAACTCTTTCAGTGCCAGAAGGTTGTTTAGTCATTGGATCCTACTCCGGTACTGAAAGGCTAAATATAATGTGTAATGGTTTTATTGTTGATCTTGCCTTTCTTCCTCCATTTTGTTCTTCTCTTTTACTTTCTTATCCCCTTTTGCCCTCTCTGTCCACTCCCCCATTTGCCTTCTCTCTTCCCTTAGTTGAAATAGAGCTACATTAGTGATACATAAAAAAAAAACTTTAGGACTCTATGAATACCCTTTAGAAGTCAGAGAATTTTAATACTCATGGTATCACTAGTGTCAATATTTCATTTAAAAGTTTTGTGGTATTGGTGTAAGCCAATTTCTATTGTAAGCACTATAAGTCAGAGATGCTCTACTAGGCTCATGAGCTTGCAAGGGTATGCAAAAGCTCACTGGGACTGTGTCCACGCACCCAGTGTGCAATCTCTTTCAGCTCACCAATGCCATACACAGAGAAGAAATATCCTGAAGCATATCATACAGGTCCTGCCAAAATGACCAGCCACGAAAAGCCAGACAATTCTTCTCTGAACAAGGGAAGCAGCTAACCCCAGACGTATGTATTGAAAGCACTGTAGTATCAACAGTGTAACTCTGTTTCAAATTTTAAAGGGATAGTAATACTTCGTTTTAACTTTATTTTATTTTGTAGGCATTAAAAAAACATTAAGAATGATATAAGTCTTATCTCTCAATCCTTTATGGTTTAGGAGATATTCACAAGCAAAGTTCCCCTCCCCGCCCCTTTTACCTAGTGTAAGACATCTCTTCTCAGATGTGGATCAGGTTGTATGACAGGACAGATAACAGAAGGGGACAATTTTCTTTGTATGAAAACAGTGAAAGCCCTTCCCCCCTTGACAAGTTTTTCAGCTTTTTCCATTATCTTAATTGAAGATTGTCCCTCTCTGCAGTCTACCTGGGCACCTTCCTTCTGATCTGGTTGAACAGGGGGGGGATACTTTGTTTGTGAATATCTCTTAAACCATAAAGGTTTGAGAGATAAGACTTATATCATTCTTCATGTTTTTTTAATGCCTACAAAATAAAATAAAGTTAAAACGAAGTATTACTATCCCTTTAAACTCTGTGATATCACCTGTCTTAATTTACAAAATTGATACCAATTCTAAAAATAACAAAAGGGCATCTGCTAGTATAGTGGGACTGGAGCAATTGTAGAAATGGGTTTCCGGATTGTACTTGCCCCCCAGGCCAAAAGTTGACAGCCCTCCCCTGGTCTTTTGAGATGTGTTCTGCCCACCAAGAGGAGGGACTTAACAACATGTTACCTGTGTTCCATATTGGAAGTAAGAGAAATAATTTATGCAGACTACTGAAAATCAATAACTAGGTTGCATGAAGGGAAAGGAAAGAAGGGAAAAGACACTCCTTCTTTTCTTGTCACCAAAGCCTGAGAAACTGGTCTATAGTACACAACAAAAGACTTTAGCTCTTTAGCCATCTGTGTTTCATGCCATAGTCATGATAGGGAATGCCAATCTGGTTGTTGCCCTGTGTGTAAGGGGAAACCCTGAACACGAGATGCCAGCTCTGCAGTGCAGAGCCCGTGCAGAGCCACTGGAAATGAGAGAAACAGCTGGTCCTGTATAATAAGGATGACGGGCATGCAGGGCCGGATTTGCCATAAGGCAAAGTAGGCACCTGCCTACAGGCGCACGCCACCGAGGGGCGCCTGCCATTGGGATTCTTTTTTTTTTTTTTTTTTTTTTTTTTTTTTTTTAATTCTTTGAAAGAAAAAAAAAAATTAGCCACCTCGCTGGCCGTGCGGCGTCCATTCCATGTCGCCCTCACATTGCCCCCCCCCCCCCGTTGTCTATTTCCTACCTTCCTGGCAGGAGATCTGTCGTCTGTGCCTCCTTTGGCACAGTCCTGTAAGTGTTGAGCTCCCTCGTCGGCTCTTCAGGAATGCAGAGCGCTGGGAGAGGACATCATCTCCCAGCACTCTGCATTCCTGAATAGGAGACGAGGGAGCTCCAGCACTTACAGGACTGTGCCAAAGGAGGCACAGACGACAGATCTCCTGCCAAGGAGGTAGGAAACGGACATTGGGGGGAGGCAATGTGAGGGCAACATGGAGATGGTGGGGGCAAATTGGAACCGAAGGGGGGCAATGTGAGATTAACATGGAGATGTGGGGGCAATGTACAGCTGATGGGGGGCAATTTGGAGATGGTGGGGGCAATGTGGAGCTGATGGGGGCAAGTTGGAGCTGATGGGGCAATGTGAGGGCAATATGGAGATGATGGGGGCAATGTGGAGATTAGGAGCATTGTGGAGGTGTCCAGTGGAGATGGCCAATGGGGGGCTCTTCAGATTTCTGTGCCTACAGGCTCCTGAGATGTAAATCCAGCCCTGCGGGCATGAGCGCAAGTGTTCATCATCCCAAAATTTTTCCCTCAGACATGGAGGGACAAGTATAAGTAAACAATAGAAATAAAATGAAAAAGAAAATATAGATGAAAGAAATAAGACATGTACCACAAACAGACCACATTGCTGCCAACAGAAAAATGAACATAAGAACAGGGCATATTGACAAAACCAATGCCATCTGGATCTTCTGGCTCCTCTGAAACTGGGCAGGAGAGTGACTTCAAGGGTTTGGCCATCAACTTTTCAGATAATCTAGAATACAGACCCAGGTAAATAGTCTGCAAGTTTGCTTTTGCATTCATGAGCAATGGACAAGTATAAGGAGCCAGCCATATAGGGAAATGAAACACCCCAAGAGAAAGAAAATTAGATAATAAATATAAAAGAAAAAATCTGGAAGAGAAGAATAAGCCCTGTTGCTCTCCTGAGAGGCAGATAACTAAAAATTAAGGATGCTGATCCTGGACAGGAGACATGGAGCTGGGAGGGAGTCTTCTCCTCCAGAGAGCTTTAGCTTGCAGGTGCCTTGTCTCATGGAGGAAGTGTATTAACCCCCATGGTTCCTGTTCCACAATGGATGAAAGATAAATAAGCTACCTTAATGTTTGCTACATATACTTACAAACTATGCATTAAAAGCCTGGCCAGTTGTTTAAGAGTAGATAGGGATTATTAGGTTTTGTAGCATCATTTTTATATTTTAATAGAAAAAGGCCTTAATGTGGATGTGACAGAATGGTTGTCACCCTGAGAATTAACCCTGTTTTCAGTGATGTCCATTGGCTTCACCATGCATTCGCGTTCTTGAAAACATTATTGTCCCCTGGGTGGTATGTATTAGAGAGTGTTGGCCATTTACCAGCATTGAATGGGTTAGTTTGCATATGTTTGATGTAAAGAGGGATGATGCCATCCAGTCTAGCGAACCAAAGAGATTGTGTTATCAGATAGCCCTCTGTTGGTCAGATAGAGGGGGTAGAGCAAACCTGTGAGTGGAATGAGTCTCTTCCCCCATACATCAGGCTAAGCAAAATATATATTGTAAATGGTAGCATGTGACATCAGATCCTGTAGGGAGTGTGTAGAAGGAAGTCCAGGATAGAAACTCAGGGAGAAGAGAGAGAGAGAGATGGGAAATGTAGGAGCAGGGGAGAAGACCTCCCTAGAACAGAGGGAGACCTGGGGCCAGGCTGGAGTTTCACTGGCCCATGTGCTTGTTAAAGGAGTACTGGGGAAGCTGGGCCTGGCGTGTGCCCTCATCATAAGAGTTAGGGTGAGTGGGCACTGAAGTGGCCAGGTCCCCCTTCCAGTTGTGGGCTGTAAGCCAAGCTGAGGTGGCTGCAGCCACAGAAATTGCCCTGATGTTCCCATAACAAGGTTGGTGGCCGTAAAGCTAAACTTCTGTGGCTATGGCCAAAATTAAGGAAAATGACTGCTGATTATCTCTTAGGACACCTTCTCCAACCCCCTGCCAGGACTACAAGGTGCAAATAAGTATTATGCAAGCCATCACCTGGTGCATGGGCAGGGGACTTGGTGCCCCACTCCAGCTTCTAAAATAGACTGTGAGTATTAAGTGGAACCCCTGCCAAGATGTACAACTTTGCTAGCATTCCAAGAAGAAAATAATAGAAGTGTGTTATGGCTTTACCCCTGTTTGTTTACCTGTAATCGTTGTCCTATGTTTGTGTGCCGTGACCTCTCTAAAAAATGCAATTTATTATCTTTTTGTCTGGCTGGATAAATCACTTAATCCTCTGTCTACCAAGCAGTAAACCCTGTACTCATCACAGTGGACATCTCTGGACTAAGATTTTTTCTAGAACAATATAGGTTTTAACCCCTTAAGGACCCTTGACGTACCAGGACCGTCAAGGGTAAATGTGCCCCAACAACCCTTGACTGTGAGTATTAAGTGGAACCCCTGCCAAGATGTACAACTTTGCTAGCATTCCAAGAAGAAAATAATAGAAGTGTGTTATGGCTTTACCCCTGTTTGTTTGCCTGTAATCGTTGTCCTATGTTTGTGTGCCGTGACCTCTCTAAAAAATGCAATTTATTATCTTTTTGTCTGGCTGGATAAATCACTTAACCCTCCGTCTACCAAGCAGTAAACCCTGTACTCATCACAGTGGACATCTCTGGACTAAGATATTTTCTAGAACAATATAGGTTTTAACCCCTTAAGGACCCTTGACGTACCAGGACCGTCAAGGGTAAATGTGCCCCAACAACCCTTGACGGTCCCGGTACGTCAAGGGTTAAACTCTTCCATCGCGGCCGCATGGAGCGATGGAAGAGTTCAAACCGCTTGTTACTAAGCGTCCTGGTATCGGGACACTTAGTAACAAGCCATTGAAACATTGTTGCAACATGCGATTCGCTTCAAAAGCGAATCACATGTTGCAAAACCTGAATGACAGGGACAGTATTTGTAAATACTGTCCCTGTCATGTCTCTCTGCCTCCCTCCACCTTGCACACTGCTGAGGTGGAGAGAGACAGAGAGACATGGTGTTCCAGCCTTACTGTACAAAAAAAGTTAAAAAAAAAAAGTTTAAATAAAGAAAATTAACCCTTTGATCACTGTTCTGCAGTGATCAATAAGTTCCCCCCATCTGATCACTCTTGGAGTGATCAATTTGCTCCAGATCAGTGTTTTCTGATCTGTAGGTCACCCCCATCCCCCTTGAATTTTTTTAGATTTTTTTTAAATTTTTTTAAATTTTTTTTAAAATTTGTACATTTTTTTTTTTTTTTATGAATAGTAAATATAGTTTTAAGTATTTTGGTAGGTAGTTGGGTAGGTTTAGTGTAGACGTGTGTTAGGGAAAGTTTTAGGGATAGATTTAGGTTTAGGGGAAAAAAAATAATAATAAAAAAAAAATATATATATATATATAATAAGTGCAGTTTAGGTAGGTAGTTTACTTGGGTTAGGTAGGTTCAGGATATACGTAGGCTAGGGTAAGTTTTAGGGTTAGATTTAGGTTTAGGGATAGCGCAAGAAAAAAAAAAGTTTTTTTAGTGGGCAAAATGCAGCGCAGGTACAGCGTTGAAGAGGCATATGCCTTTTTGGCGTCTGACTCTGAGGCAACAGACACTGCGTCAGATTTTGACATAGCGCAGTTTTCAGAAAGTGAGAGCAGCTCTAGTGATGACGCTGGGCCTTCTGTCAAGAAAAGATGCACTGCCCCAAGAGCTGCTCTGGCAACTGCCCCAGCACCTGCCAAAAGAACTGCCCAAAGACCTACCAAAATACCTGCCCAAAGAAATGCCCCAAGTGCTGCCCCAAGAGCTGCCCTGGCAACTGCCCCAGCACCTGCCAAAAGATCTGCCCAAAGACCTACCAAAGAAATGCCCCAAGTGCTGCCCCAAGAGCTGCCCTGGTAACTGCCCCAGCACCTGCCAAAAGATCTGCCCAAAGACCTGCCAAAAGACCTGCCCAAAGAAATGCCCCAACACCTGCCACTCCAGATCCTAATGAATGGGTATCAATTTATGCCCACAAATCTCAGAATTCACAGGCAACCCAGGGATTCAAATTGATGTGGAAGGATTTACCCATGATCATTTTTTTGATTTGTTTTTGGGGGAAGACATTTTAGGTGAAATTGTGTCCCAAACCAATTTGTATGCAGCCCAGTATACTGCCATCAACCCTAAGTGTGAAAAACGCTGTTTTTTTGTTTTTTTTTACTTACGTCATGGTTTACGAGGGATTGGTGGTAAAATGGCTGTGTATAAAATTGGAAAACACACCTAAAACGAGAGCCTGGGGTGTCTACTTTCCAAAAATATACACTTTTGGGGGGAAATCTTAAAAAAGAGCACTGTTACACAGCCCCAAATGAGACATGGCACCAGTAACGCAAGCTGTGAAGATTCAAAGTGTGAACCTGGAAACGCGCATGTTCCAATTTGGCCCCCGTAGCTCCCCCAAACCATGAGAAAGCTATGCATATGGGGTATTGCCGTACTCAGAAGAAGGAGCTGAACACTAATCAATTCAGTTTATAAAATCTTCACCTATTCTGTGCTTGAAATTCACATCAACATTGAAGGCAAAGAGTGAAAACCGCTGTTTTTTTACTTACGTCAAGTTTACGAGAAAGTGGTGGTAAAATGGCTGTGTAAAAAATTTGAAAACACACCTAAAATGAAAGCTGGGGGTATCTACATTCCAAAAATATACACTTTTGGGGGGAAATTCTAAAGTGCAGCACTGGAACATAGCCCAAAATGAGTAATGGCATCAGTTAACCAAGATGTGAAAATTCAATATTTGTTCAAAATTGGGCCCCGTAGCTCCCCCAAACCTTGAGAAACCTATGCATATGGGGTATTGCCATACTCAGAAGAAGGAGCTGAACACTAAACAATGCATTTTTAAAAATCTTCACCTATCATGTGCGTGAAATTCATATCAACATTGAAGTGCAAGTGTGAAAAACGCTGTTTTTTTAACTTACGTCAAGATTTACGAGCTATTGGTGGTAAAATGGCTGCGTAAAAAAATTGAAAACATACATAAAATGAAAGCCTGGGGTGTCTACTTTCCAAAAATATATACTTTTGGGGGGAAATCTTAGAGTGGAGCACTGTTACACAGCCCCAAATGATACATGGCACCAGTGATGCAAGCTGTGAAAATTCAAAGTGTGAAACTGGAAATGCGCATGTTCCAATTTGGGCCCCATAGCTCCCGCAAACCTTGAATAACCTATGCATATGGGGTATTGCCGTACTCAGAAGAAGGAGCTGAACACTAAACAATGCATTTTTAAAAATCTTCACCTATCATGTGCTTGAAATTCACATCAACATTGAAGTGCAAGTGTGAAAAACGCTGATTTTTTAACTTACATCAAGATTTACGAGCGATTGGTGGTAAAATGGCTGCGTAAAAAAAATTGAAAACATACATAAAATGAAAGCCTGGGGTGTCTACTTTCCAAAAATATATACTTTTGGGGGGAAATCTTAGAGTGGAGCACTGTTACACAGCCCCAAATGAGACATGGCACCAGTGATGCAAGCTGTGAAAATTCAAAGTGTGAAACTGGAAACGCGCATGTTCCAATTTGTGCCCCATAGCTCCAGCAAACCTTGAATAACCTATGCATATGGGGTATTGCCGTACTCAGAAGAAGGAGCTGAACACTAAACAATGCATTTTTAAAAATCTTCACCTATCATGTGCTTGATATCAACAGTAGTATTGAAATGTAAGTGTGAAAACTGCAAAAAAACAAAATATTACCACAATTTTGAAATTTTTTTCTGGAAAAATAGCTGCATGAAAAACTCCAAAATTCTCCTGATTATTTACCTTATGTTGTGTAGTTTTCAGAAACATATACCTTTGTGGGACATTTTTGGTTCTGGCACCGTCAGCTAAGCTATGATGCTCACATGCCAATTGTTGAAAAATCACAAGTTGGAAATAACGGCAGCCATCTTGTAATATTTACCTTGTAAATGTGAGTAAAGGACTAAAATACTAGGCATATGGGGTACTCTTATATTCAGTAGAAGCAAATGAATATATTTAGGGGTATTTTTTTTTCATTAACTAATAGTATGCAAATCCTGACAGAAAAATGTAAGCAAAATGTTGTTTTTTTTCAATTTTTTTCCTCTTTTTTTCTATTTTAATCAAATTAAACAATGAGGTATTCATATAATTGTGGTATCAAAAGAAAGCCCTACTTGTGCTTAAAAAAACAGTATATAATTTATGTGGGTGCACAAAAGGAATTAAAGAGAAAATATGGTTGAACAAAGACATAGTCAAAAAAGTCAAAATTGCTCCGGTCCTTAAGTCAAATCTAACTCAGATTTTCCCGGTCCTTAAGGGGTTAAACATTGATGCAAACTAAGCATGAAGGAGGATAAACATTTTTGTTCTCACCTTTGCAGACTTCAGACTCAACAATTTACTCCTCTTTCTCACCAAAGTGTTGAAAAAAGCCAGGTCTGCTTGGATGTGCAGTGAGTCCATGATGCAAATAAGGGCAGATTCTGTTTCTCTATCGGGTTTCATCACTTCAGCCAATAATGTGAAGGTTTTAATAGTAGGTGACACTTTGTCGTTATGCATCTTCTGTATGATCCCCTCTATGCCACCTATCAAGGCAAGCCTATCAGAGGGACTTGAGACAATGCCCAGGGAGACAACCATATCTGTGTTTACCAGCAGATCTAGAAGGTTTGGGGGTTGCATGGCACTGTTAGTGGTCAGTGCCTGCAGAGGAAGGGACACCAGGTCTTTAGAACATGAAAGTAATTTTCTATTTTTTTGATTAGGCTCTTTTTCAGACAGCATGTCTACACTTCTGGAATCACATTCCTTAGGATCTGTAGAATTCCTAAGAAAAAACTGCTGCTCTAACAGCTCCACATCCCACTCAGGTGTTGCATTTACTCTGTTTTGGTTTTTCACTTGCTTAGGTCTGCTCATCCTGTGTGCTGCTTTTACAGAGCTTAGCAATAGGTCTGAAGTCATGGCAGGGTCTCCAATGCTACAATCTCTAGTGGCACGAAGAATGAGGTTATAGGTCCTAGCATCTGGCTTTATCCCCAGACACAGCATTTTCTGCCAAACCTGTTCCGGAGAGAAAATAAAATTTGGTAATTAGTTCTCGAACGAAGCAACCCTACTCATGAGCACAAAATGCAAAATGGGAGAGGAAGATAAAGGCATAATGTAAATGTATATTTGGCCCCTCAAATCAGTCTTTGCTAAAAGAAAGGTTACCACTGGAGATTTACTGCACAGCTTAAACAAGGCTGAACCTTTAAAAGTCCAGCTCCTTATGCAGGGAATGGAGTGCACATAAAAGGCTTTTTCATATCCTGCTTAAGTTGCAGGAAATACATCAGAGTATTTTACTTGTTAGTTCACTGTACAGAAATGTATGGCATAGAGCAAAGGATACCTGCAGAGAGTAGCGGAAGCCCTGCTCCTTGTCCTTGATGCAGCCCATAAGTAGGATGTTGAAAGTATCCGTACTGACAATGTGGCCTTTTTGAACAATTTCCTAAAAGGAAAAAACACACACAGAGTGTGAAAAACTCATTGTTGACACGATGAAGATGGAAATCTTTAATAACAGTCATGCAGTATGTATCCTGCCACTTGTAAACTTACTAACATAGCATTTTCTTTCACAGAGGAAAAACTCAGGAAGTAAAAAATACATTTTTGCTCATTTTTTGTAAAACTTGGGTAAAGGATTACAATTCTTATATTAAAGTGTTTTTATTCTTTTTAACTTACAATAGGAATTTAGAGAAGAAGAAGAGGTAAGCTCCTGTGAGAACAAGACCCAAGAAGGACTCCCACATCCAGCCAGGTGAGAGACACAGCGAGGTCCCCTTTCTCCAGGTGGGAGACCTATATTCCATATGGACTAAGATAAAAAAGATTTAACAAGGTAAGACTAAAATCCTTGATCCAAGAGGCAATGGCGACCTTGGAAACAGCCTGACCTGCCCTGGGACCCACAGGGATGACAAACAAGGCACCAGTCTTACAAAAATACTCTGTAAGGAGAAACACAGAACTTGAGACAGTGCACCACAAAAAAAGTGGAAAGCCCTCTCCTTGTCAGACTTAGGGTCAGGACAAAATGAAGGTACAAGAATCTCCTGATTGATGTAGAACTCAGAGACCACCTTAGGAAGGAATTCCTGGGAGGTTCGAAGAACAGCCTTGTCCTTGTGAAATACTAAGAAAGGTGGCTTGCAAGACAAAGCCTGCAACTCAGCACAAAGAGACTACAGCCATAAGAAAAGCCATCTTCCACATCATAAGACGTAGAGGAATGATAGCAAGGGACTCAAATGGAGGCTGCTGCAAAAAGTCAAAACCAGGTTAAGGTCCCACTGGGGTGTGGGAGCCTGGTAGGCAGGGAAAGCATAAGCAAACCCCTGAAAAAATACCTTGACATCTGGCAAGATTGCAATGTGTCTCTAGAAATATACAGAGAGAGCAGAAGTCTGAACCTTCAAAGAATTTAGAGTCCTTAATTCAACCCATCCTGCTAAAAGGAAATCACCACTGGAAGGTCAAACTCCTGTGAAGACAGATCCCTGTCTACACACCAAGAATGAAAAATGGACCAAACCTTGTGGTAGGCCTTAGAGGAAACAGTCATGCCGACATAGCCATCCTATCCACGTCCTCCTTCTAGAGGTACCCCTGAAGAAGGATATCTGGTCTGAGTGGCAGTGGAAACGGATCCCAAATGGAGAGGCAAGCCAGTTTGGAGAACCATGTCCTCCTAGTCCAATAGGGGGCAATCATGATGACTGCTTGACCATCCTTCCGAAGCGCCCTGGGGATGAGAGGAAGCAGGGGAAAGATGTAAGCCGTATGAAAGAGCCACGTAAAATCAAGAATGCGTCTGTGGCAAAGGCCCGAGGATCCCCCCAATGAGAACAAAACATTGGAACTTTTCTGTTATTCCTGGTGGCCATCAGATCTATCTGAGGAAGACCACACCGCTACACCAACAGGGCAAAAACGTCCACCCCTTGGAAACTGAGGAAGTCTGCCAGGAAGTGGTCTGCACCTGGAAGGTGCAAGGTGGAGATAGCCAGAGCATGATCTTCTGCCCAAGCCAGGATAGACTTGACCTCTAACCAAGCGGGAGTGCTTTGAGTGCCTTCATGCTTGTAAATGTAGGCCATGGCCGTGGCATTGTCCGACTGGACGCGTACTGGATGACCTCAGAGTTGAAGGGACCAGTACATCAGTGCAAACTGGATCGCTCTGAGCTCCAGAACATTGAATGACTGATGGGACTCCAAGGTCTATCTGTCCTTGGATCCCCAAGTGAACCAGAAACGCACCTCAGCCCCTCAGGCTGGCATTTGTTGTGACAAAGATCCACTCTGGGATCAATGGAGATCTTGTCTGACATCCAGAATTAGGGAGACCCTCAGATCCAGGAGATTCACTTTTGGCATGGGAAACTGGATGATGAAGCTCCGGAGCTCTCTGGCGCACTCAATAGTGTAAGGTACTGCCTCATGAAGTTCCAGACCAGAGCCGAGGGCCACTCCAAGGCTTGAGACACCAGACACATTAACTGCTGAATGGAGTCCTCCATCAGAAAGACCTTCCCCAGACAGATGTCGAACCTGAGCCCAAGGATGACCAATCCCTGAGAGGGAACAAGAGAAGACTTTGAAATGTTGTGAATCCACCCATGGTGGAGCAGAATCTGAACACAGTCCTGGACATGCCTGTCCACGATCTCCCTTGATGGAGCCTTCAGCAGAAGGTAGTCCATGTAAGGAGTCACCTGAATTCCCTGGGTGTGAATGAAGGCAGTCAGGGTCCCCAGAACTCTGGCAAACACCTGAGGATTGGAGGTAAGCCCAAAGGGCAGAGTGGTGAACTGGTAGTTCTCCGATCCACAAGAAAAATAGAGGTACTTCTGACTGTCCAGGTGAACAGGGATGTGAAAGTATGACTCCTGCAAATCCAGAAATGCGAGGAATTCTCCTGGGCACAAAGCTGCGATGACAGAACGCAAGGACTCCATCTTGAAGCGAGCAGTCTCCACAAAAGAACGGAGGTCTTTGAGGTCCAGAATAGGGCAGCTGCCACTGTCCCACTTGGATACCACAAATAGGTTTGAATAAAAACCTGAATCTCTCTCTTTGGATGGAACAGGTACTCCCTTCTCCGGAAGAGACTGAACTGCTTTGTTGAAAAGTTACAACTTTTCTTGACCCAAGGGAACGCTGGATTGGAAGAATCTGAAGGGAGGAAAGGACTTGAACCCTAATCTGTACTCTTCCGAAACCACCTGAAAATCCCACTGGACCGCAATGCAAAAATGGCGCAGATGCCCACCCACAGGCATCTGCAAGTCATGCTGATGGAGACTTGCCAGACATTGGTTTGGCAGTGGGACGCTTGGAATGACATTGCTGCATGGGCTTGGCTTCAGCCTTTGTACCACTGTTTGGTGGGGATGAAAAAGATGCAGTTTCCTTGCCATGCTAGGGCATTTGGAGATCTGAAGTAATAGGGTGCTCTTGACCCCAGTAGAATCACTTCTGATCTGCTTGAGCTCAGGCCCAAAAAGAGACTTGCCCTGAAAAAGGGAGTTAAACCAGTGACTTCTTAGATGAAAGGTCTGCAGACCAGATCTGGAGTGACAAAGTGCGTTGTGCCATCACAGAAAAGGCAGAGGCCTTGGCAAACAGCTTGACAGCATCAAAAAGAGCATCAGTGACATAAGTCTCAGACATGTTGGCCAAGAGGGCAAAAAGATCCTCCTTAGGAGCGCCATCTCTCACAGCCTCAGTTAGTTGTTCGCCCCAGATAGCAGTAGCTCTGGTGTCCCACACTGAGGCCAGAGTAGGCCACAACGTGGCGCCAATGGCAGTAAAGTTGGACTTGAGGATAGATTCAAGCATCCTATCTATCAAGTTCTTAAGAGCTGTAGCACCTGTCAAGGGCCGAGCTGTAGACTTAGAGAGCCTGGAAATTTGGGGGGAGGGGGAGCGATCAACACCAGAAGTAGAAGCTGACTGCACCAAAGCTACCTCAGAGAAAGGGTATAGCTTAGAGAATCTCTTAGAAAGAGATAGCCGCCTATTAGGCATTTTCCACTCATCCAAGATAACTTGGATTGGGTGGAAAGACATCACATGAAGACTGACCCTCATTCAGGGGTGTCAGAAACCTGAAGGGCCCTCAAGACAGCCTTAACGAGTCCCTCCTCAGAGTGAGTAGGTGTCACAGTTCCCCAGATATGTTCAGGAGTCAGTACGGTAGGTCTCAGGAGGAGCGACCAGTTGAGTACAAATTTGCTCGAGGTTAGCAGTGCGCTCTGAAATCGTCTGCATGGCCAAAGACAACTGATCAAGCCGTTGAACTCAGTGTCTCCATCCTGTCCAGGATGCTTTGGAAGACTGCATTACTATCATCGTCTGAGCTCATGGCCCTTGCGTACTGTCACGGTTCCCCAAATATGTTCAGGAGTCAGTACGGTATAGTTAAATGCAATTTATTAGAAATATAACAAAGGAGGTACACAGAATACAACAGGAATAAGCAGAGGGCACAAGCCAGCAAGCACTGCTATCAGAAATAGTAGACTGCCAAGCTTGACCACACTGCTGGAGACTAGTCCTAAGCCACTGGTAGTCTCAGCAGGAACCAGAAGCAGGAATGGAACAGGAGCAGGAACACAGGATCTTGATTCGATGTAGCTGTAATACTGACTCACGCCTGCAGTCAGTATGGAGAGATTTCTGACTCACTCCTGCAGTCAGTAAAAGGAAACTGGTACCTGACTCACAACTGCAGTCAAGATCAGAGCTAGTCTGCCAGAGCCCCAGGTCCGCACTAGATTGGGTGTCTGCTAGGTACAGGGGACAAACGTTAGAATAGTCAGACAGAGCCACAAGTCAGCACCAGAAAGGGTAGTCAGACAAGCCAGGTCATACACGGCTCAGTTAGTCAGCCAGAGCCACAGGTCTGCACCAGATTTGGTGTCCACTATAGGGAAGACAAAAGAATAGTCAGAGAGAGCCACAGGTCAGCACCAGATTGGATGGAAGACAAGCCAGATCATACACAGAGCCCAAGGTATAGAACTGCTTTGAACAACAACACAAGGAAAACTGGTGTAGACTTCAGTCTGCCCTTTAAACCCCTTAACATGAAATAGAAAGGAGGAGCAATAGGAAAGTAAGGCATAAAGCAAAGTGTACGACATTCTGACACTTCGCGCATTGTATTTTTTGAGATTAATTCAAAAAAGCAATTTGGTATGGGTTCCACCAAAACACTGAATTTTAAAAAGGCCAACTTTAGCAGGTTTAATTCATCCCTTGGTCTCGTTGACTGGGATAAAATATTTTCAGGAAAAAACATAGAAGGTAAGTGGAATGCCTTCAAAACAACATTGCAAAAATACACATATAAATGTAACCCTGTTGGAAACAAATACAAAAGAAGCAAATTAAAACCAATGAGGCTAACCAGTAAAGTAATTCATGAAATAAATAAGAAAGCAGCATTTAAACATTACAAAGCTGAGGGATCAGCAGAGGCATTTGCAGAATACAAAAATGTCAACAAAACCTGTAAAAAGGCTATTAAATTAGCTAGACTGGAGAATGAAAAAAATATTGCTAAGGAGAGCAAGAGCAACCCAAAAAAATTATTTAAATACATTAATGGCAAAAAATTAACGTCTGATAATGTTGGGTCCTTGTTATCTGAAACGGGTGAGATTGTCAAGGGGGACAGAGAGAAGGCAGATATTTTAAATAATTTCTTTTGTTCAGTTTTATACCAAGGAAGACCCAATGGACAAGAATCTGCAATCTACTTTTACAAAAGAGTCACAGCAAGCATGGGACAGGCTAACACAAGAAAAAGTGTTAAAACAATTGAATGGTGTTAAGGTAGACAAAGCTCTGGGGCCAGATGGTATACACCCACGGGTACTTAAAGAGCTAAGCCAGACCCTGGCCAGGCTGTTATATTTGATTTTCAGGGATGGTGCCCATGGATTGGCATAAAGCAGATGTGGTGCCCACATCAAAGTCACAGCCAGGAAATTACAGACCTGTAAGCTTGACATCTGTGGTAGGGAAGCTGTTTGAAAGATTGCTAAGGGAATATATTCAAGAATTCTGCTGGAACAGGAATATCATTAACAATAGCCAACATGGCTTTGTGATCGCATTTTATGAAAAAGTGAGTAATAATATAGATGCGGGAGCGGCGGCTGATGTGATCTATTTAGACTTTGCCAAGGCATTTGATACGGTTCCACACAAGAGGTTACTGTACAAATTGAATGAAATAGGGGAAAATGTTTGTGTATGGATTGGAAATTGACTGAAAGATAGAATGCAAAGAGTGGTAGTAAATGGCAAGTTCTCCAGTTGGATAAAAGTGATAAGTGGAGTACCACAGGGATCTGTCCTGGGTCCTCTTCTTTTTAATTTGTTTATTAATGACCTCCCAGAGAGCATAGGGAGCCATGTAACAGTTTTGCAGATGACACAAAATTAAGTAAGGTAATAAGTCTGAACTGGATGTGTCTTCATTACAAGAGGATTTGGACAAATTGAGTAACTGGGTAAGCAAATGGCAAATGAGATTCAATATAGACAAGTGTAAAGTTATGCATTTTGGGTATAATAATAAAAATGCAACATATAGTTTAAATGGTGTTTCTCTGGGGAAATCTACTAATGAAAAGGATTTGGGATAATAGTAGACAATATACTTAGCAGTAGCATGCAGTGCCAGCTGGCAGCTGCAAAGGCTAATAAGATATTGGCATGTATTAAAAGGGATATTGACTCAAGGGAGGAAGATATAATTATGCCTGTTTACAGGTCCATGGTAAGACCCCACCTAGAATATGCTGTTCAATTCTGGGCGCCCTTTCTGAAAAAGGACATTATGGAACTAGAAAGAGTGCAGAGAAGGGCTACAAAACTATTAAGGGGAATGGAAAGTTTTAGTTATGAAGAAAGGCTAGAAAGGTTAAACTTGTACACACCAGAGAAACTGCGACTTAGAGGGGATATGATAACACTATATAAATATGTTCAGGACCCATACAAAGGGCTCTCCAAAGACCTGTTCGTTAACAGAAACAGTACACAGGACAAGGGGTCACCCGCTTAGACTTGAGGAAAGGAGATTTAATCTACAACAGCGGAAGGGTTTCTTTACAGTGAGGACAATAAAGTATGGAATTCACTGCCTGAGGAGGTGGTGCTATTGAATACATTAGATGTCTTTAAAAGGGGCCTGGATACTTATTTAAAAGAGCATAACATAGAGAGCTATGTACGTTAGTATAGGGATTAATATTTAGTTAGGGCTTGTTGATCCAGGGAGAAATCTGATTGCCATTTGGAATCAAGAAGGATTTTTTCCCCCCCATTCAAGGCAGAATTTGAAATTGCTATATTGAGGGGCTTTTTTTGCCTTCTTTTGGATCAACGATGGTAAACAGGAATAGGAAAAGGGTTGAACTACATGGACGCAAGTCTTTTTTCAACCTAAATTACTATGTTACTATGTAATTGACGCACCCATACGTCCTACATCATTCGAGCGAAAACTGCCTGTAATTGACGCATCTTGGCTATGTGCCCAAATCCCGCATCGCCTCAGCGACCGTTGCCGCGGTACCACCATCCTGCCCGAGGACATGGCTACACATTGTTCCCCACAGTGCGCCCAGACCAGGTGCCCAGAAAGATGCCAGAAACACTGCTGCGCCATTTGCCAGGAGGCTCCTTATGCAGCGGCGTCTGAAGCACGAAGCTGGATGCTAGGAACTATAACAGTAACCCCCCCCCTTAAAGGCCCCTCCTCCTCGGAGCCGGACAGGGTTTGTCAGGGAATTTTGTATGGAACCTGAGCACTAAACCAGGAGCGTGAACATCATCAGCTGGAATCAAGCCGCGTTCTTCTGGACCATATCCTTTCCAATGAATGAAGTATTGTAGGCGCCCTCGAACTAAACGGGAGTCCAAGATGTTTTGCACGTCATATTCCTAGTGATCTGCAACTCTCATGGGTGGAGGATGGACAGGAGCTGAAGTATACCGGTTGCAGATCAAGGGTTTCAACATGGAAGACATTATGAATGCGCATGTTGGCAGGAAGTCAATGCATAAGCCACTGGGTTAATTTTTACACAACACCCAAAAGGGACCAATGAATTGGGGAGCCAATTTCTTACAACGGACCTGGAGGTGCAAGTTAGGGGAAGACAGCCATACTCTATGTCCTACCTGAATGGTAGGTGCCGGCAATCGCCTTCGGTCAGCCTGCCTATTTTGTCACTGCACGGAATCACTTTGGGTATGCTGTACCCGTACCCAAGAGGAACGGAGCGCCTTTAAACGCTCGTCCATAGCCGGAATTTCTTGTGCTTGGAAGGTCTCAGGGAGAGCCGAGGGTTGGAACCCATAGTTAACCAAGAACAGGGAACTCTTTGTTAACAGCACTATTCCGGGCAAACTCCACCCAAGGTAACAGGGTAGCCCAGTTATCGTGATGGTCAGAGATATAGCAGCGGAGGAATTGTTCCAAGGCTTGATTTGACCTTTCTGCCGCACCGTTGGACTGTGGATGATATGAGGAGGAGAATGCCAGTTGGATACCTATTTGAGTACAGAAACACCTCCAGAAGCGGGACACAAATTGGCTTCCTCTATTGGACACAATTACTTTAGGTATGTCATGGAGATGGAACACCTCCTTAGTGAATACCACTTCCAGTTCCTGTGCGGATGGTAAACCTTTAAGTGGCACAAAGAGGGACATGTTTGAAAATTTGTCCACAATCATCAGAATGACTGTAAAACCCATGGAACTTGGGAGTTCGACCATAAAATCAATGGACAGATGTGACCAGGGGCATTCCCCATTGGCCATTGGCTGAAGCAAGCCAACTGGCAGGTGTCTAGGAGACTTGTTTTGAGCAGAAGCCATACATGAAGCCGTGAAAGCAGTACAATAGACCCAGAGACTAGGCCACCAAAATAATCGTGACAAAGACCATATCAATTGGTCTCAACCAATCTGACCAGCAACTTTTGAGGCATGACATGTCTCTAGCAGCTTAATGCACAACTGCGCTGGAACAAAGCAACGACCGTCAGGTCTCTCAGTTGGAGCAGAGTCTTGGGCTGCTAGAATCTTCTCTCCTAGAGGGAAGTAATACAGGTTTGAATCGTAGCAAGGATACGATAAGCTGGAATGATCGGAGAAGGTGGAACCTCTTCCCTGGATGGGCTACAAAACTGGCGAGATAACGCGTCTGCCCTCACATTTTTGAGCCAGGAAGATTGGAAACAAAATTAAAGTGAGACAGAAACAGTGGCCATCTGGCCTGCCTGGAAGACAAGCGTTTGGCTTCAGAAAAGTAAATAAGGTTCTTGTGGTCTGTGAAAATCAAGATAGGAGATTTAGTGTCCTCCAGCAGGTACCTCCATTCCTTCAAGGACAGGATAATTGCCAGTAATTCTTTGTCCCCAATTTGGTAAACCATTTCTGATTAGAAAGTTTTCTAGAGAAGTACCCACACGGACGTAAGGCCTCACCAGGAGCGGAGCGCTGGGACAACAGAACGCCCACTCCGATTTCGGATGCATCCACCTCTAGGGTACAGGGCAGGGAGGGATTGGGATGCGTCAATATTGGAGCTGCAGCAAAAGTTGCCTTGAGACTTTCAAAAGCCATAATAGCAGGTTGTGACCATTCCGAGGTTTTGGCCCCCTTGTAAAACCCATGACTGACATGGCTTGCAATAGTAGAGAAATTCTTAATGAATTTTCGGTAGTAATTCGGGAATCCCAGAAATCTTTGCATCGCTTTGAGTCCCATCGGACACAGCCAGTTGACTACCGTGAATAATTTCTGAGGGTCCATGGTGAACCCGGAAGTGAAAATGAATAACCCAGGAATGTTACTTGAGGTTTGTGAAATTCACATTTTTCAAGTTTACAAAACAACTTGTTCTCACGTAATAGGCTCAGGACTTTGGAAGCATCCGACTGATGGGTCTCCAATGTAGGAGAGTGAATGAGGATGTCATCCAGATATACAACCACGCAACTTTGAAGGAGTTCTCGTAAAACATAATTTATGAACTCCTGGAAGACAGTTGGAGCATTACACAACCCGAAGGGCATGACCAAGTATTCATAGTGCCCACGCCAGGTATTGAAAGCTGTCTTCCACTCATGCCATTCTTTAATCTGCACTAAGTTGTATGCGGCTCTCAGATCAAGTTTCATGAATACTTTAGATCCTTTGACACGGTCAAAGAGTTCAGTGATCAGGGGAATAGGATACCCATTCTTAACCAACAGTTTGTTTACAAAACGAAAGTCAATGCATGGACGTAGCTCTCCGTCTCTTTCTCTTGCCAAAAAAGAGTCCAGCACCAGCGGGGGATGTGGATTTACGAATGATGCCTCTGGACAGAACATCAGACACATATTACTCAATTACCTTATTTTCCTCCACAGGCAAGGGGTAGATACAGCACCTTGGAGGTGTAGTGCCAGGCAACAATTCCAAAGAACAATCATACGGCCTATGAGGAGGTAAGACATCGGCCTGACTTTCACTGAAAAAGTCTATAAATAACGTAAATTTGTCTGGAAGGAGTGGAGTCAAGGCTTAAGTGACTCTCTCATGGGACAAGATAGACAAGACATGTGGGGACCAGGCCAAAACATCACAATTGGTGATATGTTTTTGTACCCAAGGAAACCCCAGGACCATGATGTGGTGCGGAGAATTAATCACCTGAAACTTCAGGGTTTCAGTATGCAGGGCTCCCACCCTCAGGGTTAACGAGGCGGTTTTATGCGTAATGTGTGAGGGCTATAATGGTCTACCATCAATGGCTTCTACAGTCAGCAGGGAAGCAAGAGGCAGCAATGGAATATTCTTACTGGCTGCAAAAGAGGATTTTAGTCTTACCTGTTAAATCCTTTTCTCTTAGTCCATACAGGTTACTGGTAACTCTTGGTAGGCAATCTGCCCCGTTAAGTAGGCAGGAACAATTCTAGAATTGATTGCAAGGGTGGAGCCTACCTTCCCTCCTTGGCTGCAGCTAGCCAACCAGCTCCAGAAAGATTTGAGACACTAATGACTAGATAGTGAAGGGAACAAAGACTCCTGTGAGCATGACCCCGAAGGACCCCCACAGTCTGACACAGGAGAGCCGAGCATGGTCCCTTGACAGGGTGGGAGACCAGTAACCTGTATAGGCTAAGAGAAAAGGATTTAACAGATAAGACTAAAATCCTCTTTTCTCTGTCGGCCAATACAGGTTACTGGTAACTGTGGGATGTCAAACCATTGAGTTTCCCAGAGGCGGGAAGTAAGGCAAGGACAAGGCGCAAAGCCCCCAAAGTCACCAATATAGATTTGAACCATCAGATCAGAGATAGCCCAACAAAACAACTGAAGTGTCAATGGACACTGAACAGGGGTAACAACACCCCAACTGTTACACAGCACACTGAACTAGAGCCAATAGGGCTCAAAGGTGAAGGAAGCACCAAGAACTGAATAAAATCCTAGACAGGCAAGACTGCCTCCAGGATTTTCCTCCCAAAGCTGACGTCAGCCGATGCCAGCACATCAATACGGTAGTGCTTCGAAAAAATGTGCACAGACGACCAGGTGGCCGCCTTACACAACTGATCAGCAGAAGCCTGATTCTTGTAAGCCCAAAAGGCCCCAAAAGATCGAGTAGAATGAGCCGTGACCCGAAAGGGAACAGGCTTCTTCCTTAGCTCGTAGGCCTTATGAATAGTGGACTTGATCCAAGAAGCAATAGTCACCTTGGATGCAGGTCTTCCTGCCCTAGCACCCTCAGGAATGACGAACAGCACACGTCTGATTGCCTGAGAGACTCAGTGTGATGTACGTAAAACTTGAGACAACGCACCACGTCTAACAAATGGAGATCCCTCTCCTTGTCAGAGGTGGGGTCAGGGCAGAAAGAGGGCACCACAATCTCCTGATTGATGTGCAACTCAGAGACCACCTTCGGGAGAAACTCCTGAAGTGCGAAGCAACGCCTTGTCTTTGTGAAACACCAAATTGGGTGGTTTACAGGACAGAGCAAGTAACTCTGCGACACGGCAGACAGACACAATCACCAGGAGAAAAGCCATTTCCCACGTCAAAAGGTGTAGAGGAATAGTAGCCAAAGATTCAAATGGAGGGCATTGAAGAACGCCCTAAACCAAGTTAAGATCCCACTGAGGAGTGGGAGACTTGAAAAACAGGATGAGTATGTGCAACGCCCTGGAAGAAAATCTTGACATCAGGAAGGATAGCAATGTGCCTTTGTAAGAAAATGGAGAGAGCAGAAGTCTGAACCTTAAGGGAACTCAAACTGAGGCCCTTATCCACACCATCCTGCAAAAAGGCCAGGACCGTAGGTAGATCAAAGTCCTGAGACAGGTCCCTGTCAGCGCACCAGGACCGAAAAGTCGACCAGACACAATGGTAGATCTTGGAAGAAACCGGCTTACGGGCACTGAGCATAGTAGCAACCACACCAGACGAGAAGCCCTTCTTCTTCAATATTGAGGATCCAATTTCCAAGCCTTCAAAGCTAGCCGATGAACATCCTCCTTCCACAGGTAACCCTGTAGAAGAAGATCCAGACGGCAAGGGAGCTGAAATGGCCCCGCCACAGACAGATCCAGAAGCTCTGGAAACCAAGACTGACGAGGCCAGTAAGAAGCAATCAGAATAACTGGACAATGCTCCAGTCGTAATTTCAGTAACATCCTGTGCTGCATTGGGAGGGGAGGAAAGATGTAGGCCAGAGGGAATAACCAAGGAATGGACATCACAGCTGCCGCCGGAGCCAGAGGGTCTCCCCACCGAGAACAGAACCTCGGTACTTTCCTGTTGTGTCTTGTTGCCTTCAGGTCGATGTAAGGAAGACCCCATTTCTGAACAATGAGGTTGAACACCTCTGGGTACAGCTCCCACTCTCCGCTGTGTACTGTGTGTCGACTGAGGAAGTCTGCCACAACGTTGTCCACGCCAGGAATGTGCACTGCGGATATGACTGGAACGTGTTCTTCTGCCCAGGACAATAGCCTTGACCTCTAACCAAGCAGCAAGACTTCTTGTTCCGCCCTGCTTGTTGATGTAAGCCACAGCTGTGGCGTTGTCAGACTCTACTCAGACCGGACAGTCTTCCAACTGAGATGTCCAATGTCAAAGGGCATGAAATATCGCCCAAAGCTCCAATATGTTGTTTGGAAGGAGAGACTCTTCCGTAGACCACCGACCCCAAGTGCTCAGGAGACCTAGGATCGCTCCACAGCCGAAGAGGCTGGCATCCATTGTCACCGTGGTCCAGAAGGATACCAGGAATGACTTGCCTTTCAGCAGAATGGAGAGGTCGAGCCACCATGACAAACTGCGTTCCACATGAAGCGGGACAGACACTGGCGTCTTCAGGTCCGGCTGACACCTGTACAGCTGGATCACGAACCTCTGGAGCACTATGGTAAACCACTTCTATGGTGGAGATGAATTTCCCCACCAGAGAGGACAACTTCTTGGCTGGAACTGGATCTTGAGCCAGAACCGCAGAAACCCTGTGGGCGATCTGGTGAGCCACCTCGTCCTTGAGAAACACCATGCTCTTCTGAGTGTCGAAGAGAAGGTCCAGGAAATCCAGACACTTTGACTTGTCCAAGTTGATGATCCACCCGTGATGGGTGAGAGCCTGAATGCATTGCTTAACCTGCTGATGAAGCAGGTTAAGCCACCTTTAGGTTGCCTTACCCGGTATTGGCAGGTCCGGTAGAGCCTATCCTTGGGTATTCATTCTGGGCTGCCCTGCCCGTTATTGGTAAGGCCGGTAGAACCTGTTGCGTTGCCACTCAACGGTTGCCTTACCCGGTATTGGCAGGGCCGGTAGAGCCTATTCCTTGTGTATTCCTCAGGCTGTCCTGCCTGGTATTGGTAAGGCCGGTAGAACCAGTACGTTACCATCTTACGGTTGCCTTACCCGGTATTGGCAGGACCGGTAGAGCCTACTTATCACTATTCCTTCAGTATTGTTTAGGTTGCCTTGCCGGTATTATTTGCAAGGCCGGTAGAACCTATCTCAATTGTCAATTGCTTATTTATATGTGATGTTTGTGTGTGTATGAAACCCTATGGGATTGCCTTAACTTTTCAATAAAGTTATGTTTTTACCTAAACCTTACGTCCGAGAGTCTTAACAAACCGTGACAGTACGAAAGGGCCATGACCTCAGACAATAAGAGTGACGGTAATACGCAGAATATCCATTGGAGGATGGATATGTATGAGCAACGTTTGGATCAATTGGCGGTTGCAATCCAAAATATCCTTGAACGCACTGTACTTGCTGACAAGTCTGGTTCTAGCCCGGTGGTCTCGCCAAGTCAGACAACGGAGATTGATACAAGGCCCTCAGGGGCCACAGTCAAAGGGTTAACAGCTTCTGCACCCTTGCCGCTAAGGTATGACGGTGACCCTCACCTCTGCAGAGGGTTCATCAACCAACTCAAAATATTTATGGAATTGATGGAACACGCGTTTCCCAATGACTGTAGTAAGGTTGGGTTCATGATATCCCTGCTGACTGGTACAGCATTGGCTTGGGCTAACCCATTGTGGGAAAATGCTAAACTGTGTACTAAGAATTTCAGTGAATTTGTGCAATCCTTTCGGAGAGTGTTTGAGCCTCCTGGTAGAACCACCTCTGCTGCTAAACGTCTTATGGAGATACAACAGGGCAGGCACACGGTGGGCGACTATGCCATTGAATTCCGCACCTTGGCAGCAGAATTGGGGTGGAATAACGAGGCGTTGTTGGCAGCCTTTGCCCAAGGCCTGAGTGATCAAATTAAAGATGAAATTGCAGCAAAAGATTTGCCTACTGACCTAGATGACTACATTGAGTATGTCATTCTAATTGACTCCAGAATACGTGAGAGACTAACCGCCAAAGATCGTAAAGTACGGTTAAAAAATAATGGGTCTAGTAGCATATTTTGCCCACCCATCCCTCCCTTGGCATCTAAACCTAGTGAACCAGTACGGGAACCAGGTGAACCTATGCAAGTAGGTTTTACTAGGCTAACCAAGGAGGAAAGACTGTATCGCAGGAAGCAAGGGCTGTGTTTGTACTGCGGTAAAAATGGGCATTTGCTAAGATCCTGCCCGGTATGTCCGGGAAATGAACACACCTAGGGTACCTTGGGGGACAGGCCCTAGGTGGTGTCCAATCGTCCCCAGTGATTGGCACACTTAAACCCACCATACAGGTGGTACTATCTTGTGCGCAACGTTCAGTGGAGGTTCTGGCCCTGGTTGATTCTGGTGCAGCTGGGTATTTTATGGATAATACCTTTGCTGAATTACATGGGGTACCACGTATTGAAAGAGAAACCCCTCTGGCTATTGAAGCAATTGATGGTAGACCCCTGGAACCCGCTCAAGTTACATTTGAAACCATGTCATTATCCATGACTATTGGGGCTCTCCATAAAGAAGAGCAGCAGTTTCAACTAATTAACTCTCCTCACCATGCCGTAATATTGGGTTTTCCTTGGTTACAGTTGCATAATCCACAATTTGATTGGCAGAAATGCGAGATCTCCGCTTGGTCTCAGTTCTGTAATGATAAGTGCGTCACCCATCCAGTTAAGGTCTTGTGCACCTCCCCTTCACTACCTGATGTATACCAGCAGTTTAGCGATGTTTTCAGTAAGGGAGAGGCTGGCACCCTACCCCAGCACAGACCATATGATTGTTGCATCGACCTAATGCCTGCAGTGATGCCCCCCAGGGGACGCACGTATCCATTGTCTTGTGAGGAGAACCAAGCTATGGAAGAATACATTTCTGATGCCCTTAATAGAGGGATCATAAGGAAATCTAACTCTCTGGCTGGGGCCGGGTTCTTTTTTGTTAAGAAGAAAAATGGCGAATTGCGACCATGCATCGACTACCGTGGGTTAAATAAACTGATGGCTAAGAATGCTTATCCGATACCACTCATCACTGAGCTTTTTGACAGACTCAAGGGCTCCTCAGTTTTCACCAAATTGGACCTACGGGCAGCATACAATTTGATACGTATCAGAGCCGGTGATGAGTGGAAAACTGCCTTTAACACGAGATCTGGGCATTATGAACATCTAGTCATGCCATTTGGTCTGTGCAATGCACCCGCAGTATTTCAAGAACTGATTAATGACGTTCTTAGAGATATGTTACAGTCATGTGTCGTAGTCTACCTTGACGATATACTTATTCAATCCAAAGACTTGTCACAACACATCAAGGATGTGTCTGAAGTATTGTTGCGCTTACGAAAAAATAAATTATTCTGTAAATTAGAGAAATGCGAGGAAGCCTTTGAAAAATTGAAAGTGGCTTTTGCTAATGCTCCTGTGTTATCCCACCCCAACCCATTACTCCCGTTCACCTTGGAGGTTGACGCCTCAGATATTGGGGTTGGGGCAGTACTTTCCCAATGTCAGGTCAAAGGTGGAACACTCAGACCCTGTGGGTTCTTTTCTAAAAAGCTCACTGGAGCTCAAAGCCATTATGAGATTGGTGACAGAGAATTATTGGCCATTATCCTCGCTCTTAAGGAATGGCACCACTTGCTCGAAGGCACAAAAAATCCCGTTTTAATTCTGATGGATCATAAAAATCTAACTTATCTCTCTGAGGCCAAGAGATTGTCCTCTCGCCAGGCCAGATGGGCATTATTCCTGTCCCAATTCAATTTCATTGTATCATATTTGCCGGGATCTAAGAACGTTAGGGCTGATGCTCTGTCAAGACAATTTGAGGCAGAAATTGACAGAGAAGAGGCACCAGCACCTATCATTCAACCTGATCGAATATTGGCCACCATACGCACTAGTATCACTTCACCACTAGGGGACGAAATTCTGGCCTCCCAGGCCTCTGCTCCCCAGGAAACCCCGGTGGGCAAGTGTTTTGTCGCTGAACTATTACGTACTCGATTACTTGAAACCTACCATTCCTCTAAGGCTGCGGGACATATTGGTAGAGACCAATTGTTATGGTCCCTCTCCCAGTTATTCTGGTGGCCTTCTATGAGATCAGATTGTGTCGATTTTACTAATGCCTGTGCCACCTGTGCTCGTGCTAAAACCCCTAGACATCTCCCAGTGGGCTTGCTTCAGCCGGTGCCTAATGGTGAACGCCCCTGGTCTCATGCTTCCATCGATTTTATGGGAGAATTGCCCAGGTCTAGAGGGTATTCCTTCATATTGATGGTGGTAGACAGGTTTTCTAAAATGGCTCACTTCGTGCCTCTCCGTGGCCTTCCCTCGGCTAATGAATTGGCAATAGTGTTTGCTAGAGAGGTGTTTCGGTTGCATGGAGTACCCAGGGTACTGGTGTCTGACAGGGGGAGCCAGTTTGTGTCCAGGTTCTGGAGGGCATTTTGCGAACAGATGGGCATATAGCTGTCCTTCTCCTCTGCATATCATCCCCAGACTAATGGGGACGCTGAACGTGCCAATCAGGGTTTGGAACAGTTTCTGCGCTGTTTCGTGACTGACCATCATGACAATTAGGATGACTTGTTGCCTTGGGCGGAGTACGCCAGGAACTGTGCTGTCAACTCTTCTACCAGGAGCTCTCCGTTTCTGATCAATTATGGCTTCCAACCCTGTTTGCTCCCAGATTCCTTTCAGACACAACAGATTCAAGCTCTGGATGAGCATATCGAGCAACTCCGTTCCACATGAGCACAAGTTCAGAGGGCACTGGGCCAGTCATTTCAGCGCCATCAGCGCTATGCTAATCGCAGAAGGCTTCCAGCGGTTTCCTTCCAAGTTGGGGATAGAGTATGGCTTTCTTCCAAGAATCTTAAGCTCCAAGTCCCATCTAATAAGTTGGCACCTCGGTTTATTGGTCCTTACAGAATCATTCGCAAAATTAATCCTGTTTCCTATGCCTTGGACATACCTGCATCCATGCGCATTCATAATGTATTCCATGTGTCTCTCCTTAAGCCTCTTGTATGCAACCGTTACACTACTACACCCGTGATGCCAGGGCCCGTTGAGGTCTAGGGTCAGGAGGAGTACGAGGTGCAGAGTATCATTGACTCCCGTAGGCTTAGAGGAAAGGTACAGTACTTGGTGCATTGGAAAGGTTATGGTCCTGAGGATCGATCCTGGGTGGATAGTAAGGACCTTCATGCACCCAGGCTACTACAGATTTTTCATGCCAAGTACCCTCAGAAACCCAGACCCTATTCTAGGAGAGGGGGTCTTTGAAAGGGGGTACTATCACGGTGCCCGTGATTGCTGCAGTTCTCTGTCTATCACCTGCAGGGGGCTCCCATTGGCTGTCTGCAGTCAGCCCGCGCCTCTGGTTGCCTTTTTAAACTCAGTGTGGGCACCCTTTAGTTGCCCTTTCGTGGTGTCTCTGACAGCATTCACTTTGCCTGTCTGCTGGAGCTATTGGGCCTGTTCCTGAGTTTACCTGTTCCTGTGTTCCTGCCTGCTTGCCAGGTTCAGTCCGGTTCCGGTTGCTGTCGTTCCGGTTGCCAGCCGACTTGCAGTGCTCGTCCCGGTTGAGCCTCGTCCTGCTCCTGCTGTTTCCTGTGTTCGGTTCCTGTGGCGATATTTCTCTCCTGTCGCTCCGGCGACATACTGTCTGTTGGTCCCAGTGTGCGGATGCTGGTTTACGCCATTGGCCTTGCGGCTCACAATACTGTCTGTTGGTCCCAGCGTGCGGACGCGGGTTTACTCCATTAGCCTTACGGCTCACAATACTGTCTGTTGGTCCCAGCGTGCGGACGCTGGTTTACTCCATTGGCCTTGCGGCTCACAATACTGTCTGTTGGTCCCAGCGTGCGGATGCTGGTTTACTCCATTGGCCTTGCGGCTCACAATACTGTCTGTTGGTCCCAGCGTGCGGACGCTGGTTTACTCCATTGGCCTTGTGGCTCATTATACTGCCTGTTGGTTCCAGCGTGCGGATGCTGGTTTACTCCATTGGCCTTGCGGCTCACAATACTGTCTGTTGGTCCCAGCGTGCGGACGCTGGTTTACTCCATTAGCCTTACGGCTCACAATACTGTCTGTTGGTCCCAGCGTGCGGACGCTGGTTTACTCCATTGGCCTTGTGGCTCACAATACTGTCTGTTGGTCCCAGCGTGCGGACGCTGGTTTACTCCATTGGCCTTGCGGCTCACAATGCTGTCTGTTGGTCCCAGCATGCGGACGCTGGTTTGCTCCATTAGCCTTGCGGCTCACAATACTGTCTGTCGGTCCCAGCGTGAGGACGCTGGTTTGCTCCATTGGCCTTGTGGCTCATTATACTGCCTGTTGGTTCCAGCGTGCGGACGCTGGTTTACTCCATTTGCCTTGCGGCTCAAGGTACAGTTGTTGGTCCCAGCGTGCGGACGCTGGTTTACTCCCCGACTTGCAGTCAGCTTTCTAGGTGCTGTCCAGTCCTAGCAGCACTCGTTTCAGATGTGTACTGACACAAGCCTCTCCTTGGGTGAGACAGCTTGACCGTATACTCTATTTACCATCCTACTGTCTTTGTCATCTGACAGTCACTGGTCTTAGTGGTGTCTCCCTCCTTGGGCTGCCCTGCCCGGTATTGGTAAGGCCGGTAGAACCTTTCACATTGCCACCTTTAGGTTGCCTTACCTGGTATAGGCAGGGCCGGTAGAGCCTATCCTTGGGTATTCATTCTGGGCTGCCCTGCCCGGTATTGGTAAGGCCGGTAGAACCTGTTGCGTTGCCAGTCCACGGTTGCCTTACCCGGTATTGGCAGGGCCGGTAGAGCCTATTCCTTGTGTATTCCTCAGGCTGTCCTGCCTGGTATTGTTAAGGCCGGTAGAACCAGTACATTACCATCTAACGGTTGCCTTACCCGGTATTGACAGGACCGGTTGAGCCTACTTGTCACTATTCCTTCAGTATTGTTTAGGTTGCCTTGCCGGGATTATTTGCAAGGCCAGTAGAACCTATCTCAATTGTCAATTGCTTATTTATATGTGATGTTTGTATGTGTATGAAACCCTATGGGATTGCCTTAACTTTTCAATAAAGTTATGTTTTTACCTAAACCTTACTTCTGAGAGTCTTAACAAACCGTGACAGAATGCTGGACGAATGGCAGAACCAGCAGTGGCAAAAATGGACTTGAGGGAGATCTCAAGTTACTTGTCAGTCCAATCCTTCAGAGCAGACGCATCAGAGACTGGTAAGGCATCCACATTGCGAGGATGAACCCACTGAGTAAGCGCAGCTTCAGAAAAGGATAAAGCTTGGCAAATTTCTTGGACACAAAGGGTTTCATGTTCAGGGATTTCCACTCCTCCGACACAAGGTGGTCAAGAGTAGGGTTAGGTGGAAAGTAAGTAAGGGGCTTTTTAGGCTCCTGGAACACATCAAAGGGGTCAGAAGGAACCTCCTGAACTAGGGAATGTTAAGAGTAGTTAAGACAGCCCTGATCAGGCCCTCAGCGGAGGGTTTGGGATCAGCCTCAAAAGGGTCCCCAAAAAACCGAGAGGAGCCCAACACAGAACATTCCTCAACATCCAAATCCACCAGCAGTTCCTCCTCAGAGGAATCTGACACATCAGGTACTCCCTGAGGTTTGGGCAGGGAAGACTTGACTGAGGAGGGGGCCTGTCAAGAATGAAAGAACCCCTGTAACTGGGATGGAAAGTGTTGCAACGTGGACCTAAGGTCCCTAGTAGCAGCCTTGAACTCTTGCACTCAAGCTGGCTCTAATGCATGGCTGGAGGTCCCTGGAATACTTTCAGGGACATCAGAACATGCTGGGCATAAATTACCTGAGAATTCTCTAGGTAACCCTGAATGACAGGAAGAGCAATGCGCAATGTGGGATACAGAGACCCCAGCCTCCTTAGTCTTAGGTCTGGCCCCAAGCTCCAGCGGTATAGACATTCTCACAGTGTCAAATAAACTTTCTGTATAAGAAATCACCCAATTATAGTGTGTAGGATTAAAGTTTCATCCCATAAATCACTAAAATAGACTTATCTGGCAGGCAAAGGGTTAATCAGCAGAGGAGAGAAGGAGAGCCCTGTGTAGGATACTCATTCTGGAAATAGCACAAAATGGCTGCCGTGGCGGGAGCCAATCAGAAATGAGCGAGCAAAGCAAGTGCTCATGGGAAAATAGGATTTTAGTCTTACCTGTTAAATCCTTTTCACTTAGTCCATACAGGTCACTGGTACCATGGGATGTGTAGTCCCCTTTAATAGGCAGGAACAATTATGCAAATAATTTGCAAGGGGCGGAGCCTCCCCTCTTACTTAAGCCACCTTCTGGCCAGAGCCACCCATATTGATTTGAGACCCTAAACTGACCCCAGGTAAGCAAAAAGAAAGACTCCTGTGAGCATGCCCGAACGGTCTCCCACTGAATGCCACAGGAGAGCCAAGACTGGTCCCTTGACAGGGTGGGAGACCAGTGACCTGTATGGACTAAGTGAAAAGGATTTAACAGGTAAGACTAAAATCCTATTTTCACTGTCGTCCAATACAGGTCACTGGTACCATGGGATGTACAAACATTGAGCTGATCCAGAGGCGGGAAGTAAGGCAAGGACCAGGCGCAAGGCCCAAGTCACTAGAACTGTTAACCAGTTGATAACATAGCCCAAACTGTAAGTGTCAACGGACACCAACCAAGGGAACAATCCCTGAACTTAACACAGCACACGGAACACGAGCCAACCGGGCTCAACAGTAAGGAAGCACTAAGGATCACAGAGCGGAAGACCTACACAGGCAAGACTGCCTCCAGGACCTTCCTTCCAAAGCTGGCATCAGCCGATGCCAGGACATCAACTCGGTAGTGCTTAGAAAAAGTGTGCACAGAGGACCAAGTGGCCGCTCTGCACAGTTGATCAGCAGAAGCTTGATTCTTGTAGGCCCAGGAGGCCCCAATAGATCTGGTGGAATGGCAGTCACCCTGAAGGGAACATGCTTATTCCTCAACTTATAGGCTTCACGGATGGTAGCCTTAATCCAAGAGGCAATGGTAACTTTGGAAGCCGGTCTTCCTGCCCTAGGCCCCTCAGGAATGACGAATAGAGCGTCAGACTTCCTGATAGATTCGGTGCGGTGAACATAAAACTTGAGGCAACGCACCACATCCAACAAATGGAGATCTCTTTCCTTGTCAGATGAAGGATTAGGGCAGAAAGAGGGAACCACAATCTCCTGATTGATGTGAAACTCAGACACAACCTTGGGTAAGAATTCCTTGGTAGTGCGAAGCACAGCCTTATCCTTGTGGAACACCAGGTAAGGAGGTTTACAAGACAATGCCTGTAACTCTGCCACCCGGCGTACTGACACAATAGCCAAAAGGAAGGCCATCTTCCAAGTCACAAGACGTAATGGAATGGAAGCCAAGGACTCAAACGGTGGTCGCTGAAGAACTCCCAGCACCAAATTGAGATCCCACTGGGGAGCAGGACTCTTGAAGGCAGGTCGAACATGAGTCACACCTTGGAAGAAGACTTTCACATCAGGAAGGATGGCAATCCGTTCCTGGAAAAACACAGACAAGGCAGAGGTCTGAACTTTGAGGGAACTCAGACTGAGCCCCTTGTCCACACCGTCCTGCAAGAAGGCCAGGACAGTGGGAAGATGGAAGTCAAGAGACAACTGCTTGACAGAGCACCATGTCACGAAAGTTGACCAAATGCGATGATAGATCTTGGAAGACACAGGCTTACGAGCACTGAGCATCGTCGACACCACAGAAGGAGAAAAGCCTTTCTTAGCTAGAATCGAGGATTCAACCGCCATGCCATCAAACGGAGAGAGTGAACATCCTCTTTCCACAGATACCCCTGAAGAAGCAGGTCCGGACGGGCTGGAAGTGGGATTGGATCCTTCACTGACATGGCCATCAATTCCGGAAACCAGGACTGGCGAGGCCAGTTTGGAGCAATCAGGATGACAGGACAACGTTCTCTCTTCAACTTCTGAATAACTCTGATCAATAGAGGAAGAGGGGGGAAGATGTAAGCCAGGGAGAAGTCCCAAGGGATCGACAAGGCATCCACCGCTAGAGCAAGGGAGTCCCTCAGACGGGAGCAAAACACCGGAACCTTCCTGTTGTGTCTGGTAGCCATCAGATCCACCACTGGCATCCCCCACCGTTGAGTGAGCATGTGAAACACCTCTGGGTGAAGAGCCCATTCTCCGCTGTCGACGGTGTGACGACTGAGGAAGTCTGCCATGACGTTGTCCACGCCTGGAATATGAACTGCAGAGATGACAGGCACGTGATCTTCTGCCCAAGACAAAATATCCTTGACTTCCCACCAGGCGGAACCGCTTCTTGTGCCGCCTTGTCTGTTGATGTAAGCCACCGCCGTGGCATTGTCGGACTCTACTCTGACTGGAAGACCGGTCAATTGAGACTCCCAGTGCCTCAGGGCCAGCCGGACAGCTCGAAGTTCCAGAACATTGATGGAGAGCATGGATTCCTCCAGACCCCATTTCCCCTGAGCACTGAAGCGACCCCAGACTGCACCCCAGCCCCGAAGGCTGGCATCCGTTGTGACTGTGGTCCAATGAGGAACTAGAAAGGATTTCCCTTTCAAGAGATGAGAGAGATCTAACCACCAGTGCAGACTCGACTCGACATGAGGAGGAAGAGAAACAGACAGATGTTGATGATCTGGATGATTCCTGCACGTCTGGATCACAAATCTCTGAAGATCCCTGGAGTGGGCCATGGCAAATGGTACTGCTTCGATCGTGGAAATGAACTTCCCCACTAAGGACGACAACTTCGGAACTGGAATTTCGTCCATGTCCAGAATCCCAGCCACTCTGACGGCTATCTGGTGAGCCACGTCCTCTGGAAGAAACACCATGCATTGGCGAGTGTCGAACAGGAGACCCAGGAACAGAAGCCTCTGAGAAGGAATCAAGTCCGACTTGTCCAGATTCAGGATCCATCCGTGACGGTTCAGGGTGTGCATGCACCTCTGCAACTGCTGGTGGAGAAGCTCCGCTGAGGAGGCCTTCAGTAGGAGATCGTCCATGTAGGGTGTCACTCTGATCCCATCCTGATGGAGCACCGCTATCAAGGAGCCCAGCACCCGCTGGAAGACTTGAGGAGCTGTAGTCAGTCCAAAGGGGAGCGCTGTAAATTGAAAGTGTCCCCTGTGGCAGGCAATCCTGAGATACTTCCTGCTCTCTGGATGAATAGGGATGTGAAGATAAGCATCCTGAAGGTCCAGGGAGGCAAGAAACTCCCCTGGAGACATTGCTGCAATCACAGAGCGCAGGGACTCCTGGCGGAAGTGGGAAGTCACCACATAGGCATTGAGATCTTTGAGATCCAAGATGGGACGGGCTCCTCCGTCCTTTTTTTTGGCTACCACAAACAGGTTGGAATAAAATCCTGAACCTGTGTCCCCCTGCGGAACCGCCTCCAGGACCTCTTTGTCCAAGAGATCCTGAATAGCGTCGTCGAACAGACGCCTTTTTGAGGGTTCCTGAGAAGGACGAGTAAAATGGAACCGAAAAGGAGGAAGGGAAGAGAAAGGGATCCTGTATCCCTCTGACACCACCTGAAGAACCCATGGGTCCGCCACTGACTCCTCCCAAGTCCGGCGAAAGATGCGGAGACGACCGCCTACAGCCGGATGCGGACCCGGGTTCGGCGAGTCATGCCGAAGCAGTCTTGGAGGTCTTGGCCTTGGAGGCAACTTTGGGCCTCCAGGACTGTTTGGGCTTGGAGGAGGAGCGCGTAGTGGGAGGACCCGTTTGGGCCGAGGAGCGTGTCTCAGTCTGAAAGGAACGAAAGGACCGATTGCGTTTGGCTGGAAACTTTTTCTTAAAGACTGAGGGTAGAAGAGTACTTTTACCGCCAGTAGCCTCACTGATCATTTCTTTGAGCTCAGAGCCAAAGAGCAAATTCCCCTGAAAGGGCAAGGAAAGCAAGGCTTTCTTAGAGGCTGTATCAGCAGACCAAATTTTCAGCCAAAGAGCGCGTCTAGCCACCACAGAAGAAGTGGAGGCCCTCGCCATCATGCGCACAGCATCAAAAGCAGCATCAGCAACATAGTTCTGAGCTTCAGTGATATTAGCAAGAAGCTGCAACTGTTCAGATACAGGCGCATCCTGGCGAACCGCTTCAGTCAGTCGTTCAGTCCAGGCTGCAATAGCCCTATTAACCCATGCCACAGCAAAGGTGGGGCGCATGGCAGTGCCAATAGAGGCAAAAATAGATTTAAGAGAGAGCTCTAATTTCTTATCCGTCCAGTCCTGCAAGGCAGAGGCATCTGAGACAGCCAAAGCAGTAGATTTGGATAGTCTAGACACAGGAGCATCCACCTTGGGAGGATGAACCCATTTTGCCAGCTCCGCTTCGGGAAAAGGGTAAAGTTTGGCAAACTTTTTGGAGACAGAGGAAGATCTATCAGGATTCTTCCATGCCTCAGAAACCAGACGGGCAAGAGTAGGGTTAGTTGGAAAACAAACAACAGGTTTAGATGGCTTTTTCTGAAAAACATCAGTAGGATCATAAGTGGATTCCTGAGTCAGAGGAAGGTTGAGCGTATTCAGAACCGCTCTGATCAGACCCTCAGCCGAAACTTCAGGGTCACACTCATAGGGGTCCCCAATGGACCTGTTAGATTCAATAACAGTACGTTCCTCAGCATCAGAATCCTGTAAAAGTTCTTCTTCAGAAGAATCAGTGATATCAGGAGCTCCCTGTGGCTTAGGCAGGGAGGTCCTGATAGTAGAGGGGGTCTGCCAGACCTGGAGAGCCCCCTGTACCTGAGAGGGAAAGAGTTGAAGCGTGGATCTGAGATCCCTAGTGGCAGCTTTAAACTCCCTCACCCAAGATGGCTCAATAGCGTGGCTGGGAAGCCCAGGGTTGCTATCTTTATCAGTACAATTAGGGCATAGATCCCCCACATTATCGCAATCCAGCCCAATGTGGCAAGAGGAGCAAAACGCCATGGGGGTAGAAGACCCCCCAGCCTCCTTAGTCTTGGGTCTAGCCCCTAGCTCCAGTGAAGTAGACATGCTCACAGCGTCAATATACCCCACAAAAAACACTATCACCCAGAAAAGTGTTAAAGATTAAAGTTTCACCCCAGAAAAGGTCTAAAAACGGACTTATCTGGCCAGCGAAGGGTTAATCTGGTGAGGAGAGAGAAGGCTCGGTCCCTGCGTAGTGTACTCGCCTTGGAAAAGTACCACAAAATGGCGGCCGTCATGACAGCCAATCAGAAACAAGCGCGAGCTAAGCGCTCATGGGAAATGTAGTTTTCCCTATGCAAGTACCCCAAACAGTGCCCGAAGCCCCCCTGAACCCCCTACAGTAATAAAACACCAACCGGATGATAGAGCAGGAGCCTAGCATTAAAATGAGCCCACTCTGAAGTTGCTGTGACAAGCGGTTTCAGAGATATGTCCCAAACTGTGAATTCCCATAGAGAGTAAAGGAGCTCTGCTGCTGAGCGGGAAAAAGCCGCGCTTAAAGGCGCGGAACACCATTTTTAATAAAGTTTAGTAAAACATTAAAAAAGTGCCCAAACAAGCATGAAATACATGAGAAACATAAATAAATGAATACCCAATGCTCCAAAACTCAGAGAATAACACAGAAATTGCATAAATAGTGATAATGCAATAAAAACACCCTATGAGTGCTGGAGTGTATTAAAACTCCCAAATACAAGCCCATCAAAGGGACACTGTGGGGACAAGTGGACCTTCAGCACTCAATGGGTGACTCACCTTTCTCGCAGACTTCTGTCTTCAGGTGACCATGATAGGGAGGGAAAGAACCAGAGGTAATTTCCCCAACAGGGGAGCTGCTTAACACAAGCTGTCCCCTCTTCAGGTATAGGTCCACAGAAATCCCTGGAAGCTGCACCAGCCACTTTGAAGAGGGCAATTCACAGCCATGGTCACCCTCCTAATGGTGGTATTCCATATTTGAATAAAAAATAATAAAACTCTAAGAAGCATAGCTGTTCTCTGCCTGGTGTGCAAGCACACCAGGAACAAATCAATATGGGTGGCTCTGGCCAGAAGGTGGCTTAAGTAAGAGGGGAGGCTCCGCCCCTTGCAAATTATTTGCATAATTGTTCCTGCCTATTAAAGGGGACTACACATCCCATGGTACCAGTGACCTGTATTGGACGACAGTGAAATGTAGTTTTCCCAGAAAAGTACCCCAAACAGTGCCCGAAGCCCCCTGAACCCGCCAACACACTAGAAAAATGAACCAGATGATAGAGCAAGGGCAGACAAGTAAAATGAGCCTTCTCTGAAGTCGGTAGGTTAAACGGTTGCAGAGATATGTCCCAAACCAGAACTCAAGTTTTACAAAATTGAAAGTGTAAAAGTAATATACCTAAAACATCACTAGAACATGTTAGGACACCCATAAAACACTGAACCAGTAGGAAAAGTGTTAGAAAACCCCCCAAAAATGCCAAACCAGCAGCTAAAGGATTAAGTTACCACATAAACCTGCTCCAAAACACCCAACAGACACACAGATATACCCAATAAGTGCAGGATTGTGCTATAGGAACTCCAAATGAAAAACCCCTGTGCGGAGGGGCACTGTGGGACGAGTGGACCTGCATAACTCAAAGGGTTGCTCACCTTTCCTGCAGATCTTCTGTCTTCAGATTACCATGTTTAAAGAAGAAGCCTCGGCGGGCTACTCCCGAGGAAAGAATTTGTAGCCAAGATTTCCCCCCCAGGGCTTAAGGTCCACAAAAAGCACGTGGTCAGTGAGCTAGCCACATCTAAGGGCATTGTCAGTTATGGTAATCCGCCTAATGGTGGTATTCCATATCTAACAGAAAAATAAAAAAGTTTCTAAAACTATAGCAGAACTGTTCTCTTGCCTGTGTTATCTTCACCATGGAACAAATCTTTCTGGAGCTGGTTGGCTAGCTGCAGCCAAGGAGGGAAGGTAGGCTCCAACCCCTGCAATCAATTCTAGAATTGTTCCTGCCTACTTAAAGGGGGCGGATCACCTACCCAGAGTTAGCAGTAACCTGTATTGGAAGACAGTGAAATTCTGCACCATAAAGCAGCCAGCAGCCCCTGTGTCCAGTAATGCTGGAACTGAGGAGGATTTATTTGCCCAATAATTGCAGGCCTTCAACATGGGCTTATCAAAAAAATTTTCTGGAGACAATGAAATGCCACCTATTATCTGTCCCCAAACCGGATCTTAAATTCATGCGTCTCTCAGGAGTAATCGGACAGGACCGCAACAGATGTCCTGCCTTACCACAGTGAAGACAAAGTCCTTCCCTTGTCCTAAAGGCTCTCTCCTCCCTTGAAAGCCGGGTAACACCGACCAGCCTAGGTTCACCACCCTCTGAGACAAGATCAGAAGGCATGGGAGGCGAGGGAGGATAGAGTGGGCCAGAATAACGAGCAGGCACTCTGCTTGAGGACCTCCGCAGGTACTCCTTAAATGAGGGTCATTCTCTGATTCTGGTATCGACCAGAATACAAAATTCAATCAGCCTGTCCAAATCGTTAGGTAGATCGCGAGCCGCGTTCTCATCTTTCATTGTCAGAGCCCTTGAAAAATAACGGCCATCAGGGCCTCGTTATTCCAGTCGATTTCGGCTGCGTGGGTATGAAACTCTATCACATAGTCAGCCACCGTGTAAGTACCCTGGCGAAGGGTCATAAAGTGCTTGGAGGCAAAGACCACGTGGCCTGTTCTATCAAACACTTGCTTAAACGATTTCACAAATTCCCTGAAATTGTGAACAATAGGTTTATTAGTCTCCCACAATGGATTGGCCCATGCCACCACCCTGCCCGCGAGGAGGGATATAAGGAAACCAACTTTACTGCGCTCATTAGGAAAGGCATACGTTACGAACTCAAAATATATGACCAGCTGATTAAGGAGGAGCAATAGGAAGGAAAGGCATAAAGCAAAGTTTGCGTCATTCTGACACTTCGCGCCCGTAACTGACACACCCATACGTCTGTTACGGTTTTCAGACACTCAGACAGTGGTAGATAAAATAAATGGAGTTTTATTAAGTAAATGAAGAACAAGGTCGCCACTGTGGCGGTATTGGTAGAACAGAATACAACAGAGATAACTGGCGCAGCAGGTAATATAAAACAAGTAAGGAAGCACAAAGCAGAACTCAAGAGGTTAATAGTACTGGTTATCAGTCTCAAATGTGGTGTTAGGCATGCCCTTGGTGCTGCTTATAGCTCTGTGTGCTGTGAGATAGCACCCAAGTCCATACACTGTGCAGAGCTGTAGCATAAAGTCCTGGCTGAACGGAAACTGCAAGTGATAAGGAGATAGCCCCCACGGGCGTAACCGGAGACTACAGTAAAATGATAGCGTGAGCCAATAGCCCCCACGGGCGTAACCGGAGACTTCTACTATCACAGTCGCATAAGCCAATAGCCCCCACGGGCGTAACCGGTGACTACAGTATCATGATTTGCTTGAGTCAATAGCCCCCTCGGTTGTAACCGGAGACTACAGTATAGTGATTTGCTGAGTCAATAGCCCCCTCGGGCGTAACCGGAGACTACAGTATAGTGTTTACTTGTGCTGATGGCCCTAGCGCGGGCGCAACCGGAGACTACTGGGTACTGCTTTGCCAAAAGCCACGGGCGTAACGGAACCGCTGCTCGGTCACGGAGAGCCGCCGACTACCATGGCCCGCAAGCGGCCGGCTCACAGAGACAGCGGACAGGCTTAGGTGATAGGTGGAGAAGCAGCAGTATCGGATGGACAATACCAGTGTCTCGAGAGCAGGAATCGACTCAGCACAGTAAGGTCTGGACTCAGTACACGAAAGGCAGATAATGGAAGACTCAGTAATGGCTCAGCAACTGACAAGTGGAGGCTCAATCACACTATGCAGTATCAGAATGTCGCCGAGGCGACAGCGGAGTGTTCCGTCAGCAGTGCAGGAGCAGGATAAGAGTACTCGGTAGTCAGCCAGGCCGGATCAGGATACACAGGAGATTCGCAGACAAGCCGGTTCGGTAACAGAGAAGGGTAATCAGCCAGGCCGGGTCAGATGCCGTGGGAGATTCGCAGACAAGCCGGATCAGGAACAAGCAGGAAGTCAGCCGGGCCGGGTCAATCACGGAACAGGAACACGGGAACGTCGTCAGTCAAGCCTAGTCGGTACACGGTGGATCAGGATACAGAAACAGCAACGCTAGCAGGAAACACCACGAAAGGGCACCTGACAGGTGCCAGTGACCGGATTATAACGGATAACCAGGGGCGGGCCAACCCAGCTCAACCAATCCGGGAGCAGCACAGTTGAGAGTGACAGAAAGGATCACGGGGACCATGATAGTACCCCCCTCTCAAAGACCCCCTCTCCCTGCCGGAGGTCTAGGTTTCTGAGGGTATTTAGAGTGGAAGTTGCGCAACAGTCTGGGCGCGTGTAGGTCCTTCTGATCTACCCAGGACCGTTCCTCGGGGCCATACCCTTTCCAATGTACCAAATATTGCAACTTCCCCCTAAATCTCCTAGAATCAATGATACTCTGAACCTCATATTCCTCCTGGCCCTGAACGTCCACCGGCCCAGGAATCACTGGAGTGGTAGTGTAACGGTTGCAAACCAATGGTTTTAAGAGGGATACATGGAACACATTGTGTATGTGCACAGATGCTGGAAGTTCCAATGCATAGGAGACTGGATCCACCTTGCGGATGACTTTAAATGGACCAATGAACCGAGGTGCCAGTTTATTGGAGGGCACTTGTAACTTAAGATTTCTGGAGGAAAGCCACACTCTATCCCCCACCTGGAAGGAGACTGCTGGCAGCCTTCTACGATTGGCATGCTTCTGGTAGCGCTGAAATGACTGGCTGAGGGTCCTCTGCACCTGTGCCCAAGTAGAACGGAGCTGCTCAATATGCTCATCCAGAGCTGGAATTTTTTGTGCCTGGAATGAGTCCGGGAGTAGACAGGGCTGGAACCCATAGTTAATGAGAAAAGGTGAACTCCCGGACGATGAATTAACTGCACAATTCCTGGCAAACACCGCCCAAGGCAACAGGTCGGCCCAATTGTCATGATGATCAGTGACAAAATAGCGCAAGAACTGTTCCAGACCTTGATTGGCACGTTCAGCAGCTCCATTAGTCTGGGGGTGATATGCTGAAGAAAATGACAACTGGATGCCCATCTGCCCACAGAATGCCCTCCAAAATCTGGACATAAACTGGCTACCACGGTCAGATACTACCACTCTAGGCACCCCGTGCAAGCGAAACACTTCCTTAGCAAATACCACTGCCAACTCCTGAGCCGATGGAAGCCCAGGAAGGGGCACAAAATGAGCCATTTTTGAGAACCTATCAACCACCATAAGGATGAATGTGTACCCTCTGGATGCTGGCAACTCTCCCAGAAAGTCAATGGAAATATGGGACCATGGGCGGTCGCCATTAGGTACAGGTTGAAGCAGACCTACTGGAAGATGCCTGAGTGTCTTGGCACGGGCACAAGTGGCACAGGCTGCAGTAAAAGCGGAGCAATCAGCCCTAAGGGAAGGCCACCAAAACAACTGGGAAAGCGACCAACAAAGCTGATCCCTTCCAATATGCCCAGCCGCCTTAGAAGAGTGGTAGGTTTCCAATAAACGAGTACGTAATGGCTCATCGACAAAGCACTTGCCAACTGGAGTTTCTGGAGGAGCCCTAGACTGCGAGGCCAAAATTTCTTCCCCCAGTGGCGAAGTGATACTCGTGCGAATAGTGCCAGAATACGATCTGGCTGAATAATGGGTACTGGCTCCTCCTCCCTCTCAATGTCTGAGGCAAACTGTCTGGACAAGGCATCTGCCCTGACATTCTTGAACCCCGACAGGTAAGAGACCACGAAGTTGAACCGGGACAAGAAGAGCGCCCATCTGGCCTGACGTGAGGAGAGTCTCTTAGCCTCCGAGAGATATGTTAGATTCTTGTGGTCTGTCAGAATTAGTACTGGTGTCTTGGTACCTTCCAATAGGTGACGCCACTCCTTGAGTGCCAGGATGATAGCCAAGAGTTCCCTGTCCCCAATCTCATATTTGCTCTGGGCGCTGGACAGTTTTTTCGAAAAGAACCCACAAGGTCTTAAGGTCCCACCTCCCACCGGGCGTTGGTTGAGTACTGCCCCGACCCCAACCTCACAGGCATCAACTTCAAGGGTAAACGGCAGGGCTGGGTTAGGGTGGGACAGTACTGGGGCAGCAGCAAAGGCAGATTTCAGTGTCTCAAACGCATTCTCAGCTGCCTCAGACCATTGAGAAGGAGTAGCGCCCTTATGAGTTAAATCGGACAAGGGTTTCACAATCGTGGAAAAGTTTTGAATGAATTTCCTATAATAGTTGGCAAAGCCCAGAAAACGCTGAATGGCTTTTAACCCTTTAGGGCGAGGCCATTGTAGGACAGCTGCCAACTTCTCTTGGTCCATGGCAATGCCATCCTTAGATATTACGAACCCCAGGAAGGGCACCTGGGATCTGTGAAATTCGCACTTCTCAAGCTTACAAAACAATTTATTTTTGCGTAGTCGAGTCAAAACGTCAGAAACATCCTTGATGTGTTGGGTAAGATTGTTAGAGTGAATCAATTTGTCATCAAGATATACCACAACACAGGACTGAAGCATGTCCCTAAGGATGTCATTAATAAGCTCCTGAAATACTGCAGGAGCATTACATAGGCCAAATGACATTACCAGATATTCATAATGCCCAGACCTGGTATTAAATGCCGTCTTCCACTCATCACCAGCCCTGATTCTAATCAGGTTGTAAGCAGCCCGGAGATCGAGTTTAGTAAAGATGGAAGAGCCCTTTAACCTGTCGAATAACTCGGTAATGAGTGGAATGGGGTAGGCACTTCTGGACATTAGTTTATTTAGACCCCTGTAGTCAATACAAGGCCTGAGCTCTCCATTTTTCTTTTTTACAAAAAAAAACCCGGCACCCGCTGGTGAGGTAGATTTACAGATAATCCCTCTCTTAAGGGCGTCCTCAATATATTCCTCCATAGCCCTATTTTCCTCTACTGACAACGGATAAGTGCGGCCCCTGGGAGGCACCGTGCCCGGGGCCAGATCAATGGCACAATCATAAGGTCTATGTTGAGGCAAGGTGCCAGCCTCTCCCTTACTGAATACGTCACTGAACTCCTGGTATTCAGCTGGCACAGAGGGAGAGGTACAAAGTAACCTGACAGGATGTGAGAGACAGTTATCCGCACAATATTTCGACCAAGACAATATTTCACATCTTTTCCAGTCAAATTGGGGGTTGTGTAACGATAACCATGGGAACCCCAATATGACTGCGTGATGAGGCGAATTAATTAACTGAAATTGCACTTCCTCCTTGTGAAGAGCCCCAGTAATCATTGTAATAGGGGTAGTCTCCAAGGTGATAAGTGCGGGTTCTAACGGCCTGCCATCGATGGCCTCAATAGCCAGAGGGGACTCCCTTTTGACCACAGGTATCTTATGCAACTCAGCGAAGGAGCGATCCATGAAATAGCCGGCAGCACCGGAGTCTACCAGGGCTAAAACTGACACAGAGGACTCCGACCACGTAAATGCCACCTGGATGGTGGGTCTCTGTGTACTAGTGTCTAGGGACTGTTGTACACCACCTAGGGCCTGTCCCCCAAGGTACCCTAGGTGCGTTCGTTTCCCGGCCGAACCGGACAGGTGCGTAACTGGTGCCCAGCCTTACCACAGTACAGGCCTAAACCCATTCTCTTACGGTGCGCCCTCTCCTCCTTCGTAAGTCTGGTGAACCCGAGCTGCATAGGCTCCCCTCCCTCCGTAGTACGTTCAGGAGAAACGGGTGGTGAGGGTGGGTTCACTAGACTGCCATGCCCAAAATTCCTGGGTCTTGCCCTTTTAGCCAATCGCCTTTCTCGAATACGGGAGTCAATAAGCATAACGTAATCAATGTATTCATCAAGGTCAGTAGGCATGTCTCTGGCGGCAATTTCATCCTTAATAGCATCTGACAGGCCCTGGGCAAAAGCCGCGACTAATGCCTCGTTATTCCAGCCCACCTCCGCTGCCAAGGTACGAAATTCAATAGTGTAGTCACCCAAGGTGCGATCTCACTGATGTACCTCCAATAACCTCTTGGAAGCAGAGGCGGCTCCACCAGGTACCTCGAATACTCTGCGGAATTGTCTTACAAATTCCCTGAAATTCAGGGTGCAAGGTTTGGCATTCTCCCAGAGAGGATTTGCCCACGATAACGCCTTGCCAGTTAATAGGGAAATCATAAACCCAACATTGCTTCGATCATTAGGGAATGCTTGAGGCGTGAGCTCAAGGAATATCTCTAATTGGTTAATAAAGCCTCTGCATTGGTTAGGTTCGCCATCATAAGAGGTTAATAGTACTGGTTATCAGTCTCAAATGTGGTGTTAGGCACGCCCTTGGCGCTGCTTATAGCTCTGTGTGCTGTGAGATAGCACCCAAGTCCATACACTGTGCAGAGCTGTAGCATAAAGTCCTGGCTGAACGGAAACTGCAAGTGATAAGGAGATAGCCCCCACGGGCGTAACTGGAGACTACAGTAAAATGATAGCGTGAGCCAATAGCCCCCATGGGCGTAACCGGAGACTTCTACTATCACAGTCGCATAAGCTAATAGCCCCCACGGGCATAACCGGTGACTACAGTATCGTGATTTGCTTGAGTCAATAGCCCCCTCGGGCGTAACCAGAGACTACAGTATAGTGATTTGCTGAGTCAATAGCCCCCTCGGGCGTAACCGAAGACTACAGTATAGTGTTTACTTGTGCTGATGGCCCTAGCGCGGGCGCAACCGGAGACTACTGGGTACTGCTTTGCCAAAAGCCACGGGCGTAACGGAACCGCTGCTCGGTCACGGAGAGCCGCCGACTACCATGGCCCGCAAGCGGCCGGCTCACAGAGACAGCGGACAGGCTTAGGCGATAGGTGGAGAAGCAGCAGTATCGGATGGACAATACCAGTGTCTCGAGAGCAGGAATCGACTCAGCACAGTAAGGTCTGGACTAAGCACACGAAAGGCAGATAATGGAAGACTCAGCAATGGCTCAGCAACTGACAAGCGGAGGCTCAATCACACTATGCAGTAGGAGTGTTCCGTCAGCAATGCAGGAGCAGGATAAGAGTACTCGGTAGTCAGCCAGGCCGGATCAGGATACACAGGAGATTCGCAGACAAGCCGGTTCGGTAACGGAGAAGGGTCGTCAGCCAGGCCGGGTCAGATGCCATGGGAGATTCGCAGACAAGCCGGATCAGGAACAAGCAGGAAGTCAGCCGGGCCGGGTCAATCACGGAACAGGAACACGGGAACGTCGTCAGTCAAGCCTAGTCGGTACACCGTGGATCAGGATACAGAAACAGCAACGCTAGCAGGAAACACCTTGAAAGGGCACCTGACAGGTGCCAGTGACCGGATTATAACGGATAACCAGGGGCGGGCCAACACAGCTCAACCAATCCGGGAGCAGCACAGTTGAGAGTGACAGAAAGGATCAAGGGGACCGTGATAACGTCCTACGTCATTCAAGTGACAATTGCCTGTAATTGACACATCTTGGCAATGCGCCCAAATCCTGCATCGCCTAAGCGACCGTTGCTGCGGTACCACCATCCTGCCCGAGGACATGGCGACACATAGTTCCCCACAGTGCGACCAGACCAGGTCCCCAGAAAGATGCCAGAAACGCTGCTGCCCCATTTGCCAGGAGGCTCCTTATCCAGCGGTGCCTGGAGAGCGACGCTGGATGCTAGGTACTGTAACAGTAGGGTCAGCCACAAAGGGGGACACCAAATGTATAGGTAGAATCCGCTTCTTCACACTCCACTTCTTCTGTGTCACCCCCTAAGGAGTCCCCTCTCAGAGGATTCCGTGAATGCAGGAATACCTGGGGCTTTAGGGGCTACAAACCTGAAGGTGGTAGGGGGTTTCCAAAAATGTAGAACCCCTTGGAGGGATAGGGGGAACTGTGCCATAGTGTACTTTAATTCTCTCACCCAGACTGGCTCTTGCTCAAGGCTGGGGGACCCTGGTGGTGTAGTGGGTGTCACAGCGCATGAGAGGCATAGAGATCGTAAATACTCTCTAGGCAGCCCCACTTGGCATGAGGAACAATAAGCAGGGGGGTGGGGGGTTCAGAGACGCCTTAGAGTCCTTTGTCTTAGGTCTAGCCCCATGACCCTTTGAATCTGACATCCTAACAGAAGCAGTGTCTAAAACAGTATATAAACCCAAATACTGTATCCCAAAATAATAATTCAGCTTAGAAAGTCCAAAAAAAGGTACTTATCTGGCAGGCAAAGGATTAACCTGAGAAGGAGAGCAAGGAGAGGCAAACCTCAGCGTAGGATAAGTAAGAAATAAGACGGTGTCTTAAAACCATCAGCCAATTGGAAGGAAGCCCAGGAAACAGCATTCTGGCGGTTGTAGTCTTTCCCAGTTGCTGAATCCTAGCAATGCATCAAAATTTGCACTTGCGGGGTCCCAGAGACACTGGGGATGTGAACCGGATGTTAGAGCATGAGGAGACAAGAAGAATGAGCCCTCCCTCAACTCTGAATGACAAACAGTTACAGAGATATGTCCTAAAGCAGTTTTTCCCATAGAAGTCAATGGAGCGAGTGCGGCCACGTGGGAAGCACGCGTTAAAGGCGCCACTCACTAAAAATAAAACATTTCCAAAAGCTACCAAAAACATCCAAAGACCCAAGGAGACGTGTGTGTGTGTGTGTGTGTGTGTGTGTGTGTGTGTGTGTGTGTGTGGTAATAAAAGAGGATTTTAGTCTTACCTGTTAAATCCTTTTCTCTTAGTCCATACAGCTTACTGGTAACTCTGGGTAGGCGATCCGCCCCTTTAAGTAGGCAGGAACAATTCTAGAATTGTATGCAGTGGGTGCAGCCTACCTTCCATCCTAGCCAACCAGCTCCAGAAAGATTTGAGACACTAACTATTGACTAGATAGTAGAAGGGAAAGAAGACTCCTGTGAGCATGACCCCGAAGGACCCCCACGGTCTGCCACAGGAGAGCCAAGCATGGTTCCTTGACAGGGAGGGAGACCAGTAACCTGTATGGACTAAGACAACAGGATTTAACAGGTAAGACTAAAATCCTGTTTTCTCTATCGTCCAATACAGGTTACTGGTAACTCGGGGATGTCCAACCATTGAGTTTCCCAGAGGCGGGAAGTAAGGCAATAACCAGGCACAAGGCCCCCAAAGTCACCAGTGTAGACATGAACCATCAGATCAGAGACAGCCCAACAAAACAACTGAAGTGTCAATGGACACTGAACAGGGGTAACACCACCCCAACTGTTACACAGCACACTGAACTAGAGCCAACAGGGCTCAAAAGTGAAGGAAGCACCAAGAACTAGACTTGTGTACGGTCAAAATTTTAGATTTAATTCGAATTCGGACAATTTTTTTTTTCTAATTTGGATGATCCTAATTTCGGACCGGACCTATTCGATTCGGACGAAATTCTGATCCATTCCGAATAATTCGGCCAAATTTAACATGGGTTAAATTATAGCAGTGCGCCTCTGTGCACGCTGCTACCATTCTTTCCAGACAGGGTGTGCATTTAGAAAAAGATCCATCCCAAAAACGGACATTGTCGTACATTGCCAGTCTGTGCATGTCACCTCTACTCTAGCATGGGATGCCAGTCACAATCCAAATTCCACGTGTTCGAACATCGACATCCCATGCCTGTCATTCAATTTAGCATATGCTTGAACATCAAGAACCCATGCTTGTCATTCAGTTTAGCATATGCTCGAAAACCATGCCCCATGCACCATTAATTCAAAATACATTTCCCCCATCTTTGGCTATTTATTTTCCAGTTAGCTCCATGCTCTGCTTGTGTCTTTTCCTAGCTATCACTGTAAGTACAGTAACGTTATGTACAGTATACACTGGATTTTCGATGTTCGAAAGAAACTGAATGCGCCAGGCCTGGAGCACTCAGTTGCCTCCCCGAAGTAATGTCAGATTGCCACACATAGTTTGTTGAACATCACGAACATATGTCTGTCACAGTCTAACCTGCATAGTATGTCGAACATAACCAAGTTGTCCGACCCCGCCTACCCTGCACAGCTTGTCGACCAAACCATCTTGTCACTTCCTGCCCCTGCTTAGTGTGCGACAGTAGATATTGCGCATGACTGCCCCGCGACCGGCTGGCAGTGGCACTGTGGCCCGTGTAATGGGCTCTTCAACTAGTTAATGTATAAACACATATACTGACAATTAACAACACATTTATGTATGTTTTATTGCTGTGGAGCAATGTAATAAACACCACTCATTCTGATGTCCTAAAAAGAGGGACAGAGGGATTTGGGTCTCAAAGAGGGACACTTGGGAGGTATGTGTGTGTGTACTATAATTTAGTACTTTGTTATGCAATGTCCATTCGTGTGTGTAATGTAATTTAGTACTTTGTTATGCAATGTCTGTGTGTGTGTCTGTGTGTGTGTGTTTGTGTACTGTAACGTGGTGTTCTCTTTTCATTACAGATGAACCTGATGGAGTACCTAGCTCTGGCAGGGAGGGGGAAAAAGAAGTCATCACCCTCTATCTGGAGCCGGTCGCTGCCACTGCTCCTGCCAGTGTGGAGGAAGAGGTGGCTGCTGGTAAGTTGTTTTTAAGATTTCTCCCTCACATACAAATGTGTTTTTAGTCATGTTAAATTGTTCCATATGTGTATTAGCAGCCCCAGCTTGCTTTAGCCATATCTAGTTTATATAACTATTGCATTGCCACAGGGGTGAGCAGCAGCGCATTGCTAAGCTATGCTTTGCTCACCCTTCTGGCACTCCAAGGCTACCGGGAAAATTCCTGGGAGGCCGCCTGCACTGGACTTCCCTGGGGCTGCTTCAAAATCAAGAAGCTATCAGCGGCCACTGTCCTGTCACCTTGCGGTGGCGTGTTGCTTCTTAATTGTAGGAGTGCTGGCCGTGGCCATAAGGTGACAGGACAGCGTCCGGGAGATTTGAAAGGCCCCGCCACATGCCTTCTTCAGCACAGACCTGTACCAGCTGAGCTCCCTCGTCTGATCTTTAGTAATGTCGAACGCTGGGAGAGGACATCATCTCCCTGCACTCTGCATTACTGAAAACTATGCGGGAGCAACAGCAGTAAAGAGGTCTGTGCAGTAGGAGGCACAGACCTCTCATGCCACACTGCTGGACCACACGGGAGGTTGGAAATGGACACGGGGGGGGGGCGATGTGGAGACTGAGGGGCAATGTGGAGACTGGGGGCAATATGGAGGTCAACCAGTGACGTCAGACGCAGTGTGAAGAAGAGCACTGCGTCTGCGCACCGGGTCGGTCGCACCGCAATGATATGTGGCTGGTAAGCAATTTTTTCCAGGGCTGGTTTTTATTCCCAGTCCGGCCCTGCTCCAAGGGTTAAATACCCCACTAACGCACATATGGAGCACATGTAAATGTTTGTCATGCTCCTGCCATTCACATGATGACATTGTAGGCATGATGGACACAAGCTAATGCACCATGGTGGATGTCTCAGTATGTTGGAGCCCTGCCATGCATTACAGTGATGCTTCGTAGGCCAAATTTGCCTCTCTGTTGTTGAGTAAATCCTGATAACTAGGTTAACCCACCTTGGTGCAGTTGTTGTGAACCTGAATACTTACACAACTGAAGCATTTAATGAAGTCAATGTTTCTCATCACATGATAATTCCCTTAATATCCAAAATAGGTCCAGCTTACATGCCGGAGGAGGGGGAGCAGGAAGATGGTGACGTGCAGGCCCCCGTTGGGGCACCTGGGGACCACCAAGTGGAAAGGGCAGGTGAGGATAGTAAATTGTAATATGTCCTCCAGCAAAAACATGTACATCCATTCAATGTCTAATACGTCTTTTGTTGTATGTTGTTGGTTTACGTTTGTGGAAAGGGTTCTGAGTTTTGTGTTTCTGGTTGTTGTAACCATTTCAGTGGCAGAGGGGTACACTATGCAGTCTCAAAATTGTTGTGCACTCCTCTGGCAATGAAATGGGTTAAGGCTCCATACAGGACATTTTCACAAGGGTGAGATAATTGTATCTCCTCAGGGTCATCGTGGGCTGTGTCTGGTGAGGAGGATGAGGAACCACCTCTGGGGGTGTCTGCCTCTGCTCCTGAGGCTATGGAAGGGGAAGCGCATGGCGAATAAAATCCTAAATCTGCTGTCCCATGTGTGTTCCACCTGTCTCCCCTTCCCTTACAAAGACCCCAAATTCCCTGTAGTGATCTGTGTTCTTGTCACACATACCTGTGACAGTATCATGGCATGAACAAATATCATTAGGCGATTTTTGTTCTTGCCATGATCTTGTCACACATGTATGCTTGGCTCCAGGCCATAGCACACACCTACAGTTCCTGTTTGCAGACAAGCACTAATTGAGTGTTGGTGAATCAATCACAATGACAGCGATGATCCACCTGTGTCCAATCAAGGCTAAAGGGCAAACCTGACCTGTCCGTTTGTTAATAGCAGGGGTGATCAATCCTGTTCTCTGGCCAGAACAATGCTACGTTTGCTGCGTCCTCTCAAATTAAAGTGGATGTGTCCTATTTATAACATAGCCTAAATAGTTAGACTACAGATCAAATACTTGCAAAATGTTTTTTTTTTTTTTTTTAAAGTTTAATTTGTTGTAAATTTAACTTAGAAAGTCTGCCCCCTACCTACTTCCGCACAGACTGCTCTGCCTCTGCTCTCCACCCTCCACCGATGACGGAGGCTTCAGTGTGGAAGCTGGAGCTCTCTCATTGGCTAGATATCTTTCTCTGCCAATGAGACCACTCCATCTTGCAGACAGAAGCCTCCATCATTGGTGAAGAGCATAGGCAGAGTGACGGACTGAGGTTACAGAGCAGGTAATTGCAGTCTATACGGAAGTAGGTAGGGGACAGATTTTCAAAGTTAAACTTACAACAAATAAAACTTAAAAATAAAACATGAACAACGTTTTAGAAGTATTCGATATGTAGCCTATTTAGGCCATGTTATAAATAGGAGACACATCCACTTTAACATATTTTGTGTGGTGATTCTCAGCAATGGTCCTGGTTGTGTAGGATGCACAATCATGTCCTCTAACCATCACAAAAGTGCATGTTGTCAGTTGAACACAAGTGAATGTCAATACCGTGTGTGTGTTTAAGTGAGCACATCCTGACAACATGTACTGTTGGTGTGGTTAGAGGACATGATTGTACATCCCAGACAACAGGACCATTGCTGAGAATCACTCTGCTAAATGCATCAAACATCTGTGTGCCAGAGAGGTGCTCACTGCTTTCCATTTCTTCTTTCCCCACAGCTGCATCTGATGAACAACCACAGCAGCAGCCCCCTTCCAGCCAGGAGTTTGCAGAGGCCCTGGACGTCCTAGACGGGATCTCAGCTGACAAGAGGGGCTTACGGCGTCAGCTGAGAAACGACATGCACCGTCAGGAGGCTCTGCTCCATCAAATGGTGGAGCAGAACAGACTGATGTTGGGCCTCCTGACAGCGCATGTCGTGCGTCCAGGGCCAGCCCCTGCCCCCAGCATCCTCATCAGACAGCAGCCTGGAATCATCTGATGTCCTGCCTGCTGCACGTGGTGGTAGGTGCCACCTACCCAGACAGGGGCCTCGCACAAGAGGAGGAAGGAGGCCTCCCCACTGACCCCATTCCCTCCAGAGGGGGATTTTTCTATTTTTTTATTATTATTATTTTTATTATTATTATTTATATTTGTTATTACATTTTTACACTTCAGCATTGTTGTTGTCCATTTATTTCAGATACAAACAGTGGGGAGATACACCAAAGTGTTATGAGGAGGTGATGAAGTGGAGATGACCCTTCCAGTGTGATGAACGATCCTTGCTTCTTCCATCTAGCCAGTGAACCGAGATCTAACCAACCTGTAAGTTCTTAGCGCATTGGCTCCATGGGATAATCCAGGAATCGGAGCGTTTAGCACACTGGAGAAGTTCCTTACACCTCATCACCATTTGAAAACACCTTAGTGCATAACTCCACACTGCTGTCTTCTGTCTGTGTCTCCAACCCTTGTCTGTCTCCCCTAGAGATTGGAAAAGGGAAGGAGACAGACACAGATTTGCATGAAGGGAAGCTGACAGAGGAGGAGGGTGGCAGAGGGACAGAAAGGGAAGGAGACGGATGGACAGAGAGGGAAGGAGGCTGATAGACAGAGAGGGAAGAAGGCTGATAGAGCGGGAAGGAGGCTGATAGAGAGGGAAGGAGGTGGACAGTAGGAATTAATGTAAAGGAGTCGAAGGGAGTTGTGTAGACTGACAGGGCTCAATTCAAATGATGGAGATGGCTGTTTTTTCTGCCAACGCATTTTTGGGGTGTTAAAGTTAAGAGGTATTTTCATCCATAGGAACTAATGAAAACACCATAAATTGCAATTCAATTGTCTGCGTTAGCTATGAAGATCCGATAAGTGACAAGTTATTGCAGGAAAGTTAAGACCTACTTTTTACTGACTTTAGTCTCTTATAGCATCTTCAAACAGCTGACGCCGAAACAGAAAGGAAAATAGAGTAAAAAAAACCTAAGACCCCAGTGGGTGTATTCATATGGGGCCCTAAGCCCCACATCAATACAGCAAAGCACTCCAAAACAATGTCAAATGTTAGTAGAATTAACCCCATGAGTGCCCATAATCACCCTGCCGGCATTCATAGGGTTAACCCAACTAAGTAAAAAAAAACACATTCCAAGTAACACTTACCATTAATCCTGATGTCCAGCAGAGTCCTCAGTATACCGGTCCTCTTCTGTCCTTCTTTCTTCTTTTCTATCTTCTCCTCTTTCTTCTCTTCTGTCTTCTCCAGTTTCTTCTCTTCTGTCTTCTTTCCTTTTGCTGTAAAAAATCTACCAGAAAAGTATAAGTACAATGCATGAATATCTGGCACACTAATACATACTTTAACCCTACTGAGCCCCAGAGAGGTATGCAACACATTGCTTTGCAATGTGTTGTGTAACCCTCTGGCATTCAAGGGGTTAAACTATGTATTTGTGTGCCAGATATTGCATTGGACTTATACTTTTTCTGGGTAGTTTTTACAGCAAGAAGACAGAAGCTACACGATAGTAGAGAAGACAGAAAGAGACAGACAGTGGATGACAGGTAAGTGTAACACTGATAAATTAACGATCACTGCTTGACAGTATGTCAGGCACCGATCAACAGCTTTTTTTTCCTTTGAAGTTCCCAATACTTAAATTTTTAGTATTTTACACAAGGACAAAGGTGACTCTCCCTTGTGGTGGCCATAAGGCACCCTGTATGCCTATACAACTGTCACACAGGCTGATGTGTCACTCTGAAAAAAATTATTCAGACAAATTATTCCAACTTTTTTTTTTATTATTGTCTGTTGCATGTGCCATTTCTGTTGCAGAGGTGAAATACATTACAGAATGAGCATCTGTCATTTACAATCTGTAGCAAAGGTAATACATTATACAATATGTAGCATGTGTCATTTACTATATGTAACAGAGGCGTTATATACATATGGATGTAGCTAAATTAGAAGGAAGAAGAAAAAGTGAGAATGACTGGTGTGGTATCCTTTTGAAACGTCAAACAGAAAAATATTGCGCTGCTAGAAGCTGATTTAACCATGTTGCAGTGTTTAAAATAGCAATATGAAAACCTCAAGCTGCATAAAAGCTCTAGATTGTCATGTCGCATTATTAAACATCACTGTGTACTGGACACAACTCCCAGCATCCTTACCTTGCATTGCCCAGTTCTCTTTAAAGCAGTACTACCACCTCTTACAAACATGTCCTCAAATAATTACCCATCTGGCGACTAGCTTCTCAGCAGCGTTTGTTGCCAGAATTCTTACCATAATAATGATAATTATACACTGCTCCTGGACTGACAGGCAGGAAACGGAGCAGACATCTTTCCATAGTGACATCTGAGCACCTGCGCTGTCAGTCCCAGCCTCTTCTAGGAGGCATTGCTAGGAGCCGTTCGGTTCCAAAAGGGACTGACAGTGCATGCGTGCAGACGTCACTATGGAAAGATGTCTCCGCGGTTTCCTGCCCGTCAGTCCGGGAGCAGTGAATAATTTTCATGAATGCGGTAATAATTCTGGCAAGTAGCTCTACTGAGCAGCTAGTCTCCAGATGGGTAATTATTTGGGTCCAAGTTTGTAAGAAATGGTAGTTCCACTGTATTGCGACGTTTCAAAAGGGAACCAGATGGTGCAAGGCAGAATCAGGATGACAATAGCAACACTGGAGATGTAGCCAGAACTGCAGAACACTGGCGCAGGCAGGACTCAGTCCATAGATGGATACAGCAGCAACTGAGGAAGACTGGTGCGAGCCACACTCAGGATGACAGCAGCAACACTGGAGATGTAGTCAGAACTGCAGAACACTTGAGCAGGCTGGACTCAGTCCATAGATGGATACAGCAGCAACTGAGGAAGACTGGTGAGAGCCACACTCAGGATGACAGCAGCAACACTGGAGATGTAGCCAGAACTGCAGAACAATGGAGCAGGCAGGACTCAGTCCATAGATGGATACAGCAGCAACTGAGGAAGACTGGTGCGAGCCACACTCAGGATGACAGCAGCAACATGGATGATTGTAGAAGTCTGAAGTCCTCCTTGTTTTTCTAATCTGCATCGAACTTGAGAGCAGGGTTACCGAGCTTTGGCAAGTTTACTTTTAAAAAAGTAATTTGTTCCATGAGCTGGGGGGCCAGTTGAGAGTGCTGGGGGCTAAGTATATTTCCAATAATGGAAAATACCCGCTCACTCTGGACAGTGGTTGGGGGGCAAGAAAGCAACTCCTGGGCTACCAGGGACAATGTAGGCCACACAGCCCTCTTGTTATCCCATAAAGTCAAGGGATCTGTACTTGGGGCCAAAGAAGGTTCCTCAAGGTAAGCCTTAACCTCAAACTCAGCACTTTTTCTATTAATGGGGAGCTGTTTGTTTTGTCCATTGCCTCAGCATAAAAAGCAGCTGCTCCTCCACCGGAACAAGATGAAGTGCTACAGGCACTGCTACTAATAGGTCCCGGAAGACCACCACACTCCTACAGCTCTTCTTCGGAATCTCCTCCCACCTCCTGTGACTGCATTCTAGAGATGCACCGATACCGATTTTTTAAGACCGAGTACGAGTACCGATACTTTTTTCAAGTACTCACCGATACCAATTACAGATACCTTTTTTTTGCGGTCATTTGCCAGTTTTCTAAGTACCTATATGCTTTAGGTACTTGGAAAACTGGCAAATGACCGCAAAAAAAGTATTGGTAATTGGTATTGGTGAGTACTTGAAAAATTATATATATATATATATATATATATACATATATATATATATATATATATATACACACACACACACACACACACACACACAAACACACAAACACATACACACACCACCTCTTGACTCTTGATTCTCCGCTTTTGACTCTTTCTCCCCCTCTTGATTCCCACCTTTTGCTTCATTTTACCCCTCTTGAGCCCCCTTCTTTTGCCTTGGCTTTTTTTCTCCCTTTTGATCCCCCTTTCTCCCCCTCCTTCTCCTTGACTCACCCTTTTGCCTCTCTCTCCTGATCCCCCCCTCCTTTTGCCTCTTCTTGCCCCCCCCTCCTTTTGTCTCCTGATCCTTCCTCCTTTTGCCTCTTTTTCTCCCTCTTGACCCACTCTCTGCCTCTTTCACCACCCGCTGCCCCATCTTGCCTCCCTTACTTTCCTCTGCCGGGTGCTCGCTGTTCTCTCGCGAGCCCCGGCAGAGGTCAGCGTCGGAGCGTTGCCATGGTAACCCGCAGCAATGCTCCGACGCTGCAGGAGTGAGAGAGGTGACCGGGGAGCATTGTGAGCAGCTCCCCGGGCTCCCTCTTTGCAGCACCGACCCTGACACAGGGTATCGGTGCTGGCATCGGCCGCATTTGCGCGAGTACAAGTACTTGCGCAAATGCTGGTATCGGCACCGATACCGATACCAGTATCGGTGCAACCCTACTGCATTCTAGTTTTACTTTGCCTCTCACGCACCCTCGCTATCAATTGTTCCCTCCAGGCAGTGAGGGAATTGGAACAAAGTACCATCTTGCTTTTGATTCGAGGATCGCAAATTGTGGCAAGCATAACTCAGGACAATTGTCCATGCGCTCTTTCATGCGCCAAGTCAGTTCCTTCTTCATCCTCGTTAGAAGGGCAGCAACATCTGGAAGTATATTACCCTCAGCACCAGGTAAGCATTCCCTAAGGGAAAGGAAATCGTCCAATTTTAAGGAGAGGTGCGTGAAGAGTGGAATGACTTCTGCCAGGCTAGCGTTCTCTTTGCTCAAAAGTTCTGTCAAAGCATGGAAATGAGTAAGGACTGTCACTACCTGTTCCATCAGGGCCCAGTCAGCCCTGCCTAGTGTTCTGTTACTGCCAATGAAATGGAGACATGACATTGCATGAATGGCCTTTTTCTGCTCCAGGATACGCTCTAGCATATCTAAGGTGGAGTTCCACCTGGCCCCAACATCTTGTTTTAGGCGGTGCTCTGGGAGGTCTGTCTTTTTCTGTTCCTCCCTGAGTAGCTGGCTATCTTTGACGCTCTGATGGAAGTGGCCAGAAATTTGTTGGTACGACTCCAGAAGTGATGACAACCTTCCAGTGTTACTGCCATCCTCAAGAGCAGCCTTCACTACTAGATGCAGAACATGCTCTGAGCAGCGCACACCCACAAATCTGCCATCCCGGAAAGCCTTGATCATGTTAGCTGCACCATCAGTAACCACAAAACCCATTTGTGCCTGTGTGCCTGCCTGCTCCCCTAGCCATTGAGCCACCATGTTCTGCAGTGCTTTGCGAATGTTATCTGAGGTGTGCTGCTGATCCATTACCTCAGCATGGAGGAGGAAAGAGCGGTGCCCTGGCTGCTTGGCTACTGCACCTGAACTTGTTGTTGCTATCGGTGTGTCTTGCAACACACTGGGCTGCAACCAATGTGCCGTCAATGACAGGAAGCCATGCTGGCCACTCGGAGCACTCCATAAGTCAGTGGTAAAGTGCACTGACTGGCCACCAGCCTTTCCTAGCAGTTCCTTCAAAAGACCAACGCACGACTGGTACAGTGAGGGCACTATAGTTCTACTAAATGTGGTGCAGGACAGAATTTTATATTGGGGTGCAACAGCCTCCATAAGTTGATGGAAGGGCTCCCCATCCACCAAATTGAAAGTTGCACCCCCAACGGCTATGAGCTGTGAAATGAGGCGTGTAATTTTCCTGGACTGCTGTCTGCACATCTCCTTGGAATGAAACCCACCAAAATCTTCCAGTGTGGCCTGTATTTACTTTGGGATGGGCTGTGACTGTCTGCTGCTTTTACTAGGACCAGATGTAGCATGATCTCCATGCCCTTTTTCCTGTCTACTGCTGGCGAGTGTTACATTGGTAAATGTAGTAGTGCCACCATGTTCTGCACTCATCAACACTGACTTGTGGTATTGGTTCAGGTGTTGGTTCATCCCAGAGGTGGATAGATGACCCAACACCCTCCTACGGCTGACTTCCCTGCCACACAATTTACATTTCGCTAGCCGGCTATCACCAAGTGTCACAAAATGGTCCCACGCTTTGGAGTGACGGATGACTTTGGAAGGTGGTGAAGAAGAAACTGAGGTGACACTTTCTACATCTTCACATGCTGGAGCAACCTCACTATGCTTTTTTTTTCTGCGTACCTTTACAGGGGTACTAGTAGACCCAAAGATGGCAGCAGAGATGTCGGGACTGGGATTGGAGGAGGATGGAGTAACACTGGTGGCAGAGACACTAGCAGCTACTAACTGCCTGGGAGACTCATTTGAAACTGGAGAGGCAGGGGGTGAGTTTTCACTATGGGCAGCAGTGGAAAAATGGAGCTCAGGAGAATAATCATGCTCAGTGGAAAAATCAAGCTTAGCAGGCCTTGGTCCCTCATATTCTTCTTCTACCTCTTGTAGGTTTGGACAGGAAGAAAAATCATCAGCAGCAGATTTTGGGGAAAGCTGATGAATTCCCTCTTCTGCCTGGTGGCTACCGGGAAATGGTAAATTATCTCCCTCAATAACCTTTTTTGGAGACGATATGCTCTCAGTGTCAGTGACAGTGGCGGCAGGAGAAATTTTCTCAAAATACTCCAATAATTCAAGTTTGGGCTGCTTACACGGACGTTCGATGTAAAACTCCTGCGTTGATACTGCCCGCAGTTTCCCACCAGTAGTGTTCATGTTCAACACGCTAGGTGTCCCCAGGTTTATAGAACTGGCTGTAGCAGAGGTGGTGACGGAACTGGCAGTGGCAATAGTCATTGTGCAGGTGGTTCTGGGGGGGATCATCACGAAACAGCTGACGAGAGACGGGTGACGGCCGCTTCGTGGTCTTAGAGGAGGAACTGGACCTCTCTACCCTGGTAGCAGAGGTAGAATGACCTGCAGTTCCCTTCTTCTTTCTACTTTTTGTTTTGGACTGCTGCAGCGGAGTCTGACTAATACTACTCAAAGTACTCTTCTTTCCCCGCCTGCTGCTGCTAGCTCTGCTTGAAAGCAACTCACAGTGGGGGTGTTGGTAGTTGCTGGGTCACTGCAGCTGGTACCAGGACGAGGAACAACAGGTTGTTCACTAGGACCCAAATCCATTACGGATAGGTAGGTAGAGAACGATTATAGTTTTAAAACTTTAAAACCTGCCCACACAACAACTGTGACACTGGCAGTGTGACGCTGAAGATTATTCAAACAAATAACTTGTATTATGAATAATTTTAATATAACCAACACAGGTGACTCCCTTGCGGTGCCTTAAAGGTACCCTGCCTGCCTACACAACTGTGACATTGGCAGTGTGACGCTGAAGATTATTCAAACAAATAACTTGTATTATGAATAATTTTAATAAAACAAACACAGGTGACTCTCCCTTGCGGTGGCGAAAAGGCACTCTGCCTGCCTATACAAATGTGACACTGGCGGTGTGACTCTGAAGATTATTCAAACAAATAACGTGTATTTTGTATGTTTTTAATAAAACCAACACACGTGACTCTCCTTTGCGGTGGCAAAAAGGCACCCTGCCTGCCTATACAACTGTGACACTGGCAGTGTGACGCTGAAGATTATTCAAATAAATAACTTGTATTTTTTATATTTTTAATAAAATCAAAACAGGTGACTCTCTCTTGCGGTGGCTAAAAGGCACCCTGCCTGCCTATACAACTTTGACAATGGCAGTGTGACGCTGAAGATTATTCAAACAAATAACTTGTATTTTTTATATTTTTAATGAAACCAACACAGGTGACTCTCCCTTGCGGTGGCTTAAAACCACCCTGCCTGCCTATACATCTTTGACAAAGGCAGTGTGACGCTGAAACACAGATGACTCTCCCTTGCGGTGGCGAAAAGGCACCCTGCCTGCCTATACAACTGTCACACTGGTTGATGTGACACTCTGAAAATTATTCAAAGAAATGCCTAATATTTTTTTATATTTTGCACAGGAACAAAGATGACTCGCCCTTGCAGTGGCAATAACTGGCACTAATGCTGGCTGCCTACCCTAATGCTACCTGCCTGCCTACACAACAAATGTACACACTCTAATCTCTTCTTCTCTCTCTGAGCTACAACAACACAATAAGGAAATACAGGCTGTCTGACTGGGTGACAGTGTCATTAGTCCAACCCCCATCATGAAACAAAGAAGGCTATTGGAATACAGACAAAAGAGGGAAGTAGCGTATGAAACGGAGAATGGAATTGGACTAGAGACATGGAGGGAAAATTATGGCGGGAAAGTAATCGAGCACACACAGGAAGTACAAAAAAAATCCGACTCCGAACAGTCGTAGTCGAAAGTAGTCAAAACTTTCGGAAATCTGTTGAATTCCGAAACTTCCGAAAGTTTTGACTAATTTTGGTCTGGGGCTGTTCGGAGTCGGATCATTTTTGTTGAATGAACCTTGAGTGTCGGATTGTCAGAATGATCCCATTTTCGATGAAATCCGAATGTCTCCAAATTAATTCGCACAAGTCTACCAAGAACCAAGGAAATCCTAGACAGGCAAGACTGCCTTCAGGATTTTCCTCCCAAAGCTGGCGTCACCTGATGCCAGCACATCAACATGGTAGTGCTTCGAAAAAGTGTGCACAGACGACCAGGTGGCCGCCTTACACAACTGATCAGCAGAGGCCTGATTCTTGTAAGCCCAAGAGGCCCCAATAGATCGAGTAGAATGAGCCGTGACCCTGAAAGGGACAGGCTTCTTCCTCAGCTCACAAGCCTTACGAATAGTGGACTTGATCCAAGAAGCAATAGTCACATTGGATGCAGGTCTTCCTAACTTAAAGGGATAGCAACACTTCGTTTTAACTTTATTTTATTTTGTAGGCATTAAAAATACATGAAGAATGATATAAGTCTCATCTCTCAAACCTTTATGGTTTATGAGATATTCACAAGCAAAGTTCCCCTCCCCGCCCCTTTTTCCTAGTGTAAGCCATCTCTTCTCAAATGTGAGTCTGGTTGTATGACAGGACAGATAACAGAAGGGGACAATTTTCTTTGTATTAAAACAATGAAAGCCCTTCCCCCCTTGACAAGTTTTTCAGCTTTTTCTCTTATCTTAATAGAAGATTGTCCCTCTCTGCAGTCTACCTGGGCATCTCCCTTCTGATCTGGTTGAACAGGGAAGGGATACTTTGTTTGTGAATATCTCTTAAACCATAAAGGTTTCAGAGATAAGACTTATATCATTCTTCATGTTTTTTTAATGCCTACAAAATAAAATAAAGTTAAAACGAAGTATTACTATCCCTTTAAGACCCTCAGGAATGATGAACAACGTGTCTGATTTCCTGATAGACTCAGTGCGATGTACATAAAACTTGAGACAACGTACCACTTCTAACAAGTGGAGATCCCTCTCCTTGTCAGAGGTGGGGTCAGGGCAGAAAGAGGGCACCACAATCTCCCAACTGATGTGGAACTCCGAAACCAGCTTCGGGAGAAACTCCTGAGAGGTGCAAAGAACCGCCTTGTCCTAGTGAAACACCAAATAGGATGGTTTACAGGACAGAGCATGTAACTCCGCTACACGACGGACAGACAAAATCTCCAGCAGAAAAGCCGTTTTCCACGTCAACAGGCATAGAGGAATAGTAGCCAAAGACTCAAATGGAAGGCGCTGAAGAACGCCCAAAACCAAGTTAAGATCCCAGGGAGCAGCAGGAATCTTGAACTCAGGACGAGTATGAGCAACTCCCTGAAGAAAACCTGGACATCAGGAAGGATAGCAATGCACCTCTGAAAGTAAACAGAGAGAGCAGACATCTGAACTTTAAGGGAACTGAAATGGAGGCCCTTATCCACACCATCCTGCAAAAAGACTGGTCCCTGTCAGCACACCAAGAGAGAAAGGTCGACCAGACACGATGATAGATCTTGGAAGAAACAGGTTTGCGGGCACTGAGCATAGCAGCCACCACACCAGAAGAAAACCCTTTCTTCCTCAATATTGAGGATTCAATTTCCAAGACGTCAAGGCTAGACGATGAACAACCTCCTTCCACAGGTAACCCTGTAGAAGAAGATCTGGACGGCAAGGGAGCCAGAATGGCTCTGCCACTGACAGATCCAGAAGCTCCAGAAACCAAGCCTGGAGAGGCCAGTACGGAGCAAGCAGAATGACTGGACAACACTCCGTCGTTATTTCTGTAACACCCTGTGCAACATGGAGAGGGGAGGAAAAGATGTAGGCCAGAGGGAATAACCAAGGAATGGACATTGCATCCACTGCCAGAGCTAGAGCGTCCCTCCATCGAGAGCAGAACCTCGGAACCTTCCTGTTGTGTCTTGTCGCAATCAGGTCGATGTAAGGAAGACCCCATTTCTGAACAATGAGGTTGAACACCTCTGGATGCAGCTCCCACTCTCCGCTCTCCACTGTGTGGCAACTGAGGAAGTCTGCCATGACGTTGTCTACGCCAGGAATGTGCACTGCGGATATGGCAGGAACGTGTTCTTCTGCCCAGGACAAAATAGCCTTGACCTCTAAAATAAGCGGCGAGACTTCTTGTTCCGCCCTGCTTGTTGATGTAAGCCACTGCCGGGGCGTTGTCGGACTCTACCCGGACTGGACAGTCTTCCAGCAGAGATGTCCAATGACGAAGGGCATGAAATATCGCCCGAAGCTCCAACACGTTGATGGGAAGGAGAGAGTCTTCTGGAGACCACTGACCCTGTGCACTCAGGCGACCCAGGACCGCTCCCTATCCGGAGAGGCTGGCATCCATCGTCACCGTGGTCCAGAATTAAACTAGGAATGACTTGCCCTTCAGCAGACTGAAGAGGTCGAGCCACCAGGACAAACTCAGTTCCACATGAAGAGGAAGTGACACCGACGTCTTCACAAGGTCTGGCTGACCCCTGCACACCTGGATCACAAACCACTGGAGTTCCCTGGTGTGTGCCATGGCAAACGGTACCGCCTCTATGGTGGAAATTAATTTCCACATGAGAGATGATAGTTCTTGGCTGGAACTGGATCTTGAGCCAGTATCGCAGAAACCATGTGGGCGATCTGGTGAGCCACCTCATTCGTGAGAATGTCACGGACTCAAGAACGAGGACTGGACCAGTACTGAAGGTAACACAATCTTTATTAAGGAGCACAATGTACAGGACAACGGGAATAGCAAGAATTACAGGCAAAGTAGAGGACTTCAGGAAGGATCCCGCTGCTGTAATGGTAATGACTAGTTCCAGAAGGCAGAGGAGGGAAACAGTATCAGGTCCGCACCTGAATGTCAACGTACCAAGGAAGGCAACTGCGCTACAGGTCCGCACCTGTATAGACAACACTCCCAGGGAGACCAACTGCGCTACAGGTCCACACCTGAATGCCACAGAGGTACAAGGACGATAGGAAGTCCACCAGCGCCACCAAGGGCACCCACTAAGTTATCCACTGGAGCGTTGGTATGCTGGGTGCGCAGTGGACAACCCCGGGCAACGCCAAGGTGGGTAGTCAGACAAGTCGGAATGGGACATAGCGAAACTTAACCCACACCCACAGGTTTGCACCAGATTGGATGTCAGACACGCCAAGGGTCATACACGGAGCAGGTAGTCAGACAGAGCCACAGGTCAACACCAGATCGGGTACTCGGACAAGCCTAGGTCATACACGGAATGGTTGGTTAGTCAGCCAGAGACGCAGGTTTGCACCAGATTGGATGTCAGAAACGCCAAGGGTCATACACGGAGTGGGTAGTCAGACAGAGCCACAGGTCAACACCAGAATGGATAGTCAAACAAACCGGTTCATACACAGAGCAACAAGCACAACTGCACTGGACACTACGAAAGGGCAACTGAAGTGGTGTCCAGGCAAATAATAAACAAATTGCTCCACCCCAAGAGGTGGAGCAGAAAATGCACTGTACCTTCAAGAACCGGGTCGCAACGTCATCAGGGAATCTCTGTGACGCACGCCCGAGTTCAGTTGCGGCTGGAGCCGCCAGGGGGAGCAACGAGGAGACCGGTCGCCTGGAAGGATACCAGAGCGTACCGGTACTCCTAGAGAGAGCAGCAAGCTGAGAGGGAACAGAAGCCGGCCTCCTACCGGGTCTGGTGGTCTGCAGAAGGTAAGCAACCGCTTACTGAGAAACACCATGTTCTTCCTGGAATCGAAGAGGAGGCCCAGGAAGACCAGATGCTGGGATGGAACAAGATCTGATTTGTCCAAGTTGATGATCCACCCGTGATGGGTGAGAGCATGAATGCATTGCTGAACCTGCTGATGAAGTTGTTCCGCAGAAGAGGCTTTCAGAAGCAGGTTGTCCATGTATGGAGTAACTCTGATGCTATCGTAGTGGAGGATGGACACTAAGGATCACAGGACACGGTTGAAGACCTGAGGATCTGTAGTCAGACCAAATGGAAGAGCTGAGAACTGAAAATGTCCCCGGTCGCAGGCAAACCGCAAGTACTACCGGCTCCCTGGATGAATAGCAATGTGTAAGTACGTGTTCTGAAGATCCAGAGATGCAAGGAATTCCCCCGGGGACATGGAAGCAATTACCGTCGGTACAGACTCCTGGCGATAAGGAGTCCGGATCACAAAGGAATTGAGATCCTTTAAATACAAAGTGGGACAACAATCGCCATCCTTCTTGGAGACCACAAAGAGGTTTGAGTAAAAACCCATACATCTGGCCTGAACTAGAACCGGCTCCAGAATGTCCTTGTCCAGAAGAGCCTGAACAGCTCCGCCGAACAGACGGCATTTCTCTGCGCCCGGAGGCGTATGAGAAGGAAGAAAGCGAAAAGTGAGGAATTGAGATGAAAGGGATCCTGTACCCTTTCGTCACTACCTGCAAAACCCATGGGTCCATCACTGAATCCTCCCAAATGCTGTGATAGTGACGCAGACGACCACCCACAGCAGAGTGTGGACCCGGGTTCGGTGAGTCATGCCGAAGAAGGCTTGGAGGAGACGTTGGGCTTCCACTGCGGTCTGGGTTTGGAGGAGGTACGCGGAGCTGAGGGAACGGTCTGGTTCGCCAGACGGGTCTCATTTTGAAAGGAACGAAAATACCGGTTACACTTAAGCAGTGTTTTCTTCCTTGGAACTAAGGGTTTAAGTGTACTCTTACCCCCTGTAGTCTCACTGATCTGATCCTTGAGATCTGGCCCAAACAAAGAAGTGCCTTGAAAAGGCAAGGAGAGCAATGCTTTCTTAGAAGCAGTATCAGCAGACCAGATCTTGAGCCAAAGAGCCCGTCTGGCAACTACAGACACGGTGGAAACCCTAGCCACCAAACGGATGGCATCAAATAGGTCAGCAGAAACATATTGCTGTGCCTCAGAAATGTTGGCAAGGAGGCGCAACTTATCTGAAGTAAGAGCATCCTGACGGACAGCAAGAGTGAGCTGTTCAGTCCAGACTGCAATGGCCCGGTTCACCCATGGTGCTGTGAATGCTGGGCACATGGCAGAACCAGCAGCGGCGAAGATGGACTCGAGGGAGACCAAGTTTTTTTGTCAGTCCAGTCCTTTATGGCAGACACACCAGACACTGGCAAGGCAGTAGACTTGGATAGCCTGGAGATAGGAGCATCCACTTTAGGAGGATGAACCCACTGAGCAAGCGCGGCCTCAGAAAAGGGATAAAGCTTACCAAATTTCTTGGAGACAGAAGGTTTCCTGTCCAGAGACTTCCACTCTTCCGACATAAGGCGGTCAAGAGTGGGGTTAGGTGGAAAGCAAGTAAGGGGCTTTTTAGGCTCCAGAAGGGTCAGAAGGAACCTCCTAAGGGAATGTTTACGGTATATAAAAACAGCCCTGATCAGGCCCTCAGCCGAGGGCTCAGGATCAGCCTCAAAAGGATCCCTAAAAAACTGAGAGGAGCCCACCGCAGAACATTCCTCAACATCTGAATCCACCAACAGTTCCTCCTCAGAGGAATCTGAGTCAGGTACACCCTGAGGCCTTGGCAGGGAAGACGTGAAGAAGGAAGGGGTCTGCCAAGAATGAAAGACCCCATGTAACTAGGATGGAAAGAGTTGCAAAGTGGACCTAAGGTCCCTAGTAGCAGTCTTGAACTCTTGCACCCAAACTGGCTCTAATGCATGGCTGGAGGTCCCTGGGAGACTCTCAGGGACATCAGAACATGCTGGGCATAAATGACCTGAGAATTCTCTAGGTAACCCTGAATGACAGGAAGAGCAATGCGCAATGGGGGATACAGAGACCCCAGCATCCTTAGTCTTAGGCCTGGCCCCAAGCTCTAATGGTATAGACATTCTCACAGTGTCAATAACCTTACTGTATAAGAAATCACCCAATACAGTGTGTATGATTAAAGTTTCACCCCAGAAATCGCTAAAATAAACTTATCTGGCAGGCAAAGTGTTAATCAGCAGAGGAGAGAAGGAGAGTCCAAGCCCTGCGCAGGATGCTCGATCTGGAAATAGCACAAAATGGCTGCCGCGGCGGGAGCCAATCAGAGACGAGTGCGTGAAGCAAGCGCTCATGGGAAATTTAGCTTTTCCAGAAAAGTACCCCAAACACTGCCCGAAGCCCCCTGAGCCGCCCAACTATCACGGTCCCCGTGATTCCCTGTCAATCTTTGCTGTGTTACCTGTGCATTGGAGGAGGCTGACTGGCCCGCACAGGATGTTCCGTTATATACTGGGTTTTGGGCACTTGTCAGTTGTCCTTTCGTGGTGTTCCTGAGCCTGCGCCTTGTTGCTGTGTTTCTGCATTCCTGTGTACCGACTCGGCTAGTCTGACCATTCCGTTGTTCCTGCTCCGTGATTGACCCGGTCCTGGCTGACGTTCCTGCTCCGTGATTGACCCGGCTCTGGCTGACGTTCCTGCTCCGTGATTGACCCTGCTCTGGCTGACGTTCCTGCTCCGTGATTGACCCGGCTCTGGCTGACGTTCCTGCTCCGAGTACTGACCCGGTTCCGGTTGGAGTCCTGCGCTGTGTTTGTTCCTGAGTTCCTGTGTGATCCTGGTCGCCGGCTGGCGACATTCTGAACTGTTTGTGTTGCTCTGGCTAATCCTCTCTTAGTCTACTGGGCCGTTGCCTGAGCCTGTTCCTTAGCACTGCTGAGCTGTAGTCTCCTTACCAAACCTGTATTAACTAGGGTTGCACCGATACCGATACTAGTATCGGTATCGGTGCCGATACTAGCATTTGCGCGAGTACTTGTACTCGCGCAAATGCGGCCGATGCCAGCACCGATACCCTGTGTCAGGGTCGGTGCTGCAGAGAGGGAGCCCGGGGAGCTGCTCACAATGCTCCCCGGTCACCTCTCTCACTCCTGCAGCGTCTGAGCATTGCCGCGGGTTACCATGGCAATGCTCCGACGCTGACCTCTGCCGGGCTCGCGAGAGAACAGTGAGCACCCGGCAGAGGACAGTAAGGGAGGCAAGATGGGGCAGCGGGTGGTGAAAGAGGCAGAGAGTGGGGGCCAAGAAAGGAGCAAAAGGAGGAAGGATCAGGAGAGAGTGAGAGAGGCAAAAGGGTAAGTCAAGGAGAAGGAGGGGGATCAAAAGGGAGATAAAAAGCAAAGGCAAAAGAAGGGGGCTCAAGAGGGGTAAAATGAAGTAAAAGGTAGGAATCAAGAGGGGGAGAAAGAGTCAAAAGGGGAGAATCAAGAGGTGGTGTGTGTATGTATATATATATATATATATATATATATATATATATATATATATATATATATATATAAATTTTTTTCCAAGTACTCACCAATACCAATACTTTTTTTTGCGGTCATTTGCCAGTTTTCCAAGTACCTAAAGCATATAGGTGCTTAGAAAACTGGCAAATGACTGCAAAAAAAAGGTATCGGTAATTGGTATCGGTGAGTACTTGAAAAAAGTATCGGTACTTGTACTCGGTCTTAAAAAATTGGTATCGGTGCATCTCTAGTATTAACCCTTGCTGTGCCGGTTGCCTCCGATATCTGAGCCTGTTCTCTTTCACTTGCCATGCCAGTGTATTCCGTTTGAGCCTGTTAACACTTATTGAGCCTGTGCCTTTCCGACCTTGCCTACCTATTTGCACTAGCAGAGCTGTTGTTCTCTCCGGTGCCCGTCAGCACTGCGACCGCGCCGGTTGGCGTTGGTACCTCCATTGACTCTTGCTGTATGTGCTCCGCATGACACCGGAGGGGTGTCCCGGTTCCGGTCACTAAGTGCTCAATGTGTTACCCATCTACCGTATCACCATTTACGTTGGCTCATTATCGCTTGTGCACTGATTGCTCCGCTCTGGCACCCAAGGGGTGTGTACGGCTCTTCTCCCATTGGCATACGCAGGGTTATATCCGTGACAATATTGAGGGCGATTCAGGTCCTGGTCCGTTTACTCTTGCAGTGGCTTTACTCCAGATTATTCCACTAAGGTGGTACAGGCTCAGCCCTGGGCATTCGCTGGTCAATCTGGGCGTTCATGTGCAAAGGTATCTGAGAGTGATTAGTTCAGTCACACAATACACCCTTCTTTGCACCATCAAGAGACTGATATCAACTTCTGGGCGTTGGCCAATCAGTTTGTACTAAACAGTCTATTTCTCCACATTTAACCCTGTATATTTGCTTACCTGAGCTGTTTAACTCTGCTATACTCATTTGGGCCTGTATCTCACCTTTACCATTCCTGGCCCCCAGGGGCGCTGTTCATTCACTTTTATTTCAATACAACTGTGTTTTTACTATACCAGTGTCTGAGTGTCAGAAAACCGTAACATCAACACACTAGAAACATGAACCGGATGATAGAGCGAGGGCAGACAAGTAAAATGAGACATCCCTGAAGTCGCTAGGTTAAACGGTTGCAGAGATGGCGCCTATGCGGTATAGTGCACCTTAAAGGCGCGGAACTCAAATTTTTACAAAATTGAAGGTGTAATATTAAAAGACATGAAACATCACTAGAACATGTTAGGATATCCAAAAAACACTGAACCAGTAGGAAAAGTGTCAGAACCCCCCCCCCCGAATGAATGCCAAACCAGCAGCTAAAGGGTTAAATACCACATAAACCTGCTCCAAACACCCAACAGACATACAGATAGACCCAATGAGTGCAAGAGTGTGCAATAGGAACTCCAAATGAAAAACCCCTGTGCAGAGGGGCACTGTGGGACATGTGGACCTGCAGCACTCAAAGAGTTGCTCACTTTTCCTGCAGATCTTCCGTCTTCAGATTAGCATGTTTAAAGAAGAAGCCTTGTTGGGCAACTCCTGGGGAAATAACTTGTAACCAAGATTTACCTCCCTGGGCTTAAGGTCCACAAAAAGCACCTGGTCACTGAGCTAGCCACATCTAAGGGCATTGTCAGTTATGGTAATCCGCCTAATGGTGGTATTCCATTTCTAACAGAGAAATAAAAAACTTCTAAAGCTATAGCAGAACTGTTCTCTTGCCTGTGTTATCTTCACCAAGGAACAAATCTTTCTGGATCTGGTTGGCTAGCTGCAGCCAAGGAGGGAAAGTAGGCTCCAACCCCTGCAATCAATTCTAGAATTGTTCCTGCCTACTTAAAGGGGCCGATCGCCTACCCAGAGTTACCAGTAACCTGTATTGGACGACAGAGAAAAATGCATAACCCTAAACAGAAAACCCAGGAAACAGCCCCCAAACTCAGTGAAACAAGAAGGGAAGGAGTTAACTACCCAAAATGCAGCCATGCAAGCTCCAGAAAACTCAGGGACAAACCAGAATAAAATACCCAACATGAGTGCAGGAGTTCTAGACTCCAGGATAACCCCTGGATGGAAGGGAGAAAGTGGGACAAGTGGACCATGGTACTCAAAGGGTTAAGAACTAGAGCCTCATTAGGAGAGAGAAACTTGAGTTGCAAGGGTCCACAATAGCACCTGTATGGTGGACAATCCTCCAGGGGAAGCCAAGAATGGTAACCCACCTAATGGGGGAGCGGTGACACCCTATATCTAAGTAGAAAATAAAAAATAAACTAAAAATCTAAGCAGAGATGTTCCTAGCCTGTTCACTCTAGTGGAACATGTCACACTGGATGGACAGGACTAGGGTAGTTTGATAAGGAGAACGGAAGGCTCCACCTCCAAGACCTTGTCTTTTGAAATGTTCCAGCCTACTAGGAATGATATTTCCTCCCCATGGTACCTGCATGTCATATTGGATGATACAGAAATTAAGATGATGTATTCTTTTCCTTTGCTATATGTTACATGACCTTGATTCATCAGGTGATCTACAGTACTGAACAGGTCTCTCTCTCCAGTGGTCATCTATCCGCTTCCTTGAACTTTTCTAGCCTCTTATTTTTTTATTTTGTGTGTAAATACAATCTGCCAACAAGTAATTAGGGTAACTAAAATTGAAAATGAGAAAAGTACAATTAAAAAGAGCAAGAAAATCCTAAACAATTCTACAAATATGTAAATAACAAAAAGATTAAAGTTGATATTGATGCTCTTAAAGGGATAGTAATGTTTCATAATAAAAGCAGCTCTAATTAATCATCATAGTATTTGGACTTTGGAAAGTGTTATTTCAATTCTGTTGTAGTTCAAGAGTAATTCAATGATAAAGTATCCCCCTCCCGCCCTTTTACTGATGTAACACTGCTCAGCCAGAGCAGAAGGGAGGTGCCCTGGTAGACTACAGAGAGGGACAATCTTCAATTAAGATAAGGGAAAAACCTGAAGAACTTGACAAGGGGGGCAGGGCTTTCATTGTTCTCATAGGAAGAAGATTGTCCCCTGCTGTTATCTGTCTCGTCTAGCAACCAGATTCCACATCTGAGAAGAGATGGCTTTATCACGGTTCCTGTGATTCATCTGTCACTCTCTGTTGTGATGTGCTCCCATTGGCTGAGCTTGTTTGGCCCGCCCAGTATGGCCTTTATATTCTGGGCGGTGTTCCTGTGTTCCTCCGTTCCTGTGTACCGACTTGGCCCTTCTGACTACTCTCACTGGTTCCTGCTCCGTGATTTGACCCAGCCTGGCTGACGTTCCTGCTCCGTGACCTGACCCGGCTATCCTGATGACCCTGCTTGTGTTCCAGCTGTATCCTGATCCAGTGTCGCTTGGGTGACATTCTGACTTCCGCTGTGCTGATATTGAGCAGTCCGTGTTGTTGCCTCCGATTCACTGGGCCTTACCGTTAACTCTTGCAGAGCACTGTTGCCTCCGTTACACTGAGCCTCCGTTTACACTTGCAGAGCACTGTTGCCTCAGTACCATGAGCCTTCCGCTTACACTTGCACTTACACTTGCAGTCTCCGTTACAGAGAGCCCTCCGTTAACACTTGCAGAGCATTGTGGCCTCCGTTAACACTGCGCTTCCGTTTACCCTCGCTGTTCGCAGTGAACTCGTTACCGCACTGTCTGGTGCTTTTGGGTGATTCTATCAGCTCTTGCAGTGTACTTGGTCTCCATGACCACACCGGTTGGGTGCTATTGGCTCAAACATCTCAGCTCTTCCAGTGTACTTGGTCTCCGTTACCGCACCGGTTGGGTGCTATTGGCTCTAAACACCTCAGCTCTTGCAGTGTACTTAGTCTCCGTTTACCGCACCGGTCGGGTGCTCACGGCTCAACGTGTGCTAGCTCTTGCAGAGTATTGTGGCCTCAGTTCCCTGCTCAGCACAAGTAGTAGTCTCAGTTCAGCATTACTGACTGGTGCTCTTACACCTTGCACCACAGTCTCGCTCCTTTACCATAATATGGGCGTTGTCAAACACACCACAACAGAGACTGATTGTTTTCCATGAACATTAACCCATGTTGTACCTGTAATACTTGTTTATGCCTGTCCTGTGACAGTATATATTATTTCCCTGTATACTGGGCCTGAGAGTGTCTTTTAATAAAACTGTGTTTTATTCTACCTACTGGTCTGAGTGTCTTACAAAACTTTACAGTACGAAAGGGCCATGACCTCAGACAGCAAAGGTGAAGGTAATACACAGAACATCCATTGGAGGATGGATGTGCATGAGCAGCGCCTGGACCAGTTGGCACTGGCCTTGCAGACATTACTTGAGCGTACGGTACACCTTGACAAACCTAATCAGAATCCGGTGGTCCCCCCAGTTTCGACACCTGACAAACATTCCGTGAGTCCTGCTGCACCAACCAGAGGCCTAACGGCGGCGGCGGTGTTACCATTGAGATATGATGGTGAAACTACCCTATGCAGGGGGTTTATTAATCAATTAGAGATATACCTGGAGCTGACGCCTCATGCTTTTCCTAACGACCGGAGCAAGGTCGGGTTCATGATATCCTTGTTAACGGGCAAAGCCCTGGCATGGGCTAATCCTCTATGGGAGAATGCCAAACCCTGCACCTAGAATTTCAGTGAGTTCGTAAGAAAGTTCCGCAGAGTGTTTGAGGTTCCTGGGAGAGCCGCCTCTGCTGCCAAAAGATTGATGGAAATACAACAGGGTGATCATACCATGGGCGATTATGCCATAGAATTTCGGACATTGGCAGCAGAGGTGGGATGGAATAACGAGGCGTTAGTGGCAGCTTTTGCTCAAGGGTTGTCTGACTCCATCAAAGATGAAATAGCTGCCAGATATGTACCCAGTGATTTGGACGAATACATTGATTATGTCATGCTTATTGACTCCCGTATTCGTGAAAGACGCCTGGCTAAGAGGGCGAGATCCAGAAGCTTTGGGTATGGCAGTCTTTTAAACCCACCCTCGCCTCCCATTCCTCCTGACCATTCACCCGAACCTAGTTAACCAATGCAGCTCGGGTTCACCAGACTCGCGAAGGAGGAACGGGCGCACCGTAAAAGGCAGGGTTTATGCTTATATTGTGGCAAAGCTGGGCACTTATTACGCAATTGTCCGGTACGGCCGGGAAACGAACGCACCTAGGGTACCTTGGGGGACAGGCCCTAGGTGGTGTACAGTAGTCCCTAGACTCATGTACACAGAAACCCACCATCCAGGTGGTATTTTCCTGGGCTGATCAACCTGTGGAGGTGTTGGCCCTGGTAGATTCTGGTGCAGCCGGTTACTTCATGGATTGTTCTTTTGCCAAATTGCACAAAATTCCTTTGGTCAAAAGGGACACCCCCTTAGCCATTGAAGCTATTGACGGTAGACCTCTGGAACCTGCATTTATCACTATGGAAACGATTCCTATTATGTCGATTGGGGCTCTCCACAAGGAGGAATTACGTGTTCAAATAATTTGTTCCCCTCATCATGTGGTCATTCTGGGGTTCCCATGGCTGCTATTGCATAATCCCCAGTTTGATTGGCAGAGATGTGAGGTCAGATCATGGTCCGAACACTGTACTAAACATTGTTTGTCGCACCCTGTCAAGATTTTATGTACCTCTCCCTCCGTGCCAGATGAATACCGTGAATTCAGTGATGTATTCAGTAAGGGAGAGGTTAGCGCATTGCCCCAGCACAGACCGTATGATTGTGGTATTGATTTGCCTCCGGGCGTGGTGCCTCCCAGGGGTCGCACGTACCCACTGTCCTGCGATGAGAACAAGGCCATGGAGGACTACATTGAGGATGCCCTCCAAAGAGGAATCACATGCAAGTCTACTTCCCCGGCTGGTGCCGGTTTCTTCTTTGTGAAGAAGAAAAGTGGCGAACTAAGACCATGTATTGATTACCGTGGACTGAATAAGCTCATGTCTAAGAATGCCTACCCCATACCACTTATTACTGAGTTTTTTGACAGGTTGAAGGGCTCTTCTATCTTTACGAAACTTGATCTGCGGGCAGCTTATAACCTGATCAGAATTAAGGCTGGGGATGAGTAGAAGATGGCATTTAATACTAGGTTGGGGCATTATGAATACCTAGTGATGCCATTTGGTCTATGTAATGCACCTGCATTATTTCAAGAGTTTATCAACGACATCCTCTGTGATATGCTTCAGTCTTGTGTGGTCGTATACCTCAATGATATATTGATACACTCTGCTAACCTAACCCAGCACATCAAGGATGTGTCTGAAGTTTTGCTTCGCTTACGCAAAAATAAACTGTTCTGTAAATTAGAAAAATGCGAGTTTCACAGGTCCAAAGTGCCCTTCCTGGGGTTCGTGATTTCTAATGATGGCATTGCCATGGACCAGGAGAAACTGGCAGCAGTCCTACAATGGCCACGTCCCAAAGGATTAAAAGCTATCCAACGATTTTTGAGCTTTGCCAATTATTATAGGAAATTTATCCAGAACTTTTCTAATATCGTTAAACCTCTGTCTGACCTCATGCATAAGGGCGCTAATCCCTCTCAATGGTCTGAGGCAGCTGAAAATGCTTTTGAGACATTAAAGTCTGCTTTTGCATCTGCTCCTATACTGTCCCATCCCAACCCTGCCCTGCCATTTACCTTGGAAGTCGATGCCTCCGAAATCGGGGTAGGGGCAGTACTTTCCCAGCGCCCTGTTGGGGGCGGAACCCTGAGACCTTGTGGGTTCTATTCTAAAAGAACTCTCTAGTGCCCAAAGCCATTATGAAATTGGTGACAGAGAACTTCTGGCTATTATTTTCGCATTGAAAGAATGGCGTCACCTACTGGAGGGCACCAGAACCCCGGTGTTAATCCTAGCTGACCATAAAAATTTGACCTCTCTCTCTGAAGCGAAAAGGCTGTCCTCTCGCCAGGCTAGGTGGGCACTGTTTCTTTCCCGATTCAATTTTGTAGTATCCTACCTACCAGGCTCAAAGAACGTTAGGGCAGATGCCCTGTCCAGACAATTCGGGCCAGAAATTGAGAGGGATGAGGAACCTGTACCTATTATTCAGCCAGATCGTATCCTGGCTACGGTGCGTACTAGTATCACTTCACCACTGGGGGAAGAGATTTTGACGTCTCAGGCGAGGGCTCCCCCAGAAACCCCAGTTGGCAAGTGTTTTGTGGAGGAGCCATTCCGTACCAGTCTGCTGGAGACATACCACTCATCTAAGGCGGCTGGGCACATCGGGAGGGATCAATTAATATGGTCTCTCTCACAAGTATTTTGGTGGCCCTCCCTTAGAGCCGATTGCTCCGCTTTCACTGCTGCCTGTGCCACCTGTGCTCGTGCCAAGACCCCCAGACATCTCCCAGTGGACTTACTCCAACCTATGCCGAATGGCGAACGCCCATGGTCCCACATATCTATTGATTTCCTGGGAGAATTGCCAGTGTCTAGGGGGCACACTTTTATTCTAATGGTGGTCGACAGGTTCTCCAAGATGGCTCATTTCGTGCCCCTCTCTGGCCTTCCTTCGGCCCAGGAATTGGCAGTGGTTTTTGCCAGAGAAGTGTTCCGTTTGCATGGGGTTCCCAGAGTGGTGGTGTCTGACCGAGGGAGCCAGTTCATGTCCAGATTCTGGAGGGCATTCTGTAGCCAGATGGGCATTCAATTGTCCTTTTCCTCCGCCTACCATCCCCAGATAAATGGGGCCGCTGAGCGTGCCAATCAGGGACTGGAGCAGTTCCTGCGCTGTTTTGTGACCGATCATCATGACAATTGGGCTGACCTGTTGCCGTGGGCAGAGTTCGCCAGGAATTGTGCAGTTAATTCATCGTCCGGGAGCTCCCCGTTTCTCATCAATTACGGGTTCCAGCCGTGCCTGCTCCCGGACTCATTTCAGTCACAGCAGATTCCAGCTTTGGACGAGCATATTAAGCAGCTTCGCTCCACTTGGGCACAGGTTCAGAGGACCCTCAGTCAGTCATTCCAACGACATCAGCGGCATGCCAATCGTAGACGGCGGCCAGCGGTCTCTTTCCAGGTTGGGGACAGGGTATGGCTTTCCCCCAGAAATCTTAATCTGCAAGTACCATCTAATAAGTTGGCTCCTCGTTCATTGGTCCATTCAAAGTTATCCGTAAGATTAACCCAGTCTCGTATGCATTGGAACTCCCAGCATCTATGCGCATACATAATGTGTTCCATGTGTCCCTACTGAAACCCTTGGTATGCAACCACTATACGACCACTCTGGTGGTTCCTGGGCTGATGGACGTTCAAGGCCAAGAGGAGTACGAAGTTCAGAGTATTACTGACTCTAGGAGATTTAGGGGGAAATTGGAATATTTGGTCCATTGGAAGGGCTATGGCCCTGAAGAACGTTCTTGGATCGATCAGAAGGACCTTCATGCCTCTAGACTGTTGCTCAATTTCCACTCTAAATATCCCCAGAAACCAAGACCCTCTGCTAGGGGAGGGGGTCTTTGAGAGTGGGGGTACTATCACGGTTCCCGTGATCCATGTCACTCTCTGTTGTGATGCGCTCCCATTGGCTGAGCTTGTTTGGCCTGCCCAGTATGGCCTTTATATTCTGGGCCTCTGGCACCTGTCAGGTGCCCTTTCGTGATGTTCCTGTACCAGTGTTACTGTGTTGCTGTGTTCCTGTGTACCGACTTGGCCCGTCTGACTACTCTCACTGGTTCCTGCTCCGTGATTTGACCCGGCCTGGCTGACGTTCCTGCTCCGTGATCTGACCCGGCTTGTCTGACGTTCCTGCTCCGTGATTTGACCCGGCCTGGCTGACGTTCCTGCTCCGTAACCTGACCCGGCTATCCTGACAACCCTGCTTGTGTTCCAGCTGTATCCTGATCCAGTGTCGCTTGGGTGACATTCTGACTTCCACTGTGCTGATATTGAGCAGTCTGTGTTGTTGCCTCCGATTCACTGGGCCTTACCGTTAACTCTTGCAGAGCACTGTTGCCTCCGTTACACTGAACCTCCGTTTACACTTGCAGAGCACTGTTGCCTCAGTACCCTGAGCCTTCCGCTTACACTTGCAGAGCATTGTAGTCTCCGTTACAGAGAGCCCTCCGTTAACACTTGCAGAGCATTGTGGCCTCCGTTAACACTGCGCTTCCGTTTACCCTCGCTGTTCGCAGTGAACTCGTTACCGCACCGTCTGGTGCTTTTGGGCGATTCCATCAGCTCTTGCAGTGTACTTGGTCTCCGTGACCGCACCGGTTGGGTGCTATTGGCTCTAAACACCTCAGATCTTGCAGTGTACTTGGTCTCCGTTACCACACTGGTTGGGTGCTATTGGCTCAAACATCTCAGCTCTTCCAGTGTACTTGGTCTCCGTTACCACACTGGTTGGGTGCTATTGGCTCTAAACACCTCAGCTCTTGCAGTGTACTTAGTCTCCGTTTACCGCACCGGTCGGGTGCTCACGGCTCAACGTGTGCTAGCTCTTGCAGAGTATTGGGGCCTCAGTTCCCTGCTCAGCACAAGTAGTAGTCTCAGTTCAGCATTATTGACTGGTGCTCTTACACCTTGCACCACAGTCTTGCTCCTTTACCATCATATGGGCGTTGTCAAACACACCACAACAGAGACTGATTGCTTTCCATGAACTTTAACCCATGTTGTACCTGTAATACTTGTTTATGCCTGTCCTGTGACAGTATATATTATTTCCCTCTATACTGGGCCTGAGAGGGCATCTGTACATTATTGTCTATTTGCAGTGATACTAGATTGCCTGTAAGAGGCAGTCTTTCGTGTCTTTTAATAAAACTGTGTTTTATTCTACCTACTGGTCTGAGAGTCTTACAAAACCGTTACAGGCTTACACTAGGTAAAAGGGGTGGGAGGGGAAACTTTTCTTGTGAATATCTCTCAAATCGTACATCGTTTTTCATGTTTCTATTAATGCCAACAAAATAAAATAAAGATAAAACTAAGTATTACTATCCCTTTAAGGCTGAGACGGGCAAATTTATTAGTGAAGATAAAGCTATGGCTGACACATTCTTTCTTCTGTATATACAAAGAAAACAACTATAGCAGGCAATTGGCAAACAAACAAAATCACAGAATTTCCTCCATCATGCACATGGCTTATTGAGTACAAAGTCCAAGAGAGACTGGAAAAGGGCATGGAGAATAAAGCACCTGGAAATGATGGCATACACCCAAGTGTACTTAAAGGGATAGTATTACTTAAAAAAAGACTATTCCCTAAGTTAAAGCCCTTTAATAAAGATGAAAAATGCCCCCAGCGGCATAAGGGTTTGAGAGATAACCGCTTTCAAAGTTCGCCCCTGGCTGACATCAGCCTTCTAGCTGACAGCCTAGGAATCCGGTCCCGGGACCGTCTGCGGCTCTGCAGCAGAGCAGAGATCACATTAATAAAAAATTAATCCTTCACTTAAAAGGTCTTCTACATGTGCTTGCAAACCAAGCACATGTATAAGACCTTTTTAGTGATGGATTTCTTCTTTATTAACGTGATCTCGGCTCTGCTGCAGAACTGCCGGCTGATCTCAGGAGAGGATTCCCCTGCTCTCAGCTAGAATGCGGACGTCAGCCAGGGGCGAACTTTGTAAGCAGTTATCTCTCAAACCATAAGGGTTTGAGAGATGCTGCTGAGGGCATTTTTCATCTTTATTGAAGGGCTGTAATATAGGGATTAGTAATTTTTAAGTAATACTATCCCTTTAAGACGCTTAGAAAGACCATTATACTTAATATTTATTGATTATCTTTCATCAGACATAATGCCCTGTGATTGGAGGAAAGCTGATTTAGTTACTTTATTCAAAAAAAGGGGCAAGATCTTAACTAGGAAATTATAGACCTGCGTGCTTGACTTCAGTAGTGGATAGGATATTAGAAGGGTTACAAACTTGACTGTCTTCAGGACCTTGTGAAGACGAACAATATTAGTAGGAGCCAGCATGCCTTTATGAACAATAGATCATGTCAATCTAATTTGCTTGCATTTTAAGAAATAGTAAGTAGTAATTTAGACAAGGGAATTGCTGTTGATGTAGTATACTTGGATTTTGCAAAAGCCTTTTGAACTGTGCCTTTAATTAAAAGGCTTCGGTTTGGGAAGCGATATCTGTGCTTGTGGGTGGCCGGTCATTGAGGGGTTGACTGATAGAAGGCAGAGAGTTGTAGTAAACAGAACATTTTCAGGCTGGTCTAAATTTGTAAGTATGTGCTACAGGGTTCAGTCCTGTGCCAAGTGCTATTTAATGGTTTATTAATCTAGAAGTGAGTATTTAAAGTAGTGTCTCAGTCTATGCTGCTGACACTAAACTGTGTAAGGAAATGCATACAAAGCAGGAGGTTTTTATGTGCAGAAAGATTTGAATAAACTGGGTTAATGGGTGGAAAAGCGACAGATGAGGTAATAGATAAATGCAAGGTTATGCATTTGAGAAACAAGCATGTTATATATATGGAAAAAGGGAAACTACTTGGGGTATCTTTATTGGAGACACATTTAGGAGTACTGATGGACAATATCTGCAGTAGTGTACAGTGTCACTCAGCTGCTGCAAGAGTCAGTAGGGTACTACCATGTATAAAAGGGGTATACATGCATGGGATGCAAATAAAATTATTCCTCAATATAAATTCTTCATAAGACTTCCTCTAGAATATGGAGTACAGATTTAGGCATTGGTTCTTAAAGATGACATTATGGGACTGGAAAAAGTGCAGAGACATGCAACAAAACTGATAAAGGGATTGGATTATCTGAGTTATAAAGACAGACCAACAACACTGGGTTTCTTTAAATTAGAGACAATATTTCTTAGGGGAGATATGATTACCATTTACTATCATTTTCAAGGTCAATACAAAAAACTCTCTAAGAAACTACTCAGAGAGCTGAGCAAAAAACAAGTTACATATATAGTTACATAGTAATTTAGGTTGAAAAAAGACTTGCGTCCATCCAGTTTAACCCTTTTCCTATTCCTGTTTACCATCGCTGACCCAAAAGAAGGCATCTGACTCCAAATGGCAATCAGATTTCTCCCTGGATCAACAAGCCCTAACTAAATATTAATCCCAATACTAACGTGCATAGCCCTCTATATTATGCTCTTTTAACCCCTTAGCGACCCTTGACGTACCAGGACCGTCAAGGGTAAATGTGACCGAACGACCCTTGACGGTCCTGATACGTCAAGGGTTAAACTCTTCCATCGCGGCCGCACGGAGCGATGGAAGAGTTCAAGCCGCTTGTTACTAAGTGTCCCGGTATCGGGACACTTAGTAACAAGCGGCTGAAACATTGTTGCAACATGCGATTCGCTTCAAAAGCGAATCACATGTTGCAAAACCTGAATGACAGGGACAGTATTTGTAAATACTGTCCCTGTCAGATCTCTCTGCCTCCCTCCACCTTGCATACTGCTAAGGTGGAGAGAGACAGAGGGAGATGGTGTTCCAGTGTGCCTGTAAAAAAAAAAATAAAAAAAAAAGTTTAAATAAAGAAAATTAACCCTTTGATCACTGTTCTGCAGTGATCAATAAGTGCCCCCCCATCTGATCACTCTTGGAGTGATCAATTTGCTGCAGATCAGTGTTTTCTGATCTGTGGGACACCCCCCATCCCCCTTGAATTTTTTAAGATTTTTAAAAAAATTTTTAAAAATTTTTTAAATTTTTTTTAATTTTTTTTTTTTTTTTAATATTAAATATAGTTTAGGTATTTTGGTAGGTAGTTGGATAGGTTTAGTTTAGACGTGTGTTAGGTTAAGTTTTAGGGATAGATTTAGGTTTAGGGGAAAAAAAAACAAAAAAAAAACCAAATCCCTCCCCCCAAAAAAAAAAAAATATATATAATAAGCGCAGTTTAGATAGGTAGTTCAATTGGGTTAGGTAGGTTCAGGATATACGTAGGTTAGGGTAAGTTTTAGGGTTAGATTTAGGTTTAGGGATAGCGTAAGAAAAAAAAAAAAACCAAAACCCCCCCCCCCCAAAAAAAAAAAATATAATAAGTGCAGTTTAGATAGGTAGTTCACTTGGGTTAGGTAGGTTCAGGATATACGTAGGTTAGGGTAAGTTTTAGGGTTAGATTTAGGTTTAGGGATAGCGTAAGAAAAAAAAAAAAACCCAAAAAACCCCAACCCCCCCAAAAAAAATATATATATATAATAAGTGCAGTTTAGATAGGTAGTTCACTTGGGTTAGGTAGGTTCAGGATATACGTAGGCTACGGTAAATTTTAGGGTTAGATTTAGGTTTAGGGATAGCGTAAGAAAAAAAAAAGTTTTTTTAGTGGGCAAAATGCAGCGCAGGTACAGCGTTGAAGAGGCATATGCCTTTTTGGCGTCTGACTCTGAGGCAACAGACACTGCGTCAGATTTTGACATAGCGCAGTTTTCAGAAAGTGAGAGCAGCTCTAGTGATGACGCTGGGCCTTCTGTCAAGAAAAGACGCACTGCCCCAAGAGCTGCTCTGGCAACTGCCCCAGCACCTGCCAAAAGAACTGCCCAAAGACCTACCAAAATACCTGCCCAAAGAAATGCCCCAAGTGCTTCCCCAAGAGCTGCCCTGGCAACTGCCCCAGCACCTGCCAAAAGATCTGCCCAAAGACCTACCAAAGAAATGCCCCAAGAGCTGCCCTGGCAACTGCCCCAGCACCTGCCAAAAGATCTGCCCAAAGACCTGCCAAAAGACCTGCCCAAAGAAATGCCCCAACACCTACCACTCCGGATCCTAATGAATGGGTATCAATTTACGCCCACAAATCTCAGAATTCACAGGCAACCCAGGGATTCAAATTGATGTGGAAGGATTTATCCATGATCATTTTTTTTATTTGTTTTTGGGGGAAGACATTTTAGGTGAAATTGTTTCCAAAACCAATTTGTATGCAGCCCAGTATACTGCCGCCAACCCTAAGTGTGAAAAACGCTGTTTTGTTTTTTTTTTACTTACGTCATGGTTTACGAGGGATTGGTGGTAAAATGGCTGTGTATAAAATTGGAAAACACACCTAAAACGAGAGCCTGGGGTGTCTACTTTCCAAAAATATACACTTTTGGGGGGAAATCTTAAAAAAAGAGCACTGTTACACAGCCCCAAATGAGACATGGCACCAGTAACGCAAGCTGTGAAGATTCAAAGTGTGAACCTGGAAACGCGCATGTTCCAATTTGGCCCCCGTAGCTCCCCCAAACCATGAGAAAGCTACGCATATGGGGTATTGCCGTACTCAGAAGAAGGAGCTGAACACTAATCAATTCAGTTTATAAAATCTTCACCTATTCTGTGCTTGAAATTCACATCAAAATTGAAGGCAAAGTGTGAAAAATGCTGATTTTTTTTTACTTACGTCAAATTTTCACAGGATTGGTGGTAAAATGGCAGTGTATAAAATTGGAAAACACAACTAAAACGAGAGCCTGGGGTGTCTACTTTCCAAAAATATACACTTTTGGGGGGAAATCTTAAAAAAAGAGCACTGTTACACAGCCCCAAATGAGACATGGCACCAGTAACGCAAGCTGTGAAGATTCAAAGTGTGAACCTGGAAACGCGCATGTTCCAATTTGGCCCCCGTAGCTCCCCCAAACCATGAGAAAGCTATGCATATGGGGTATTGCCGTACTCAGAAGAAGGAGCTGAACACTAATCAATTCAGTTTATAAAATCTTCACCTATTCTGTGCTTGAAATTCACATCAAAATTGAAGGCAAAGTGTGAAAAATGCTGAATTTTTTTTACTTACATCAAATTTTCACAGGATTGGTGGTAAAATGGCAGTGTATAAAATTGGAAAACACACCTAAAACGAGAGCCTGGGGTGTCTACTTTCCAAAAATATACACTTTTGTGGGGAAATCTTAAAAAAAGAGCACTGTTACACAGCCCCAAATGAGACATGGCACCAGTAACGCAAGCTGTGAAGATTCAAAGTGTGAACCTGGAAACGCGCATGTTCCAATTTGGCCCCCGTAGCTCCCCCAAACCATGAGAAAGCTATGCATATGGGGTATTGCCGTACTCAGAAGAAGGAGCTGAACACTATTCAATTCAGTTTATAAAATCTTCACCTATTCTGTGCTTGAAATTCACATCAAAATTGAAGGCAAAGTGTGAAAAATGCTGAATTTTTTTTTACTTACGTTAAGTTTATGAGAAAGTGGTGGTAAAATGGCCGTGTAAAAATTTTTAAAACACACCTAAAATGAAAGCTGGGGGTGTCTACATTCCAAAAATATACACTTTTGGGGGGAAATTCTAAAGTGCAGCACTGGAACATAGCCCAAAATGAGTAATGGCATCAGTTAACCAAGATGTGAAAATTCAATATTTGTTCAAAATTGGGCCCCGTAGCTCCCCCAAACCTTGAGAAACCTATGCATATGGGGTATTGCCATACTCAGAAGAAGGAGCTGAACACTAAACAATGCATTTTTAAAAATCTTCACCTATCATGTGCGTGAAATTCATATCAACATTGAAGTGCAAGTGTGAAAAACGCTGTTTTTTTAACTTACGTCAAGATTTACGAGCTATTGGTGGTAAAATGGCTGCGTAAAAAAATTGAAAACATACATAAAATGAAAGCCTGGGGTGTCTACTTTCCAAAAATATATACTTTTGGGGGGAAATCTTAGAGTGGAGCACTGTTACACAGCCCCAAATGACACATGGCACCAGTGATGCAAGCTGTGAAAATTCAAAGTGTGAAACTGGAAACGCGCATGTTCCAATTTGGGCCCTGTAGCTCTCCCAAACCTTGAGAAACCTATTCATATGGGGTATTGCCGTACTCAAAAGAAGGAGCTGAACACTAAACAATGCATTTTTAAAAATCTTCACCTATCATGTGCTTGAAATTCACATCAACATTGAAGTGCAAGTGTGAAAAACGCTGTTTTTTTAACTTACGTCAAGATTTACGAGCGATTGGTGGTAAAATGGCTACGTAAAAAATTTGAAAACATACATAAAATGAAAGCCTGGGGTGTCTACTTTCCAAAAATATATACTTTTGGGGGGAAATCTTAGAGTGGAGCACTGTTACACAGCCCCAAATGAGACATGGCACCAGTGATGCAAGCTGTGAAAATTCAAAGTGTGAAACTGGAAACGCGCATGTTCCAATTTGGGCCCCGTAGCTCTCCCAAACCTTGAGAAACCTATGCATATGGGGTATTGCCGTACTCAGAAGAAGGAGCTGAACACTAAACAATGCATTTTTAAAAATCTTCACCTATCATGTGCTTGAAATTCACATCAACATTGAAGTGCAAGTGTGAAAAACGCTGTTTTTTTAACTTACGTCAAGATTTACGAGCGATTAGTGGTAAAATGGCTACGTAAAAAAATTGAAAACATACATAAAATGAAAGCCTGGGGTGTCTACTTTCCAAAAATATATACTTTTGGGGGGAAATCTTAGAGTGGATCATTGTTACACAGCCCCAAATGAGACATGGCACCAGTGATGCAAGCTGTGAAAATTCAAAGTGTGAAACTGGAAACGCGCATGTTCCAATTTGGGCCCCGTAGCTCTCCCAAACCTTGAGAAACCTATGCATATGGGGTATTGCCGTACTCAGAAGAAGGAGCTGAACACTAAACAATGCATTTTTAAAAATCTTCACCTATCATGTGCTTGATATCAACAGTAGTATTGAAATGTAAGTGTGAAAACTGCAAAAAAACAAAATATTACCACAATTTTGAAATTTTTTTCTGGAACAATAGCTGCATGAAAAACTCCAAAATTCTCCTGATTATTTACCTTATGTTGTGTAGTTTTCAGAAACATATACCTTTGTGGGACATTTTTGGTTCTGGCACCATCAGCTAAGCTATGATGCTCACATGCCAATTGTTGAGAAATTACAAGTTGGAAATAATGGCATCCATCTTGTAATATTTACCTTGTAAATGTGAGGAAGTGATTGAAATACTAGGCATATGGGGTATTCTTATATTCAGGAGAAGCAAATGAATATATTTAGGGGTATTTTTTTTTGTCATAAACTAATTGTATGCAAATCCTGACACGAAAATATAAGCAAAATGTTGTTTTTTTTCAATTTTTTTCCTCTTTTTTTTCTATTTTAATCAAATTAAACAATGAGGTATTCATATAATTGTGGTATCAAAAGAAAGCCCTACTTGTGCTTAAAAAAACAGTATATAATTTATGTGGGTGCACAAAAGGAATTAAAGAGAAAATATGGTTGAACAAAGACATAGTCAAAAAAGTCAAAATTGCTCCGGTCCTTAAGTCAAATCAAACTCAGATTTTCCCGGTTCTTAAGGGGTTAAATAAGTATCCAGGCCCCTTTTAAAGGCTTCTAATGTATTTGATAGCACCACCTCCTCTGGAAGTGCATTCCATACCTTTATTGTCCTTACTGTAAAGAAACCCTTCCGCTGTTGTAGATTAAATCTCCTTTCCTCAAGTCTAAGCGGGTGGCCCCTTGTCCTGTGTACTGTTCTGTTAATGAACAGGTCTTTTGAAAGCCCTTTATATGGGCCTTGTACATATTTATATAGTGTTATCATATCCCCTCTAAGACGCTGTTTCTCTAGTGTGTACAAGTTTAACTTTTCTAGCCTCTCTTCAGAACTAAAACTTTCTATTCCCCTTACTAGTTTTGTAGCCCTCCTCTGCAGTCTCTTTAGTTCCATAATGTCCTTCTTCAGAAAGGGCGCCCAGAATTGAACAGCATATTCTAGGTGGGGTCTTACCATGGACCTGTAAAGAGGCATAATTATATCTTCCTCCCTTGAGTCAATACCCCTTTTAATACATGCCAATATCTTATTGGCCTTTGCAGCTGCCAGCTGGCACTGCATGCTACTGCTAAGTCTATTGTCTACCATTACTCCTAAATCCTTTTCATTAGTAGATTTCCCCAGAGAAACACCATTTAAACTATATGTTGCATTTTTATTATTATACCCAAAATGCATAACTTTACACTTGTCTATATTGAATCTCATTTGCCATTTGCCTGCCCAGTTACTCAATTTGTCCAAATCCTCTTGTAATGAAGACACATCCAGTTCAGACTTTATTACCTTACTTAATTTTGTGTCATCGGCAAACACTGATACATGGCTTCCTATGCCCTCTGGGAGGTCATTAATAAACAAATTAAAAAGAAGAGGACCCAGGACAGATCCCTGAGGCACTCCACTTATCACGTTTATCCAACTGGAGAACTTGCCATTTACTACCACTCTTTGCATTCTATCTTTCAGCCAATTTCCAATCCATACACAAACATTTTCCCCTAGTCCTATTTCATTCAATTTGTACAGTAACCTCTTGTGCGGAACTGTATCAAATGCCTTGGCAAAGTCTAAATAGATCACGTCAACCGCTGCTCCCTCATCTATATTATTACTTACTTTTTCATAAAATTCGATCAAGTTCGTTTGACAAGACCTATCTTTCACAAAGACATGTTGGCTATTGCTAATGATATTCCTGTTCCAGCAGAATTCTTGAATATATTCCCTTAGCAACCTTTCAAACAGCTTCCCTACCACAGATGTCAAGCTTACGGGTCTGTAATTTCCTGGCTGGGACTTTGATCCCTTTTTAAATATGGGCACCACATCTGCTTTACGCCAATCCATGGGCACCATACCAGAAATAAAAGAATCCCTGAAAATCATATATATTGGTCTGGCCAGAGTCTGGCTTAGCTCTTTAAGTACCCGTGGGTGTATACCATCTGGCCCCGGAGCTTTGTCTACCTTGACACCATTCAATTGTTTAAACACTTTTTCTTGTGTTAGCCAGTCCCATGCTTGCTGTGCCTGTTCTGTAAAAGTAGTTTGCAGATTCTTGTCCAATGGGTGTTCCTTGGTAAAAACAGAAGAAAGGAAATTATTTAAAATATCTGCCTTCTCTCTGTCCCCTTTGACCATCTCACCCGTTTCAGATAACAAGGACCCAACTTTATCAGACTTTAATTTTTTGCCATTAATGTATTTAAAGAATTTTTTTGGGTTGCTTTTGCTCTCCTTAGCAATATTTTTTTCATTCTCCAGTCTAGCTAATTTAATAGCCTTTTTACAGGTTTTGTTGACATTTTTGTATTCTGCAAATGCCTCTGCTGATCCCTCAGCTTTGTAATGTTTAAATGCCGCTTTCTTGTTATTTATTTCATGAATTACTTTACTGGTTAGCCACATTGGTTTTAATTTGCTTCTTTTGTATTTGTTTCCAACAGGGATAAATTTATATATGCATTTTTGCAATGTTATTTTGAAGGCATTCCACTTACCTTCTGTGTTTTTTCCTGAAAATATTTTATCCCAGTCAACGAGACCAAGGGATGAATTAAACCTGCTAAAGTTGGCCTTTTTAAAATTCAGTGTTTTGGTGGAACTCATATCAACTTGTTTTTTTGAATTAATCTCAAACGATACCATGTTATGGTCACTATTCCCCAAGTGCCCCCTTACTTGGATGTTAGAGATAATTTCTTCATTGTCAGTTATTACCAAATCCAAACATGCATTCCCTCTGGTTGAGGTCTGCACTAGTTGTGACAAAAAATTGTCATTCAACAAGTTCAGAAACTTGCTGCTTTTAGCAGAATAAACTGTTCCATTTTTCCAGTCTATTTCTGGATAATTAAAATCCCCCATAATTATAGTTATCCCTAATTGAGAAGCCTTTTCTATTTGCATTAATAGCTTTGATTCTTCAAGGTCACCAATGTTTGGTGGTTTATAACAAATACCCACTAATATTTTCTGGGCAGTTTTACCCCCAGTGACTATTTCAAACCACAGGGATTCCACATGTTCACTACTGTCATCACATATATCTTCCCGCAATTGAGGCAATAATGCTGGTTTGACATACAGACAGACCCCACCACCTCTTTTGTTTGACCTATCTTTTCTAAATAACATGTAGCCCTCCAAATTGATTGACCAATCATGTGTGTCATCCCACCATGTTTCTGTTATGCCTATCAAGTCATAGTTTTCAATTTCAGCTACCAGCTCCAGTTCCCCTATTTTACCAGTGAAACTTCTGGCATTTGCAAGCATACAATTTATGCCACTGCTGTGTTCCATTTGTGATTTAATTTTGATGTGGTTTATAGGCTTCTCCCTATCATCTGTACTAACCCCGCCCCCAGATCCTCCCACCTGGTTATTAACTACATCGCCTTCCCTTTCTATACTATCTATCCCAGTATTTATTGGCCCCTCCCCCCCCTTCCTAGTTTAAAATCTCCTCCAACCGTCTAGTAATCCTCTCCCCAAGCACTTGAGACCCTCTTGCATTCAGGTGCAATCCATCCCTGCTATAGAGATTGTACCCCAAAGCAAAATCAGCCCAGTGCTCTAAAAACCCAAAGCCCTCCTTCTTACACCAAGACTTCAGCCATGCATTGAGCTCCCTAATCTCCCGCTGTCTCTCTGGCGTAGCGCATGGCACAGGTAGTATCTCTGAGAATACTACCTTGGAGGTCCTGTTCCTAATCTTACTGCCTAAATCCCTAAAATTACCTTTTAGGACTCTCCACCTTCCTCTAACTTTGTCATTGGTACCAATATGCACCAAGACAGCTGGATCCTCTCCAGCCCCTCCCAATAATCTGTCCACCCTGTCTGCAACATGCCGAACCCGGGCACCCGGGAGACAGCAAACCATTCGGTTGCTGCGATCAGAGCCACAGATTACCCTATCTGTTCTCCTAATAATAGAGTCCCCTACCACCACAACCTGCCTAGGCTTCACTTTCCTCTGGATCCCCTCTGTGCTAGAGGAGCTGTTCTCCCGGCTGTTATGGAGAACAGTCCTCTCCAGCAATTCCACTTCTGGGTTTGCCTCCCCAACATCTTCACTTAAATGAGCAAATTTGTTTGGATGGAAAAACTCAGGACTGGCTGCCCTCTTCCTCTTCCCTCCCCCACTGCAACCACTTCTCACTGTCACCCAGCTATGTGCCTGGTTCCCTTCTAGCTGATCTCCTCCCTCTTTGCTAGGTGACCCAGCTAGACTCTGCTCCGTTAGCAAGAGACTCCTCTCAAGGTTGTCAATGTCTCTCAGTGTTGCAATATGACTCTCTAGAGCTCCAATCTGAGCTTCTAGAAGGGCCACTTGCTCACATTTGCTACAGCGGTATGGACCCTGGAACTGCTGTTCCAAGCATGCATACATAAGGCATGATGTGCACTGAGTGAGATCTCCAAACTTGCTCATCTTGTATGGTGCAAATGTGAGTTCCTAAAATGTAAGCAATTAATTTACCTGTGTTCCTCTAACTCCTGTGTTGCACTAACTGCTGTGTTTCACAAACTGCACACTTATTTCAGAGCACTTAGTAAAGAACACACTGTATTTGTGAGCAAGCTCTGTGAGTCCTGTACCTAGATTTATACAGGCCTACACAGGGGATTGATCACAAACCCCTCCCTTAATTAATTACACACACTCCCAGAGAAAAGCACAACCTTTTAAACTTTAACCCTTTAAACTTCTTACTGCAGGTTAGAATGTAAACACAAAAACACTTTTTCCAATGCTGGGATGTCCAACTGTTCAATTCAGTTAATCCAGAGCACACCAGTTTGTGAGCAAGATCTGTGAGTCCTGTACCTAGATTTATACAGGCCTACACAGGGGATTGATCACAAACCCCTCCCTTAATTAATTACACACACTCCCAGAGAAAAGCACAACCTTTTAAACTTTAACCCTTTAACCTTCTTACTGCAGGTTAGAATGTAAACACAAAAACACTTTTTCCAATGCTGGGATGTCCAACTGTTCAATTCAGTTAATCCAGAGCACACCAGTTTGTGATCATTCATTAAGAGAGGAAACGCGCTTTTGACAAAAACAAAGGCAGAGATTTTTTGCAGTAAAATTATGGAATTCTTTGCCTCAGGATGCTGTGTTTGCAGATACTGAAGTTGCTTTCAAAAATGCAATGGAGAACTTTCTAGCTTAGAAGAACAATGAGAATTAAGATTGTCTTGTATAATGGAGCTGATGCAGACACACAGCCCTCTCCTTCATTTTGCGTGTGGATTTTTCTGTTGGTAGGTCACAGGACGCTGATGCTGTACACCGCATATGTATGAGCGCGCACACACAACACACACACACTCTTGCAGCTAGCAGTGGAGAGCAGAGCCAGACTACCTCACCAGTAAGGCCCTGTACAAGAGTGGAGATCTGACGCCACTCAGAGACTTATGGGTGGCAGCCACTCAAGGGAGTATTAATAACACAACCTCACTCAGTTTTGATACCTCACTTGTTTTGCAGTCTTTCTATTACTACTCCCTGCAGTGGCTGCCACCCATAAGGCAACCTAGTTTTTTCCTTTTACTCATAAGGCTTTGCCTAGCAGCATTTAATGCCGACTCTCATATAGGGCCTGGCTGGTGATGTATTCGAGTTCTGATCTTCGCTGCTAGCTGCCAGACTGCAATTCAGAGTGTGTGAGCGTATGTTTGAGGGGGCATTGTGGGGTCCAGCAACAGTGTTACTTGACCTACAACCCAAAAGATCCTCTAAGAAGATGAAGGAGATGGCATTGGATATGCGGAAGTGTGTGTCAGGGTTGGGTATTTTATACAACACCTGCTTGCTTCTGGTTGCTAAGGAGTTGCTGGAGTCCTGGAGGAGTAGAGGATGCTGGACACATACAATCCAATATTTGTCTGTATATGAACTAAGAAGAACTGGTTTAGTTTATGGTGATATAAACTTTTACCATCAAGCTCCATTTGTTTTTTTTTTTTTAAATAATTTTGAGAATTACAAAAGTTCTTTTAAAGAAGGTGGGATTTTAATCCAGGGAAATAGCCAACTGCCATTTGGATTAAGGAAAGAACTTTTGTTTGCCGACTTGGGGCTTAACTGGAAATAGCTTCAGTAGGGATGTTTTTTCCTTCCTCTGGCTCAACAAGGGTGATATGGGATGGGCTGAGCTTCATGGAGGCATATCTTTTTTTTCAGCCTCAACAACTCTGTTACTATATTAGGGTCTTCTTTCAAAATTTTGAAAAGTGCCTCAGATCATTATGCTTCCATCATTATTATGTTCCTTAAGGTACAGAAAAGGTGATCCCCTTCAAAACCTTCAGAGAGGTATTTAAAAACAGAAGACATATGTCTAAGAACTGCAAATGATCCCACATTCTAAACCACTACCCCTTTATAAAATATATTTTCTAGCAAGTACTGTGCCTGCTGTTACAGAATTATTTGATAGCTGTGTAATTACTTTCACCCAAATAGCTTTATGCTGCATCAGTTTTGTGCTTTGTGAAGAATCACTGTTGTATCTAATTTCTTCTGAAGAGAATGCTAGAAGTGATCTTTATCTGTCCGGCAGCACAGCTGTTATCAGGTAAGAAGCACACAACCAGTCAGTGTCAGGGTGCAGATCAATTCAGTCATAGAGCTAAATTTGGCTGCTAGACATAATTTATCCAATGTCCAATCTAATGTGACAGACTTAACAATCTATTAAAGGTAACCTAATTCCACTAATTAATTAATTAAACATGGTATCTGTAAATGTGCTTGAGTGCAAATTTTCATTTTTGCTATAGTTAATACCAAATTGTTCCTTTGTGCTAGATCTGACTTACCTTGAGTATATTCAAGCTGCTTTGCAGGTCGGAGCACTTTGCACAGACCTTCAACAAACTCTGGTAGGTAATCAAATTCATCTGGATGTTTTTAGCTCTCAATTCTTCCCGCAATTTCAAGGCATGCTCTAGGCCAGAATCTTTCCATGGCGATTCGGCACAAGAGTTGAACAGAGCTGTGTATGTGGCATCTGTTGGTTTCAGTCCTCGCTTCTTCATCTAGAATTTGAAAAGGGGAGATACTTAGAGTTATATACTGAATATTCCTAATTAAATGAATTAAAAAATGCAATGGCATATTCCCTTTGATTACATCCCAATGCTGACAGGGTCACATGGAGATGTTTTCTCCCTGTGCATCAAATGCCATTTAAAATAAAACCATAATATTAAAATTACATATTTGGATGTTGGTTGACCCACAGGGTTATGTTCAGTGGAATAGGAAACGTTGAATGAATTTGTGTAAATACCATTTGTAAATAAAATACTTCAAAAGGACTTATGTACAATGAAATCTAAATACCGGAGTGGAACAAATACGAGTGGTATTACATTCTTGTGATTCTAAATCAGTACATGAATTATGTGGAAACCAAGCTTGACATATACCAGATTAAGATATCTGTGTTTAGCAAATATGAACATTTGGGGTATGAGTACCAATAATGCATATGATAATGATCACTCCCAATCTTAACAAAACAAAAAAAAAAAAAAAAAGGCGGCAAAAGAGTTGGAAATGGTAAATAAAAAGTGGAAGCATATAAATAATAATTATGCAGAAATATCCCAATATGGTACTTTAAGACACAGGTATATATACAAGGTTTGACTTCTGAATACAACATAAGACCATGGAATTTTTTTCTTCCTTAAAAAACTGACAGAGACAAGTTCTGTTCCATAGGGAAGATATATTTGACCCTTTTAAATGTCAAATAAATATTGGGAGAACAGAGTAGTTCCCTTGCATTTTTTTCTTGTTTATATTTAATTTCTCTATCAGGTTAATTTGTATCCCTTGTTGGAATGGTGTCTTTTTAGTGTCAAAATTGATCAACTACACAATGTTTTTAATGGAATAACACTTTATGGGATGTCTGATGAATTACTATATTAGCACCTATATTATACATTCAAACCCTTGTCTAGTGATTCTACTACTATTCTTATTCAACAAATCCACAAGTAGTTGTGCCTTATATACAAGGGGCTCCCTGTTACATATTGACATACACACTATAGATGTTACAAGATAAAGGATTTCTATCATCCAGAAAGTCCAGGTTAGATTGATGTCCATGCGCACAGATGCACACACAAACCTATATGCGTGGGTATAGGTATGTGTACGTTAACAGAAAAAACTCTAATGGCACATGGGGAGGTATAAACAGAAATATATCTTTAAATGTTCTAGAAGGCAGCAATGGATTTCAAGACAGAGGAAAAAAGTGAACTAAACCTTATTGGATTTCACTTGCTTTTTGATTGTGCTTGTATCTAATCTCAAGAAATTAGTATATCCCCAGACAGTGGAAAGTACAGTGATGAAAAATTTTAGATGTTGCCCTCTGACATCAAAGGAATAATATCTGGGGCTAGCCGACGATTAGGCAAAGTTCCCAGGTCCATGCTGGTTGATTTGCCATAGTAATCCAATGAAAGGAAGTATGAGGAGCAGGAGTAATATATGAATCAAGAGTCCCGTTAGGTTAAACATGATAAATCCAACTCTTCATTAAGTCCGTTTGATATATCCAAATGGTGTCTTGTTTTGCTAGCTTAGATAATCTATTGCCTCCTCTTAATTATGGTGTTATTTGGGTTCCATCTGTGAAGGTTTTCATCTCCAATGTCATGTTTTTTTCTACTCAGATCTTTAAGGAGCCAATCTACTTTTCAAACCTCTTGATTTTCTATAGATGATCTCGGGGCATTTAGGTAAAATAGGGATCAGATGTTTGTCACTGAGGAGAATTGGTCAATGTTTTGACATCATCTGTTCTATTTGTTTTCCTGCGGTGTTAAATCTCTCAATAAAAGAAACTTTGGGTGCCTTATGTCTTTTCTTTTTGTCTTATTGTAACAGCTGATTCCTAGGAATATCTTGAACTTTCCTCAGAGCTTCATTAATGATGGTTTCCTTGTTTTCCAGGAACTTTTATTTTTGAACTCCTTCGCTTGTTGTAAGAACACCTGATACCCTGAGCAGTTTATCTTGAGGTTGCACTGTTGATCCATGTTGGGTGATGTGCACTGGAGCTGTGCATGTATAGCCTTCTTTGTTATTCCTGGGCACTGTAAATTTGCCAATAGGCTTGCTTAGAGTGTGCATCAGGAATATGGGCATAAGTGCAATTATACATGGGCCAACTCGCAGATCAATTCCTCCACATACCCACTTTTATTTTGTCCCCTATAGTTACAATTACCTGGAGTGGGTGTCTGGAAGAATTCATGGATCCAATTATTTTACTTACTTAATGCTTGGATTTTTTAAGTGTTTAGGTTTTTCTTCTTGCCTGGGGTCCTTTTTTTTTTTTTTTACATGGGGCTGGGGTTTTCCTTGTCTGTGGGGGTGGGACTTAGGGGGGCCCGCAGTCGGCTTAGGTATTTTTTTTTATGTGGCGCTTAGGGATTGGAGTAATACTCTCAGTTAGTACATAAGGTAGCAAGACTACAATACGTTAGGATCATTAGGAACATATCTGGTATAAGCACAAGTTCTGTAAACGTAAGAGGCATTTGCTATCAAAGGAAAAGAAGAAAAGTGTTTTTGAGTTTAGGCAGCTACAAGCCAGATTTTATCTTTTTCCAAGAAACCAAGGTTAGTAGAACCATGAGTTTAAATACATGAATAGAGGATACCAGAGTTTTATTTAAGTAGTAATATTTCTAGGACAAGAGGTGTAGCAATTTTAGTTAAGAATAGTATCCCGTTTGTTGAAGAGCAAATAATAAGACGAGGAGGGAGGAAATATAATGTTGACAGGCACTATTTCAGAGGCTTATTTTACATTAGTATCTGTCTATGGTCCTCAAAGAGAAGATAAAATATGTTCTGAGCTATAGAAACAGTTCCTTAATTTTGAGGGATGACTTTAATGTTTGTCAAGATCATATGTTGGATAGAACAAGTAGTAAAGGATACAGGATTGGCCATGATAATCAAAAAACAAAAAATTATGGAGGTTTTAGGTGTTAAGGGTCCATGGTGTTTTCTAAACCTGAGAAAAAGAGTTTAACCCCTTAATGACAGTGGACATGCCAAGACCGTCACAACTTTCAGTCTGTTAAGGACCTGTGGTGGCCCTGTCACATCATGAGTTTTATAATCAAAGCGAGCCGGAGCAGTCAGTTTCAGTCTCTCTCTCAGCCAGCCAGTACATGCGAGTGCTCATGTGATGGCTCTACAAATAAAATGGCCCTGGTCCTCTACGGTAAATAAAAACACCTGGTCCACCTGGTCCTTAAGAGGTTAAGCACTTCTCTGCTCAATTTAAAACCTGGTCTAGAATAGACTTTTTTTGGGTGGATCAATTAATGCTGGATGGTGCTGTGGAAATGAAATATTCTCCGGAGGTTTGGACTGACCATGATTCTATGACTCTTTGGCTCACTCCCTCTGTTTCGGAAACAAAAAAGAAGGTGGAGAATAATATCAATCATAATATATAGGACAGAGGTGGGATGGGTTAGTGTGGTACCCCCCCAGTTATTGAGGTGTCAGTACCCCTTGTCAGTATTACCCCCGGTGCCAGTCTCCATCTTGTACAATGCCAGGTGGCAGTGCCCACCCAGGGTGCTGCTGTATGTACTGTGTCTCCTGAAGCTGCTCTCCGAGCAGTACCTGGCATCATTGCCCCTAGGTCCTCATCCTCCTCCTCAGTGTTCATGTCCTGCTGATAGTCCAAGTCCTCCATGTCGTATTGCTGCTCCTCACTGTCTCTCCACGGATCCCTGCTCTCCTCCGAGTGGACACTTTCCTCCTCGTTCTCTTGGTCATCATATACCACCTTGGCCCCAGGGAGGAGGAGTCCGGCAGCACCGGATTTTTGGTGGCCTCTCATCCTCAGACCAGCTGTACCACGCTTCCCTCACACCGAACAGTCCCAGGAGACATGCCTAAAGATGTTCCCTACCCATCAGAGGAGTAATGGGAACATTCTGTGATTGACACCTGAATGTAAGTGAACCTCATTTTTTCCTTTTTTCTCTATGTTACATGTTTAGCTCTGTGAATAATTAAACAAGTAACACTAAATATGTAAACACAACACAGAAATTAAGTACCAAATTTGCAAGATGCTATTCACGTTTAGAGGTCTCTGAAGACTACAGAATCACTTCACTCATTTTGATTAATGATTAGGTTGGGGTTCAGTTAAACTTCAGTTTTGCTCCAGGATTACTCCATTTCTACTTAGTACATAAGGTGCAGTATGTGCAATGGAATGGATTCATTATATGGCAATATGTGGAAGTAGCTTTTTATCTCTTAAATGTATTACATTGTATCCAAAGCAAGTAAGAACAGAAACAAAAAGAAGAGGGGTGCACACTCTAAGTGTAGACTATTTGGACCAATGAAGACCAACACCGAATAATCACCTTTTCACATACTCAATGTTCTACTCACATGTAAATGAGGCAAAACTAACCTCACAGTATAACAGCATCCACTAGATTACCCCCAGTGCAGGTGTCCGTGTCACTACCTCTTTTGTGTGTCGGATGTCCCTCAGAATAGGATTCCGGCTTGTCACCTCACCCAGAGAGTATCCTGTTGATTCTCCAGTCGCTGCAATTTCAGCTCTAATGGAATAGAATATGGAGCTCTATATCTAGTAGGTGAACTACCTCAGGCCTATAGCCTAAGCCTATATGGGACTAACTACAGAATAACATAGGGAGTCAAACACACCAATATGCTTCAATGTGTGACCCTATAAGGATGTACCATACACAAGGAGTCACTCCTCAACTAAGAACAAATATGTTCTTTATTTGCATCCAAAAATATAAAACATATATAAGCAGGATATAAAGAAAAATAAAAAAAACATGCACTGACAGTGCTGGCATACAATAAAAATCACTGCGATACACAAAAAATATAATATAATAAAAAACTACCACTCTAGTCCCTTACCCTACTTGTTATATGGTTTAAAACCACTTCCTCAGGCACACTTTGTAGACCATTCCAATGAAGTATTAATGTTTCGATTGCGTGATTTTGGTTCTGCTGAAGAGCCTCCATCTGGTCAAATGACCAGATTCTGCCTGTCAGCTAGAGCGCTGACTTTGTTCAAACAGTCAAGAAGAGGTAACTTTAGCGAGGTATAAGATCAGACTTACATCGTTATTAATATTCTTTTAATGCCTATAATATTAAATATACATAAAATTAAACATTACTATCCCTTTAATAGTTTATTTTTTTATCAATTAACAAAATGCATAGTGAATGAACAGAAGAAAAATCTAAGTCAAATCAATATTTGGTGTGACCAACCTTCAAAACAGGATCAATTCTTCTAGGTACACTTGCACACAGTTTAAGGAACTCAGCAGGTAGGTTGTTCCAAATATCTTGGAGAACTAACAGCAGTTCTGTGGATTTAGGCAGCCTCAGTTGCTACTCATGTAATCCCATACAGACTTTATGTGTTGAGATCAGGGCTGTGTGTGTGCCATACCATCACTTCCAGGACTCCTTGTTCTTTATACTGAAGATAGTTCTTAACCCCTTAAGGACCGGGAAAATCTAAGTTAGATTTGACTTAAGGACCGGAGCAATTTTGACTTTTTTGACTATGTCTTTGTTTAACCATATTTTCTCTTTAATTCCTTCTGTGCACCCACATAAATTATATACTGTTTTTTTAAGCACAAGTAGGGCTTTCTTTTGATACCACAATTATATGAATACCTCATCATTTAATTTGATTAAAATAGAAAAAAAGAGCAAAAAAATTAAAAAACAACAACATTTTGCTTATATTTTCGTGTCAGGATTTGCATACAATTAGTTTATGACAAAAAAATACCCCTAAATATATTCATTTGCTTCTCCTGAATATAAGAATACCCCATATGCCTAGTATTTCAATCACTTCCTCACATTTACAAGGTAAATATTACAAGATGGATGCCATTATTTCCAACTTGTAATTTCTCAACAATTGGCATGTGTGCATCATAGCTTAGCTGAACGGTGCCAGAACCAAAAATGTCCCACAAAGGTATATCTTTCTGAAAACTAGACAACATAAGGTAAATAATCAGGAGAATTTTGAAGTTTTTTATGCAGCTATTTTTCCAGAAAAAAATTTCAAAATTGTGGACAAATTTTGTTTTTTTGCAGCTTTCACACTTACATTTCAATATTACTGTTGATTTCAAGCACGAGATAGTTGAAAATGTAAAAATATCCATTGTTTAGTGTTCAACTCCTTCTTCTGAGTACGGCAATACCCCATATTAATAGGTTTCTCAAGATTTGGGGGAGCTACGGGGCCCAAATTGGAACATGCGCGTTTCCAGTTTCACACTTTGAATTTTCACAGCTTGCATCACTGGTGCCATGTCTCATTTGGGGCTGTGTAACAGTGCTCCACTCTACGATTTCCCCCCAAAAGTGTATATTTTTAGAACGTAGACACCCCAGGCTTTCATTTTATGTATGTTTTCAAATTTTTTACGTAGCCATTTTACCACCAATCGCTCGTAAATCTTGACGTAAGTTAAAAAAACAGCCTTTTTCACACTTGCACTTCAATGTTGATGTGAATTTCAAGCACATGATAGGTGAAGATTTTTAAAAATGCATTGTTTAGTGTTCAGCTCCTTCTTCTGAGTACGGCAATACCCCATATGCATAGGTTATTCAAGGTTTGCGGGAGCTATGGGGCCCAAATTGGAACATGCGCGTTTCCAGTTTCACACTTTGAATTTTCACAGCTGGCATCACTGGTGCCATGTCTCATTTGGGGCTGTATAACAGTGCTCCACTCTACGATTTCCCCCCAAAAGCATATATTTTTGGAAAGTAGACACCCCAGGCTTTAATTTTATGTATGTTTTCAAATTTTTTACGCAGCCATTTTACCACAAATCTTTCGTAAATCTTGACGTAAGTTAAAAAAACAGCGTTTTTCACACTTTCACTTCAATGGTGATGTGAATTTCAAGCACAGGATAGGTGAAGATTTTTAAAAATGCATTGTTTAGTGTTCAGCTCCTTCTTCTGAGTACGGCAATACCCCATATGCATAGGTTATTCAAGGTTTGTGGGAGCTATGGGGCCCAAATTGGAACATGCACGTTTCCAGTTTCACACTTTGAATTTTCACAGCTTGCATCACTGGTGCCATGTCTCATTTGGGGCTGTGTAACAGTGCTCCACTCTAAGATTTCCCCCCAAGAGTATATATTTTTGGAAAGTAGACGCCCCAGGCTTTCATTTTATGTATGTTTTCAATTTTTTTACGCAGCCATTTTACCACGAATCCTTCGTAAATCTTGATGTAAGTAAAAAAATCAGCGTTTTTCACACTTAGGTTTCAATGTTGGTGTGAATTTCAAGCACAGGATAGGTGAAGATTTTTAAAAATGCATTGTTTAGTGTTCAGCTCCTTCTTCTGAGTACGGCAATACCCCATATGCATAGGTTTCTCAAGGTTTGGGGGAGCTACAGGGCACAATTTTGAATAAATATTGAATTTTCAAGTCCTGCTTAACTGGTGCCATTACTCATTTTGGGCTATGTTCCAGTGCTCCACTTTAGGATTTCCGCCCAAAAGTGTATATTTTTGGAAAGTAGACACCTCCAGCTTTCATTTTAGGTGTGTTTTTAAATTTTTTACACAGCCATTTTACCACCACTTTCTCATAAACTTGACGTAAGTAAAAAAACAGCGTTTTTTACACTTTGCCTTCAATGTTGATGTGAATTTCAAGCACAGAACAGGTGAAGATTATATAAACTGCATTGATTAGTGTTCGGCTCCTTCTTCTGAGTACGGAAATACCCCATATGGATAGCTTTTTCTTGGTTTGTGGGAGCTACGGGTCCCAAATTGGAACATGCACGTTTCCAGGTTCACACTTGGAATCTTCACAGCTTGCGTTACTGGTGCCATTTCTCATTTGGGCTGTGTAACACTGCTCTTTTTTACGATTTCCCGCCAAAAGTGTATATTTTTTTAAAGTAGACACCCCAGGCTTTCATTTTAGGTGTGTTTTCAAATCTTGCAAACAGCCATTTTACCACCAAGCCTGTGAAAACTTGACGTAAGTAAAAAAATTCAGCATTTTTCACGCTTTGCCTTCAATGTTGATGTGAATTTCAAGCACAGAACAGGTGAAGATTTTATAAACTGCATTGATTAGTGTTCGGCTCCTTCATCTAATTACGGCAATACCCCATATACATAGGTTTGTCAGGGTTTTGGGGGAGCTACTGGGCCCAGTTGGAACATGTTAGTTTCCTTTTACAGACATGCCATTTTTACAGCTGGTGCCTTGTCTCATTTCGGTCTGTTTGGCAATGCTGCAATTAATTTTACCCCCAAAAGTATATTTTGTAGAAGAGTAGACAACCCTGGCTTTCATTCTGTTTGCATCGTATCAATTTTTTCGCTGCCACTGTATCACCAATCCCTCCCAAAATCTGCAGTAAGGCAGAGAAACACCATTTTTCACATTTCTATTTTAGTGTTGCTCTGGATTTCAATCAGATGATATTTGCAGATTTTTTAAATGCTTTACATTAGTGTTGAGTTACATTGTCTGAGTACGGCAATGCCCCATATGCATAGGTTTGTCAGGGTTTGGGGGAGCTACTAGGCCCAGTAGGGAACATGTGTGTTTCCATTATCAGAGATAAATTTTGATAGTGTTAGATCTAAGGAGGGATGTGTTTTGAAAAATAAAAAACAGGATATTTCAGGGGGAAAAAGTGGCCAAATAATAAAAGAACCATTACAGCACTACTGCATTGTGCCTGAATGGTATTCCTTGAAACAGTCACCAATGCAGAGGCCAGGTTTGGAAGGGCAATCAGGACAGTAAGTGGTGGTGTCTGTCCGTATTCCCTTTCTGTAGCAAACCCTGCAGTGCTTCTGTGGTTTGTTCTTTTGGGGAGTTGTGGGGATTTTATAAATAAAATGTACTAACCCGGGTCTTGGTGGAATTATTTCAGACGCACCTTGAAATAAAAATATGGAAATAAGTTGTAGCTGGTACTGTAAAAAGCTACATGTTTGATTGGGGTTTGCCAGCTTGAAAAGTAAAAAGGAATTATGTACAGCAGTCTGCATCATATAGATGGCAACTTTTTTATACCATGCCCTACACTTCCTCATTGCGAGGTATGGCTGCATTAGTTGATCACTCAGATCAACTCCCCCCATGTTTTTATTATAGTCCTTGATGCAGACTGGCTTTCTCATTATCTCTGTCTTGCCACGAACAGTGACTGCCACAGATCTGTCCTCATGCATTGTGGTCAGCATGTAGACATCTTTTTTGTCCCTAAACTTCACTGCCAGCAGCTCCTGTTGGGACAAAGATAAGGACGTCCCAGGTTTTAGTTTGCTATCTACTAGTGTTTTGGGCAACTCCCTGCAATTGCGCCTGACAGTGCCACAGGCCACGGTGTCAAAATAAAACTGAGACTTAAATAAAAGGGGGCTGGTGTAATAATTATCAACAAATAATTGATAGCCTTTATTTAATAAGGGGTAAATTAAATCCCAAACTATTTTCCCACTTGTTCCCATAAATTCGGGGCACCCAGGAGGATCAAGTTTGCTGTCCTTGCCCTCATAAATTCTAAAAGCCTGGGTGTAGCCTGTGGCACTTTCGCACAATTTATAAAATTTTACACCAAATTTGGAACTCTTTGAGGGGATGTACTGCTTGAACCCTAACCTGCCTTTGTTTTTCATTAGGGATTCATCTACACTAATTTCTTTTTGGGGCATATACACTTGGGCAAACTTTTTCTGTAAATGGCTTATTAGGGGACGAATTTTGTACAGTCTATCATACTGGGGGTGTTCTTTTGGGGGGCACAGGGTATTATGGCTAAAATGCATAAAGTGCAAAATGATTTCAAATCTGGACCTGTTCATAGTCTTGGGGAATATAGGGGTATCACATACGGGGTTTTTGCTCCAGTAGGATCGAATACTTGGCTTTTTTATTATACCCATTGCCATTATTAAGGCCCAGAATTGCTTAAATTCTATGAGGTCTATGGGTTTCCATCTTTCTTCCTTAACTACAAAAGCTGTAGGGTTGGCGGCAGTATACTGGGCTGCATACAAGTTGGTTTGGGACACAATTTCCCCTAAAATGTCTTCCCCCAAAAATAAATCAAAAAAATTATCATAGTTAAATCCCTCAACATCAATTTGAATCCCTGGGGTGCCTGTAAATTCTGGTATTTGTGGGGAAAAATTGATTGGGGATACCCATTCATTATGATCAGGAGTGGCAGGTGTTGGAGAATTTCTTTGGCCAGATATTTTTGCAGGTGCTGGGGCAATTGCCAGGGCAGCTCTTGGGGCAGCACTTGGGGCATTCCTTTTGGCAGGTATTTTGCAAAGTCTTTTTGCAGATCTTGTGGCAGGATTTGTGACAGGTGCTGGGGCAGGATTTTTGGCAGGTGCTGGGGCAGTTGCCGGGGCAGCTCTTGGGGCAGTGCTTCTTTTCTTGACAGAAGGCCCAGCGTCGTCAGTAGAGCTGCTCTCAGTTTCTGAAAACTGCTCTATATCAAAATCTGACGCAGTATCTGTTGCCTCTGAGTCAGATGCCAAAAAGGCATATGCCTCTTCAACACTATAACTGCGCTGCATTTTGCCCACTAAATTTTTTTTTTTCCTTACTCTAACGCTATCCCTAAACCTAACTCTAACCCTAAAACTTACCCTAACCTACGTATATCTAGAACCTACCTAACCCAAGTAAACTACCTATCTAAACTATACTTATTATATATATATATATATTTTTTTTTTTTATTATTTTTTATTTTTTTATTTTTTTTTGAGTTTTTTTTCCCCTAAACCTAGATCTGTCCCTAAACCTTTCCCTAACACAAGTCTACACTAAACCTACCCACCTAAACTATATTTTAAATCAATTTTTAATTAAAAAAAAAAAAAAATGTAAAAAAAATAAAAAAAAAATTCTGAAAATACAAGGGGGATGGGGGGTATCCCACAGATCAGCAGATGCTGATCTGTAGTTTATTGATCACTCTAAAAGTGATCAGATGGAGGGGAACTTGATGATCACTGTAAAACAGTGATCAAATGGTTAATTTTCAGGTTTATTCACAGGTTTTTCACTCAGGAACACTGGAACACACTCTCACACGATCTCTCTCTGTCTCTCTCCACCTCAGCAGTGTGCAAGATGGAGGGAGGCAGAGATATATGACAGGGACAGTATTTACAAATACTGTCCCTGTCAATCAGCATTTGCAACATATGATTCGCTCATCAAGCGAATCGCATGTTGCAACAAACTTTCTACTGGTTGTTACTAAGTGTCCTGGTATCGGGACACTTAGTAACAAGCAGCCCGCGCTCTCCCATCGCTCCGTGCGGCCGCGATGGGAGAGTTTAACCCTTGATGTACCGGGACCGTCAAGGGTCGTTGGGTCGCATTTACCCTTGACGGTCCTGGTACGTCAAGGGTCGCTAAGGGGTTAATGACTTTAGCTGTATGTTTGGGATTGTTGTCATCCTGTAGAAAAAATTTGGGGCCAATCAGATGCATGGTATTGCATGATGGATAAGTATCTGGCTGTACTTCTCAGCATTGAGGAAACCGTTAATTCGGACCAAATCCCCTCTCCATTTGCAGAAATGCAGCCCCAAACCTGCAAGCAACCTCCACCATGCTTTACTGTTGCCTGCAGGTACTCACTCATTCTTGTACTGCTCTCCAGCCTTTCTGTGAACAAACTGCCTTCTGTTACAACCAAATATTTCACATTTTGACTCACCAGTCCACAGCATCTGCTGCCATTTTTTCTGCACCCCAGTTCTTGTGTTTTTGTGCATAGTTGAGTTGTTTAGCCTTGTTTACATATCGGAATTACAGGTTTTTGGAAGCAAGTCTTCCATGAAGACCACTTCTGACAAGACTTCTCCAGACATTAGATGGGTGTACTAAGGTCCCACCGTTTTCTGCCAATTCTGAGCGGATATCATTGCTTGACATCTTCTGATTGCGAAGGGAGGTAAGCATGATATGTCTTTCATCTGCTGCAGTAAGTTTCCTTTGCCGATCACTGCGTCTACAGTCCTCAACACTTCCCGTTTCTTTGTGCTTCTTCAAAAGAGCTTGGCCAACACATCTGGTAACCCCCCCCCCCCCCCCCCCGTCTGCCTTGAAATTTCTGCCTGGGAGAGACCTTGCTGTGCAGTATAACTACCTTGTGACTTGTTGATGTGCTCAGTCTTGCCATGGTGTATAACTTGACATTAAACGGTCTTCAGCAACCTCACCTTGTTAGCCGAGTTTAGCTTTTCCTCACCCGGCTTTATTCCTCCTACACTGCTGTTTTTGTTTCAGTTAATAACTGCATTTAAACCTACATATTAAATTGATGATCATTAGCACCTGTTTGGCATAATTGTTTAATCATACACCTGACTATATGCCTACAAAACCCTTGACTTTGTGCAAGTGTACCGAGAAAGCAAAGGGTGGTCACACCAAATATTGATTTGATTTAGATTTTTCTTCTGTTCACTCACTAGAAGGAAAGGAAATATCTTAGCATTTTGCTAACTGATAAAAATAAGCCATTAAAGGGATAGTAATACTTAAAATGTTAAAAAAAAAATAAAAAAAAATGTTGTAGGGTTTATCCCCCTGAGTAAAACAAGAGTACTCCCACTGCTGAATGGTGTTTCATTCAAAAGTTATTACAGCTCAAAGTTGAATTTTTTAGGTGCAATATCACAGTGGCCTGAAATTATACAGTGGTGCTGTTGCTACATCATCCTATGGACAGCTCTGGTCCTGGGACCATAAATCTCCATAGGATGGTGTAGCGATCTGCACTAATTCACACTTTGCACTAAATTCTTTGAAGCTGTAATAACTTTTGATAAAACACTTTCAACAGTGGGGAGTATTTTGTTTTAAGCTTGGGGGGATAACTCCCTACAACATATTTTTTTTTTACATTTTAAGTATTACTATCCATTTAACATGTCTACTTTTGAAAGAATTCTTACTTTCCAGCATTTTATTTATTTATTTATTTTCTCTAAACTGTACTGTTCAGCATGACCATTAGTATGTTAGCTGCCTGAGTAGCGCGGTGCCTACTGCTGTACTATTGTGAACCGGTAAATTGGAAGAGTAAATTCTGCAAGGGTAACTAAATTGGAAGAGTAAATTTTGCAAGGAAAGGGCTGGGGGGTAACTACTTTTTATCTAGTTGATAGATAAGTATAGACTCCAGGCTTCGCCTACTAGTCAGTTTATTGTTTAAGTGCAACAAGGAGGTAGCTTGTTTCCTCAGTTAAAGATGCATTTATTTTTAGCTTGCCTTTTTACCATTTTCCCAGAAGGGTATTAATATTCTCTTGGGGGTATTTAGGTTTAACCTGTTACAATTTCATGTTCTATTTCATAGCTGTGGATGAGCGTAGGGGTTAATTTGAGCATTTATTCTTCTTCACCAGAGAAGAGCTCTCTGGTTTTGACAACCCTTTAACTGTGGACGTCTAGAATAGTGGATCCAGTCTGGACTATATAAACTATAACTCTTCTGTGTATTCTTTCCTTGTGGGGTTACTATCTGGTCACTGTGACAGTTCTTGTTGAAGGACAATGTATTCACCTGTTAGGTCTCAGCACACTATTGTCTCACACAGTGAGGTGCTTTGCTACTGCACTGAATGTCAGAGTACCAAATCAGTGGTCATTTAAGCTCATTCTCCTCAAGTTGTTTATTTAATTTGAAGATACACATCAGTATTCAAAACACGGTGGCTATGTGTTACATGTATGTAATTGTAACAGTATATTATGTTACACTAGTCATCGCTCTCTCCCTAATGGCCACAACAGTCACATCCCTGAAGGAAGTGGGATGGTGATAAGCAGAGTATTATAACACTCCATTTCAGCACATATTTCTATCTAGTATAAAGAGATGATTGCAAGTGGTTCTTGCATTAGTAGAGTTTTTCCTCTCCCGTACATTTTGGGCCTGGAGGTGTTGCCATAGAGTTGAGCGAAGGCTAGTGCAGCAGATGTGCGGATCCTATTTGTGCTTTCATGAATGCGGACACTGCAATACGTGGGCAGCTGAGACACTTGGCTACATACCAATAACACCCAGTTTGGAGGACTTGTGCATAATCAAGTGGCATTGGTCTTTGTTTTAATATGTGGATATTTCTCTTACTGATTATATGGTAAATTGATTAATCTATTTTGGAGTATATAAATTCAGAAGGCTTCTAGGTTTTCCTACATTTATGTGACTAATTCATTAAGTTTATTTTGATGGACAATTTTTTACCATTGATTCTGGCTATAATCTCCTTAACCATAGAGAAGAGGCAATGTTATAGCCACTTTCAGTGTAAAGCAAAACCCTTTGACTATATACTCACTGTCCATTGAGAAGATGTATATTTCTCACTTTTCTAAAACCCTCTTTTTTAAATTCACTGGTCATGTTTTATTCATGGACATATATGAATATATTCATATTTACGATTTCTGTGCTCTATTTTCCCTACTATGCTAAACATGTGTTTCACACAATATTATATATATGCTTTAGACTTGAGAAAGGGAGGTTCTCCCGAAAGCTTGTCAATCCAAAATTCTGTTAGTCCAATAAAAAAGGTATTACAATATACTTATTTTGTTATTTTACATTTTATATATTATATATATATATATATATATATATATATATATATATATATATATATATATATATATATATAAATAAACGCAGAATGTGGCAGCACTCACTGTTAGTGGTCATTAGTATCGTCTGGGTGCTAATCCAAAAGGTAGTTCATAGACCGATGTTCATTGTAGAAAAGCACTCACAACTGGCTTCAATGGCACAAAATACTTGAAGTTTATTCAACCAACGTTTCGGCCAACCTCTGTGGCCTTTGTCAAGGTTACACAACAACAAAACGAACACTGAATATATACCCTGATTAAAACTGGCGCCAAAATTAGCGTCAAGTGAAATCACCGTGTGAAAAAGATCAGAATACTTAAGAACCATATACCAATATGTGAAAAGATAAAAACTCATATTACATATGATGGATATACGCGTAAAACATAGAAAAACTTCCACACTCACACGTATACCATACATATGAATAAATCCTATGTAACCTGTGACCCAGCAGGGTCAGAGGTCATGACCACACATAAGGATAAAACATATAGAAGGTACTGTGTACAAGAGAAGGAACATGATGCATCCTGATTATCAGAGGCAAGCAAGATACTAGACAGATGTATACATTGTGTATTGAACTCTTATAGTCGGAATCTAAAGAGCGCTCCACTGTTGACAGAGCGTAAAATAATATCGATCCGACAATGATACATAATCAAAATAATACTAAACAAATCATTAAAAAACAGTGTACATGTTAATATACCTACATTTCTGATAAAGTACTGATGTAATCCTCTATCCGATGTGATAGACCTTATTGCTCCCTCGCATCGAAAAGTATGGATAAGCATAGAAACAGCCGTCAGACGCACACCGCTAGGTGTGCAAGTGTCAGCCATCACATGCCCAGTCCCTTATAGACTACTATTTACTTACAGCGATGTCATTACTCACTCTCTTAAAATGTATTGAAAATTGAAAAGTGTTTACAGCGATGGAGCACTAATCATATCAAGAAGTCCGATAACTAACCTTCAGTGCAATAATGATCTACTGAATCCAACAATAGTTAAGGACACTGACTATACCTCATTTAACGTATCTAGTAGCGGTCAGCCAGTACACACTGCTCCACATGCAGATACCGGCTGTAAGTTATCTGTTACAATATATCACATATCTATGTATCAAAGATGAAGATCAGAAGCTCAAAGTAATCTGCGCTGGAGCAATATGTGTAGAGGATATAGATAACCCAAATCATATAACATTACTCATTAGTCATTCCTCATTAGGACAATATCCACAAATGAATAGACTTATGTTGCATATGTATATATGCGTCCCAAGCGTGCCGTAAACATTGGAAGCATATATATTGTGAACACCAGGTAGGGCTATGAAATATCCACCACTTATAGGATAATCATGAAATAACCTTAAAGGTGTATGTTTAAGAGACAATGTTCAAAAATAATGCACTATAGAGTGAATGTCCTACTCGTACACCCTAAGCGAAGGTCAGTTGTTAAATAAACAATAATGTGGGGTTGTAGAGCGTTCCTTATATTCTTCCACTTTAAATAGTTCGATCACCATACAGTTCAGTCCTTCAGTTCTTTTTTGAACATCCTTTTAGGGAAAACATCAATAATCATCCAAATAAGCATGCCCACATCCAGATGATGAATTTTAAAGGTTAATTGATTGATACCAATGTAGATAGAATGGATGCGGCTGCTATTAAATCCCCAGGGAATTCTAATAATTACCATGAATATAAGAGTTACGAGAAGTGAATATATTGAAGAGAATATGTACATACCAGAAACTGCTTCCCATTACGTCTAGTGAAAATCACATACACCAATACCTTTAGTGTTCTGAGCCCTGGATGAACGCAGAGGGGGTACAACCTCCGCTTTCAAATCTTGTCCCAGATTTAATATAGGTATCCATTATGTTATACAACCACGAGGTGAGAAATATGTTGCATCCTTAGATCTAGCTCCAGAGGAATATGTTCCAATCCCAGTGTCCGCTGTCTCCAAGGGCAATGACTCGCCATTCCCAAATTATAATGGAATAAGTTGGTGTTTCAACGGTGCGTGATCTAGACTGGTCGCAGTGGTATAAATACATATATACAATTTCCCGTGTCAAAAACAATATCCTCAGTAGAAACAGGAGTAGGATAACATTTCATTGAGTCCCTTGGGAGCTTGTGTTTGTAATTTCCGTATCCAACGAAACTCTTTTTGATGTAAGAGCTTCGTACGATCTCCACCTCTTGGTAGAGGGGGTACATGATCAAATGCCATACATCTTAAACTTGACGGTGAATGCTTATAGTCCAGCCAATGTCTGGCTACCGGTTTGTCACTCTTCCGTTCCGCTAGGGCTTTCACTATTGTAGCCCTGTGGTTTGCTATCCTTTGTTTGAGCATTGTAGTTGTGAGTCCTATGTATAATTTATTGCATGGACATGTGATGTAATAAATAACATAGCTGGAGGTACATGAAAGTCTATATTTGATTTTAATAATCCTACCATCAACTGGATTCCTGAAATTCGGTCCGGTAATTAAACTCCGGCATGTAACACAGTCCGGGCATCTGTAACAACCTAATTTGGGTTGTGTAAGCCATGTTTTGGTATCTTTTGTGTAGCAGTGAGTCGGGTCAGTTTTTACCAATAGGTCTCTCAAATTCAGACCTCTTTTGTAGCAAATTAACGGTGGACTTTTGCAAATATCTGGTAGAGTGTTATTTGTGGATAGAATATTCCAACTTTGTTTAACTGCTTTGGTTATCCTGGATGTTGCAGTAGTGTATGTTATAGGAAATACCAATCTTTCAAGAGGTTGTCTCTTATTAAGTAGGTCAGATTGTGTATATTGTAATGCTTTCTGTCTCTGACTTTGTAGTTCTGTGATACTATATCCTCGGTCTTGTAATCTTGAAGTTAAATCATCAAGCTGTGTTAAAGCTTTACTTCGATCTGTGTTGTTCCTGATTATTCTAATCATCTGTGAATATGGTAAACTTCTCATTATATGTTGAGGATGAAAACTATTCCTATGTAGAAGAGTATTTCTATCAGTAGGTGTGATTAAAAAAATCATAGAATTCAGTGCTTAAATGTGATAGGATAGGTAGCACTGAACAATTCTATGATTTTTTTAATCACATTAATTCATTGTCTACACCTATTCGATTTACACATTCTATTAGTGATAAGTCTATTCAATTCCTTGACGTTTCACTTTGGATTGAAAACCAACGTATTTGTTCTACAAATTTCAAGAAACCTACTGATAGAAATACTCTTCTACATAGGAATAGTTTTCATCCTCAACATATAATGAGAAGTTTACCATATTCACAGATGATTAGAATAATCAGGAACAACACAGATCGAAATAAAGCTTTAACACAGCTTGATGATTTAACTTCAAGATTACAAGACCGAGGATACAGTATCACAGAACTACAAAGTCAGAGACAGAAAGCATTACAATATACACAATCTGACCTACTTAATAAGAGAAAGAATAAACAACCTCTTGAAAGATTGGTATTTCCTATAACATACACTACTGCAACATCCAGGATAACCAAAGCAGTTAAACAAAGTTGGAATATTCTATCCACAGATAACACTCTACCAGATATTTGCAAAAGTCCACCGTTAATTTGCTACAAAAGAGGTCCGAATTTGAGAGACCTATTGGTAAAAACTGACCCGACTCACTGCTACACAAAAGATACCAAAACATGGCTTACACAACCCAAATTAGGTTGTTACAGATGCCCGGACTGTGTCACATGCCGGAGTTTAATTACCGGACCGAATTTCAGGAATCCAGTTGATGGTAGGACTATTAAAATCAAATATAGACTTTCATGTACCTCCAGCTATGTTATTTATTACATCACATGTCCATGCAATAAATTATACATAGGACTCACAACTACAATGCTCAAAGAGAGGATAGCAAACCACAGGGCTACAATAGTGAAAGCCGTAGCGGAACGGAAGAGTGACAAACCGGTAGCCAGACATTGGCTGGACTATAAGCATTCACCGTCAAGTTTAAGATGTATGGCATTTGATCATGTACCCCCTCTACCAAGAGGTGGAGATCGTACGAAGCTCTTACATCAAAAAGAGTTTCGTTGGATACGGAAATTACAAACACAAGCTCCCAAGGGACTCAATGAAATGTTATCCTATGCCTGTTTCTACTGAGGATATTGTTTTTGACACGGGAAATTGTATATATGTATTTATACCACTGCGACCAGTCTAGATCACGCACCGTTGAAACACCAACTTATTCCATTATAATTTGGGAATGACGAGTCATTGCCCTTGGAGACAGCGGACACTGGGATTGGAACATATTCCTCTGGAGCTAGATCTAAGGATGCAACATATTTCTCACCTCGTGGTTGTATAACATAATGGATACCTATATTAAATCTGGGACAAGATTTGAAAGCGGAGGTTGTACCCCCTCTGCGTTCATCCAGGGCTCAGAACACTAAAGGTATTGGTGTATGTGATTTTCACTAGACGTAATGGGAAGCAGTTTCTGGTATGTACATATTCTCTTCAATATATTCACTTCTCGTAACTCTTATATTCATGGTAATTATTAGAGTTCCCTGGGGATTTAATAGCAGCCGCATCCATTCTATCTACATTGGTATCAATCAATTAACCTTTAAAATTCATCATCTGGATGTGGGCATGCTTATTTGGATGATTATTGATGTTTTCCCTAAAAGGATGTTCAAAAAAGAACTGAAGGACTGAACTGTATGGTGATCGAACTATTTAAAGTGGAAGAATATAAGGAACGCTCTACAACCCCACATTATTGTTTATTTAACAATTGACCTTCGCTTAGGGTGTACGAGTAGGACATTCACTCTATAGTGCATTATTTTTGAACATTGTCTCTTAAACATACACCTTTAAGGTTATTTCATGATTATCCTATAAGTGGTGGATATTTCATAGCCCTACCTGGTGTTCACAATATATATGCTTCCAATGTTTACGGCACGCTTGGGACGCATAAATACATATGCAACATAAGTCTATTCATTTGTGGATATTGTCCTAATGAGGAATGACTGATGAGTAATGTTATATGGTTTGGGTTATCTATATCCTCTACACATATTGCTTCAGCGCAGATTACTTTGAGCTTCTGATCTTCATCTTTGATACACAGATATGTGATATATTGTAACAGATAAATTACAGCCGGTATCTGCATGTGGAGCAGTGTGTACTGGCTGACTGCTACTAGATACGTTAAATGAGGTATAGTCAGTGTCCTTAACTATTGTTGGATTCAGTATATCATTATTGCACTGAAGGTTAGTTATCGGACTTCTTGATATGATTAGTGCTCCATCGCTGTAAACACTTTTCAATTTTCAATACATTTTAAGAGAGTGAGTAATGACATCGCTGTAAGTAAATAGTAGTCTATAAGGGACTGGGCATGTGATGGCTGACACTTGCACACCTAGCGGTGTGCGTCTGACGGCTGTTTCTATGCTTATCCATACTTTGCGATGCGAGGGAGCAATAAGGTCTATCACATCGGATAGAGGATTACATCAGTACTTTATCAGAAATGTAGGTATATTAACATGTACACTGTTTTTTAATGATTTGTTTAGTATTATTTTGATTATGTATCATTGTCGGATCGATATTATTTTACGCTCTGTCAACAGTGGAGCGCTCTTTAGATTCCGACTATAAGAGTTCAATACACAATGTATACATCTGTCTAGTATCTTGCTTGCCTCTGATAATCAGGATGCATCATGTTCCTTCTCTTGTACACAGTACTTTCTATATTTGTTTTATCCTTATGTGTGGTCATGACCTCTGACCCTGCTGGGTCACAGGTTACATAGGATTTATTCATATGTATGGTATACGTGTGAGTGTGGAAGTTTTTCTATGTTTTACGCGTATATCCATCATATGTAATATGAGTTTTTATCTTTTCACATATTGGTATATGGTTCTTAGGTATTCTGATCTTTTTCACATGGTGATTTCACTTGACGCTAATTTTGGCGCCAGTTTTAATCAGGGTATATATTCAGTGTTCGTTTTGTTGTTGTGTAACCTTGACAAAGGCCACAGAGGTTGGCCGAAACGTTGGTTGAATAAACTTCAAGTATTTTGTGCCATTGAAGCCAGTTGTGAGTGCTTTTCTACAATGAACATCGGTATATATATATATATATATATATATATATATATATATATATATATACACACACACACACACACACACAAACAATATGGTATAAGAAGCGAGTTCACCATCATCCAGTGATTTTATTTGATAATTTATTAAAAAGTAGTAAAATATTAATCAGGAATACATTATTTACCACTGACAGAAATCAGTTTTATAATCTCTTTGTTAAATCTCTATGTGAAATTGCCATTTATATGAATATCTTCTTCACATACCATTTGCTTATCAATTTTAAAAACTTGTGACACTATAGATTTCCTTCAAAGGTTAACATCCTAGCACACCTAAGTCGAATTTGTCCTTTAAGGATTACCACCTGATATTTAATGTATGGTCCTGCTAGTACTTTTGCAAGTGTTCTTGTTAGGATTTTTAAAGGACAACATCAGTTGAAAATAGGGTTTTAGTCTTACATTATTAAATCATTTTGTCTTAGTCTATATGGAATACATGTACCATGGGAGGTGATCTTCCTTCCATGGAAGGCGAAACATTTAAAAAGGACAAGGTCTTGAGGGAGGAGCATTCCCTCCCCTTCTACAGGCTGACGCAGCCCCTCCTTCCAGCTTTGATATGACACAAGTTCACTAGATAGGACAGCAAGAGAAGAAGAGTAAGCTCCTGTGATAAAAAGAGCTGTAAAGGACTCCCATGTCCAGACAGGTGAGACCAAGCAAGGTCCCTTTGTCTGGGTGGGAGACCTGTATTCCATATGGAATGAGAGAAAAACAATTAACAAAGTAAGACTAAAATCCTATTTTCTCTTTTGTCCAATATGGAATACAGGTACCATGGTATACCAACAGTAGGATCCAAGAGGTGGGAAGTAATAGAAAGGACCTAGCACTGGTTCCCATGATACCGAAGTTCTCTAGGACTATCCAGAACTAGGAACAGCCCAAAACAAAATGAAGTGTCAACAGACACTGAAAAATAAGCACAGCACAACAAGAGCCAACCAGGCTCAAACAGCTGAAGAACAGTAGGTTACAGGAACAGTTAGGTCCTTAGACAGGCAGCACTACCTGAAGGACCTTCCTGCCACATGATAATGTTTTGTAAAGATGTGCATGGAGGACCAAGTCACAGCCTTGCACAACTGTTTAGCAGAGGGCTGATTCTTACAGGCCCAAGAAGCCCCAACACACCTGGTGGAATGTGCAGTAACACGGAAGGGAACAGGTTTCTTCCCAAATTTGTATGCCCTACTAATGGTAGACTTGATACAAGAGGCAATGGTAACCTTGGAAGCAGCCTGACCTGCCCTAGGACCCTTGGGGAGGACAAACAAGGTGTAACGTATCTTATCCGTTACTTGGGTCCTTGTCTGGACCTCGAACGTTTTACCTAAAGACTATGGCCCCTTAGCCTCCTTTGACCTTAGATGGGGGGTTTACTATCTTTATGTTAAAAGATTTATGTTTTATGTATTGTCAAATATTGTATTTGTTTAATTGTACTTGTCCCTAGGATGTGTATTGTAGCCACTCCAGCCATTTGACAAGACCTCCTGCTGGCTGTTAATCAAGTCATTGTATTGAGAACTGTCCTGAGACCCCTTGCTGTGTGTGTTAATCCATTCACGCCCCTCAAGCCTTTGTTCAATGAAACCCTTTTGTATCTGTTAAGACCATCTGCTGCTGGCCTTTTGTCTGATGTGTTATGATTTAATCATGTTCCCTATTGTAACAGGTTTCCCCATGTGATCCAATGTACTGTACTGTATATAAATATCTGTGGTTTGTGACAATAAAATGAGTTCTGTTTGGAGTGAACAAGGAGTCCTGGAGTCTTGTATTGCTTATGGTCTAAAGTATCCACTCTGATACCCATCTGCGCCAAGTATCCTGAATCGTCGACCGCCTGCTGCCAGCTTCCTGCGTCCCAACTTCATATGCTGTCAGGCGGTGACGTGGACTCTTCCCTGCTTCCAGCGATCCTGCGGCTGTTTCCAGTGACTGTCCATACTTCAACTGGTGCATCCGACGGCGCTTATCTGCGTCAAGAAGGAGAGACCCGGGAACGACGGCGGAAGGCAACGCGGTCCCTTCTCAGCTTCCGTTACACAAGGCATCAGTCTTAAGCAGACTCCATACAGCGCACGTTGAACTTGAGACAGCACACCACATGTTACAAGTGGAGATCCCCCTCCTTGTCAGACTTAGGGTCAGGACAAAATGAAGGCACAACAATCTCCTGATTGATGTGGAACTTGGAGACCACCAAAACAAATTAAGGTCCCACATGGGTGGTGGAGTCTTATAGGCAGGGAAAGCATGGGTGATCCCCTGAAATAATACCTTGATATCTGGCAATATATATATTTTTTTTAAATACAGAGAGCAGAAGTCTGGACATTCAAGGAATTCAGACTGAGTCCTTTGTTTACAACATCCTGAAGAAAAGATAGGACCACCGGAAGGTCAGATTCTTGATAAGACAGATACCTGTCCACACACCAAGAATGAAAAATTTACCAAACCCTGTAGCAGGCCTTAGAAGAGAAAGGTTTCCTAGTATGGATCATTATGACAGAACCCTCCATCACTGGGGCTCCTGGAGGGAACTGAGGGCCAGCCTCCTGCCAACAGACTATGGACCTGGCCCTGGAACGGGGTATAGCTTCCCCCTAAGTCTAATCACTGCCCTGTTTGCCCCTGGTCACGGAAGCATCCATGCCCTGGGCTCCTGAAGGGGCCTGGGGCCCAGCCCCTGCCCTACAGACTGGCACAGGAACAGGGTAGTGCATTTGTTGAGAGAATTATGCTCTGGTCTGATGTCTGTCATTTAATTATGTAGTGATGCAATTATGTGTGATGTAATGTTTGCTGTTTACAGTCCTTTATCCCCAATGTGAAGGCCCCCATTGTATAACTTGTGTATTGTTCCCATTGTGCCTCTTTGTATTATGTGACCCTTCACCTCCATCCCCATGGTCTTCTCATGTGTGGTTTGCAGTCACCTGTATCCTACTTTATTCTAATTATGTGTGTATATAAACCCTGTGTGTTCTACAATAACTCAGCTTTTGTGTTACCTCTACACTGGCATTGCCTGGTGCTTGAGGTAAGCTTGCTGTATCCAGAGTGCGTTCATCCTACACTGAGTCTTGCTTAAGTGACTGGGTGACTGAAGCTATGATCCTGGTTCCTGGCTGGTGGAATTCCTGAGTGTCGCCCTGGGCTAAGGAAGCACAGTTTTGGCAGAGCTACTCTGAGTACGGGTATCCATCACAATCATAGTGGAGATAACTTCAGGAGAGAACCCCTTTCTCCTCAGGATAGTGGCTTCAGCAGTCATGCCATCAAAGTCAGCTTCTCCACGTCCTCTTTCCAGAGGTAGCCCTGAAGGAAGATGTCTGGTCTGAGTGGCAGTGGAAACAGATCCTGAATGGAAAGACGCACCAGCTCTGCAAACGGCGCCTCTCTATGTCCAATAAGGAGCAACAAGAATTACTGTCAGACCATTCATCCGTATCTTTCTGAGTACTCTGGGAATGAGAGGAATTGGAGGGAAGATGTAAGCAAGGTGAAAGCGCCACAATGTCCGTGGCAAAGGTCAGAGGGTCCCCCAAAAGGAGCAAAACACTGGAACCTTCCTGTTGTTCCTTGTGGCCACAATGTCTGTCTGAGGTAGACCCCACTTATGCACAAATTGGTCAGACACTCCCAGATGGAGTTTCCACTCTCCCGGATGCAAATCTTGGAGACTTAGGAAACAAGCAAGGATGTTTTCTACCCCTGCAATGTGAACGGCGGGATGGCTGAATGTGGTGTTCTGCCCAACACAGGATGTACTTGACCTCGAACCAGGATGGGGCGTGCTCCGAGTGCCCCCTTGCTTGCTGATGCAAGCAATGGCTGTGGCGCTGTTTGATTGGACTCTTACCTGATGACCCTTCAATTGAGGGGTCCAGTAAACGAGAGTGAGCAGAGCTCTAAAACATTGATGGATTGAAAAAACTCCTCTGCCCTGGATTCCCAGGTGACCTAGACTTAGTCTGGCATCCATCGTGACCATGGTCCTGCAGGATCTTGTCTTATAGCAAGAAAACTTTCCCCAGCCGGGTATTGAACCCGATTCCCAGGAACAAGATCTCCTGGGAAGGACTTCGATATGTTCAGCATCCACCCTTGGCGAACCCAAATCTGAGCACATTCCGGGACTTTCTGAGCCAGGAGCACCTGCAACGGAGCCTTCAGTAGAAGGTCGTCCAGATAAGGAGTCATTTGAATACCCTGAATGTGAATGAAGGCCGTCAGGGCCCACAGAACTCTGGTAAACACCAGAGGAGTGGGGGCCAGCCCAAAGGGCAGAGCGGTGAACTGGTAGTTCTCCGAGCAGAAGAGAAAATGCAGATAGAGTTGACTGTCCAGGTAGATTGGGATGTGTAAATACACATCCTGAAGGTCGAGAGATTCAAGGTACTCCCCTGGGCACATAGCTGCTATGACAGGACGCAAAGTTTACTCCATCCTGAAGCGAGCAGTCTCTACATACAAATTGAGTTCCTTGAGGTCCAGAAGGGGTGGCAGCAGTCGTCCTTTTTCAAAACCACAAACAGGTTTGAATAGAAACCTGAAACTCTCTTGGAGGTGGAACTCCCTTGTCCAGAAGAGCCTGAACTGCTTCCCTGAATGTCCGCAGCTTTTCCAGGCCTGTGAGAACCCTAGACTGGAAAAATGTGGAGGAAGGGACTTGAACCCTGTTCTATACACTTCTGAGGTTTCACGTAAAATCCACTGATCTGCAATAGAGACTGCCCACACACTGTGAAATTGGTGACGACATCCGCCAACAGGGGTCTGCGGACCAGGATTCCGCAAGTCATGCAGAAGCTGGCTTGCCAGACTTAGGTTTTGCAGCAGCTCGCTTGGACTGCCACAGCTGCTTGGGCTTGGTGGGTGGGGGGCCCTGGGTAAAGACCTGCGAGGCTTTCAGTCATTGTGCCTCTACTTGGTAGGGACAAAAAAAAAAAAAAAAACGTAGTTTCCTCATCATACTAGGGAGTTTGGATATCTGAGGTAACAAGGTGCTCTTGCTCCCAGTAGCATCACGGATAATCTGCTTCAACTCAGGACGAAAACGACATTTGCCTTGAAAGGTCAAGGAAACCAGTGACATCTTGGAAGATTGGTCTGCAGACCAAATCTTAAGCTACTAGGGGAGTCTCTCAGCAACAGAGAAGGCTAAGCCCTTAGCAGACAACCTGACAGCTTGAAATAGAGCCCTTCCACAGAGGGTGTAGGATCAGCCTCATCGGAGTCCCCATAAGAATAAGAAGAATCTACATCTTCATATTACCCTTCCTCTTTGTCCTCCTCAGAAAAGCCTATGAGTGCAGGCAAACTTTAGGGGCCACAAACCTGAAGTTGGTAGGGGGTTTCCAAGACTGAAGAACCCCTTGTATAGAAAGAGGAACCTGTGCCATAGTGGACATCAAGCTTTTCGCCCAGACTGGCTCTTGTTCAAGGCTAGAGGGCCCCGGTGGGGTAGTAGGGGCCATAGCACATGAGGGGCAGAGAGATCCAGAATACTCTCTAGGAAGCCCCGATTGGCATGAGGAACAGTAAGCAACGGGGGTCAGAGACACTCGAGTCCTTTTGCCTTAGGTCTAGCCCCATTTCTCTTTGGATCTGACATTCTGACAAGAGTAGTGTCTAAACAGTATCAAATACCAGTAACTGTTCCCCAGAATTCACCCTAGAAAGATACTTATCTGGCAGGCAAAGGGTTAATCTTGAGAAGGAGATCAAGGAGCAAGCCAAAAATAAAATGGTGGCTGCAAACCAGGCAGCCAATTGGGATAAAGTCCCAGAAACATGCAGTCTGGGTTATGTAGTCTTCTTAGTTGCTGTTGCCTAGCAATACCTACAACTCCGATCTCGGGCCCCAACAACACTCAGGACATGATGGATGAAAGGGCATGAGGAGACATAAAGAAAAAGCCTGCTCTGAACACTGTATGACAAACGGTTGCAGAGATCTGTCACAGAGAAGTTCTCCCATAGAAGTCAATGGAGCAAAGATGGCTGCATTGTGGGAAGAGAGTCTTAAAGGCACCATGCACCCGAAAAAAAACCAAAACATTTTAAAAGTGACCCAAAACCCTGAAAGACCCTAGGAAACATGAGTGGTAATAAAAATACACAGTCCTGAAGCGAAAAGCCTCTAACCCTGAGAAACCAGCAGGGAAGGGGTTAACCAGTACTAAAGCTGCCATCCATACTCCATAACTCAGGGAAAGAATAGAAATAGAATACCCAACATGAGTGCAAGCGCCCAAAGGCTCAGATACAACCTTTTTATGGAGGGGCGCAATTGGGGACATGTGGATCAAGGCACTCAAAGGTTTTGCTCACCAATCTCTTCTGTCTTCAGGTTTCCATTGTGAAGAACAGAGCCTCAGAGATACCCTGCTGGGAGTGAAAACTTGGGTTACAAGATTCTCTCCACAAGGCTGCAAGGGTCCACAATAGCACCGTAATAAAAACAGGAACATATCACAACTGGGGGGCTGGGTCAGCCTGTAAAAGGGGAGGGAAGGCTCCACCCTCAAGACCTTGTGTTTTTTAAAATGTTCTGCTTCCCAAGGAAGGAAGATCACCTCCCATGGTACCTTTATTCTATACTGGACGAAAGAGAAATATATTTTGTACTTTTAATAGTGAAAATGACATTTTACATACTGTATGTTTTGTCAAACAAATTAGTTTTTCAGAAACACCGAAATAAAAGCAGATTGTGGTAGTGGACTCAAACTTTTGGACCCTATTGTGCATTTGTGTATGTATGTATATATATATATATATATATATATATATATATATATATATAAATAAAAGGTCTTTGCGTAAAGATCTCTATTCTATTACTCTTGCAACATATGAATATTTTAAAATCTGCTTGTGTCCTATAACCACAAGGGTGCTGTGTTCATGGACGATTATGCGATAGGTTTGTTATACACGCCTTATTCTCATATACAAGTGTCTTATATGTGTTCTGTTATCATGAATAGCACCATTGTTTTCCAAGTGTATTATTTAAAGGAGAAGTAAACTTGATTGCATTTCGTCCACTGGCATTTCTTTTCCGCAATAACAACACAAGACCGTTAGACATAAGAGCTGCTCCGAAGACGCCTTCAGCAGAAACTGAATATGGATAGAGATGACGACATAATCTTTATGAAAGTCCACAGAACAGATGCCAGTCTAAAGCGTAGAGCCATAAATTGAAAATGGAAACCCAGGTGAAAAAACGGATGTAATCTGACATACCTATCCTTGTGCAATAAGTTCCATGCGTCCAGAAAGGCCAAAAACTCAACTAGACACAGTGTGGCAAAAACAGAAAGCATGTACTCCATATTAAATTGGAGTATGGATTAAATTATTAAGATGCTTCAGGTCCAGAACCAGAGGACAGCTTCCACCCTTCTTGATGATTATGAAGAGATTGGAACAGAACCCCATTAACATTTCCTGTGAGAGGACTGGAATCAGAATGTGCAAAATTCACCAGTGCCTGAACCAGCTCCATGTGAAGGTCTCACAAGGGATCATGAGGATCAATGAGGAGGAAGGTCCTTGAAGTTATACGAGAACCCCATGAATCCAACAAGAAAAGGGTCCCAAGTATCATGGGAAATATGCAGCTGCCATCAGATTGCCTGAGGCAGATTAAGAATCCACAATTCATGCCAGGGAAGACTTGTCTGAGGAGAGTTGCTGGGAAGGTTTTCTTGCCTGCTCATGCTGAAGAAAGGGAGCCTGAATAAAGGAGGAGATGGGAGCCTTGGCTGCTTGATTATACTGGTTTTTGGAATGAAAAAAAAAATAGGAGGATTAGAAGCCACTGCAGTACAGAATTATTAAAAAAAAAAAAAAAAAAAAAAAAAAAAAAGATATGCAGGGAGAAGTGTGAGGATAAGACACTCTTATCTGGCAGCTTCCATTCCTCTAGAACTACCTGATCAAGAGATTTTCTAGGAAGGAAAATGCACAGTATCCTTCTCAAAGCCTTTTAAAATTTTCCTGAGGGGATAACCCTTTGCGAGACTCCGATCTGAAGATTCTCTAATATCCCAAGTTAATCTCTGGAGGTAAGAGAAAAGACATATGTGTCATGTTCTCCTGTTCCGCCCTCCTCATGAAAAGAATTGTCTCCAGTGGGGAAAAAGGTCACTCTAAGATTGAGAAGATCCTCCTTTTAGGGGAGAAAGGGGGCCAGGATACATTGGACAGATGTAGGGATGTAGATGTATGGATATTAGCCATAGTAGCAATAAGGGATTTAGCCCAAACAGGCTCCTGAACACAAACCTGGTACCCCTGAGCAGCTTGGGTAGGAACCACAGAACAAGAGTGGCATAAATGACTTGTGTGACCTTTAGTGAGACTGGTGTGTAAAGAAAAACATTAAGCCAGTACAGAAACAGCTGCAGGTCTGGTGGTTTTGGTATCTCCATATACCCTTTGGATACAGACTAAAAAAAAAAAAAAAAACAGATTCCAAAAGAAAAATTAAAAGGTAATCAAAATTACCTGCACTACTGAAGAAAGAATTGTTGCTGATCAGAGGTCATCTGGTGAGTAGTCTATCCTTCCTTTGTGAGTTCTAATTTTGTACAAGATGCTCTTGTGTTTATTATAATATCTGTTTGAACTAGCTAGAAGTTTGTGGCAAGCTGGTATTGCTGCCCCAGCAACACTGTAGTCAGGGAACAGATGTGCTATTGCCAAGTACTACAAAATACAGCGAATTAATTTATGGCAGAACTCTAGCTTAATTTAATTGAAAATTATAGCTTGATCTGTAATTTGATCGAATGTTGGCAAATTAATTTACCAAGTGTGTTTAAACCATTCAAAAGAGCTTTATTGATACATAAGTATAACAGATTTTTCCCTCATGTTTTTGGGATTATTTTGACCCCTTTTTTTTTTTTTTTTTTTACTTTGGAGACAAATTAGAGGTTACTTAAACGCAAAGTTTTGGGACTGAGAATTAAAACTTTTTTTTTTGCCAATAGAATCGTGAGAGCAGTATCACTGTGTTGTGCCATTTGCTTTTAAAAACAATGGTGTAATTTCATATATTCTTATTTAGTGGCCATTAAATCTAGGCATTTAGTGGAATCTGGTTATAGATTATATTTTGCAATCACTTGAAAATGTTGTCATTTTAATGGCAGTTAATAAAGGATAAGTTTTAGCCATTCCCAATTCCTATCTGTTATTGGAAAATAAAGGAGCAGTACACTTTTTTTATGAAAACACATTTTATAGAACATTTCCTGCTGAATAAAAACAAGGTCACTCCCACTGCTGTCAGATGTTTTATTCAACATTTATAACAGTTTAAATAATCAGGAAGTGAATTTACTGTGTTTACTTCCTGATCGTTCTAACTGACAGGAAGAGACAGGCAGTTTCTATCACATTCTATGGAGAACTGTATGTCTCTGAATTTGACCACTAGAGGGCACTGCTAATGTAAACAAAAAACATGGGTTTAAACTGTAATAACTCTGGAAATATAAATCTCTCGGCAATGACAGTACCCTTACTTTACTCAATAGGAAAATCCCTACAATATATATTTTTTCATAAAAAAAGTTTACTGCTCCTTTAAAGCAGATGACAAAATGAGTGCTTAGTACAGCAGGGTTTTCTTTTTTCCTTGGTGTTTGTGCCTCTCTATTACCCTGTTAGCACCTTCTTGACATCATAATTTCTTCTTCACATATGTCGGGACAGTGTGCACTGGGTAACCCCATTTTTTATACAGGTGTGCACCTTGTTCTTCTCTTATTTTGCATTGTGATGAACCTGGTGGGTTTCCTTCCTTGGAGTATGATGGCAAAGAGATTGTGGCTATGCACTGAAGAGAAACTCAAAAACTCTACATGGTAGCAGAGGCATCTCCCTCAAGTGTGACAGCCAAAGGATGTCTTTAGATGTTAGTGGCCAACTTTATAGCAGGTTGCCATTTAGCTGAAATTTTGGATTGTCATTATCTCCAGTTGTACAACACATGATATGCCCTTGTTTTGTGTTTTCATTTCCAAAAATAGAAGATGGATGAAAAAATGGACAGTATTATGAAAGTGTATGAATGTAGAGGAAAGGACCCTAAACTCTCTGGTTGTAGCATAGTATCTGAATGCATTTTTACACAAGAGTAAATACATTGCAGCTGTTTATTGTTAAACTAAGGGTGAATTACAGTGGTACTGAGCACTGAAGTAGGCTGAAGGGAATTCTATTAGATTTTGAGACATGGAAAGTCTCCAGTAGTACGTACGTCTGAGTATAATCTGAAGGCTTTCTTCACATAACCAGCTCTCCCACAGCCTCCTATCAGAACTGTGTAGTTACTTTCGTCGGGCTTCAGACGTTCCTCTTGTAGCATTTTTACTTCAAAAAGCTTCAGTGCCTCAGCAAGCTGAACAAATAAAGAAAGGGAGAATTACCAAGAAAGAAAAAGTGCTGGAAAGAGAGAGAGAGAGAGAAAGAGAGAGTGAGAGACAAAGAGAGAAACAAAGAGAGTGAGAGCGAGACAAAGAGAGCGAGAGAGAGAGACAAAGAGAGCGAGAGAGAGACACAAAGAGAGCGAGAGAGAGACAAAGAGAGCGAGAGAGAGACAGGATGACAGACAATAGTTTCATAACTAAGGACATTTGAATAAGACACGTCCATCATTATCAACATTTGCCAGATATCTTTTGTAGATAAATAATAAAAATAGGGGAAAAAATTTAACTCATTGAGTGCCAGAAGGGTATAACACATTGCTCTGCAATGCACTGCGTCCCCCTCTGGCACACAAAGCGTTAAGCCACTCAATTTTGTGTCAAGGAGGTATTCATAAATCAAAAAACACTTGCTAAACTAGAAATCAGATTCAATTACCTTCAAATACGAGCACACAGTGTGGGGACAATTAGTTGCGTTAATTATCCCCATGGTGTACTCATAATTTGTTTCAAATGTATGCCATACTCTGTAAAAATAAATGCAGTGCCATTCCAGCTTTATTTGTTAACCCATGACTGAAAAAGGGGTCTTAATGTCCTGAAAGCTTGCATTTTCTATGTCCTCAGCCATTAAAAGGTATCACCTTTGGATCACTCTTGTGAGCTTTTATTGCTACAAAAGTACACGGAATCCCATCTACTCTACTGGCTAACACGGTACCACCTTTTTTTCTGAATTACCTTTGTTGAATCAAACTCATAGTTATCCATAATAGGATTTTAATGTTCTTACCTGTTAAATGCTTTTCTCTTTAGTCCATATGGAACAGAGGTCCCATGGTGTTGAGTCCTTCCACCTGGAGGGCAGAACACATCACAAAAGACAGGGTCTTTGAGATGGAGACAACAACTCCTCCAGCTCAACCCCCTGCCCACTAACTCCCAGAATTCATGTGACCGAAGCCACATGAAGAGAAGTAAGCAGAAAATAATCTCCTGAGAGAAAGCAATACCGCAAAGGTCCCTTTCTCTGAGTGGGAGACCTGTGTTCCATATGAACTAAAGAGAAAATGATTTAACAGGTAAGAACACAGGTACCATGGAGATATACCAATGCTGGGTTCCCATTGGAGGGAAAAGGAGAAAGGACCTCATGCATTTCCCCAAAATACTAGAGTTCCTTAGGACTATTTTGTACCTGAATAGCCAAAGTAACAAGTGTCAATGGACACTGAACTTACACAGGACACTAAAAAGAGAGCAAACAGGGCTCAAAAACCACTGAACAACAACTGGCAGAAAAAGTATGCTGGTATCTTAGACTGGCAGAGCCGCCTGCAGGACCTTCAGGCCAAAGCTGGTCTCAGCTGACGCCAGGACATTGACACTGTGGTGATTGGCAAAAGTATGCAAGGAGGACAGAGTAGCTGCCTTGCACAGCTGTTCAGCCAAGGCCTGATTCTTATAGGTCCAAGAAGCACCCACAGACCTGGTGGAGTATGCTGTGATCTTGATGGGAACAGGTTTCTTCCATATCTCATACGCCTGGTGTATGGTAGCCTTGATCCAAGAGGCAATTGGGACCTTTAAGGAAGACTGACCAGCTCTGGGACTCTCAAGGATGACAGAGTCAGTCTTATGAAAAGGCTTAGAATGTTTCACATAAAACTTAAAAGCAACGCACCACATACAACAAATGGAGATCTTTCTCCTTATCAGATGTAGAATAAGTACAAAAGGAAGGCACAACAATCTCCTGATACCACCCTGGAAAGAAACTCCTGAGAGGTAGGAAGTACCACCTTATCCTGATGAAACAACTGGAGGGGAGGTTTACAAGAAAGCTTGTAACTAAGCGACTTGGCACACAGAGACCACTGCCAAGAGGAAGACCGTCTTGAGGGTCAGACCATCTTGAGCGTCAACTGCAACAAAGAGTTGGAAGTAAGAGGCTCAAAGGGGGGGCCTCTGCAAAACACCCACAACCAGGTTAAGGTCCCACGGGGAGTGGGATCCTTAAAAGAAGGGAAGGCACGAGCAACCCCTTGAAGAAAAACCTTGATGTCTGGAATGACAGAAATACATCTCTGAAAGAGCACAGAGCGCCAAGATCTAAGCCATAAGGGAGCTCAAATGGAGTCCTTTGTTCAACCCATTCTGGAGGAACGACAACACTAAGGGAAGGTCAAAGGCCTGCAGTCACACATTCTTGTCTGTGAACCATTTATGAAAGATAAACCACAGTCCATGGTATGCCTTGGAAAAGACCAGTTTCTGGGCCTGTATCGTGGTAGATAGGACCTCTGCGGAAAAGCCCTTCCACCTCAGTATGTTAGCTTCAACAGCCATGCATCAAAATCCAGTTTCTCCACACCCTTGTGCCACAGGTGACCCTGAAGCAACAGATATGGCCTGGAAGGGAGGCAGATTGGATCCTGAACAGAGAGACTGACCAGTTTGAAAATCACGCCCTCTTTCGCCAGTAAGTAGCAATCAGAATGACAGACGCTGCGTCCATCCTGATCTTCCAGACCACCCTGAGGATAAGAGGAATAAGAAGAAACACAGAGGTGAAAGCTCCACAGAATCAACACTGCATGTGTAGCAAACACCACATGATACCACATTCCGGGAGTTCTATTGCTGGTATGCCCCACTGCTGGACAATCAGGTAAAACAATTCTGGATGGAGTTCCCAGTTTCCTGGATCTATGTCTTGGCGACTGAGAAAGCCTGCCAGGATGTTTTCTACCCCTGGAATGTGAACGGTTGAGCTGTCCAGAACATAGGCCTCCACCTAAGAGAGGAGACCATTCACTTAATTCCACGCAGCGAGTCCCTCCCTGGTGACTGATGTACACCACAGATGTGACGTTGTCTGACTGCACCTTCATCGGGAAACCAGAGATAACTGGGGTCCAATGAACAAGAGCTAGTTGAATCGCCTGGAGTTCCAAAATGTTAATGAGCAAGAGACTCATCCCAAGTCCAACTTCCCTGGACACCTAATTTACCCAGAGCAGCACCCGAGCCCCTCCAGCTGGCATCTGTGGTGCCCAAGGTCCACGCCTCCTCTGCTCCAGGTTTGGCCAGTGCAAATATCACTGGAAATCCCCCCCCTGGCATCCAAAGATGATGCTACAGATTCCCGGACCAATTACTGAGAAACTTCCTCTGCAGTTCCCTTGGGTGGACCTGAGAGTAAGGTACTGCATTGAGGGTCCACACCACCTGACTAAGTACACTCATATAATCCTTGATTGTGGCCGAGGACCACTCCAGTGCTCACAACATGTACTGAGACACAAGCAGAATCTTCTCCTCTGGGAAGAAGACCTTCCCCTGATGGGTGTTGAACTGCATCCCCAGGAAAACCAGAACCTGGGAGGGAATCGGAGAGGAGACTTCTGCAGATTCAGAATCCACCCATTGGAACCCTGGATTAGAATGTGGGCACAGTCCTTAACATGACAGGTTAGAAGTGCCACAGAAGGGGCATTGAGCAGGAGGTCGTCCAGATAAGGCATCATAGAGATTCCTTGACCATGGTTGAAGGCAGCCATGATCTTTATGATGCCGAAGCAAGGCCAAATGGCAGTGCTGTGAACTGGTAATGATTGGTACTGAAAGCAAAGCATAGGCAGCGTTCATTGGCTGTCTGGATGAATAGGAGTGTGCAAGTATGTATCCTGTGGGTCCAGAGAGGCCAGATATGCCCCCAAGCACATCACTGCTATGACGGAATGCAATTATTCCATCTTGAAGCATGTAGCCACCATATATCTGTTGAGGCACTTGAGATCCAGAATGGGGTGGGCAGCTGCTGTCCTTCTTTGGGACCACAAACAGGTTGGAATAGAAACCTGAAGAGTGCTCGGGGACTGGCACTGGTACCAGAACCTATTTTTCCAGCAGTGAGTATGCTGCTTCCTGGTACAACCTTGCTTTGTCTGGCTCTGTCGGAACCCTTGACAAAAAGAACAGATATGGAGGAAGGGACTTTAAAATCATATACATGAAAACCCCACTGGTCTGTTCAGGAGGATGCCCAGCTTCTCGAAAAAACCTGCCCACTATAGGCAATAATGAACCAGGGTTCCATGAGTCATGCAAAGGTGTGCTTGTCAGACTGAGCTCACAAGGCACTCTTGCCACCCAGTAGCGTCACGGATGATCTGTTTCAGGTCAGGTACAAAAAAGGACTTGCCCTGAAATGGCAAAGAAACCAGTGACTTCTTCGAAGATTGGTCTGCAAACCAAATCTTGAGCCACAAGGTGCGGCACACAGCAACAGAAAGAACGGAGGCCTTAACGGAGAATCTGACAGCTTCAAAGATTGATTCAGAAACATAGGTGTTGGCCTCCTTGATGTTAGTCATGAGAACCAGTAAGTCTTCCTTGGCCACATCAGCATGGAAAGCATCAGAATGTTGCCCACCCCAAACAGCAACTGCCCAGTTAACCCAGGCAGAGGAGGCAAAGATAGGGCTTAGTGCTGCCCCAGTGGTAACAAACTAGGCCTTGAGAATAGTATCCAGTCTCTTATCCGCCAGCTCCTTGAGTCCCTCTGCATATGTAAGTGTGAAGGCGGTAGCCCTTGCCATATGTGGAATAGGGGATCCACAGTGGGGGGGGGGGGAATTCTACTATGCCAAAGTCCAAGTCGAAAAAGGGTATAGCGTATTGATGAAAAACCTTTTATCAAGAGTTTTCCACTTGTCCATAAGGATCTGATCAAGAGTGTTATTGGGAGGCAAAATGAGAGATTTCTTACGCATCTGGAAAATATCCAGAAAGGGAGATCCCACATCAGGGGTATCAGAGACCTGAAGGGGCTAGAAGACCACCCTAATGAGCCACTCAGTAAAGGGGAGTGGATGAGACTCCTAGGAATCTCAACAGGAATAGGAAGAATCCATGTCTTCATACTCCCAATCATCATCCTCTTCCCCTTCGGAGGATAATTCCTACTCAGAAAAAAAACCAATAATCTGAGCATGACCCTTAAAAATGGGAGCAATCTGTGTAAAGGTAGAAATAGGCTTTCATGAATGTCGTACCCCTTGAACAGATGAATCGATTTGGGCCACTGAAGGCAGCAATGTCTTGACCCATGCTGGCTCTTGTCCGGTGCTGGAGGGCCCTATTGGGGTGGTGGGGGCCACAGCACATGAGGGGCAGAGAGACCCTGAATACTGAATAAAGCCCTGACAATTGTATCTTGAAAGTTTGCAGAGATATGTCCCATAGACATTTTTCCCATAGAAGTAAATGGAGAAAGGATGGCAGCGGGTGGGCTCCCGTTCTTAAAGGGATAGTAATGTTTACATTTGCAGAACACTGCAATTATTTCTTATGATGCATACAACAGATCCGTTCTGCATCTACTATAGATCTCATGAAATAATATTATAAATTATCACCCTCACGCCCATTATACTTACGTCATCCTTCAAGCCTCACAGCTGCAAGAGGATGGCGATGTGAGACGATCTTTCGGTACATGGAAAACCCTGCACTCCATCAAGGGGGCAGGGTTTTCCATATACTGAGTGGAGGAAGTTTGTGCCTTGTAGTTCTCTGCCTGATCAAGAGAATGGACTTCAGATTTATTATTTTGCAAGATATATAGTGAATGCAGCATTACAAACAGAACAGATCTGTTGTATTGTCAGTGAGTCTGCTCTTTGATAGAGGGAAATGGTTAAAGAGAATGTTCAGTAACCATTTTGTCTGTGTATATATATGAGGCTGTATCTTTAAAAGCAGCAATAGGTTTAGTTTATCTGGAAATAGACTTATCCTTGAAACATAGTTATCGCCCTAGTCCGGAAGATAGAGAGGCTTTCATTTCTCATAGTAGAGGAATGTTATCTTCTTGCACCCGGGATGTGTATGTGAGAAAATAAAACTACATATATTTGAGAGAGGCCACTCATCTAATCAATTTTTATTGTTTTTACTGATTAAAATTTTTGATTAAGATTCCTGTCTTTTCCTGGTAGTAGACTGCCACCTAGTGACATGGTAGATTATTTCTTCAAATAGTATTTACTAATCTATATTACCTCATATGCTAATTATCTAAGGGTGGTTATGTAATATAAGTGTTGTACAGGGGGACATAGGGGCTTTTTATTTGCTGAATTTCCTGGTTCCTAAAGTAAGCAGAACCGTGCAGTGCCAAAGACCACACCCTGTTACATAGAATTGGTAAGGTATAATTTTAGTTACTTACATAACACTGTATACACTTCCAAAATTATCATAACCCAGTAAATTCTGGGATAATTTATAATTACTTATTATATTACTTATTCGTTTAGTCTATGAGTAAATGTTAAACACATTCGAAATGCGTCAGACTTCTGGGTAACTGACCTGCACGCTATGTTGCAATGTCTCTATGTTTTTTATAATTATTTGAAAAAGCAAGTGTTTTTAGCAGCTTATAATCTTTTGGCAGATGTTCCTTCATTCCTACCACCCTAGCCAGGTGTGCTCCCATTTTACTTTATGGATTATTGTTTGGAATTATCACAGAGGATTCAAGCAGATCGAGCACCATGAAGCGAAGCCGGGTGAGTGATTTTCATATAAGAACCAGTAATTTAACAGCATTGCATCTATTACGTGTAGCATTTGTTTTCTTGTCTATTGGTTCATCTACGTATCTTTTGCTCCGTTTTTTGATGCAAATACAGTGTCACGGGCACCCAGGAATGCTCAGAACTCAGTACGGTAGTATAATGCTAAATATTTATTAGAATAAATCACAGCAATAAATAAGTAGACAACAAGCAAAGGGTTACTAGCTGGCGACTCTACTACCAGAAATAGTAGGCCTCTCACTAGACCACGATGCTAGAGACTGGGCCGAAGCCCCTGTTAGTCTCAGCGGGAAACAGGAACGCCAGCTCTTGATCAGTCGACTGGAACAGACGACCACTGTGAACACTGGCACAGCAATCTTCATCCGATGAACAGGAACACAGGGACTGCTGGAATGGAGAACTAACCCACGCTTGCAATCAGTCAAACCAGCAACACCACACCCTGCAGCAACCCGGTGACACACGCCTGCAGTCACGTCTAAGAGACCCTATGATTCTGCCTGCAGTCACTATATCGGACCCTGTGGCTCATGCCTGCAGCCACCACACGAGACCCTGTGACTCACGCCTGCAGTCACTACACCAGACCCTGTGACTCAGGCCTGCAGTCACTATATCGAGACCCTGTGACTCACGTCTGCAGTCACTATATCGAGACTCTGTGACTCACACCTGCAGTCACTATATCGAGACCCTGTGACTCACGCCTGCAGTCACCAATCAAACCCTCTGTCCACAACAGTGGTCTGTCTTAAGCCAATAGCACACATTGATCACAGTAAGGGGTACTTGTGATCATTGGGTCATACACAGAGAGGGTTCTCGTACTTATCTGGGTCACACACAGAAATGGTTTTCTTACTTAGCCGGGTCATACACAGTGCGGGTTCTCAAATAGCCAGGTCATTCACAGAGTGGGTTTTCGTAGATAGCCAGGCCACACACAGCCCCCAAGTAACTCCACCTAATAACAACAACGCAAGTGCGACTGAGTCAGGACTCAGTCTGTCTTTTAAACCCCTCCACAGGAAGTAGGAGGAGCAGCTGAGAGGGAGGAAGTGGGAAGTAGGTAGGAGGAGACTACAGGAAACAAACAGATAAAACAGAGGCCTGCTGCATGCTAGAAGCCTCGCGCCTGTAGATGCTGCTGCAAACAAGGTAAGCTGTAAATTGTAACAGTACCTCCCCCTCAAAGGCCCCTCCTCCGCGGAACCAGCCAGGGTTTGTCAGGGAACTTCACATGGAATCTGCGTACCAAAACAGGAGCGTGATCATCAGCTGAAATCCAGGAATGCTCCTCTGGACCATACCCCTTCCAATGGATCAAATACTGTAAGTGCCCTCAAACCAACCGGGAGTCCATAATGTTTTGTACTTCAAATTCCTCGTGAGCTGCAACTCTCATGGGAGCAGGCTGAACAGGAACAGTTGTGTACCGGTTGCAGACCAAGGGCTTAAGCAGAGACACATGAACACATTGTGAATTCGCATACTGGCTGGCAACTTCAAAGCGTAAGCAACTGGATTAATCTTACGTAATACACGGAACGGCCCAATGAATCTAGGAGCCAACTTGCCACATGAAACTTTTAGGAGCAGATTACGGGAAGACAGCCACACTCTGTCTCCTACTTGAAATGAGGAGCCGGCAACCTTCTGCGATCACCCTGCTGTTTTTGCCGCAACATGGACCCACGTAAGGTCTGCTGCACCTTTACCCAGGAAGACCGGATGTCTCATAAATGCAAATCCAGAGCTGGCATGGATTGCACTTGAAAATTCTCAGGCAACACTGAGGGTTGGAACCCATAATTAATCAAAAATGGGGAACTCCTAGTTGAGGAGTTTACTGCACAGTTTGGCAACAACTCGGCCCAATTGTCATGATGGTCAGAAATGTAGCATCGGAGAAACTGCTGTAAGGCTTGATTGGCACATTCTGCACCTCCATTAGATTGCAGGTGATAGGCGGAGGAGAACGACAATTGAATACCCATTTGAGCACAAAACTGTCTCCAAAACCGAGCTACAAACTGACTTCCTCTATCAGATACAACCTTCGGGATACCATGTAAATGGAAAACTTCTCTGGCAAAGATCACCGCCAGTTCCCTGGCAGAAAGTAATCCCTTAAGTGGCACAAAATGAGCCACCTTCGAAAACGTGTCCACTATCATCAAAATCACTGTACATCCCATGGAGCGTGGAAGTTCAACCATGAAATCAATTGATAAATGTGACCAGGGGCGTTCCCCATTGACCACTGGTTGAAGCAGACCCACAGGTAGCTGTCCGGGAGATTTGTTTTGAGCACACGTGGTGCAAGCTGCCGTAAAAGCAGCACAATCGTCCCTTAAACTTGGCCACCAGAAAACTCGTGACAAAGACCAAATCAACTGGTCTTGACCAATATGCCCAGCAATTTTTGAGGCATGATAAGTCTCCAGCAACTGAAAACGAAATTGCGCTGGCACAAAACAATGATCCTCAGGTCTCTCAACTGGGGCGGTAGCCTGAGCAGCCAAAATCTCCTCAGCCAAAGGAGACGTAATGCAAGTACGGATCGTAGCCAAAATACGGTCAGCAGGAATGCCAGGGGAGAGCGGATCCTCTTCCCTCAAGGGAGAGCAAAACTGGCGATATAATACGTCAGCCCGAATGTTTTTAGATCCAGGAAGGTATGAAACCACATAGTTAAAACGAGACAGGAATAGTGCCCATCGAGCCTATCTTGCAGATAAGCGCTTCAGACACATAAATCAAATTTTTATGATGTGTCAAAATCAAAATTGGAGTTTTCGTACCTTCCAACAGATGTCTCCACTCCTTTAACGCCAACACAATTGCCAATAACTCTCTGTCTCCAATCTGGTACAGTCTCTCTGCTTTAGACAACTTCCTCGAGAAATACCCACATGGGCGAAGGGCTTCTCCTGAAGCAGAGCGCTGTGACAACATGGCGCCCACGCCCATCTCTGAGGCATCCACCTCCAGTGTAAACGGTAAGGAGGGGGCAGTAGCAAAAGCCTTCTTTAAATTCTCGAATGCATCGATCGCTTCTTGAAACCACTCAGTGGTTTTAGCCCCTTTGCAAGTCATTTCTGTAAGGGGTTTGACAATGGAAGAAACATTTTTGATAAATTTTCGATAATAGTTGGCGAATCCCAGGAACCTCTGGATCGCCTTAAGGCCCATAGGACAAGGCCAATTAAGAACTGCCAACAACTTCAAAGGATCCATGGCGAATCCAGCAGCAGAAATGATATAACCCAAGAATGTCACTTGCGGTTTGTGAAACTCACATTTCTCCAACTTGCAAAAGAGCTTATTCACCCGTAGCAGACTTAAGACCCTTGAAACATCTGCTTGATGCATCTCCAGAGTCGGGGAATGTATGAGGATATCGTCCAGACATACCACCACACAACTCTGCAGGAGCTCCCTCAGAACATCATTAATCAGTTCCTGGAAGACAGATGGAGCATTACACAAGCCAAAAGGCATCACCAGATACTCATAATACCCACTTCGAGTATTGAACGCTGTCTTCCACTCATGTCCCTATTTAATGTGTACCCAAATTGTACGCTGCCCTTAGATCCAACTTAGTAAAGATCTTAGATCTCTTCACTCTATCAAAAAGCTCAGTGATCAACGGAATGGGATAAGCGTTTTTCACCAGCAATCTGTTTAAACCACGGAAATCAATACAAGGACGCAACTCCTCGTCCTTCTTAACAAAAAAAAATCCAGCACCAGCAGGAGATGTGGATTTCCGAATAATGCCTCTGGCCAATGCATCAGACGCATACTCTTCCATAGCCTTATTTTCCTCCACAGACAACGGATACACACGACCCCTAGGAGGTGTTGAGCCAGGCAGTGACTCTAGGGCACAATCATAGGGTCTGTGGGGAGGCAGTGCCTCAGCCTGATTCTCACTGAACACATCAATAAAGGAAGAGTATTCCTCTGGAAGAAGAGACTTCGAGGCAATGGTAGCTCTCACAGGACAAGATAGAAAAGACTTGTTACAGGTCTGAGACCATGATAGGACCTCACACGTTTGCCAGTCCGTCCTAGAATTGTGGTTTTGCACCCATGGGAAACCCAAAACAAGAGCATGATGTGGAGAATTAATCACCTGAAACTTTAATGTCTCCGTAAGCAGGGCTCCCACTCTTAGGGTTAACAACCTAGTCTCATGCGTTATGTGAGAGGGCTGCAAGGGTCTACCATCAATGGCCTCCACTGCCAATGGTGACTCCAACAAGGATAATGGATTATTATTACTGGCTACAAATTCTGCATCAATAAAACACCCAGTGGCCCCTGTATCTAAAAGGGCAGAAACCGAAACAGACTTATTAGACCAGTAGATACAGGCCTTCAACATGGGTTTACTCAAAAGATTTTCCCAGGACAAGAAAATCTTGCCAATCATCTGGCCTCTGCCAGCTCGTGCACCAGACTGTCTCTCTGGCCTTACTGGACAGGCGCGCAAAAAATGTCCAGATCTCCCACAATACAGAGGCCTTCCCTCCTCCTAAAGGCCCTCTCCTCTCGAGACAATCGGGTAACCCCCAACAGGGCAGGCTCACCACTCTCAGAGCCTAGATCAGGAGGCATGGGAGGCAAGGGAGGATAGGGTGGGTCAGAAACCAGAGTGGAGGAATCGCCAGGAGGTCTGTGTGCATACTCATCACCCATCGGTCTCCCTCGAACCACGGCATCCACTTGCATGGGTTCCATCTCCTCTGGGACAAACCTAGGAGGCGAGGGAGGATAGGGTGGGCCAGAATAACGGCGTGATCCTTTGCCAGAGGATCTTTGCATATACATCTTAAATGAGGGAAGCTCCCTAATTCTGGTATCCATCAGGATACAGAACTCCATTAATCTATCACGTTCATTAGGAAGGTCACGTGCCGCAATCTCATCCTTCATGGTATCACAGAGCCCTTGGAAAAACACAGCCATCAGTGCCTCATTCTTCCAATCCACCTCAGCCGCCTGAGTACGGAACTCTACGGCATAATCAGCCACTGTGCACATGCCCTGCCGCAGGGTCATCAAATGTTTGGAAGACAGCACCACGTGGCCTGGTCTGTCAAAAACATGTCTAAAGGAATTCATAAATTCCGAAAAATTATGTACAATTGGCTTATTGGTCTCCCACAAGGGATTGGCCCATGTCAATGCCCGGCCAGTTAGGAGAGAAATTAAGAAGCCCACCTTGTTTCGTTCATTTGGAAATGCATATGGTACCAGCTCGAAATATATTCCCAATTGGTCCAGAAAACCACGGCAACCATCTGGGTCCCCACCATACCGCTGTAGGAGCTGAGCGGAACCCGTTAGCCTCTTGACCGTACCTGCGTCAACTAAGGCGGGTTGAGCTGGTGCCTGGGAGGGACTGGAAGGGGCCACCAGTTGTGTACAAATCTGCTCAAGTTTTGCAGTACGCTGCAAAACCATCTGAATCGCTAAAGACAATTGGTCCAATCTCTGACCCAGTGTCTCCATCCTATCCAGGATGCTTTGGAATATCGCACCGCCATCACCTTCAGAGCTCATGACCCTTGCGTACTGTCACTGGCACCCTGGAATGCTCAGAACTCAGTATGGTAGTATAATGCAAAATATTTATTAGAATAAATCACGGCAATAAATAAGCAGACAACAAGCAAAGGGTTACTAGCTGGCGACTCTACTACCAGAAATAGTAGGCCTCTCAGTAGACCACAATGCTAGAGACTAGGCTGAAGCCCCTGTTAGTCTCAGCAGGATACAGGAACGCCAGCTCTTGATCTGTTGACTGGAACACTGGAACAGGCGAGCACTGTGAACACTGGCACAGCAGTCTTCATCTGATGAACAGGAACACAGGGACTGTGGGACTGGAGAACTAACCCACTCTTGCAATCAGTCAAACCAGCAACACCACACCTTGCAGCAACCTGGTGACCCACGCCTACAGTCACCGCTAAGAGACCCTGTGACTCTGCCTGCAGTCACTATATTGGACCCTGTGGCTCACGCCTGCAGCCACCACACGAGACCCTGTGACTCACACCTGCAGCCACTACACCAGACCCTGTGACTCTGCCTGCAGTCACTATATCCAGACCCTGTGACTCACGCCTGCAGTCACCAATCAGACCCTCTGTCCACAACAGTGGTCTGTCTTAAGCCAATAGCACAAATTGATCATGGTTAGGGGTACTCGTGATCACTGGGTCATACACAGAGAGGGTTCTCGTACTTAACTGGGTCATACACAGAAAGGGTTCTCTTACTTAGCCGGGTCAGACACAGTGCGGGTTCTCATAAATAGCCAGATCATACACAGAGTGGGTTTTCATAGATAGCCAGGTCACACACAGCACCCAAGTAACTCCACCTAATAACAATAACGCAAGGACAACTGAGTCAGGACCCAGTCTGTCTTTTAAACCTCTCCACAGGAAGCAGGAGGAGCAGCTCAGAGGGAGGAAGTGGGAAATAGGTAGGAGAAGACTACAGGAAACAAACAGATAAAACAAAGGCCTGCTGCATGCTAGAAGCCTCGCGCCTGTAGATCATGCTGCAAACAAGGTAAGCTGTAAACTGTAACATACAGTAATTGTGTTTTGGATTATGAAATATAAGCAATAATATTTGCAGATCATTGTTATGTTAACAAACAAGGTGGATTTTTCCAATATCTAGTTCAACTTGTCGGTCTGATGATTTATGACAGATATTTTAATGTACAGCCACACTTATAGAAGAATTTATCATCACTTCTTTATTAAATTTTGATTTTTAAAGAGACATGGCATTGGAGAAGGAGTCCGCAATGTTTGCTTTGAGCGATTTTCTAAATGCCGAGGAGAGGATAACCCAAGTAGATACCTTGTTTGAATCGGATTTGCTTGAAACTACAACACCTGTTGAGTTTTTGGACTTGAAATTGCTTTTTCTCAATCTTGAAAAGGCCATCATAAAAGATCTACAATATTGGTGGGATATCACCACACTCAACAAATATATTTCTTCTGGCCGTATCCCTCGAGGTTTAAGATTGAAGACATTTCCAAGTTTTGAAACCAAAGATGTTACTTGGAATAAAATCTTAAGCGAATGCTCTACCAAACTGATGTCACTGTTTGTGGAATACAAACAAGAAGAGCCTAATAAGAACATAGAGGTTATTCTTGCTATTCAATCTGCATTGAAGACCTATACTGAAGCCGATACTTTCCAACAGTTTGATCAATCATTAAAGAGTGTTTTGAACAAGTTGGATCAGGAATTATCCGTGACAAATCAGATCATCAACAGGATCTGGTGTATACCTGGAATATCAAAAAAGAGGATTTTAGTCTTACCTGTTAAGTCCTTTTCTCTTAGTCCATACAGGTTACAGGTAACTCTGGGTAGGCGTTCCGCCCCTTTAAGTAGGCAGGAACAATTCTCGAATTGTATGCAGGGGGTGGAGCCTACCTTCCCTCCTTGGCTGCAGCTAGCCAACCAGCTCCAGTAAGATTTCAGACACTATTGACTAGACAGTAGAAGGGAAAGAAGACCCCTGTCAGCATGACCCTGAGTGACCCCCACAGTCTGCCACAGGAGAGCCAAGCATGGTTCCGTGACAGGGTGGGAAACCAGTAACCTGTATTGACTAAGAGAAAAGGATTTAACAGGAAAGACTAAAATCCGCTTTTCTCTGTCGTCCAATACAGGTTACTGATAACTATGGGATGTCCAACCATTGAGTTCCCTAGAGGTGGGAAGTAAGGTAAGGATCAGGCGTAAGGCCCCCAAAGTCACCAGTGCAGATATGAACTATCAGTTCAGAGATAGCCCAACAACTACTGAAGTGTCAACGGACACTGAACAGGGGTAACACCCCAGGAACTGTTACACAGCACATTGAACTAGAGCAAACAGGACTCAAAAGTGAAAGAAGCACCAAGAACAAAAGGAAATCCTAGACAGACAAGACTGCCTCCAGGATTTTCCAAAGCTGGCGTCAGCCAATGCCAGCACATCAAAGTGATAGTGCTTCGAAAAGGTGTGCACAGACGACCAAGTGGCCGTCTTGCACAACTGATCAGCGGAGGCCTGATTCTTGTAAGCCCAAGAGGCCCCAATAGATCTTGTAGAATGAGCTGTGACCCTGAAAGGGACAGGCTTCTTCAGCTCATACGCCTTATGAATAGTGGACTTGATCCAAGAAGCAATAGTCACTTTGGATGCAGGTCTTCCTGCCCTAGGACCCTCAGGAATGACAAGCATCACGTCTGATTGCCTGACAGACTCAGTGCGATGTACATAAAACTTGAGACAACACACCACGTCTAACAAGTGGAGATCCCTCTCCTTGTCAGAGGTGGGGTCAGGGCAGAGAGAGGGCACCACAATCTCCTGATTGATATGGAACTCAAAGACCACCTTTGGCAGAAACTCCTGAGAAGTGCGAAGCACCGCCTTGTCCTTGTGAAACACCAAATAGGGTGGCTTATAGAACAGAGCATGTAACTCCGCGACACGGCGAAAGGACATGATCGCCAGAAGAAAAGCCATTTTCCACGTCAACAGGCGTAGAGGAATAGAAGCCAAAGACTCAAATGGGGGGTGCTGAAGGACACCCAGAACCAAGTTAAGATCCCACTGAGGAGCAGGAATCTTAAAGGCATGAGCAATGCCCTGGAAGAAAACCCTGACATCAGGAAGGATGGCAATGCGCCTCTGAAAGAAAACAGAAAGAGCAGAAGTATGAACCTTAAGGGAACTCAAGCTGAGGCCCTTATCCACACCATTCTGCAAGAAGGCCAGGACCGTAGGAAGATCGAAGTCCTGAGACAGGTCCTTGTCAGCACACCAAGACAGAAAGGTTGACCAGACACAATGGTTTGCGGGCATTGAGCATAGTAGCCACCACACCAGAAGAGAACCCTTTCTTCTTCAATATTGAGGATTCAATTTCCAAGCTGTCAAAGCTAGCCGGTGAACATCCTCTTTCCACAGGTAACCCTGTAGAAGAAGATCCGGACGGTAAGGGAGCCGGAATGACTCCGCCACTGACAGATCCAGAAGCTTCAGAAACCAAGACTGACAAGGCCAGTACGGAGCAATCAGAATGACTGGACAACGCTCCAGTCGTAATTTCCGTAACACCCTGTGTAACATTGGGAGGGGAGGGAATAACCAAGGAATGGACATTGCATCGACTGCCAGAGCCAGGGGATCTCTCCACCGAGAGCAGAACCTCAGTACCTTCCTGTTGTGTTTTGTCGCCATCAGGTCGATGTAAGGAGGACCCCATTTCTGAACAATGAGTTGGAACACCTCTAGGTGTAACTCCCACTCTCCGTCAACTGAGGAAGTCCGCCATGACGTTGTCTACGCCAGGAATGTGCACTGTGGATATAGCAGGAACATGATCTTCTGCCCAGGACAAAATAGCCTTGACATCTAACCAAGCAGCGAGACTTCTTGTTCCGCCCTGCTTGTTGATGTAAGCCACAGCCGTGGTGTTGTCGGACTCTACTCTACTTCTATGGTGGATATGAATTTTCCCACTAGAGAAGATAGCTTCTTGGCTGGAACTGGATCCTCAGCCAGAACCGCAGAAACCCTGTGGGCGATCCGGTGAGCCACCTCGTCCATGAGGAAGACAATGCTCTTCTGAGTGTCGAAGAGAAGGCGCCGGAAGACCAGACGCTGAGATGGGATAAGATCTGACTTGTCTAAGTTGAAGATCCACCCGTGATGGGTGAGAGCCTGAATGCATTGCCGAACCTGCTGATGAAGGAGTTCTGCAGACGGGGCTTTCAGAAACAGGTTGTCCATGTATGGAGTAACTCTGATGCCATTCCGGTGGAGGACGGACACCAATGCACCCTGGACACAGTTGAAGACCTGAGGAGCTGTCTTCAGACCAAATGTAACAGCTGAGAACTGAAAATGTCCCCAGTCGCAGGCAAACCGGAGGTACTGCCGGCTCTCTGGATAAATGGCAATGTGTAAGTACGCGTCCCAAAGATCCAGAGAAGCAAGGAATTCCCCTGGGGACATGGTAGCAAACATTGTCTGTAGAGACTCCTGGTGATAATGAGTCCGGGTGACAAAGGAATTGAGATCCTTCAAGTCCAAAATGGGACGACAACCGCTATCCTTCTTGGAGAACACAAAGAAGTCTGAGTAAAAACCCATACCCCTGTCTTGAACTGGCACCGGCTCTAGAACATCCTTGTCTAGAAGAGCCTGAACAGCGAAGTTGAACAGACTGCGTTTCTCTGCACTCTGAGGCGTGTGAGAAGGACGAAAACTAAAGGGAGTAAGAGAGATGAAAGGGATCCTGTACCCTTCCGTCACCACCTGTAAAACCCACTGAACCCTCCCAAATGCTGTGAGAGTGTCGCAGACGACCACCCACAGCAGAGTGCGGACACGGGTTCGGCGAGTCATGCCGAAGAAGGCTTGGAAGCCTTGGGTTTGGAGGAGACCTTGGGCTTCCATTGTTGTTTTGGGCTTGGAGGTGGTACGCGGAGCTGAGAGAACCGTCTGGTTCGCCAGACGTGTCTCATTCTGAAAGGAACGAAAATACCAATTACGTTTAAGCGGCAATTTCTTCCCGGGAACCAAGGGTAGAAGAGTACTCTTACCCCCCTGTGGCCTCACTGATCAGATCCTTAAGATCTGGCCCAAACAAGGAGGTATCCTGAAAGGGTAGGGAGAGTAATGCTTTCTAAGAGCAGTGTCGGCAGACCAGATCTTGAGCCAAAGAGCTCTTCTGGCCACCACAGACATGGTGGAAACCCTAGCCACCAAACAGATGACATCAAATAATGGAGCAGAAACATAGTGCTGTGCCTCAGAAATGTTCGCAAGAAGGCGAAACTTATCCGAAGTAGGCATATCCTGACGGACAGCCCGGGTGAGCTGTTCAGTCCAGACCACAATGGCCCGGTTCACCCATGCTGCTGCAAAAGCATGGCAGAACCAGCAGTGGCAAAAATGGACTTGAGTGAGATCTCAAGTTTCTTGTCTGTTCAGTCCTTCAGAGTAGAGGCATCAGAGACCGGTAAGGCAGTAGACTTAGATAGCCTGGAAACAGGAGTATCCACATTGGGAGGATGAACCCACTGAGTAAGCACAGCTTCAGAAAAGGGATAAAGCTTGGAAAATTTCTTGGACACAGAGGGTTTCTTGTCCAGGGATTTCCACAACTCTGACACAAGGTGGTCAAGAGTAGGGTTAGGTGGAAAGTAAGTAAGGGGCTTTTTAGGCTCCTGGAACACATCAGATGGGTCAGAAGGAACCTCCAGAACTAAGGGAATGTTAAGAATAGTTAAGACAGCCCTGATCAGGCCCTCAGCGGAGGGTTCATGATCAGCCTCAAAAGGGTCCCCAAAAAACTAAGAGAAGCCCAACACAGAACATTCCTCAGCATCTGAATCCACCAGCAGTTCCTCCTCAGAGGAATCTGACACGTCAGGTACTACCTGAGGTTTGGGCAGGGAAGACTTGACTTGCAGCTCTTTCCATCCCAGTTACAGGGGGCCTTTCAGTCCTGGCAGGCCCCCTGTAACTTGGATGGAAAGAGTTGAAATGTGGACCTAAAGTGGCTAGTAGCAGCCTTGAAGTCTTGCACCCAAGCTGGCTCTAATGCATGGCTGGAGGTCCCTGGAATGCTGTCAGGGACATCTGAACATGATGGGCATAAGTGACCTGAGAAGTCTCTAGGCAGCCCTGAATGACAGGAAGAGCAATGCGCAATGGGGGATACAGAGACCCCAGCCTCCTTAGTCTTAAGTCTGGCCCCAAGCTCCAGCGGTATAGACATTCTCACAGTGTCAAATAACCTTACTGTATAAGAAATCACCAAATTATACTCGTTCTGGAAAGATCAAAAAATGGCTGCTGCAGCGGAAGCCAATCAGAAACGAATGCGTGAAATATGAACCGGATGATACAGCAAGGGCAGACAAGTAAAATGAGCCATCTCTGAAGTCGCTAGGTTAAACGGTTGCAGAGATATGTCCCAAAAAAGTACAGTCCCATAGAAGTGAATGGAGCAATGGCGTATATGCTGTAAAGAGCAAATTTTACAAAATTAAGAGTGTAATACTAAAATGCCTAAAACAGCATTAGAACATGTGAGGACACACAAAAAACACTAAACCAGTAGGAAAAGTGTTAGAAAACCCGTCAAAAAGTGCAAATCCAGCAGCTGAAGGGTTAAGTTACCACAAAAACCTGCTCCAAAACACCCAACAGACATACAGATAGACCCAATGAGTGCAGGAGTGTGCAACAGGAACTCCAATGAAGACACCCCTGTGCAGAGGGGCAGTGTGGGACAAGCGGACCTGCAGCACTCAAAGGGTTGCTCACTTTTTCTGCAGATCTTTTGTCTTCAGATTACCATGTAGTAAGAAGTAACCTCAGTGGGTAACTCCTGGGGAAGCACTTAGCATTAAGATTTTCCCCCTACTAAGGGCTTAAGGTCCACAAAGAGCACCTGGATACTGAGCTAGCCACATCTAAGGGCATTGTCAGTTATGGTAATCCGCCTAACGGTGGTATTCCATATCTAACAGAAAAATAAAAAAAGTTTCTAAAATTATAGCAGAACCGTTCTCTTGCCTGTGTGTTATCTTCATCAAGGAACAAATCTTTCTGGAGCTGGTTGGCTAGCTGCAGCCAAGGAGGAAAGGGAGGCTCCACCCCCTGCATACAATTCTAGAATTGTTCCTGCCTGCTTAAAGGGGCAGATCGCCTACCCAGAGTTACCAGTAACCTGTATTGGATGACAGAGAAAGTATTTTTCAAGATCCATCCTCAGACGAAAGGAGAGGAAAGTAGGGTTTTCTCACTCAGGACTGAGCACAGATAGGGATACAGAGGAAGGGGCTGCTGAGTCTAAATGTCCATCATATGACATTGGGTCTGTTGATTCAGAAGATGTGCCCGATATGGAAATACCTACTATTATAGCATCAGTACCAAAAAACGGGCACCTCCACCGCAAACATCACAAAACGAGAAGCACAAGAAAAAAACCAACATGAAGAGGGAGACACGGTTCAAAGCGATAGGAGATACCCATCCAGGGAGAGTCGTACTCCACACAGACATTAGGATTAGTTAATTTTTCCAGAGTAGCATTGACACCCATACAAGAACAAGTGCTAAAGAAGGGTTTGAATTATGTCCCAGATAGACCCTTCAATTTGTTTAATACCATTCTTGATCTCAGTAGATTAGTTAGATCTTTAACCATCAAGAAATATTTTTATGATGAGAAAGGAGTTGATGGGTCTCTATCTGGGAATACAGGGAGAGAATTACAAGAGTTGGCTCCCAGTTTGGGTTTCAGTGATTTACGTATGGTATATGATTTACAGAATTTAAGAAGTGAATCATCTATCCCAGAGGAATCTGCTGTACTGTCGAGCAGTACTAACATTAGGAGCAGGTCCACTTTCTTTCCCTTGCATTGCAAGGGTAGGGAACTGGACACGTTCCAAAATACTACTGAACAGGAATTAATCAAGCTCTATGAAAAATCTAAACATAAGAAATCTAGTAATTTAGCCCTTTTAGAGAAAGAAACGATTACAATTACAAAACAACAACTGGATAGTTATCAAGATGGCCAATAAAAGTGGATCTGTTGTTGTTCTGGATGCTCCTTATTACTATCAGGGGGCATTAACCCCTTCAGTGCCAGAGGCTCGGGCCATTTTCTGAACCCTGCAGGCCAGACACTTTTTCAACATTTTTGCTATCCTTCCGTTTAGGCTTGATTTCCTCTGGGGATTTTTAGTTACATATGGAAAACTATATATTGTTTTTTTCAGAACGAATTGAGCTTTCTTGTGATACCTTACATGAAGAGAATTTTACATCGTGCAAAAAGATATGATGTCATAATGACAAAAAAAGTGAAAATTTACTCATTTTGCTAAAATCACATACTATGTATCAAAAACATTTACCTTGATTGAAAAAGTTTCAATTATTTGAAAAAGCCTCGAGTCCCCCGAGTAAAAAAATACCAAATTTGTATAGTTTTACATACGTCCATGGCTAGCGTAGAGCCCTAATCACCAGCAGCGCAAAATGACATTTTCAACTTTATAAACTAATATGCGCATTCTAGGGTTTTTGTGGTAAAACTACCCTAAAACAGTGGAATAACTATATAAAACTATATATTTCTGGAAAGTAGACAACCTGCTGCATCTAATGAGGGGTGATTTTCCTTGTTACCCCAAGCCTGGTGTGCACAAATGCCTCCAGAAGATGGCGCTAATGAAAAAAAAGGCATTTTCTTACATTTCTGCCCCTTCAAATGTACTAAAATGTGTGAAAACCATGGCATTTCCAACTGTATTCATTAGCTAGTGCTCTTAGGAGAAAAATAACACCCCATTGGTATGAGTTTAACTACCTCAGGGGGCGCTACAAGTACTAAACTACACCTACTACAACTTCAAATTTTTCTAACATTTTCTCAAACATTACTTGTCTGTACACAAATGGTTATAACAACTACAGAAGTGAAGAAAGGGTACACAAACCATACCATTTTGAAAAGAAGACACCCTGCCGCATCTAATGATGGGTGACTTGCCTTGTTACCCCAAGCCTGGAGTGCACAAATGCCTCCAGAAGGTGGCGCTAATGAAAAAAAAAAGGCATTTTCTTACATTTCTGCCCCTTCAAATGTACTGAAATATGTGCAAACCATGGTATTTCCAACTGTATTCATTAGCTAGTGCTCTTAGGAGAAAAATGACACTCCATTGGTATGAGTTTATCTACCTCAGGGGGCGCTAGAAGCACAAAACGACACCTACTACAACTTCAAATTTTTCTAACATTTTCTCAAACATTACTTGTCTGTACACAAATGGTTATAACAACTACAGAAGTGAAGAAAGGGTACACAAACCATACCATTTTGAAAAGAAGACACCCTGCCGCATCTAATGATGGGTGACTTGCCTTGTTACCCCAAGCCTGGAGTGCACAAATGCCTCCAGAAGGTGGCGCTAATGAAAAAAAAAGGCATTTTCTTACATTTCTGCCCCTTCAAATGTACTGAAATTTGTGCAAACCATGGTATTTCCAACTGTATTCATTAGCTAGTGCTCTTAGGAGAAAAATGACACCCCACTGGAATGAGTCGACCTACCTTAGGGGTGCCAGAAGCGCATAACTACACCTACCTGTTTGCTTCTTCGAAAATGGCTGCTTGTACTAAAATGTCCATAACTGTTAGAGACATGAAGGAAAGGTATAAAAGGTATACCATTTTGGAAAGTAGACATTCTCCCGCATCAAATGAGGGGTCACTTGCCTTTCTACCCCCGGGGCTGAAGTGCACAAATATTTCCAAAAGGTGGCGCTATGGGAATAAATACATGTTTTTTTACATTTCCACCACTTCAAAGACACTAAAATCTTTGAAAACCATAACATTTCCTGCTGTATTCAGTACTTGCTACCATCATGAGAAAAATGGTAGCCCATTTGTGTGGGTTAACATACAATATGTGGGTGCTAGGAACACGTACGTAAACCTGACACTTTTGTTTTTTAAATTATCTGCTTGCACTAAAATGGTAATAACCATAATAGATATGCAGGAAAGGTAGAGAAACAATGCCATTTTGGAAAGAAAACAACCTGCCGCATCTAATGAGGGGTCACTTGCCTTCTTACCCAAAGGCTGGTATGCACAAATGCTTCCAGGAGGTGGCGCTAATGAAAAAAAAGGCATTTGCTTACATTTCTGCCCCTTCAAATGTATGGAGCTCTGTAAAAACCATGGAATTTTCAACTGCATTCATTAGCTAGTGCTCTTAGGAGTCAAACGACACCCCATTGGTATGAGTTGACCTACCTTAGGGGGTGCTAGAAGTAGAAAACTACACCTACTACAAACTCTGATGTTTCCAACATTTTCTCAAATGTGACTTGCCTGTACAAAAATGGCTGTAACACCTTCAGAATTGAAGAAAAGGTAGATAAACCATACCATTTTGGAAAGAAGACAACCTGCCGCATCTAATGACGGGTCACTTGCCTTCTTACCCCAATACTGGTGTGCATAAATGTTTCCAGAAGGAGGCAATATAGGAAAAAAATGCATTTTTTTACATTTCTGCCCCTTCAAATGTATGGAGCTCTGTGAAAACCATGGAATTTTCAACTGCATTTGTTTGCTAGTGCTCTTAGGAGTCAAACGACACCCCATTGATATGAGTTGAACTACCTTAGGGGGCGCTAGAAGTAGAAAACTACACCTACTACAACCTCTGATGTTTCTAACATTTTCTCAAACCTGACTTGCCTGTACAAAAATGGCTATAACACCTTCAGAATTGAAGAAAAGGTAGATAAACCATACCATTTTGGAAAGAAGACAACCTGCCGCATCTAATGAGGGGTCACTTGCCTTTGTACCCCTAAGTTAGTTGGAACAACTATTTCCAGAATGTGGTGCTACAGGAAAGAAAAACAAACATTTGTTTTACACATCAGTCACTTCAAAGATACTAAAATGGTTCAATGGCGTGGGATTTCCTAGGAGGACTTCTTGCCAGCCAAAAAAAAATGGTACCCCACTGCTCTGGGTTGACATACGAATTTACGCTACAAGAGCGTAGCTACCAGTGAAACAGAAATGGGAAAGCAAACAGTGTATGTGTGATTTTATGGCTAACAGATGAAAGAAGCTAGGACGTCAGCCGGTGTACGTGCGGACCTGTGACTACAAGTCTAACAAAATGTGTGAGAGGGTGAGGGATTAGGCAGTGTGTGTGGGTATGAGCAGAGGAGCAAGGATGGTGGTGATGGTGGGGCAGTGTCTGACAGTGTGTATGGGAGATCTCTGACTACCATTGTGCACTGTATGTCCCCTCATACAAAGCACTGCGCTGGACCCCCTTCCTGTTGCACGTGCATTTTTTGGGGCTTTTTCCCCCAATATTTTTGTGTAGACCTCGTTGGGGGCATCAGAACCCATACAATGAGGTCTAAATAAAAAATAAAGGGGGAAAAATCCTTTATGTGCCACAGGGGTGTCCAGCACACAAAGGGTTAATTTTTTTTATCGTTACTTTGTATTCAGATGGCCACCAAACAAGCTCTGATCACAAAGTAATGATAAAAAGTCCTGTGTGTACCACAGGAAGGGGGTCTGCATTGAACCCCCCTCCCAGTGGCACACACATGGTTAATTTTTGATTTAATTTTTTTTTTTTATTATATACCTCATTGAGGGGCATCAGGACCCCCTGATCCCTCCCCAATGAGGTCTTAGTAAAAAAAAATATATATATGTCCACAAACAGAGTGACCCTGTGAGTGCCACAGGGGTCTGCAGCGCATTGCAAAGCAATGCACTGGATCCTTGTGGCACTCAGAGGGTTAATTTTTTTTTTTATCATTACTTGGTAATCAGAGCTTGTTGGGGGGCCATCAGGACCAATCATGATGGCCCCCCAACAATCTCTGATAACGAAGTAATGATAAATGCCCTGTGTGTGCCGCAGAAGGGGGGCTGCATTGGCCCCCCCTTGTGGCACACACAGGGTTAATTTTTTTTTCTTTACATTTTTTTTTTATTATGGACCTCATTGGTGGGTATCAGGACCCCTCTGATTCCCCCCAATGAGGTCTTAAAAAAAAAAAAAAATAAAAGGAATCAAAATAAATGTCCCTGTGAGTGCCACATGGGTCTCCAGGGCATTGCAAAGTAATGCATTGGACCCTTCTGGCACTCAGAGGGTTAATTTTTTTTTTTATTATTACTTTGTAATCAGAGCTTGTTGGGGGGGCCATCAGGACCAATCCTGATGGCCCCCCAACAATCTCTAGTAACAAAGTAATGATAAAAGCCCTGTGTGTGCCACAGGAGGGGGGGGGGGGTGCATTGGACCCCCCCCCCCGTGGCACACACAAGGTTAAACTTTTTTTTTTTTTTTTTTTTTTAAATAATAGACCTCATTGAGGGGCATCAGGATCCCCCCTGATCCCCCCAATGAGGTCTTTAAAAAAAAAAAAAAAAAAAAAAAACCAAAGAAATGACCCTGTGAGTGCCATTGCTTTGCAATGTGCTGGGGACCCCTGCTGCACTCACAGGGTTACTTTTGCCTTTATTTTTTTTTTTTTAATTTTATTTATTTATTCAGACCTCGTGGGGGACATCAGGACCCCTCCTGGTGTCCCCCCAGTTATTGATCTCCCAGCCGATCGGCTGGGAGATCAATAAGGCGACTTGCAGGAGAGCAAAAGCTCTCCTGCCCTTCTCTCCTACCACCGGTAGGAGTGAATGGGACCGGGGAAACTTCCCCAGCGTCATCAGTGACCATGTCACTGATGACGTTGGGAGGCTTCCCCCGGTCCTGCCCACTCCTACCCGGAAGTTCGGGTAGGAGAGACTGAAGAGGAGAAGCTGCGCTTCTGCTGTGCTTCTCCTCTTCTTTTATTGATCTCCCAGCGCGATCGGCTGGGAGATCAATAACAGGGGGGACATGAGGAGTGATCCTCATGTCCCCCCACGATTGCCCAGCTTTTTTTTTTTTTTTAAATGCGGCCACTGCATGCCGGTTATACCGGCTCATGCAGTGACCGCATTTTAGTGGGTACATTGTACGAGCTTGGCACAGCGGGTACAGCTGTCCAAACTCGTACAATGTACCCACTTGGCACTCAAAGGGTTAAGGAAATTAGGTGACAAGGATACATTTGTTACACTTGCTATAAATCCAACCTCTCGTTTTAGGAGGGATTTGATTCTAGTTGTTCAATCAGGAGCTCGTTCAGGTATTCTTGACAGACAGGAGGTATTAGTATTGATCCCTGAGAGCCCTATTATACCCATTTTACACCATCTGACGAAGGTACATAAGTCCATGGTGTCCCACCCCCCCGGGTCTTCGAGCATTAAATGAGTTTTTGAGGCGCCACTCCAATTATCCTGATGCCCTTATTTGTTTCATCGTCCAGGCAACAAAGTACCTCCTGTACCACAACTTTTTTGCCTTCGATTGGGTGTTTTACGTCCAGACATGTGGAGTGGCCATGGGAGGCCAGCTTTGCCCCATCATTGGCCAACTTATTCATGGCCTGGTGGGAGACCACCTGCATCTTTGGGGGTGAGAACCCCTATTGGGGTAGAATGCGGTGGTATGGGAGGTACATAGATGATCTCCTGTTTGTCTGGATGGGGACCAAGGAGGAGGCATCTGACTTTATGACTGGTTTGAGTGACAATTCCTGTAATCTAAGGTTTACATTTGTTCACCATGAGCTGGAGGTTCAATTTTTGGACTTGGCATTGGTAGGCAACCCAGATACGGGTGACATTCAGTCTGGGGTCTACAGAAAATCTGTCAGTGGTAATAGTTTGTTACATGCCCGATCATCTCCTCTCAAAACACATGTGAACAACATTCCAAAAGGTCAGTTCCTGTGTATTCGCAGGAACTGCTCCACAGAAGAGGAATTCAAAAAAGCCTCAGGTGACCTGTTTTTGAGGTTTCGAGCAAGCAGGTATCAAGAGGATTTGATAAAACAGGCTTATGATTATGCGAAGATCAGGTCAAGAAGCAATCTTTTCTTCAACTCTGGTCGAGGAAAAGACTCACAGGTGGGACACAGATCAGATGTATGATTTATTACAACTTATAGTTCACAGCATAAACAAATATGTAATATCATAAAAAATACATGTCTGTGCTCCACTTGGATGAAAAATTGGATAAAATCTTGGCGCAGGGTTGCAATTTTGTTGCGAAAAGAGGTTTGAAAATAGGCAACCAAGTATCACCCAGCATGTACAGGGCTAATAAACAAACTCCTATGTGGTTGCAACAAAAAGGTTTTTATAGATGTGGAGCCAATCGTTGTAAATGTTTTAGCTACGCACGTGTCCAACTGCTTTTATAGAGGGGTAGATGCACGTAGGTACCAAGTGAAGAGTTACATCAATTGCAATTCTGATAATGTAATATATTTGTTTAGCTGTCAGCTTTGCTCAGTCCAATATGTGGGATGTACATGTCGCCCACTAAAATCTCATATCAGAGAACATCTTAATCAGTTGGAAAAGGGACATATTGAGTCAACTGTTGCTAGGCATATTTTGGAGGTACATGCTGGAAACAAATCAGCATTCAGTTTTCAGGGTATAGAGAAGGTAAGACTCCCTTGGAGAGGTGACAACATGTTATTGCTTATCAATACCCGGGAGGCCTACTGGATCTTTCACCTGAAGACGAGGATGCCAAGAGGCCTTAATTCAGAATGTGATTTAAGTCATGTTTTTGTGAGTCAAATACCACTTGTGTGGATTAGGTTTGGGCCATATGTATGGTAATTAATATGAGATATAACCCACACTTTTTTGTATTGGGCGATTTTTGATGACAGAAATGATCCCGTTCAGTTTTCCTTTATGCTAATTAGATTAATTATTGATGTGCAGCATATGGTGACTACGCGAGTGATATGGATTCTTACACCCGTTTTGGAAAAATATATGTTTTATTTTTTATACAAAAGAGATAATTTTGTTATACATAAAGTGTTTCTTTACCTTCTCGCTTGAGACAGTTTTTAGTTCTCTCTGTATGTGTGCATGGATGACGGGCGTTCATGTACACTTAGAGAAGCTTTGTTTATTTATTTGAAACAATATGAATATTTGCTGCACAGATGTAAGAACCTTGGCATGGAGGGGCCTTTTAACGCTTTGGCTGCCTAGTAAAGTGAACTTCCCCTTGCAGTTCCAATGATTAATATCAGGCATGTTAAGGATCTTTAACATTGTGGTCTCCCTCCGCATATGCTGAAGTTGATTGACAAATAGGAGGGAGGTTACAATGCTGCACCAATCATACGTTGGTTTGCTACTTTTTAAACTTTGATGTTGGTATTATTCGTTTAGTCTATGAGTAAGAGCTAAGCACGCTCGAAGCGCATCAGACTTCTGGGTAATTGACCTCCATGCTATGTTGCCATGTCTCTGTTTTTTATGATTATTTGAATAAAGCGTTTTTAGAATCTTATAATCTTTGGCGGCTGTTCCTTCATTCCGACCACCTTAGCCGGGTGTGCTCCCGCTTTACTTTATGGATAATTACTTCCCAGTAGAACTGGCCAGCCTGCTGAGAACGAATTGTTCAGTAGCTATTTGGCTGTAAAATTAGAATAATATTTGGAGGTTATACAGTCCAATCACAGTAATAGGGTAAGATCAGATTGATAGCAATTTTAGATCATTGGGAGTTACAGTTTAGCTGATAGTGCTAACACCGGAAGAGTCAGTTGTTTATTGTGCGTGTAGACGTCTGTGCACGAGTGCTGTGGGATGCATTCTTTGTCTGTGAATATGGTATTTGTTGGGCTGTTTCTGTTCCAAATTTGCATTGTCTGCTTGTGGTATCTAGGCGTGGATTTGATCTGTTGGGATAGTCACACTTGTGAAGATTCTGATAGAACAAAACTTTGGATTGAGTAATTGGCTGGTCCTTACTGTCCATAGTTCAGCTAACGCCTACTGCTGAGGTGTGTGCAGTCATGATTTTGTTATTATAATCTATATGTTACATACACTCTGATATATTTTTGTATACATATTATCATTGTTTTGCTATATCCAGACCTTATTTTAATTGCATAAGATAATTATGTGTTAATGCAAATTTTTACTGGGACATATATTTTATTATTCTGTGTTTCATCCAAAGATATTCAGCAGGCAAATAGTTAATTAAATTCTATATTTGTTAGATCTGGAACCTTATGACTTTCAGATAGTGCGTTAACTCTTGCAATATTGTGCATTTTGGTTATCAAAGGGTTGTCACTTGACCTGTGCCCTATTGAGCACAACTCACGTGACAAGGTTCCTTCCACTCAATTGCCTTAGTACATACCGGGTGGGTAGGTGTTGTTACACTGCCACCTACTGTATTGTCTACAATTGTAAGGAACTGTTAACCCTCGCTACTGCTGGATTCAAACATTGCTAGCTTATACCTCTGGATACCTATAAAAAAAAGTTTAACCCTATAAGCGCTTGTATGTTATCTGTTATCTGACATATCCTATCTTATTATATTTTCTTGATGCCAAATTTATTTATTTATAATCTTTATTTATTCTATGCGAGATATACAGTGCATGGTCTCTTGTCCTTTCTGTAATATCTCCGACAGTGTGCACCATAAGAAAGAATTGCAGAGTTCTGGAAATTTAAACTATACTATTCCCTAAAAGGGGCCACCGCATGCAAAACAGTCAAAAGTTTAAAAGTCACCCACAGACCCCAAAACCCCCAGGGAACATGTGGGGAAAGAATAAAACTAAGGTGTAAGCAATGGAAAGGTGAAAATAAAACAAACCAAATCATTCAAATAGAGTGCAAACAGCAAAAAACAGTAAAGAAAGGGTTAATCCCATAAAAAAGGCAGCCATCCTCACTCAAAAAGACCTCAGAGAGAAAGACAGATATAATAAAGATACCCATAATGAGTGCCAGAGCCTGCCTAGGCACACTCCACCCCCTGTATGGAGAGGTAACACAGTTTAGGACAAAGTGGACCAAGGCACTCAAAGGGTTGCGCTCTTCAGCAATTATCTTATAGAGAAGCCAGAGTCTTAAGAGACCCTGTCATGAGGGAAAACATGGTAGCAAGATTCCCTCCACAGGGCTAAGAAGGGTCCACAAAGCACCTGTGAACTGGTCTGTACACTCAAGGGAAGCCCAGTGAGGGTAAACCACCTAATCGGTCTAATAAGAAAAACCTAAGAAAAACCAAGAGGATGTGCCTTCTCGCTTCCAGTTCCTAGCAGAACACAAATTCTGGGAGTTAATGGGTGGGGGGATGAGCTGGAGCAGGGAGTCTCTACTATTTTTTTTATTAAACGGTTTTATTATATTTCATAATGTGAAATAAATGAAAGATTCACAAGTACAACTACAGGAGTTCAGAACTCTCATCAGTGTTAGCTTAGTAGAAGTTTACAGAGCTCAGATTACCCAGGTACCTATGCGTGGATGCTGGAGAGAGTAGAATAGCGAGCGAGGCTAAAGATCGAAGGAGCCCTTAGGGATGTCCTTGCTGCAGCGAAAGCTGTGGTAAAGGTTCTGGCCAAGAAACCAGATGTCTGACCCCAGTTGGGCCAGGTCCAGGATCAGGATGGACGCCTGTTGGACTTTACTTGTAGATAGGTACCTGTAAGGTCGGACCTCAAGATGCAGTATGGTGCAGGAATGGATCTAGCCCTGACCCAGTGCATAGAGGACCCAATCCTATATAATAATTTGCTAAATTGTGTGTAACGCCGCGACATGCGCAGTAGACACTGCTGCACGTGCTGCAGTCATGCGCAGTAGAGACTGCCCGCGCCGCGGCTGATACAGAGCTGGGCTCTCCAAAGGAGCGTCCAGCTCTGTATCAGTCGTGGCGCGGGCAGTCTCTACTGCGCGTGACTGGCCCGTGACCGGGTGGCAGTGGCACTGTGGCCCGTGTAACGGGCTGTTCAACTAGTAAGCTAATAAGCCCCCTTTGAGAGGCTTGTTGCCAGATAGCCAAACGCAGAAAGTAATCCAAGTAAAAAATGGGGGACTGCGAAGAAACCTGAATGACACCTCAGGTGTCACAAGAACCAGGAAGAGACTCAAGACCCTAAAGAAAATACCTGACCAAAAAAAAAAAGTATGCTAACTATTGGTAAAAGAAAGCACAAAAAAACAGGCATCAGAGTCAGGAACAGGCACACCTATAAACTCTCAGTAACCAATCACAAATCGCAGGGGAGGAGTGAAACAGGAATCAGGAAAGGAGTGTAACAATCAACATGTTAAATGGTTATGAGAGTGTTTGTTCATGGTCATAAAATTGTATGGTGTATCCTATACACTGAAGCAATATTGGAGAATATAAATATGGGTATCTCTCGACACAGTAGAAGATGGTATACTCTGCTTATAGGTGAGTGAGAAATCAACTAGTCTAAAGAGATGTGAGGAAGGACACAGAGAATGAAAATGAGGAAGGAAATAATAGAAAAAGGAGAAGAGGAAGTAACTAAAACTGAGTAACTAAGTCTGTTGGTATGCAGAAAGAGGTTTTGAGGCAAGGGTGTATTGCACTTTAGCTTCTTCAAAGTATAGACAAGTTTGGTCTGTTGATCGATTACGTTGCCTATAAATACTATGCCCTTTTTAGCCCACACGTGGAATCTTGGGTCAGGATCATCATTCTGAAAAGTAAGATTTCCAATGAAGGGTAGGAAGATAAATATTTTTGTGGCCATATAAGAGGTCTCCTTTGCTGCCATATGCCTTAATAGTGACAAAAATTAATGGTTTATTAATACATTGCATTGGTATGTGTTGGTTAGGGGAAGGAAGTAAATAAGCCAGTTGGACATAAGGAGGTCCCAGTCTGGTTGATCCAATCCTTTGCAAACCTTAAAGGGATAAGAGGATTTTAGTCTTACCTGTTAAATCCTTTTTACTTAGTCCATACAGGTTACTGGTAACTCTGGGAGGCGATCCGCCCCTTTAAGTAGGAATGAACATTTCTCCAAATGTATGCAGGGGGTGGAGCCGCCCCTCCCTCCTTAGCTGCTTCCCAGTCAGCTTGATGCTAGAATGATTTGTGACCCTACCAACTGACCAGAAAAGGGAGAGAAGAAGACTCCTGTGAGCATGCCCCGAAGGACTCCCACAAGTTGCCACAGGAGAGCCAAGCATGGTCTCTTGACAGGGTGGGAGACCAGTAACCTGTATGGACTAAGTGAAAATAGGATTTTAGTCTTACCTGTTAAATCCTTTTCACTTAGTCCATACAGGTTACAGGTAACTCTGGGAGGCGTCAGTCCCCTTTAAGTAGGCAGGAACATTCTCTAAATGTATGCGGGGGGGGGGGTGAAGCCTCCCTTCCCTCTCAGGCTGCCTCATCCAGTCTGCCTCCAGAATTGTTTGAGAACTAATCAGACTAGATAGAAGAAGGAAAGAAGACTCCTGTGAGCATGCCCCGAAGGACTCTCACAAAATGCCACAGGAGAGCCAAGCATGGTCTCTTGACAGGGTGGGAGACCAGTAACCTGTATGGACTAAGTGAAAAGGATTTAACAGGTAAGACTAAAATCCTATTTTCACTGTCGTCCAATACAGGTTACTGGTAACTCTGGGATGTCCAACCATTGAGTTACGCTGAGGTGGGAAGAAGGCAAGGACCAGGCGCAAGGCCCCCAAAGTCACCAGGACCTCCATGAACCAACCAGTCAGAGATCCCAACTAACCAGAGGTGTCAACCGACACCAACTAGAGGTAAAAACAGACCCCAAGAACTGTTACACAGCACACTGAACCAGAGCCAATAGGGCTCAACAGAAAGGAAGCACTGAGAACCTCAGAAAAGAAAGATCCTAGACAGGCAAAACTGCCTCCAGGACCTTCCTCCCAAAGCTGGCATCAGCTGAGGCCAGCACATCCACACGGTAGCGCTTCAAGAAGGGGTGCACAGAAGACCAAGTGGCCGCCCTGCACAATTGAGCGGCAGACACTTGATTCTTGGAGGCCCAAAAGGCCCCAACTGATCTGGTAAAATGGGCTGTAACCCGAAAGGGAACATACTTATCCCTCAATTTGTAAGCTTCACGATTACAAGACTTAATCAAAGATGCAAAAGGTACCCCGGATGCCGGTCTCCCTGCCCTAGGACCCTCAGGAATGACGAACAGGGCGTCAGACTTCTTGATAGACTCAGTGCGATGAACATCAAAAGTGAGACAACGCACAACATCCAACAAGTGGAGATCCCTCTCCTTGACAGAGGAAGGGTTAGGGAAGAAAGAGGGCACCACAATCTCCTGATTGATGTGGAACTTGGAGACCACTGTAGGCAAGGACGCCTTAGAGGTGGGAAGCATAGCCTTATCCTTGTGAAACACCAGATAGGGTTGTTACAGGACAGAGCTTGCAAGTCCGCCACCCGGCGAACTGACATAATAGCCGGAAGAAAGGCCATCTTCCACTACAAAAGGCGCAAAGGAATAGTAGCCAAGGACTCAAAGGGGGAATGCTGGAGAACCCCCAAACCAGACTAAGGTCCCACTGAGGAGCCAGACTCCGAAAGGCAGGGCGCACAGTAGCAACACCCTGGAAGAAACCTCTGATGTCAGGAGATAGTAATGCATTTCTGGAAAACGACAGAAAGCGCCGAAGTAAGAACCGTAAGAACTCAGACTGAGTCCTGTGTCAACACCATCAAGCCAAAAGGACAGGACAGTGGGAAGATCAAAGTCATGAGACAGATCTCTGTCAGCACACCAAGACACAAATATCGACCGGACACGGTGATAGATCGTGGAAGAAACAGGCTTATGACACTAAGCATAGTAGAAACCACAGAAGAAGAAAACCCTTACTTCCATAACACAGAGGATTCAACATACAGACCGTCAAATTGAGCCGAAGAACATAGTCTTTCACAGATAACCCTGTAGAAGAAGAGCTGGACGAGAGGGGAGCCGAAATGGCTCCACCACAGATAGGGTCATAAACTCCGGATACCAGGGTTGACGATGTCAATCCCGAACAATCAGAATTACCGGACTAGTACAAATTACGATGCCCGTAACGCCCATATAAACGTAGGGAGAGAGAGAGAGAGAGGAAAAATGGCCAAAGAGAATGTCCAGGAACGGACATTGTATCAGCAGTAGAGTTTGAGTGACGCTCCACAGGGAGCAAAACGGTGGAACCTTCCTGTTGTGTCCCATTGCCATCAGATCCACTGGGGCATTCATCATCTCAGAACCAGAAGTTGAAACACCTCCGGATGTAGTTCCCACTCTCCGCTGTCGACTGTGTGACGACTGAGGAAGTCTGCCATGACGTTGTCTACGCCTGGAATGAGCACTGCGGAAATGACCGGAACATGAACCTCTGCCCAGGACAGAATGGCCTTGACCTCTTACCAAGCGGCGAGACTTCTTGTCCCGCCCTGTCGATGTAAGCCACTGCCGTGGCGAAGTCGGACTCCACTCAGACTGGCCCATCCTCCAGCTGACACTCCCAATGATGGAAAGAAGGGGCTCCTCAATGGACCACTTCCCCTGAGCGCAAAAGCGACCCAGAACAGCTTCCCAGCCCAGGAGGCTGGCATCCATTGTGACCTCGGTCCAGTAGGGAATCTGGAAGGATCTTCCTTGTAGGAGATCGGAAGGCCCAACCACCACTCCAAGCTCAACTCGACATCAGGGGGGGGTGAACGATAGTGTTTGATGATCGGTCGGGCCCTGCATGTCCGTATCACAAACCCCTGAAGTTCCCTGGTGTGTACCATGGGAAATGGAACTGCCTCTATCGTGGAGAAGAGCTACCCCACCAGAGAAGACAACTTCGGAACCAGTATCCAATAGCGGGATAGGATCATAGAGACCCTTTCAACAAATTGATGGTTACCTCGTCCGGTAGAAAAACCATGCACCTCTGAGTATCGAACAGAAGACCCAGGTGCCGAGACGGAACAAGGTCAGACTTGACCAAGTTCGCAATCCAACCGTGATGTGTAAGGAAGTGAATGCAGGTCTGGACCAGCTGATGAAGAAGGTCCACAGATAATGGTTGCAAAAGGCAAGTCGTCCATGTACGAAGGCACTCTGATGCCGTCCAGATGGAGGATGGATATCAAGGCCCCCCCAACACCCGTTGGAAAACCTGGGGGGGCTATTGTCAGACCAATGGTAGCTGAAACTGAAAAATGACCTCTGGCGCAGGCAAACCTCAGACACTGCCTGCTCTCTAGATGGATTGGGATGTGCAATACGCATCCTGAAGGTCCAGAGAAGCAAGGAACTCCCCCGGAGACATGGCAGCGAATACTGTGAGCAGAGACTCCTGACGATAGTGACTGTACTACGGCGCAGTACACAATGTTAATAAAAGTTAAACTACAAGTTAAAAACAACATGAAACACATGCAGTGAACATGTATGCATATAGAGAAAACACTGATCCAGTAAGAAAAGTGCCAGAAAACCCTATTAAACCTGTCAAACCAGCAGAGAAAGGGTTAAATTACCACAGAAACCTGCTCCAAATACCCACAGACATACACATATACACCCAATGAGTGCCGGAGTGCGCAATGAGAACTCCCAAATACAAGCCCAATTAAGGGACACTGTGGGACAAGTGGACCTTCACCACTGAAAGGGTGGCTCACCTTTCTGCAGATCTTCTGTCTTCAGGTTACCCTGTAGTAAAAATTACCTCAGAAAGGTAATCCATGGGGAATCACTTGTAACCAAGATATTCCCCCTTCAGTGCTTAAAGGGATAGTAATACTTCGTTTTAACTTTATTTTATTTTGTAGGCATTAAAAAAACATGAAGAATGATATAAGTCTCATCTCTCAAACCTTTATGGTTTATGAGATATTCACAAGCAAAGTTCCCCTCCCCGCCCCTTTTACCTAGTGTAAGCCATCTGTTCTCAAATGTGAGTCTGGTTGTATGACAGGACAGATAACAGAAGGGGACAATTTTCTTTGTATGAAAACAATGAAAGCCCTTCCCCCCTTGAGAAGTTTTTCAGCTTTTTCCGTTATCTTAATTGGAGATTGTCCCTCTCTGCAGTCTACCTGGGCATTTCCCTTCTGATCTGGTTGAACAGGGAAGGGATACTTTGTTTGTGAATATCTCTTAAACCATAAAGGTTTGAGAGATAAGACTTATATCATTTTTCATGTTTTTTTAATGCCTACAAAATAAAATAAAGTTAAAACGAAGTATTACTATCCCTTTAAGGTCCACCAAAAGGCCCTGGACACTGAGCTAGCCACTTTGGAGAGAGCATTTGTCAGGAAAGGTAACCCGTCTAATGGTGGTATTCCATATTTGACAGAAAAATAAAAAAGAAACTAAAAACTGACGAGATGTTCTCCACCTGGTGTGTTCACACACAGGAACAAACAATTCTGGAGGCAGACTGGATGAGGCAGCCTGAGAGGGAAGGGAGGCTCCACCCCCCCGCATACATTTAGAGAATATTCCTGCCTACTTAAAGGGGACTGACGCCTCCCAGAGTTACCAGTAACCTGTATTGGACGACAGTGAAAAGGATTTAACAGGTAAGACTAAAATCCTCATTTCACTGTCGTCCAATACAGGTTACTGGTAACTCTGGGATGTCCAACCATTGAGTTACCCTGAGGTGGGAAAGAGGCAAGGACCAGGCGCAAGGCCCCCAAAGTCACCAGGACCTCAATGGACCTACCGGTCAGAGGTCCCAACAAAACAGAAGTGTCAACAGACACCAACTAGGGGTAAAAACAGACCCCAGGAACTGTTACACAGCACACTGAACTAGAGCCAACAGGGCTCAACAGTAAGGAAGCACGAAGAACCTCAGAAGAAGAAGACCCTAGACAGGCAGAACTGCCTCCAGGACCTTCCTCCCAAAGCTGGCATCAGCCGAGGCCAGCACATCCACACGGTAGTGCTTTGAGAAAGTGTGCACAGAGGACCAAGTGGCCGCCCGGCACAGCTGATCAGCAGACGCTTGATTTTTGTAGGCCCAGGAGGCCCCAATTGACCTGGTAGAATGGGCCGTAACCCTGAAGGGAAATGCTTGTTCCTCAATTCATACGCCTTTCGAATTGTAGACTTAATCCAAGAAGCAATAGTCACTTTGGATGCCGGTCTCCCAGCCCTAGGACCCTCCGGAATGACGAACAGAGCTTCAGACTTCCTGATGGATTCCGTGCGATGCACATAAAACTTGAGACAACGAACAACATCCAACAAATGGAGATCCCTCTCCTTATCGGAAGAGGGGTTAGGGCAGAAAGAGAGCACCACAATCTCCTGATTAATGTGGAACTCGGAAACAACCGTTGGTAAAAACTCCTTGGCAGTACGAAGAACCACCTTGTCCTTGCGAAACACCAAAAAGGATGGTTTACAGGAGAGAGCTTGTAACTCCGCCACCCGGCGGACAGACACAATAGCCACAAGAAAGGCCATCTTCCAGGACAAAAGGCGTAAAGGAATAGTAGCCAAAGACTCAAAGGGAGGACGCTGAAGAACTCCCAAGACCAAATTAAGATCCCACTGAGGAGCCGGACTCCGAAAAGCAGGACGCACATGAGCAATGCCCTGGAAGAAGATCTTGACATCAGGAAGCATAGAAATACGTTCCTGGAAAAAGACAGAAAGCGCTGAAGTCTGAACCTTAAGAGAACTCAGGCTGAGTCCTTTATCTACCCCGTCCTGCAGAAACGCCAGGACAGTAGGAAGGTGAAAATTGTGAGACAGATCCCTGTCATCACACCAAGAGAGAAAGATCGACCAGACCCGGTGATAGATCTTGGAAGAAACGGGCTTACGAGCACGAAGCATGGTAGAAACCACAGCAGAAGAAAACCCCTTCTTCAAAATAGAGGATTCAACCTCCAGGCCGTCAAATGGAGACGATGAACGTCCTCCTTCCATAGATAACCCTGTATCAGAAGATCTGGACGAGAGGGAAGAAGAAATGGCTCTGCCACCGACAGAGCCAGAAGGTCCGGATACCAAGACTGACGAGGCCAGTTTGGAGCAATGAGGATGACCGGACAACGCTCCACCTTCAGCTTCTGGATCACCCTGATCAACAATGGAAGAGGGGGAAAGATGTAGGCTAGGGGAAACACCCAAGGAATCGGCATGGCATCGACCGCCAGAGCCAGCGAGTCCCTCCACCTGGAGCAGAACGTTGGAACCTTCCTGTTGTGTCTGGTCGCCATCAGATCCACCAAAGGAACCTCCCACATCTGAGTTAGAAGCTGGAACACCTCCGGATGAAGCTCCCACTCTCCGCTGTGGACTGTGTGACGACTGAGGAAATCTGCCATGACGTTGTCTACGCCTGGAATGTGCACCGCAGAAATAGCGGAAACATGAACCTCTGCCCAGGACAGAATAGCCTTTACCTCTAGCCACACGGCGAGACTTCTTGTCCCGCCCTGTCTGTTGATGTAAGCCACAGCTGTGGTGTTGTCGGATTCCACTCTGACCGGGCAGTCCTCCAGTTGAGATTCCCAATGGCGTAAAGCATGGAAAATCGCCCGAAGTTCCAGGATGTTGATGGAGAGAAGAGACTCCTCCAACGACCACTTCCCCTGAGCGCTGAACCGACCCAGGACAGCCCCCCAGCCCGAGAGACTGGCGTCCATCGTGACCGTGGTCCAGTAGGGTACCCGAAAGGGTCTCCCCTTCAAGAGATGGGAAAGGTCCAACCACCATTCCAAGCTCAACTCCATATGAGGAGGAAGAGATACTGACAACTTCTGATGATCTGGACGATCCCTGCATGTCTGAATCACGAATCTCTGAAGTTCCCTGGTGTGTGCCATCGCAAATGGCACCGCCTCCATCGTGGAGATGAACTTCCCCACCAAGGAAAGCAACTTCGGGACTGGAATCCACTCGAGGGCCAGGACCCTCGATACTCGCTGAGCAATCTGATGCGCTACTTCCTCTGGCAGAAACACCATCCCCTTCTGAGTGTCGAACAGCAGACCCAGGAAGATGAGACGCTGAGATGGGGACAAGTCTGACTTGTCCAAGTTCACAATCCACCCGTGGCGAGTGAGTACCTGAATGCAGGTCTGAACCTGCCGGTGAAGAAGATCCGCAGACTCTGCCTTCAAAAGCAAGTCACTCCATCCCGATGAAGGACGGAGATCAACGCCCCCAGAACTCTTTGGAAAACCTGGGGAGCAGTTGTCAGCCCAAAAGGAAGAGCTGAGAACTGAAAATGACTCCTGGCGCAGGCAAACCTCAGATACTGCCTGCTCGCTGGATGAATGGGGATATGCAGATACGCATCCTGCAGGTCCAGAGAAGCTAGAAACTCCCCTGTGGACATGGCGGCGATCACAGTGCGCAGAGATTCCTGACGATAGTGAGACTTCACCACAAAGGTATTGAGATCCAAAATATGACGGGTCCTTCTTGGAGACCACAAAAAGGTTGGAGTAAAACCCCGAACCCATGTCCACAGGAAGCACTGGCTCCAGGACCTCTTTGTCCAAAAGATCCTGAATAGCGCCTTCTAACAACCTCAGTTTCTCTGCATCATGCAGAGAATGAGTGAGATGGAAACGAAGGGGAAGAAGGGAAAAGAAAGGGATCCTGTAACCTTCTGAGACCACCTGTAAAACCCATGGGTCCGACACAGATGCTTCCCAAACCCTGTGGAAGAGGTGGAGGCGTCCACCCATGGCAGGGTGCAGACCCTGGTTCGGTGAGTCATGCCGAAGCAGGCTTGAATGACTTGGACTTGGAGGCAACCTTGGGCTTCCAGGACTGCTTGGGCTTGAGGAGGGACGAGGATCGGACGGAACTGTCTTGGAGGACGAACGCTCCTCCGCCTGAAAGAAACTAAAGGACCGGTAACGCTTAGCCGGCAACTTTTTCTTGAAGACCAAGGGCAAATGGGTACTCTTACCTCCAGTAGCCTCACTGATCAGCTCCTTGAGCTCAGAGCCAAACAAGGAAGTTCCCTGGCAAGGCAAAGAAAGCAAAACCTTCTTAGATGCAGTGTAAGCGGACCAAATCTTAAGCCAAAGCGCGCATCTGGCCACCACCGAAGAAGTGGAGGCCCTAGCCATCATGCGGACAGCCTCAAAGGCAGCATCAGAAACCTAGTTCTGCGCTTCAGAAATATTGGCAAGCAAGCGCAACTGCTCTGAAACCGGCGCGTCCTGACGGACCGCCTTGGTGAGTTGCTCAGTCCAGACCGCAATGGCCCGGTTAACCCACGGCACAGCAAAAGCCGGTCGCATAGCAGTGCCAATAGACGCAAAAATAGACTTGAGGCAAACCTCCAACTTTTTATCCGTCCAGTCCTGCAACGCAGAAGCATCAGAAACAGGCAAAGCAGTTGATTTAGACAGTCTAGACACAGGAGCATCCACCTTGGGAGGATGAACCCATTTAGCCAGTTCAGCCTCAGAAAAGGGATAAAGTTTAGCAAGCTTTTTTGAGACTGAAGAAGACTTATCAGGATTTTTCCAAGCATCGGAAACCAAACGTTCCAGAGTAGGGTTAGGAGGAAAACAAGTAACAGCTTTTGCCGGTTTCTGAAACACATCAGTTGGGTCAGAGGGGACCTCTTGACTCATGGGAAGATTGAGGGTGGACAGAACGACCCGAATTAGGCCCTCAGCAGAAAATTCAGGGTCACATTCAAAGGGGTCTCCAACAGACCTGGTAGAATCAATAACTGTACCATCCTCACCATCAGAATCCTGCAACAATTCTTCCTCAGAAGAATCAGACACGTCAGGGGCCCCCTGCGGTTTAGGCAGGGAGGTCCTGATGGTAGAGGGAGCCTGCCATGACTGCAGTGCTCCCTGTACCTGAGAGGGAAAGAGTTGAAGAGTGGACCTGAGGTCCCTAGTTGCAGCCTTAATCTCTTTCACCCAAGCTGGCTCTATAGCATGGCTGGAAGGCCCTGGGTTGCTATCAGGACCTTCTGAGCATGCTGGGCATAAATGACCAGAGAATTCCCTAGGCAGCCCTGAATGACAGGAGGAGCAATGCGCAATGGGGGAAACTGATGCCCTAGCCTCCTTAATCTTAGGTCTAGTCCCAAGCTCCAGCGGAGTAGACATACTCACAGTGTCAGATATACCCCACTGACAGAAATCACCCAATTAAAGTGTGAAAGATTAAAGATTCACCCCAGAAACGTTTAAAACTAAACTTATCTGGCAAGCGAAGGGTTAATCAGCGAAGGAGAGGAGAAGGTCCGGTCCCTGCGTAGTATACTCTATGACAAGAACTCACAAAATGGCTGCCGCGATGGGAGCCAATCAGAAAAAAGGTGCGAAGCAAGCTCTCATGGGAATCGTAGTTTTTCTCACAAAGTACCCCAAAACAGTGCCCGAAGTCCCCCAACACACTTGACTAGTGAACCAGATGAAACAGCAAGGGAAGACAAACAAAATGAGCCCACTCAGATCACTAGGTGGAGTGGTTCCAGAGATACGTCCCACACAGTGTAAGCCCATAGAAAGTAAAAGAGCAATGGCGGCTATGCGGTAAAAGCGCGCCTTAAAGGCGCAGAACATAAAATTTAAGAAATTTAACCCCAACAATAAAAGAGGAAACACACATATGAAACACATGTACATGATAAGAAAACACTATCCTATACAGGAAGTGTAACAGAACCCTCATAAACAAGTCAAACCAGCAGACAAAGGGTTAAATGCCACATAGACTGCTCCAAAACTCACAAACACCCATATACAATAAATAAGTATATATATATATCTCTATATCTATATATATATAAACACCCAATGAGTGCCGGAGTGCGCAATGAGAACTCCCAAATACAAGCCCAAAGAGGGACACTGTGGGACAAGTGGACCTTCAGCACTCAAAGGGTGGCTCACCTTTCTGCATGTCTTCTGTCTTCAGGTCACCATGCAAAAAAAGGATTACCACAGAGGATAATCCCCCAGGGAAGTACTTGAAGTCAAGCTGTTCCCCCAACAGGGCATAAGGTCCACCAGAAAATCCCTGGACACTGAGCTAGCCACTTTGGAGAGGGCATTTGTCAGCCATGGTAACCCGCCTAATGGTGGTATTCCATATTTGACAGAAAAATAACAAAATACTAAAACTGAAGAGAGATGTTCTCCACCTGGTGTGAACACACCCAGGAACAAATCATTCGGGCATCAAGCTGACTGGGAAGCAGCTAAGGAGGGAGGGGAGGCTCCACCCCCTGCATACATTTGGAGAAATGTTCCTGCCTACTTAAAGGGGCGGATCGCCTCCCACAGTTACCAGTAACCTGTATTGGACGACAGTGAAAGTAAAGTTTCATAATAAAAGCAGCTCTAATTAATCATCATAGTATTTGGACTTTGGAGAGTGTTATTTTAATTCTTCAGTTGTAGTTCAAGAGTAATTCGATGACAAAGTACCCCCCTCCCGCCCCTTTTACTGATGTAACACTGTTCAGCCAGAGCAGAAGGGAGGTGCCCAGGTAGATTGCACAGAGGGACAATCTTCAATTAAGATTAGGGAAAAACCTGAAAAACTTGCTTCATTGTTCTCATAGGAAGAAGATTGTCCCCTGCTGTTATCTGTCTGGTCTTACAACCAGATTCCACATACAGTAGGTAAAAGGGGCGGGAGGGGAAACTTTGCTTGTGAATCTCTCTCAAACCACAAAGGTTTGAGAGATAAGACTTATATCGTTCTTCATGATTATTTTATTTTGTAGGCATTAAAATAGGATTTTAGTCTTACCTGTTAAATCCTTTTCACTTAGTCCATACAGGTCACTGGTACAATGGGAGGCGATCCGCCCCTTTAAGTAGGCAGGAACATTCATTCAAATGTATGCAGGGTGTGGAGCCTCCCCTCCATCTTAAGCTGCCCTCAGCCAGAACAAGTTAGATTGATTTGAGACACTAACCTGACCAGAGTAAGAAGGAAAAGGAAGACTCCTGTGAGCATGCCCCGAAGGTCTCCCACTGAATACCACAGGAGAGCCAAGCATGGTCCCTTGACAGGGTGGGAGACCAGTGACCTGTATGGACTAAGTGAAAAGGATTGAATAGGCAAGACTAAAATCCTATTTTCACTGTCGTCCAATACAGGTCACTGGTACAATGGGATGTACAAACATTGAGCTTTCCCAGAGGCGGGAAGTAAGGCAAGGACCAAGCGCAAGGCCCAAAGTCACCAGAACTGATATGAACCAATTAATCATAGAGCCCAACAACAGAAGTGTCAACGGACACCAACCAGGGGTAAAATGAACCCCCAAACTAACACAGCACACTGAACTAGAGCCAACAGGGCTCAACAGCAAAGAAGCACTAAGAACCACAGATTAGAAGATCCTAAACAGGCAAGACTGCCTCCAGGACCTTCCTCTCAAAGCTGGCATCAGCCGAGGCCAGTACATCAACATGATAGTGCTTCGAGAATGTGTGCACAGAGGACCAAGTGGCCACCCTGCACAGCTGATCAGCAGACGCCAGATTCTTATAGGCCTAAGAGGCCCCAATTGATCTGGTGGAATGAGCAGTAACCCTGAAGGGAACGTGCTTATTCCGCAGTTTGTAGGCTTCACGAATGGTAGATTTTATCCAAGAGGCAATAGTTACCTTGGATGCCGGTCTCCCTGCCCTAGGCCCCTCAGGAATGACGAACAGGGCGTCAGACTTCCTGATACACTCAGTGCGATTAACATAAAATTTAAGACAACGCACAACATACAACAAATGGAGATCTCTTTCCTTGTCAGAGGAAGGGTTAGGGCAGAAAGAGGGAACCACAATCTCCTGACTGATGTGAAATTCGGAGACAACCTTGGGTAAAAACTCCTTGGAAGTGCGAAGCACTGCCTTATCCTTGTGGAACACCAAGTAAGGAGGTTTACAAGACAGAGCTTGTAACTCTGCTACCCGGCGAACTGAGACAATAGCCAAAAGAAAGGCCATTTTCCAGGTCAAGAGACGTAAAGGAATAGAAGCCAAGGATTCAAACGGGGGTCTCTGGAGAACCCCCAGTACCAAATTGAGGTCCCACTGGGGAGTTGGACTCTTGAAGGCAGACCGAACATGAGCCACACCTTGGAAGAAAACCTTAACATCAGGAAGAATAGCAATCCATTCCTGGAAAAATACAGATAGAGCTAAAGTCTGAACCTTGAGAGAACTCAGGCTGAGTCCCTTCTCAACTCCATCCTGCAAAAAGGCCAGGACCGTGGGAAGATGGAAATCAAGTGATAGATCCTTATCAGTACACCATGCCACAAAGGTGGACCATATGCGATGATAGATCTTGGAAGACACAGGCTTGCAAGCTCTAAGCATCGTGGACACCACTGAAGAGGAAAACCCTTTCTTCTTTAAAATTGAGGATTCAACCTCCAAGCCATCAAATGGAGATGCTGAACATCCTCCTTCCACAGACATCCTTGAAGAAGTAGATCTGGACGGGCAGGAAGCGGAAAGGGATCCGCCACAGACATGGCTAGCAGTTCCAGATACCAGGACTGACGAGGCCAATTTGGAGTGATTAGGATGACAGGACAACGCTCCATCTTCAGCTTCTGGATGACTCTGATCAACAGAGGGAGAGGAGGGAAGATGTACACCAGAGGGAACTCCCAAGGGATTGGCAAAGCATCCACTGCTAGAGCAAGAGGGTCCCTCCACCGAGAGCAAAACACTGGCACCTTCCTGTTGTGTCTGGTAGCCATCAGATCCACAACAGGTACCCCCCACATCTGGGTTACAAGGTGAAACACCTCTGGATGAAGCGCCCACTCTCCGCTGTCGACTGTGTGACGACTGAGAAAGTCTGCCATGACGTTGTCTACGCCTGGAATGTGTACTGCTGAGATGACGGGCACATGAGCTTCTGCCCAAGTTAAAATGGCCTTGACCTCCAACCAAGCGGTGAGACTTTTTGTGCCGCCTTGTCTGTTGATGTAGGCCACTGCGGTGGCGTTGTCTGACTCCACTCTGACTGGACAACCTTCCAGCTGAGATTCCCAGTGCCTCAGGGCAAGAAAGATGGCACGAAGTTCCAGAACATTGATGGAGAGAAGAGATTATTCCAGTCCCCATTTCCCCTGAGCACTGAAACGACCCAACACTGCCCCCCATCGCCGGAGGCTGGCATCCGTCGTGACTGTGGTCCAATAGGGAACCCGAAAGGATCTCCCTTTCAGGAGATGAGACAGGTCCAACCACCATTCCAAGCTCAACTCGACATGAGGAGGCAGAGAGACTGACAGATGCTGATGATCTGGATGATTCTTGCACGTCTGGATCACAAACCTCTGAAGTTCCCTGGTGTGTGCCATAGCAAATGGCACTGCCTCTATCGTGGAAATGAACTTCCCCACCAGAGAAGTCAACTTCGGCATTGAAACCCTGTCGAGCGCCAGGATCTTGTATACACGGAGAGCAATCTGATGAGCCACTTCCTCTGGTAAAAACACCAAGCACTGCTGAGTGTCGAACAGAAGACCCAAGAAGAGGATCTGTTGAGATGGAACCAAGTCTGACTTGTCCAGATTGAGTGGCGATTGAGTGTCTGTATGCACAACTGCATCAGCTGGTGGAGAATCTCCACAGATGAAGCTTTCAGGAGCAGATCGTCCATGTAGGGAGTCACCCTGACTCCATCCCGATGAAGCACAGCTATCAAAGCTCCCAATACCCTCTGAAAGACCTGAGGAGCTGAAGTCAGTCCAAAGGGAAGAGCTGAAAAGTGAAAGTGGCCTTTGTGACAGGCAAATCTGAGATACCGTCTGCTCTCTGGATGAATAGGGATGTGAAGATATGCATCCTGAAGGTCCAGGGAGACAAGGAACTCCCCTGGAGACATTGCGGCTATCACAGAACGCAGGGATTCCTGACGATAGTGGGAACTCACAACAAAGGAACTGAGATCCTTGAGATCCAAAATAGGACGAGCACCTCCGTCCTTTTTGGCCACAACGAACAGGTTGGAACAGAATCCTGAACCTGTGTCCTCTGATGGAACCAGTTCCAGGACCTCTTTGTCCAAAAGATCCTGAATAGCGTCGAACAGACGTCTTTTTGTAGGCTCCTGAGAAGGACGAGTAAAATGGAACCGAAAAGGAGGAAGGGAAGAGAAAGGGATCCTGTATCCCTCTGATACCACCTGAACAACCCAAGGGTCCGCCACTGACTCCTCCCAAACCCGGCGAAAGATGTGGAGACGTCCACCTACAGCCGGATGCGGACCCAGGTTCGGCGAGTCATGCCGAAGCAGTCTTGAAGGTCTTGGCCTTGGGGGCAACTTTGGGCTTCCAGGACTGTTTGGGCTTGGAGGAGGAGCGCGCAGAGGACGGACCCGCCTGGGGCGCAGAGCTTGTCTCAGTTTGGAAGGCACGAAAGGACCGATTGTGTTTGGCTGGAAATTTCTTTTTGAAGATTGATGGTAGAAGAGTACTTTTACCACCAGTAGCCTCACTAATCATCTCCTTAAGTTCAGATCCAAACAGTGAGGTCCCTTGGAAGGGTAATGAAAGCAAGGCTTTCTTAGAAGCGGTGTCAGCAGACCAAATTTTCAGCCAAAGAGCACGTCTAGCCACCACAGAGGAAGTGGAGGCCCTCGCCATCACGCGCACAGCATCAAAAGCAGCGTCAGAAACATAATTTTGAGCTTCTGAGATATTAGCAAGAAGCTGTAGCTGCTCAGACACTGGCGCATCCTGGCGAACCGCCTCAGTAAGCTGTTCAGTCCAGGCCGCAATAGCCCGGTTAACCCATGCCACTGCAAAGGTTGGCCGCATGGCAGTGACAATAGAGGCAAAAATAGATTTAAGACAAGTTTCTAACTTTTTGTCCGTCCAATCTTGCAGGGCAGAGGCATCAGATACAGCTAAGGCAGTAGATTTGGATAACCTAGAAATAGGAGCATCCACTTTAGGAGGATGAACCCATTTTGCCAGTTCAGTCTCAGGAAAGGGGTAAAGTTTAGCAATCTTTTTGGACACAGAAAAGGATTTTTCAGGATTCCTCCACGCATCAGAGACTAAACGAGCAAGAGTAGGGTTAGTAGGAAAACATACAACAGCGTCAGTTGGATCATGAGTAGATTCCTGAGTCAGAGGAAGGTTGAGCGTGGTTAGCACAGCTCTGATCAAACCCTCAGCAGAGATTTCAGGGTCACATTCATAAGGGTCACCAATAGACCTGGTAGATTCAATAACAGTGCCTTCCTCAGCATCAGAATCTTGTAAAAGTTCTTCCTCAGAAGAATCAGACATGTCAGGAGCCCCCTGTGGCTTAGGCAGGGAGGTCCTGACTGTGGAGGGGGTCTGCCAAACCTGAAGAGCCCCCTGAACCTGAGAGGGAAAGAGTTGAAGAGTGGATCTGAGATACCTAGTGGCAGCCTTGAACTCTTTCACCCAAGTTGGCTCAATGGCGTGACTGGAAAGCCCAGGGTTGCTGTCATGACTTTCTGCACATTTTGGGCATAAATGACCAGAAAATTCTCTAGGCAGCCCAGAGTGACAAAAGGAGCAAAACGCAATGGGGGAAATTGACACCCCAGCCTCCTTAGTCTTGGGTCTAGCCACTGACTCCAGTGGAGTAGACATGCTCACAGCGTCAGATATACTCCACTAAGAAGAATCACCCAATTGAAGTGTGAAAGATTAAAATTTCACCCCAAAAATGTCTAAAATTGAACTTATCTGGAAAGGGAAGGGTTAATCTGCTGAGGAAAGAAGGCTCGGTCCCTGCGTAGTATACTCGCTGAGAATAACACACAAAATGGCTGCCGCGATGGTAGCCAATCAGAAAACGAGCGCGAAACGGGTGCTCATGGGAATCGTAGTTTTTCTCAGAAGTACCCCAAAACAGTGCCCGAAGCACCCCCAGACTCCCAACACACCAAATCATGCAACCGGATGATAGAGCAAGGGAAGACCAACAAAATGAGCCCTCTCTGAAATCGCTGTGACAAGCGGTTCCAGAGATACGTCCCACACTGTGTAAACCCATAGAGCGTAAAGGAGAAATGGCATCTATGCGGGAAAAGCGCGGAACATTAACTATTAATAAATTTACCCTGAGAGAAAAAAGTTACCAAACATACACCAAACACATGTAAAACATGATAAAACACTAGCCCAAAGCTCCAAAACCCAGGGAATACCACAAACATTGCATAAATACAGGCAATATAAGAAAAACACCCTATGAGTGCTGGAGTGCATAATGAGAACTCCCAAATACATGCCCAAAGAAGGGACACTGTGGGACAAGTGGACCTTCAGCACTCAAAGGGTGGCTCACCTTTCTGCAGGACTTCTGTCTTCAGATAACCATGTGAAAAGGGAATTAACCAGAGGAAAATTCCCCAGCAGGGAAGCTACTTGACTCAAGTTGTTCCCTCTTCAGGGCATAAAGTCCACCAGAAAATCCCTGGAAGCTGCACTAGCCACTTTGTTGAGGGCAATTGTCAGCCATGGTCACCCGCCTAATGGTGGTATTCCATATTTGAAGAAAAACAATAAAAAACTAAAGTTGAATGAGAGATGTTCTCCACCTGGTGTGCACAGGAACAAATCAATCTAGCTTGTTCTGGCTGAGGGCAGCTTAAGAGGGAGGGGAGGCTCCACCCCCTGCATACATTTGAATGAATGTTCCTGCCTACTTAAAGAGGCGGATCGCCTCCCATTGTACCAGTGACCTGTATTGGACGACAGTGAAAAAAGATAAAACAAAGTATTACTATCCCTTTAAAAGCCTAGCCACATTATAGAAGCATGCATTTGTTACATTAAATCCCCATCTAGACTCTGGTTAAGCCGATGTTGGCCCTTCTCCCATTTCATATGAATTGCTGGAATTTACCACACAATAATTGGATATCAGGGTTTGGGAGGTATATTGGTAAGGTTTGGATAACTTATTAACCTTGGAAATTATATAAATTTTATGAAGTTTATCCAGCCTACAAATGAAATAGGGCACTTTTTCCAGTTTTGAAAATACATGGTGATCTGGAAAATTATAAAAATTAAAAGTCCTTCTTTTAAACAGGATATCTCTTGAAAATAGTCATCCCAATAATATAGTAAAATGAGTGGACCAATGGAAAAAGCAACCCAAGTTGGCTGTAGGGGAAGGTGTGAGGTAAGCCATTACGACTCAAATTTTTCAAAACGGATTTTAAACACCACCTACTAGCCTGAAATCTTGAAAGATGCGGGTTTATCAGTAGACGGGCTGTTTGTGGATCACGCAAGAGGAGGTCATCCGCAAAGGCAGATAGTTTAAAGTGGAGCTTTCACATGATTAAAATAGCTCCTCAAAGCATAGTTACATTAGCGATTAGATAGATTTATGCTTCAAAATAAAATGAATTCATTCATTAACAAACAAAAAAAAAAAAAAAAAAAAAAAAAAAAAAAAATCACCTTTTAACCAGGCAGGCACCGGCAGGGATCTTACAGGAAGCACCATCTGCGCCTGCGCTGTCAGTCCCTTCCCGTACCATATGGTACAGTGGCAGTCAACCACCAATCCTGGAGTTGAAGGGGACGGACAGCACAGACGCAGAGATGCTGGCTCTGCAAGATGTCTGCACTGTTCACCGGTGCCTGTCTAGTTAAAAGGTGATTTTTTCATTATTACAGCAATTTGTTTTATTTTGAAACATAAATCTGTATCTTTAATGTAACTATGCTTTGTGGAGCTATCTTAATCATGTGACAGTTCAGCTTTAATGCAAACATTACCTAAAGAAATTCATTTAAAATCCACTGTTCGATTTAGTTTCAGTATAAGTGGCTTTATGGCCAAGTTAAATATTAGGGGATGTATCACCTAAACAAAAGTTTGCCTTAACCTCTTTATTTTACTTATTCTAACAATGCTGTGTGGTTGTTTTTTTAAAAAAAAACATGATAGAAATGCAGTTTCAGAGTTTACTTTTTCCCTCTTCACGTCTTCTCCTCATACTGATCGGCACCATCATGCCAATGAGAATACAGGAGAGATCCTCCTCCCCACTGGTCCACTCTCATTGGCTAGATATCGATCGCTAACACAGCATTGTCAGAATTGGTAAAATAAAGAGATTAAGGCAAACTTTTGTTTAGGTGATACATCCCCTTTAATATTTCATAAACTGTATTCAGTAAAGAAATTGTCCTGTAGGATTCGATTAAGCTAGGATCTTAGCCAGGTTTGGGAAGGACAATTATTCTAGCAAGATTAAATGCTGTTGGCAGAGTCTTGCATGTTAGAATGTTATTGTAGAGTGAAAGGAGTGGTTGCGAGATTTCCTCTCCCAAGGCCTTGCAAAATTTGTCGGAAGACCACAAGGTCCTGGGGATATTTAGTTGTGGAGAGATTTTAGGACTATAGTTATGGGGTCATTGACAAAGCTGGTTTGCTCATCAGTGAGTTTTGGTAATTAGATACATACCAGAAATTTATGGAGGAGTGAGGTGTTATCTGGGTCTTGCACATAAGAGTTTGTAGTTATTTACAAATAAATTGTTGGTATGCAATATGTTGATAGTAATGGGAGCATTAGTGGGTTTTATGGCTAGAATGGTGTGGGGTGTCTAACTTGATAAATTGTGCCAGCATTCTACCATGTTTGTTAGCATACTGGCAGAAGAGAGTGGAGCATTTCCACAAATTAAGCATATGCTCCCTTCGCGTTTAAGTATTTGGTTATATAATCTGACCTCAAATAAGCGGTATACTGCTTTGTTAGAAGCCATTGTTGAGTGTTTAGCTTGGCTGAGGTTTCTTTACAAAGCACTGAAAGGTATGAGATTATATGGCCTGTCAGAACTGACTTTGGCATGGGCGAAAATATATTGGCGTTAGTTTCATGCTGTGTGTTGGTTTCACTGAAAGCACCCCATGACCCATTGAGACTACAACAGAACATGGATCAAATAATCTGAGATCAGTGGTAATACTTGGACTGAGGCCAGAAAGTAGTCTAATTTTTGAAAGGTAGCATGTGGATGAGAGTACAAGCTATATTGTCTTTCTATTAGGTGGTGCAGGCACCATATATCAGTCAGGGAAATCTGGTTTTGGAAGCTCTGTAAAGAGTTGTGGGTATTGAGAGAGGTTTTGTGAGAATGTCCGTACGGTCAATGGTGGGGTCAATAGTTGTGTTAAGGTCCCCTCAGTATGATTTTCCTCTGATCTCATGGAAGGAATTGGGGGAAAACATGAGAAAAGAAAACAAATGAGAGGTCATTTGGGGCATACACATTACATACCAGGAATGATTATGTGGTTTAATTCACAGGAGAGTAAGAGTAATCTAGCCTCTGGGTCAGCTATCTTCTCAATCATCCTAAAGTGATGATTTTTCTGGATAAGGATAGCAAGGCCACGTTTACTGCTGGAGTACAGTAGCTCAATACAGTGTCCCACCCAGGATCTACAAAATTTTTATGTTTCTGGAGGAAAGCCACCTGTGCCCCAAGAGGTTTCAGGTGAGCCAATACTTGTGTTTATTTGACTGGACTGTGTATGCACCCAATATTCCAAGAGATAAATTGAAGGGTGTGGGCAATGAGAACAGAGGGTGGGTTAGTTGTTATGGTGTAAGCCAGTGAGATGGATATAAAAGAGGATTACCTGCAAGTATTCGCTCAAACATCTCTCCCAGCAAAGACAGAGCTCAAGACAAAGAGAGGAAGACCAAGAGGTAAGAGTGGCGGTGGGGTCCGCATCTGCAGAAATGATGGCCATCGGAGATGTCAAAAGCATAGCCAGCATTATGAGCAGCTTATCAAAAATGAAGAGAACACATCACAAAAGAAGCAAACAATCTAAAAGCATAAGAACTGAAGTTCTAGACATCCTGTGGGGTTCAGCCATGCCATCAGCCGGGATAGTTGGATACTACAGACACCGAGTCCGACACGGCAGCAAAGGCTAAGGAGGGATACTTGGATGCAAACACAGTCCTCGACACACCGGCAAGGCCCAGGGAGGTTGAGCAGCTCCGAACTGGAGGAAGAGGCAGTCAGAAGTCCAGGAACAGGCCGAGGTCAATAACAGATGAGCAGAGGAGTAACCAGAGGAGAGGACTGGATCAAGTCAGAAGGCAAACCAGGTCAAAAGCCAGGAGTCAGAGACAAAACAAATCAGGAAGCAGGTAGATAGAATAACAACACGCCAGGTTACAACATGGAAGTAGAAGTCAATACACTGAGGCAACAGCAACTCTCAGGATCAGGCACAAAGATCGAACATCCACCTGTGCAGAAGGTATTTAGATAAAGGCGACCGATAAGAAACCGTGGGAGGCAAGACAACAAGTTTGGAAGCGTGACAGTTATGTAAGTACACAGTGGTATCCCATCTGACTGTTTATGTACATAAAGGTATAGATTTCTGACTGAATAACGTGCTGCACTGTCTCCCAGACCAATCGAGACAACTATTTGTAAGGCGCATACTGTGTAGGTTTGGGGGGGTATAGTCAAGATAGTGGAGAGTGGAATTTGGGGTAAGGCATAGTGAATATCATCTATGTGTAGGAGGCTCCAACTCTACAAGTAAGCAGCGGTACCAACAAGAAACCATGCCTGGGAAAGAAAGAAACACATATATACATATACAGGCGTAGACCAGAGATGTCCTCATTAAGTTCAGGAGGTGGGCCAGTAGCTCTCCACCTCTCGAAGAGTCTTCTATTGCCCTCAACTAAATCAGCTCAAACAGATTACAGAGTATGGATAGGTTTTCAGGTGAAAGTTCACTTGGGGACTAATGTTGAGTGATGGAGAAAAATTGTGTAGTTTCAGCGGCTGTCCCATGGGCCTTCAACACACACAGTGGCAGTTGGAGAAGTTCCCGCAGTTAGGCAGCCATCAGACAGTCATGTCTCAATGTTGAATAACGGGAGTCACTAGCTGTTTGCTTCTCAACCAGGACACCATCCAATGTGCCTGTAGAATTAGAGGCAGCAAAAGATCAAGGTAACCTAGTGCAACAGTCCCATGCCTCTTTGGGGGGGGGGGGTCAAACCACAGTGTTCTCTTGTCTTCCATAATCTTAAATCAAGAGGAGTACAGCAAGGAAAAACGGATTTATTTTTCAAAGAGTTTCCAACATCTGTCTGAAAATTTCTTACGCGCAGCAGACAGTCTTGTGGAGATATCCTGCAAAAGGAGATGATGGTGTCCTTTATAATGCAGCCTCTTCAACTTAAGATAAGTAGATAGGATTCTTCCCCCAAAGTGTAATCATTTGAAAATGATGGGCCTCGGGCACAACCTTTCCATTGGGGGAATCAGACCCTGGCTGACAGGTTCTATAGAGAGAGGTACAATACATAACTTCATAAAAAAGTTAGAGTATGCACCGTAATGCCCATCTCCGAGGGGGGACCCAAAGCAACCAAGTACCAAGATCCTCTAATGGAGAGACCGGGTGTAAGCTCCGCTTACCTTCCGACGCTCGTGCAGCTGCCTGGGTGTGCGGCTCACGGTGAAAGAGGACCAGTGCGCTCTGGCGTCCATCCAGGCGACCGTCCTCCTCGTTGCGCCCTCTGGCGGCTCCTGCACATCTGAACCAGGCGCGCGTCTCAGGGAATCCCTGATGACGTTGCAACCTGGTTCTTAAGGGGACAGCACACATTATGCTCCACCTTTAGGGGTGGAGCAATATGTTTAAAAACTGGCTGGACACCACCTCAGTTGCCCGTTCGTCGTGTTCCAGTGCAGTTGCTTCTTGGGCTCTGTGTGTGATTTGGTTTACTGACTATCCGTGCTGGTGTTGACCTGTGGCTCTGTCCGACTACCCGTTCTGTATATGACCCTTTGGCCTGTATGACATCCAATCTTGTGCAAACCTGCGGCTCTTGTTGGTGAACCTTACTGTGTATGACCCCTGGCTTGGCTGACTATCCGTTCTGGTGTTGACCTGTGGCTCTGTCCGACTGCCCGCTCTGTGTATGACCCCTTGGCCTGTCCGACATCCAATCTGGTGCGAACCTGTGGCTCTAGTTGACCAAGCCTTCCGTATTTGCTCCTTGTGTCTGACCACCTTGACATAGCCTGGGATTGTCAACTGCGCAACCAGCATACAAACTCTCCAGTGGATAACCTAGGATTGTCTTTGGTGGCTTGACGTACTTCCTCTAGCCGTTGAACCTCTGCGGCCTCCAGGTGCGGACCTGTGGCGCAGCTGGTCATCTGGTACATGGTCTGTCCAGGTGCGAACCTGCTTATCCTCCGGGTGCATTGGGTCGGTTGATCCGTTGTCTGTACAGGTGCGTACCTGTAGTGTGGCCTCAGGTGCGGACCTGAGTCGCCCTTCCTCTGCTGCTGATTCCATCAGTACCATAGTACCTGTTGATCCATCCTGAAGTCCTCTCTTGACCTGTATGCTGTGCTGATTTCCTTGTCCTGTCTTATCGCTAAATAAAGATTGTGTTACCTAAGTACTGGTCCATTCTCATTATTGAATCCGTGACAGTACGAACAGGCCATGTCTACGGACGGTACTGGTAACCCTTCTGTTCAGCACCTACTAAACAGGGTGGAGGCTCAGAAGCAGCGTATGGATCAGATCATGATGGCTTTGCAAACACTGTTGAACCGCACGGCTCATCTTGACCGTCCTGTTGGACAAACGGTGGCCTCCCCTGCTAGTATGGCACCGGCAGTCCATGCTTCCTCTGATGCAGGCGGGATCAGGGGCTTTTCCTGTCGAGCAACGCTTCCGGAGCGGTATGGAGGAGACCCAGCGCTGTGTCGCGGGTTCCTAAATCAGTTGGGCATCTATATGGAGATGGTACCACAAGCGTTCCCTAATGAACGCAGTAAAGTCGGATTATTGGTCTCACTGTTGTCGGGCAAGGCTTTGACATGGGCTAATCCTCTTTGGGAGAATGATAATCCCATTATTCACGATTACCCTCGGACCTAGATCAATTGATCTCATTTACCATACTGATTGACACCCGTAACAGGAAGAGACCCTCCTTTAAGGAATGTACACGGAGGTCTCTGGCACGTTTGGCTCCGAATTTCAGTTGCCCACCCATTCCTCCCTCTCCTCCCATGCCTCCTGGGTCAGAGCAAGGAGGGGGGGAACCCATGCAGTTGGGGTTCACCCGGCTATCCGCTCAAGAAAGAGCGTATCGTAGAAGGGAGGGACTTTGCCTTTATTGCGGCAAAGCTGGACATTTGTTGCGTACTTGTCCCACACGTCTGGGAAACGGGCGCACCTAGAGTTACGTAGGGGACAGACTCTAGGTAGAGTTTCTCAGTCCCCAGGAGATTTCCGGGAGAAGCCTACTCTGGAAGTTATCCTTTACTGGGCGAATCAGTCTGTCTCTACCCCAGCTTTAATAGATACTGGAGCTGCAGGCCATTTCATTGATGCCGGTTTTGCGGAAAAACATGCTATTCCTTTAGTACCTCAGGCTTCTCCATTGTCCATTGAGGCTATTGACGGGTGACCTCTACAACCGCCTCAGGTGACTCATGAGACGGTTCCAGTAAACCTGATGGTTGGAGCCCTTCATCATGAGGTACTTCAATTCCAGGTTATAAGCTCTCCTCATTTTGCAGTCATCCTGGGTTTCCCGTGGCTTCAAAAACATAATCCCAGTATGGACTGCACAGTTGCGACATTTTGTCCTGGTCTCCGTATTGTATGGAGTCTTGCTTGACTCGTCCTATTAAAGTTTTGGCCATGACCTCCTCCTCCTCCTCTCCTCCCTCCACCTTACTCGAGGAGTACCATGTATTCCGTGACGTATTCAACAAGGTACAGGGTACCACCTTACCCCCTCATAGGCCGTACGATTGCTCAATTGATCTGGTGCCAGGGGCTGTTCCTCCTAAGGGTCGTGTATACCCCCTCTTCATGGCAGAGAACCAGGCTATGGAGGAGTATGTGTCTGATGCTCTCACCAGAGGGATTATTCGGAGATCTTCGTCCCCTGCGGGGGCAGGGTTCTTCTTTGTGAAAAAGAAGGATGGCGAACTTAGGCAATGTATTGATTTTCAAGGTCTTAACAAGCTCATGGTCAAGAACGCGTACCCAATACCTTTGATAACGGCGCTGTTTGACCGATTAAGAGGCTCTACGGTCTTTACTAAGCTAGACCTGCGGGCAGCCTATAACTTGGTGCATATCCGTGAGGGCGATGAGTGGAAGACAGCATTCAACACCAGGAGTGGCCATTATGAATACTTGGTAATGCCCTTTGGCCTATGCAATGCTCCTGCTGTCTTCCAGGAGTTCATTAATGATGTTCTGAGGGACTTATTGTTGACTTGTGTGGTTGTGTACTTGGATGATATCCTTATCCACTCCGCTACTTTGGAACAACACCGTCTGGATGTTGCGAAGGTGTTGTCTCTCTTGAGGGTCAATCTTTTCTGTAAATTAGAAAAGTGCCAATTTCACCAGTCACAAGTAACTTTTCTAGGCTATGTGATCTCCTCGTCTGGGTTGGCTATGGATCCCGAAAAGCTTAAGGCTGTACTACAATGGCCCCTTCCTTCGGGACTTAAGGCTATCCAGCGTTTCCTGGGGTTTGCCAACTACTACAGGAAATTTATAAGTCAGTTCTCCACGATTGTCAAACCCCTTACTGACATGACGCACAAGGGTGTTAACGTTTCTGTATGGTCCCCAAAGGCTTTACAAGCTTTTGACCGTATTAAGGCTGCTTTTGCCGCTGCACCTGTGCTGCAGCATCCGAATCCGAAATTGCAATTTACTTTGGAGGTTGACGCGTCAGTCAGGAGTAGGCGCCCTCCTGTCTCAGCGGTCTTCCCCAGAAGCTCCACTTATGCCTTGTGACTTCTTTTCCCGCAAACTATCTAAGGCTGAGATTTTGTACGACATTGGGGATCGAGAGCTACTAGCCATTATCTTGGCTCTGTGTGAATGGCGGCATCTACTCGAGGGGACTTCGGTACCTATTCTTATTCTCACCGACCACAAGAACTTGACGTACCTTTCCGAGGCTAAACGCCTGTCTCCTAGACAGGCTAGGTGGGCTCTGTTTTTATCCTGCTTTAATTTCATAGTTTCGTATCTGCCTGGTACTAAGAATGTGAGGGCCGATGCTTTGTCCCATCAATTTGGGGCCTTATCGAAAGAGGATTGTGATCCTACACCCGTGATTCCTCCGTTGGAGACGGAGATATTGGCTGCTCAAGGGACTGCCCCAGTCGGGAAACCACAGGGGAGATGCTTTGTGTTTGAGGGCTTAAGGGCAAAATTACTAGAGACCTATCACTCCTCAAAGGCTGCTGGACACATTGGTAGAGATCAGTTGCTGTGGTCGGTATCCAGAATATTTTGGTGGCCTAGTATCCGTACTGATGTCTCGGCTTTTGTAGCAGCGTGTCAGACTTGTGCTACTACCAAGACTCCTAGGCACCTTCCTGTGGGCCTCCTTCTTCCTATACCTAATGGGGAACGTCCATGGTCACACATTTCCATCAATTTTATGGTGGAACTACCTGTGTCCGAGGGCTGTACGGTTATTCTGATGATTGTAGACCGATTTCGAAATTAGCCCACTTGGTACCCCTCAAAGAATTGCCAACCGCTCAGCAAATGGCTAAGATATTCGACAAGGAGGTATTTCGGCTCCATGGGGTGCCTAAAGTCATTGTGTCGGATAGAGGTAGCTAGTTTTGTGCGCAATTGGGTATCCAGCTCTCCTTCTCCTCCTCTTATCACCCCCAGTCAAATGGTGCAGCCGAGAGCGAACCAGGCCTTGGAACAGTTTTTGCGTTGCTATATTTCGGACCATCACGATGACTGGGCGAGCCTGTTACCCTGGGCGGAGTTTGCCCGGAATTGTGCCATGAACTCCTCTACGCAAACATCTCCGTTCATGATTAACTATGGCTTCCAGCCTTCTATGCTTCCAGAGTCATTTGTGGCACAGAACATTCCAGCTTTAGAGGAGCATTTAAGGGAACTCCGTTCCACATGGGTACAAGTTCAGAGAACCCTGCAACGGTCCACTCAGCAGCAAAAGAGGCAGGCTGATCGTAGACGACTTCCAGCACCAGTGTTTCTGGTGGGGGAGAGAGTCTGGTTATCCACACGAAACCTGAATCTACAAGTACCATGTAGCTCCTTGATTTGTGGGTCCCTTCCGTGTCTTACGACGGATCAATCCTGTCGCTTATGCCCTGGAACTACCGGCCAATATGAGAATTCATAATGTATTTCATGTCTCCCTATTGAAACCCTTGGTTTGCAACAGGTATACCTCTGTCCTGGCACGTCCGGCTCCCGTAAGAGTTGCAGATCACGAGGAATATGAAGTACAAAGCATTCTCGACTCTCGTTGGATACAGGGTCGATTACAGTATCTTGTACACTGGAAAGGGTATGGACCCGAAGAACGTTTGTGGGTCTCATCCACTGATATGCATGCTCCTGTTCTCATAAGGAGATTTCACTCTCGTTTTCCTTCTAAACCTCGACCACCCCTGCAGGTGAGGGGGCATTGAGGGGGAGGTACTGTAAGCGCCACTTACCTTCCGACGCTCGTGCAGCTGCCGGGGTGTGCGGCTCATGGGGAAAGAGGGCCGGTACGCTCTGGCGTCCATCCAGGCGACCGCCCTCCTCGTTGCACCCTCTGGCGGCTCCTGCACATCTGAACCAGGCACGCGTCTCAGGGAATCCCTGATGACGTCGCGACCTGGTTCTTAAGGGGACAGCACACATTATGCTCCACCTTTAGGGGTGGAACAATATGTTTAAAAACTGGCTGGACACCACCTCAGTTGCCCGTTCGTCGTGTTCCAGTGCAGTTGCTTTGTGTGTGATTTGGTTTGGCTGACTATCCGTGCTGGTGTTGACCTGTGGCACTGTCCGACTCTGTGTTTGACCCATTGGCCTGTCTGACATCCAATCTGGTGCAAACCTGCGGCTCTAGTTGGTGAACCTTACTGTGTATGACCCCTGGCTTGGCTGACTATCCGTTCTGGTGTTGACCTGTGGCTCTGTCCGACTGCCCGCTCTGTGTATGACCCCTTGGCCTGTCTGACATCCAATCTTGTGCAAACCTGTGGCTCTAGTTGACCAAGCCTTCCGTATTTGCTCCTTGTGTCTGACCACCTTGATATAGCCTGGGATTGTCAACTGCGCAACCAGCATACAAACTCTCCAGGGGATAAACTAGGATTGTCTTTGGTGGCTTGACGTACTTCCTCTAGCCGTTGAACCTCTGCGGCCTCCAGGTGCGGACCTGTGGCGCAGCTGGTCCTCTGGTACATGGTCTGTCCAGGTGCGAACCTGCTTATCCTCCGGGTGCATTGGGTCGGTTGATCCATTGTCTGTACAGGTGCGTACCTGTAGTGTGGCCTCAGGTGCGGACCTGAGTCGCCCTTCCTCTGCTGCCGATTCCATCAGTACCATAGTACCTGTTGATCCATCCTGAAGTCCTCTCTTGACCTGTATGCTGCGCTGATTTCCTTGTCCTGTCTTATCGCTAAATAAAGATTGTGTTACCTAAGTACTGGTCCATTCTCATTATTGAATCCGTGACATCGGGGGAGCAATAATACAAATACGGCTGAATCCTAGAGATGGCTAAGCCCCAAATGGCCATGAGCCAAAAGGCAGATAAGGTCTTGGAGTTTAATATGGGAACTCTACCATCTTCGGAGCGAGTAGATTCCACGACCCCGGTCAAAGTTAGCTAACTGGCCGAGTCAGGCCCCCCCATCCCAATACAAGCCCTAGTTCCTCCACGGGCACACAGACTATCGCCATCATCGCGTACCATTCGAGGAATGGGTATAAGACAAAGCCCTATAACAGGAAGCAACACATGGATAGCTAAATAGAGCAGTAACTATTAACCTGCATAGGAAAATAAAGGTAAGTGGAAAACAAAAACAGAGCAGACAAACATGTGGGCATCACAAACTTTGCAGGCGAGAGGTTACCCAGGCGTCACTGAAGGGTACCGGATCCAGAAGGTGACCATTCCAGTCAGTATGCCAGACAGTCCACCAGGTCATAAAAGGTCAAAACAATTAGAATCCAACAGGAGCTAGAGGCCAAGATCATCAAGCAGGAATGAAGCGAAGCCATACTTTTCAGGCAAGTCCGCAAATCAACCCTAAGATGGACCAGGCTCTCGTGAGGGAGATCCCAGCCAGGAAACCGTGGATGAAATAGGTACGGTAGACCAGTCTCTAGCAATCCTCAGCCCTGACACGCCTCGGGTGACCAGAGAAACTGCCACTTGTAGGTTCCAGGAACCGGACACCCTCCTCAAGGGAAGTGATGGTGAAGGAGCCCCATTCCGCATTGCAATAAACTTCACTGGAAACCCCCATTTATACTTAATCTCCGCTTGGTGTAGAGCAGCCGTCACAGGTTGGAATTGCCTCCGCAATTATAAGGCAGAGGAGGAGAGATCAGCAAAGAGTTGGATGTCTGAGAACGGAGCAGGCAGGGAGTCCTGCTGTTTACTGGCACGCAGGATTTTCTCCTTCACATGGAAGTAGTGGAGCTTCAATATTACATCTCTAGGAGTCTCTACAGGCAGGTTCCTAGGTTTAGGCAATCTATGAATACAGTCTATCAAAAGACATTATTGCGCCCAGAGCGATCCTCTAGGTCACAAACCTTATCTTGCGGGAACTTCACCTCTTTCAGAAGTTCAGCGTAACTGTCTGCCAGACTGTTGTGTGAATCGATAACTTCGTCAACCTTAGTCTCTAAGCGGGATGTTCTGTCCCAGATCTCTCTGGTATCCTTCCTGAGCTAGTTAGCTATCAACTTCACATCCCCTTTAATCTGCACCCGCAAGGTTTTCAGCAGGTTCTTCATCTCCCCCAAAGGAGAGCTGTAGTGGTGTGAAGATGTAGAAGCGGCCTCATCAAGCTCTGATAAATCCTCCTCATTGCACTCCACACGGGCGCCATCTTGGGAGTAAGGTCCCAAGAGTTTGAACCTTCTTTTTCCCCTTCGGGGCCAGATATTTGAGCATCTGCTCCTTTGACCAACCATCGATACCAATCAATTTTAAGCTTCACAAAATGAATCCATAGAATTAGAGGCTGACAATTCCCTGGCCCAGACGGGAGCTCTCCTAGTGTGCTGCCAGTCATGTTGCGTTCTCAGACATGCCTCATTATTTAGCAGACTTCGGTAAAGGTAAATCCTTATTATCGGTTAATTAACTCCTTGAGTTCTACCAATGTTTCCATTGCATTATGAAGCAATATGCTGTGTCTTGCATCAAAGGGGTTAATAGACCGTTCCAGAAATTCAAAGCAAACTAATCATTGCATATGTAAGATCATGAGAAAAAGGCCTTCTTTCTTAATGCTTCCTCAGAAAATGAATAAAGGTTAAACACACACACACCCACACCCTCCAGTGTATCATGAAAGGTAGAGACTTAGAACCTTGTAGTTAAAGAGAGTTGTTCCTAATCTAATTAGAAATCTGTACGCTTTCCTTTCTACTCTCAGTTTTCTGCTTTACTGCATATTTTTGATTCTATCTGATGTGCTATATGCAGCTGTTTTCAGTCAATCACTGTTTTACCAGCAGCCAATGCTTGACAAGTCTCACTTTTTAGAAAACATGTCCTTTTCCTCACATAGTTTCTGACTCACTTGTGGATTTTATGTATGGCTTTAGTCATATTTTGGAGAATTCTTGGCTTTTAGTTATCATCTGGTTGCCTTGTCTTTTGTGCACACTACTAACCTTGTTCTAGTACTGTTCTTTTTTCCAGCTTGTGTCATTTATGAATTTACATTTTCAAGTCCATTTTACCATGACTGGCTCATCTCTATGTGAACAACCCCCCCGAGTTTGAACCTCTCAGCCTGTCCTGTGCCTGCAGCAGCCTGTTGGAACCTCTGTTTTATCTCTGCTGGCCACTATCTGTCTGACACTGCAGCTATACTGCTTTCCAGGTAAGCAGGAAACTATCCCTGTGTCACGGATTTGAAGACTCTCAGACTTAAGGTTTGGTAAAATACTTAACTTTATTAAAAGTTAAAGGCAGTCCCCGTAGGGTAAACATACATAACAATACAACAGTAATAGCAAATACAATAGGTTCTACCGACCTTACCTAAATACCGGGCAAGGCAACCCAAGTGACAGTAATAATGACAGGCTCTACCTACCTTGCCTATACAGGGTAAGGCAACCGTGAGATGACATATACCGGTTCTACCGGCCTTACCAATACCGGGCAAGGCAGCCCGAGGAATGCGGAATGGAGGCTCTACTGGCCCTGCCAATACCGGGTAAGGCAACCTTAAAGATGGTGAATTACAAGGTTCTACTGGCCTTACCAATACCGGGCAGGGCAGCCCAAAGGAATGCGGAATGGAGGCTCTACCGGCCCTGCCAATACCGGGTAAGGCAACCTTCAAGATGGTGATGTACAAGGTTCTACCGGCCTTACCAATACCGGGCAAGGCAGCCCAAAGGAGTACTGTAGTAGGCTCTACCGGCCCTGCCAATACCGGGTAAGGCAACCTTAAGGATGGTAACGTACAAGATTCTACCGGCCTTACCATTACCAGGCAGGGCAGCCTGAGCGAGTAGACCAGCTGTCAGATGACTAAGACAGCAGAGAGAAATAGGAATTATGGTCTTACTCAGCAGAAGTCTATTGCCAGGGATAATCAGATGACTGCATAGGAGTGGACAGCGACCTGGCCAAAGTACTGGATCATTCAGGAGCAAACCAACGTCCGCACGTTGGGACCAACAGTAAATAACGCCACCAGGTTAATGGAGTAAACCAGCGTCCACACGATGGGACCAATAATAGATGTAGCCACCAGGTTTAATGGAGTAAACCAGCGTCCGCACGCTGGAACCAACAGTGTATCTCGCAACCAGGTTTAATGGAGCAAACCAGCGTCCGCACGCTGGGACCAACAATGTATATCGCAACCAAGTTTAGGGGAGTAAACCAGCGTCTGCACGCTGGAACCAACAATGTATATCGCAACCAGGTTTAGTGGAGTAAACCAGCGTCCACACGCTGGAACCAACAATGTATATCGCAACCAGGTTTTAGTGGAGTAAACCAGCGTCCACACGCTGGAACCAACAAAGTATATCGCAACCAGGTTTTAGTGGAGTAAACCAGCGTCCGCACGCTGGAGCCAACAATGTATGATCAGCAGCGAGAAGAACAATGTCGCCGGAGCGACGGCTTGAGCAGGAGATTCAGGAACTCAGTAAGATTAACCCGCGAGGTGCTGGAACACAGGAACACTGGCAAACAGGCACACAGGAACACTAGCATACAGGAACACTGGATCAGCAAGTACAGCAGGAACAGGCCCAGAAGCCTGACAAGCAGGTCAGGCAGAGTGAAGTCAGAAACACCACGAAAGGGCAACCTGGAAGTGCTCAGCCTGTGTTTAAAAAGGCTGTGTGAGGAGGGCTAATCACAGACAGCCAATCATGACCACTCAGCAAGTGACAGACACTGGACAGCACGAATCACGGGCACCGTGATACCCTGCTTCCAGAGTCCTGGAAGGCATTTGGAACAGGCATTTGTGTGCTTTGAAGGTTAGGCTATCTACTATGCACATCATCATTTAAACTTTTTTTACTTACAATATAAATAAGGTTTTCTTCTTTTTACATTGCATACATCTCATATGCATGTTCTTCTCTGTTTTAATAATTTATAGGAGGCAAATATAGTTTTTGAAGAGTGCAATTTACCATTGACTGATCAAAGATATCTGGATCTGGACTGCATTCTGTTATCTGATTTCCATGCTAAACAATGTGATGTGTACTTGTATTTAAGAAAGATGTTTTCATATTTATCTGTATAACATGCCTGAGGAAGAGACCTAAGGTCTTGAAAGCTTGCATTTAAATCTGCTTAGTTAGCCAATAAAAGGTATCAAAAACTATATTTGCCTCCTGTATTTCTACGGCTAACACAGTACCAACTCTCATCTGTTAATAATTTATGGCACACTATCAATTAGTGTACACAGACCAATAATTGCCATACCTGGGAACCTTTTGTTATGGACTTCCTGGAGATAGGAGTCCTGTGGTGCTGCTGCTGGGGGAGGAAAAATGAAGGGATGTGTAAAAAAAAGGGTGTGGCTTAATCATGAGTGGGGGCAGAGCTTATAAAATGAAGAAAAATGATGATGAATAGGCTGAGGAAGAAGGAGAAGTGGATGGGAAGAACAGACTAGGAAGGAGCAGAAGTGGGCAGAGTTTCATTAGAAACTCCCCACATCCAGAGAATCAGCCTCTGCCCCGGAGACCTGTAATTAGTTGCAAAAATCAGAGCCTCCGGGGCAAATCTGGAGAGCTCCCAGCTATGGTAATTTGTTGTTGCTGCCTTTGTGTACACAGCTGTCCAAGAGACTGCTTGGCTGTTTTTTATAGTCTTACCTTGCCCTCTTTAATTTTGGCCTTGCACTGTAAGAAATACCAATAGGGAGTGTTTCTTCGGCCCAGTCTATGATGAGACCTTGTCTCTTCCACTTCTTCTTCTACATATCTCAGGTTCTGAAGCTCTGGAGATGTTTTCTTGAATACTGCCCTAGAGGAGTACTTTTCTGACAAAATACCAAATTTGTCCTCTGACAAAACTTGGGGTCCAGTGTCAGACTTGGAATGGTCTCGCTCAATGGCAGGGACAGAAGTCTTTTCTCTACTTAGAACCTGACAAAGGGAGGGTGTAGAGATGAAAGGCTTGTTGGTTCTGAGCTGCACCGTTCCTAGACCTGACCTGATCAAATATTTAGTAGAGTTCCATCCATAAGCTGTCCTGCACATAAGCCGTGACTGGAAGAGACACCATGGGGTCAGGGAGCGAGGAAGCAAGCAATGACTGAAAATATGTAGAAACCTCATAATAACTGTAAATCATCAGAGGCAAATTGATTTCTTCATATGAACTGCAAAGAAAAAAAAAAGTAATTACGTATAGAAACACATGAAGGAAAGGCTAGAAAGGTTGTTCCTGTAAATGTTGCTCCTAGTTTCACATAGCCGTTGTCCTCCCTTATGAGCAACTACATTTAAAATACAAATGCTAATACTAATCACTTTGATTATAAAATCACTCTGTGCTACTTGTTTTATATCACAGGAAAGCAATAAATGGGATAAAAGTGTATTTAAAACTAATCAATTCAGTAATATCTGGTGAATTTGCAGGTTTATTTTTAAAGGGATAGCAATACTTGAAAATAATTGTATTTTATATTGTAGCCCTTAAAAAAATGAAAAATTATATAAGTCTTATCTCCCAAACCTTTATGGTTTGGGAGATATTCACATGTAAAATATAGTAAAATGCTCTTTTCCTGGCTGTTTCAGCCAAGTCTGCCATCTAGTGGACAGATTTAGAATTCGGTCCACAGGCAGCTCTTTAGCAGTGCCGAGATCACAATCTTTGAAAAGAACTACTTAATTGGAACTATCTACAAAGTGTGCCTGGCTTGAAAGCACACTTTGTAGACCATTCAGATTAAGAAATTCTTTTTAAAGATGGTGATCTCAGCACTTCTGGAGAGGCACAGCCGGTCCCAGGACCGGATTCCAAATCTGAAATGTGGAGCAATGACGTCACTCCAGGGGAAACTTTACTTCTGAATATCTCCCAAACCATAAAGGTTTGGGAGATAAGATATATCATTTTTCATGTTTTTTTTAAGGGCTACAATATCAACTAAACTTATTTTCAAGTATTACTATCCCTTTAAATCAAACAGTTCCTAGTATGGTAGGCAGTTTTACAAACAGAATCAAAAGAAACTACAAAAAAAACAAACAAAAAAAACAAAACAAAACAAAACAAACCCTAGCTTGATCTGATCTCTAACCAGACTCTTCAAAGTAGGTCCTAACTAATCCAGAGTACTAAACTAAAAGACCAAAGTTGGATTTTACCAGAAAGTGCTCCCAGCAAAGTCAAAATACCACACTCTTAAACACTGCTGAAAACTGAGATTTACCTGACCTCTACAACCTGTCTCAATATTTTCTTTCTAAATCAGACTGCCTACTTAATTATGCAGATTGACATTTCAGTCTTCTCCTAGAATCTTTATCAGGACCTCTTAATGCTCCTGTTACATAATAAATTAAAAAAGGTTTCATATTTATATATATATATATAAACTAGTTGAACAGCCCGTTACACAGGTCACAGTGCCTCTGTCAGCCGGTCGCGGGGCAGTCACACGCAGTAGAGACTGTCCGCGCCACGGCTGATACATAGCTGGACCCAGTAAATCCCCCAAACACTGACAAACCTATGCATATGGGGCATTGCCATACTCAGAAAATGTAGTTGAATTGTGGACCATGCATTTTTACAAATCTCCAAATATCCTGTGCTAGAAATCCACAGCAACACCGAAATATAGGTGTGAAAATACAGGGTTTTCTTTTTCTTACTGCAGGTTTTGGGAGGGACTGGTGGTAAAATGACTGAGAAAAAATTGCCAAAATGCACCTAGACTAAAACCCAGGGTTGTATTCCTTAGTAAAAAAAATATATTTTGGGGCTAAAATATTAATTGCAACATTGCTTAACACCCCAAATAGTACAAAAGGCACAAGTTAAGTGAGCTGTAAAAATGCCACGTCTGACAATGGAACGCGCTTGTTACAAATTGGGCCCAGTAGGTTCCTCAACCCCTGACAAACCTATGCATATGGGGTATTGCTGTACTCCGAAAAAGCAACTGAACATTAATCAATGCAGGTTTTTAAATGTTGACCTATCCTGTGCTTGAAATCCACATCAACATTGAACCCAAGTGTGAAAAACGCTGAATTTTTAATTTAAGTAAAGTTTTACAAGGGATTGGTGGTAAAATGGCTGCATAAAAATATTTGAAAACATGCATAAAATGAAAGCCTGGGTTGTCTACTTTACAAAAATATACACTTTTGGTGGGAAATCTAAGAGTGGAGCACTGTTACACAGCCCCAAATGAGACATGGCACCAGTGATGAAAGCTGTAAAAATCCAAAGTGTGAAACTGGAAACGCGCATGTTTCAATTTGGGCCCCATGGCTCCCCCCAGACCTTGAGAAACCTACGAACATGGGGTATTGCCGTATTCAGAAGAAGGAGTTGAACACTAAACAATGCATTTTTAAAAATCTTCACCTATCCTGTGCTTGAAATCCACATCAACATTGAACCCAAGTGTGAAAAATGCTGAATTTTTAATTTAAGTAAAGTTTTACAAGGGATTGGTGGTAAAATGGCTGTGTAAAAAATTTGAAAACATGCCTAAAATGAAAGCCTGGGTTATTTACTTTACAAAAATATACACTTTGGGGGGGAAATTTTTACAAAAGGAGCACTGTTACACAGCCCCAAAATGAGACATGGCACCAGTTATGCAAACTGTGAAAATTCAATCTATGTTCAAAAGTTGGCCTGTAGCTCCCACAAACCATGAGAAAGCTATGTATATGGGGTATTGCCGTACTCAGAAGAAACAACTGAACACGAATCAATGCATTTTAAAAAATCTTCACATATCCTGTGCTTGAAATTCACATCAACATTGAAATTTAAGTGCGAAAAACACTGAATTTTTTACTTACATCAAGATTTACGAAGGATTCGTGGTAAAATGGCTGCGTAAAAAATTTTAAAACATACATAAAATGAAAGCCTGGGGTGTCTTTCCAAAAATATACACTTTTGGGGGGGAATCTAAGAGTGGAGCACTGTTACACACAAATGACACATGGCACCAGTGATGCAAGCTGTGAAAATTCGAAGTGTGAAACTGGAAACACGCATGTTCCAATTTGGGCCCCGTGGCTTCCCCAAACCTTGAGAAACCTATGCTTATGGGGTATTGCTGTACTCAGAAGAAGGCACTGAACACTAAACAATGCATTTTTAAAAATCTTCACCTATCCAGTGCTTGATATCAACAGTAATATTGAAATGTAAGTGTGAAAACTGCCAACAAAAAAATTATTAACACAATTTTGGAACATATTTCTGGAAAAATAGCTACATAAAAAACTCCAAAATCCTACTGATTATTTACCTTACGTTGTCTACTTTTCAGAAACATGTACCTTTGTGGGACATTTTTGGGTTCTGGCACTGTCTGCTAAGCTATGATACTCACATGCCAATTGTTGAAAAATTACAGGTTGGAAATAATGGTGTCAATCTTGTAATATTTACCTTGTAAATGTGAGAAAGGGATTGAAATACCAGGCATATGGGGTATTCTCATATTCAGGAGAAGCAAATTAATATATTTAGGGGTATTTTTTTGTAATGAACTAATAGTATACAAATCCTGACAGGAAAATGTAAGCAAAATGTTGTTTTGTTTTTATTTTTTTCTTCTTTTTTAATCAAATTAAACAAAGACGTAGTCATATAATTGTGGTATCAAAAGAAAGCCCTACTTCTGCTTAAAAAAACAGTATATAATTTGTGTGGGTGTATTAAAGGAATTAAAGAAAAAATATGCTTGAACAAAGACAGTCAAAAAAGTCAAAATTGCTCTGGTCCTTAAGTGAAATCCACCTCAGATTTGCTGGTCTTTAAGGGGTTAAGTTGCTACCTCAAGGAGGCATGGCACTTGCAAATTAAAATCTCTCTACAGGGAGAGACTCATACAAGCTCCACTTTAAGTAGACTAGCTGCTTTCCACAACTGTTCCACAGAGACCTGATCAGAAAGCGCCCAACTCCCTGGTGGACGAAGATATTTATGTAAATACTAGTTGAACAGCCAGTTACACGGGACACAGTGCAACTGCCACCCGGTCACCGGGCAATCACGCGCAGTAAAGACTGCCAGCGCTGCGGCTGATACAGAGCTGGATGCTCCTTCGCTGACTGCAGCATGCGCAGCAGTGTCTACTGCGCATGTTGCAGCGTTACACATGATTTAGCGAATTATTATACAGGATGTATCAGCCTCTTCTAAGGCCTGGCAAATGGTCACCTGTATTTTAGCAAACAAACTGGTCAGAGACTCTCTAGTAAGAATGAGCCTGCTCTAGTATTGAGCAGGAGCTATAGGAACGGTATCCTACCTAAGGTGGTCTCTTTTAGCTCACTAGTGCCTTACACAGAGAGGAAATATCCTAAACTACATCATACTGGTCCTACCAGAATGGCAGTCCAGCCACAGTGTGCTGGGCAATTCCCCTCTGAACAAGGGAAGCAGCCAACCCCAGAAGTACATTTCAGCCTTGTTGGGCCTCATCAGTGAGGGGTAGCTGATTTCTCTAGGCACTGTGAGAATGGAGTCTATAGCTGAATTCTCCTGTTTGCATATGCAAACTTGTCAGAGATGCTCAATGCTTGTTCAGAGGGGGAACTGCTCAACACTTCGAGGCTGGACTGCTATTCTAGCAGGACTAGTATGATATGCTTTAGAAAATTTCCTCTCTGTGGAAGGCACTAGTGAGCTAAAAAGAGACTGCACCCTGGGTAGGACACCATACATACAGCACCTGCTCAGTACTTGGGCTGGCTCATTCCTTGTTAAGGATGTCTGACCAATTTGTATGTATATGTAAATTATCTTTGGCATTGGTCACAGTAAGAGTAACAGGGGAATCCAGTCATGGACCCCTTGATCACAGTGCCTAGAGAGAGATTAGATACACCTCTCTGACAAGACCCAACAAGGTCAAAACGTATATCTGGGGTTGGCTACTTTGCATGTTCAAAGGGAAATTGTCTGGCACTTCGTGGCTGGACTGCCATTCTGGCAGGACAAATGTGATGCACTTTAGGATATTTCCTATGTGTGGAAGGCACTAGTGAGCTAAGAGAGACTGCATCCTGGGTAGAACACATTCATAGCTTGCTCAATACTAGGGCAGGCTCGTTCCCAGTTGTCTCTGGACAGTTTGTTTGCACCTGTCTACTAGACAGAGCAGAACAGAGGAGGAAGAACAATTTCCTGATTAATATGAAAATCCAAAACAAGTACGCAGAACCACCCTATCTGTATGAAAATCAGAAAGGGGGCTCTATAAGTCAAAGCCTGTAGTTCAGCCACATTCCAGACAGATACAACCTCTAGAACAAAAGCAGTCAAGTAAAGTAGAAAACAGAAGCAGAACACAATAAAAATGCATCAAAATGGTAATCCTCTGGGATAACCCCAATCCTGAGTACTCTTACCTGATATACAGTCAAAGCTGGCACATCGATGTTCTTGTGTTCTGATTCTTTAAATGTTTTGTTCTGACCATTCTTTTATGCACCAAGATTGGTGACATTTGATATTTATATTTCCTCTATGTCCAATCCACTTAAAGGGGTAGTAAACTCCAAAAAAAAACCCAAAAAACTGTTAGCGAAATGATAGGAATAATAAAAAAAAAATGTAATGCCCTTATTCCCAACTCTCAATCTGTTATGGTTTGAGAGATGTAAGAAAATAAAGATCTCCACTCCCTCCCCCTTCTCATGCGTCCGCTGTATAGCGGACGTCATGAGATCCTGCTTCCGGGACCAGATGGCGGCTCTTCAGGAGCACCATCATCGAGATATCTAACTAGTATTACTTCATCGGAATGGTCTACAACATGTGCTTGCAAGCCAGAACTTTATTTTCTTACATCTCTCAAACCATAACGGTTTGAGAGATGGGAATGAGGGCAGTAAGTATTTTTTTTATTATTCCTATCATTTCGCTAACAGTTTCTTTTGGAGTTTACTATACCTGTCAACTATTAAAGATGCGTCACATGAGAAATTCAGCGCATTATTGACAATATTAGTTATCTGGCAAAGGCGGCTTCTCTCTCAATCACAGCTAGGAAGGCCCTCTGGGTGAAAGCATGGGAGGCAGATGCATCCTCCAAAAACAGACTGGTCTCCCTTCCATTTTCAGGACAGAAATTGTTTGGGAACCAACTGGAAGAAATAAACAATCCTCTGGTGGCAAGAGTCCATTTCTTCCCTGTGAACAAAGGTAGAGCATCTCACTCTAGAGCTACATCCAGACACCAGGCACTTTGTGACTCCAAATGATATCAACCAGGGAAACCCTTTGAACAAAGACCTAGGAATCCCATGCAGGGTGCCAAACCTGGACCTAAAGAGAAGTTCCAGGGTAAGACCCGCTTTCAGCGAAATGTCCAATGAAGAATGGACCCCCCCTCATCTCTTGCTCCAGTGGGGGGCAGACAGGAGCAGTTTCAGGACGCCTGGAAAAACATCAGTCCAGACAAATGGGTTCTGCAGACTTTAGAGATGGGGTACACCCTAGAGTTTCACACTATCCCAACTGAGACAAATTTCAGACATCCAACATCAGGAATCCGGATCTATCAGGGGCTATGAAGAAATCATTAGCCGTACTCATTCAGAACAAGGTGAGAGAGCTGGTACCACAGCATCAGAAATATCTTCAGGTGAAGCTGCTTCTTTCTGTGCCCAAGAGGTAGAGATGGCCCTGGCTGAGTGGGCTTTAATCCTCAAGGGGGGTTCCTTGTCTGCTAATTCATAAGAAGGATAATACAGCTACATATCCAATGAGAAATAAAGGGCTTTGATGGTGCACATCCTTTAAATTTCCCAAAATGATGGCTAAAGAAGGAATCTGTTTTACGAATAAGTTGAGTACGCTTCCTCTATATCTCTCTGTGTCTGTTTCTTATCAGAGATTTAATGGTGTCACACCTGAACGCACTCAGAGCTCTTCCATCCCAAAACAATTTGTAATTTGGAAATCCCTCAGTCAGTCAGTCAGTGTTCTTAGGGACTCCAGTTAGTATATATTCAGGCCCAGTTAGGGGTGGCATTTGACTGGGGTGGCATTTGCCAGGGGTAGTAGTTGGCACCTTTCTCAAAGTACAGCTTTATCTAAGTACGGAGAGTTAGGCAAGAGAGTTGGACAAGAGAGAGACAGCTGCTGAAGCCAGCTAAAGACAAGAGGCAAGTAAACAAGCTGAATTCAGAGTGAAGAAACAGTCATTTCCACCAAGCACTGACATTTGCTTCCTCTACTGAAACTACTGACCACCTGATGCAAGCAACCAGCATTTCCAGGTCTGATTTTACAAACTTCTTATTTAACCACTAAACCACTGGGGACAACCAAATCTGACTTTGATTTCTTCTCCAACCACCATTAACCATTACATCATCTACCTCTCCTGATCATCAGTGGACTACTTCATTTAACCCTGCACTGATTCCTACCCTCATCAAGTACTTTGCAGTTCTGCTACTGACTCTCCTCACCATCCCTGGCACCTATACTCGCCACTCCGTGGATTGACCCTTGATTGCCAAGTCATCTGTACTCTCCTGGATTACTGACTGTTGCACATCTCTACTGCCCCATTCATTAACCCCACTATGGGCAAATTAGCTCCTTGCTTTGTGATCGCCATTCTCACCTGCATAAGACTCTCCTCCTCCTGTGTCCACATTAAGTGTCACGCCATTCACATTGCACCCTCAATTCTTCACTCACCACTTCTCTGCTCCCATGAACTTTTCTCATTCCTCCGCTCCCTATCACCACCATCTCCTTCTACCCCTGCAAAAAAGCCCCACTGCTTCAAATCTCACTCTCACCTTATGTCCCTGTCCCTTCTCCTCCTACTTGCTGCAGGTGACATCTCACCTAACCCAGGCCCCCCTTCCATTCTCTCTTGTACCACAAAACCCACTCACACGCGCAACACTCACAACCTAATAACCGTACCCCGTCACCTAACCTCCTCCCCCCCCTTTTGTTTTGGTCTCTGGAATGCCCGCTCTGTGTGTAACAAGCTAACAGCTGTTCACGATCTGTTCATTTCTCACTCCTTAAACCTCCTTGCCATCACTGAAACTTGGCTCACATCATCAGACACTGCCTCCACTGCCGCACTCTCATATGGAGGCCTTCAATTCACACACACACCGAGGCCTGGCAACAGGCAGGGAGGGGGAGTAGGCATCCTGCTGCCCCCTAACCATATATTTCAGGTACTCCCCACTGTTCCCTCTCTCTCCTTCCCTACATTTGAAGCTCACACACTTCGCCTCTTCTCTCCCTTCCCCCTGCGTGTCGCTGTCATATACAGGCCACCTGGTCCCACTGCACAATTCCTTGATCACTTCACCTCCTGGCTCCCTCACTTCATGTCCTCTGATGTCCCTACTCTCATCATGGGGGACTTCAACATCCCTATAGATAATCACAACACCCCCCCTGCCCTCAAACTCCTCTCGTTAACAACCTCCTTAGGCTTATCGCAGTGGACCGGCTCTCCCACACACAGTGATGGTCACTCCCTCGACTTGATCTTCACTAACCTCTGCTCGGTCTCCAACTTCTCTAATGCCCCCTTTCCCCTCTCTGACCACCACCTCCTCACCGGTAACCTCATCATACCACGCAAACCCATCACCCCCGCCACAATCAAACGCATGCGGAGAAATCTGCATACTCTTGACAAGCAACAATTTTCCACCTCCCTGCAGCCTCTTCTCAACCCCATCCTCACACTTACTTGCCCAGACAAAACTACTGCTCCCTACAACAGCACTCTCACTTCAGCCCTTGACATCGCTGCACCTGCAACTCCACGCCACCCACGCACAACCCCACTACAACCCTGGCACACAAGACTAACGCGATACCTCCAAAGGTGCTCACGCACTGCTGAAAGGCACTGGAGGAAATCGCGCTCCACAGCTGACTTCACACACTACAAATTCATTCTCCGTTCGTATAGCTCTGCCCTCTCCCTGGCTAAACAGTCATTCTTCTCCTCTCTAATTTCTAATCTTTCCTCCAACCCCAAACGCCTTTTCTCAACCTTCACATCTCTTCTAAACCCACCAACACATACACCTTCCACTAACTTCTCTGCCCAAAATCTCGCCAACCACTTCAAGAACAAGATTGAATCTATCAGACATGACATTTCATTACTACCACCCCCACCCAGCCAGCCCAGCCCTGTCGCCTCTCCCACATACACACTAAGCTCCTTCCCACCTGTCACGGAGGATGAAGTCTCCCTTCTCCTCACTCGCTCAAACCTAACCACATGCCCTCTCGACCCAATCCCATCTCAGCTCACCCAAGAACTCTCCCCTCTACTAACTCCAATCCTTACTCACTTATTCAACCTCTCTTTGTCAACCGGCACCTTCCCATTCTCTTTCAAACACGCACTAATCACTCCCATCCTAAAAAAAACCCTCCCTGGACCCAAACTCACTGTCAAATTACCGGCCAATTTCCCTACTCCCATTCGCCTACAAGCTTCTCGAGCGCCTTGCATATAACCGGCTCACTAAATTCCTCTGCTCCCATTCCCTGCTAGATCCCTTGCAATCTGGATTCCACCCTCATCACTCCACTGAGACTGCCCTCACTAAAGTGGCCAATGACTTGCTCTCAGCCAAGTCAAAAGGCCACTACTCCCTACTCATTCTTTTGGACCTGTCAGCTGCCTTTGACACAGTTGATCACCCACTCCTCCTCCAAGCCCTCCACTCCCTAGGTCTCTGCAACACTGCACTCTCCTGGTTTTCATCTTATCTCTGCAACCGCTCCTTCAGTGTTTCTTACTCCGGCTCCACTTCCCCACCCCTCCCACTGTCTGTTGGTGTGCCTCAAGGATCAGTACTGGGACCCTTGCTCTTCTCAATCTACACTGCTTCCCTTGGAAAACTAATAAACTCCTTTGGGTTTCAACATCATCTCTATGCTGATGACACCCAAATATATCTTTCCTCCCCAGACCTCTCCCCTACCCTCCTGACCCGAGTGTCTGACTGTCTGTCTGCTGTGTCTTCCTGGATGTCCTCCCATCAACTCAAACTTAACCTTGGCAAAACTGAACTAATTCTCTTCCCTCCATCTACAACCAGCCTTATCCCAAATATTTCCCTCACCGTTAACAACACTTCCATCACACCAACCCCTACTGCTTGGGGGTCACATTTGACTCTGCCCTATCCTTCATTCCTCACATCCAGTCAATCTCCAACTCATGCCGCCTCCACCTCCGCAACATCTCTAGAATCCGACCCTTTCTCACAGAAGACACTACCAAAATTCTAATCCAAACACTCCTCATGTCCCGTCTTGACTACTGTAACTCTTTACTAATTGGCCTGCCTCTCACCCGACTAACCCCGCTACAGTCCATAATGAACTCTGCTGCAAGACTAATCTACCTCACTCATCGCTTCTGTAACACCACACCCCTCTGTCAGTCCCTACACTGGCTCCCGTTAGCACCAGAGTTTTGAATTTTACTCTGTATGCTAACTTATAGAGCCCTCACTAACACTGCACCCCCTATATCTCATCTCTCATTTCCAAATATACTCCCACCCGCCATCTTCGCTCTGCACATGACCTTCTGCTCTCCACAGCTCTTATCACATCCTCCCACTCCCGCCTACAAGACTTCTCCCGTGCTGCACCTGAGCTGTGGAATTCCCTCCCCCGCCCCATCAGACGCTCCCTGAAGACTCACCTCTTCAGGGAGGCCTATCAACTGCCTCCATAAACATCATCACCAAGATTCACCCCTTGCACGGACTACTGCACTCAACGGCACTTCTCACTCCCACCCACTGACTGGCAGTTCATGTGGCAGGAGGCACTTAAACGCAATAGCACTTACTCCTTCTGTATCAAACCTACCTTCCTCTAGACTGTAAGCTCTCACGAGCAGGGCCCTCTGATCCTCCTGTTCTCCACATCTGATTGTACTATTTAATACCTCTGTATGTCTATCCCCAATTGTACAGCGCTGCGGAATTAGTTGGCACTATATAAATAAAGAATAATAATAATAGTGTACAAGGTCAAGGTTATGGAGACGCTTCTCCAGCTCCCCAGACGGGTTAGGGCAAAATGAAGGAAGTACAATTTCCTGGTTTAAATGGAACTGGGATATAACCTTGGAGGGGAATGCAGGGTTCGGATGCAGCACCACTTTGTTTCGATGAAAGATCAAGCAAGGGGCAGTGGCCTTCAGGGCCTCAAGTTCCTAAACTCTGCGGGTTGAAGTTACTGCCGTAAGAGGCATTGTATTTAGAGTGAGGTGCTTCATGGAAATAATATCCAATGGTTCGAAGAAGGGGTGAAAAGCGAGCTGTTGTAAAACCAGGTTAAGATCCCAGGAACGAACTGAATCACGTATAGTGGGTTTTATCTTTGTTATAGCTGTCATGTATTTCTTTACTAGAAAATTATCAGTGAATGGCGTGGCAAGAAAGCTGAGAGTTGAACTTTTAATGATGCCAGTCTTAGTCCTTTTTGGAAGCCTGATTGTAAGAAGTCCAGGATCCTTGGAGCAGAAATGAACTGTCTGGTTAAACCTCGAGAGGTGCACCAGCGTTGGAATGTGGACCAGACCAATAATAGATCTTTGTAGTGGAAGGACACCTGCCCTGCAAGATGGTGTTTATGACGGATTCAGAAAGACCTTGGTGAGTTAGAGATTCCCGTTCAGCCTCGGATTCAGAAAGACCTTGGTGAGTTAGAGATTCCCGTTCAGCCTCCAGGCCCTGAACTGGAAGAAGGCTGGACTGGGATGTAATATTGGCCCTTGATTCGGTAAGTGTGGAATGTCTGGAAGAAGGATTGGAGGACAGACGGACAGCTGCAGTAGGCCCGAGTACCATAACTTTCTCGGCCAATTTGGGGCTATGAGGATGATATTGGCCTTGTCTTGTCTTACTTTTCTTATGACCTCTGCCAGGAGAGGAATGGGTGGAAAGATGGAAGCTAATTTGAAAGACCAAGGAATGCTTAGGGCGTCTTGTCCTGCCGACTGTTTGCCTGCCCACCTGGATAGGTATAGTTGACACTGTTTGTTCTGGGCAGTCGTCATGAGATCTATTGACGGGGATCCTAGGGTCTGTGTTAGGGATAGGAACACCTGTCTGTTGAGGCTCCATTCTCCTGGATTTAGCTTTGCCTGGCTGAGGAAGTCTGCCTGGATGTTCAGGTGGCCTGATAAATGAGAGGCTGTTAAAGCTAGCAGATGTTTTTCCGCCCAGAGCAGGATCTTTATTGGAAGACTGTTGAGTTGAAGACTCCTGGTTCCTCCTTGATTTAAGTCGTATTGTACAGCTGTGACATTGTCCAACTTTATGAGGACTGCTTCCGGCCAGGTCTTGCTGGAAGTGTAGCAGTGTCTTCTAGATGGCTGACAGCTCCAGTATGTTTATGTGAAATCTGGATTCCTGGTAGAAACATGTGCCCTGTACAGACCTCTGGTTCCAGACCCCTTCCCATCTAAGATGGCTGGCATCCGTGGCGAGCACCTGTCAAGATGGCTCTATTATCTGACTGCCTTGTGCCAGATTCTTCTTCTGAGTCCCCCAGGATAACTCCCGTCTGGTGGAGGCCAATACTGGAATACGCCTGTGCAGGTCTGATGGGCTCTTTTTGTAAAACTGGAGGAAGTTGTACTGGGTCTGTCGGGTATGTGTTCTGGCCCATGGAATAATCTGCTGTGCAGAGGAAAGATGGCTCAGGACTCTGGAAAAGGATTTTACTGTGTGAGAATGTCTTATTAAAAATTAAGTCACCTGCTCCCTGATGCGTGTTTGTCGTTCCAAGGACAGGGTTGCACTGTTGTGACGAATGTTTAATAGAACACCCAGGAACTACAGCTGTTGAGAGGGATGAAGTATGCTTTTTTCTTTGTTGATTAGCCAGCCCAGATTTTGTAGTAAGTGTCTGCAGAGGACGGTGTTGTTGTTTGCCATCTGATACGAGGGCACTATGAGCAAGATGTCGTCTAGATAGGGCACGATTTTGATCTGATGTGTACTTCTTAACTTGGCCATGGCTACAGCCAGAAGCTTGGTGAATACTCAGGGTGCCGTGGCTAGTCCGATCGGAAGTGTTAGGAACTGATAATGTTGTTTGAAGACATGAAATCTTAGTTACTGGCGAAGACTGGGTCTGATCAGTATGTGATAGAAGGCGTCTTTTAGGTCTATGCAGGAGAAAATATCTTGTGGCTCAATCAGCTTTAAAGCTGACAGCACTGTCTCCATCTTGAAGTGCCGTATTGGTAGGAACTGGTTGAGATCCTTTAGGTCCAGGATAAGACAAAGTTCCCCAGAAGGCTTTATAACAGAGAAAAGAACTGAATAAAACCCCGGAATCTCTGACTCATCAGGACCTCCTCTATTACTTTGTTCAGAATGAGTGACTGAAGAACTTGTCTCATCTGGTTTACCTTGGCCCTGTTCCTGATCTGTGATGTCCTGAATTTTGGAACCGGAGGAGCAGTTTGAAATTCAAGAGCATACCCTTCCTTCACTATTTCCATAGTCCAAGAGTCGGGGTGGATGGATACCCAGGACTGATGGAACTGCTCCAGCCTGCCCCCAACTGGAGGTGAAAGACGGAGACCTCTGGCTTCATTGGCGGAACTGAGTCTTCCTCTGGAAATCCTTCCAGATTCCTCCTCTAGAAGGCTGAGCACCCCCTCGCTTTCGTTGGTCGTAGACTTTACCAGGTCTGTATCTCTTGGCGTCACAAAAGGACTGACATCTTGATGTATTAGTTCTAGATGGAGATCCCCTGCCACGTCTGTCTTGTGGCAGAAAAGGACTTTTTCCTGCTGAGGATTTTTTTAATAATGTCCTCCAACTGGTCTCCGAATAGCTTTGATCCTTCAAAAGGTAACAAGATCAGTCTTTTCTTAGAAGACGGATCTGCATCCCAGGATCTGATCCAAAGTGCTCTTCGTGCTGTTACAGATAAAGCAGAAGATTTTGCGAGAAGTCTGATGTTGTCTAAAGATGCGTCACAGGAGTAGTTCACTGCATCCTTAATTGTGACTAGTTGTTTTAGGATCCGTGATCTGGAGATGGATGATTCCAATTTCTCTTCAATCTCGGATAGCCAGATGCGCAGGGTGCAGAACACCGACACCATGGCTGTAGCGGTCTTCAAATTCTGACCAATGGATGTAAACTGTACGAAGTGCTGCATCTGTCCTCTTATTCATGGTGTCTCGCAGGGTCGTACCGTCTTCCAGAAGTAAAGTTGTCCTTCTTGCTGTCTGCGCTATAGCGTGTCGACTTCAGGTGGTGTAGTCCAGCTCACTGTACCCTATCTGCAAAGGGGTACATCCGTTGGAATAGTTTTGAAGTGGAATATCTTTTCACCCTGTTTCCACTCTCTCTGTACTGTTTCTTGTATAGAACTATGTACCAGAATGAATGCACAGGTCTTCTTATATCCAATAAAGGCAGTATCAATAACATTGAGGTCTTTCTGGACTTTAGTAAAGGCTATGAGAAAATCATTAGGCCTTACTGGAGGGTCTACTTTATCAATAGAAAAGCTTCCTGTATCGTCTACAATTTCACCATCTTCAGCGGAAGAACCTGCAGACTCCATCTATACAATACTGTCTTCCTTATACTCCTGCAGATGGGATGGCCCTTCATCTGGGTCTGAAACTCTGGGACTTTCTGTGGCGGCGTCCTGCATTGATGAGAAGGTCTCCTGCATGGAGACCTTCATCCAGCTCAAAAAATCCTGGAACTGGGTAGAGACTTCGCTGCCAGATGCATGCTTCAAGCAGTCATGGCATAACTTAGAGGGGTCAGAGAGGGGCAGTCTCTGGTCGCAGCCTGCACAGGATTTTGTTTTTGCAGCAGCCTTTTCTTCTTTAGAGGGCTCTGCAGACTTTTTCTTATCTCCTTTAGCCTCCTTAGACTCAGACATAGAATATAGATATATTTCTGTATAAGTCACTAAGTGTATTTATATTATATATACATATACACACACACACACACACACACACACACACACACACACACACACTTGTTACAAAGCCCGTGTACACGGGCTGATCCGGAGCGTGGAGCTCCAGATGGCTCACAGCCTGTCAGTGCTCCCGGCTCTGGGGCAGCAGCGGAGGCGCTGGGTGACAGTTTGGCACCCAGCCGGCTCCGCTGCTGCCCCAGAGCCAGGAGCACAGACAGGCTGTCAGCCTTCCGGAGCTCTCCGCTCCGGATCAGCCTGTTCTGTGAGTCCCTACTGCGCATGTGCGGTTACGCACACAGTGAGAGACGCATTCTAGGACTTTATGTTATAGGAGATTTATATGCACATACATACACACAATACAGCAGAGATAAGGGAGACACAAATTATGCAATAATCAGCCAAATAAATACACATGGTATAAATGTATAAGGTATGTAACTCACGATCCTCCTGGAGACTCAGTTGTCTGTTTGGTTGATATACCCTCTGTTCTGCACGAGGAGGAAGATGCCAAGCAACCTCTTGCGTTCCAATCGTGGAACGCTCGCGTCACACCCGGTTCCCTCCGGCATTCTTCCGGCCACAAATGGGTGAAGGCAACATAAGGAAGGGATAGAGCAGGCGCGTTGCCGCTCTAGATCCCTGCATGGTCTCCAGATCGCTTGTTCTTGCCATGGCATGATGCGGGGCAGAGGAAATTATCTGCCATTTCAAAAATTAAACCAACTATTAGAGAAGTGATCCCTCCTTGGGATTTGAACCTGGTACTGATGCAGTTGGCTACTCACCATTATTCTGAACCTTTAGAAGATGCATCCTTAAAGCACCTTAATTTAAAAACTATACTGCTTACGGCAGTGACGTCTGCCCGACGTGGGAGTGAGTTACAATCCTTAGTATGTGATCCACCATACTTATTCTTTCATCGGGACAAAGTGGTCCTTAGGCCACCAACTTCCTTTCGCTCTAAGGTAGTTTCAGAATTTCACCTAAGTCAAGAAATCATACTGCCTTCCTTCTGCCCTCAGCCAGCTAATGAAAAAGAAGCCTGTCTACACAAAACTAGACCTGATGCGGTGTCTACAAATATATCTGAATAAAACTAAGCTAATTCGAAAAACAGAATCTTTGTTCACTTTGCCAGAAAATTCAAAGGTAACCCTGCTACGAAATCTTCCATTGCCAGATGGATTTGTGATTGCATAAAACTTGCCTACGAGTCTGTAAACAAGGATATGGACTACTTGGGCGCTTAAAGCAGTGGCGACACCCGAGGAAATTTGCAAGGCAGCCACTTGGTCTTCAGTATCCACTTTTACTAAACACTATAAGTGGGATCTCCTTGCTTTGGTGGATGTGAGATTCGGCAGGAAGGTGCTGGAAGCTGCCCTTCCTCGATGAGGAACCTCTTCCCTCCTTGTGTTCTGGGGCACTGCTTTGTTAAGTCCCACAGTACATTGCCGTGGATTGGACACAGAGGAAAAGGTGACATTTACTCAGCGGTATTTCATTTTCCTCTGTGTACTTCCACAGCACCCCTCCATCTTTTGGGTTTTTACTGTAAGGTATCGTTCCAACTATGCTGCTGACATGATACAGAGGATATTCGTTCACAATATGAATGCTGATATTTGGTGTTAACTATTTTATACTAATCATGTGTGTTTTTCAGCTTGGCCAGAATGGTTAACTGAATCAGGAGGGGAAACGGAAGTTTATATTTTAAAATTTGGTCCTACCAGCTGGGAGGCGGAGCTAATCTTACAATACATTGCCCTGGAAGGACACAGATGAAAACGAAATATTGGTGAGTAAATTTCACCTTTTTTTACTCTTTTATATATGCTTTGGACTATCTTTAAACACTACCTTGGGCTAGATTACTGTATCCCACAGGGGTCCTCATTATAGCTTTTGATTTGCACTGTTATTTTTTGTTTTTATTTTTTGTCATATATTTGAAGACAGGAACAGCTGTTTGGTGCTGTTACCTGCCTCTTCAGCCAAGAACAGCTTTCTCAATGCTGTGATTTGAGCCTTTGACACTATTTACTAGTGGAACACGGTTTATAGTGCCCACTATTATAGGAGAGCACAAATATATTTTTATACTTTAGGTATTTTTTTTTTTTAAATATTTGAATATTCATTTATTAGTTGTACTTGATTTTATTGAATAAATTATAATACTACACTTAGAGCTACTTTGGTATGCTGTCGCTCCCTCCCCTCTACGCTTTTGTTTTCTGCATGAAACCTATGTCTTGGAGGTCTTAAGACAAATACGGGATCAGCAGCACATACGCTCCCATTCAAACGAACATTACCTGAAGTTTCTAAACAAGGTTATGCTTTCTATGACATTTTTATGATATTTTTATGAGACCCGACTTTACATTTAGACCTGCTGTACTGCACTCTATTACATACTGTACAGGGAACTGTGGTATGACAGTCCCTTTCTTCCTGTACAGGAATAAAATCATACCTTTATCACATATTGGGTTATACAAGAAGAGGTCATGGGAAGACTGGACAAAATTAAAGACTGATGAAGCACCTTGCCCAGACTGCATACATCCAAGAAACTCAGCGCAGTGTTAGCAAGACTCATCTTTTTACTCTTTAAAGGGATAGTAATGTTTCAAAATAAAAGCAGCTCCAATTAATCTTCATAGTATTTGGGACATGGAGAGTGTTATTTCAATACTGTCAGTTGTAGTTCAAGAGTAAATCGAATGATAAAGTATCCCCCCCTCCCGCCCCTTTTACCCAATATAAGCCACCTCCCCTCAGATGTGGAATCTGGTCTTGAGACTAGACAGCTCAAAGCAAGGGACAATCTTCTTACCGAGAGCATAATAAAAACCCTGCCACCCTTTGACAGGTTTTTCCCTTATGCTAACTGAAGATTGTCCCTCTCTGCAAGCCATCTGGACACCACCTTTCTGTTCTGAGGTGAGCAGTGTTAGATCAGTAAAAGGGGAAGGAGGGGGATACGTTATCATTCAATTACTCTTGAACTACAACTCTGACAGTATGAAAATAACACTCTCCATAGCCCAAATACTATGAAGATTATTTGGAGCTGCTTTGATTTTGAAACATTACTATCCCTTTTAAGATTCTCTCACCACAGGCCAAGTACCATAGGACTGGCGTGAAGCCAATATACGGCCTTTATTTAAGAAGAAGAGAACAAAAACCAAACCTGGGAAACATAGATCTGTGAGTTTGACTTCAGTAGTGGGGAAAACTGCTAGAAGGGAGAAAAAGGGATTATATTCAGGATTTTAGAGTAGAAAATAAATTATTAGCAGTAGCAACCTAGATAATAAAGCAGTATATATATTATGCAAAATTATTTGCTACAGTGCCAATTTCTCTCTTGCGTTTGGGGCCTTACGGGCACCTAATGCTGGATAACTACCTACTATTTTATGCATAAAGAGATCATCAGAAAGTCTACCAGTTAAATCGTGATGAAATCTTGGTAGAAAATATAAGAAAAATGACAGAGTAAGATTTGTGACTACTTTTGGCTGTCATTGGCCACTTCTTAGGAGTTTGTTCATAAAACACTGGAACATTTTGACCCAAAATACGTCTCTGGCTAAAACAGTAGGTAGTTATCCAGTTATCCAAACTTGAGAGAAATTGGTACACAGTATAAGGGAACCCAAGAGTTCTAAACTGGAATGGTTAGGGAAAAGTCAGACCAAGGGAATGTTTTGCTGTGGATCTTGCCAGACCTGTTCATTTGTATGTAAGAGCAAAGTATTTTATAATAATGATGGCTCCAAGTGTTATAAAATAAAAAATACGTGATAAATTGCTGTACAAGAGGTGTTATTTACCAGTTGATATGTCCTTGCAATAAAATATATATTGGGAAGACATATAAAAAGAATTAAGGAAGCTGATCTTGAAGCAAATATGTGACATCCAAAGAAGGGACATGGAGAGTTCAGTGTTACGTCATTTCCATAAATACCATGGTGGAGAAATCAATGGACTTGGAGTTATGGGGGTGGAACATGTGGTGGGGAGTGCACTGGGGGGAGGGGGCAGTGACAGACAGGAAGCTTTTACAGCAAGAGGCCAGATGGATTTATACTTTAGTTGCCATGGCCACATATGGGCTAAATGAGGAAATATCATTTAGGGCCTTCCTATGTTTTAAGAGATATGGAATGTGAGGCTTCCTTATGTCTGTGTTTGGACCCCCATGCTTTCCCCATCTCTGGGATTTAACTTCATTTGGTGGTTATAATATGTGTGTGTTTTTGTTTGAATCAAAGTGACTGCCAAGTGCTGTAAGTGAATAGAGTGGGTTGGGGTGTTCTGGTGCTCACTGGATACTTTGTGCCCTTTTAAATGTGGAGTTTACCCTCTACATGTCTGTGATGACAGGAAATGACAGAAAATCCAGCTGTGGGTTTGTCTTGATGCTCTCGGTTCCATTCATGGGAGGAGTTGCAAAGATGGATTATGTTACTATGGTGATTTATTTAGTACTTCCGGGTTGTGGATATGCAAGAGAGATGCGGGAGTAAAAGAACCTTTGCCCTGATGAAGTCTGCAAAGAGTCAGGCAAAACGCATTGGAGGAAACCCTGGAGTGTTTTAGAGAAGCTGGTGGTGCTCCTGTTTATTCACCTATGGAGTTGTATATAGCTATTAGAAGTTCCAGTGTTGTATGTGGCCTGATTGCAAATTGTTTGTGTGTGACATCCTGCAAGTGCTCAAGAGATTTGCTGTACTTAAGCTGTACTTATTGGTCACCGCGAATAAATAACGCTGTTATTGACCACTCCATTAGAATGATCGCTCCATTCATTTGTGTTACTAATATTACATATATGGAACATGGTTTCATAACATCCGAGTTGTATTTATAAAATTATCTACTCATCATCCTACATGTGTTGTGTAAAATTTACTTGCAAGCAACTATATTCTTGTCTTGCCATGAGCTGTATGTGTACATTCTCATGAGTATTAACTCTTTTTGCACTGGCCCCAGTAACATGTCTCTTTTTTTGGCTCTCCAGGGAGGGTTTTTTTAGATTTTCTTTATATTTTGTTGGGTGACTTATTTTTTCTTAGAAGTGTGTTTACTGTAGTGGGGATGATTAGGGCTTATTGGGGGGGGGGGGGGCAGATTTAGAGTCTACTATTTATTGCCATCTGTCTATGGTCAATGATTAATACATTTTCACTTTTATACATTTTTAACATATATTTTTCGTATTATGGCTAAGTGCTGGTTAAAATCAACATCTAAGTATATGCGCTCTCTTATTATATCTAGTTTTTGAGGGATTAGTGCATCCTACATATGATATAAGTAGGTATTGCCACATGATTGGTTATTGCAGAAGTGCTCCTTGAATTGTTTCTTTTTTTTTTTTTTTCGCTGGCAAGACCTCGTCTCGAATATGCTATGCAGTTTTGGGCACCGGTTCTGAAAAAAAGATATTCTAGAACTGGAGAGAGTACAGAGAAAAGCAACATGATTAATTTAGGGAATGGAGGACTTGATGTATGAGGAACAGCTAGACAAACTTGGTTCATTTATTCTAGAGGAAAAGAAAACTAAGAGGAGATCTTGTTACCACATTATGCAAGGTCAAATACAAGGTTTTCTCTAGTGAGTTTTTCAATTCAAGACTTGATCAATTAAGAAGGGGACAACCCTTAAAGGCATATTAGATAATAAAGGGATAGTAATGTTTCATAAAAAAAACAGCTCTAATTAATCATCATAGTATTTGGACTTTGGAGTGTGTTATTTCAATTCTGTCAGCGTTGTAGTTCAAGAGTAATTCAATGACAAAGTATCCCCCTCCCGCCCCTTTTACTGATGTAACACTGCTCAGTCAGATCAGAAGGGATGTGCCCAGGTAGACTGCAGAGAGGGACAATCTTCAATTAAGGTAAGGGAAAAAGCTGAAAAACTTGTCAAGGGGGAGAAGGGCTTTCATTGTTCTAATAGGAAGAAGAGTGTCCCCTTCTGTTATCTGTCTGGTCTATGGACTGCATTCCACATCTGAGAAGAGATAGCTTACACTAGGTAAAAGGGGCGGGAGGGGAAACTTTGCTAGTGAATATCTCTCAAACCATAAAGGTTTGAGAGATAAGACTTATCATTCTTCATGTTTTTTTAATGCCTACAAAATAAAATAAAGATAAAATGAAGTATTACTATCCCTTTAAGAGAAGATCAATTCTACATCATACAGTTTTTTACAATGGAATGTACCTTTGTAACAGAAAACTAGGATTTGACGACAGAAGAACCACTCAGCCCATTTTCCTACTGTATAAACCTTAACAAGCCTTTTTTGGTCCTTGTTCAGGACAGCCTTATTCATATCCCATGCATACTTAAACTCTGTCACTGTATTAAGTCCTATAACTTCTGCTGGTAGGCTGTTCCACTTATCTACTACCCTCTTAGCGAAGTAAAACTTTCTTACTTTACACTTAAACCTGTGTCCCTCTAGTTTTAGACTATGGCCTCTTGTCCTAACATTTTTACTCCTTTGAAATGTACTTCCCACCTGCACTTTGTTGAATCCCTTCATGTATTTGAATGTTTCTATCATATCCACTCTCTCTCTCTCTCTCTTCTCTCCTCCAAGCTATACATGTTCAGATCCTTTAGTCTATCCAGATATTTATTTTCCTGTAAACTAGTCACCATTTTTGTAGTCCTTCTCTGAATTTTCTCTAGAGTATCTGTAAGAAAGTCAAAATGGATCAAATATGACTTATAACAGGGGTTTGTCTGTGGAGATATATATGTGTATGTTTATGTATGCATACATGTCTTTATCGATATGGATATGGGCACCGTATGCAATTTATTATGTGTGTGTGTGTGTATATCTATACTAGCAATATGTGACGGCGTTTCCCGTCATTGTAGTAGGGTATGTGTTATGTAGCATTTTTTTGTTTGAAATGTTGTAGGTGGCATGTTGAAGATATTTTGTAAGAATTTTTTGTGTTTGTTTGTATTGTACATTTCATTTAGCTGTATTGACTGATGATGTGTTCTTGTGTACTGTGTGAAACAGAAAGAATCATACTGCACACATACATAGACACACACAGATACAATGACATATACAGACATTGATCATACATACACACGTACATACATGTGTGTACACACACACACACACACACACACAGATATTACAGTCCTGTAAGTGCCAGAGGGGTAGGCAAGGCATTGCTCATTGTGTTGCTTAATCACCTGGCACTGGAAGGGTTAACCAGCTGTCCCAGTATGTAATGAGAGTCATGGAGTCCACAGTCCCTGAAGTGGACTCTGTACATGCACACTTAGAGGCTGTCAGACAACTGCCGGCCCGGCTCCCTGGACAGGAATATACCTCCTGCCCCAGGCCTCGGCCAAGAGCGTTACTAGGGACGCAGCCCGGGCACCGAGAGCGGGAACTGAGGAGGGATGGTGTGTGTGGTTGGAGCAGGGATGGTGTGTGTTGTTGGAGCAGCTATAGTGCGGCATGTATATTTTTTTGTGCCAGGTACTTACACAATGCAGGTGTGTGACCGCGGGCAGAGAGCGGCGGTGAAGAAGCTTGTGTGTAAGAGTGTGTACTACAGAGTAGCCCCAGCATGGTCTGTCTCCAGCCCCTCAGCCACGGGTAATAGCCGCATCCAGCTGCTGCTTGTAGAGAGCTCTTTGAAGGGCCGCATGACCAGGGTGGTGTGTTGTGCTTCATGAAGGGGGAACATGAAGGATTTGGTACTGGGCCTGCCTGCCTCCGAGCTACATGAAGCAGATGGGCTTCCTGCAGCAGAAGCCGAAAGCATTGTTGTGTTGCGGATACCAGAAATGAAGGTACACTGGAGCCCATCCCACCCTCTCTTTGTTGGATCAGCTCATTGTGTGCCTCAGGTTGGTGGAGGGACGAGAGAGCGAGAGAGAGCGCGTGTGTGTGTGTGTGTGTGTGTGTGTGTGTGTGTGTGTCTGTGGTGTAGGAGCGAGTGGCAGACATTTTTTTTTTTTCGGTCACTTGGATAGGGGGGCAGCCAGCTCCCTGAATGATTTAAATCACTCCTTCATTGAATCACCCAATGGGAACAGTAATTCCTTACTTAAAGGAGCAGTAAACTTTTTTTATGAAAACATATATTTTATAGATCTTTTCCTGCTGAATAAAATGAGGTCACTCCCACTGCTGTCAGATGTTTTATTCAAAAATTATAGCAGTTTAAATAGTCAGGAAGTGAATTTACTGTGTTTACTTCCTGATAGATCTAACAGACAGGAAGTGACAGGCAGTTTCTATCACATTCTATGGAGAACTGTATGTCTCTGACTTTCCTCTCCATTAGAATCTAACAGAAAATTAATTAGAATTTGACCACTAGTGGGCACTGCTAATGTAAAAAAATCATGGGTTTAAACTGTAATAGCTCTGGAAATATAAATCTCTCGGCAATGGGAGTACCCTTATTTTACTCAATACAATCCCTACAAAATATACTTTTTCTTAAAAAAAAGTTTACTGCTCCTTTAAGCTGAGGTAACATAGCAATATAACATACAGTGGCTCTTCAGCTGAGGCAGCGTAGCAATATGCTGAGGGATCAAATAGAAAGTGGTGTTTGAGGCTTACCCTCTGTAACATACAGCAAAGCATCTCTCTCCCTTTAAGTAGAAAGAACGGGAATCAGGAAGTGGAGGAGTGACAGTTGAAAACAGACAGTGAGGTGACTGAAGAGATGAAGATTTAACCCTTTGAGTGCCAGAGGGGTAAGCAACGCATTGCAAAGCAATGTGTTGCGTACCCCTCTGGCACTGAAAGGGTTAAATAAAAGAGTTGCTATTAAGTTTATCCCTGAGTTTGTATTTTAAGGAAACATTACACCCTCGTACTGAAACAGTGTGTATGGAGGGTTACAGTTATCTGTGGGAGGTGACACAGTACATGGAGGATTACAGTTATCTGTGGGAGGTGAAACAGTGTGTTTGTGGGGTCATGATCCTGAGTGAGAGTGTGAGTGGACCAGGAGAAGTTATTGATATCCCTACTTCAGGAGTGAGTGGCAGCTATATTTTTTTTTGTCAGTTGGATAGTGGTGGGAGGGCTGGAGGGGGTGGGCCAACTCCCTGTATGATAAACACGCCCCCATTGAATCACCCAATGGGAGCAAGAATGTCCCCATTGAATCACCCAGTGAGAGTTGTGTCTCCTAATGAGACATAAATTATGTAATGAGGCATTCTGTTCAATGTGTGTTTGTTTTCTGAGGAGACATAAATTATGTTCTGTGTGTGAGGTACCATAAATTATGCAATGAGGCTTATTCTTTTATATATATCTATCACGGTCCCCGTGATTCCCTGTCAATCTGTGACTGTGTTACCTTTGCATTGGAGGAGGCTGATTGGCCCGCCCAGGATGTTCCTTTTTATACTGGCTCTTGGGCACTTGTCAGTTGCCCTTTCGTGGTGTTCCTGATCCTGCGCCTCGTTGCTGAGTTCCAGTGTCTCCTGTGTACCGACCAGGCTTGTCTGACTCCTCTTCTGATCCTGCTCCGTGATTGACCCGGTTCTGGCTGACGACCCTGTTCCGTGATTGACCCGGTTCTGGCTGACGACCCTGTTCCGTGATTGACCCGGTTCTGGCTGACGACCCTGCTTCGTGATTGACCCAGTTCTGGCTGACGACCCTGCTCCGTGATTGACCCGGTTCTGGCTGACGACCCTGCTCCGTGATTGACCCGGTTCTGGCTGACGACCCTGCTCCGTGACTGACCCGGTTCTGGCTGAGGACCCTGCTCCGTGATTGACCCGGTTGTGGCTGACAATCCTGCTCCGCGATTGCTCCGTTATCCGGCTGATGTTCCTGCTGCTGTATCTATCCGGTTCCGGTTGTAGTTCCTGTCTGGTGTGATGTTCCAATGTTCCTCCGGTCGCTCCAGCGACATTCTGAACTGTTTAGTATCTCGCTGATCCTCTCTCGCTCTTCTAGCTGTAGCCTGAGGTTGCTTTGCCATACGCTATCTGCTGAGCTGTGCTCTCCTGTATGTACCAGATTAACCCGTGCAGTGCCAGTAGTCTCCGGTTACGTGCCTCTTATATTGCTTGCCAAGCCTCTGTTTACCCTTTGAGCCGCTACTCTCTGAGCCTTCAATACACGCCATACTATTCCTTGCAGAGCTCTGCCTGTCCGGTGTGCACCGTGACCACGCCGGCTGGCGCAGGTAGTCTGTCCGCTCTAGCAGTAGGATTCCGTGCGACACAGGAAGGGTGTCCTGGCTCTGGCTCACAAGCGCTCAGGGTGTACGTTATCTCCTGCACTTCCCAGTGCTTCAGCTTGTGCAGCAACCGTCTATCTTGGCATCCTAAGGGTGTCTTGGCACAATCCAATTGGCATACGAAGGGTTACTATCTATTCTCGTTAAGGGCGATTCCTATTCTGGTTACTTCAGCTCTGGCAGTAGCATTCCTCCTAGCCCACGGTGGTGGTATTGGCTCAGCTCAGTGCAATAGGGGTGCTCCCTGTTTCTACCTAGAGAGTGATTCAGTGTAGACACTTTACTTCTTTCTCTACATTCAGAGACTGTTATCCAGAGACAGTTATCATATCCTGGGCGTTGGCCAATCTAAGACTGAGTTACCCCAGTTGCTCCTGTTAACCCTGTGGGGTTATTCCCAGTCTATATTTGTATATACATTCCTAGCTTGTATTGCACTTACTTTGTCTGTATTTGTCAATACTGTTTTTACCTGTGCTGGCCCCTAGGGGCACTGTTTATCATCCTGATTCAATAAAACAGTGTTTTTACTTCATACCCTGGTCTGAGTGTCAGAAAACCGTAACAATATATATCTATCTATCTCTATATATATATCTCTATCTATCTCTATCTCTATATATATATTATATATATATATATATATATATATATATATATAAAAGAATAAGCCTCATTGCATAATTTATGGTACCTCACACACAGAACATAATTTATGTCTCCTCAGAAAACAAACACACATTGAACAGAATGCCTCATTACATAATTTATGTCTCATTAGGAGACACAACTCCTATTGGGTGATTGAATGGGGACTTTACTGCTCCCATTGGGTGATTGAATGGGGGCATGTTTATCATACAGGGAGTTGGCCCGCCCCCTCCAGCCCTCCCACCACTATCCAACTGACAAAAAAATATAACTGCCACTTGCTCCTGAAGTAAGGATATCAATAACTTCTCCCGGTCCACACACACTCTCACTCAGGATCATGACCCCACAAACACACTGTGTCACCTCCCACAGATAATTGTAACCCTCCATACACACTGTCACCTCCCACAGATAACTGTAACCCTCCATACACACTGTGTCACCTCCCACAGATAACTGTAACCCTACATACACTCTGTTTCAGTACGAGGATGTAATGTTCCCATACAATACAAACTCGGTGATAAACTTAATAGCAACTCTGTTATTTAACTCTTCAGTCACCTCACTAACTGTCTCAACTGTCACTCCTCCACTCCCTGCTTCCTGATTCCCGTCCTTTCTCCTTAAAGGGAGAGAGATAATTTGCTGTATGTTACAGAGGGCAAGCCTCAAACACCACTTTCTATTTGTTCCCTCAGCATATTGCTACGCTGCCTCAACTGAAGAGCCACCGTGTGTTATATTGCTATGTGACCGCAACTTAACCCTTTGAGTGCCAGAGGGGTACACCAGGGGTGTTTGCAGGTTCCCAAATGATCTGGGGCTACAGCCTACAGCAAAATTCAACAGAGTGCCTGCCACCAGTGGTAGTGATGATAACGCTATAGTGTGGAGTAAGTTATCCTTACACAACATATATGTTTATTTTACTAATCTATATATAAAGCAATGCAAAGAGTTAAGAAGTAAGCCATTTTATGTTCAACTCTTGCCATTGTTTTTTGTTCTAACTAACTGGAGTTATTGTGGTGTAAACCAACTGTACCACAGGGAACAAATCAAAATTCCTGTCACATTAAATAGGGGTTTTAACTCCTTGAATGCTAGAGCGGTCTTCAATACGTTGCAAAGCAATGCATTGGAGACTTCTCTAGCATTCAAGAGGTTAAAAACTCTATTCAAGTGCAGTGGATTTTAAGAACTTTTATTTGTCCCCTATTGTGCAGTTGGTTTACTCCAGAATAAAACCAGGTTGCTTTAATACATATGAGCCATTGATGTAACTGAATAAATTATCAAGAGCAACATCAAAGTATTTTATTTATACAGATAATGTATAAACAAATATAACAATGTTTAAACAAACATTAATGTGAGTTTTATTGCTGTGGAGCAATGTGATACACTTATATACCCACCACACAGTCTGATCTCCTAAACACAGGGACACCAGGGTGATACACTTATATACACACCACACAGTCTGATCTAAACACAGGGACACCAGGGTGATACACTTATATACACACACCACCCAGTCTGATCTCCTGCACACAAGGACACCAGGGTGATACACTTTATATACACATCACACAGTCTGATCTCCTACACACAGGGACACCCGGGTGATACACTTCTATACACACCACATAGTCTGATCTCCTAAACACAAGGACACCAGGGTGATACACTTATATACACACCACACAGTCCGATCAACTAAATACAGGGACACCAGGATGATACCCTTATATACACACCACACAGTCTGATGTCCTAAAAAGAGGGACACCAGGGTGTGAAAGAGGGACAGAGGGATTTGGGGCTCGAAGAGGGACTGTCCCTTCTGAAGAGGGACGCTTGGGAAGTATGCTGATACCCAGCATTGTTCCATTGCCCACTGGTAGCCATAGAACCCCTCATACACTGCCTGATAACTTTGTGCTTCTAGCCCCTATTAGCCACACATCTACTGTCTAATACTCCAGTGGTTTGCCACCGGTAGCACCAGGCCCACACATGAACTGATATCTCAGTCTTCTTCTACTGGCAACTGGCAGCCATAGAACCACACATATATTGTCTGATACTCCAGCATTGTTTCTCTGGTTACTGGTATCCATAGAACCATACATACACTGTGTGATACCCCATCATTGTTCCACTTGTTACCTGTAGCCAATCATACACTGTCTGATTGCTGGCATTTTTCCATTGGCCGCTGGTAGCTACAGAACAACGCACATAAACTTTATGACACCACAGCCTTGTTCCACTGGCCACTGGTAGCCACAGCCATGTTTCGCTGTCCAGATTCCCCAAATACACTGTGTTACCCCACCAGCCTTCTACAACTGCCTACTTGTCACCACAGATTCCCCTCATACATTGTGCATCCCCACCAGCCTTGTTCTCCTGGCCAATGGAAGCCACAGATTCTCCACATACACTGCTCGTGCCCCCCCGCCCACTGGTATCCACAGATTCCTCACATACACTATGTGATTCCCAACTGCATTTTACCCCTGCCCACTGATAGCCACAGATTCCATACATACATTATGTGACCCCCCCCCCCCCAACAACCTTATTCCCCTAACTACTGGTAGCCACAGATTCTCTACATACCCTATATAACCCCCCTAGCCTTGCTCCCCTGCCCATTGGTAGCCACAGATTCCTTACATACATTATGTGACCTCCCCCAGCCTTATTACCCTGTCCACTGGTAGCCACTGATTCCCCACATACACTGTGGACCCCACCAGCCTTATTATCCTGCCCAATGAAAGCCACAGATTCTACATATACACTACATGACCACCACCATCCTTATTCCAATAGCCACTGGTAGCCACTGATTCCCTACATAAACTGTGTGACCCCACCAGCCTTATTCCCCTGCCCTCTTGTAGCCAGCCCACAAATTCTCCACATATACAATGTGACACCCACCAGCCTTGTTTACCTGCCACTGGTAGCCATATATTTCCCCCATCTACACTGTCCCTCATACCTTCTCTTCTGCTCTGCCCCATTCTGCTTTCTGTTTCAGTGTAGAGCCATGGGCTCCACACTGCCTCCTCTGGTACTTCAGGTGCATGTTGATGACCTCATCGCAAAGCACCAGAAAGTGCTAGAAGAGCCAGTGTGGAGCGGATGGCAGTGGGCTGAAGCTGAGAACAGAGTAAGGCAGCAGCCTGCTGTTCCAAACTATATATGCCCACAAGTTGCTGGGCAGCAGCCAGCCTCACGATAAACAGCAGGAGGAGTGAGTCTGCTGATTGTCTGACATTCGGGGCTGCCCACTGACACACTTGGGGCTTCAGCCTCCTTAGCCCACCCCTAGCGACGCCCCTGGGGTACACAACTCATTGCAAAGCAATGCGTTGTGTACCCCTCTGGCACTCAAAGGGTAAAGTAAAGAGGAGTTACTGCTCCCATTGGGTGATTCAATGGGGGAGTGATTTAAATCATGCAGGGAGTTGGCCTGCCCCCACTATCCAGCCCGCCCACCACTATCTAAGTAACTGAAAAAACAAAATGGCTGCCACTCGCTCCTACACCACAGACACAAACACATCAGACAAAAAACACACACTCTCACACACACTCAGTCATACACACTCAATCACACACACACTCAATCATACACACAATAATTCACACACTCACATTCTCAATCCCACACACTCAATCACACACTCACTCAATCACACACTCTCACTCACACACTCACACCCCAGGAGCCAGCACGATCCACCTTCCACCATAATATTTACAATTCCAACATGCATTTCAACTACATGAATGAATGCCACTCACTCACACGCCGGGAGCCAGCACGATCAACCTTCCACCATAGTATGTGCAATTACCCCATGCATTTCAACTATATGAATGAATGCCACAGTGGAGGCATAAGTACAAACACAAACTCATTACAATGACACATAAGTCACCCCCTTATGACTCACTTCTGTGTGTGCGTGTGTGTCTCTGTGTGTGCCTGTGTGTTCATCACTGTGTGTGTTGCATGTCTGTATCACACTCTGTGTCTGCATGTTGTGCATTGCATGTATGTATGTATGTATGTATGTATGTATGAATGACTGTGTCGATCTTTATGCATCTCAGTGAATGCATGTGCATTTGCGTGTGTGTCTCTGTGTGTGTTTGTCTTGCATCCGTGAGTGTGTGCATTAATTCCCTATATATCCTGACGGGCAACACCGTCCCACATTGCTAGTAGATACATAAAAGAATAAGCCTCATTGCATAATTTATGGTACCTTACACATAGAACATAATTTATGTCTCCTCAGAAAACAAACACACATTGAACAGAATGCCTCATTACATAATTTATGTCTCATTAGGAGACAACTCCCATTGGGTGATTCAATGGGGACATTACTGCTCCCATTGGGTTATTCAATGGGGGCGTGTTTATCATACAGGGAGTTGGACCGCCCCCTCCAGCCCGCCCACCACTATTGAACTGACAACTGACTCCTGGTCCACTCACACTCTCACTCAGGATCATGACCCCACAAACACACTGTTTCACCTCCCACAGAAAAGTGTAACCCTCCATACACACTGTGTCACCTCCCACAGATAACTGTAACCCTCCATACACTCTGTGTCACCTCCCACAGATAACTGTAACCCTCCATACACTCTGTTTCAGTACGAGGGTGTAATGTTTCCATAAAATACAAACTCAGGGATAAACTTAATAGCAACTTTTTTATTTAACCTTTTCAATGCCAGAGGGGTATGCAACACATTGCTTTGCAATGTGTTGCATACCCCTCTGGCACTCAAAGGGTTAACTCTTTTCATCTCTTCAGTCACCTCACTGTTTTCAACTGTCACTCCTCCACTTCCTGCTTCTTGATTCCCACCCTTTCTCCTTAAAGGGAGAGAGATGATTTGCTGTATGTTACAGAGGGCAAGCCTCAAACACCACTTTCTATTTGATCCCTCAGCATATTGCTACGTTGCCTCAACTGAAGAGCCACTGTGTGTTATATTGCTATGTTACCTCAGCTTAAGTAAAGAGTTACTGTTCCCATTGGGTGATTCAATGGAGGAGTGATTTAAATCATTCAGGGAGTTGGCCTGCCCCCACTATCCAGCCCGTCCACCACTATCCAAGTGACTGAAAAAACAAAATGGCTGCCACTCGCTCCTATACCACAGACTCACACACAAGCCACACACACAAGCCAAGCGCGCACACACACACACACACACACACACACAC